>OV656782.1:1546319-2796319 GCA_927399505.1 Luperina testacea
CCCAACTTTATCATGGAACCCGTACCAAGAAACCATAACGATGATGACCCTGCTATCGTTACGCTCACGCTCCCGCCGTCATATATGTATGTATATATCACGATAAATATTACAATATAAATTTGCATAATGTCATAATTATAAGAATTTCTCCGTGATTGCCAATATAATTAAAAAATATTAACATAAAATATTATTTTAACTCCCAAAAAGGATCGTCATTAACCCGGCGTGAGTGAGGTCTGGTATGTCATACCCGAGAAGTTTTTAAACGCAGATTATTTAATGTTACTGTTGCCATGCGAGTCCTGTCGTTTCAGTAGCTGGAGGTAAGGGTGCGAGGGGCGAGGTACAGTATCGAGTGTAGTGTTGCGCCGGCGGCGACGGTAGATACACGTGCGTACATGTGGCTGGGGTACGTCACACCCGACCTCGTAGTCGGTGTTACATTTTTGTGTTGACAGTAAGTTTTTGATTTACTGTTATTTATAGTATTTTATGATTTATTTTTATATTTTTCAAAATGTCTTATGAAGAAAATGAACGTCGGCTACGAGAATTATTAGAAAACTGCTCAAGTGCTAGCTCCTGTGACTCCGAGAGCGAAGAAGAAATTGATAACGTTTCTCAGAGAAGTGAAGAAAATTTTTATTTATAGTAATTTTTTTTTATATAAAGTTAATAATTAGAAGACACCATTGTTATGTTAATTTACCAAAGAAGTTGGAATTTTGTTAGATTTTATGGGTAAAGAAGTTAACTACATAGAACCACCCACCCACACCACCCACACCTAGATAGATACGCAAAATAGATTTTTCTCAAGAAAATTCACCGAGCTTTTTTTTTCATACTAGGTGTCGTTTGTAACTTGTTGCTTTTAGTGACAGTGTCACAAAATGGACCTGATGATGGATCCTGAGGGTACAGTTAGCATCAGATATTTTGACACTGCCTTAATATATGAACCTACTTAGTAATGAGTGATAGGAACTATCGCTACTCGAATATCGAGTATTTACAGATGGTGCGGCTGTACGCAATAAGTGGTGACAATTTACGGGAAGCAAGAAGGTTATACGCTGCGCCTGACCATCTCCAAATGTTACAAATTCAAATTTATTTATTTTAGGACAACTCAAAAATCACGCAACCGAGGAGTGATTAACCCGCAAGTGCCAGGACTAAGAAACAGCCATTCTTTCATGTGATATGTCCATATACTTAATAAATAGCTAAACATATACAACTCTCGTGCAATGAATTCTGTGAAATGGTAATACGGATTGGTTCGTTTCACTTACAAAAAAATTTTTCTCTCGACTTGATGTGGTGTTTGATCGTTATGATGATGTATCTATTAAGTTTTTGGAATCAAAGTTACGAAGTAAAGGACAAAATCCAAAACAAGTGATCATAACCAGTCCTTCGACAAGAATTCCTGCAGACTGCAAAGATTTTTTTCTAAGTACTTAAAACAAATTACAGCTAGTAAAATTTATTTTCAGTCATGCAGCCACTTATGCAACAGTTAATGATAACACTGAGTTATACATTTGCGGTGGATTGGAGGATCCCCGCAAAATGTTTTAAATTGCAGGGTTCAACTTTTGCTGAAGTTACGGATTTAAAATCGAACCACTTAGAGGCTGACTCAAGGATGTTTTGCCATATATTTCATGCTGTGAAACTGAATAGTCATGCGGAGATTATCATCCTGAGTCCTGACACAGATGTATTTGTGTTAGGCATTTATTTCTGGCACGAACTAGAAAAGATAGGTTGCCAAGGTTTATGGTTTGAGGGATCAGCAAAGAAAAATCGTGTTATAGGGTGCCATTTAACTGCACAGTCTCTTGGGGAAAATGTGTGTAATGTTCTCCCTGCCTTGCACTCTTTGACAGGCTGCGATACTACTAGTCGCATAGGAACAAAAAAGCAAATGCTAATGTTGGATTTTGTTCAGGATTCACTCCGTGATGTGGGTAGTGGACCATTAACAAAGCAGCAATTTCAAGATGTAGGAAAAATTTGCATTTATTTGTATGCAAAACAAAGAACAACAGCGGATGAACTTCGCCATAAAATGATTTGCCAAAATATTGGCTTTGCATTAAATTTGTCAAAAGTGATATGTAGCTACGAATACGATGCACTGTATTTACATTGTTTAAGAGCGTCAGCACAAGTGTATTTATGGAAATGCTCTTCTCAACCAATGTTTAAATTACAGAAGCTTGAGACTTCTAAAACACATATCAAAAGACTGAATGCGGTCTGCATATTTTGCAAACGAACCTCCACTGGGAGTCCGGTCTATATTGCGTAAGCGCCGCCCGCGCCCCGCGCCGCGCTCACTCTTGCGTTCCGGGACTTCTGGGCTCAGTGCGTGCGGCATCCGTCGCTTAAGTGGGCGAGAGGATATGCAAGTATGACAAAAATCCGGTCTGACGTAAAATCCGGGCGGAGTCCGGTCTAACACGTAAAAATCCGGTCTAGACCGGCTTTATCCGGTCAGATGGTAACCCTACTCGCGCCTAGCAACGTTTTCCTTTGTTACAATAATAATATGTCACCACCGCCGCTTAAGTACATTTGTCGCTTAAAATGTTAGAGGTCAAGTTACGACTGAGCTGCAGTCTCAGATCTATAGCTGTCTTCACTATGCATCGAGTGGAGAACATTGAAGATACCCTTAAGAGAATTCAAGTTCCTTCGCAATGTGAGACCTCACGACTACTTCCTGATTTGCCAATGACGGAATTACTGCACCTAAAAAGCTTAGAGGAGAAGATGGTGGATGAACAAGTAGAAAAGCAATTGGTGAATTTTTTTTATTTTATTATAGTCGCTCGTAAGAGGCTCAAAAAATGTACTATATACTTACTGATCAGGAGACCTCTATAACGGTGTCCTTCAGTGGCCATACTTTCAATAAGTATTAATTGTTAAACTATTGAGTGCAATGTAAAAAATAAGAAAATTTTGTTTTTTTTCTTGGCAGGGATTTTTTAGTCAACTCATTATAGGTTTAACTGAGTCCTGTAACAGATCTACTTGCTCCTATTAAATAGAGGGTAAGCAGACTTGTTCAATAATTTTTTATTTATGGAATAATAAAATACAGCAAGTTATAAAAAACAGCTAGTTATAAAAAAGACTACCTAGCACACACTCTTGAAAGTTTTATAGTTCACACACGCACGCACTCTTTGTAGTTTTATAGTTCACGGTTTGGAATCAGCTCAGCACTGTAGGAACGGGAAACTGGCGTCAGGGTAGCAAATTGTACGTGGATAGCTTCCGAAGATCGGAGTAGAAGTCCCAGGTGGAATCTTTAGCTGGATCCCCTGGGTTAATTAAAGTTGTGACAGCAAAACCAAGCAGTTTTCTGATGCTTATCGTCTCAGTCCCAAGACTCGAATGCCTCCAGCCGTTCGTGAGCTCGTTTTCCAAAGTAGTCTTCCTTTTTCAAATATCAGTTTCCTTCTTTGTGGCCATCATCTCATCTGACAAGTGTAGTCGGCCAAAACATATCCACGAGTGCGTAAAGAATTTTATAAATATAATTTTAAAATTAAGTTATTTAGACTTAACAATCGTAATAATCTTTATAATACAATAGCTAAACATATTGATAAAAATAATTTAAGTTATTTAGACCATAAAGTAATTACCATAGACTAAGCCAGAAAGACATTTAAAAAGTAACTGACAGTTTGACAATTTGACGTGTCACAACATGAAAATTGAGTAAAAGTATTTTATCTCAGCTATTTTATGGTAATGAATCGTATTTAGAACGATTTGCCAAGTGTAAACATATAAACAAATAAAAAGGATGATAAATAGTATTAGGCGTGATGAAAGTAAAGTGTCAGTATGCATAAATACTATAGTCCTCGCCTACTTGCGCGCGGGTGCACGGGTACGACAATAAAGGGGGGCGCGTGGCGTGCGGGCGGAGGCCAAGCACGGCGGCCCCGCACCCGCGCGCAATCAGGCGAGTACTCAGTTAAGCGGTCGGTCGACCTATAGCCGAATATTTTTAAAGAAGCTACTACATTTGATTTATAATACTTTTCGTGCAGTAAACCGATGGGTGCAAATTCTGCCTCTTTTCGTATCTCCTACTAGAAGTAGCTACTTCAATAATTCAACTAAAAAGTGTTCTGACTTTTTTATCTTATTTCAGTTTAATATGCTGACTGCTGAGGTATACGGGCGGGAGTAGAGAGCGCGACTGCGTGAATCGTTGCCTTGAGAAGATTTTCACCAATTACTTAGCACAATTTTGCTCATGGACGGGCAAAAAAAACAACTTCATGTTGTGAATCATTCCCAAATATAACAGAAGATAGATTTGAACGCCATGTGATGAGCTGGTTTCAGCATGCTGCTACAAGACTGAAGAGGCAAAACTAAGTTTAGTGCAGAAGTTTACTCAATCTTATTATATAAGCACTAAACTTAGTTTTGCCTCTTCAGTATTGTAACTGAAGAGGCAAAACTAAGTTTAGTGCTGAAGAGAAGTGTCCTTTGGGTCCGCGACCATGCTGCACTGTGCACTCGTAAAATTTTCCTTCCCAATGTTAGTGTTTCGATAATATCATTTCTTTACTTTTTGTAACCATGCCAGACACCTTTAATAATATGGATATGTAGCCATTACAAAAACATTGTAATATAATTAATTGTATTGTCTGATTTACATGTACCGAGCAGAAGGTGCCCTTTGCGTCCGCGACCCTGCTGCTCCGTGCACTCGTAAAATTTTCCTTGCCAATGTTAGTGTTTCGATAATATTATTTCTTTTCTTTTTGTAACCATGCCAGACACCTTCAATAATATGGATATGTATCCATTACAAAACATTAAAAGAGAGTGCCCCAGTCTATTTCTCACCATACATTTCCATCAGTCCGGCTCACAATTGCAGCAAAGGGAAAATTACTTGACACCTTTAGGCAGCGGCGGAGAGAATTTTCAAAAGCTGGCCTCATCACCACAAGAAAACGAAAATCGTCAAGTTTGTCATCATGTTATAGTAATCCACCATCACCATACTCTGCTTCAAGAATTGAAGATGCCACAAAAAGTCTACCCGAGATTACAAGTGACGAGGTAGAAGAGAATCTTTTATGGCTGAGAAACTCGTGTGACCCATGGATGACAGTTGAATTATACTGGGATCAGACAAGAAAGGCACACTTGCAAAAATATGCTGAATCTAATATGCAAATTGCAGATTACTTTAATGAGTTCAGAGCACTGGGACAGCCCAAAGGTCTCCACTTGGTATGTATAATTTGAATTTGATTTCCAATTCTGTGGTGGTCCCGTTTTAAGAATAGAGTACTAACACTAATACCTTTATGGTGATTAGGCTCTGCCCAACAGTGGAAATTAGCAGGCTGATGATGATGCCAATCCATTGTTTTAATTTTTTAGTTATTAAAAAGTGACTTACTACTTTACTTTTAAAACTTAAATAAACATGTGAATTACTTAATAATTATTTGTATAGTTGCTGAGTGATTTCAACCACGTGTAATTCGAGAATGCTGACAAACTGTTTCAAAACTGGCCATTATACAGTGAAAACATACTTGAAGCTGCGAAGAAGAGAAATGATCCTGATTATGAGTCCAGCACAGGTTATATGGCTGGATTCCAAATTTACACGGGCAAGTCTGATGGGTCGTCCGGTGGAGATCCATCTCTTGGCGTCAATTTGGGGGGGAAGAGCACCAAAGTGGTTCTTGAGCTATTGCAAGGCCTTGAACATCGGGGACATTGTGTAGTGATGGATAATTTTTACAATTGTCCATCACTAGCACGATATCTATAGAGTTTGGGCTTTGATTGCCTAGGAACCCTTCGTGTATGCCGTCGAAATGTCCCTAGTGACATAGCTAAATGTTATGTATGTGAGCAAGGCGCGCGCCCCACGCGCCACCTATTGTACGCCGTGTCCAACTCTCGAATAAACCAGTGCGTTGCTAGCCAGCGGTCGTTTCAGTTGTGTAGTACACTCTCCCCGCTCCCGCGTACTTAACAGTGGCGACGAGAATTTTACCTACCACGTGTTGAAAATGTCTAGTTCTGTGCAATTTGGAATTCTACATACGTTCGACCATAACACACAGACATGGAAAACGTACAAAGGGCGTATAACACAATACTTCGTGGCAAATGGCGTCAACGAGAAGACGGATTCCGCGGGTGAAAAACGAAAGGCCATCTTGCTCAGCGCACTCACTGAGGGTACCTACAAACTAACAACGGATTTAGTTTTACCTAAAGCCGTTGAAGACGTGCCCTACGAAGACCTGTTATCACTACTGGACAACCATTTTACCCCTAAATGTGTCGGGTTTGGTGAGCGTCACAACTTCTACGCGGCGTCTCAACAAGCCGGGGAAACTCATTCACAATGGGCAGCGAGATTGCGAGGGCTGACTGAAAAATGCGCCTTCCTCAACGTGGAGGAGGCCCTCCGCGACAAGTTCATTATGGGGATGCAGCCTGGACGAGAGAAGGAGAAGCTGTATTCAAAAGACCTGGCCGACCTCACGCTGGCCAAGGTCGTGGAGATGGCAGAAAACCTCCGTTGTTCGCGTGCTGCCGCCGCGGCCAGTGCGGGAGCGCTGGCACAGGCGTCTGTAGCAGACCAGCAGCTTTTCAAGATAGCGGATAAAGGAAAAAGTGGTAGTAGTGTAGTGAAGGTGAAATGTAGTGTATGTGGGTTTACGAATCATAAATCGGCTGACTGTAGATTCGCAAATTATGTTTGTAAAAAGTGTCACGTAAAAGGCCACCTGCGTAAAATGTGCCCTAAAGTGAATTACGTACAGGTGGATGACGGTGACAAGGGTGAGGATGACGATGACGGTAAGCTGTATTATATCCGTTCATTCAGGGGAGAACCCATGGTAGAAACTGTTTGGATTGATAACGTGCCATTCAAATTCGAAATTGATAGCGGGTCCGCGGTAACCGTTGTTTCGGAGGGGTTTTACAAAAGTAATTTCATAAAGGTGCCATTAACGAGTACATGTAAACAGCTCATAACGTATAACGGCGGGAAAATTGTGTGCCTAGGTACGTTGCGTCTATCGATACGCTACGCGGATCGAACGAATATTATGTACTTGTATGTAGTCCGCAACGGCGGGCCGCCCATTCTTGGTCGAGATTTCTTATCATTGTTTCGCTTACAGTTACTACCGGTCAACTTTTGTGAAACTTCTGAATCTGAATTGCAACTGCAATATCCGAAGTTATTTTCGGATGAACTAGGAAAATTTAATAAGTATAAAATAAAACTATCATTAAAAGAAGGAGCAAAACCGGTTTTTTGTAAAGCGCGCCCGATAGCATTTGCGTTGCGTGCAATGGTCGATAAAGAAATCGACAGATTGGTTGGCTTAGGTATTCTTGAATCCGTAGAATATTCGGAATACGCTTCACCGATAGTTCCTGTTCTAAAGCGAAATGGGACAGTCAGATTGTGTGCTGACTATTCAGTTAGTATAAATAAACAGTTACTAGTAGAACAGTATCCGCTTCCCACGACTAATGAATTGTTTTCAAAGATCCATGGGGGTCAACAGTTTAGCAAACTCGATTTATCTATGGCCTATAATCAGTTTGTTTTGGACGATGAGTCAAGAAACCTAACCTGCATAAACACAAACCGCGGGCTGTATAGGTTTACACGTTTAGTGTTTGGGTTAGCCAGCGCGCCGTCTATTTTCCAGCGCGCTATCGAGGGCTTGCTATCCGGTATAGACGGAGTGTTGTGCCTGCTAGATGATATTTTAATAACAGGAAAGGATAGGCAGGAGCATTTGCAAAAATTAAATTTCGTTTTGAAGCGCTTAGAAGAAGCAGGGTTAACCTTACACAAAGGAAAATGTAGTTTTTTTCAAGACGAAATCACTTATCTAGGTTATATTATCACTAAGGATGGCCTAAAAAAAGCGCCGGAAAAAATTAAAGCAATGTTGGAAGCACCGGTGCCCACAAATGTTAATCAGCTTCAATCGTTTTTAGGGCTAATTAACTATTACAGGAATTTCGTACCTAACGCATCCACAATCCTCAGTCCGTTGTACGACCTGCTAAAAAAGGGTTGTGAGTGGACATGGACGGATATTCATAACTCGGCTTTTAGGTCAATAAAAGAGTCCATGACATCGGAACAAGTTCTCGCACATTTTGACCCGAACGCGACGATAATATTAACGGTAGACGCTTCGCCAAGTGGGTTGGGAGCAGTCCTCTCACAAGTAGGTTCAGACGGGGTGGAAAGACCTATTTCATTTGTTTCGCGTACCTTAAACTCTGCTGAAAAGCGATATGCTCAGATCCAAAAGGAAGCAACCGCCATTATTTACGGCGTACGTCGGTTCCATCAATATTTGTATGGCAGATCGGAACCTTTTATTCTTCGTACGGATCACAAGCCCCTATTGGCAATTTTTGGGCCCCATAAAGGCATACCAGAAATATCAGCAAATAGGCTACAGCGGTACGCCTTGTTCTTAAGTAGCTATAATTATAAAATAGAGTATGTCCGCAGCGCTGATAACAGCGCAGATTATTTTTCCCGCGCGAGCTTGCCGCGCGCGGTTCACGAGTGCGCGTGCACCGAACAGTGTAAGTGTTGTGACTGCGAAGTATCATACGACCGAGCGACTTATGTTTGTTTTGTAGTAGACGGAAGTATGCCCGTGACATTAGATAAATTGCGGGAGGAGACAAGTAGTGACGTAGCATTAAGGCTAGTAAAAGATTTTATTTTAAATGGTTGGCCACCAAAGATGAACGATATAAGGCTAAAACCGTACTATTTATGTAGATCACAATTATCTTATGAGAATGGCTGTGTCATGAGAGGCCATAAAGTGGTTATTCCTTCGAGCTTATACAAAGTCATTCTTAAAGAATTACATTCTTCCCATTTAGGCATAGTTAAAACTAAGGCCGAAGCGCGATCAAGATTTTGGTTCCCGGGAATTGACCAGGCGATAGAAACGACAATAGGTTCATGCGATGTTTGTATACAGTTGCGCTCCTCACCGCCGCGTGCGCCGCCGTCTCACTGGGAATTTCCACCGCATCCCTTTTACAGAATACACATAGACTTCCTAGGTCCGATTAAAGGTTGCGTTTATTTGGTAGCGGTAGATGCACATACCAAATGGGTAGAAGTTTATAACATGAACACAGCTACTTCTTCAGCCGCGGTGATTGAGAAGCTATGTGATTTCATGTCAAGGTTCGGAATTCCGAAAACGGTAGTAAGTGATAATGGCACAGCTTTCTGTTCGCGGGAATTTGAACTATTTTGCGCGGCAAACGGGATTACGCATATGACGTCACCGGTCTATCACCCACCTAGTAACGGCCAGGCCGAAAGTTTCGTTAAGGTAATTAAAAAGGGAATAAAGTCTTGTATTATGTCGTCTCATAGCGCGAAAGAAACATGGGTGAAATTGCTAAAATATCTTATGGATTATCGTAATTCAGTTCACTCTGCTACTGGGTTGTCTCCTGCGCAATTGGTGTTTGGGCACAAGTTAAGGTCACGGTTGGATCTGATGGATCCAAAGTCATCGGCACCCTTGTCCCCGTCTGTATCTCATGTTGTACAAAATCAACAGTGTATGCAAACTAAGCAACAAGGAAAAAATAAAACAAAATATTTAAAAAAAAACGATATTGTATTGTACAAAAAGTTTGTTAATAAAGCAAGTTATTCATGGTGTAAGGGTATCATACTTAAAAGAATTGGAAAAGTATTGTATTTAGTAAAAGACAGTCATAGTTCAGAAAGTTACAAAAGGCACATAAATCAGCTGATGCTGTATAAAGGAACAAGTAACAACAATGAGGATAATGTACAAAATTCGAAAGAGAACTTACCTGGGTCTTCTTGTCCTCCTGCACCGCAACCATCACCGCTACACTCGCCGTCGTCGTCGCCTCCGTCATCACCGTCGCCTTCCCCGTCGCCAGCTACTCCTGAAACGCACATACTCCAGCCGGAACCTTACTTACCAGATCCCTTGCCGGGTAGTTCGGCCAGAGGGAGGACAACAGAACTGTGCGAACGAAGTACTTCTTTGTCGTCAAGAGAGGACGAGTCTGAGAAGGACCAACAACAGTCGTCCCATGATGATGAACAACAAGCTGATACGAACGACGTAGATATTGAAAGAACAGAGAGACATTCAAACTCCGAGGATGTCAGTCACAAAGCAGGAACTGAACTTGATACCCAGACCTCACAACGTGATGAGCCAATGATTGATACACCAAAGAGATCGTTACGTAATCGCCCCGTTATTTGTTTTAAAAAGTATTTCTAGCGTAAGATATGTAAGATAATATATGTTATGTAGTACTAGAGTATACTATGTGTATGGATATTCCTATTCGATGTTTTTGGATTAGAGGGAGGAATTGTTATGTATGTGAGCAAGGCGCGCGCCCCACGCGCCACCTATTGTACGCCGTGTCCAACTCTCGAATAAACCAGTGCGTTGCTAGCCAGCGGTCGTTTCAGTTGTGTAGTACACTCTCCCCGCTCCCGCGTACTTAACACTAAAGTACCGAAGAAGGTAAAAAAGGGGACTATAATATCTCGCCATTGCGGAGATGTATCCATAATTTCGTGGATGGACTCCAAAATGGTGAACATTATATCCAATTTCACCATCCCGATACTTTCACCACCAAAATGACAAATAAAAATCTCTTGTTGAAATTCACCCAAGTACTAACATAGGATATTTGTTACTAACATCTTTTTATGTATTTTTTGTTTTTGTCAGTAGATATGGATCTTTTTGTTATCCGTGAAATAAATAAATAATAATTATTATTACTTTCATTGGAACTAGGGCCGGAACCCAGGTAGCAAGATGATGTCTGTGACGAAATAATGACGTCCCACGTTAGTCATTTTAGGGTCCGTCCTTTATTCGTCGAACATGTACGTAAAAATGACGTTATTTTAGGGTCGATTCATAACCAACCCGTGTAAGACATAAATGATACGTCGTAGCAACGTCTATTTAAGGTCAATTTTGTACTTCCGGTATTATTCACGAATGGTACGTCCTGATAGGGTCACCAGGATGACGTTCTGTGTCCCATTTATTTCAGCCCGTGTTGGTCATGAATTGTACGTCCTAACTACGTCTATTTAAAATCATTCTGTGTCGTCCGGTATTAGTCATGAATGGTACGTCCTGATGACGTCTATTCAGGGACACTAGTGTGACGTTTTGTGTCTGATTTATTTCAGTCCGTGTTAGTCACGAATGGTACGTCCTGATGACGTCTATTTAGGGTCACCAGTGAGACTTTCTGTGTCTGATTTATTTCAGCCCGTGTTGATCATGAATGGTACGTCCTAGCTACGTCTATTTAAGATCATTCTGTGACGTCCGGTATTAGTCACGAATGCTACGTCGTGTTGACGTCTATTTTGGGTCTATTGTGACATCAAAATCATAGTCATGTAAATTAAGGCCACTTCAACAATCTCGCACACTATCTTAAACAAACACAGTTTTATACTTTTAATGGCCAAGTAGCGCCAAATGACCAACAGGGGTACGCCCCGCGTTAACATCATGCTCGAAGAAGCCCGAAATAAATAAAAATACTCCGGCTGGGCGCTGCTAAGTCAGTGCTTCCAACTAGTTTTAGATTTTGGCATTATTTTCACTCGCCTAGCACTGATATTTTATTTTATTTATTTAGATAATAAAAACTAGTTCAAACTGGATCTACCCTACTCAAGAAAAATGCTAACTGATGACTAGGCAGCATGGTCTCAGACCTTAGCCTGTTCCGTCAGGAATTAATTTATTTACAAAAAAAAGTGAAGCTAAGCTAGTTTGCGCCAGTGTTGCCAACCGTACGATTTAAATCGTATTTATGCGACCTTTTTGGCACTTGTACGATGTACGATCGAGTAATCGAAGTCGTACGCAAAATATACGATCTTTTCAAATTTATACCCATCATCATAACGAAGTAAAACTAGATGACATATTATGTTAATTTTTGATATTATAAAAAAAACAAGTAGAAGACTTGAACGAGCTAAACAATTACTATCAATGTGTTATTGTTATTGCTGTAAGCAACTGAAACTGTCAAATACATAATAAGCAAAAGTAACGATTTCAATCAACTGAAATCGAGAATTGGTAGCATCAGAGCTTACATAATCAAGGTAGAGGACAACTTTTATCCGTATACAAATTCGAGATTTTAAACCTGTATCTATGGAAATGACACCTAATCACGGTTTCATCTGAGTTTTAGAATATACTTATGTACTTTTCTCATATCTAAAAATATAAAAATTCAGTTAAATCTTAATACTAAATGTTGATTCATGTCCCTTAAATGATAAATATCAATTAAAAATTATAAATTACATTCTGTTTTAAAATTATTTACATTGTTTTATTGAAATTTCATTACGTACTATATTTTTTCCTTGATATGTTACGATCTTCTAAAAAAAAAAAAACACTGGTTCGCGGGTTCGCGCCACAGACGCGCTGACATTTTGTTTTGTACAACATAACGGTCTTTACGAGTATTCCTGCAGTCGATAACTTGCTCGTTTTGTACAAATTGATTGAATTATCTTTGTTCTAAATAAAATTTCTAAGTTCTGTGCATCATACTCTCTCAGTAGACAATATGTATTCAGTCATTCAGTTTTCCGATCCTTCTACGGGTGCCGAAGGAAGTGTGTCAATTGTAAATGGCCAGTGGATGACACCACATAAATGTGAAGTGTATTGGCCCCCTGTACGGGAATCCAAGGCCGTTAATCGGTTAGTTATAGAACATGCTGAACCTGACGTGGATACATGGAAGCTATATGGTGTCCGGAGAGTTTTTTATGAGACTGGCAAGTACTACATGGTATTAACTACGTTTAATGGTCGTATCTGTCTGCATGAAATTTCTGCATGAAATTTCTGCATAAAATGCCTGTTTTCACTAACACTAAGTGACACCTAACTGAATGGCTACTGCCCGTTTTTACCAACACTAAGTGACACCTAACTCAATGCCTAATGCTCGTTTTCATCAATACTAAATGTCACCTAACTGAATGCCTAAGGACCGGTTTCACCAACATTAAGTGACACCTAAATGGATGCCTAATGCCTGTTTTCACCAACACTAAGTGACACCTAACTCAATGCCTAATGCCTGTTTTGACCATCACTTAGTGACACCTAACTGAATGTCTAATGCCCGTTTTCATCAACACTAAATGTCACCTAACTGAATGCCTAATGGGTTTTTTTTTGGTTATTTAGTTAGTTTAGAAAAATTTTTTATTTAACATAAAATTATACATAGCTGTAGGTTTTTATTGCTTCTCATACAATTGTTTTAAAAAATAAAGCAACAGTTATACTAATATTATTAACAAAAACTTTTACAGGCTAAGGGCGCCTTTATAAGTATATAATAGTAATGCTTATTAGCTTATCACAACATGAGGCATTTATTAATTAAATCTTTAACATTGGTGTTGATTCTGTTGTGAACAAACTAAACTTAATTTAAGTTAGGCTATTGCTATCTTTTTCTCTTTAAGGGCCTTACTCTCGTTTAGTACCGTAACACGGTCACTTTATGAAGCTTATAACTCATTAACGGTTTGGTTAGAAGGTCTGTAAAAAATATATGTTTGCTATAGATTCATGTACAGCATTTTTGAAACAGGGTTTTTTCATAAGGCTAATACTTTTGCCTTAACCCTTAAATGCATTGTGATGGAAATTTCCATCAACCAATTCAATGCCATGTTTTGGTTCCACAGAGTACAGGGATTATGTATTTTTTGTACGTGGTACCTTTTACGCAATCATAGTGACGTTTCCGAACGAAAAAAAAAGTTCATACTTCAATGTCAGCTGTCAAATGTTATTTCAAAATATCAATACTCCACGGTGAAGATTTCGGTTATTGTAATTGGAAAAAATTGGTATAAAATACTCACGGTTACTTTTAATTTTATTCGTAATTGACGGATTTGAGGTCAGTATTTTGATTTATGTATATAAATTTGTTCATTTAGAGAAAAATATGTAGAAACAAACTGAATATTGTGTTGATGTAAATTTACATCAACATGTAATGTTGGCAACATTGCACTTGGAGCGCCACCTGCGGACGATAGCGAAGAAACTGACACCAACGAAGGCAGTTTCGTATTGCTGAGGTTCCTGGAGTGGGGGCACCAGAGGTTTTATAACGGCGAAGCACAACCGGAGCGGCTCTTGGGCGTTCGGATTTTGGATAGTTCACTATCATTACACTCACTTTGATTGTTATTTTCTTGTACCTGCACCTCTATTGTAAAATAATTAATAAACCAGTTGATTATTAGCCGTCTCGAATTTATTTAAGTAAAATTAAATAATAGTTTTTCCTGACAGTAATGACGTTCATTTAGCTTGTATGAAAAAGTTATTGATATTGTTTGATTTAGTTTTGTTTCTTTTTTGGTTCCAGGTGTTGATATCTTACAAAATGAATGACAGAGATATTGAACTTTATTTAGCATCTTTGGAAGGTGGGTGGCTGTCGGAAGATGACATGGAGAAGTCTGATGAAGAGGAGGAAAATGTACCTGAAAGTTATGGCAGGGACAAGTTACTGAACATGTTAGAAAGTGATGAGGAGGACACAGAAAACCCACGAAACCATGAAAGTGACCCTCCCTTGGTTGAAAATGAGGTAATAGATAACCAGGTTGAAGACAATAGTGACCCTACAAGACATATATTTTCAGCATTATTAGATAAACGAAAATTGATCTGGAAAAAAAGAACATAGAATTTGACGAGTCCAAAATTACATTCAAAGGCAATTCAGATCTAGGACCAGAGTTGTCACAATTAGATACTCCATATGCATGCTTCAACTACTTTTTCACAGAAATTTTCATGGCAAGGATAGTGGAAGAAACAAACCTGTACGCCACACAAAAAAATCCAGCAAATTCAACTGCAACCAATTTATCAGACTTGAGAAAGTTTTTTGGAATATTATATATATGTCAGTCCAACATTTTCCCAATACAAGAGCATACTGGTCTCCAAAATATGGCTATGAACCAATTTATTCAGTGATGTCCAATAACAGGTTTGAACACTTGAAAAAAATATTGCACTTCAATAACAATGACCACCACATTTTGTTCTGAGTAGGTTAGTTCTGATTACATGAAGATGTAAAAAGTATTTTTATGAATATATTTTTTTTATTATTTTTTCCTTAGGGCTATGCTACACGGGCGGTTCTCCCGCCGCGGGAATCCGCTTCTGAACCGCACTAGACTCAATTCTTATGGACATTGTACGCTACAAACTACACGGCGCGGTTTCCCGCCGCGGTTTGCAGGCGGGAGAAATTCGACCGCCGCATGCAGCGTCAAACCGCCGCTGTTTACCGCCGTTCTAAACTACACGGGCGGTTATCCGCTATTGCGTCATTGTGCGCGGGACCTTCTCGCTCGCTCGTCGTGTGTGCGCTTGCGTGGCTGGCTAGTGACGCGTCAAAATATTCGACACTGAGCGTTTTATTATTGAAGTCCAAGAAAGACCTGCTTTATATGAAGTGAAGTCGAAAGAATACGCCAATCGAGAGTTAAAAGCGAAGTTATGGATGGAGATAGGACAGGAAGTGGTTGCTCATTGGGCTGATTTAGGCCCAGAAGAAAAAAACAATGTATCATCCTGTTTTGCCAAGGAACCGCTCCAGGGCCATTGAAATATTTGTTCGCGACGATGCGTCACCACATAGTATATAGTGCGTTTTACATAAACACAAGTACATAAGTGATAACAAGTGAAAGTGAAACGGGTAAATAGTGCTAGTAAACAGTGATAGAATAAAACCGTAAGTACGACACCTATTTACCTCGATTATGTGGGCTATATAGCTTTAATGTTTAATTTTTTAGTACATCCAGGTAGCCTAGGTCAAGACCTAGCCCTGGACATAACTTTTGTGTATCTAGTCGTTCAATAAAACTACTTGATTGAGATTTAAGTGTCGTACTGCGATAGGCTTATGTTTTTAACATTTTGTTTTTAGTATGCATAGTTTCAGGGCGCGTCACGCCCTGAAAAATATAGATTTATAGTTTAAAATGTTACATTGTTTTAGGTCACTAGACCAGCCTGAAGTACCTGAAAACAGTTTTGAAATCGGTTCAGTAGTTTTTGAGAAAACTCACAAGAAAAATATTTTTAATTAAAAATTTAATATTTTTTCTGTTTCCGCTGAAATAACTTTTCAGCGGAAACAGATATAGATGAAAACAGTACTACAGGAGATAGGGAATTCAATAAAGAATCCAACGACATATAACAATATACGAGTATGTTCGTATATAAGTGGTATATAATGTAAAACAACTTGTAAACATAGTAAAAATTAGACCAATAAAAGGGTTTAAAATGGAAGTAATTGACGGCTCTCGTTACGGTAAAGTTTCGAGTAATGTAAGCAAACCAGTAAATAGGTCAATTTTGTAGTCATCGGCAGGGAACATTTTTAGTTATACTTAGTTTACGGCTTAACCTATAATTGAAAACTTTTTTGTCCAAGTCCAAATATTTTCCAGCATATGGATGGCCTCATCATATTTTCACTGAGGCCAAATGCTTCATCACCAACTGTACGATTACATCGCACATTATTTAGCACGCTAGCATAAGCATTTTTATACCATTTAAATCCACATAGCAATTAATATTGTTGAGTACACTATCGACCGTTTTATTGTAAACACCTGTGTTACAATTAATAAATAACTTATCAAGAAGTCAGCAAGAAAAGTTTTTCTTCCATCTTAACCTATCACACGTACCAGCAAACAAGTGCTCGTACATATGGTCCTTCGAGCTATGTGTTGGTGATTTGGTTTCTCTCGTGCGATTGCGAATCGGTTCCGTCGGCCTCCCATAAGATTGCACAGCAGGATATCAGACCACTTACACAGAACAAGTGACAGTGAAGAAGCAGTCCAAGACTACAAACTACAAGAAGCATCAAGGCTACAAACAAGACAAGCACTTCAGCATCAAGGCTTCATACAAGACAAGACACCAAGCAAAAGCTAGCTAGCAACCCAAAACAGATCGATCTTCAGCAAGTTCAAGCAAGTTGACGGCGATAGTACTCCGCAAGTCAGCAAGGATAATCAAGAAATTTATTTGATTATCCTATTTATCAAGTATCAAGATGGAAGAATTATTATACAAGCAGCAAGCTGCCATCAATGGCATGCGACAACTTTGGTCAAACTTCAAGAAAGATGGTCAAGATCGCAAAACTTCAGAATATATCAAGAAAAAGATTGAAACTCTGGATAGCTATTGGAACGAGTTTCAGAATAATCATGAAAGACTGTGTATGTACGAAGATAAGAACCAGGAATATTTTACCGGAAATTATTATGAGGAGAATAAAGCGTTTTACATAGAGGTCAGAGACTCAATCCAGGGGGCAAGTTTGATAAAGCCTACTCGGTTTGGGCGGCAGCAGCCAGGTGCGTCGTCCGCAGAGGATATAACAACCCTGGTGAGTCCAATGCTAACTCAGGAGTTCACTACTCGGGGAACTGATAGCAAGTTCGATGAAAAGTTGCGTAAACAGGGCAGCAACTTTAAAGCCTTTGCCCGCTTCGTATCCGGCGTAGATTTATCAGCCGTAGAAGAAAAATGGGAGTTTGAAGACATTTTGAAAACTCTAGAAACCCGTTGGAACGCTGTTGATGGTCTCCATTGGAAAATAGACAGCGAATTCGATGAGGTAGACGAAACTTACGAAACATCATATACGCACCATGAGCAGATGTATTATAATATCAAGAAACAAATTAACCGTAAATTATTTTCTGTATCACATCGAGAAAAATCTACGCCGCAACTTGATATTCCTGTATTCGCCGGGAATTATCAGAATTGGGTATCATTCAAGGACCTGTTTACGGAGGCAATACACGGCAACCCGTATTTGTCTGCAGCACAGAAGATGCAATTCCTAAAGAGCAAGATTAAAGGTGAACCAGAACGCTTAATACAGCATCTTGCGATCAGCTCAGATAATTACATTGCTAGCTGGGACATATTGAACCACCGTTACAACAACAAGAAACTCATTTTCTCCACTCACATAAACACCTTCGTGAATATTCCAGTCATGCAACAAGCGACATCAAAACACATCAAACGCATTCACGACGTAGCAACAGAGTGCCTTAATGGAATCAAGAATTTAGGCGTCAACATTGACACCTGGGATCCAATGATAGTACACCTGCTAACTCTGAAAATGGATTCCGAAACTCTCAATGAATATTTCAGCTCACTCAAACAGCCAAGGGAACTGCCGTCTTTAAAGGAATTTTTAGAGTTTCTGGAAAACAAGTTCACCACAATGGAGTCGGCACGTCGTAAACAAGATGCGACACAAAAAGCTGAAAGTCCTTCAAATTCGGAGAACTCAAGATCAAGTCAGGGAAAAAAATATTTCGTCAGTAACAAGGCTACATCCCAGAAGACTCGATCCCTCTCCTGCCCCGTCTGCAAGGATCATCATGGCATATATTACTGCAAGGAATTCAGAGAAATGGAACCCGCTCTGAAGAGAAAAACAATTAGTCAACTAAATTTCTGTACAAATTGCTTGTACAGTCACAATGGAAAAAGGTGCACGTCAAGCAATCGTTGCCGAAAATGCAAAGGGCAACATAATACAGTGCTACACGATGCCTATGCAAATGAGGACACGACGTCACACACCATTTCCGGCCTCGTGCCACCTGAGCAAGAGTCACGCCACGCGAATCATGTTGCACAACAAAAAATAGCTTCGACAGTCCTGTTAGCAACTGCGATTATCAAGGTGACAGGAGCTGATGGAATAAAAAGGGCTATGCGGGCCTTGATTGACCAAGGATCACAAATTTCATTGATCACCGAAAACGCAGCTCAGCAGCTAGGACTACCACGACAACAATGCAAGGGAGTCATCACTGGCATCGGCATGAATAACAATACATGTAAAGGAATGTTGAGTATCAACTGTACATCATTTGACGACAACTATGAATTTAGCACCAATGTTATCATAATGAAAAACCTAACAAGAAACTTACCAAACTCAACATTATCAAAACCATCATGGGCATTTTTGGATCAGGTTCAATTAGCTGATCCACATTTTTATATCAGCAACCCAATTGACATATTATTGGGCGCGAATATATACGCCAGGATTATCATGAACGAGATTCACCGAGACGGTGCAAGCAACTACATTGCACAGGAAACACGCATTGGGTGGATTTTGTTTGGCGAGATCCAAAGTCTTCAGTGCAACCTAGTCCTAAACAACATACAAGACATTCAAAAATTTTGGGAGATAGAAGATATTCCAGAAGATGATAAAAACTCATACGAAGAAGATGAATGTGAGAGATTATACTAATTATAGATATTGTTGTTATTATCATAAGTATTCCCAATGGATATATTTTAAATGACGGTAGATGGAAACTTCAAAGTTATTTGTTCACGACTATAAAAGGGGGAGCTCTGAGTGGCAGGGATGATTCTTGTTCGAGACGTTGACCATAACGGAGCTCCGGCCTATAGATGTTCAGTTGATTAGTACTAGTGACGTTATTATGTGGAATAGATCGACCAGATGTCACGTAAGTTAATTGATATTATTATATAGACTATTGCTGATAACTATGGTGTTCTGTGTATGTTATAATATGACCAATATTGCTAATATTAGAAATGTGTGGCAATATAAGGAATTGTTGATAGAATACTTTAATACTGTTTCCGTGGAGTTTCTTGTCCTTCTTCTCCACGAGGACCTAGATTTGGAACGGACGACTAGCTTTCTGATTATTTACTGACAAGCCTTAATTGAATAAATGTTTGGTCTTGTCTTTCTGTGCTTTATTTATAGAATCCTTTCCCTAAATACCATATTCATAGGTATTACACATATTAAATAACTATTGGGGTAATATATATATACTTAAAGATAGATTATACTTTATTCCGCTAACATCAGAAGTGGGATTGTTCTCTAGCCTTTTAAAACAGTTTACTAATACATTTTATTTTGCTATTTTCATGATCGATATTGGAGCTTTTGACGATCTTCTGGAAGCCGTTGGTCGACGGGTCGCAATTCACTCTCACCATTATCATAATATCGCACTGCCGCCTCTGAAATCGGAGTTTCGGTGCTGCTAATTACTGTGTGAGCTTTGAAACCATGGAACCTCTACCTGCTGTAAGATCTTCGAGAACCTTTCCGGGCAATAAAAAGTAGCTGGAATCGGTAAGTCCCTTAGATGCTCTTTTAGATCAAAACGAAATTCCGTTAGATACGATGATTAAATTGATAGGTTACGTGTTGAAAAATACTCTGTTCTGTTTTTGTTGTTCTGTTATGTAATAACATACAAAGGTTGTGACTAATTACTTGATAACATATATCAAAATAGTATTTATAGTTTTCAATAATATGGTCAGATTGACCGAGCGATGAGATAATTGAATTATTTCCATTTTCGCTGGTTATTGCTTAGATTCAAAAGCTGTTAAATACATATGAATGGTTTACCAAATCATTGCTATCCCAATTTTATATTGGTAACTGTAAATTATACCGATAAGCAATTTATTTGTTGGCTAATAGCTGTCACAATTACGAAGCTTGGTTTCAATGTAGAAGTACGTAAGTACCTAATTTGACTAGATATTGTGTTTGTTTCAGCTGGTCGGTCATTTGCTTGGTGTAAGTCTATCCCACTAGCAGCGGGTGGAGGGGACTTGACATGTCTAGGCAATTGGCAAAACAAAAGTGAATTACAATTCTAGAAAAAGGGTACCTAATGTACTTCGAGAGCGAAGTACTTGTCAGTATGGCCGTGAGAGATTATACTAATTATAGATATTGTTGTTATTATCATAAGTATTCCCAATGGATATATTTTAAATGACGGTAGATGGAAACTTCAAAGTTATTTGTTCACGACTATAAAAGGGGGAGCTCTGAGTGGCAGGGATGATTCTTGTTCGAGACGTTGACCATAACGGAGCTCCGGCCTATAGATGTTCAGTTGATTAGTACTAGTGACGTTATTATGTGGAATAGATCGACCAGATGTCACGTAAGTTAATTGATATTATTATATAGACTATTGCTGATAACTATGGTGTTCTGTGTATGTTATAATATGACCAATATTGCTAATATTAGAAATGTGTGGCAATATAAGGAATTGTTGATAGAATACTTTAATACTGTTTCCGTGGAGTTTCTTGTCCTTCTTCTCCACGAGGACCTAGATTTGGAACGGACGACTAGCTTTCTGATTATTTACTGACAAGCCTTAATTGAATAAATGTTTGGTCTTGTCTTTCTGTGCTTTATTTATAGAATCCTTTCCCTAAATACCATATTCATAGGTATTACACATATTAAATAACTATTGGGGTAATATATATATACTTAAAGATAGATTATACTTTATTCCGCTAACAAATGCATCAAATTTTACAAGTTGACCACAACAAGGCTGGCAGACGGGAGATATCAAGTGAGATTGCCACTAAGTCCAATTTCAACACGGATATTGGGGAATCGAAACATAAGGCAGTCGCTCAGCTGTATCAGATAGAAAGGAAACTCACAAAAAACGACTCTATTGCCAAACAATATAAGGCATTTATTGATGAATACTTATCGCTTGGTCACATGAAACCAGCGCATAGTAACAAGAAACCAGAATATTTCCTACCGCATCACTGCGTACTACGTAATGAGTCAACAACTACGTCACTCCGAGTAGTATTCAATGCTTCATCAAAAACTTCCACTGGGGCTAGTCTGAACGACTGCATGCATCCAGGACCCAACCTTCAAAAGGATCTTATGACACTTATATTGAAGTGGAGACAACATCGCATAGCTTTCATCGCTGATATTGAGAAAATGTTTCGGCAAATATGGGCACATGAAGACGATCAAAATTTACAAAAAATCGTTTGGCGAGATACTTCTAAGCAACAAGTACAAGAGTATCAACTTACTACAGTCACCTATGGCACCAAGGCCGCTCCGTTCTTAGCAATGATGACTCTAAAGCAGTTGGCTAACGACGAGAGATCAAGATACTCATATGCAGCTCAAGTGATCGAGGAATGCTTTTACATGGACGATCTGTTACACGGTTCCGATTCTGTAGCATCAGCAAAACAACTACAGGAAGACTTGCAGGCGACCCTCAAGGCAGGTGGTTTCAATTTACGAAAATGGAGGTCCAATTATCAAGAATTGCTTGACAGCACCAGCAAGGGCTGCGATCAAGAACGTTACGACTTCAAACAAGCTGAGTCAACGAAAGCATTGGGACTTCACTGGAATCCTCAACAAGACATCTTCACATTTCAATCAAGGATTGAGACCAGTCCCGATACAACACATCTAACGAAGCGGAAGTTACTGTCTGAGTTATCCAAGTTATTTGATCCCCTCGGTTGGCTCACTCCACTTTCCACACAAATGAAAGTACTGTTCCAAGACATCTGGAAAGAAAAGGACCTAAAATGGGATGACAAGATTCCTGAGCAAATCAACCGAGAATGGAATAAAATCAAACAAGACATAGAAAACATAAATCGATGCCAAATACCTCGATGGATAGGTACAGACACGACCGGAAACAATATTGAATTACACGGTTTTTGCGATGCATCGCAAAAGGCGTACGCGTGTGTCATATACTGCAAAATTACAAATCGAGGTCAAACAAACATAACGTTAATGGTTGCGAAATCAAGACTCGTACCTCACAACAAAAATATTTCTTTGCCCAAATTGGAATTAAGTGGTGCTCATCTGCTTTCTAAACTAATGGTCAAAGTGAAAACAAGCTTGGACGGCCACGACATCAAGGTTTACGGCTGGACCGATTCAATGGCGGCACTGGGTTGGATACAAGGCGATCCCAATCGCTGGAGAGTGTTTGTTGCCAACAGGGTGCGACAAATAACAAAGGAGATGCCTTCTGAATCCTGGCGATATGTGAAGTCAGCAGAGAATCCAGCAGATTGCGCTAGCAGAGGTTTAACAAGTCTGAAGCTAAAGGAACACAATCTGTGGTGGAACGGACCTACTTGGCTACATCACTTCAAGCCTGAAATAGAAGCATGTCGCGGAACTTACTCCACTGAGGAAGAAGCTCTTAACAAGCAAGTTCATATGGCGATACAAAACGCGTCACAGGACAACAGCGTCATCAAGAAACTGCTTAGCAAATTGAGCTCGTTTACAATGGTTGTACATGTACTAGCACGTTTACGGCGCTTGGTAACCCGAAAATCAGAAAAAGTCACGAAACTCTACGTTACCTTAACCGAGCAACGCAAAGCAAAAGCCTTAATAATACAAGAAGTTCAGGGTGTGGAATTTGAACAAGAAATACAAGACCTGAAGAAAAACAACAGAGTATCCAGGACTAGCAAGATCTTGAATTTAAGCCCGTTTTTAGACGAAGAGGGAATATTACGTGTAGGTGGAAGACTGCATCATGCTGCTATCCATTCAGAACTCAAGCATCCCATAATATTGCCTCATCAACATCGTTTGACGGAACTAATAATAGATCACGCACACAAACTCACGTTTCACGGCGGAGCTCGAGTTACATTAGCATGTATCAGGCAAAAATATTGGATAATCGGGGGCAACAATGCAACGAAAAAACAAATACGTCAATGTGTTACCTGTAGAAAACAAAACCCTATTAAACAACAACCCCTGATGGGAGATTTACCTGCAGCAAGGGTCAATCCATCCCGTCCCTTTATGCACACCGGCGTTGATTTTACTGGCCATGTCTATATCAAAACCAACAAGGGTCGTGGTGTCAAGACCACCAAAGGATACGTGTCAGTATTTGTCTGCATGGTGACGAAGGCCGTGCATTTGGAACTGGTTTCCGACCTCACTACATCATCATTTATCGCTGCCTTACGCAGAATGGCAGCAAGAAGAGGCACACCTTCTCACTTGTATAGTGACAACGGCCGTAACTTCGTAGGGGCAAGCAAGGTTCTACAAAAGGAATATGAAGAAATCCAGGGTATTATCGATGACAACCTATTGGCTGAGATAGCGGATATGGAGATCACATGGCATTTCAACGCCCCTTCATGGCCATCAGCAGGAGGCCTATGGGAAGCTGCAGTGAAAAGTTTTAAGCTGCACCTCAAGAAAGTGATTGGTGAACAAAAATTAACATATGAAGAGTTCACTACACTCTTAACCCAAATCGAAGCCTGTCTTAACTCAAGACCACTGTGTTCAATCTCAGAAGACCCTGAAGACCTAAATTTCCTGACACCGTCTCACTTTATAACTGGTGGTCCAACGTTAACGTTAGTTGAGACAGAAAGAGATCTACGAACACGCTGGCAGCTAACACAAAGGATATTACAAGATCTGTGGAAGAGATGGCGCACAGAGTATCTTGCCCAATTGACTGTGCGAACCAAATGGAGGCAACCTCAACCCAATGTCAAGCTGGACGACGTAGTTCTCATCCACGATGACAACCTTCCACCCGGCAAGTGGGCTATGGGAAGAGTCGTAAACTTACATCCGGGCAAGGACGGCCACGTACGTGTCGTGACCTTAAAGACAAAGAACGGCAATTTGAAGCGTCCCGTCATAAAGTTATCCGTACTATTAGAACACAAAGAAGTTGCCCCACAGTGCGACAAGGCACCAGACAAGCATCAAGATCTGGACCACCAGCAAGCCAAAAAATCCTCAACAAGGAGGCCAACGAAAAGCAAGTTTAACTTAACAACAATGGTTA
Organism: Luperina testacea; assembly: GCA_927399505.1. Lineage (NCBI taxonomy): Eukaryota > Metazoa > Arthropoda > Insecta > Lepidoptera > Noctuidae > Luperina > Luperina testacea. The sequence continues at coordinate 1,571,308 of OV656782.1, forward strand.
CTGCTTTGATGCTACTTTTCACGTTTATTACAAGTTCAGAATGCAACATGAAGATAACCCAATTTGAAGCAAGTCAAAGATTATATTTTGACAAAGTGTCTAACATGATGCTTATCAGAGATGATTGGAACATTGTTGTTTACTACAGCATGAATACGTACTGGCAATCAATTGCAACGTTCAACAAGTATATTCAATCGCTGAAACAAACATGTGATACCATCCAAGATCAAGTTCACTGTGACGTAATCGTACTACAGCTACGTCACGCGTTCTCAGAACTTGAGCACTACAACCAAGTTTTGCAAAGTCAGCATTCCAGCACGCGACACCAATTGCGTCAGCGCCGTGGCCTTATCAACGGCGTGGGGTACATCGCTAATAGCTTATTCGGCGTGCTCGATGAAAGTTTCGCTGAAAAATATCGGAAGGACATTTCTCTCGTCCGGAAAAACGAGAAGCATCTCGTTTCTTTGTGGAAAAATCAGACTTCACTCATGGAAGCAGAGAACAATCTTCTGAAGCGCACAGAGCATGATATGAATCAACATGATGAACTTAAAATGATAAATCGTCACATGAACAAGCTAGACGCAGCAGTTGATAAATTGAAAAACAATATCGAAGCAAACAGCGTCATTAATGACTTCAACATGGGAGCTATAATAGCAAGTAATATGATGTACAATTTGAAAAGCATACAGAATACGCTATTAGACACCGTCACAGATATCTACAATGGTCGTTTCAACTTACACTTAATCACACCCGAACAACTCATGAATGAATTAAGTACGATTTCAAGCAAGCTCTCCAAGGACGTCTCACTGCCAATTGACGACATACACTCGGACCTTCGGAAGATATATGACCTTCTGGAAATAAAAACAAGACTTCTGGAAGACATTATAATCTTTGAAATCAAATTACCGCTGATCAGTCGAGATTCGTACGAAATCTTCAAGACGATTCCGATTCCCACGACAACAGGGCCAAGTGAAATGATCAGCATAATCACAGTATCCGAGTACATATCTATCAACATGAAGAAGGATACCTACATCGACATGTCCGAAGAAGACTTGAGATCATGTCGAACCATTTCAGGTGTTTATTACTGCCACGTCTTACGACCTATATACCAGATTAAAGGAGACAAGAACCTTTGTGAAACAGAAAATTCGGAATGCAAAACCATCTCAAGATTCTGTAAAGACAATTTACAAGAAACGTACACTTTGAACAGTTATTTTTACTTTTGCTGCGACAGGTGTCACGTTCGCACAATATGCGGCGATCAAATAACCGCACATCAGCTGACCCAAGCCGGAGTATTGAGCATAGGTCATGGATGCATAATCAAGACAAACAACTTTACCATATATTCACACAAGGCTTATTTAAGTGAAATAAGGACGGACTCTGATATTTATGCACCAGTGATTGCCCCTATTAACCACATCATCAATATCGGCATACCTAAACTGAGTTTAGAGAATAAAACTCAAGATTTAGAGCAAGAAATCAACGAAGTAGACAAAAGGATACAGTCAATGAAACAAGCGGATGTGATGTTACCTGATGATCTATCTTATCACGATATTCATCACTACGTTATGATCTACGTATTAGTTGGAATAGTGGGCATTGCTGTCATCATCGTGATAGCTCGCCGTTACAAATGCCAATGGCGAGTTCCGTCATCACCGCCACCATCAGTTGCCGAGGGATCAAGACCATTGCCAGCAGTACCTCACCGCAGCAGCGACACAAGTGAAGCTACCGGACACCTCGACTGCGTGCGCATCCACGTTCCTCGCAACCCTCGCGTTAATATAGGAACTAGCCCATAACTAAGTTTATATAATTACTTAATAGTTTTACATTTACTCTGTTTTTGTAATTATTTACGTTAATTTTATTTTATTTTGTAAATCAAGTTACTCTGCATCCTTCCACTCGTCCGGGAATATGTACGATTACATCGCACATTATTTAGCACGCTAGCATAAGCATTTTTATACCATTTAAATCCACATAGCAATTAATATTGTTGAGTACACTATCGACCGTTTTATTGTAAACACCTGCGTTACAATTAATAAATAACTTATCAAGAAGTCAGCAAGAAAAGTTTTTCTTCCATCTCAACCTATCACACGTACCAGCTAACAAGTGCTCGTACACCAACAAATGTATAGTTCAATGGTTGTCGATTACCGACCTGTCGTGGTGAGGGGATATTTAATGTCTTTCTGTGTATTTTATTACACAGTTCACTTTCTCTAAATATTGTAGAATCGGATGCTTTACCGTATGCCCCATCGTCCACGAACGTAAAAAGTAACTTCGAGTCGCATGTTGCTAGAAGTACTATTGAAAAAAAATTTTTATAGTTAAAGTACAAGGAGCCGGTATCGAATGGATGAATAATTCTTATATGTTTCCCATCTATGGCGCCTAAACAATTAGGAAAATTTGTATTTTGAAGAAATTCGCTGGCAATTTCATTCCACATGTATTGGGTCGGTTCTGGAATACAAACGGCTTTTAAATAGTTCCAAATTAGTTGACATGTTTCTTGTACTATTTTCCTTGGTGTAGAGGCCCCACGGTGGTAAGAGAGTTCAAAATCCTCAAACGAGCATCCAGTTCCTAGATACCTGAAACAATGAAGTATATTATATTTTTTTGTTGTTACAGTGACTAAATTACAGAGGAAGTGGAAGAGTCTGCGTGACAGTTTTAATAGAGAAAATGCAAAAAACAAGAACGTTGCGAGTGGTTCGACAGCAACAAGCAATAAACAGTACATTTATTTCAATCATCTATCTTTCTTGAATTCCTTAAAAGAAGTGAGACCGCCTACCGATGTTACTTCCGAGTGTGCAACTAATGATGCGGAAACACCTCGCCCGAAAATAAACAGAAACATTAATATAAAAAGGGCCGAAAAATCAGAAAATGAAATTCTCAGAACACTTTCAGAAAATTTTAAACGTAAACATGATCAAATAAGCGACCAAAGCGACCAAAATGACCCCGATAAGCAATTTCTGATGTCGCTGCATCCACATCATGTAAAAAAATTTTACGAAAATTGTAAACTTGATTTTCAATCAGAAATATTACAGTTAATTAGAAAGTACACACATAATCAAAATTATGAAACCTATTCGGCACAATATTATGGTTATTCTTCAGGAAATGCCAACATACACTCTACACAAAAAGCTTCCACATCTGCCCAGCCTTCTCCACTTCATTCCGACAAGTCTATGCTTGATATGTCATACTCTACACAAAACGCTTCTACATCTATCCCGTCTTCACCTATAATTCAGCCTTCTCCAACTCATTCATATTATTCTGACCAGTCTATGGACAACAGTTGTGTTATCGAAGACATGTTCCGTGATGATGACGAGTGATAACAAATTATAATAAACACAATAAATAAATACAAAGACCTACGTGTTTCCAAAACCTAAAACGTACCTATACTTAAACGAAAATGTTTGAAAAACTTTTTTGGATGGTTTAGAAGATTATCGAAATGTTCGTTGCATTTGTGTACATTCGTTAAAATTGGATGTATCCAATAACTACGGTTTCGTCTTCTACGACGACGTCTTTTTATCAAAAGTAGCGCAATTAAACCTTCTTCGTCCGAGTCCATTATGATACTGCATGCGTGGGTTAAAAAAAGTAGCAGCCAACGACCGCAAGTGGCGACCACCGGCCACAAGTGGCTGTAGCGAGCTTCAGCTACCTTTGCGGCCGCTTCTAGCTTCTCTTGGCGGCGTTTGTGGCTGTGGCCGGTGGCCCGTGTGCGGCGACACGTCGACAGACGCATTCCTACAAGAGAAGTGATTTATGTTATGGTCCAACCGACGTGAGTCTTTGTGCGGAGCCACACCAACCTAAACAATAGCCATGGTAGTAACACTTAATTAAAAAAACTTTTTTGTTTTTAGGTGACGCAGGTAGACCTCGACTGGATGTCGGAGACGACGAAAAGGAAATTTTAAATTATTTCCAAAGAGACCCTACGCTGTCTACACGAATGCTCGCCGTATGGGACGCTCTCAATGGAAGGTGTGGTACACTCTTCACGAAAATTACCTCCATCCTTACCATTACACACCTGTTCAGGCCATAGAAGAAGTCCCGACCCTTTAAGAAGAATGCAGTTTTGCAGATTTTTAATAAATGCGGACATTGAAGATAGAAATTATCTCAGAAGAATTTTATGGACCGACGAGTCCAAGTTTGATAAGGACGGCATTACGAATTATCATAATGCTCATTACTGGAGTGAACGAGCCATGGGTAATCCACACCTAAAAAGACAAAAAAGTTCACAGAGAAGGTTTAATCTAAATGTGTGGATGGGTATAATTAATAACCGCTTGATTGGACCACATTTCCTAACGCAAAACCTCGATTGAACTAACGTTGAACGCATATTTTCACATATTAATCTTTTGAAAACAAAACAGCGAAATAGGCTGTCTACTGAATCAATCACTGGTCTATTACATGCAAAACGACTCTTTAATACAGCTAATTATTATGATTTTGAAATTAATTTGAATGACCGCGGCTATGGCCAAAGAATATTGGTATAAAAAATAATTATACTTAAGTATGATTGTTATAAATTAGTCTGAAGTTTTTTTTTTTTTAATAATAATGAACGAATTTGATTGAATATTGTATTATTTTTTTGTCAAATACCTACCGGTTTTGGGTTCAAATATACCGATTTTAGCTGGCAACTCTACCGATCTCGCTCTACGACGTTCCAGACCACTGATAATTATTTATCAAAAAAGTTAAAATGTGAAGCTTGTCTCTCGAGACTTTTATCCACTGAGACACATGATTTTCATAAATTAATTACGCTCAGGAGCAAAGGTGGCTTACATTTTCCGTCAAGATACTTTTGGAATTTGCTGCGCTTGTGAAATAATAATAAAAAAATCATCAAAGAAGACATAATAATAAAGTCGGAACGACAACATCTATATGTCGTTTCTCAAATTTTAAAAACCTTTATAGGTACGGATAATATATTTTTTGATTTGGAAAACTAACACAATTTCTCCGGCATGGATCACAAAATAAATTTAATACGTACTGTAGTTGAAAAGTATCTAAATATAAGTTTCCATCATATTTCAAAACTAGATACCCCTTTGAAAAACGACTTGTTGCAAAAGTACATTTTAGAAGAACATGGTAAAAATATTGACCTAATACTAGACTGTAAAACGCGATGGAACAGCTTGTCAGATATGGCAGGCCGATTTCTCAAATTAAAATCAAGCGTTTTTAAGGAGCTATTAGATTTAAAATCAAATGCAAAATTTACAGACGAAGAGATCCAAGACCTTCGCGACATTCGTTACAGCTTGGATGTAATAAAAACTACAGTTTTGTCATTATGTCGCCGTGATTCAAACTTATTGACGGCCGACGCTGCGCTTCGATTTATGCTAGAGAAACTTGATCTTCAGCTCCCATATCTCTTTAAAAGCATTTTCTATTTTCTCATTTCACCAATTTTCTTATGTTTTAAGTAATAATTTTACTAATTTCTTTTTATAAGTAATAATCGTATCAAAATGTCTCAATCAGATGTCAAGTTCACCGTTAACCCTAGCTTAGAGACCGGTCTATCTACGCTATTGAAATTAATTCCGGATTTCGATACAGCTCAACCTTTACAAGTATACCGATTCATTCGATCATGTGATTCAGCATTTCAAATAGCACCACCTCACCAAGAAAGTATTTTGTAACGTTCACGCTAAACAATATAGTAGGACCTCGAGCATCTGACGTCCATACTAAACAATTCTCGCATTGGAAGGACCTTAAAGCCTATCTAATACAGACATTCTCCCAGACCAAGACGTTAGCACATCTCCACTTAGAACTACAGTCTATGTTCCAAAAACCTAACGAATCTGTCACTGACTTACCTAAGAGTGGATCTTTGCCGAAGTAAAATATTGGAAAAATTAGCTACGGAAGTTAGGGACCAAACGTATGAAGGTCGCAAAGCAACAACGGAAGAAACAGCTCTAAATGTTTTTATAAACGGCATGAATTCGGATATAGGAACAATGTTGCGCGTTCATTCCTTTGATCAGCTGTCCCAAGCAGGAAATTTTGCGATTCAAGAGGAAAAGATTCGTAACATGAATTCTGCTAGACAGCGATTGTATAAGAACAGTACAAATTCTCCCATAGTCCACTCGCATAGACCATCGCCGTTCTTAAGCCAAGCGCGACAACAACCAAGCACTTCACAAATCCAACGCAATCCGAAAGTCTGTAACTATTGTAAAAACGTAGGGCACGAAATATTGGAATGTAGGAAGAGAGCCTATAATAATCGCCTCAAAAATATAAACTCGCCAAACTAAAATTCACATTCAACTCTGGAACGACCGCGCACATCTAATCAAACGCCAGCACGCGTAAATAATTTAAACTCGCAAGCGGCCGAGGATCCGAGCAAATCTTCGGAAACCGCTTCAGCGGCTTGCTCGATTGCCCCGAGACAGAGCTCGAACTCCGCGATTCAAGACCTAGGGAGCAGCTTACAGCTACAATGGTGAGCTCACTCTACCATAATACAAATGATGGCAAATTAAATCCAGTCCATCGGGGACAAACAATTGCCATCCCGACATTTAAAGGTAAACGTGATGCTTACACACAAACATATCGGGACACTATCGTGAAGTCAGCACACAAACAGACATTCAAGACTTTACCAAATCTACTAATTCCTTACTAACTTCTACTAAATCTGCCAATTCATTAGTAACCCCGACATCTACTGAATCTACTAATTCCTCACAAACACCGAAACCTAATTATTCACAAAAACTACGAAAACCTACCCCTAAAACTAAATCAAAATCTAATCCAAAATCAAAATACAAATCCAAATCTAAAAATCCAGCACCTATCGAAAATACTAATTCAGAAGCTTATAATATTTCATCATTAAACATACCTCATGAAAATCTTTTACATTTTAAATTCCACATCGATAGACAACCAATCATATTTCTAGTCGATACGGGCGCGGCCATCTCAGTCATCCATAGAAATAAAATCGGAAATAATTATATAAATTCTTCTAACAAAGTGTCTATTGTAGGTGTTTCTAATTCTAATTCAACAATGAAAACTTATGGTACCTCTGAACTTAGTCTTGACCAATTTCCAGCCCACAAATATCACATCAGACGGCATATTAGGCAACGATTTTATGTCAAAATTTAATGTCAATATTTATGTCCAGTCTAAAACTATGCGCATCCGTGACCGAACTTATAAACTCTTCTTTCTAAACGAAATCAATAACAATAATAATGACTTAAACAAAGATAGTCAACTAGTAAATCAAAGATCAGAAACGGTAATTTGCTGCTATACAAACGAAGTTAGCAATGGAACTGCCCTCGTAGAAAAACAGAAAATCCAGGACGATATCACTATTCCTAACGCACTTGTAAATGTTAAAAATAACAAATTTCTAGTCACTTGTGTAAACTCAAGCAATCAAGACAAACACATCTCTACGCCACACAGTGTAATTTTCGGACCTAAAAATGGACACTGTAGCGCGCAAACCAGTCATGCCACCACTCAATCGTATGTCGCGCCACACGCTTGACCAATCACAGCGCTTGCCGCCGACGCTTGCCTAAGCGTGCCCTCTCGCGCTCCTGGCTGCGGGCGTCGCTACCCCGCTGCCACACGCTTGACCAATCACAGCGCTTGCCGCCGACGCTTGCCTAAGCGTGCCCTCTCGCGCTCCTGGCCGCGGGCGTCGCTACCCCGCTCGCTCCCGCGGCGCGCATAGTATACGAGGGCGACCGATACAGTGAACACGCGCGAGCGTCCAGTGCCAATACCTAATCATTGTATTCTACATAATCGTGTATCTTAATAATCTTGTATCTTATATATAATAAACATCTCTTTACACCCACGCTACAAGTGGCTGCCCAACGTGCTGCGAGTAATATTAGTGTAATGTGCTCGTAAGAACTAAAGAAATAAAAAAAAAAAAAAACAGTTAACGTATTTCGCGTGTGTTACGGTCATAAATTCATAATGCCTCGTACACGGAGGGATCCCGCGACACCCTCGGACGACGAGACATCGCCGATGCAATCCGTGGATGTCGACGATGACAAGGTCACCGACAACGCCGCAAGTTTTTCATCAGGACAAGTGGCCGCCATGATGGCCGCCATGCAACAGTCCCAAACCGAAGCGTTCGAGCGCCTGCTGGAAAAAGTAATAAGTCGCCAGCCGTCATCCCCAGTTCCCTCTGCGTCTGCATCACCGGTCGCTGGCAGCGGCACCTTCACGCACTGCACCGCCAGGTTCGGCGGTGACGCCAACGAGTCGGTGGATGCCTTCATAGACGCCATTCAGAGCTACAAGGACTGCGCTAATGTGTCTGAAGAAAATGCCCTCAGGGGCCTCTCTATGGTGCTCACAGGAAACGCCGCCATATGGTACCAGGGAGTCAAGAAAGAAATCCATACATGGGACGAGGCCGTACAGTTATTAATTAATACCTACGGTGATAGAAGACCTCCACACCGTATTTATAGAGAATTATTTGAACAACAACAACGTGATCAAAACACGGACGTATTCGTCGCCAAATGCCGTGCACTATTATCGAAAATCCCTGCCGGCGATATATCCGAAAAAGCGCAAGTCGACATGGTTTACGGCCTACTTGACGTACGAATTAGAAAACATCTAAGAAGGGAAGAATTCAAAGATTTCTATAACATGTTACGCATCGCTCGTTCCTTGGAGATTGAAGAATCTGATACGCGTATCCAGTCCCCGCCTGGTCTACAGTCCGGCGCCCGCTCAGCAAGCGCAGGTGGCCGCAGTGGCAGCGCGGCTCAGGCCGCGCCGCCCCCGCCGCGCCGCTCCGCAGCGCCAACAACGCCGAGCTCGGCCAGCGCACCACCATCGTCAAGTACACCTACAGGAAACACGACGTTGTCGCAACGATCAACGGTCATTCAAGATTGTGCTAGTTCTGCTAGTCCGCGTCCGAACCATAATGTCGCGAAACCTAAATGCGTGTATTGTAAACAATACGGACACGTACGTGATGATTGTAATAAGTTAAATAAGTGTAGTAATAATGATAAATCTCTTCATTGTTATGGTTGCGGAGCGAAAGGGGTAGTGAGGTCTCAATGCCCTAAATGTAGCAATAACTTATCGTTTTCATCTGTGGCTTTCGAAAATTATTCACTGGATTTGGTAAGTGAATCCCAACACATTAATACATTCTCGATTAACACTCCAAGTCATGATAATATTACCCGTAATAGTGATAGTAATAGTGTTCAACTACGTAAACAAACTGAGTCTAATAGTTATTGTAGTAATTATTCATCGCAATCATGCGATCGTTTGGTCAGTGGGTCGTCTTTTGATAATATCTTTTGTTGTGTTAGTGACTTACCTGTTAGGGTAGATGTACCAGTTGTCGGAAATTGTAATAACGGCTTACCTGTTAGGGTAGATGTTCCAGTTATCGGACAAAGTCGTAGTTCCTCGCCTGGTAGGGTAAACTCGCCTACTATCGTCCCGACTCATGGATGCTGCTCAAACATTGATCAATTGAACACGCCTTCAGTAGTTTCTTCACTTTGCGCTGACAACGCGGCGACAACTACTGTTCCTTGGGGTGGGGTTACACCTGCGGTTTTTCTCTCTGCGTCTCGCGTTTTGCAGGCGACAACCGTACACTCATCGCAACAGAGGCCTGTGCTTAGTATTCAGGTTCTTGGTTTACGGGGCATAGCTTTGATTGATACAGCAGCTAGGTGCTCTATAGCGGGACATAAGCTTTATAAAATATTTATAGAAAAGGGGCTTACCTTTTGCGCCAAGCAGGTTAACGTGAAGCTGGCTGATGGTGTTGCCCATCCTCGCGAGGTCCTGGTGGCAGGCGTTGAAGTCATAATCACTGTGGAAAAAAGTGTTCGAGTGGATTTTGTAATTTTCCCTGATGCTGACAACAATGATACTCTCCTGGGCATGGATTTCCTCAACGCTGCAGGTATGGTTCTTGATTTTTCTGCTTCTTCTTGGCATTTCTCTGGTTGCACACAGACCTACCCGCTGGAGTATGAGGGCGAAACTATGGTGCAACACGATCCAGTCTCAGTATCTTCTATGTCGCTGAGGGCTGATGAAGGTTTGCTACTTACCGGTGATCAACGCTTACAGCTTACAGATTTACTTCAGCACCATGAAGATGTGTTCCGTCTAGGAGGAGAGGCGACTCGCTTTGCTGAGCATCAAATAGATACGGGAGGTCATGCACCTATTTCGGTGCCTCCATACCGCCTCACGCCTGCCAAGAGGGCCGCAATGGAGGCAGAGATCAACAAAATGTTGTCTGACGGTGTGATCGAAGAGTGCGAGTCAGCGTGGGCCGCACCCGCTCTGCTCGTCCCTAAGAAGGATGGTACGTATAGGTTCTGTGTTGACTATCGCCGACTTAATGCGGTCACTAAAAGTGACACTTACCCTTTGCCGGTTATCGAGGACCTTCTTCACGCAACCAAGAGGGAAGGGCACATGAGTACGATAGATCTGCGGTCAGGCTACTGGCAGATAAGTGTATCTCCTGTGGACAGGGATAAGACAGCGTTCGTGTCACCTCTCGGTACGTACCGTTTCACTCGTATGCCATTTGGCCTCAAGAACGCCCCCGCCACCTTCCAGAGGTTAATGGACCGTTTTCGGTCTGGGTGTGCGTTAAAGGACGTTACCCTATTATGTTATTTGGACGATCTGCTAATCCTTTCAGAAGGGCACTTCCAGAAACACCTGGAAGACCTGGAAGCCGTATTTAACCGCCTACGTGTTTTTGGATTACGTGCCAACAGGGACAAGTGCCACTTTGCCTGTAACCAAGTCAAATACTTAGGCCATCTTATTACACCCAAAGGTATAATGCCTGATGACTCCAAGGTGCAGGCTATCCAGCAGATGAATGAACCAACGAATCTCAAGCACCTGAAAAGTTTCCTGCAGACCTGTTCATGGTTTCGTAAGTTTGTGCCTGGTTTTTCCGAAATTGCTCAACCGCTCACCAAGCTTACCAAGAAGAACCAACCGTGGACTTGGACCGAAGACCAGCGGCGAGCTTTCAATGAGCTGAAGAAACTACTCAGTACAGCACCAGTCCTCGTACAAGCCGACCATAGTAAACCTTTTATTATTCATACAGATGCTAGCAATTACGCTTTAGGTGCCGTACTCCTGCAGGGTGAAGGTAACGACGTGCACCCCCTCGAGTACTCTAGTCGTTTGCTCACCTCGGCAGAACGTAAGTACTCAACTACGGAGCGTGAGGCACTCGCCGTAGTGTGGGCCGTAGGAAAGTACCGCCCTTACATTGAGGGACATCCTGTTATTCTGCGTAGTGACCATCAACCACTGAAGTGGTTGTTAACCTTAAAGTCTCCCAGTGGTAGGTTGATGCGTTGGGCTCTCAAATTACAAGCGTTTGACATACAGTACGAATACACTCCTGGTAAGGTCAACGTTGTCGCCGATGCTCTTAGCCGCCCCACTTGTAGTGAGGCTTCTCAAGAACGCTGTGGGGTCTGTTCGGTGATCTTGGACATGCCACGCAAGAGTGCGACTGACCTGCGCTCTGCTCAGCTGGATGACCCCGAGGTGAGTAAGATCATCAGGGATATAGAAAACACCGCTGACCCTATGCCTGCTACCCGCTGGTTAGAGCGTGGATATCTTATGGACCAGGGTGTTCTCTATCGTCACGCTCCTGACTCTGAATCCGAGGAGCCGCAGTTGGTGGTTCCCGTGACCATGCTCAAAGACGTTATGGAAGAGTTCCATAATGCCCCTACTGCTGGTCACCAAGGCGTGGATCGTACCATCGACCGTATAAGACAGCGATACTACTTTACAGGTATGCGTAAGTACGTTTCAGACTTCCTGAAAAATTGTATTGACTGTCAAAGGTATAAGTTCTCAAATCAAAAACCTTTCGGACTTCTGCAGACGCCTATACTGCACCAGAGAGGTGAGGTACTGGCTGTCGATTTATTTGGCCCCCTTCCAGAAGCTGAGTCTGGCGAGAAATGGGTATACCTTATCGAGGACACTGCCACTCGATGGGTGGAGTTGTACGCCATCAAGGAGGCTACAGCTGAGGTATGTGCCAAATTAATGATTGAAGAGTATTTTCTTCGATATGGTTTCCCTAGGCGTGTCATTTCTGACAATGGAGTGCAATTCATTTCTGCGGTGATGCAACAGTGCATGTTCTTATTCGGTATCAAGCAGAACTTGATACCACTTTATCATCCTGAGGCTAATCCAGCCGAAAGGAAGAATCGGGACCTGAAGATTCAGCTGGCCATGCTGGTCAAGAATGAGCATCGCACTTGGCCTCGGTTCCTACCCCAGGTAAGGTTCGCCCTCAACGCCGCAACCTGTTCTACCACAGGATTAACACCGTCATACATGATGTATGGCCGCGAAATGCGAACACCATTTGACGCACAGCATGATCTGCGCGCAATCCTGGATAAAGAAGCGTATGTACCTTTGGCCACGCCTTATCTGTCTAAATTTATTGATTGCCTGCGAGATACACGAGATCGAGTTGAAAGACGACAAGATCTTAGGAAAGAGTATACTGACGCTTCCCGACGTCCGTCTCCAGTGTTCAAAGTTGGTGACCAGGTATTGTTAACCACTCACTCTCTCAGTAACGCACCCAAAGGTTTAACTCGGAAGTTTATGCCTCAGAGGGATGGTCCGTACACCATTCAAAAGGTTACCAGCCCCACCACCTACGAGTTGGTCGATAGTCAGGGTCTGCTTTTAGGTCGTTTTCATGTTTCGGATCTGACAGGTCTTATTAGTGATCACATTGAGTCTATTCAGCCGGTCCAACCGCGCCGTCTGCGAGGTCGGCCACCTAAGACAAAAAGGAAGGCGCGCTCCTAGTTTTTTTATACCAAATCACTCTCGGGACGATGTCGTGACTTGGAGGAGGAGGATGTAGCGCGCAAACCAGTCATGCCACCACTCAATCGTATGTCGCGCCACACGCTTGACCAATCACAGCGCTTGCCGCCGACGCTTGCCTAAGCGTGCCCTCTCGCGCTCCTGGCTGCGGGCGTCGCTACCCCGCTGCCACACGCTTGACCAATCACAGCGCTTGCCGCCGACGCTTGCCTAAGCGTGCCCTCTCGCGCTCCTGGCCGCGGGCGTCGCTACCCCGCTCGCTCCCGCGGCGCGCATAGTATACGAGGGCGACCGATACAGTGAACACGCGCGAGCGTCCAGTGCCAATACCTAATCATTGTATTCTACATAATCGTGTATCTTAATAATCTTGTATCTTATATATAATAAACATCTCTTTACACCCACGCTACAACACCTCTTTTTATTTAACTAATCGTTTGTGTTCGTCATTTAGAACATCAGAGTAAAACTCCCGCGAGTCAGTTCTTCTTAGTTTCAGAGAGATAAATTTTTAAAAATCGAACTCTAAAACTTCAAAAAAACCATAGAAAACTACTTTTACAATGAAAAAGGTATGTGATTTTAATGATTCTTGGGGATATTATTCCTATGTACATAAGGTATAATTTAAAAAAAGATTCACCCTAAAAGGTTGTACGAAAGTAAAGTTACAGCTTTTATTTTTAATTTCATACTTTATTTTTTTCCTCCGAAATGTACCATTATTCGGATTAGTTTTTTGACCAAAAATGTGCCTTTTATTGTTAGGCATTATCCCTAATAATTTCAAATCCGAATCTTGATATATCTCTGAAAAAAAGAAATTTAAATTATTTTGATAGGGTTGTCACAGAAGAATTATAATTTTAAAATATAACATATAAATAACATATTAATTACCTTTTCTTGTCTAGACTCTTATTACCCCAAATGGTACGTGCGTATTATTAATAATATAAATATAATATTTTTTATTATATAAAGTATAGTATTGTTTATATATAAATAATTCGGTGAAGGATTTTTCGTAGCATAAGGAAGGGGTCCGCCCTCGTCAGGTATATACTAAAACCTTATGCCTATACTGAAAATCTGGAGAATTCGGGGGTGAGGCTTCATGGAGCCGCAAAAGACCCATGAAGCCAATTTGCCTCAGCAGGAACTGATCCGTCCTGCTGGGGGATGTCCGTTCGAGCCTCGATCGGCGGACTTACTGCAAGAGGGGTGTGAGGGCGCCAACCTTCACACTGATCAGCGAGAGGCATGCGATGTTGAGGATAACGCCTCAGGCGGTGCTCTTCAATCTCCGAAAGCAACCGCAAGAACACAAGGAGACGATTCGGATAGCATACCCTCCACTTCTCATATTACAGAATCAAGGCAAACTAATTCTTTTACTCGCCTTGATGCTTATAAGTTACTAGTAGAGAGTGCGAAGCAAAATAGCGTCAAGTGTCGACCGATCGACATCGAACTGAATGAAAGGGTCAATATTTTATTGAAAGCTTTAGGATACTCGGAAGGAATATCAACGAATTTAGAAAAGCAATTAAAGGACGCCGTAGCATGGTTTACTACTAACTGTGAACAAAAATACAAAACCTGCTATTACAAGTGGACATATTTTTTAAAAAAACATACCAACTGGCTAAGTCAAGAGTTTGCACGAGATTTACCTCAAGAACTTTTTCAATCCTCATCACTGAGACAAGATACTGGTCATGAAAATATACAAAATACTAGGTATGAAAATTTAAGTAAAAGACAGCAAAAACGAGTACGCAAACGACTCGCGACGGTGTTTGAAGACGAAGCTCCCCCCAAAATTGTAAAAACTTTGGCTGAAACTGTAGTTGTTTCTGGAGAAAAACTTGCAAAGAATGTGGCCAAGGATTTCGAATTTGTTGTAAGTTCTTGTTTAGAAAGTCCTACCAGACCTAAAAAAATAGCTGAAGACTTACGAAAACCTAGTCCTTGCGCCTACACTCCGGAAGAAGCTTTATCAATTTTTATAGACAGAAAATTTACTACAGAGACATATCGTTTTCTTCAACAGGATTTAAAGTCGCGAGGTTTTCCAGCTTTTCCGCCAATTTCTCAGCTACAAAACGAAAAAAGAAAATGTTATCCGGAAGAACCCATTGATGTGACTGATCGTAGTGCATCAGTGCCATTACAAGGTCTACTTTCGCATACATTCGGAAGGATAATAAAACTATGCGGAGAAAGGATTGACCAATATTGTGATCAACTACAGAGTAATAGTTTGGCTTGTATATTCGAATGTTCCTGGGGTTTTGATGGAAGTAGTGGACAATCCTTATACAAGCAAAACTTCCATGAACCATCTGAAAATTCCGAAGATGATGAAAGCAGTCTCTTTGCGACAACTCTTGTTCCTCTCAAGATTTCAACAGAAAGTGGACAAATATTGTGGACAAATTCCACTCCACAATCATATAGATTTTGTCGACCCATAAGAATACAATATCTTATGTCTTATGTTACACAGTGCGACATAAGAAAAAATGCTCCAAATGTCTTAAGTCGGACAGTTACACTTAAGGGCTTGGTCAGGATTGGTCGCTAAATATCTATGGTTTTGTTGCCAGTAGCAATATGTTCTAAATTTATATGAAAGAAATGGTTCATTCACTCTTAATTTTAATATATTTCAACAGCAGCAACATTATTTTGAAGGAACTAAAAAAATAAATAAATTCATCTGACATTCTACCGTTTGACGTTTGCCGTGTATCAAAATTTGTGCGAGACCGGAGGCGAAATAAAGATGAATAAAGGCAGAAAACGGTAAGTTTTCTTATAAAAATCTATATAGAATTACTGAGAAATAAGTGTAGATTCCGTATTGAGTAATTGTTTTTCAAAAAGTAATGATTATACAGGCGAAAAAAGTAACGAAAGTTTAGACTTAACATTTTTTTCCATAATGGCCGTTGTGATATGACATGTTTTTGCTACTAATATTCTCGTAAATAGTTTGAATTACATATAAGTAGTTAGCATATTTACCTATGAACAAAATAAAAGTAATATATACTAATATTGTCACGTGTTGACATCATAATTGTGTGTCAAAGAGAAAAAGTCGTAAAATTGGCGCCAACCATGACAGTTGGCGGCACAAGTACGATCTGCAAAAAAACTTGAAAGATGTTAGTTGGATTTTTAATATAAACATTTCTTATCGATTTATATCTGAATGTCTTTCGTGGAGTTATGTTCCCGATTTTTTTTTTGTTATTATTATTTTGTTTACTTAGGCCGGTAATGTGGTTGGGTTAGCTGATTAGACCTTGTACAATTAGTGAAGTTTCATATTGTTTTTAGAATGGCGAAATACGCCGCTACGGAACGGTCCAGAAGTGTGACCCCCGTAGCGGGTATAGAACGCGGACCGAACCGGCAAAGCGCGGCTCGGCGGGCCCTTATACTCGAAAGTCTTAGGGCCACCCAGGTACGCGATCTAGATTCCCCACCGCCACGGTAAGTTTCTTTTTCATAGCGTTACCTACTATATTTGTTTAGTTACAGTGGAGTAATTTGTATTTCTTACTTTAGCCTCCACGCGCTCCCCGTTCAGGCGACACCTGGAGGGTCGTTCATTGTGCACGGCGACTCCGTGCTGCTCGAGCAGACCCCAGGTGGTCACCTGCGCATCGGAGAAGCTAGACAAGCCAGGCAACCCAGCCTGGACTTGTCTCTCTGGTAAGTTAACTCTCCTTCCTTCCTTTTTTTTTTTTTGATCCGGGGTGGAAAATCCTCATGGATGTCCGCCGCCCTGGGGCGGGCGGCGGGGTCTGTCAGACTCTTACTGACTAAAAACCACCCCGGGTGTTCCATCTCACACCTACGCCGGGGGTCGCGGGAACGTACGATCCTTCCGCAACCCCCGGCCGGGACTCTCCTTCCTTCCTAGAGTATCTCCATGGTACGTGGGTGGCAACGAACATGGTAATATGGTTAAATTTTTACGATATTGTATTTATTCACAGTTCCGATGTGGTTGAGCGTGTGATTGGACATGTCCGAGGACGAAGCTGCGGAGCTGCTGGAGTCTGATCCCTGGCATGTGAACAGGTGGATGCGGGACACGCCGGGGCCAGCGACACGCCGGGGGCCAGCGACACGCCGAGCAGCGACACGCCGGGGGCCAGCGACACGCCGAGCAGCAACACGGTTTTTCTTGCTCCTCTCGCTCCTAGCGCCAGATCTGAGGCGACTGTCGCTGCCGAAGTTGACGTTCGTCCATCAACTTCGACGGTGACAGCACTTTCACAGACGGTGCATAGGCGTGATGGCAGTGAATTGGACAGCGACTTCGATGACGAATTCGATGTCCCGGTCATGCCAGTTGTCGGGAGGGATCTTCCTGACACCGAGGAGTTAGACGAACCGTTACAAGATTTGGTAAACGAGATCGATACGTGGATGGATGACGCTGCCGATTCTCTTTTGGGTACTTCGGCTATTTTTACGTGGTCACCGGACTTTGATTCGTTTAGGGGTGTTCGTGGGGAGTTCTCAGGTCCTACCCCTGGGCCAATCAAAGACTACGAGACGCCTTATGATGCCTTCACCGACATATGGGATGAGGATATCATAAGGTTGATCGCCACGGAAACTAACCGATATGCCCATCAGACAATCGAGACCATGCGTAACGCAGGGACTTTGAAACCATCATCTCGCCTTCATTCGTGGACTGACACTAATGCAGACGAAATAATGGTTTTTTTCGCGATGTTGATGTATATGGCTATCGACCCGCGTACGTCGATAACTGAATATTGGACATAAGACGAAGTTCTCCAATTACCGGGGTTCAAAAGTATTATGTCCTTTTATCGGTATACTCTGTTGAATAAGTGTCTTCACTTTGTAGACAATGTCGCTGTCCAGAGTCAGCAGTTGTCTCAATCTGGAGTATCTTCTTCAGCAGGGGTGTCACGTAGGCTGGGTAAGTTGCCACCTATTATTGAACATCTCGGAAAAAAGTTCAAAGCCTTGTACAACCTAGGACTTGACATCAGCATCGAAGAGTCTTTGACCTTATTCAAGGGCCGCTTGTCCTGGGCCCAAACAATAAGGTCAAAGGCTGCGCGATTTGGAATCAAGTCATATGAGCTATGTGAGTCCCGCACTGGCTATATGGCTAGGTTCCAAATCTACACGGGCAAGGATGACAGTTCGGACGGTGATCTATCACTTGGCGTCGATTTGGGGGGGAAGAGCACGAAAGTGGTTCTTGAACTATTGCAAGGTCTTGAACATCGGGGGCATTGTGTGGTGATGGATAATTATTATAATTGTCCATCATTAGCACGATACCTCAAGAGTTTGGGCTTGATTGTTTAGGAACCCTTCGTGTAAGCCGTCGAAACGTCCCTAGTGACTTCAAGGTATCGAAGAAAGTGAAGAAGGGGACTATTATATCTCGCCATTCTGGAGACGTATCCATCATTGCATGGATGGACTCCAAGATGGTGAATATAATATCAACCTATCACCTATCACAAACCCGATACCTATAATGGAACTAGGGCTGGTAAACTGACGGTGAAACCGGTATGTATAAAAGATTACAACAAATCCATGGGGGGTGTTGATCTCAAAGATCAAAAACTCTCCATGTATTTGTTGGAGCGAAAGAGAGGCGTGAAATGGTACATGAAAATGTTTAAAAGGCTACTGAATGTGAGTATACATAATGCGCTTGTGATGTACCAAAGTTCTCTGAAACGTACAACTGGTAAATTGCCTGTGACGCATCGTGAGTTCCGCTATGCGCTTGCTGAATCTCTACTTAAACGGCATCGCCCCTGTTCAATAGAGATCAGTCAGGCACCAGTGGAAAACGTGAGGCTGAGGCGAAATATCATGCACGAGCCAGAGCACTTGATGGGACCAGAGAATACAAAGAGATGTGTGATTTGTCAACGGCAGAAGAAATCCAAAGCCGTTCACTCAAGGTGCATCACGTGTGACGCATACCTTTGTTTTGGGGACTGTTGGAGAATTTGGCATTCTGCAACAGAGCTCCCAGGCGTAGATATACGTGGGCGGAAACGGAAGCGCAAAGAGTAAACGTTTTTGCGGTGTGGATGTGGATTACGACTGTGTTTGAATGTGATGGTGAACCGGGGCTCTCGCATGAGGGTCACGTTTTGACGGGATGCCTAACCGTTTATGTATCTCGTTTACTACTTCTTTTGTTGCTGTTATCGGGGGCGTTACGGCTATCCGGGACGAAACGGTAGCGTGGTAGCGCCTTTTGGCGTCTGCATTGATATCTGACCGATATCAGTCTGGGTTTGTGCATTGTGAATGATATCTTACGGGACACATATCAGACTGGGTATGTGCATTGCGAATGATATCTTACGGGGCAGATATCAGTCTGGGTTTGTGCATTGTGGATAATATCTTACGGGACAAATCTGATTTTGTAAATAAAACCCGCGATAGGTACGGCACAAACCTTTTTTTAAACATTTGTAAATTTTGCTAAAGTTTGGCTAAAATCAGGACAAAACCCTTCAGTATACTAGCTGTTACAATAAAGTGTACCCATCTTATTTTTTCACAACATAATTATGTTCTTATATGTACGAAAACATTTGTAAATTTTGCTAAAGTCTGGCTAAAATCAGGACAAACCTTTCTGTATACTAACTGTTACAATAAAGTGTACCTATCTAATTTTTTCATATTATATGTTCGTAAATGTACGAAAACATTTGTAAATTTTGCTAAAGTCTGGGTTAATTCTAGACAAACTTTTCATTATACTAGCTGTTACAATAAAGTGTACCTATCCTATGTTTTTTATTGTGTACAAAAACGTATATTTTTATTGTTTTATTATTAAATAATTATATACATTCCTTGAAAAGAAAATGCATTTTATTTCAAACCTCTCGAAGCCCTTTCTTAGATATCATTAAGAAAGGAAGATTGCTGTTAGTAAGTAAATAAGTGAACAAATAATAATTATTAATTTATTTTCAAACATAAATAGCAACAATCATTAGGTACTTTGAGATAATAAAGGGTGTGAGGGACAGCCCTCCGAAAACTATCAGGGCTACTCCGTTGACGAAACTGAACAACCTTCCATAAAATTTTTTTTCAGGAAGCCAAAAAAAAAATCAGCCTCACCATACAAAATTATACACTTGATTGAACAATTTGTATGGACCATGAATTTGTACTGTAGAGACCGATTTTTCGTTTCCTGAAAAAAATGTTTGTGGAAGGTTGTTCAGTTTTGTCTACGGAGCAAGCCCTGAAAGTTAGGGGAGGGCTGTTCCTTACACCCCGTTTATACAATGATGTAGTTTCGCTTTAATAGTAGCTTTTATCATTGCTTCTTGCCAAATTTCATGATCCTAGGTCAACGGGAAGTACCCTATAGGTTTGATTCCCTTTGCGAATGTATGAGAAATGCGACATAAACGTCTATATCTTTTGATTGCGTAAGCACGGTTGACGCCACATCAACAAAACAGCGGACAACAAAGTCATCCGTTTTTTTCCTTTTGAGGTACGGAACCCTAAAAATGAGCTATAAAAAGACTTGATCGAAACCACGAGCGAATCCGAGGGCAACAACTAGTACATATAAATAAATTGGTTCATAATTCACATATCTACATTAATAATAAAAAAAAAAAACTATACATACAGACGAACATCCTACTATCCTGAACTCTGTAAAATAATAACATTATTTAGAATAAATTGACATGACAAACAGAAAATGTATCAATAATAATCATAATAACAAGATTTCCTTGAAAATAATAATAAAATAATAACATTGAATTATTTTCGTTAGAGTTTTTATGCAAACGTTACCGGCCAGCCAGTATGGCCGCCGGCGCATGGCGCGTTCGCAGAATTTTTATCGGTTGACAGAATAAGTTGTTGTGTCATGCAAATAGTGTATTTAGTAGTGATATTTAGTATGTTATGAATGTGTAAACATATGTGCCATCGTATTCTAGTGTAGTTTTGGTGAATATATTTGTGGATTCGACTTATTGTGATAAAGTGTGAAGGTTATGTGAATGAAAATTATCAAAATGAAAACATATTACGTCACTGCAATGTCAGGTCAGTTTTATTTCATTACGTAGCAGTTTTAGTAAATAGGAAAACTAATGAGGATTCCGGGAAGGTATGATTTATACTTTGTTATTATCGATATAACGGTATAATGTTCGTTTTTCTAAAGGCCTACCTAACGTAACCTTACTCGTAAAAGCGTCGACATTAGACGTAATGTGCGTGTACGAAGGTCAACAACCGAAAGGTTAAACATTATAATGCCCATATGGGGGGGTAGACTTAGCAGGCATGTTGGTCGCCCTGTATAGGACAGACTTCAGAGGCCATCGATGGTATTTGCCATTAGTGTCGCAAGTTCTAGATATTTGCATAAATAATAGCTGGGTTTTATACAGACGACATAGTGCGGGAAAGACAATGCCACTAAAAATGTTCAGGTACCAAGTAGCACAGAGCCTCCTGAAACAAGGCCGAGGTGATACGGTCAACAACTGTGAAGTTTCTGGACCAACTCCGTCGAAAATAATACAGGCACCTGTAGCACCACGACCTCCACCGGATGTAAGGTACGATAAGGTCAGCCATTTTCCAATGTTTGGTTCGAAAGGGCGATGTAAATTTTGTGTCAAGGGCCAAACTACGGTAATGTGTGCCAAGTGCTCGATACGCTTGTGTTTTAAGCCGGAAAGAAATTGTTTTGTAAAATTCCATAATGATAAGTAATTATTTAAGCTAATAGTACGCTTCAAATGTTTCGAAATTAAGAAACCTTGGTTTTGTTTTTTTACGGATTCGTATAGAGGAGGCTCGGAAAAGTAAAAACCATTTTTCAAAATTCCCCCCATTCTCTCCCCCTTTAGGCGGATCTCGGAAGTTAAGACTTGGAACATTTTCTTTTTCAGATTCATGTCCGTGGGCCCAGAGTAGGTGAAAATTAGTTTTTTCAAAACTCCGCCCTCTCCCCCCCTTCATCCCTCCCCCCATCGTATCTCAGAAACTAGGTAGCGGTAAAGCGAAGCGTAGGGATAAGGTCACGATAGCTTTCCGGTGGTAGGTAGGTCCTGAGTGGAGCGAACCTGCGAGACCGAGTGGAGCGAAGGGGGGAGGAATACTAACATGGCGGACAGTCAATTATTCAGTTTAAAATTGACTGCCCAAACGTCAAACACCCCGTCCGTTTAAGCACACCGCGAGGTGAACAATTAATCTGACTAAAATTGAATCTGCTCCGTTTACGGTCGTCCGCTGGTATAAGTTTTCGTTTGGGGTACGTTTAAGCCGGGGAAATTTTCGCCGGTTAAAAATTAAACTATGGATAATTAACGAACTTTTAAAAGAAAGTTTTCCTGTTTTCTAGGTCTCAAAAAAATATGGTAATATTTTTTTTGAGATAATCGAGAAATTATTAATCATTTAAATATGACCTATTTAAAAAAAAGAGTCGATTAACATATTTCCAACAATCAAACAATCGACCATAGAGTCCATCAATTTGAATTTTGAACTTGACATTTAATTTTTAAAAAAACTTGAAAAGAGCGCCAAAATGAAGCGTCCTGCTTCTGTCGTGAACTCGTGAATCGAGGTTTCTTGTTGCAAGTTGATATTGATTGATAATTATTATCAAAATAATCAATTTCCAACATGAAACGAGCAAGTACTGAAGAGTTATCAACTGTTCCGCGTCGCGGAGGCACAGCTGTGGAATATTCAGAATGTCTTATTTCTGGTGAGTTTCTGAATAGTTCTGTTAAGTGAATAACGTAACCTTATTAGCAGGCTTCCAAACCTAGGTACTGGCGTCTCGGGAGCTTTGGACCATGGACGTTTGTGTTGCAGCGTTTAGCCTTACTTGCCCATGGACAACAAGTTTTAGTGCATCTATTTTGCGTCGGTCTTTGAGGCGAACCGTACCTACACGTTTCTGCGCCGTACAGAAATATTGGAAAAACCAAACTTCTCGGCAGGCGGACTTTTGTGGCTTTGGTGATATTATGATTGGCCCAGACTCTTTTGAGCTTATCAACGGCAGATGTTGTGTTAGCACATCTCCTTAGAACCTCATCCTCACACCCCCCAGTGTGTGATTAATTGACCTTGTATTTTTTGTTAATGTTTTAGGAACTACACACCAAGGGAGTAGCAATTATAAGGGTAATAACGCTCAATGCGTGGCAATGTCCGCTTGCGCGTCAGTATTGTCAGTTTGCAGACATCGGAATCTGACTTGTCATGATATCGATGTCATTCTCCAAAGTGGAGACACTTTATATATGTCGCTTAAACCAATTCTACCGAAGGGTGTCATATTTTTGAACCCCGAGGAATTGCCTACGGAGATTGTCGTCGGAAACAATAGAGCACAAATTGAAAATATGACCGCCAATTGGATTACAAATGGAGTATTTCCTCAAATTTCAGAAAATGAATACGGTATTTTAACTCTTGCAAACATAATTGAATCCAATGTTTTCGACGCAAACCACAATGATGAGACGGATAGCGTGGTATTTACCGGGCAAGACTATACAGTTTCTTTTTGGAGATTCGATAGTGCATTCTATTTATTTAACAGTCACGCAGTAGATGAATATAACAAATTAAATTCTACATGCGGAGTAGCACGTTTGTTTAAATGTTATTCGAATCGCGAATTAGCCAGATTGCTGTTATTGCAAAATATAGGTGTAGGTCAGTATTCAATACACAGACTACGCGTTCTCAATTATCAAACAATTGAAAATTTAGTTGTAGGATCTGCATTGCCATTGCCAGCGTCTGTAGAGTTTATAATAGACTTCGAATGCCCGGCATCAACAGATCATAGTCAATTATCGGAATCACAATCTATATTGCTTGGTTTTCAAAAAACTCCTGAACCGGTAGTAGTTGACACCCATGTGGCGTCAACAAAGAGAGGTCGACCCAAAAAACAAAAACGTGGCAGGAAATGTAGTACAGTAAACGCCCATTTGGATGCGGTTAAAAATATAATAAAAAAAACCGCAAATTCATCGCGATGCCGTTCAAAAATATACCAAGGAAAATCCAGAAATTCATCGCGATGCCGTTCAAAAATATACCAAGGAAAATCCAGAAATTCATCGCGATGCCGTTAAAAAATATACAACTGAAAATCCACAAATAAATCGCGATGCTGTAAAAAAATATACCAAGGAAAATCCAGAAATTAATCGCGATGCTGTACACCGTTATACCAAGCAGAACCCTGAAATAAATCAAATAGCCACTGACAAATATAATAAAAACAGCCGTCGTATTGACATACCACTACGTCAATCTAAAAATCTAATAGCACAGAAGAGGGACGCTGAGTTAGACGTAATAAAATTATTTTCTTTAAAAAAAACGTCCTTGCTTTCTTCAGACACTTTTAGGTGTCCTTCTTGTAATGCGCGTCTGTTTGAAGAAGAAAAATCTCGAAAACAATGGTGTTGTGGGTCGGGCGCGTACAACATACAAAATTTAATTCCGTTAAGCGAGGAGTTTTACTCTCACCCGTCTTTTCTGAGTAGACCGCGAGCTTACAATAATTTATTTGCCTTCAGTGCCTTGGGCGTTTCTCACGGGTACCAACAACCAACGGGAATATCTTTTCTTAAAATTCAAGGTCGAGTCTATCATAGAGTTTTTGATTTAGCTTACACTGGTAGCGTAAATAATTTAGGACTATACATTAACGATACAAGCGAACGCGAGCAAATAGCCGCAAATATGACACTTGATAGGCAGGTAATTAGTTGCATAACTAACTTTTTACATAACGTCAATCCGTTTATCGAATTTTTTAAACGATTAAGTAGGGAACCATCCGATCAGGCCTTTATTAAATTTCAGCAAACGTCTCGCTCAATCCACGGTAACATTTTAGGAGATTTACCTGTTGGTAAAGAAGTCGCGGCCATTATTAGTACAGAACGCGAAAATTTTATACCTCATTGCATAGCAGTTTGGAAAATCGGTGATAGGAAACCGCACACTGTAGATATAATGCATCCGTTATATGAAAGTTTTCAGTATCCACTATTTTATCCTGAGGGTAATGCGGGTTGGTACCCGAACAAAGTAGATAATAACGGAAATAAATTAACTCAAGCGAAATACGTTCGCTGCTTGTTATTGTCGGAGCCACGATTTTCCGATATAGGCAGGCTATCGGAAGAATGGTTAGTTGACATGCATTGCCGAATCATAGAAGAACGCCTACGTTTTATATCAAGTCTACAAAAACATAACTCGAGTAGTGCACTGAGGTCCGCTCCACTTCAAGAAGTTGAAATGAGCATTGAAGTCGCGCGTCAAATTCGTCAAGATGAAACCATTCAGGGAGAGGGATTCGTACCAGGTCGCGTTTATTTGCCCAGCACTTTTACGGGGGGGCCGCGATACATGAAAGGAAAATATAGTGATGCTATTGCAATAGTAAGCAGATTGGGGAACCCATCATTTTTCTTGACGTTTACTTGTAATCCCAGGCCAGAAATTCAACAATCCACTCAAAGCAGCTATGTAAATCCTTCTGTATGTGCTAGAGTTTTTAATTTAAAGCTAGCAGAATTATTAAGAGATATCCGAGGTGGTAATTGGTTTGGCAAATGTATTTATATGATGCACGTAATAGAGTTTCAAAAGCGAGGTTTACCACACGCTCACATTTGTTTTAGGGTTGAAGGTGGCGGGCCTGTCCAAAATATAGATATTGATAAATTTGTTAGAGCAGACATTCCTGATGCATCAGAGGCAGAGGGAAGATTACGAAAAGCTGTTTTGAATCATATGATTCACGGTCCTTGCGGAAAAAATATGGTAATATTTTTTTTGAGATAATCGAGAAATTATTAATCATTTAAATATGACCTATTTAAAAAAAGAGTCGATTAACATATTTCCAACAATCAAACAATCGACCATAGAGTCCATCAATTTGAATTTTGAACTTGACATTGAATTTTAAAAAAAACTTGAAAAGAGCGCCAAAATGAAGCGTCCTGCTTCTGTCGTGAACTCGTGAATCGAGGTTTCTTGTTGCAAGTTGATATTGATTGATAATTATTATCAAAATAATCAATTTCCAACATGAAACGAGCAAGTACTGAAGAGTTATCAACTGTTCCGCGTCGCGGAGGCACAGCTGTGGAATATTCAGAATGTCTTATTTCTGGTGAGTTTCTGAATAGTTCTGTTAAGTGAATAACGTAACCTTATTAGCACGCTTCCAAACCTAGGTACTGGCGTCTCGGGAGCTTTGGACCATGGACGTTTGTGTTGCAGCGTTTAGCCTTACTTGCCCATGGACAACAAGTTTTAGTGCATCTATTTTGCGTCGGTCTTTGAGGCGAACCGTACCTACATGTTTCTGCGCCGTACAGAAATATTGGAAAAACCAAACTTCTCGGCAGGCGGACTTTTGTGGCTTTGGTGATATTATGATTGGCCCAGACTCTTTTGAGCTTATCAACGGCAGATGTTGTGTTAGCACATCTCCTTAGAACCTCATCCTCACACCCCCCAGTGTGTGATTAATTGACCTTGTATTTTTTGTTAATGTTTTAGGAACTACACACCAAGGGAGTAGCAATTATAAGGGTAATAACGCTCAATGCGTGGCAATGTCCGCTTGCGCGTCAGTATTGTCAGTTTGCAGACATCGGAATCTGACTTGTCATGATATCGATGTCATTCTCCAAAGTGGAGACACTTTATATATGTCGCTTAAACCAATAATTCTACCGAAGGGTGTCATATTTTTGAACCCCGAGGAATTGCCTACGGAGATTGTCGTCGGAAACAATAGAGCACAAATTGAAAATATGACCGCCAATTGGATTACAAATGGAGTATTTCCTCAAATTTCAGAAAATGAATACGGTATTTTAACTCTTGCAAACATAATTGAATCCAATGTTTTCGACGCAAACCACAATGATGAGACGGATAGCGTGGTATTTACCGGGCAAGACTATACAGTTTCTTTTTGGAGATTCGATAGTGCATTCTATTTATTTAACAGTCACGCAGTAGATGAATATAACAAATTAAATTCTACATGCGGAGTAGCACGTTTGTTTAAATGTTATTCGAATCGCGAATTAGCCAGATTGCTGTTATTGCGAAATATAGGTGTAGGTCAGTATTCAATACACAGACTACGCGTTCTCAATTATCAAACAATTGAAAATTTAGTTGTAGGATCTGCATTGCCATTGCCAGCGTCTGTAGAGTTTATAATAGACTTCGAATGCCCGGCATCAACAGATCATAGTCAATTATCGGAATCACAATCTATATTGCTTGGTTTTCAAAAAACCCCTGAACCGGTAGTAGTTGACACCCATGTGGCGTCAACAAAGAGAGGTCGACCCAAAAAACAAAAACGTGGCAGGAAATATAGTACAGTAAACGCCCATTTGGATGCGGTTAAAAATATAATAAAAAAAACCGCAAATTCATCGCGATGCCGTTCAAAAATATACCAAGGAAAATCCAGAAATTCATCGCGATGCCGTTCAAAAATATACCAAGGAAAATCCAGAAATTCATCGCGATGCCGTTAAAAAATATACAACTGAAAATCCACAAATAAATCGCGATGCTGTAAAAAAATATACCAAGGAAAATCCAGAAATTAATCGCGATGCTGTACACCGTTATACCAAGCAGAACCCTGAAATAAATCAAATAGCCACTGACAAATATAATAAAAACAGCCGTCGTATTGACATACCACTACGTCAATCTAAAAATCTAATAGCACAGAAGAGGGACGCTGAGTTAGACGTAATAAAATTATTTTCTTTAAAAAAAACGTCCTTGCTTTCTTCAGACACTTTTAGGTGTCCTTCTTGTAATGTGCGTCTGTTTGAAGAAGAAAAATCTCGAAAACAATGGTGTTGTGGGTCGGGCGCGTACAACATACAAAATTTAATTCCGTTAAGCGAGGAGTTTTACTCTCACCCGTCTTTTCTGAGTAGACCGCGAGCTTACAATAATTTATTTGCCTTCAGTGCCTTGGGCGTTTCTCACGGGTACCAACAACCAACGGGAATATCTTTTCTTAAAATTCAAGGTCGAGTCTATCATAGAGTTTTTGATTTGGCTTACACTGGTAGCGTAAATAATTTAGGACTATACATTAACGATACAAGCGAACGCGAGCAAATAGCCGCAAATATGAAACTTGATAGGCAGGTAATTAGTTGCATAACTAACTTTTTACATAACGTCAATCCGTTTATCGAATTTTTTAAACGATTAAGTAGGGAACCATCCGATCAGGCCTTTATTAAATATTAAAAAACCAAACTTCTCGGCAGGCGGACTTTTGTGGCTTTGGTGATATTATGATTGGCCCAGACTCTTTTGAGCTTATCAACGGCAGATGTTGTGTTAGCACATCTCCTTAGAACCTCATCCTCACACCCCCCAGTGTGTGATTAATTGACCTTGTATTTTTTGTTAATGTTTTAGGAACTACACACCAAGGGAGTAGCAATTATAAGGGTAATAACGCTCAATGCGTGGCAATGTCCGCTTGCGCGTCAGTATTGTCAGTTTGCAGACATCGGAATCTGACTTGTCATGATATCGATGTCATTCTCCAAAGTGGAGACACTTTATATATGTCGCTTAAACCAATTCTACCGAAGGGTGTCATATTTTTGAACCCCGAGGAATTGCCTACGGAGATTGTCGTCGGAAACAATAGAGCTCAAATTGAAAATATGACCGCCAATTGGATTACAAATGGAGTATTTCCTCAAATTTCAGAAAATGAATACGGTATTTTAACTCTTGCAAACATAATTGAATCCAATGTTTTCGACGCAAACCACAATGATGAGACGGATAGCGTGGTATTTACCGGGCAAGACTATACAGTTTCTTTTTGGAGATTCGATAGTGCATTCTATTTATTTAACAGTCACGCAGTAGATGAATATAACAAATTAAATTCTACATGCGGAGTAGCACGTTTGTTTAAATGTTATTCGATTCGCGAATTAGCCAGATTGCTGTTATTGCGAAATATAGGTGTAGGTCAGTATTCAATACACAGACTACGCGTTCTCAATTATCAAACAATTGAAAATTTAGTTGTAGGATCTGCATTGCCATTGCCAGCGTCTGTCGAGTCTATAATAGACTTCGAATGCCCGGCATCAACAGATCATAGTCAATCGGATTCGGATTCACAATCTATATTGCTTGGTTTTCAAAAAACCCCTGAACCGGTAGTAGTTGACACCCATGTGGCGTCAACAAAGAAGGTCGACCCAAAAAACAAAAACGTGGCAGGAAATGTAGTACAGTAAACGCCCATTTGGATGCGGTTAAAAAATATAATAAAAAAAACCGCAAATTCATCGCGATGCCGTTAAAAAATATACCAAGGAAAATCCAGAAATTAATCGCGATGCCGTTAAAAAATATACCAAGGAAAATCCAGAAATTAATTGCGATGCCGTTAAAAAATATACCAAGGAAAATCCAGAAATTCATCGCGATGCCGTTAAAAAATATACCAAGGAAAATCCAGAAATTCATCGCGATGCTGTACACCGTTATACCAAGCAGAACCCTGAAATAAATCAAATAGCCACTGACAAATATAATAAAAACAGCCGTCGTATTGACATACCACTACGTCAATCTAAAAACCTAATAGCACAGAAGAGGGACGCTGAGTTAGACGTAATAAAATGATTTTCTTTAAAAAAAACGTCCTTGCTTTCTTCAGACACTTTTAGGTGTCCATCTTGTAATGCGCGTCTGTTTGAAGAAGAAAAATCTCGAAAACAATGGTGTTGTGGGTCGGGCGCGTACAACATACAAAATTTAATTTCGTTAACCGAGGAGTTTTACTCTCACCCGTCTTTTCTGAGTAGACCGCGAGCTTACAATAATTTATTTGCCTTCAGTGCCTTGGGCGTTTCTCACGGGTACCAACAACCAACGGGAATATCTTTTCTTAAAATTCAAGGTCGAGTCTATCATAGAGTTTTTGATTTAGCTTACACTGGTAGCGTAAATAATTTAGGACTATACATTAACGATACAAGTGAACGCGAGCAAATAGCCGCAAATATGAAACTTGATAGGCAGGTAATTAGTTGCATAACTAACTTTTTACATAACGTCAATCCGTTTATCGAATGTTTTAAACGATTAAGTAGGGAACCATCCGATCAGGCCTTTATTAAATTTCAGCAAACGTCTCGCTCAATCCACGGTAACATTTTAGGAGATTTACCTGTTGGTAAAGAAGTCGCGGCCATTATTAGTACAGAACGCGAAAATTTTATACCTCATTGCATAGCAGTTTGGAAAATCGGTGATAGGAAACCGCACACTGTAGATATAATGCATCCGTTATATGAAAGTTTTCAGTATCCATTATTATATCCTGAGGGTAATGCGGGTGGTACCCGAACAAAGTAGATAATAACGAAAATAAATTAACTCAAGCGAAATACGTTCGCTGCTTGTTATTGTCGGAGCCACGATTTTCCGATATAGGCAGGCTATCGGAAGAATGGTTAGTTGACATGCATTGCCGAATCATAGAAGAACGCCTACGTTTTATATCAAGTCTACAAAAACATAACTCGAGTAGTGCACTGAGGTCCGCTCCACTTCAAGAAGTTGAAATGAGCATTGAAGTCGCGCGTCAAATTCGTCAAGATGAAACCATTCAGGGAGAGGGATTCGTACCAGGTCGCGTTTATTTGCCCAGCACTTTTACGGGGGGGCCGCGATACATGAAAGGAAAATATAGTGATGCTATTGCAATAGTAAGCAGATTGGGGAACCCATCATTTTTCTTGACGTTTACTTGTAATCCCAAGTGGCCAGAAATTCAACAATCCACTCAAGGCAGCTATGTAAATCCTTCTGTATGTGCTAGAGTTTTTAATTTAAAGCTAGCAGAATTATTAAGAGATATCCGAGGTGGTAATTGGTTTGGCAAATGTATTTATATGATGCACGTAATAGAGTTTCAAAAGCGAGGTTTACCACACGCTCACATTTGTTTTAGGGTTGAAGGTGGCGGGCCTGTCCAAAATATAGATATTGATAAATTTGTTAGAGCAGACATTCCTGATGCATCAGAGGCAGAGGGAAGATTACGAAAAGCTGTTTTGAATCATATGATTCACGGTCCTTGCGGTCCCTCGCACAGAACTAATTTACCTTGTTGGGATAGTGAAAAAAGTAAATGTTCAAAATTTTTTCCAAAACGTGAGACAGCCACCACTTTTTCTGATGAAAAAGGATTTATTAACTTGTGTAGAGACAGTAAAAACGAAGCAACTATAAAATATCGCGGTAACGATGTAATTGTAAATGATACTTGGGTAGTTTCTTATAACGCAAGTCTTCTTTTAAAATACGATGCTCATATCAACTTGGAGGTCTCCTCGCAACGCACGGTCGTTAAGTATTTGTTTAAATATATCACTAAGGGTCCTGACGAATCGCGCGTAGCTGTCGTACCGGAAGAACATGAAAATAACGAAATAGAGCAGTATGTCACAAAACGTTATATAGGCTCCAGCGACGCCGCTTGGAGGACGTTAGAATTCGATGTGACCGCGCGCGAACCCAACGTCAAACAGCTGTCAGTGCATTTAGAAAATCAACAAACCGTTTATTTTAAACCAGGCACTGAAGTAGAAGCCGCGCAACAAGCTGGTTCGGACCTTATTACCTATTTAACCGCCCCGTAAGAGACGAATTTGACTCATTGCACATCACCTACTTGGACTTTTACGAACAGTACATTGTTCATTCCAAGCGTCCCTCAACAAAAAATACGGAAATTTTTGAAACATCAAATCATAAATATATTACTAAAAGACAAAAGGGTGAGCTTGTCGCGCGTCTATTTTGGGTCGCACCTAACAGAGGTGAACAGTTTTATCTTAGAATTCTATTAAAAAAATTCTCGTGTCGTAGTTACACCGATCTTAAATCTCTTGGTGGTCCCGATTGTAAAACTTTTCAGGAAGCTGCTAAAATAGTTGGTCTTGCCGATGACGAAGTCGAATACGAAAGAGCTATGTTGGAAGCATCAAACTTTTTAACGGGACCACGCCTTCGTAGCTTCTTCGTTTGTTTGGCTGTAAACGGTGTTCCAGTCGCGTCTTTCTGGGACACTTTTAAAAATCAACTCAGCGAAGACATCTCATATAGGTTAGGTGCGGATGCGGACATGGAAAGAGTACACACTTTGTGTCTCATTCAAATAAATAGGTTGCTTCGGAAACACGGATCGACGTTACAACAACACGGTTTGCCAGAAATCGAAGATACCACTACCGAGTTAGGCAGGGAACGCGTAGAACACAACCGCGAATCATTGGAACATTTTACAGATCAATGGATTCCTCGCTTGTCTCGAGAGCAAAATTGTATTTTTGATTACGTTGTAAAACTTTGTAACGATACTGACTTCCGTGACGTTAATGATACCGCGATTTTCGTTGATGGTCCCGCGGGTACCGGTAAAACGTTATTGTTAAAAGTTATTTCTGCGTACGTACGCGGTAACTTAAACGGAGTAGTTCTTTGTACTGCGAGTTCTGCCATCGCGGCGCAAAACTACGAAGGAGGGACCACGGCGCATAGCATGTTTAAATTCCCCATAGATCTGGTAGACGATAATGACTTCTGGTATATCACAAACGGCACGCAAAGAGCAGAATTAATATCACACGCGGACGTTATAATATACGATGAAGCCCCTATGGCACACAAATTTTTGATTCATCTACTGGATAGGTCGTTGCGTGATCTCAAGCGTAATGATAAAATTTTTGGTGGCAAAATTATTATCTTTGCAGGGGATTTTAGACAAATTCCCCCTGTTGTTACAAATGCAAAAACTAATTCAGATATATTAAATGCATCAGTAAAAACATCGCGCATCTGGCAAAGTATAAAATCTTTCTCCCTAGCTACTTCGCAAAGATGCAGGGATGACGTAGAGTTTGCAGAATTTTTATTAAATTTAGGCTCAAATAAATTAACATCTCATCCTTTTGTAATTGGCAAAAATATTCAAAATTTAGTTGATTTAGGTGGTATTGAAATTGTATTAGAATTAGACGATTTGATTGACTTTGTTTTCCCCGTTCTAAATATAGAATCCTGTGCTAGCATACATAGAGCAATTTTATGCACACGGAACGACGCCGTTCGAGAAATAAATAACTTAATACTCGATCGGTTAGATGGAGAAACACTGCATTTCTACTCCATCGATAAAGTCGAAAATGAAAATGCAGATGAATTATTTTTGGGGCCAGATGCGCTTAACAGAATGCAACCAAGAGGTTTTCCAGAGCACGATCTTAAGCTCAAAATAGGATGTATTTGTATGATCATGCGTAATCTCAGTTTTAACGACGGATTGGTAAACGGAACTAAAGTAATTGTAACAGGTACGTCGTCGCCACGCTTAATTACCGTTCAAAAATCGTCGGGTACAGAGGAATATTTAATTCCTCGTATTATTTTTAAGGGTCCTATTGATCCCAAAAGTCCATTTGAAATGTGCCGCCGTCAATTTCCTTTACAGTTGTCTTACGCGATGACTATTCACAAAAGTCAGGGCCAAACCCTGAGCCGGGTCGGAGTAGATCTTAGGTCGGACATGTTTAGTCACGGGCAATTGTACGTCGCGCTAGGTCGAGCAACCAAAAAGGAATACATCAAAATTTTAATTCACAAAGATCGGGTTTTAGATGGCAAACCGTACGCGAAAAATGTAATAATACCGGAGCTCCTATAAATTAATTAATGTAGAGCTTCCTGAATAAGTCGTAAAACTGTTTACCTCTGATCTTCGTAGGCAAATCAATTAAGTTAATCATTAAATCATGTTGACATTGCTATTCAATGAGCGTTTTTTATTTAATTTGTTTTAGCTTTTTTAAATTAAGTAATGTAATGTCATCATTCACATTATAATATATTGTTGGCATATATATTATTTACATTACACTAACTGTGAAAAATAAATATTTTATAACCTGTGTTTGTAGCAGATGTACATTTAGCGTTATGTCGAATAATAACTCTGGTCTAAGCTGTTTATAATTATAAATAAATTAACGGATCAAAGAGGTTAGTTTTTGATGATATGCGTCTCAGTGTGAGATCCGTTGAACCATGTTGGTCTGTAGGGAATCTTTCCGATTGTAGATCGGAAGCGGGTAATTGCCGCGTTAACTGTCCGATCTGTAAGTAGTTGGTTTTGGATTCTGATCAGAGTCGGCTTACTGCCGAGAACATGCTCCGTTTGGTGATGAAGTCAATAGAACGGAGTGATTGCGAATTCGTCGTTGAGGTGAGTTTTCGTACCGGTGATGGGGGGTCAGTAAAGTGTGGTCGGTGTCGGTTGATTGCTAGGATGTCTTGCATTGTTTGTGGCGCGAAAGTCAGGATGAGATTCGATGTCAAGTTGTGGATGCTATCTGACTTGTGGTGGATCGGTCGGGACGGATATGTCCGTTAAAATGGGTAAAAGTTGTTGTCTTATCAGTATGATATTATTAAAGACATTAATTTTGAGATTTCGTCACTTATCGTAGAACGTATTACTGACACGTTGCCAAATGCACAAGTGGACGTATCTCAACTCACGCATCTCGAGATGTTACCGCTGGCAAATTCTGACTTTGCGCAGCCGGGAAACATCGATGCCCTGTTAGGGGCCTCCATATTACCACATATATTTTTACATAATGTGGTACGCAGTAAACAACATAATATACCTCCCGCTATTGAGACGGTATTGGGATATGTGATTATGGGTACCGTACCTACGTCACATACTCCTAATTATACCATGTCTTGTTGTGCTGTTCTTCAAGAAAATAATATTGATTCTCTTCTCAAGCGATTTTGGGAGCTTGAAGAGATTTCCGCACCGCCCTCGCAGAGCCATAAGGAACTCGAGTGTGAAGAACACTTCCGCGCCACCACTGTTCGCGATGACAGTGGCAGATATATTGTGGCGTTACCCTTCTGTGGTGACCCGTATTCTCTAGGCGACTCACGCTGCCGCGCTTAGACGCTTCTATTGTTTAGAACGCAAACTTGATACATCGCTCAAGTTACGCGGCGCCTATAATGCTGCAGTAGCTGTTGCCACCTCCGCTTTATATATGGATGACATCGCTTGTAGTGTCACATCCGCTCCGCAAGCAATTTCGCTTTGTGAAGAGCTTATTCAGCTCTTCAAACGAGGCCAGTTTGATCTTGTCAAATAGACAAGCAATTGTAAAGAGGTTCTCACGCACCTACCTGATTCTCATAAGGCTTCTCCAGACATTGAGTTTGAGAGGTCTGTACCGCATAAAGTTCTCGGTTTACGCTGGGATAAATCCTGTGATAGTTTTCGATTTGACGTCGCACCACCTGATAATAAGTGCACCAAACGCACTATGCTGTCCACAGTGGCTCGACTATGGGACATACTGGGTTTTGTGGCTCCCACAATTTTGTACGCCAAGCTCTTGATCAAAGAGCTTTGGCTATCAAAGTGTGAGTGGGATGACGCACCTCCCGACCATGTGATAGTTTTCGATTTGACGTCGCACCACCTGATAATAAGTGCACCAAACGCACTATGCTGTCCACAGTGGCTCGACTATGGGACATACTGGGTTTTGTGGCTCCCACAATTTTGTACGCCAAGCTCTTGTTCAAAGAGCTTTGGTTATCAAAGTGTGAGTGGGATGACGCACCTCCCGACCAATTCACTTAAATCATACGATGTAAAGGGCCATATAGATCTATATTAAATGAACAATGTATTCAAGGTATTTAATTGGTTAAGGATTAATGCTGTATTGGTTAAAATCGCTTCGAAATTTAGCCATTATTTGTCGTAAAAAGTAAATGACAAAAAAAAGTTATTGTGGGTTATCCATAAGAGATAGACATATACCATCACGGACTTTTCTGTAGACCTTTTCAATGTGTACAATACTTAGTACATTATTTTGATAAAACTCGTAGGGTTCAGCCTGCGTTTGCAATGTAAGCGGAAAAAATGTTAATGGAATTTACGACATCACATTAGAAACCTCAAAAATAACAGTACTTCTCCACTATTTAATGGATGTTATTATACATATAAACCTTCCTCTTGAATCACTCTATCTATTAAAAAAAAACCGCATCAAAATCCGTTGCGTAGTTTCAAAGATTTAAGCATACAAAGGGACATAGGGACAGAGAAAGCGACATTGTTTTATACTATGTTGATGATGATAATGATGATGAGTCGTAGTGTGCAAAGGTGTGGGTAGAGTCATTGTATTGGTTGAATGAGTTATATGGCATGGAGTTATGAGTTATATGGCAGATACCGAATGTCTTAGTTACTCTTTACTAAAAAATAATAAGCCGTGGACTGCTGTGTTGCACGAAGGTGTGGGTTTAAATGGCAGATACCAAATGTCAAGTTGTGGATGCTATCTAATAGTAGTAGGTGGATCGGTCGAGACGGATGATAATTATTTCCGTTAACATAACATGGGTATGCGGCATGAAAGTTGAGCGCTGACTTGAGACCCCGTGACTGCGCGGTAAGGATAATCGCTATCGCGCAGTTCACATTGGTCTCCGCTCACCATTCTTGCAGATATGATTTGTTGTCTTATCAGTAACAAGTTGCACTGGCAAAGGTGTAGATAGAGTCATTGGTTCATTCAATTGGTTATTTTCTTTGTACTGGAATAAAAAGATGATGGGATGTAAAGCGATGTATGTACTACCTATGACGTGTTTGTTTGTTTTAATTACCATGCGAGAATTATGTTCATCAATATGCAAATCTTATTCTTTTTATAAGGTTTTTTAAAATCAGTTTCTTGTGATGTATTCGTCATCGTCTCAGTTTAAAAGCTTTTTAGAATAACTACACTCAATTTTAATTTAATTATTCCTTTTATATTTTGAGTATTTAATAAAAGACAAATTTTAATTATTCAAGAATGCCGTATTATTTGAAACTATATGATGTAAATAGAAATAGATTTTTATGAAATTATTTAAATTCGAACAGACGGACAAAATATGTATTGCTTAAAGGTTCATGTTAACAAAAAGGTCGAATTTGGAAAAAAATGTGAAAATTAGAAAGAGAGTAAGGAGTATCAAAATGGCAGTCAAAATGA
Source organism: Luperina testacea (assembly GCA_927399505.1). Classification (NCBI taxonomy): domain Eukaryota; kingdom Metazoa; phylum Arthropoda; class Insecta; order Lepidoptera; family Noctuidae; genus Luperina; species Luperina testacea. The sequence goes on from OV656782.1 coordinate 1,608,705, forward strand.
AAATTGGACATGACTTTCTGTGGCTTTTACTTTCACTACTATACTCTGATTGGCGCACTCAATCTTTTCATCGTTAACTCTTTCTGTTACTCTCACTGTTTTTTACTCTCAATTTGATTTTCTCTCTTACCACGTGCAAAAAAGGAGCCTCAAAAGGCGCACTTAATCTTTTCGCTCTGTCTCTTACTGTTTTTACTCTTAAGCTGCGCATGAAAGAAGCCTAAACACTTTCATTGGACTCTTATTTCAACTTTCATTCTGATTTTTATTCTGGTTCTCACAAACTCCAGTTTCAACCCCAACTATTAGCGTTTAAATTTTAATGTAAACGAAGAACTGAGATAATAATGAATTATTATCATATTTATCTTAGTTTGTTTCAAAGTACATTCATTATGTTGAATCTGTAATAAGGTGTTAAAATAATTAATACCGTAGTTTTCAGTACTTAACTGTCTCTGCTTCTTATGAAATAAGTTTAAATACAATGTCTAACGTTGCTGTCTTAACTAATGTTTATTCTTCGCCATTTTTTTAAACTGTTTTTTTTTAATTACATTTAATTTTGAGCATGATATTAAGCTCGTAGTTTGAATTATGCTGAATTATCATAACGCTTTTCAACTATTTGTATGCGAAATTTCTATCGACAATAATTTTTTTTTTTGACAATATCGACAATAATGTGAAAAAAGATTTACATTATTAATGTATTAAATAATTTATTACGTTCGATTCTGATTATATCCTGATGTAGATTACATTGCATATAAAAATACACAAATTGTTTGGAAAAAAGAAAGAAAAAATTGATTAACCGTCGTCGCATAAAAGCAAATTCAAACGAAACTTCCGAATCTTGATGGAACTATGCGAAAACTTGTTTTAACATATTTGAAAAAACATTTCATAGAATAAACTGTAACAACGTGATCCAGCTTTGAATTTAAATTTTGAAAACAAGAATCTAAAAACGTGTTCCAGGCGACGCTTTCTGCAGAATATCCACAAAACCTGACCACTATATTACTTCACAAACAAATATATTTTTAGTTGCGTCATCAGCCTTGATTTTTGTATAGCATAGAATATGAGATCTGGATGGAACTCCATTGATGCCGTAGTAGTCTACTTACTTATTCTGCAAATTTACACGGTGACATTCATGTCGTTACAATCTACGCATGGCAATTTCATCATGACGCATTCAAGATCACTGATAGAACGCACTCCAAATTCAAGTTGCATGGATCACAGAACAGAATCCGCAGAACATTCTTTCGAATCATAGACATAAACTTTGGATACGCTTTTACTATTTCGACGAAGATGCTCAATTCGTATCATCCTTTGACCATGAACAGAAGACACAAGATTGTAGAAAAAAATATAGGTATTGCAAAAAAAAATGCAAAACAAACAAAAAATAAAACATGCAAAAAAATGGGTCATGTATTAAAAAAACAGCATGCAAAAAAAAGTCATGTGAGTAAAAAAACAAAAAAAAAAACGAACTAATATGTACACTATACTTACTTAGTTATTATAATTGCTCTTTATAAATTTTAACTATAATACATATTAAAATGTCAGTAGTTAGCTAAGAAAAACGCTAGAAAGCATATTGCAAATGTGGTTCATAAAGAAAACTTTCCAAACCGAGTCAAAGTGTAAAGGCCTTTTGAATTGAGACGGGTCAGATTTTTTATATTTACCTATATTTTTTTACCTATATCTTTGAATGGAACCTACAAAACTTATATTGTTAAAGAACTAACTTAAAAAGAAAAAGAATTGCATATTGAAGCACTTGTTCTCGCGTGTCACTCAAAATAGTTACATTTTGATTCACACATTTTTTGGTCTGCTTATTTAATTTATTTCACAACTTAACCGTATACTAAAAAGAATATCATGCAAGATTAATATTCTATTTAGTTTACACTTTAGGTGTACCTATTTAATAATAATAAACAATTTATTTCAGGTAACAAAGACCCATAGATAAAATACCTTAACCTAAATATACATACTAATAACAGTTTTGTTACTACAGCACACACACCTTCATGCATTACAGCTGTCCACGGCTTATTATTTTTTTATTTTTTAGCAAAAAATACAAGACATTCGGTATCTGCCATAATTATAACTCATAACTCCATGCCATATAACTCATTAAACCAATACAATGACCCACCCACACCTTTGCACACTACGACTCATTACTGATAAGACAACAACTTTTACCCATTTTAACGGACATATCCGTCCCGACCGATCCACCACAAGTCAGATAGCATCCACAACTTGACATCGAATCTCATCCTGACTTTCGCGCCACAAACAATGCAAGACATCCTAGCAATCAACCGACACCGACTACACTTTACTGACCCCTCATCACCGGTACGACAACTCACCTCAACGACGAATTCGCAATCACTTGGTTCTATTGACTTCATCACCAACCAGAGCATGTTCTCGGCAGTAAGCCGATTGATCAAAATCCAAAGCCTAACTACTTACAGACCATTCGGTTGACCGGGCAACCAACCGTTCCCAATCAACAGTCGGTCAGATTTTCTATTGACCAGTAACATGGTTCAATAACGATCTCCGTATTGGGTACGTATTCATCTCGAACTACCTTACGTTCCGTTTTATTTATTTATAATTGACGAATAGTTTGGGTTGGAGTGTTTGTTTGCCATGATTATCAATGACAATTTGTTGTAATCATAGATTTATATTTATTTATTTTTCATGTACACATACACTTTGCACGCACATAGTCCGTATTATGTCCATTGCTAGCAATTAGTACGTAAAATGATGATTGAAAGGGTTATTAATGAAATCAAGGGGAAGTATGTGTGTGTATATGTGAAATTGCTAGCAAGCAGTATGTAAAATGTTGATTGAAAAGATTATGAATGAAGTCAAGGGGAAGTACGATAGCGCGCGAGTTGAATGCAGTCGGGGTCTGAGGTAAAGAGCGGGAGCATCTCCCCCCGCTATCCGCACGCCCCACCTCACGCGCCTGCAGTGTAGTGCTGTGCCATCCTTGTCAACTATCGTACGTTTGCCGTGTTATTGTGTTAATACTGAAGTTCCCGTGTTATATTTTTTATTTTAATAATGACTGATCCGAGTCCATCAAGTTCCGTTACAAAAAAACGAGCTTTTATTCATCGCCAAGCACGAGAAATGGCGAAAAATGTTTTAGACATGTGTGTTGAAGAAAGGCAGAACAAAAATTTGACATTTAATTTGAATAATGCTTTCGACCGAGCAAGCCGTTATACCGGACTTTCCAAAAGAACATTGGCTGCAATTCAAAATGAGTCTAAGAAAGGGCCTCTTTGTTCTCCTTCTAAAAAGAAAAGGCCATGTATTAAAAAGAAAAATTTAAATGTCGATGATTTTGATCCAAGTGTTATATATACACAGAACCATTGAAGAATTTTATATAGGTAACTAAAAAAATTGTTCCGACCTGCATTAAACTCCTCGCAGCTATTCGTGAAAAAATCGAGTTTCCATGGGGAGTGACCAGTTTAAGAAAATTGTTAAAAGACATGGGATATAAATGGCTTAAATGTCATAATAAACGCAGAATTCTGGTGGAAAGGCCTGCTGTTGTATATGCACGGTCAAATTATTTGCGGAAAATTCGTCAATACAGGCAAGACGATCGAAATATTTTTTTTCTAGATGAAACATGGTTAGATAATAACCTCACTTTTAAAAAAAATGTTGGCGAAATGAAATGATCGACGCCGTGTTGACAGACACAAGCTCCACAAACAGGCTTATTCTTGTTCACGCGGGATCAAGAGGAGGGTTTTTAAATGGGGCAAAACTACTTTTTAAAGCTGGTACTACCTCAGGTGATTATCACGGACAGATGAACAGTGTTAATTTTGAAAAGTGGGCCACTGGTATGTTAATCCCTAATCTACCGCAAAACAGCGTTGTTGTGATGGACAACGCGCCGTATCACAGTGTGCAAGAAAATAAAGTCCCAACAAAGTCCAGCACCAAACCTATAATGTTAGAATGGCTAACAAAGAATAATGTGGAAGCTTCAATCACGATGAGAAAAGATGAGCTCTTCCATTTGGTTCAGTTACATAAACCAATAGAAAAATCATTTAAAAGTAAGACTACCACCGTACATGTGCGACCTCAATCCGATTGAGTTGGCTTGGGCAAAAGTGAAAAGAATAGTACGGCATCACAATGTTACTTCAGATTTATCCCTAAAAAGGTTAAAAGAGGTTACGGAGCTGGCGATTTCTCAGGTTACAGAGGAAGATTGGCGTGGCTTCGATGATCACGTCATAATTTTAGAAGAAAATTATTGGCAAAGAGATGGATTAATTGAAGATACCATAGATCGATTCGTCATTGAGGTCAGCGACGGCGAGGATAGTGACACCGATTCAACCATATCTGCCATTTCTGAATCTGGTTAAATTTTTTTTATTCCGTTTTGTGAAATGATTATTAAAAACATGTGATAATTATATTGTTTTTTTTCATCATGTTAACCTAGTGTAAAAAATAAAATTAAACTTATAACATTGTTTAAATTTATCGACATTCATTACTCATTGTGGTCATAAATAATTTAGGTCACAGCACTACCGCATTCTTAAGCTCTGCCATTCAACTCGCGCGCTATCTGTATGTGTGTGTGTATATGTGAAAAGAAGGATAATAAGAGAACGTTGTAGAAGTATGTTGTGAATCTTGTGAACTTGTAATAGTTTAAGAATATATTTGAACGTATTTGTATAACTTTTATCATATAACATACTATATCACATCACACTTGTCACTGACACTGACTTACAGAGTATTTATTTTTAGGTATTACTTATTTTTTTATTTTCTATTTAATAATTATTTTCTAATTTATTTTTTTGTTTTTTAGTTTTTCGTAATAATATTTACAATAATTTGTTATCTTACCTAATAGTAATAATATATGTAAGTATACCTTTTAGGTATTACTTATTTTTTTATTTTCTATTTAATAATTATTTTCTAATTTATTTTTTTGTTTTTTAGTTTTTCGTAATAATATTTACAATAATTTGTTATCTTACCTAATAGTAATAATATATGTAAGTATACCTACCTACTGCGTGATCGAAACTGAATGAAAATAAGATGATTAGAGAGTGATGGTTAAGTGGAAATATATTATTTGCTATTAAAATCTAACATACCTACACTAACATAATATTTATTTAATCCAGTTTATTTATTAATATTAAGAAAATATATTTTAACGTAATTAGGCTACTTTGATTTTAGAAAATTGTAGTATAATGTATTAATGTATGTAGGTACATAGATGTAGTTTAGGTGGATTAGGCCTATTTATTAATATCAAGTAAATATATTTTAATGTGATTAGCTACTTTGATTTTAGGGAAGTGTAGTATAATGTATGTAGACCACATAGATGTAGTTTAGGTGGATTAGGCCTCTTGGGGATACCACGCAAAAAAAAACGCGCTTGAAACCTTACCTCTTCGGGTGGTGTGGAAAAAGGTTTGTAGTTAGTTATCTGTAGTTTTGGATAAATACATACTTAATATAGATGAAGTTTAGATTTGTTTAATGTTATGTAAATCGAGTAGTTTAGGTGGATTAGGCCTCTAATATCTTTAGTTTTTGATATACATACCTACTTAATATAGATGTAGTTTAGATATGATTTAGTGTAATGTAAATCGAGTAGTTTAGGTGGATTATGCTTATAATGGGGATACCTTGAAATAAAACGCACCAGGAACCAAATCTTCTGGTAGCGCGGAAATTACTATCTTGTGAATGAATCGAACCAGGAAATAAAAATCAATGTGACCTTGGTAATATTGCATACTCCCATACACATGCTAAATAAATAAATAAATGTTACCCTGGGGTAGAGTAGTTTTGAAAAGCATAAAAGTAGGAACTTATTTCATTATTTACTTACCCCCGAATACTGAATCGTCACTCAACATTTAAGGGCTGTTTAAAATTTGAGCAGTTAAACCTAAACTTTAAATTTTGTATGGCCAAACGTCACTTGAGTGAGTGAGTGAGTAACTGTTAAATTTAAGTGCTACTTAAATTTTGAGTGACGTTTCAGCATTTGGGGGATAGTCACTTACAAGGAATATTATTTTATAGTTTATTCGTACTGACTTTTATCTAAATCAACTGTAGGAATAAAAAAAAAACATTCAGTTGATTTACTTAAAAGTCCATACATAAATCCGTACAAAATATTTGGATAAGTGCTAAGGATTCAAAATTTTACAAGGGTAAGAAATACTCCTCAAAAACACGACCCCGCGAGCTGCTTGCAGCTCGCGCAACGCCCAAATACTAGTTTTTATATATTTTTCCCTAAATTCAAGGTTCATAATTAACATCATATTTAAAAAATTAATTGAAAATAATGTTTTTTTTTTGCCAAGAATAGGGTTAAGTAATGTAGGTACCACAACAATCAGCCGTAATGATTGTGTATTTATGGACACTTATTGTGTATAATAGATACATTATTGATTGATCTAATTTATAACATTTGAGTATGAGTATTTTTTGTAAATATTTTTTGTAATAAAGTTGTTTTTCTTTTCTTTTGCAGACGAAGAATAAACAAGTTGCTGTACTTAGTGATGTGAAACTTCCATATCAACACATTTTTAATCCTAATCCTTCAACTTCTCAAGAGTGTAGGTTGGAAAAATCTTCACCGAGCCCTTCTACAAGTTCTTTGGACCCATCTCCAGCAAAAAAATCTGTTCAGGCAATAAGGATGTAGTTGTCCAAACAGAAATGTACAGGCATAGCAGCCCCGCAGAAGATGATTTAAAGCGTAAAGTGAAAATACTGTCTCTAAGGCTAAACAGACGCGAATCTAAATTAAAAAATTTAGAGTCAATCTTGACAATGTTAAAAAAACGTAAGCATAATAATTATGATGAAGTGGAACATATGATGAAAAATAATTTTGTCAACATACATAACCATTTAAATACCGATAAAAGTAATAGAGGTGTACGATATTCGGAGGACGTAAAACAGTTCGCTTTATCATTATATTACTATTCGTCCAAAGCATATTTGTTTTTGAGAAACCATATACATATATATACCACATCCAAACATATAGAATGTTTAAGGAAACAAATTATAATTTTATATTATTGTGGCGGATGAATATCATCAGCGCCACAAGCAATTCTGAAGAGGGATACGTTAGAAGGGAAGGGAAATTAATCGGAAGAGGGATCTTAAATTTGGGGAGACGGCTATACAAATCTAGAGGTGGGATGTTGTTAGAGCATTCGAAAAATATGTGATCCAGGATGCCCTCCTCCAACCCGCACTCGCAGAGAGAGGAGTCACGGACATGGATCTTGTGTAAAAAACGGGAGTGCAACAAAAACCTAGGCGGATTCTACAAAGAACTGAAATAATAGTTTTCGATACTTTTTGTGACCGAAAAACCACGGTTTTGGTTTGATAGTCGGTTGTACTGCATACAAAAAAAAACACCTTTTTTCCTGCTGGACATATTCCACTGCTCTTGCCAGGAACGCTGCAGGTTCAGTCTTGGAAGAGACAGTAGGTCGTAGCCCTGGTAGGAATTGTGCGTGATATCTGACGATAAAGATGAACAAGCATCTTTAGCCAAAGCATCAACAGATTCGTTACCCTTAATGCCACAATGGCTAGGTATCCAAACTAACTGAGCATCCCTTTGACTATTAGCGCAGGTCAAAAGAGAATTTTTAATTTTTAAAATAAGGGAACTGTGCAATTTACTTTTAAACGGATTTTGGACTAAAGCTTGCAAACAACTAAGGGAATCTGTAAAAATGATGGCCTTCTCAATATTACGATGTGATTCTATAAAAAGAATATTTATTATTTAATATTTCTATTCTATATTCCAATATAGCCACACACTCACCAGTGAATACAGAAGACTCCTTAGGGCCTTTAAACTGAAGGATAATTTTGGAGCTTTGGTAATAGACCGCAGCGCCAGTGTGACTAACATCGGTTAGTTTCGAAGCATCCATGCAGAATAATTGAAAACCATTCCATCGCTCGCCCACCACCGCATTGAAAGCCAAATTAGCTGACGGAGATTTTTTGGATATACCAATATCAAAGAAAATTTTTGGAATATAACTTAAAACTTGATAAGGAAAATTAAAAAGGGGTAATCTGGGAAACTGGACGATCGGGTATTCTAAATTTAAAATTAATCGAAACGATTTTAGGATTAGGGGTATTTCTTTATTTTTCCAGTAATTTGAGCTTCTGCATATGGCATCTAACTCATTCAGTCTTCCTATAAGAGGATGGGAGGATCTACATATTAGCCTAGACACAAAGCGGGAAGCCAGATATTGCCGCCTAAGGGCCAGAGGAGGTTCAGCACATTCGACATGCAATGCGTTAACGGGAGAGGACTTCATACAACCTGAGATGATTCGAAGGCACTTGGACTGAACTCTATCCAGCCCAGCCCCTTTGTTGCAAGCTGTTGTTGTGAATTGTTTTTAAAATCAAAATGATGTCTTCTTTCAGTAAAACTGTTTATCTACAATAGTTAACATACTTTCCCTCCATGTGTCATAGCCTTGGAACAGCCTGTATATGTACACTTCTTGCTTGAGAGCTTCGCACAGACTAATCATAAGGGTGAATTACGTTCCGAACCCCTTTAAGTAAATACTTAATTGCAATATCTAAGTAATAAAAAATGCTCAGTGTCAACACTGACTAGGAATTATAAAAAAATATGGTTAAAAGTAAAGAATTCATTCTAATTTCCAGAACCAAAGCGAAGTGCCCACCCAGCTGGACTATCGGCGAAAAGCCCAAACTGCTAAGGGTTTACGGTGCCAACCCATCATTATTGCTGTCGGACCAACCATCGATGCCCTAAAGGAGTTTTATGTTGCGTATGATAACATCCTTTATAAAATAGACTCGTTCTTGAAAGCGCTGCAGGATGTATGCTTCAAAACTTTTCACTGCCTGGACATACCAAACACTGCACTCAGTCCGCTTCCATGCACGTCACTTAATTCCCTTCAAACAGGTCATTAAGTTCGTCTCCAAATACGCCACTGAACGCACTATAATCAAGCCAAGAATGTCCCGCATCCCCATCAATTTTAGCGACAAATGATACCGCAGAAAATGCGGACGCAATTTTTTCAGAGAGTGACCCCAATAATTATAATATGAGTGAAGGAAGAAAGCTGAGCCGGCTAAGTGGAAGAGAAACGTTAATAAAAAACTGCGAATGGAAGGAAAAGCTTACTTAGGTTTTAGAAAAGTTGGAAGAACTGTTGTACAAGATACACCAAGGGAAGGACGAATAATGAAGCCAAAGTGTTCAAGCAATGTTTGTCTTAAGTCTATAAAACGTCATTGCGCATTATTTACGGAAGAACAGAGAAAAACGATTTACGACCGATTTTGGGGTTTGACTTGGGGAGAACGCAAAGCATTTGTGTGTGGATCGATTTCTAGAGTTCCAACAAAAGCTAATACTACTGACAGTGTTTCTCGACGCAACTATAGCCTTAAATATTTTTTGAATACTATACCTCTAGCACGAATATTTGTAGGTTTCGTATCGTAAACGTATCGAGTTGCCGATACGATAACGGAAGAAAACTAATGTCGGAAGCACGAAGCTCTTTCGTAATAATATCGAGACCTCGATACGATTACGTTAGTGAAGTCATACTAATGTAAGTAAGGATGTACAAAATTGAACGAAAGATCTTAGAAGTGATTGAACGTTTCGTTCAAAAACTATACACGTATTTAGTTATTAGTGATTTCAGGGCCTTTAAAACTTTAAAACTGTTCAAATTTTGATGCAATACGAAGAAACTGCAGTAAATGTTAATATTAATTTATGATAAATGGTTTATTTATTTAATTTATTATTAAAACGTTGTGTTTAGTGAGACTGTGTTCCTAAACGAACGACGCGTAACACTTGACATTTTTTGACGCCAAGCTCATTCAAGGTTAACTTTGTTTTGAAGTGAAGTTTTATTTCTTTGCATCTAAAAGTTTTAAAACATAACTCTCGCAACAATTTATCATTCCAAAATGAGAACCAGCCACCCGCAATACACCATTATGGTAGAATTTATGGAAAAGTAAGTAAATTTCATTTAAGATTTTATTGTAAACATATCAGAGGGGCAATTCTACTAATTTTAACAACGTTCACAGTCTGATCTCAGTCTCAATCTGTCAAAAAATACTTCAAATTTCCCTACATTTTGACAAGTTTTTGACATTTCTTTGTCGCTGAGATGAGACTGCGACTAGATTTTGAACGTTTTAAATTAGTAGAATTGGCCCTCTGTTGATTGTCAGTGTTTTATTTTATTAGTTTATTTTGTTTTAATGGGATATTTGGATTCTTTTTTTGTTAAGGATAAAAAAGCTACAGTTTATTTGTATACTCGAGTCATTCAAAAATATGCTCTAAGCTTGTTAATTTGTAAACAAATTTGGATTAAATTGAAATAAACTTTGATGAGGTATGGTAGTCCTCAGTTGTCTGGGGCGTGTTGGCTGTCTTTCTGAAGCTGATCTATGATACAAAAGGTAGAATATTTAGTGAGGTTAGAGTTATTTAATATAAGGCTTTGTTTATGTCGAATGTAATGGTAGAACTTACCATTATGGTCATTGAGAATTTTGGAGGCAACATGGTTTTGAATTCCTTGGGTAGGTATGTCGGAAAAGCATGGGTGTAGCTTGCCGGCGACATGCCTGCATCGATGTACCTATGGCCGTTATGCAAATGGCCGCCATCGCGATCCCAATTTTCCATGGTGCATTCAAACCATTATTCATATTGAAACATATTGAAACTAGAAGAATGTGGTGTATCAACGCATAATTCTTTACTTGTATCGAAGATGTAATTACTAAGATAGCATAAATATAAATAGGAAAACACACCACACTGTACAAAGTTATTTTACTTCAGCATTTTTGTTCTAATAAAATTGTATTATGGTTATATATTTTTAGTTTGTGTATTTTATTAATTATAAGAGTAATGCTTATTAACAGATATATATTTTTCTTTATTTTAGTTATAAGTACACGCTATATTCAGCTAGAATTACACTTAGGTACTTCGGAAAACTAGACTTACCCGATTTACGGTGGGACGTCATTACTGCCCTGATAACAAAGAATGCAGTAATCGACATTTTTGGGATTTTTACTTTTTGCAAGAAATGGGATCCCAAGGAGTTTATTAACATGTAAAAAAATATATTTCATATAAAAAGTTCCCGGAAGTATGCTTTTTAGCTAACGATTTTCGCAGTACTTACATGAAAACTATATCAATGATAAGAAAAAGCGCAGTATTAAACATATGCTAAAGAAGAATGCAGTATTTGTTGGAATGCCCTAAAATAAAGTGCAGTAATAGCCATTACTGTAACATTTTATTTTAGTATCTATAGACCAGTTGCTAAGCCAAAACGCAGTACTCCACATTACTGCATTTGTGTGTAGTAAAAGATCGCGAGATCGTAACCGTACGATACAGTGCCGCGTTTTGTTGAAGCAAATCAGTGCGTCGTCATCGTTCGGCGAAGTGAGACGTGCGGCACGTGTGCTGATCCCGCGCGCTGTTGTTTTTTTTTTTTTTTTTTTTTTTTTTTTTATTTGAAATGGGTTTGCTCTTGACTCTAGTCTAGGTCAGAGATGACAGAGACAAAGTCTACGATGGAGTGAGCTCACCCAGAAGAAGCCTGTTCACTCTTACTTTAAAGAGATTCGGGTTGTATGCACTCGGAAACACAAACGCAGGTAGAGAGTTCCACTCTTTTGCTGTGCGCATTATAAAGGACATTTCAAAACGCTTAGTGCGAATTGGTGGAATAGCAACTAGGTAGGGATGGTAACTTGCAGTGCGTCTGGATGTCCGAAGGTAGAAGGGGGCCGGTGGAATGAGGTCGTGGAGTTCTTGGGCACACTCACCGAAGTACAATCTGTAGAAGACCGACAAGCAGGCAACCTTGCGGCGATGAGCCAAGCTGTGAAGCTTGGCATCCACCAGTTTTTCGTCGCCAATGAGCCTCTTAGCTCTGCGTTCCACCGAGTCAAGCGCGGCAAGTTGGTATTTCGCTGAGCCATCCCAAAGGTGGCTGCAATACTCCATGCAGGATCGGACTTGTGCTTTGTAAAGAGTTAAAAGCTGTCCAGGCGTAAAGTATCGCTTCACCCTATTAAGGATGCCCAGCTTCTTGGCCGCAGTTTGGGCTTTGTACTCGATGGTGGCGCCGAAGTTGAGACTAGACGTCAACTCCATGCCCAGGAGCTCGAGCCGATCTGTTACAGGAACAGATGTACCCCGAAAAGTAGGAGTCTGGTCGAAACGACTCCTTTTGGCGGTAAAAACACAGGCCTGTGTTTTGGTGGCGTTAAAAGAAACCAAATTGTCAGCACCCCACTGGGAGACAAGGCCCAAGGTAAAATCTGTCCGCTCCACCATGGCCTCTCTCAAGAAACGAACTTCGGCCCCGCTGGCCTTTGTGCTGGACAAGTATCTCTCTGAAACAGTACTGTCATCTGCGTACCCAACAATACCAGGCTGAAGTAGGTCACTGATGTGCAGCAGGAAAAGAGTTGCAGAGAGAACAGACCCCTGAGGAACTCCGGCATCAATAGCCATAAGGTCAGAGGAGCAGCCGTCAACGACTACTCTGATCGACCGCTCACTAAGGAAGTCGGATATCCAGCTACAAAAATCAGCTGGGATGCCATAAGCAGGAAGCTTGCTGAGTAGACCGGCGTGCCAGACCCTGTCAAAGGCCTTCGAGATATCGAGCGATACAGCAAGTGCTTCGCCGTGTTTCTCGAGGGCTTCACCCCAACAGTGCGTGACATACACGAGAAGATCGCCAGTTGACCGTCCCCGGCGAAAGCCATATTGACGGTCACTGAGGAGATCATTGTCTTCAAGGTAGGTCAGCAACTTACTGTTCAGTACCCTTTCCATAACTTTGCAGAGAATGGAGGTAATGGCGATCGGTCGGTAATGTGCAGGGTCAGCACGGTCGCCCTTTTTGGGCACTGGTTGTACATTTGCAAGCTTCCAGGATTTTGGCACCGTTCTTTTTTCAAGAGAGAGGCGAAACAAGCGTGTCAGCACAGGAGACAGTTCAGGCGCACACTGCCTCAACACTCTCGCTGGAATACCGTCAGGCCCGCTTGCCTTGTTCACGTCTAGACTGCACAAAACTCTTCGGACCTCTTTATTGTGAACTGCGATCTCCGGCATCGAGGAGTCACAATGAGGTACAGTGGGTGGTTGCTTGGAGCCAGCGTCCAGACGTGAATTGCTTGCAAAGAGAGATGCAAATAAATTCGCTTTCTCTCCTGCAGAGTGAGCAAGCGACCCATCAGGTTTCATCATTGGAGGTAAAGTGGGACGACAGAAATTCGTTTCAACCGCTTGTTGTTTTTTAATGGAACGAAATTTTGGTAAGTTTTTATAATTATAGTCTGCTTTTATATATAGTGTATTATAGAGCATCAGGACCTTGAAATAAAAAAGCTATCATCTGACGCGGCAGTCAGATTTTGGTTTTATTATAACCTATAAATACAGGGAAAAGATACATTTTAGTATCTAACATTATCGCTAAGGGTTAATATCTATCATATAGAAGTATAATTTAATTGTAGGAATAAAATCTTAAAATAAAACTTACAACGACAACTAAATACATACTCTGCAACTTTGTTTACATACTCGTATACCTACAGGATAACTAAAGTTACATAACTGATAGAATTATTAAGAACATCGTAATATGAAGGTACTTAATATTTCTAACAGATAGGTAAAGTTAGCTATCTGATATGTAGGTATTTCATATTTTTAACAGAAAGGTAGGTAACTTTAGGTATCTATAGACAAATCTAGTTCCGATTAGGTAGTTAGTTTATAGTAGATTTTAGGTATTAGTATACGTATATTTCGTGACGTGTTTCGATTTGTTACGTGTTTTTTTTTCCTGCTTAATGTACATTTATTATTTATGTATTTCAGAACATTGTCTTCATAATGTCTGTCAAAAATTCCCGCGGAAGAAGCATGTTAGACATGGTGCTGGGTAAATCGGATCGTCAAACAGAACCTTCTATTTCTACAGAATTTAATTCAAACCAGGGAGATGAATCATTTAGTCTGTTATGTGATGAAACGTTACCAAGTTCTTTGATGGATATATCATTAACAGATCTAACATTTGAAACCAAAGAACCCTGTGAAATGATTCCTATTGCATCTAGTTCAATGATTTTGACAAACGAAGAGCCCCAAGATAACAATTTGTATCATGACACACCTACAACTGAATCCAGTCATGTTGTAAATATGGAGTCCGAAAATAATATAGAACAAGTTACTTCACAGGAAAAAACTAAATCAGGCAAACCAAGAATGAGACGCAAATTTGTGGAATCGTTAGAAACAAGATTAAAAGAGAAGAAAAAGAGAAAACTAGATAAAATGACGGTAAAACCTGGTTGCAACGAAACCTGTACAAAGAAATGCATGTCTTCTTTTACGGAATTAGAACGCATATGCATAAATGAAACATTTTGGAAGTTAAATTATGAAGCACAGGGTTTATATGTAAAGTCGTTGGTTACTGAAAAAGAAGTACAAAGACGTATTAAAGATAGCCAGATGATGCGGACGCACACGTATACATATTTTTTTGAAACAGACAATAAGAAGAAGGAAGTTTGTAAAATATTCTTTCTCACGACTCTGGGATACCACAAAAATAATGATAGACGTGTGCTTGACATTTTGAAAAAGCTTCCTGAAGCTCAAGGGGATCGACGCGGGAAACATGGTAATTCAAAACAATTGGACAGAGAAACGATCAAACAGCATATCGAGAGTTTTAAACCAGCCATTGCACATTATAGGCGTGCACATGCCCCAAATAGAAGATATCTTCCAAGTGATTTGACTGCAACCATGATGCATACAGATTTTATGGAGAAGAATCCAAATTTTAAGGTATCTTATGATCTCTACAGGAAAATCTTAAAAAAATATATGAACATATCTTTTGCCCAGTTAGGTAATGAAGAGTGCGAACAATGTGAAACTTTCAAATTACATCAAATTTCATGCAAAAATACAGAACATTGTACTGATTGTACTACATACCAGATCCATCGAGAAAAATTTGAAAAAGCACGAACTTATTACCAACAAGATGTAATACAATCTATGAATAGCTCAGGATCTTCAAAATGTTACTACTCTGCTGATTTGCAAAAGGTCATTATGTTACCCAGACTAGACATGTTTAAAGTTGTAATGTTTTGTCCGAGACTTATAGCGTTTAACGAAAGTTTTGTGCCTTTGGGCTCTAGTAAAGAAAAACCTTTCGCAGCGGTTTGGCATGAAGCAGTATCTGGCAGAAAACAGGAAGACATTATTAGTACATACAGATCTTTTTTCGAAAGTAAACGTGATTGCGATGAAATCATTGTTTGGACAGACAACTGCACTAGCCAAAACAAAAATTGGGCATTTTTCACTTTTCTGGTACAGATTATAAATAGCCAATTAATTAGAGCAACTAAAATCACAATAAAATATTTCGAACCTGGGCATGCATTTATGTCTGCAGATAATTTCCATCATCAGGTCGAAAACCAGCTCCAAAAAGCAAAGAAAGTATATGATTTTTCGGATTTTATAGATTGTGTACAGCTAGCAAACTCGGGAAAAGTTAATGTTAAACCTATGGAAATAAGTGATTTCTACAAATACAAAGATCACTCTTCACAATATAAACTGAAAAAATGTGAAGAGAGAACATATTTAAAAGATATTGTTTGTGTCGAGGTACTAAGAAACAGCATGAAACTATTTGCTAGGACGAGCCATGATGACAACAATATGATATAAATAGATTTTCTGAAAACCAAACTAATAAAACAATCTGCAATACCGGAACCAGAGAGAAACCAGAACGCACGGGGAATAACTCAAGAGAGGAAGACTGGTATAATAAGAAAACTAGGTGATATAATACCTCCTAATAGACTGTTATTTTGGGAAAACCTCCCTGTTAACGATGAGTCTGTAGATCTCACTGAAACTAGAGAGCCTCAAGAATAATTATATTTTTTACTCTTCCATAAGATTTATTGTTTTTATAGGAGTTATGTTTTTTATGTTCATAATATTAGTTTTTTTATGGGTATTGATTACCTAAATTTTATTTTAATGTTTGGATTAAGAATATGCCTTTATGTAACGATGAGCCTACTTCTGTGATAATTAAATAATAGTACATAGTCTCATTATGTAGGACAAAATGTAGTCTATTTTAAGATAAACACATTTTTTATTATTATTATGTCCTAAAAGACTGTTAAATATATGATTAGGAGTGAAGTAATTAAAAAAAGATATGTAATTTGTTATGAGAATGTATAACTATTATTTTCAAGTTATATGTGTATCTGATATCCATTTCATGATATACCTAGTTTACGTACGTATTTACCTACCAAATTGTTTGCTTTTAAGTTATCCAAGACTGAATACTATTAGAACTAGGATTGAAGCAGTCTTATTTACTTTATATATTGAGAAAACGCTTACAATTAAGCAGGTAATATAGAAAATATTGTTGCTACTTAGAGATTAATCTAATATTGTTCCTACTATTAAATAAATATATGTGTCAGTCTAACTGATGTTAATATGAATGTTGTCTTAATAAAGCTTAATTTTCTTCTACAAATTGTTTAATTTTAATATCCCCGCAATCGGTTTAAACCATAGAGCAAACTTTTAAAATCCTTGTAAGAGGATATTAGGTATACATCTACTTAGCCCCGGACATTAAAAAGCGGTATTTAATACTTAGCAATAATGCAGTAATCAACATGCGCTAGACCATAATGCAGTAATGAGCGCAATTGCTGCATTTAATCTTAGTATCCTGTGGTTTCCACAAGGCCTGATGCTAAAGCTAAACGCAATAATACGCATTATTAATGGAAATACAAATTTATGAAATATAAGATAATTATCTTTGAAAAGCTTTTATTTTTTCCTATTTTACTGATATATTTGAATGGCTATAAAATACATACATCTTCCTCAAATATGTAAAAATGTCTTTCCCGCGTTTATCTCGAAACCGCCATTTTGCGATTACTGCATTCTTCGTTATCACGGCAGATTACGTCATTCGAGAGGTAGTTGCTGAAAATCAGCGCTGTTTACGATAGGTTCGTCCGAAGTCACAGCATTTTGCTGAGCAACGACCTGTTCTTGCACAGATGCGACGCACAGCTTAATTATTGTCCTTATTAATGTTGTTTGTTACTAACGTAGTCATTTTTCCATTCTGAAATTGGCTTTTTTGTTTTTGTTTGATTGTTGTTGTTTTCACGTTTTGTTGTGATATCTATTGTCAATGTCAGTTGTCAAGTAATAATGTGTGTTGTCTTTGGTGCCTGGCCCTGACATCAAGCAGTGGATAAAATTGTCAACATTTTTTAAGCTTGAATACGAGGCTTTTGACTACGTTGGGTGTGTAATTTATGTCTTACTTTTTAATCATTTTTAATTTTTATTTGCAATGTGCGTTTTTGTTTGTGCAGAATAAACAAATTTTCTTTTCTTTTCTTTCTTTCAGGTATGTGCTTAATTTCTGATAATTATGTAGGTCTATAATTGGAAGGCAACATATTATTAGAATAGATATTGGAATACACAGTCCTTTAAATGTTAAAATTATTATAGGCATGGAGACTAACCAAACCCAGTGGGGGCCCTCGTAGTAGACACTATGTGCAGCAAAAATGAAAGGAATTGACAGATATGCTCAAAAGTGATGGCACGGGGGACTCTCGAACAGAGGAAAAGTGGCGAAAGGTATGTCTATTAAATCTTTAGGCACGTTTAAGTAAGTAGACTTTCACTTCACACAAGTAGAAATTACATGCATGCATTTTATGTTGGTGCTGGGCATTCTTCTCGTTTTATTGGTGTGGTGTTTGTTATGTTTATTAAGGTTTGGAGTGATTTCAAAAATAATGTGAAGAAAAAGTGGGCCAAAATAAATAGGTCAGCTCAGGGTACAGGCGGTGGGCCAGCGCTTCAATCATTAACAGACCTAGAAAACAGGGTTATGAATATAATTGGGGTGCAGGCTGCTACTGGAATGCCCATACAAGAAGCTGGATTCATACAGGTTGTAACGAGTCTTTTAAGCCCGTTACATGATAGCGCCTTCTTTGCTTTAATTGTGTTGCCATGTAAAAATTCATTTTTTTTATGAATCGGAATCGTGTACTGGTCACACTGATTTTTTCTTTTGATGCTGTCAGTTGATTTTGACAGGTTCGCTTTCCGACTCAAGCTTTGCATAGAATGGAGTAATTTCAGGGCTCCGAATTAAATCTTGAAGTATTAACTTCAGATGGACGGCATCTAGTCCCCATTATGTGGTAGCCGATTTGCCCTTGCCGGCATCCTGATCGGATAGCCCATATTTTTTATAAAGGTAGGTAGAATTCTTCGTGGTTTCATATTCACGTTGTCGCGTGGCTATTTTGATGGCAGACGTTAATAGTTTCCGATATTTGTTTCAGGATCTTTTAAACCTTATATATTTTGGATTAATTCATCTACTGATGACAGCATTTTTTTGATAAGAAACGGTGAGTTAATTTGTATTTGGTCATAACCATTTCAATCGCCATTTTTATCAACGCTGGATATCAGCTAACAATTATTCATGTTTGATTTCAGCCGCGAGGCGTTTCTTCTTTCTTTTTCTTTTACAACTTAAAGTTTGAAAGCTAGCCCCTACCAGCATATTTCATGGACCGCCTTTGACGTCTCCGCGAAGATCAAAATCACCAAGTTGAGCGTGGTTTGCTCTTTCGGTTGTTAGTTTATTCGACGGAACGTGGTATGGTTTATAATACATAACTTATATTGTCAAAAGTGCAATAATGACAGGACAAAAATTAATTTTTATTCCATCTTAGTTTTACACCTTAGTACTGTTAATATTAGAAAGGAATTTTCTTGTATATTGAAACTAGCAGCCTACGGGCAATAAAATCGTTGAATAACTTTTATGTCGATTTTTATTGATACTCCCCGCTTGAAGATTAAAAGTTTCCAGTTCCCGCAGGTTAGTCTATCCTTGGCATAGTTTTGTGTACTCCTGGGGCCCGAATTATCACTTCTTACTTATTGTTTATTTATTTGGAGTACCACACACATTCATAATACACATTTTTAATAATCACATTTCATCTTACTTTTTTTTATTTTTTTATTATTACAAGGTGTGATAATGTATTTTACTTGGTGTCATTTTATTTATTCAGGGAAATATAATAAAGATCTTAGTAATCATTTTAAAATTATCTAAATATTTAATTCCTTAATGGGACAGAATATGGTCAAAAGTTTTCTTTGTCTACAACTTACCTACCTACTGATAATCCCTCAAGTTATAAAAAAGGTCACCACTTAAGCTCTTTTTTGTTAGTATTGTGACACTTAAAATTGTTGTGGATGGTGAATGGTGTTTGAGTTCATTTCATGCTTTTTATTTTTAGCCATTATTATTAACATTGATAATATTGCCACATAATGTATTTCAATTATGATTCTTGTAAATATACAATGTCTCAGAAGTTTGATGTTATCTAGGAGCATTATACCACTGTATAAATTATACTCTAGAGCAGTTTTTTGGTAAGAAAAAAAATACAGTATAAAAACAGTAGATGCGGCTTTAAATCACTAATTGTATGTAAGCACTAATACTAAATTATCGTTTTTAATTTAAACAGGTTGGTGGTGGGGAGGAATATAGCTTGACAGATCGCCGTCCCCGGAGAATAAAATGATAACTGCCATTATCCTAGTTTTAGTGTTATGTCATTTTTGGGATCTGTTGGTGTTAATACATCTGCTCAATTTTTTTCGCAGTTTTTAAACAGTTATTAACGAAACAAAAAAATATTACAATAGTATTCAAAGATTTAAAACAGGTCATAAATTACGAGAATAAAGTGTTAATATAATAATATCAAAATATATTCCCACTTGTTAGTATGACAAACAGTCATAGAATTATATTCTCGTGAAAAAATATTCGACTAAATAATGATAAATGCAGTTATCATTTTATTCATATTAAAATTAATATTAAAAAACAACAGTATTTTTCTTAATTTACTATTATTAGTCTTTTTAAATTGGTATTAATTATAATCAGCCTTATAATAACATATTATGTGAATTAATATTACAATACTAATGAAATTATTAAGTAATATAATCTGTTATACATTTTTTTTTAATAAAACAGCTAATTTATCACATAAAATCAGATATTTAAATTTTATACTTTTACTGAGAGTATTACCACTAAGAAATTCTCATTTTTAATTGACACACATGTATTTAGCTGACTAGTAACATTGAAAAAAAAGCCAGTGAATTGATTTTGACCCACTTCTAATGCAGATAATGAATATTACGTCTTTTTCAGATATCGCAAAGTGGAATCATATAGAAGAATTTTTTGAATTGGATAACAACAACCCATTTTTCGTGTTTGCGCCTGCCCTAACGAAGAGCCACTTAAATCCGAATAATAAACAAAAAATGAAAGTAAAATTAGCCGCGCAAGTTTTGAGCCATACAGTGTCTGCTGGAATGTATGCAAAAATTACCCAAGGTGAGTTGATATCATATGTTAAAAAATATCCATTTATTCAAAAATCTGCTCAAAATCGCCTCCTGCCTAGTAATGTCTCCCTGCTGCTAGGACTTAACTTTTTGGCTTCAAGTTTAAAAATTTAGGGGTTCTATGATTTTATTATCTCATACTTATTTAGTTTTTTACAATACTACCACCCAGAGCCATTTTCTTTTTTCTTGTGTCAATTGTTTATTACAATTAAAATGTTTGATGTTCTTAAAAACCCTTTTACATTATTTTTAAATAACATATACTTACATAAACACTAAAAAAAAGTGTCTATTTTTACAGGAGAGCTGCCAACAGAAGCACTTGCTACGGTCAACGTGCTAAACAAAATCGACCAATTGTTTGACAGCTTAAATGCGGACTCTCCAAGTTTAAAAAGAGGCAAAAAATATTCGAGAAATATTTCAGACCGGAGCCCTCATTTTGCATATTTCAAAGAAATGAAATTATTTTTTAAAAACTGCCAGTTTATTGGTGCAAGGTCGAGGGCACCTTCGCTGGATGGATGGATCCAAACCATGGCGGGAGTGGAAAGATTATGGCGGAATTTAAAAGAAAAATATCCCGAAATTGGGAGTTTATCCACCAGGAGACTGCAACAAGATGCCTTGGAAAATTGTTTTGGGTGTATCAGGAGTAATTGTGGGTCTAATTGCAACCCAACAGTCTCGCAATTTGTTGCAGCTTTAAAAACAGGAATCATTTCAAATTTGTCGGCACCAAGCTCAGCAGCAAATTGTGAGACCGATGATGCTGTCATTCTTGACAACTTAAATTTATTTTTGACCCACAATTCTAAACCTGATATGGCTCGTCCATCAGCAGTAAGTGATGAGGCAGATTGTTGCAGTTTATCCATGGATCAAATGGACGAAAATACTGGCGAGACGCAAGCTTGTGCCTATGTTTGTGGTTATATCATTAAGAGATTGGAGACAAATTGTGAATCGTGCCTTCAATCATTAACCTCCTCTACGGATACTGTGTGCCATTTGTTCACAATATTTAAAGAATATGAACATGACAAACGAAGTCTTAAATATGCCAACATAAAAATGGTTGAATGTGTAGAGAAAAGTGCAACAATCATGTATGATTTTTTAAATAAAAACGCACATAAGAGGAGGGTTAAAGATTGCATTAAAGAATTGCTGCAAAAAAATATTAATTTTGATTTTCTAGATAGGTGTAGTGAACATAAAGAACAAAATTAAACAAATATAATAAATGCAATATTTTACATAAGCATTAACAGATTCTGTAATGTACAAAACAGGATGTTTGTTGAAAGTGATGCGCAAGCTAGCCTACAAAAGAAAATAAATATATTAAAACACAAATGATAATTTTTTAACGTGCTGTGTATTGTTCTTTCTATTTGTGTCCTAATAACATATAGTTCTTGAATGTACGTGTGGATTGAGAGATCTTTTCGAAAAACTCTTCCAATCCCAACCAAATTATAAGAGGATTTAGGAAATAATTGTGAAAACTTCATGGTAAGGTATAAAATTTGTGAAACCTAAACAAAGAAAGTTAAAACTCATTAACTGGATCTTTCAATCTGGACAACTGAAAAAGCCATAAAGCGTATCCAAGAATATACTGCCTAATTGTTTATAATTTGCATTTTATTTAATTGTGAAGGATTTGTGAAAGCTGCTAAACAAAATTTCGATTTGTTTCAAAGCCATGTTTGATTTATATGGATCAGTCAGAGTGGACAATTTTCAATTGAGTGATCTTGTAAAACACGACCTAATACTGAAAAAGTATGAATAATTATCATGTTTATTGCAAATTATGCTTCTGGGAAAATTTGTGAAACAAAAACAATTCATATGTTATGATGAAATATATAAATGCTTAATTTATATTAAATGTTTATTCTCGTTCATACATATTTAACAAGACAATAATCACACAGCCAGAAAAATCCTTTAAAGTTCTAAATAAAAATGTTAATTTCATTAAGTTTATGAGACGAGAAACAGGAAGAATACATCACAGGATGTAGAGATCGTTTAATTTAACACTGCACGCCCTTCCTTTAAAATTACTATTCAAACAATTGAAATGTGTATGCAAAAAATATTGGAGGGGCGCGTAATTTTGAATTAAACTAGGTATGTCTACCAACTTAAAATTTTTCTCATTGTGTATTTTTTTAATCCCCTGAATTTCGTACTGCCTACTGTAAACTTGAAATCACACTCATTATAAATATACATTCAGTTACAAAAAAAAAACGAACAGGGGAATTTATACAGCTAACTAAAGTAAATTTTGTATTTTATGGATTCGTTATAAATTGGATTGTATTGTATTAAATAATTTAATATAATGGAATACCCTTTTTAAAGACACCATACAAATTATAGATAAAAATGTAGTTATTGTTTGTACTTTAGTTTGTTTTGACAAAATGGTCAAAACAACCATTAATAAACAATCGCTTACGTCGTTGGTACTATACTCAAAATAAATAATATTTTATAAACAAGTGTCGTGTAGGTACTGATATGGTTTCCTTCATAAATAAAGTTGTATACATTTTATACTATGCTTTTATTTAATTCTGTTTTTGAACTTCAAGTAACAAGAGCACGTTCTAAATAAATTACTGATTCCTTTTATTATCGAAAACTCGTTAATAATATGAATTAGTAGTTTGTTTTAGAGCGAGCTCTTCCTGATAAAATAAGAAATTAAAATTATTTAAAATCACTATAGAACACTTTCAAATTTCGCGCCATATTGAAGTTGCCAAAGGGTCTCACTAGCGGCGCTAGTAGTCATACTTTTAGACCAACATTTTTGTACGAAGATGACGTTCTTCTCCGCTAGGAGTATTAGTGTTCTGTGCTTAAGATACCAGATAGAGCAGTAGAATTGATATTAATGAAAGGAAACGAAATAGAGAGAATGAAACGGAGTATAATAGCTTAAGTGCAGAATCGGAATGTTTCGCATTTATAGCAAATAAAAATATAATATATCTAAATCTCGCTTTTAAGTCACACTACACGCGAAGCGTTTTTGTGAAGAAATTGAGTGATTTTTGTAAAGAAATAAAAATTAAAGAAATATGTATAATTAAAAATAATGAAAACGCGTTATTCATAAAAGACATAATACAAGAAATACAAAATACGAACCCATGGCCCGGGCCACGTATATGCATATTGCGAGGAGTACAAAAAATAGATAGCGACGAAAATAAAAAAAAATATTTTAAATGACTATCATTTACTACCAACCAGCGGACACGCAGGGGTACGAAGGATGATTAATAATATAAAACGTAAATACTACTGGCCAGAGATAGAAAAGGACGTCAAAAAATGTATTCAAAAGTGTGAAAAATGCCAAAAAATTAAGCATTCACGCTATATCAAGGAACCAATGGTAATAACGACAACGGCTTCTTCAGCGATGGAGAAAGTTTTTCTAGATGTAGTAGGGCCTCTCGACAGGGATATAGATGATAACACGTACATATTAACAGTACAATGTGAATTAAGTAAGTTTGTTGAGGCATATCCTCTTAGAAATAAGGAAACAGTAAGTATAGCTAGAGCTTTCGTAAATAATTTTATTTTAAGATTCGGGATACCAAAGGTAATTGCTACAGATCGTGGAACCGAATTCATATCTTCAACAATGGAGGAGGTATGTAAATTGCTAGAAATACAAAAATTACAGTCAACAGCCTATCACCACCAAACGATTGGGTCATTGGAAAACGCACACAAAAATCTAGGTTCTTTTTTGCGTATACAATGTGAAAACCATCCTGATACATGGAGCCACTGGCTACCATTTTGGTGCTTTACATATAATAACACAGTACACACCAGTACCAAATATGCACCGTATGAACTTGTATTCGGTAAACATTGTGAAATACCAAGCAGAATGACTAATGTTGTAGAACCATTGTACAATCCCGATAATTATACTTTAGAGTTAAGATATAGACTACAAATGGCGCATGAAGATGCACGTAACAATTTAATCAAATGTAAACAAAAAAGAAAACAAATATATGACAGAACTGTAAACTATAAGAAGGATGATTTGTTACTTTTAAAAAATGAAACAGCAGGAAAGTTAGACAGCTTTTATAATGGTCCATACGTAGTGATTGAGGATTTAGGACCTAATGTAAAAATTTTACGAGGAAATAAAGCTGACATTGTGCATAAAAATAGAACCAAACCATTTATAACTGTAATGCCATAGCTTTATACAATCGAAAATGTAAACACTGTTGTTATGTTATCAATACATTGTTTGTAACAAAAACAAAAGCCAATAACTTGTAAAAAAAAAAGAACCATAAGATTTTTTTTATTTTTTATTTTATTACCCGGTAGATGAAGTAGGCTAAGTACATAATTATAGTTCTAAGCTAAGTAGCACGATAAGTTACACATTGTAGAACAGTATTAAATGGGCCGTCGACACAGGAACTCGTGTACATCATTTCTCTCCGCCTTTACCCCCGCTTTTTGATTTGGATTTACCGGTCAACGAGTACAAATATGTCTCGCAGCTTTACCTCGCGTGCTTTTAAACCTCAATCTCGCCGTTACGAAGAACGTAACGATGAATATGGTCATCAAGATGCTCCCGAGAGAGCACCAAGATCTCGCAGGAACAACCCCGGCCACAAGCAGCATAATACTGCAAAAATGAATTCCTTCAGAGAAAAGAAGGGAAATGAAAATAGAGCAGTCCGACCAGAAGAAATAAAGAAGGAACTGTTCGTAGGCCTGGATGAAGACGCCATGTCGCGTCTTGCCGAACCACAGACGCTGCAACCGATAATGTTGCCAGTAACGAGTCGTGGCATCGGAATGTCGACGGTGCAACTCGCATATACCGCTCGACAATATAGTACTGACATAAGAGTCCCCAACATCTATGCGCAATATCGTGTGTACCTTGGACTCCTAGAAGCGAAAATTCTATCCTTAAAATCACATTTCACCATGATACCTCGCTTCACTGATGCTGTATATTAGCATGAAGGAATGACTCCTTCAATTTTGAAAATTATAAAGACCTGTACTATGGTCCCTGTGACCGTAAAGAAAATTATAGATGCCGTAGGCATATTGTCACATGATGAGAAAGTCTATCTACCAGTCGTGGCAAAAGCAGAAAACGCCGATGGATTGATTCCTCGGCCAGAGAACGTTATGCTATCTTCGCTCCGTGAAGTAGTAACTGCATTAGCAGATGCTGATACACCGCTAGTACAACGACAGCGGTTTAAAAACAATTGTCCTATACCAGGAACCATCTGGAATAACCATATATTGATGAACCCAAACGAGATAATCGCGGAAAACTATGATTTTGATGCAAATCTGAGAGCTGATATCCTGCAAATCGCTCCTTTCCTTAGTCGATTACAGAAGCACGCGCCTAAAATGGTGGGTGGAGCCCTAGACCCAAAGAAGGTCGGAAGAGCCTCTCTATTCCTTTCTAATGAAATGGAAACACTGCGAACTCCTAATCGCAATGCTGGCGAGGAATTAAATGCGTACTACGATCGATGTATCGTCGAAGGGAACATAACCCATTATACAAGTGCGATAAAGCTAACCCCAGCTGAGAGAGTTGAAGGGCAAATATTACTCCTAGGAGAACAGCCTACTTCAGGTTGTTATTCTTCTTCTAGTTTGACTTTATAAAATATACATTTATTTAAACAACATTTCTTCTTATTCTTTAATATGGTAGCAGAGCGTTAACAATTAACATTGTTTAGTTGCAATAGTGAAAAACCAACGGGTTCTCAAATATGCAATCGTCTGGCGTAAAAATCGGGATCAGTCAACTCGACGGTATCACTAACTGGCAAACATGGAGATACAAGGTGAAATTACTACTGAAGAGTACTCCAGGTACGCTAGAAGCAATTGAAGGCAAGTTGATTAAGCCGAAAGATCCAGGACAAACGGCTAGATCTGAAGAATTACAAAAGTTTAAGAATGAAATGGATATGTTTTAAAGAATAGCATCTTTCAGTCAACTGGTCAGTCATGTTATGTGAAGAACGATGACAAAGTCATTTTAGTCGGGAATCGCGACAAGTATGGTGGTCTGTATAAACTTAAAGTAAAAGTACTGATGCCCGAGCTTGAGATAAACCAACTAACGACGTCACAGAATCTTCAACTCTACCATGAACGCCTTGGACATCAGAACAAGAGACGTGTAGCAAAACTGATACAAAGGGAGCTTGGAGTGAAGCTGGACTCAAGTTCAGCTGATATCTGTGAAGGCTGCGTCTTCGGCAAGAGCCATAGGCAGAAGTTCGGAGAGGGACCAAGAGCAAACAAACCTGGAGAGCTAATCTGTACAGACGTATGTGGTCCATTCCCTTACTCGATCTCTAAATCCAGATATTATGTTTTGTTCAAAGACTCCTTCTCAAAATATTGATGGATCTACTTCCTGAGACAGAAGTCTGAAGTTCACGCTCGCTTGAAGGATTTTCTAGCAGAAGCAAAAACTTCCGGGCATGTCGTGATGGAGATGCTAAGCGATAATGGAGGGGAGTTCTATAACGAACAGGTACGTAAGACTTTGAGAAAATATGGCATAAAACAAAGATTTACGATGCCATACACTCCAGAACAAAACGGATCCTCAGAAAGAGAGAACCGTACAATCGTGGAGATGACAAGAGCACTAATGCACGCTCATGAAAAGATACCAGAGGGTTTATGGGCAGAGATAGCCAAAGCCTCTGTTTAGGTACATATTAAACAGAACGGGACCTACTCCTATAGAAGAAAAGTCACCGCATGTGCTCTGGTACGGCAAGAAGCCCAAGATTAATCATTTAAAAATCATTAGAATGGATTGCTATGTGCATGTCCCAAAACAAAAGAGAGAAAGTAAGATTGGCAGAAAAGCTAAATTGGTTGGGGTGTACTGTACACATCATAAAACCGAAGTAAAGGAGTGGTTGCTTAATTTAATGATACGCACCCATGTTCATAATTGGTGCAACATAATAAATAAAATTTTAAAAGGAGGTGTACGAGAACAACTTGTGAAACAGATGTGTGCACCTCAACAAATTGCCTTTGATAAATATAAAGCCCATAGTGCTTACGCAAACTAGCAATATAAAATTTTGGTATCATGTATCCAAACGCGTCTCACATATTCAGGGTAGAATTCATATTGGACCACAGTATTGAGCCAATCATACTCCGGTTCCTTTTCCAATCCTACCCCCATCCCACAGCGACTTCATAGAGGTCGCCAAGAAGATTCGCACTGTTCTCATCAAGCAGTCAACCGCTTAACACCGCAACCGCTGTATAGTTTATATTATTATAATAAACTGTTTAACGTGTTGGCCGACACAAGTGAAAAGTGGACAATACCGTAGATTTACCGAGCGCGAGTGCAACCCATAGAAGAACGAGTGTCATCATCCACGTCGGCAGTCGTTGCACCCACCTGCCATCCAGTGCTCCAAGTAAGTCCTACTCCATTTTGCTCAATATCTGTGTCGTCCAATATTTTCCCGCTAAAATTACACAACGCTTATTGGTCCTTCGAAAGCCGCTATATCCCAACTTCACCATAAGTTTTTGGTCCATTCGAGTCGGATTCATAGAATCAGTATTCATAGATCTCATACCTAGGATTTAGGTCAAATACCTAAATTCGAAAAACCGCCATATTGAACGCATACTGACGTTCGTACATTCCCCGCTAGGTACATTATTCATTGGGAACTACTGTACCAACTTAATAGTTC
The DNA here is from genome assembly GCA_927399505.1 of Luperina testacea. NCBI lineage: Eukaryota > Metazoa > Arthropoda > Insecta > Lepidoptera > Noctuidae > Luperina > Luperina testacea. The sequence goes on from OV656782.1 coordinate 1,637,385, forward strand.
GCCTGTTGCATTGAAATAGCATAGGTAATTATTAAAACCGCCAAATTATCGTGAGTTAGTTTGGCAAACTTGCCTACAACTTATACTCAACCGCAATAATCTTACACCCGCTTATGATAAAAAAATAAATAAAAAATATTCTAGAAGTCTACCCACTACACCTAAATTAATTTTAACCGCTGTACTTTCTAGAACTACTCCAATATGGAAGATCTTAAAATAAAAGTTAAATTACTGCAAGCTAAAAACCAAGCAATCTTTGAGCGTTTATCATCATTATATGAAACTTCAAAGAAAATAAATGTGACTAGTATTGAGCTTCGTTCGTCGGAGACGTTTATGGCAGACACTTCAAATACTCTCCGTTACTCGTCAGGAATTCAGTAATAACATAGATAAAATAAATACATATTCTGTTATGATCAGGCCCATTGGAATGTTGTCAAGAAAATATTAAGATATCTGAAAGGAACAATGGACTATGGTTTATGTTATACACCTTCAAAGTCTAACCTAGAGGGTTATAGTGATGCAGACTATGCCAAAGACACAAGCACACGCAGGTCTTTAACTGGCTATGTATATATATGAAAAATGGAGCTGCAGTAACATGGGCAACACAACGCCAACAAAGTGTAGTCTTGTCTACAACGGAAGCAGAGTTCATGGCTGCTTGTTCTGCAACTAAAGAAGCTATACGGTTAAAGGGATTGTTAATGGACATAAACGAATTTAATCAGAACTCTATCTGTCTAAATATTGATAATCAAAGTGCAATTTGTTTACACAATTTTTTTACACTTCCAGAGGTGGTCCATCGACAACTTATAAAAGGTGCCATATCTGTCCAAGGTCGAAGGATAAAAAAATAAGATTTATGTGTGCCAAATGCCACCAGCAAGTAGCAAGTTTGTCACGACCATTCCATTATGATATGTGATAAATGTATTGATTAAAAAGTTCCTAAATTTAAAGTTTCATTTCTTTAATAGTTTATAACAATGTTGATTAAGGATACTATTACAATTTAAAACAATGTTGTCTTTTTCTAATTTTTATAATAAAAATAAAAGTATGTCATTAAAACTATGTTTTATTGTACCTTTAAAATTGGGGTTATATATTCCCCACGCGAGCGTAAGTGTAACTATATGGACGCGAGTAATTAAGGGTTAAGAGAGGACGGTAAGTCCACTTGGGTCCCTACCCAAACTATAGTAATTACATTCCAAGGCCAAGTCCTTCCTCAAAGGATTTTTTCATACCATACTTCTTTGCCCGTTGAGGTTTATCAATACCCCACTATCCAATGCCAAAATTGTTGTCGCTTTGGCCATGTGAAAGTTCAATGCCGGTCTAAGCCAAGATGTTATCGATGTTCGCAACCTCACACCGGTGACAGTTGTGAAGTTATTGAGTCTAGCGCTTCCTGTATTCACTGTTTGGGTAATCATTTTGCTTTTAGTGGTAATTGTCCTGAGCTGGGGAGACAGAAATCCATAAAGCTTCTCATGGCACAAGAAAACCTTTCATATGAAGAGGCATCAAGGTCTCATCCTAAAGTTTCAAAATTATACTCCGAGGTTTCTCAAAATGTTTCTCCTTCTCAGTCTACTTCTATTCTCCGCAACCGGATCCTAGTCTTTCCAGTCTTCCTCCTTCTGTATCTTACAGAAAAACTGTCTTGTCTTCTCCTCGTCCCAAAGCTCCCTTAGGTAAATCATATGACAAGGCTGCCCACCATTCCATTGTTGCTGATGAACCCTCATCTCTTCCCAACGGTTTTGCCCTTTTTTCTCAGAATCTTCCCTCTTCAAGTTCTCCTCAAGAGGATAATCTTCTGGAATTACTTTTGTCTCTAATTATTAGTCTGGTTTCCCATAATAATTCAAACTTACCGCCCCGCGTTGCCCAAAAACTTTCCCAAATCCTCTCTATTAGCTCTAATTATGGATCTAATCTTCGCCCTTCAGTGGAACGCTCAAAGCATCCGTCCTAGAAAGACTGAACTTTTTTCTAAATAAATAAATTTCACCCGGCTATCATTGCCATCTCGGAATCCTGGTTGGTATCTGGTGCTCGTTTCCGGGTTCCAGGGTACTCTTGCCTCCGGGATGATAGATATGCACTGGGCTGACGGATATGCAGGAAGTGCCCTACTTGTAAGCGCTCGTTCAGACACGGCGGGAACCGCGCGATTATAGAATCGCATGGAAATCGCGCGGGTCTTATTTATATGAGTTATTTAGTAATCGTTCAGACATAACCGCGCGGTTACCGCAACCCAACCGCCAGAAAATAGAATCGCGCTGCTCCCGCGCGTTTCTATTACAATGGAGTCTTTACTTCGCGTTCAGTTGCGTTGCGGATACCGCGCGGTGAGCACGTCACTGTTCGTGGGTTCGCCATGGATCGTTTCGACACTGAACTATTTATTGATGAGGTGGAGAAGAGACCTGCAATATGGGACATTCAGTGTGATGATTACTCAAATAAAATTATCAAGAACCGAGCTTGGCAAGAGTTGGTGGAGATATTTGGAAATTGCGAAGACACGGTGGAAAAAAAGAATATTTTAAGTAAGTAGGTTTATTCACCAAAAAATAATTGACAGAATTATGTTATAATTATTGTTATGAAGCGTATATTATACTCTCCGTATACTTTAGGTACTTAAATAAATATAAACAAACTTCGGCTGCTTTATGCAGACATTTCGAGCATTTTTCAAATGAAGGTCACAACGGTATTGCCATATTTCGTTTGTTTACATTTAGTTATGTACCTAAACATTACAAGTACGGTATGTTAGTTGCAGCTATATCTTTGTGCCTTGCCATGGAACACGCCCATCGTTCACAAAGTAATGAGCGAATTTATCTCTGATATTCAAAGATGACGGTGTCCCTCTTCCCGCATGCAAGGTATTGAGATTAGTCATGGGTGCATTATATAAAGTATCTTTAAATTTTAGACCATCTCTAGTCCGCACATAGTTATGTAGAACACAAGAAGCTTTTATTATATCTTCGGCAAAATCTATGTTTACATTTATAGGCCTATGAAAGATGCGCCATTTGTTCGCCAAAATACCAAAAGTGCACTCAATATTACGTCGGGCTCTCGATAACCTATAGTTAAAAATCCTTTTTTCATATGGTAAACATTTGCCTGAATATGGGCGCATTAAATTTTCTGCTAAGCCGAAGGCTTCATCTCCAACTATAACATAAGGCATTGGTGTTAGGTCTACATTAGATATTGGTTTAGGTGTTGGTATGTTTAATGATTTTTCTGTCAGGCGTTTATAAAAAACCGAATTTTTAAATATAGCAGAATCACTGCTTTTGCCATAAGCCCCAATATCAACATAAGTAAAGCAATAGTTGGCGTCGCAAAGTGCTAAGAGCACTATGGAAAAGTAATGTTTATAGTTATGATACAAAGAACCCGAATCAACAGGCTTTATAACTCGGATATGCTTGCCGTCTATAGCACCAATGCAATTTGGAAAATTTGCATATCTCTCAAAGTCTCGTGCTATTGTCTTCCAGATATCTTCAGTCGCTTCGGGCATGACTATGTTTACCAACTTATTCCACAATGATTTACATACTTCGCGGACAATTCCAGTAATCGTCGATTTTCCTAGGCGATAATTGTAGCTTAGTTCTCCAAATGAACAACCCGTACCAAGATATCTGAAACAATAATGTTATTATTTTTAGGTACACAACTCCAAAAAAAATGGAAAAACATACGAGATTGCTACAATAAAGAATACAAAAAAGAAAAAACAACTCCTTCTGGTTCAGGTGCTCGTAAAGGAGCCCGATATATGTATTTTTCAAGATTATCTTTCCTGCAGAATAGTGTAAGTAATAAAGACACTACAACTAATATTGAAGAACAGAATGAAAGGCAAAGTGAGGAGACAAGTGAACTAAACGCCAATGCAGCCGAAGCCACTGAAATACGTCCCCCTAAACGTAAGAAAACACAAGTGCCAGAAGAAAAAATAGCTGTTTTAATAGAAAAAAGTATCGAGTCACGAAAACATTTTCAGAATGAACTTCAAGAAAATAGTATTACCAAGCAAGATGACGACAAACTCTTTTGTTTGTCGTTATATAAAGAACTCAGAAAAGTACCAGAAAATAGGCGTTTAGCAACCAAAATTGAATTACTTCAAGTGATACAAAAAGGACAAAGCTTACCACCCCCTGTTCGCTACAATACTCAGCAGATCACACCTACGTATTGGCAAGGACAACAGTATACAAGCCCGCAAGGATATTTTACTACATCTGGATCATCTCCTCCTGTTCCGGCACCGTCACCGTCACCATCGCAATTTAGTTCTGGCTCTCAGTCCTCTACAGTTATAGAAAATATTTATGCTGATTTTGAAGAACAATAAATAAATCTTACCTTAAAGTTATTACGAGTTTCTCTTCCGGTGACACGCTTGGCCTCAAATGCGTTTCAGAGCATGAAATATCTTGCCTGATCAGTTCAATTAGTTCATCAAAAGATTTTATTGACATTCTCAAATAGTCAAAAAATTTGTTATCATACATTCTTAATTTGGGATATAATGTTACGAACTGACCATGTACTAGTCGGTCACGTAATATTGGATGCACCCAATACCGCCTTTTTCTTTTCTTTTTTTTAAGGAGCAACCACAGTAAACACACTTCTTCGTCGACCTCCATTTTGAAACTGACGCTAACCCGCACGAAATCGCATACTAACCGCGCGTGTCTGAATAGCTTCACAATTTTGCGGTTTGAAACCGCGCGATTCGTAAACGCACGATTCCCGCATGTCTGAACGCAGGCTAAGGCACTCCATTCCATTCTCCCATATCCCTCTTCCCCCTTTTTCCCCTGATATCAATATTGTAGCCGTCAGGGCTTTTAATATAACTTTCCTCTCTGTGTACATACCTCATCCTTATTCACGTTTAATGCCGGATGGTCATCGTTACTTTTTTGTGTCATCACGACACTAGGTGACATTACGACACCAGCGCTTGGCGCATATTTTTGGAACTAATCGTCAACCATAGTACTGTCCTATCTTATGTCTCTGATTAGTATATAGTTATCTGTGGTGCATACGTGCCGCGTGATCGAATCGGCTTGTATACGTTCACTTCCTCTCTCTCACACTGTAGGCAACTCATTATAGGTACGATCATTATGTTAAACAATAGTATCAAATAAGGCCTGCGCAGCGCGTCTTGTTGAGTTCGCGCGCGCGCCGCCGGTCGATGCGACGGGTTCTTGGTTCAGGGATATTGAATGCGCCTCTTTCGAGTAACCGGTTCAGGGACGAGGCGTTGAATGTACCGCCGTCACTTTGCTTTCCTCTACCTCCAACTTCAATAGTTAAAAATCTTTTGTTCGCATCAGCCACAGCTTGCAAAACAATAGAGAAATAATGCTTGTAGTTAAAAAATGCCGATCCTGATCTTTTAGGTCGTTTAATTCTACAATGTTTACCATCCAAACTGCCAATGCAGTTAGGAAAGTTCCACATTTTTTCAAAATCTGAAGAAATATGCTTAAGCTGGTCATCAGACGGCAGTGGCATATGGACATTCAAATTTTTTTTCCAAATAGCTTCACAGGTACTATAAATAATCTGAGACACTGTACTAATACCCAAACGAAAGCTATAAGCCAAAGATCGAAATGCCAACCCAGTGGAAAGATATCTGAAACATATAAAAAAATACAATTATTATGTAAAATTTGAATAGATCTATACTAATTACTTAATAATACCTACTAAAATTATATAAGGCATCAACACTAAACAAAATTTATTTTTTACAGAAAAGGCTTTAAGAAAAAAATGGAAGAATATTCGGGACCAACTTATGAAAGAGTTTAAAAAAATTCCGGTTTCTCGTTCTGGTGATGCTGGAACTGATCAAAACACTTCAGTGTGGCCATATTTTCAAATAATGCAGTTTATAAAAGATGACGTTACCCCAGAATCAAATGAAGGCAATTTAGATGAAACTACTGATGGAAACTGTAGTGATAATAATGAGCGGTCCCCAACTCCCCAGTCAATAGCTGGTTCATCTAAAAGTACACTATGTACGAGCACCAAACGTAAATGTGCACAAGATATAATAAGAGAGGAATTTATGGAATTGGAGAAGAAAAAGTTGGAATTATTACAAATTAAACTGTCGCAAAGCAGCGAAAGGCAAGAAAAAGATTGCGAAGACCTGTTATTTTTTAAAAGTTTGTTGCCGTACATGAAGGAGTTAACTCCTATACAAAAATTACGTACTAGAAACAAAATTACACAAGTTGTTATGGATGAAATGAATAGTGTCACGACCCAGGCTTACCATGGTTACAATACTTACGAATATAACACATCAAATTATGGAAATTAAACTTTAAATATAATTAACTACGAAAATACTTTTTTTTTTAAACTCACCTTATAGTTAAAAATAGTCTTTCTTCGGGTTTTATGCTTTTATGAAAATTTGTGTCTCGTTTTGAAATCTCACTCCTTATTGAATCCAATATGTAATCAAAACAGTTGAAAGTCATCCTGGTATATCCAAAAAATCTTGAAGGATGTTCTCTCAAATTACTATATAAAGTATGAAATTCACCGTACCGTTCTCTTTCTTTATTAATTTCGTGCACACCAATGCTAATTTTTATCATCTCCCACTTTAGGTATGAATTTTCGGTTAAAAATAAAAGATCGTCGTCCATGGTTACAATCTCTGACAACACGTCACACCCGCGCAAACGCCTGGCGGCCAATGTGAACACGAACCCGCCACGTCTTCGCGACCGCACCCGCCACCGCGCCCGCGCGTTCCAACGTGAACAAGTACTTAGGATTTAACAAAACTGAACTCAATGATGAGAAAGCATTTAAAGAGGCAATAGCTAGATTCACGTATAAATGTGAAATGCTTTACAAAAATTGTAAATATAATTTTAAATTTTTTGCAAAGAAAAACAACAAATGGCTTAAAGAATCACTAAAAAATGACTTAAATAAATTTTTCTTTAGAGCATTACAAGACGCGTCACTTTCAGAGTCTGTTATGATTACTGATTCTGAACCAGAATCTAACATATTGAGTCAATCCCCTGACAGACATGAACTTGTACCTCATCATCAGCCACTAATTTCAGATTCCAATACTGACCCAAATTTTAGTGTACAAGATTTACCTACAGTAATTGAAGAAAATACTTTTAATATTGCAATAACCCCCACAATCGATACTATTGCTTCGACTTCTTCTTGTCTGGTCTATGAGTCACTTAGTGACAGACAAAAACGAAGGGTGTGCAAAGAACTTCAATATTCTTTAGAAAGTGAACCTCCTACAAAAGTTATTAAAGCTGTTTCGAGTGCATTAGAAGCAAAAGGACAAAAATTAAAAACCAATGCGTCAAAGGATTTGCAATACGTTATTAATACTTGTCATGAAAGTCCAACACGACCGACTAAAATAGCAACTAAACTTCGCGAAGACCCTCGTCCTTATTCCCCAGATGAAGCTTTAGCAGTATTTATAGATAGAAAATTTACTGTAGAGACATACAACTTTTTGCAACAAGATTTAAAATCAAGAGGATTTCCAGCATTTCCTCCATATAATAAAGTGTTCGACGCAAAACAAAAATGTTATCCGGATAGTGCGATTCAAGTAACAGAAAGAGAAGCCTTTGTTCCATTTGTTAGTTTACTTTCTCACACTCTTCAAAGATTAATAAACTCCTGCGACGAAATTATATCAGCATATTGTGAACAAAAAGGTCTAGATACGGTAGATTGTATTTTTGAGGGGAGTTGGGGGTTTGATGGTAGTTCGGGTCAATCATTTTATAAACAGAATTTTTCTGATAATCAAGAGCCTGAAAACACTTTATTTGCCACTACATTCATCCCATTGCGGATAAAAACAAAAAAAGACTTTGTACTTTGGTTAAACCCAACTCCACAATCATACAGATTTTGCAGTCCGATTCATATTCAATATCGGAAAGAGACAAAAGATTTAATACTAAATGAACAGAAATTGATAGAAAACCAAATTAGGGATTTGACTACTTTAGAAGCAACTACATCTAACAAAAAGAAAATAAGGGCAAAACCACAACTTTATTTGACATGCATAGATGGCAAAGTACTAAATATAATAACAGAAACCTCTTCTCAACTTAAATGTCCATTTTGCAAAGCAACTTCAACGCAATTCAACAAATTAGACATAATTTATTCTCAGCCAATTGATGTATCGGTTTTCAAATACGGAATAAGTCCCTTGCATGCATGGATTCGCGTGTTAGAGTTCTTACTTCATTTGGGCTACAAGCTTCCTGTAAAGAAATGGAGGGTAGGCAAAGATTCAATGGAATCAAAAACTGTTGAGGAAACAAAAAAACGTGTGCAAGAGAGAGTGCGAAAAGATTTGAAAGTGCTAGTTGATGTTGTGAGACCCAATGCTGGAACAACAAATGACGGCAACACAGCCCGAACAGTTCTATCGGATAAAAATCGTGCAGTCTTTACTGAAATATTAGGCCTTGGTCTGTGGTTGTTGGACGATCTTCACACGATTCTGATTACTTTATCTTGTGGTCTACCTGTAAATGCTAATAAATTTGGAGATTTTTCAAAAGCGTTGCATTTAAATACGTGGCAGAATATGGTTGGTACCCAATGACAGTAACAATACATAAGATTCTCATTCACGGGCTCGATATTATTAATAACTCAGCTCTTCCAGTGGGCTTATTATCAGAGCAAGCCGGTGAAGCGCGGAATAAGTTCTGGCGTTACGACAGAGAACACCATAGCCGAAAATCCGAACGCGAAAAAACCATGTTAGACTTGTTTCACAGAGCACTGGAATCGTCAGATCCAGAAATTTCCTACATAAGGCTACAGAATAGGTTGAAAAAACTAAAATCCGTTACCACCCAGCGTAGTTAGGTTACTGAAACCGTATGAAATCTCAGCAGAAGACGATTTTGTGGCAATAGAAAATGACGAAAATTTTGAAATTATTGAAGGACATACCGACAATGTAACAGAAATTCTTTCATCAGATCAAGCTGAAGAATGTACATCAGAAAACAATTAAGTAAAATGGCATAATGTAACTTACTACTAGTGAAAGAAATTTCAATATAGGTTCAGTACAGAGATCGCTTCCTACAAACTTTACCTCTTTATAATATTATAGATTTATAATATGTAGATTATGTTCAAAAAATTCCAAATTAGTATGGCAGGATTGGCATGTCAAATGAAATTCATAGTTTTTTTTTATTATCTAAGCACGTCTAGGAAAACTGGGCTAAACCACAGCTCGATCCAAAAATGAAATAAAAAGAAATCTTTTTTTGTTTTTCTGTTCATTTAAAAACTATTTTTCTGTGTAAATAAAGTGTTCCGATGCACACGCCCCAACCTCCAGTTAATATATTATTTACGAATAAAAAGTTATGGTAACTTTTTACAATAAATTCTATTTAGAAATATTGACAACCCTAAAATCATAATTACCATAGAAAACTTTAGAAGCTTCTAAGTTCGATATCCTTCAATATTTGGATCTGATTTTTTTTTCATGGATTCATTCACTTTTTTCTAACAATTCTATAGAAAAATAGAATCCAAATAATTAATATTGGTGAAGCGTCAATGCCTTTTCAATATAAAAAATAAAATAATAATAATTTAGGATTTCTCCATATATTAGAATATGTTAGTATTTCAAATTAAATATTTTAACATCTCAATTGATGAATCCTCGCACCATATTTGTTGACGCAGCGCCCATGTATCAAGACTTTCTTGAGTCTTCTCGCAAGGGCCGATAGATGGCATTAGCGAGTGCGGACAGCTTCCATTGACCGTTGGAAGAAGACGGTTTACGCGCCGCAGCGCTCCGCTTTAAAAATTCCTTTTTTTGGTGAAATCTTGACGATACTCGTAAAATAATTGGACCTGCATCTGTGCTTCATTGTGAACTTATAGTGCAGTGTTGATTTTTGGAGTATTTAACCATTCCACCGGTGGATTCAAGAGGATTTTGCTCGCCGGCCGGCAGCCCACCTGCAAGCTCGCATGAACGAGGTATCTTCCCATCTCCCTGGGTCTGAGTGGGATCTCTGGATTGTCAAGGTACGTGGGCATGTTTGCTGCTAATAATTCTCTGGTAGTGGTTTGTCGAGGATTCATCAATAGGGAAAATAATTTATTTTGAGGTCCGCCATTACACATCATAATACATAGGTTCTTATTTTAAAACCTTCACAAGGTGCAGGCTATTTACACGCCTCACCATAGTATTTTGGTCCTTCAGATACCGGATTAATAACCAGATACCTAGATTTTTGCGTAATTGTTTGGTGAAAATCATATAGGTTCAATAACACGCAATAGGTATTTAGTCTACATAAACTTTTAGTAGATTATTGCCCTTTAAAACGCAGCATAATTGACAATAGATTTTACGTAGTTATTGGTAAATCTGTTCAATTATTTGTTAGCTTACATAGAACGACATTACGTATTTATTGGTAAAGTTCATTCTATGTAGGTATCCGTATTTAAAAATTCGCTTTGATATTTATGAAAATAAGTAGGTAGGTAGGTACCAACGCATCTCGACTTTGTGCGGAATAATAATTAGATAGATACCCACTCATAGTTGGTAGGTGCGATAATATTGCGAACCGCCTGGTAGGTACTTTTTTTGTTATTGTCTTCGTTTGTTATTTAACGAAATGACGGATAAACAATTGAAGCCGGAAGATTTACTAACGATTCTTCATGAAAAGAAAGGATTGTTATTTAAACGCATTAATCGATTGTACGATTTATCAAAAAATATATCGTCGTTCGATTCGAGGAAAAATGAAAGTTTTATGACTGAGTCAGAGACAATTGATGACATTCGAGATAAAGGACAATGCCAAGGTTCCCTACAAGACTCGGCCAGAACCGACAAAGATGATCTATATTTCATAAAAAAGGAAAATTATTATAGAATTTGACAGTATAATTAGTTTTCTATTAGAAGTACACCAAAAAAAGTTATAGCTCTTTAAAGTTGACCACTTAATACTTCTGATTTGAACAATAACATGAAATAAACTGATGATTAATTAAATTAATGACTTTTAGCACATTATCCTCTCATCATATAATATAAATGATGAGAGGATAATGTGCTAAAAGTATACATATATGTATATCATATAATATGTCGCATCTTTGACTATTTATTGGTTTAGACGCTCAATTGATTTTTGCACCTAATACCAATGAACGCAGTGACGTCACATGTCACGTGAACGAAATCGGTTGGAGGGGTGTCGATTTTAAAGTTAGAAAAGCGCGAGTCGCAAGAGAACTTGGCTCAGAACGATACTTCAGATCGGACCTCCAATCAGGATCGTTGGTTCACAGGTACCTTATTACTATTGTCTCCAACTATTATAACCGTTATTATTTAAACTAGCAATAAACAAAACAAAACTCGAAAAAACACTGAAACACTTCGCGGGAAAAGTGAGAAGTCAAACTTTTTGATAATGACAAATACAAGTTAAAGTTTTCCGTTAAGTGTTGCCAGTACTATAATAACATTATTAGGAATAAACTATTCTAAACGGTATCGATAATCGAATTGCATTATTTTTAATTATTACATTAGTTACATTACTATAAAATATATATTCAAAAATATAAATAAACGCTATTTATTATTATAAGAATTACGAGGTACGACTTAGGTAAATAATAAATTCACTTACGTAGCTTCATATTGATATTACTGTAATCGATTTGCAAGTGTATTTTCGTATCGATATTATTCTATTTTGGCATTGGCAACATTTCTAATTGAAATTGTAGCTATGAAATGCGTTGATAAATTGAATAACTATTTAAAATTACTTTTCAACGGTGTACTTCTACAGATTTTATTTATATTGTATAATTCTTACTGTTTTATAGCATGAATTATCATTGTTATAGAATGTCTGTCGGACGCTACCACGATTCGAGCCGAAAATTGGCATTGTCCTTTGAATCTTTTGTTGATCAAATTAACCAAATAAACATTAGTATAAAACCTGGTGCAAGTGTCGATTATGCTTGTTTAGAGTCCTTTGAAGATTTGTACATTCATATTAAACGTGTTAGGAATAAAATAAACAGTAATCAATCACCATCAACACCCAGTAGTAACTATAAGACTCTTTTTGAACCGCTTAAAATAAAGTTACCTCCTATCGCGCTGCCGTCTTTCGACGGAAAAACTGAGAATTGGCCTGTTTTCTACGAGTCGTTCAAGTCGAATATTCATGAGAATGATCAGCTGACTGACTCGCAGCGTGTGCAGTACTTGGTAGGTAGACTTACGCACAACGCATTGAAGGTTACCGCTGGAATTGTGCCTACGGGTGATACTTACAACTTCCTATGGGACAGTTTAGTTAAAAAATATCAAGAGAAGCGCTCACTAGGTACGCATTATTTAAATAATATATTGGACTTAAAAAGTTGTTCATTTAACGCTAACAGTCTCGATTCTTTCATAGAAACATTCAGTGCATCTATGTCTGCCTTGAAACAACTTGGGATTACGGATCTTGCTGATTTTATTCTTTTGCACTGCGCAATGAGAAAAATTGATTCACAGACTATTCAATCGTTTGAACTTTCCATTCGAGATATTGAAATTCCCACAACGAAATTATTGATAAGCTTCGTTCAAGATCAGGCAAAGATATTGGCACGCTCGAATTTGTCTCATTCGAACGCGAGAAACTTTAGTAGAAACCCCGCTTCCGCGCCTCGCGAGTCACGCACACAGACAAAAGCGTTTGTTGTGAGCGAGTCAGCTGACTCGTCCGCTTGTTCACCTGCGATTGCGGTTCCGTGCTGCGCGTACTGTAATGATAAAGCTCATGTTCATTTGTACAACTGCGCTAAGTTTAAATCCGCGTTGACTCCTAGAACAAGGTTCGAGTTTATTAAATCCAAACGTGGGTGTGCGAATTGTCTGAGCACATTACACGGATTGAGTAACTGCAAGTCAACATCAGTCTGTGACTTATGTAAAAAACGCCATCATACACTATTACATTTTGATAAAGTAAATAAACCGCAAACAGCTGACGTTCTAGCGACGAATTTCAATGTAGTCGTCGCGTCGCCTCCTGCGCCGCTGTCCGTCGCGCCTCCCTCGCCCCTCTCGACCCCCGGTACGTCTTTGTCTGCCCCGGTTTCCGTCGCGGTGCCGCGCTCTTATGTGCATAGTAATAAGGTCGATATTTCCGCACGGATTTCGTCTGATTCGTGTGATGTGACGCCAGCGTCTTCGGCTCACAACTCGGCCGTGTTATTAGCAGCTGATGCAGCGAGGGCTAAGGCGATAGTGCTGTTATCGACAGCTCAGGTTTATGCGCGAGCTAAAAGTGACAGTGCGGGTCACAAAACAATAGTGAGGTGCTTAATTGATAATGGCTCGCAGAATAATTTAATAACTACAGCTTGTTGTAGAAAACTTAATTTACTGATAATTCCTTTGAGTAATTCGTTTGTTAAAGGAGTTGGTTCTGTATCGCGACCGATAATAGGATACGTACATTTAGATATCGAGTCTCGTGTATATCCTGATCAAAAATATACTATTCACGCGTTAGTAGTTGAGTGCATTACGGACCAGCTACCATCGCACCATGTTAATTGGGATAGCCATGTAGACTTTCACGCGCTTCCGCTCGCTGATTTAAGCTGGAATATTCCAGGGGATATTGACCTAGTGTTGGGCGCTCAACTATTTCCGTACATTTACTTGGGGAATAGGGTCGATTTTGGTTCACGCGCCCCACCTGCTTTATTGACCACATTCGGGTATGTCTTTATGGGTGATTTTCCGCATAATAATGATAATTTAAATTTACTGAACTCCTCTCCTTTCACGGCATTGGCTCTCAATGATTTATTACAAAAGTTCTGGGAATTGGAAGAAGTTGAGAATAAACGTTTTTTATCTCCTGAGGAAACCGAATGTGAGAATATTTTTTCCTCGACCGTGTCACGGGACGATGTGGGACGTTATAGCGTCGCGTTACCTTTTAGTAAGGATCCCGCCGAGTTGGGTAGCTCCCGCACCGCCGCGTACCGTCGACTTATTGCGCTTGAAAGGAAACTACGCCAGTTGCCGATGTTGCGGGAAAATTATAATGCAGTGCTCAAAGAGTACATTGACAGTGGGTACTTAAGTCTAGTCGACGAATCTGTCATTTCCGATGACGGGTACTATATCCCTCATCACGCTGTCGTTCGGCCAGACAAACCGATGCCGCGCATTGTATTGGATGCTAGCGCTAGGACTCATACAGGATTATCTTTAAATGATGTACTCCATATTGGTCCAAATTTACAAACAGATTTGTTTATTCTTTTAATAAATTTTAGATTATTTCCCATCGCTATAAATGCTGATATTAAACAAATGTATTTACGCGTTGGTGTACCCGTTGACCAGCGTAAATACCTACGCATTTTGTTTCGATTCAATGAGAACGAACCTGTGTTAACCTTTGCTTTTAATCGCTTACCTTTCGGACTTAAGTCGAGTCCATACATAGCTATGCGCACTGTGCGACAGCTGGCCTCTGACAGTCCGCATTATCCCGAAGCTGCTAAAGTAGCAGAGACCAGTCTCTATATGGACGATCTGGTATATTCTGTGAATAATGAAGATACCGCCATGCAGCTATCGCATGATCTTATAAAGATGTTTAAATCGGGCGATTTTGACCTTATTAAATGGTGTAGCAATTCACCCGTTCTTTTAAACAGTCTTCCTGACTCGCATCGTAAGTCCCTCGATTTTCACGCTGGGAGTGATGTTTCTAAGGTTCTAGGCCTTTCGTGGGAACCTTCTCAGGATAATTTCTTCTTCACTTCCGCTCAAGTAGCTGAGAAATGTACTAAGAGAAATATACTCTCGATAGTCGCACGCTTATTCGATGTTCTCGGTTTGGTCGCCCCCGTGATCTTTTATGCCAAGTTGCTCATCAAAGAGTTATGGCTGAGCAATATTGGTTGGGATGATCCAGCTCCTGACGACATTTTTAAACGTTTCTCCATTCTCATGCAAGAGTTTCCATTGCTAGATACATTACGCATACCACGCCATGTGGGTGTTACCGATGATTGTTCCGTTCGTATAGTCGCGTTTGCTGGTGCTAGTATGGGTGGGTACGGGTGTGTGATTTATGTACACTGTACTGGTCCATCTGGTGTCATAGTCCGCTTACTTTGTGCGAAATCTAAGGTTTCACCTACCAAAGTCACAACTCTTGCACGTCTGGAGCTATGTGCCGCCTTGCTCATGTCAAAATTGGTAAAAACTGTTCGCGATACTTACGCTTTACGTGTTCCTATTGCAGGAATTTACGCCTTTTCTGATTCCATGATAGCCTTATCTTGGATACATTCTTCTCCGCACCGCTGGTCAGTCTTTGTCAGCAATAGAGTCGCTCAATGTCAGGAGAACTTGGGTTCTCAACATTTCTACCATGTGGCAGGTGTTGAGAATCCAAGTGACTGTCTGTCTCGTGGCATCCTTCCTTCCCAGTTAATTTCACATGGACTTTGGTGGGACGGCCCCTCTTGGCTTCGTTGTGCTCCTGAGGATTGGCCCGTCAAACCGTTTTCTCCTATTAATTGTGGGGAACTTCCCGAGCACAAGGCAAATGTCTTAACAGTGACCACGCAAGTAGAACAACCCCTTCTATATCAACTTGCTCAACGTACCTCATCATGGGATAAATTGTTGCGCATTGTTTCCTATATATTGAAATTCGCTAGACCAAAGGTTCATTGTGAACCTCGTTCTATTCAGGGCTTGTCTGCTGCGGAACGAGCGATAGTATGTGCTGTGCAGTCTGTGCATTTTGCAAATGACATTAAGCTCATCAAATCTGGAAAATTGCTTTCAAAGAGACTCCAAAGTCTAGCTGTCTTTTTGGATGAAGAGGGAATACTACGCATTGGAGGAAGGCTTTCGAAGTCGCACCTTCCATTTGACGCTAAGCATCCCTTTTTACTTCCCAAACATGATCATGTTGTGGATCTAATAATCCGTCATTACCATGTGATGAATTGTCACACTGGACCGGGACTACTCATGTCTATTCTAAGACAGCGATTTTGGATACTAGATGCCAGGACTGTCATTAGGTTCAAGTTGCGACAATGCAACACATGTTTTCGGGTAAATCCGACGCATCCCATTCCAGTGATGGCAGACCTGCCTGAATACCGAGTATCGGAAGCAAAGGCGTTTGTCCACACTGGAGTGGATTATGCTGGTCCCATACGCATAACCCTCGCTCGGCGCAGAGGCCAGCACGCCCAGAAGGCGTATATCTGTTTATTCGTGTGCTTGGTAACCAAGGCCGTCCATGTAGAGTTGGTCTCTGATTTAACCTCCGATGCCTTTCTAGCCACGTTTAAACGCTTTATCTCGCGTCGAGGGCCAGTATCTTGTCTTTATTCGGACAATGCGACCAATTTCGTTGGTGCTAAGGCCCAAATAGATGAGCTGTATAGATTCTTATTAAATTCAAGTTTCAATTCGTCTCTTTTACATGAGTTATCAACCCGCCGCATAATGTGGAAAATGATTCCACCTCGCTCCCCACATTTCGGCTCCATGTGGGAAGCGAATATTAAAACATTAAAAACGCATCTTTATCGCGTGATCGGAAGTCAGCTTCTGACTTATGAGGAGTTACAAACTGTACTCATTCAAATAGAGTGCATTATGAACTCGCGCCCTCTGAGCGTTTTGTCTTCCGATCCCCATCCCGAAGTTATTACTCCCGCTCACTTTTTGATGTCGACTCCACTGCAGTACTTGCCGGCAGCCGATTTGTCTGGTCAGCGCATTAATTTATCACAGCGCAAACAGTTGTTAGATAGTATGGTCCAATCCTTCTGGAAGAAATGGCACCTAGAGTATCTGCATACGCTGCAAGTCAGGCAAAAATGGGCAACTCCGGACAAACCCGTAGAAGTTGGAACTGTCGTACTCGTGGGACAGGATAATTCAGCTCCTCTAAGTTGGCCATTAGGAGTTATAACTGAGGTTTATAAAGGCACGGATAATGTCGTTCGTGTTGCAATGGTAAAAACAAAGTTCGGTAACTTTAAACGTGCCGTCGTTAAATTATACCCTATTCCAACGCAATAAACTTTTAACTCTTATACGAAATTCATAGTCTTAAGGTTTAGGAAATATATTAGATAACTTATATCGTTTGTTTCTCGTATTCAGTCGTAAAGCTTAATTTTTCTGATCATAATGTAAGGTCAGTAAATACTTATAATTTTTTCACTTTCTTTCTTTGAAAGCACTTGCGTCCTTCCAAAGCCCCCGAGCATGGTGAAGCGTCAATGCCTTTTCAATATAAAAAATAAAATAATAATAATTTAGGATTTCTCCATATATTAGAATATGTTAGTATTTCAAATTAAATATTTTAACATCTCAATTGATGAATCCTCGCACCATATTTGTTGACGCAGCGCCCATGTATCAAGACTTTCTTGAGTCTTCTCGCAAGGGCCGATAGATGGCATTAGCGAGTGCGGACAGCTTCCCTTGACCGTTGGAAGAAGACGGTTTACGCGCCGCAGCGCTCCGCTTTAAAAATTCCTTTTTTTGGTGAAATCTTGACGATACTCGTAAAATAATTGGACCTGCATCTGTGCTTCATTGTGAACTTATAGTGCAGTGTTGATTTTTGGAGTATTTAACCATTCCACCGGTGGATTCAAGAGGATTTTGCTCGCCGGCCGGCAGCCCACCTGCAAGCTCGCATGAACGAGGTATCTTCCCATCTCCCTGGGTCTGAGTGGGATCTCTGGATTGTCAAGGTACGTGGGCATGTTTGCTGCTAATAATTCTCTGGTAGTGGTTTGTCGAGGATTCATCAATAGGGAAAATAATTTATTTTGAGGTCCGCCATTACACATCATAATACATAGGTTCTTATTTTAAAACCTTCACAAGGTGCAGGCTATTTACACGCCTCACCAAATATACGACCATAAAAAAATAAAATAAAAAAAACATTAATTGTAAATAAATCTCTGAAAACTCGTTTAACAAATATATAAATCAATCAGTATTATGTGTCTTAAGATTATTGTTTATCAGGAAAAACAAGAAGATAATTCGTGAAATATTTCAAAAGTTATGGGTGATTTACAATTTTATCATAAAAAATAATTAAGTGGTTTTTTTTGGTCATAATGAGAAATAGGCGCTTGTGAGTTCTATTCATTAATTTTATAAAACATTACAAACTAAGTTATCACATAAAAAAGACATGTCCGAAATTTTGGTCAAAAAATATACTGTGCTTTGGTATGAGCCTGTAGCATAAAATGATAAAGCACACAGCACCTACAAATACAAATAATAAGTTAATAGTTTTACTGTAATGTATAAACTAAATACTTACATACCTAGTATGTTATATTTAATCTACCCATTATAGGTATTAAAAATATTTTTGTTAAAATATTTGGTAAGGTGCATTCGGGTAATTCCAATAATTACAAATTTCTCGAAATCGCGCGAATATTTTATGCTCTAGCAAAATTAAAAAAAAAACTTAAATTATAAAATTATTAATTAATTAATAATTAATTTAAAATTATTTTAGTTAATATATTTGTTAGCTATTTATTCAATTATACGTAATAATTACTATTATTTTGTTATTTTAATTGTAATAAATATTGATTTAATTTTAAAATAGCAAACTGTTGATTTAATCGATTTAATTATTAACTTTTAAAAGTTGTGAAACGATGACACTCGGTCGACCGCCATCTTGTCGTTTACGCTTATAAAAGCAAGCGGCACAGCGACCGAGGGCCAATAGAACGTTTGTCACTCGCTCGAACCGGTTGTCCCTAAACTTCCGCGCCGAATTAGTGGCCTCCGTTCTTTTTCGTTGCTTTTACGTAAAGGCCCCATATACGGTACGATTGATCTGTACGATCCGTCGTTGCAGACCGATCGAAACGACGGATCGCCAGTGTATGTTCACATCGTTAACGATTTACTTGATCGCAAACGATATCGGAGGTCGTCACAGAATCCCTTGCGATCAGACCAATCGTAACGATAAATCGACAGTGTATGGCGCCTTGCGATCAACGATTCGATTTTTGTCTCAGTCAACGCCGGCCGCCGCACGCGCTGCATGTCTATTGTCTACGTACCTAGCCTACACTCGACGAACGAAACAACAAAATGACTACATGGAGTAACGACCATTTGATTGAATTTATTGAATTATTCAGAGAACAAGAGCCTTTATGGAAAATAAGACATAAAGATTATCACAACAACGTGAAGAGAACGGTGTGTTATAATGTACTTTTGGAGAAAATGAAAATAATTGACAATACTGCTGATTTGAATAAAGTCAAAAAGAAAATTAATAACCTAAGGACAGTCTTTCGTAAAGAATTGAAGAAACAGAATGATTCGCTGTTATCCGGAAGCAGTGCTGACGAAGTTTATTCGCCTAAACTATCATATTTTGAAAATTTAATGTTCCTAAAAGACCAAGAAATGCCACATGAAGGAGAAAGTTCCATAAAGTCGGTGAGTACAAATCTTTATTTAAATTTCAACTTAAATTAACTTATGTACTTAAGTGCTACACATAATTGTTCTGCCATGGAACTGCACCGATTCCATTAAAATAATCTACAAACAAATTTCTATTTTCTGTTGCTGAGTGAAAACCGGGTCCTCTTCTTCTCTCGAGACCAATCAAGTTACTATGTAGACCTTCTTCAATCTCTTTTCTCTATCAAAGCTATCTTGCGGGGAGTAGGTGTCTGGATTTTCACGGCGGCGTAAAAAGTTATGTAGTGCACAACAAGCCATCACCACTGGAGCAATATTATCTAAGTCCAAATTTATTCCATTTTTCAGTATTCCAAACCGAGCAACTAAAATTCCAAATACATTTTCAATTATGCGTCTTGCTCGGGATAAACGGTAATTAAAAATTCTTCTATTTTCATTGAGCTGTGACTTATTAAATGGTTTCAAAAAATTATTCCTTAGAGCAAAAGCTTCATCTCCAACAAACACATAAGGAAGCGTTATTCCATTCACTGAATCTGGTTGTGGCAACCCCAATGTACCGTTTATAAGTTTTTGATAAAAATCTGTATTTTTTATAACCCCACCGTCAGACACTCGGCCGTTTGTACCAAAGTGAAAATGAAATTAACTCATAATTAGCATTAGCAATTGCCATCAGAACCTGACTGTGGAAGTGTTTATAATTAAAGAAATATGAACCAGATTCAGGCGGCGGCTTTATTTTAATATGCTTGCCATCAACAGCGCCAAGACAATTGGGAAAATTCCATCGTTTTTCGAAATCAGTTCCAATTGCTTTCCATTCACTTTCATTCGAAGGTAACTGAAACAAAACAAATTTCTTTTATTACAGACGATTACAGAGGAACAACATGAAGATGCCAACGAAAATTCGTGTAAGGTTCAGTCACCAAGTGGAACTCAAGCTGAAAATGACGATATTTTACCACCTCCACCTACACCAAGTCGATTAAAGCGCAAGAAATCTTCGCAGGTGTCAAATTCAACAATAGATTTAACTCTTGACAATATAAATCAAAAAATTTTGTCTCTTAAACCTGACGATACATGTGACATATTTGGAAAAACTGTAGCTTCTAAATTAAAATCATTACCTAAAGATCAACGGATCTGGGCGGAAAAAATTATTAATGAAGCCTTGTTAGAAGCCGAACTTGGGAACCTGAATAGACAATGTGTAAGTAGAGTAAATAATATTTTAAATAACTCTTCCCAAGATTGGCAACCAAATACTTCTCCATTCTCTCAACCTCGCACATCTCCATACTCTCAACCTCACACATCTCCATACTCTCAACCTAACACTTCCCCATACTCTCAATCTCACACTTCTTCACACTATCAACCACAGACATCTCCCTACTCTCAATCTCAGATGTCTCCATACTCTCAACCTCAGGAGTCTCCATTCTCACAGTCTCATTTGTCACAGAACATTCCTTCAAATCAACAAGAAATTCAGACACCACCAGAAGAACAGACTACACTGTTACACATTCCTGAAAATCAGTCCTCCAAACCTCAAACTCCACCTTTACTCCAAGCCAGACAGAGACCTACGGGAGAACAGTTGTCAGATGCAAAAGAACAAAATTTAATTAATTTTTTTGAAAACTTTCAATCCTAATGTTTAACTATGTACCTAACATGTTTAACTGCCTATATGAATCGAAAATAAATGATTATAACTATTAAGAATGATTTATGTTTTATTGCAGTACATACCTTACAATAGTCGTGACATGCTTTGTAAATGGCGGCGCAGGTTTCTGGGATGATTCTCCCCAGTAACTGTGGTGAAATTATAGATGAGAACTTTAGATCTTCATAGGATCGTCCAGTGGCTAGGAAACGCAAAGTTGCACTAAGGCGTTCGTGATTACTGACAGCTTGCCTCATGTTTGTATCGTGCTTCTGTATTTTAGGTGATACTAATTTCAATAATTTTAGGTACGTAGGTTCAGTCATTCTCATGTAGTTGTGCCAGTCTTTTGGATGGAATCGTAATTCCTTTAAAATATTTACATGCGAGTACTGATGTCGTTTTAATAGCCATTTCTTAACCCACATTTTTCTAGGTTTGTTTCTTTTTTTCTGTAACCGAATCAAAGTTACTGCCACAAAACTAAGAAAAAGAAGTTCGTTTTCCATTGTAGTCACGTCTTGAATTATTTGAACACGTCGTCACTCTGTTTTTTCAAACCAACAAATGATCGATTTTGTTTTGTAGTGGCAGTTTTGTTGCGATACATCGTCACGATATCGTTTCAGATGATCGTAGCGACGGATCGTCCCGTATATGGCGCACTTAACGAGCTCTGTAGTCGCCCTGACTACGACCGATCGCCGGTGGATATTAATTTATCAGCCGATTAAGATCATATGTAAAAACTGCCTTTTTCAAGGCTACCTACTATTTCTTTAACGTTCGCGTTTTTGATTTAGAGTCAGTTGACCCCTTCTGGGTAAAACCACAGTTTCGTGGTCACTCGGTGGATACCTTACGGTGCCAACGAAACCGAGTGGGGTGTTGACCCAAAACACCCGCTGAACCCCTTCAGGGCTAGGCAGTTATTTGGACGGGTCCCAGAATCGGCCTTGGGGGGTCTCCTAGTCGACGCTGGATGACAGTTTTTCTCAACAGCTACACACCTAGTGTCTTTAGGGTGTCTCTACACCCTTCGCGCTAGACTGGTCAGGGCCCCGTACGCACATTAAGACTGGCGTCGGGTTACAAGCTTAGGGCTCACCCTTAGGCATTCACCTCCCTGTCTATACCCGACAGGGAGGGTACACACCCCCGGGCCTATCCACCCGGGGAGTTAGAGTTAGGGCTCTCTGACTAATGTTTTAGTCTCCCTCCCCCCATTAATCAAGATGGACGCCATCATAGTGGCGTTCGTCAAGGAAGTCCTCCTAAAGGACCCCGATTTCCTCCTGAAATACGGAGAGAAACTCGCTGCTCTGCAGCAAAAGTCGACGCCGGCTGAACCCGGTAGTGCCTCACCCGACTCTGTGCCCGACTCTATGGACACAGAGAACTTCTCGGTGAAGAGGCTTCATTACTCGCCCTCCGACGTGGAGTCTCAGAACTCCACCAACTCATCTCCCTCCTCCGACGACGACGGCTTTACGCTGGCGTCAGGGAGATCCAACAAGCGTAGGAAGAAGTTCTCTTCCGCGCAATCGAAAAAAGTGGTCGCGACCGACGCTCACCTCAACCCCTCCCACCCCCGCCCCCGTTCCCTTGGTTCCCCCCACCATTGCCCCCACTCCGATCGCTTCGTCCTCTCAGAAGGACTTACCTCCCAGCACCAGTGCTGAAACCTCCTCCGCCCCGAGGAAAATACCCCCCCCCCCCCCGTGTTCATCCAGGACAAGGGAAAATGGACCGATGTGTCCAAATGGTGCGCCGATCGCAAGATTGGCTTCACCAATGCCAGATCCACCCAACAGGGGATCAAGGTTCAAATCCCAACGTCGAAAGACTATAGGGATCTTACCAATCTTCTTCGGCAAAGGAACGTGTCTTTCCACACGTACTCCCTCCCCGAGGAACGCATGACCTGAGTGGTGATCCGCAGGATCCCCAAGGAAATCGCCACCGAAGATATCAAGGCGGATCTGGAAGCCCAAAAGGTTCCAGTGTCCGAGGTGCACCGCATGCACCGTTCCAAGGGCCAAGTAGCTTACGACATGGTCCTGGTAGTCTGCCCCCCTTCTGAGGGCCGCCACCACCCGATTTTTACAGTAAAGTCCATCTGCAATCTCACCGGCATCGAGATTTAAAAACCATGGAGGAGCGGCATAGTGGGCCAGTGCCACCGCTGCCAGCTCTATGGTCACTCCCAACGGTTCTGCCACGCAACACCCAGGTGCGTCAAGTGCCTGGGCGCGCACGGCACCGAAAACTGCCCCCGACCAAAAGACCGCACTCTATGCACAGAGCCGCCCAGCTGTGTGCTATGCGGCGAAACAGGTCACCCGGCCAATTACAGGGGCTGCTCCAAAGCCCCCAAATCCTCTTCCCCCAAATTGGCCAAGCGTGCAGACGCCCGCCAACAAAGAGAAACCCCCTCCCAAGGGACTGCGACCGCACCTCCAGCGAGACTAAGCCCTCAAAGGCCTAGCCCCTGGACTCTTTTAAATCATCAAAGAGCCTTCCCAGCTCTGATGGCCACATCAGCCCCTCCCCCACCCACTCCCGCTAGGACGGACCCCCGTCTCATCCGCTCCACCGCCACCCCTGCGCCCACCGCAATGGCCGCTGCGCCCACTCAAATGGCCGCTCCCGCCGCCTACACTGCGGCCCCGGTCCCAACTGTCGGTCCTAATCCAATGGACTCTTTCAACATAATAGCAGGCACATTCACGGCCTTCATGTCCCCCCGCGCCAGGAAAATGGCAAGCGAACTTCTCGCTGCCAGAAACTCCTGCGACCTGAACAGGATACAGGCAATCTACAATGCCTATCCTGACATCACCCGTATCCTCACCTCTTTCACTGCTCAGCCCAACAATGGATAGAGGAATCACTTCACGAACCAAACTCCGATCCCTAAACCTGGCCCATTTCAATGCCAATGGCATTCAAGGTCAAAGAGATGAGATCACCACCTTCCTACGCGACCATCAAATTGACATCTTCCTCGTTCAAGAGACTTTCCTCAAGCCCCATCACCGTAACCCTTCAATTGCAAACTATCGCATGGTTCGCAACGACAGGGTGCGTTGCCACAACGGAGGCACACTCATTTATTACAAAAAGGAACTATACTGCATCCCAATAGATCCTCCCCCACTCTCACGACTCGAAGTGTCAATCTGCCGGCTAGGCATGTCAGGGCACCAACCGATCACCCCAGTTTCGGTCTACCTCCCCCCAACGTCGACAGAGAAATCCCAACTCTTCTCTAACGACCTCTCCACGCTCCTAGGCTTGAGTGACTCCGTTATCATAGCGGGCGATCTCAACGCAAAGCATCACGCCTGGAACAGCACCAGGGTATCGACCAGAGGCAAACAGCTGCTTGACCTTTCTCCCATTCTAAATTTCGATGTCATCGGAACGACGAGTCCTACTCATTTCCCACACAACCCCAACCATACCCCTGACGTCCTCGACGTGGCACTTCTAAAGAACGTCAACCTACGGTTGACTGACATAGAAGTGGTACAAGAGCTCTCCTCAGACCACCGACCAGTCATCATCAAAATGGCCCCCCGCATTGGTCTCCCCGACCCCAACCAACCTCCTCAAACTAAAGTGGTAACGGACTGGAGGAAAGTAAGCGAATGCCTGAAATCCACCACATCCCCCCACTTAGACTCCATCCCCGATCAGTTCAACTCCATCGCGGACACGACGGCGGCGATCGACTCGCTCACGGAACACGTACAGTCAGTCCTGAACGACTGTTCAAGGGAAATTCCAGAGATGGACGACCATCGCTGGAAGTTGCCTGACGACTTGCGTGAACTGGCGAACGAGAAGAACGCGGCTGTCCGTGCCTACAGCAGCTTTCCATGTGGCCCAAACAAAGCCCATATGCGTTACTTACAGAGAACTGTGAGGACTCGCATATCGGAGTGGCGTGAAGTCAAATGGAATAAGACGCTGAGCGATCTTGAACCCAATCACCAGGCCTTCTGGGAACTCCAAAGGAGACTTAGATCTCGAGACATCATCTCCATGCCCCCACTGATCCGCCCCGACAATACCATCGCCTTTGACGACGACGACAAGGCAGAATGCTTGGCTGACAGCCTCGAAGCCCAGTGTACACCCAGCTCCCTACCCGTAGACCAAGCTCACCTCTCTGAGGTCGACGCGGAAGTCGAGCGTAGAGCCTCCCTCCCACCAGTAGAAGACCCCGAAAATCCTCTACCCCCCGTCACTCCAGACGAAGTACAGGACATCATAAAGGGTCTCATACCTAAGAAAGCCCCCGGTTCAGATGGAATCACCAATAGAGTGATTCAACTCTTCCCTGCCCAATTAATCGTGCTACTGGCCACCATCTTCAACGGTGCCATGAGCAACAACATTTTCCCACAGAAGTGGAAAGAAGCCACAGTCATTGGCATTCCCAAGCCCGGCAAGCCCAAGTCGGAACCTACGAGTTACCGCCCCATCAGTCTGCTCAATGGACTAGGCAAGGTCTACGAGAGGCTTATTTAAAAGCGTCTTAGAAACTATGCCGAAACCAAGGGCCTAATCCCAAACGAACAATTCGATTTTCGAACCCAACATTCTAGCGTGCAGCAAGTCCACCGCATCACCGAACATATCCACGCAGGGATCCTGCGTGGATACTTGACAGGTGTGATATACTTCGACATAGCAAAAGCTTTCGACAAAGTCTGGCACAATGGCTTATTATATAAGCTATACCAACTCGGTGTGCCCGACCGTCTCGTGCTCATCCTTCGAGACTATTTGTCGAACCGCACCTTCCGCTACAAAGTAGAAGGAGCTATATCCTCTCCACACCCGATCCGAGCAGGAGTCCCCCAGGGCTCTGTGCTCGCCCCGCTCATGTTCACGCTGTACACCAGCGACATCCCAACAAATAGAAAGACCCAGTTGGCTCTCTTCGCAGACGACACTGCCATTCTGTACACTGGCCGCAGCCTAGTCGAGATCTCTCGCATCCTCCAAAACACAGTCAACAAACTCGCTGACTGGTTTAGGAAGTGGAGAATAGAAGTGAACCCCGACAAAAGTCAAGCGGTTCTCTATTCGAAACCGCGACACAAACCCATCCCCCCCCCGACCTATCACCATGTTCGGTAAGCCGATCCCTTGGGAGAAGCAAGCCAAATATCTCGGTGTTATCCTCGACAGGCACCTCTCCTTCTCAGAGCACATAAAGGCGGTTCGCTCGCGCGCCGCCTTCGCTCTCGGTAGCCTCCACTCGATGCTCAATGCACGCAGCAAATTGTCACTCAAGTGCAAATTGCGTATCTACACAGCGTGTATTCGCCCAATCATGACATATGCCTGCGTAGTTTTTGCTCACGCAAAGCCCCACCACATCCATAGGATGCAGACCCTCCAAAACCGTGTCCTCCGAAAGGCTACGGGAGCCCCTTGGTTCGTCCGAAATGAGATCCTCCATGTCGATCTCAAAATCCCCACTACCCACCAATTCATGAAGCGCCTTTCAAAGCACTTCTTCGATTCCGCCCCCAACCATCGAAACCCGCTGGTTGTCGAGGCCGCCAGATATACTCCCTCCAAAATTAGTAAATTCCGCCGTCCAAGGCATGTTCTCACCGACCCAGATGACCCCATAACCCTCCTCCAAGAGAGCAGTAGGGCAACCAGTACACTTAGGAAAAACAAACACAAGAAATACCAGCCTCGCCGACGAGGTCCCTCGCGACGTCCCCATGTAAATGCCCCCCACCGACCCTTACTCGATGTAGTGCCAGCCCGCGCCGCAGCTGAGCCTGTAGATGTAAATTCCCGACTCTGACCTCTGAGTTTGTTTCGGCATTTCTTCTCAGAGTAGTCAATTAGGAAATGCCGGCCCCATCGTTCGTTAAATAATCAAAATTCGATCCAGCCTGTCCCAACTTGCTGCCCTCCCCCAGCGACGCCCTAAGCCGAGGCTCGGACCCCACAGGGGGTGCCCTTAGCGTGTAGTCGCTCAGTTTATTTAGTTAGTTTTAAGCCCCTGGCTGGAGGCTTTGAGTTCTCTCAAGGCAGCCGCAGGATTGTCCGGTTAAGTAGTCACGACCTCTCAAGGTCAACTACGAGATGCCATATTAAAAAAAAAAAAAAAAGACCGAGGACCATTCGTTACTTCATCATCGCCTCGTGCACACCAACGATATTGTGGCAACTTTATGAAAGTACTTACCTTCTTTGCTCTGTATGATTTACTGTATATATTATTAATTCACTACCTGAACCTGACCTACCCTTTAAAATAAGGTGGCTTACATCTCAGAAGTGGGATTGAATCAAATATTTATGTACTCATATGTATATAAAGGCTGTGTCGGGGCATGTAATGATAATTAATTTAAAGGCATATAGGGGCTTCTCCAAACAGTCCCTAAAACTGTGAGTTTTGGAACCAAAATACTAGCAATATCCGTTTTTTTCCTGACTCAGTATTTTAGAAATGTATTCTGATGCCCTCGAGTATCGTACAAGTAGCTATTTATTGGGGGTTCTGGACCACCGGAAGTCCCAGCGTAACTAGACCCCTGTGCAGTTTGCTAGGAGCGCGCGACCAAGTTGTGTTGATTTAGGTGCGTTTGCGGTTGATTTTGCGGTTGTAAAATGGTCGGACAATGTTGCAGCGTGTTGATAAGGACATTATCGTGAGAAATTTATAAGAAACAATGTTGCGTTGACCTTGCGGTAGTGCGTTGGTCGTGAGAAATTTATAAGAAACAATGTTGCGTTGACCTTGCGGTAGTGCGTTGGTCGTGAGAAATTGATAAGAAACAATGTTGCATTGACCTTGCGGTAGTGCGTTGATAACGGTTGATGTCGTGAGAAATTGATAAGAAACAATGTTGCGTTGTGGCGGTCCTTGACCTTCCTGGGGCACTGATTGGTGGATTGGGGAGTGAGGCAGGTGTGCTTTGACGTGGTGGGGGAGGGGGCGGTCGATGTGTTGCGCGATGGCGGTGTTGCGGGGGGCGTGCAGCTGGTTATCTTCCTATTTAATTTAAATATTGAAATAATTTATAATTAATTTTTTATTGGCATATTATCAAGAACAGGATGTATGCTGTGCTTGATAAGTAATAAAACAAAGGAGATGAAATAGGAGTAGTTCCATAATTGTGATTCTGTATGTGTGGGCGAATGCGTTTATATAAGAACGATTTTAACAATAATTTTACAGTTCATATCACGTCTGTTCTGTTGATGAACATCAATAATGCTTTTTACAAGCTTATTACCTTGGGTGGTAGTGTTGTACTTACAGCAAAAAGACGATGATACAGAAGTGATGTTGAAGAATATTACACGATCCTTAGATGAAGATTTGAGAGATCTGTGTACTACCAATAAAATATGGTATATTAAGAAGGTGGAACTTTATAACAAGGAAGGTAATTTAATGAGAAGATGGTTGATGAAATTCTATTTTGAAGATGTCAATAGCGGTAGAAGTGGAGAAAAGAATGGTTATGAATTGGTGAGCATTAACAGCGAACAGAGAAAAAATACATTAAATTTACGTGTGTGTAGTGATAGCAATATATTATTGTTGTGCAAGCTGGAAATCACGAGATTCATTAGTTCTCGTTCAAGACGAAGCAGCAAGCGGATCAATATTGCAGTGAAAGTACCTAGGGATGGCGGAATAGCGACTGCTGAAAGTCAAGATCATCGTCATAAACCTAAGGTTGGGGGAGATAGAGAGGAATTGCTTACCTCGGAGACATCTATGAAAACCACTAGCAAACCTTCTTCGTCAACAACCACACCTTATCCTTTAAGTGAAAGGTGTCAACAATTTAAGAATGTACTTGAAAGTGTTCAATTTTGGACATATGCACGGTTGACGAAAATGGAGAAAGGTGAAATAACCGATGCTGAATGTTCAGCCAGTATACCAATTAGGTAATTTGTGATAAGGATGTGGTATTAGATTCCCTATCCATTAAACAACTTTATATTAAGTTTCCCACGAAAACTATGTTGTTGCGGTGAGTGTTCTATGTAACATTATTTTCTTATCTTAGTTAAAACCATAATGTGAATTTCACATACACTCCAAATACAGTGTAGAAAACGATAAGGGTTTAGTATATAAACTACCATCATTCAATTCAGGGATGCATACATTCAGTTACCATTGGGAGAGTACAATAGTAACAAGCAGTTACCCGTAAACTTCCGACTCATTATTGCTGTAAGTGTTAATTTTCCTTAAATATCGTTATTAGATAAAGCAATGTCTTCAAATCAAGGGAAGAGTAATACTGTTCTCGGTGAATTAAATAGTTGGGGAAATAAAACCTGGAAACAAATGTGTGATTTAGAGATTAGTAAGCCTTATAAGATCATAGAAGCTACCAGGATGTCTTCAAAGTATACACAAAATGCAATGCAGACGGTGGTGCACCTGGAGAATGGATACATAATCACGCTCCCATCAAGGTTTAACGATATAAATGACGATCAACTAGCAGAACTTAATAGTGGTGTTCACATCGTTAATAAAGGACCAAGCGGGAAAACATGGATTATCAACTTTTTATCGGATAGATCTGTTGAGGAAGGATAATAAAAGATTATTTTGTTTTACAGTGACTGACACTACTGGCATAAGCAATTTCAGATCAGGATATTCAGATATGATGATGTCACTAGTTGAAGCAATGTATTTTGAATGTAAGAGCAGCTGGTTAAAACATTTATCTTCCAACAGATTACTACAACTGTGGAGAAGACCTATACCACTTGCGAAAATAAATGGAGATGTGAGTGCAGTTCTTAAAAGTGTTTACGAGAAAAGTGAGTTTAGTGATATAAACACCTATTCCTTAATTGAGATCTGGGACGACATCACGTCTCATCTGGAGGACACTGTGGGTGATATCAATGTGGAAGTGGAAGAGTGGCTTCAGTTGTTAAGTCACACACCGCCAGAGTGTTTCGCCCATGAACTGTTCACCGAACAACTAGGTAATGCTTTATTAAATTACATAATTTATGCTGTAAGCGAGTGTGGTATAGAGCTATTTTAAAGTTTTTTCACTTGCGATATTGTTTAGTTTTTTTTTAATGTAAATTTTGTAATGATTTTATAAATTCTACCATTTATGCTGTAAGCGATTGCTATAACGATTCATAAATAGAGCCTATTTTAAAGTGTTACACTTGCTATAGTATCAAGTTGAATTTTTAATATACAGCGTGGCGTTACAATGGTGACATTAATTTAACACACGTGTAGGGCTAGTGCCCTTTAATCATATTAATTTTAGTAGGTTAAAATAACTCGTAAATTGAAAAAAAAAAATTTTCAAACAAACTAAATGATAAAAATGTAACTAAAATTGGGATCACCCTTGCAAAAAATCATTCATGAAATTACTTACCTACGTTACGCTGGCTTACGTTAACTCGGAGCGGCAACGCGTCGCTTCACGCGCTGCCACTTTTCGCGCTTTAATATCGTATGGACGGTACTGTGATGAACTTGAAAATGCCTAGCGCTCTGGCGGAGGCTAGTTTTGGGTTGGTTTTGGAAATATTGTAGCACATTTTCAGTTAACTGGTTTGGGTTTTGTCGTGTAGGTGGTCGATCAGGGCGTTGAGACCTAGGATCCACTGGCCGGTTTTCGCGGATGCGCTGAAGAGCTCCTACAATAGTGCGAGGATTAGTAGGGCATTGTCTTGAACCGCCATATCTCTCGCGATATGTCCTTATGGCAAGAGCGGCATTTTGACGACATTCTTCGTAAATTAGGATCATGTCCGCATATTCAACTGCTGTGTAGTTCGGATGTGTATTTGCCATCACGATCACAAGTTTACACAAGCACTAATAACACAAATAAAAGCGCCCGTATCGCAAGAGATGTCAACGTACCTACTAAATTAGAAAACGAAAACAAAACAAAGCGTCTTTATCGCAGTACCATAATCTAATTACTCATTAGTTCATTACACAAAAATAAATAAATAAAACCATAGGTAAGCGTCTTTTTCGCGGAAACATTCACAAAATTAGTCGACGTAATTATGTGCACTACTGTGAAGAAGTCTGTCAAGGGCACGAGTTAGGCTAGCACTAGAAATGCAAAAAAAAGAATTGGATTTCGCTGCGACGCGACGGGGCGGGGGGGGGGGGGGGGCACGCGTCGCCTGCGCCGCCCGCTCGGCGACAAAGGGATATCACGTTACTTTAAAGTATTGTTTATTTATTTTAATTTCATTGATGCGATGTTATGATCCGTGACCCGGCAAATGACCGCTGCGCGACAGTTCTTTAAGTACAGGTTGCTCCAAAATGCTATTTTAGAAAACTTTAAATAAATCCGCAAATAATAACGTTTAATGGAAACATAATTTCTTCATGAAACGAAAATGTGAAAACGTATATGTGTGTTCAATTAATGTCACCATTGTACCGCCACGCTGTATGTAAGTATAGTTTTACTATAATTTACTACAATCAGTAAATACATATTATAATGGATGTAGAAAACATTAAATATATTATCGATATAGAGGGTTTTCAGGTATCAAAAATAATGTATTTTAAAGAAGTAGGTGTTTATAGTATTCAGGATAGGATAGGATCCTTTATTTATTTCATATAAAACTTCCGGAATGGTTATTACACTATCAAGATAAAACAACCTCATTTGCTACTAATTACATTCATGGAATGTATTTAAAAAACTATGACAATGACATCAGTTTTACAGAGTTTTTAAGAAAAATAAAGGGCTTTGACCCGAAAAAACAGTTTATATGGATGTATAAGGGGGGTATCATTGAAAGAGACTTATTAGAGAGTAGGATTTTCATCAATAAATCTAGAAACACTACAATGTCCAAAAGTTGAAATTATAATGAAAAATTTGAATTTAAACCATATTTTAAGGAATTGTGCGAGACATAAAGCATTTAAAGGAAAGTCACCTCACACCTGTCACTGTAGTGGTGTAGAGGTGCGAGCTTTTGCAAGGTGGTTAGAAAACTATTTAAATCGATAATTTTGTAATTGTAACTGCAGTTAGTATTATGACTTTTATATCATAAACTTTAAGACTTATTTTAATGATAAGATTTTAGTATTATGACTTTTATATCATAAACTTTAGACTTATTTTAATGATAAGATTTTTGTTAACCTATAATCATAAAAATAGATAAATGATAGAAAGCTTATGTTAGTAGGTAGGTACGTCAGTCAAATAAAACACATTATATATGATTCTTTAACTAATATTGTTTTCTTTATTTATCCAACTTGTTGAATCTATACCGAACCATTTCACTAGAACTTTGTCACCCTTTCTCTTCAACACTTTCTCCACCAGATACACATCAGGATATTTAACTTTTTGTAGTTCCTGTTCATAAAAAGCACCTAAGATTGGTTGTTGCCTTTCATCTTGCAGCTGATAGGTCACAGGATTGGTGTTATTCACCTTTACCACTTGAAATATTTCCGCACTCCAATTTCCGGTGTATCCCTTGGAAAAAGTAGATTTATATTTGCTAATACGTACGTAATCTCCATACCTATACTTTGTTTTAGGTCGTACTTTGGTATGATTGTAAACAGTAGATAAAAGTTCATTAGCGTTAGTGTGATTCACGGTCACTGGGGCAATCCTGATAGTACTATGTATTTTATTATTATATCTGTTTACTATATCAGAGAGTTCCTGTCCAATCCATTTATATGAGCCATTATAGGTAAATCGCTGCCAAAGCCAATTTTTGATAGTTCTAATAAATCTCTCTACAATAGAAGCTTTCATTACACTGTATGTTGAGTAATGGTTTACATTAAACTTTCTCATC
The DNA here is from genome assembly GCA_927399505.1 of Luperina testacea. Taxonomy (NCBI): domain Eukaryota; kingdom Metazoa; phylum Arthropoda; class Insecta; order Lepidoptera; family Noctuidae; genus Luperina; species Luperina testacea. The sequence goes on from OV656782.1 coordinate 1,670,669, forward strand.
AGGGCTTGGAACTTTTCATTGAAAAACTCTCGTCCATCATCAGATTGAATATTTTTTGGTCTACGACTTAAGTTGTTTTTTAACAGATTGAGCATCCCTTGTGTTACATTATCACCAGATTTGCTTTTTAATGGCTGCAGCCAAGCATACTTCGAAAATGTATCAATGCAAGCTAAAATATACTTAAACCCCCTGTTGTATTTAGAATATTTTTGCATGTCAATCAAATCTATTTGCCAGGTGTCATAGAGTCCTTTTTGTATGAAACGTCTTCGGGGGAAGTTTTTACGGGCATTCTTGTGAAGTTCCTGAACGACTGTCCATTTGCTCATATTGGTTTTTTACTTCAGGCTTTTACTTTTCCTGTGGAGGTTTCGACAATACCACCCACCGGTGTGGTGGTAGGAATGGTAGACGTGCTGGGGGTGGTAGTGGAATATTTTACTGAGCTCTCTTCTAGACTACGAGAGATTTTTTTTATTTTATGTAAACACAGTTGCATAACTTCATCCAGTTGTGCTTTTATAACTACATCATTTTTCTGAATACCTTCTCTAACATTTCTTAACAAACGATTTTCACAGTCCACCTGATGTTTCAGTACTTTGAGCAACAGCTGTGGTGTTTCTTGATGGTTTCTGTGCAGGTAACGTCCAAACTTATCGATAGTCATAATTACAATGAAAGTATGTTTACTTGAGTATACGTTTAAGTATATTGGAAAGTCGACGGGGTGATTCAATTATGTTAGCTTCTATCAATTCCTCCAATATCGCAATAATTTCATTATCATGATCGTTGTTACCAGCATTTCGCGAAGCGATAAGCAATCGTAATCGATCTATTAGTTCATTAGGGTTATCCCAATACATAATATCCGTATTAGGGTAGTATTTTTTCATTAATAGAGTTGTGTCTGTATTGGAATAGTTATTATTAGTAGACGATGATGACAAGCCTCTACCGGTTACTAACTGATCTTTTGCATTCAATAGGTCATCTATTCGGTTATCAGCTTCATGTAACAGACCTGATCTGTTATCTATTAAACCTGTTCTGTTATCTGTTCCACCTGATCTGTTAAAACATCCACCAGTTTTTGATTTGATTTGAGATTTTTGAATAGGGGTAGAAGAAGACGGATGGTTTACCTCCTTTATATATTGAGTATATTTAAGACTCTTGTCACCCTGTATCTGACCTTCTGCAGAAAAATTACGTCTATGTGCATTTGTCATCGTTATTATTTTAAAGTAGACATCACTATATGTAGGTTGAATCAAAGAAGTATTAGGTTCCCGTTTGAATAACAGTTCCATCAGCCCGGTGTATAGTTAAACTTCTGATTTTTTATTATTAAATGATTTGTATCGAATTCAACAGCACTGTCACCTATGTAATACCCCTCCGGTGTTACGTAAATACCATAAGGCACCTTTTTAATGTTATTAATAACAAGAATATCCAAATAGCTACGTGCTAATGGATGTAACGTAGAATCTTCTTCCATTTCTGATTGAATTGTTTTATTTAGAGAATCAAATGATTCATCAGCATCTTCGTACTCTTCTTTATCAACATTGCTGTACTCTTCTTGTTTCCCATGCGTTACTTCACCAGCAGCAGTTTTAATTTTATTTTGGAATGACTTTTCATCAGTTTCATGTTTCACAATTAACCCTTTGTGCTTTATACAAGCTTATTACCTTGGGTGGTAGTGTTGTACTTACAGCAAAAAGACGATGATACAGAAGTGATGTTGAAGAATATTACACGATCCTTAGATGAAGATTTGAGAGATCTGTGTACTACCAATAAAATATGGTATATTAAGAAGGTGGAACTTTATAACAAGGAAGGTAATTTAATGAGAAGATGGTTGATGAAATCCTATTTTGAAGATGTCAATAGCGGTAGAAGTGGAGAAAAGAATGGTTATGAATTGGTGAGCATTAACAGCGAACAGAGAAAAAATACATTAAATTTACGTGTGTGTAGTGATAGCAATATATTATTGTTGTGCAAGCTGGAAATCACGAGATTCATTAGTTCTCGTTCAAGACGAAGCAGCAAGCGGATCAATAATAGTTTACAACAAACTTGGTCGTCAGAAGCATTCGAGCAAACATATAAAGATGAAAAGGGTTTGGAGATTACAGTGAAAGTACCTAGGGGTGGCGGAATAGCGACTGCTGAAAGTCAAGATCATCGTCATAAACCTAAGGTTGGGGGAGATAGAGAGGAATTGCTTACCTCGGAGACATCTATGAAAACCACTAGCAAATCTTCTTCGTCAACAACCACACCTTATCCTTTAAGTGAAAGGTGTCAACAATTTAAGAATGTACTTGAAAGTGTTCAATTTTGGACATATGCACGGTTGACGAAAATGGAGAAAGGTGAAATAACCGATGCTGAATGTTCAGCCAGTATACCAATTAGGTAATTTGTGATAAGGATGTGGTATTAGATTCCCTATCCATTAAACAACTTTATATTAAGTTTCCCACGAAAACTATGTTGTTGCGGTGAGTGTTCTACGTAACATTATTTTCTTATCTTAGTTAAAACCATAATGTGAATTTCACATACACTCCAAATACAGTGTAGAAAACGATAAGGGTTTAGTATATAAACTACCATCATTCAATTCAGGGATGCATACATTCAGTTACTATTGGGAGAGTACAATAGTATCAAGCAGTTACCCGTAAACTTCCGACTCATTATTGCTGTAAGTGTTAATTTTCCTTAAATATCGTTATTAGATAAAGCAATGTCTTCAAATCAAGGGAAGAGTAATACTGTTCTCGGTGAATTAAATAGTTGGGGAAATAAAACCTGGAAAAAAATGTGTGATTTAGAGATTAGTAAGCCTTATAAGATCATAGAAGCTACCAGGATGTCTTCAAAGTATACACAAAATGCAATGCAGACGGTGGTGCACCTGGAGAATGGATACATAATCACGCTCCCATCAAGGTTTAACGATATAAATGACGATCAACTAGCAGAACTTAATAGTGGTGTTCACATCGTTAATAAAGGACCAAGCGGGAAAACATGGATTATCAACTTTTTATCGGATAGATCTGTTGAGGAAGGATAATAAAAGATTATTTTGTTTTGCAGTGACTGACACTACTGGCATAAGCAATTTCAGATCAGGATATTCAGATATGATGATGTCACTAGTTGAAGCAATGTATTTTGAATGTAAGAGCAGCTGGTTAAAACATTTATCTTCCAACAGATTACTACAACTGTGGAGAAGACCTATACCACTTTCGAAAATAAATGGAGATGTGAGTGCAGTTCTTAAAAGTGTTTACGAGAAAAGTGAGTTTAGTGATATAAACACCTATTCCTTAATTGAGATCTGGGACGACATCACGTCTCATCTGGAGGACACTGTGGGTGATATCAATGTGGAAGTGGAAGAGTGGCTTCAGTTGTTAAGTCACACACCGCCAGAGTGTTTCGCCCATGAACTGTTCACCGAACAACTAGGTAATGCTTTATTAAATTACATAATTTATGCCGTAAGCGAGTGTGGTATAGAGCTATTTTAAAGTTTTTTCACTTGCGATATTGTTTAGTTTTTTTTTATGTAAATTTTGTAATGATTTTATAAATTCTACCATTTATGCTGTAAGCGATTGCTATAACGATTCATAAATAGAGCCTATTTTAAAGTGTTACACTTGCTATAGTATCAAGTTGAATTTTTAATATATGTAAGTATAGTTTTACTATAATTTACTACAATCAGTAAATACATATTATAATGGATGTAGAAAACATTAAATATATTATCGATATATAGATGGTTTTCAGGTATCAAAAATAATGTATTTTAAAGAAGTAGGTGTTTATAATATTCAGGATAGGATCCTTTATTTATTTCATATAAAACTTCCGGAATGGTTATTACACTATCAAGATAAAACAACCTCATTTGCTACTAATTACATTCATGGGATGTATTTAAAAAACTATGACAATGACATCAGTTTTACAGAGTTTTTAAGAAAAATAAAGGGCTTTGACCCGAAAAAACAGTTTATATGGATGTATAAGGGGGGTATCATTGAAAGAGACTTATTAGAGAGTCTAGGATTTTCATCAATAAATCTAGAAACACTACAATGTCCAAAAGTTGAAATTATAATGAAAAATTTGAATTTAAATCATATTTTAAGGAATTGTGTGAGACATAAAGCATTTAAAGGAAAATCACCTCACACCTGTCACTGTAGTGGTGTAGAGGTGCGAGCTTTTGCAAGGTGGTTAGAAAACTATTTAAATTGATAAATTTGTAATTGTAACTGTTAGTATTATGACTTTTATATCATAAACTTTAAGACTTATTTTAATGATAAGATTTTAGTATTATGACTTTTTGTTAACTCAGTTACAATGCCGAGGCACAACTATCCGCCAGAACATCAAGCAGATATTCATTTTGTGTATGGATATTGTAATGGAAATTCCATGGAAGCTGTGAGAGAATACCACCGTCGATTTCCAAATCGCACTGTGCCGGACAATTAAACTTTCATAAACGTAAATTCACATAGTTTATTTATTAATTTTAGCCCTTGGTATGGTCTCTTTCAGTAATAATAACATACATGAAGCAACCCAGTTTAATAAAAAGTCTTTTACATGACAATTGAATGCAATGAATAATTTGTTTATTTATTTTATTATGTACACACAGTAAATAAAAAAAATTACAGAAGCTTCTTAAGAAGTGTTACAGTTGCAAAATACACAGCGTCTTACATGTAGCAAAATTTTTGTTCTTCGAATAAAGCTGTCCTCAAGGTCAATAGGTTTCGCTTGTTGATATTATTGAAAGGTTCGAAAAAAAAATGTACCTAAATAATTCTGCTATGCTCCTGGTGACTTACTAATTTAGTATCGAACACGAGGGTCTGCAAGCCTATTGCCATTAACCGGACACAAATTCAGACTCGGTGACTGCTACTCAGAAATTTTTAATGGCACAAAACCCAATAACACTTTGCTCGACCTGGGAAACGAACCCAGCACCTCATGCTCAACAGTCGCGTTGAATATGTCGGCGCGCTGCGATCTCGCTCTCTAGCAGTTAATTAATTACAATAGGTCCTGCTACAGATTTGTTTACGTTAACAAGCTTATCGCTGAAGAATTCGATATGATGTTGTTTATGTTACGAAGTCCTTATGTGATGACGTGACGAATGATATTTAAATGTAGTTCTATGAGAGATGCTGCGTGATTAATTTGAAGCCGGTGTAAACAAAACCAGGGAAAAAAAGTCCCCGGTTGCCTTTGTTACCACTCGTACAGTCAACAAATCTAATACTTTTCGTTTCTAAAACAAAATCGCTTGCACCGATGACCACATCTGTGAATCGCACCTTTTTATGAGGACCAATAGTAGTTAAAAGAATAAAAAAAAAAACGGAAGAGATGTAGACCTTTTTGCATAACGTCTTGTAAAATGTTGTTTATAAAAAACTAAAACTGCCACATTTGTGATTACTAACAATGGTCACAGATGTCTGAACAAAGAAAGAGAAATTTGTAATGTTTTCACTAAAGTACATAACCGCTTCTGTCGCTGCAAAAGAGAATAGTCTTTAAGGCGGAAAGAGTCTAAGTTGACCGATTGTACCTATGTCACATTTTAAGCGCACCTTTATTTGTTACAGATACATAGACGATTTCGGGAGAATGGTTTAAGATCATCTTCTCACGAAAGAGTCTTGAATTTGACTCAGGTTCAAGAAATTAGGATCATGAACTTAATAATTGAAGATCCTACATTATCCACGAGACGTGTGGGTGCAATAGTTGCGAGTGTCTCACAACTTAGTGTGGAAATTATGGAGGAGATATGGGCTCCACCCTTACCATTATCGCAAAGCTCAAGGCCGCTATTACCCGCCGATAATTTTTCAAGAATAGCCTTTTGTCAGCGCATGAATGAACTATTAATTCAGGACCCAAATTTGATAAGTAACATTTTGTGGATGGACGAAGCCCAATTTACGCGCGCTGGGGTTTTTAATTCAAAAAACCAGCACCAATGGAAAACAGAAAATCCGCAAGCTGTGTGGGAAACTTCTTACCAACATGAGTTTTCTGTAAACATGTGGGCGGGAATTTTAAATAATAAATTAATAGGTCCCATAGAAATCCCGCACCGCCTTAACTCAGAAAATTATTTAACATTTTTACAAAATCTGATATTCTTAGATTTTTTTGATGATGTGGCTTTGGAGACAATTCGCACAATGTGGATCCAACACGATGGCGCGCCTGCCCAGTATGGGACACAGGTACGGGAATACCTAAACCAACAATACCCAGAACGTTGGATCGGGCGTGGAAGCCCGACTATTGCGTGGCCGGCGAGATCACCAGACCTTACCCCACTAGACTTTTACGTGTGGGGTACGTTAAAAAGTAAGGTATATTAAAAAAAAAATTTATCTAGGGACCACTTACTTAGGCGAATTGAAGAAGCAGCCAATGAAATGCGCCAAAACAATGTGTATTTAAATAGGCAGATTCGCACCAGGCTAAATGTGTGCTTGGAATACCATGGCGGACATTTTGAAAATCATTTAGATTAAATTGATTACTTAACAAAACTTGTTTTATTTATCATACCGTAAACCCATAAAACACACACATTACACATCGACTTAGCCAAATCTATCAAATCCCTGCAATCAATTTTCAATTAGACAATGAAGTGATAACATTAAGGCGAGTTTGTTTTCATTTAACTTATTTCAAATTATCCTATCCATCATTCTAGCGTTGTCTTGGTTGCGTCCTTTAAAAACACTAAATGCTGAACTTGATTAAATTTAAATATCTTAAAGTTCACCAAATTTTTTTTGCTTACCGTACAAAATAGACGCTCGGCCGGCCTCGATATGTCTAGGTACCTATCAAGTTTCATTGATAAATACGAGTAATTCATTCATATTTAAAGCTAAAAAAGTGCGAGTTGTCATATTTCACGTAAGGGTGTGTTACAATAACAATCGTGCCTTAGTCGAATTATTATGTATGAAAAAAAAAAAAACAAAAAAAAGGATGATTGAAACATAATTCATATGCCAGTTGATTCTTTGATATGGTCTCAATCATACCCTAGAGTTATGGGATATCAAAAAAAAAACACGTTGTATATGGTTAGTCTGATAGGCAAGTTGTACACTTCGCGCTTCCCAAATTAACGGGGGTAGCTAAAAAGGTGGTACGAGGGTCTTCCCTCAGTTTTATTTTCTTGGGATGAATGACAATCTGAATTACTTGCAGCTTTCCCGTCAGATGAGAACTATGGGCAGATGCTTAGTGATATGCTAGCTAGGCGCGCTAAATTCGGGGACTCCCTAGAAGATTAATTCTACGATAAAATAGCCCTTATAGATAGGTGCTCTATTACCGGAAGAAGGGCTGTAGATTGTGTACTGCAAAGTCGAGCGTTATAACAGTTATAGTAGAGTCTCTGACAGCTAAGTGTATAGGGACCTCTGAAAGTAAATAGGAGGAGCACTTACCTGACGTTCAATGGAGAATTAATAACACCTTTAATAAAGGAATTAATAGAACACCTCCATCCAATCTCTTCACCACCCTTGGTTGACTGGTAGAGAATGCCTAAGGCATTAAGTCCGCCTTTGTACCTTTTTGTGCGAGAAGTTTAAATAAATAAATAAACACCTGCCGAAGCTCTCTTTGGTATTCGACCCAAGGGTATTAGTGATACTAAATTGATTGTAGCCATCGACGAAGGTGTTACAACCAATAGCAAAGAGCCTGATCTTAACACCATCCGAGAAGAAATTAGTACTTTCGTTGCTAGTTCTCAACAACAACAAAAAATATATGATAAATCAAGATCCAAACTGCTACTGGCAGTAGTAAGAAATTAGTCCCAAAATTTCAAGGACCTTATAAAATTACAAAAGTATACGAACACGATAGGTATCAGATATTCTAAGTGAAGAGGAATCTGATTAATTTGCATGTCTTAGTTCAACTGATACTCAAAATTATTATGTGCAGAACAAAGAGGTCTGCAAATGTATAAATATTTGAAGTAGTCAGGACAATGAGGCCTGTAACTACAATTAAAATTGGTGTGATACCCAGAACAATGAGGTCTGTGGTTCTTAAAAGACTAACGGGACAATGAAGCCCTCCTTTTTTTCAGAGATAATGATTATTATTATTTTACTTTATTTATGTAACGAGTAGTTTAGCGTAAGGACACAATGTTGGATGGCCGAATCTGTTAGCTATTTATTCAATTATACGTAATAATTACTATTATTTTGTTATTTTAATTGTAATAAATATTGATTTAATTTTAAAATAGCAAACTGTTGATTTAATCGATTTAATTATTAACTTTTAAAAGTTGTGAAACGATGACACTCGGTCGACCGCCATCTTGTCGTTTACGCTTATAAAAGCAAGCGGCACAGCGACCGACGGCCATTCGTTACTTCATCATCGCCTCGTGCACACCAACGATATTGTGGCAACTTTATGTAAGTACTTACCTTCTTTGCTCTGTATGATTTACTGCCTGCATAATTCACCACCTGAACCTGACCTACCCTTTAAAATAAGGTGTCTTACATATTATAGTAGGTTTATGTGAAATAAATCCTGTTTAACGATAAAAAAAAAACTAAAATTTAAGTTTTGCTAGAGCATAAAATATTGCCGCGATTTCGAGAAATTTGTAATTATTGGAATTACCCGACGTTCGGAGTTACCCGAATGCACCCTACCTATGTATTTAAGTACTAGGTACAGTCACGGACTATATTATTGATAAGCCACTTTCAAGATTTCCAATTTTGCAGTTTTATACATTCACGAGATTACACGATTAAACACGAACTCAAACCGAATGCTCGGAAACAAAATGACAAATTACTAAATCGGAAATAGTCTTATCCATAGAGGTTGAAAAATGACTTTATAAGTTGTCAATGGTAAATCCATACAACGGTGCTTACGTGTATCCCCATCTATTTGATACTGACCTCCTTTGAAATAGTCCTCATTAAATAGGTACTCTTTACTTCTGAAATCCTATCCGAAGACAGAGTGACAGTTGAAATGTCGATGTCAGAAAAGATTTGGAGACGAAAATTTCGAATTTTGGTGAATCGTAGCCGTAGTTATTAACGCGAAAATGCCAGCTGCAATTTCTGTAGAAATTCGCTATAGAATCATAACAATGCATCAGCAGGGTCTGAGCATTCGTGCAATTTCGAGAGATCTGCACTTGACGGTGAGCTTATTCACTCATTCTATAAGTTTTAGAATTTTTTTAAAAAGGTAATTATCTAAGTCCATTAACTTAAAAGTTGTTATTTTTTTAGCGAAACACCGTTTCTTTGTGGGTAAGACGATACGCCGAAGAAGGACATATAAATGATCGTCGCCGAAACAACCATCGCCCTTCTGCATTAAGCGAAGCTCAGAGAACTGAAATGCTCCGCGAATATGAAGTTGATGGATTTATACCAACGCAGCGGTACGCGGAACGTTTTGATGTGAATCCCAGAACCATCCGAAGGCATCTTCACTCAATGAATTTGCATCATAGGATTCCTGCCTACAAAGTCGATATGACAGACGCTCATAAAACCGCACGTGTAAATTTTGCACACCGATTTTTAAATTTCGATTGGTCATCAACTATTTTTTGTGATGAGAAGTCATTCCAATCAAGCGATCATGGCCGCTTACACCTATGGCGATATAACAGTTCACGGTATGATGCAGATAACGTCATACCAAATAGGGAATCAGGAAGGATAACTGTTAATATGTGGGGTTGGATGAGCTCCGAAGGTGTAGGCGAGCTTGTTCAACTACCACCTCGTGCAAATGCCGTGAACTATGTATATAAGGATTTTGGAAGATTTTATGCTTCTATTTCTATTTTATTGCTATTGTGTATCCACAGCACGAAATGGAAAATATTAATTTTGTTCACGATAATTCTGCCATACATCGAGCAAGGACTGTCAGGCCCTGGTTTGAAGCACATCCAGACATAACGGTGATTCCATGGCCAGCTAAATCCCCGGACCTGAATCCCATAGAAAATCTGTGGGGTTTAATGGTGCAGCGATGGGATCACCGTAATGAACGAAGAAAGGAAGATCTGGCTCAACATTGTTAAGAAGTATGGGAGAACATGCGAGGGACTGATATTTGCACTCGTCTGGTTAGCTCCATGCAATCACGACTGCAAGCTGTAATAGACAGCCAGGGAGCATTTACAAGATATTAAGACAGTCCAACAGTTTTGATTCTTATTATACAAAATAAAATAATTATTCAAATAATATAGTGATTTTTTGCTTAGCACATTTTATGACATTTATAATAGCTAAAACGTAAACTCTTTAGCAGAAATAGCAAATGAAACTTCTTGCAAGATGGCGGCAGTTAGGTGTTATCTATGTTTAATACATAATCATAATTATCGTGAACGTCCTCTTGGACGCTACGCGTTCGGATAAAATCGTGGTTTCGAGTTTTTCCGATGTCTAAATTATACCAACTATAATTTCTCCGTACACCAACGTTACTATGGCTACGCTAAAACAATTGTCGCTAGGTTACGGTTTCTACACCTGCAATTCATCGACTTTAGGTAGTCACTCTGTTCTGTGTACGAATATAACCGATTAAACACGATTTGCATTACACGGCTAAAATACGAAGTGGCAAGTGGCTCATCATTTATAGTCCGTGACTGTACACTTACTTTATGTTCCAGGCTGATCCTTTTACTTGACCTTAGACTGGATTTATCTTTTAATTCGCGACATAAATACAAAAAAGCTTCCTTACTTAGACGAAATCTATTTCTAAATTCTGTGTCGCTTAGGTTTTGTAGGCTAATATTTGCCATTGACATATTTTTTCTGAGAAGAGCTCTCCTTGAGATTTCTCTGTAATCATAATATTTATGTAGTAAATGTATAAACTAACTTGGTTTATATTTATAAAAATATAGTGTTCTAAAATAAATCACTCACCTTGTTTCTCTTCGTACATTTCTACTTTCAACAATCAATCGCGCCGCAAGATAATAGTACAATGTACTATGTCGAGGGGTCCTTCTTGTTAATCTAAGCATTTTCTAACAAAATTTATTTACGCAATCACTTAAATTAATATTTTAAGCTTCCAATAAACTCCGACGAAACTTTTCTCACTGCCAAATTTATAGTGAATAAACTTTCGTGAAACTCGCAAACCAGCCTTCGACATTGACGATACTATACGTCATTTTATACCTTCGTGCTAGCTATCTTCATACAAACGGCTCAAGTTTACGTTACGAATCCGATACGAAACTTACTTGAATAGGTTCGTGCTCACAAATTAGTTCAAATTACGCACACCAGGAGGCGCTGTTCATGTTTCCATATAAAATGCTCACGTTAACGATACGAATACTTTTTCGCAAGTTGTTCGTGCTAGGGGTACTGAACTGAAGATTGTTTCGACGAAACTGAAGATCATCATTTTCCAAACCTTCTACCTATCTCAATCAACGAAACACCATTGGACTCACTCAATAACCTCAAACATCAACTAGATAAGCATAACGATGAAATCCAGAAGATAAAAGAGAAACCTTTCATCCAACGACACCAGAATAGATTTTCTTGGTTCTACTTCGCATCAGGAACCCTCATGTTATTATTTTTAATGTATAAATTATTCAGAAGATGCCTAAGAGTTACAGATATTTTTGGTCGCAATAGGGATGACAACCACCGCATCCAGATCTTCAACAACTGCTTCGGAAGAACATCACGACGACAACATCGATCAACACATCACGTCCAGAACATCCCGATGACCACGTTGAACCAAACCACAACTACGTGTATCTCCGAAGATGAAGACGAAGACGAAGCCATACATTCCTCTCATACTCAAAGATCGGGCGCTAACGCCCAATCTTTATTCTAAGGGGGGAGGTGTTATGTTATGTGGCTCACACATGATATCTCATTAGTCATTAAGATAGTTATTAACCTTTGTCATTCTAGTTAATTATGTTTAGTCATTAACAAATATGTTAGTTAATCATTAAGATACTTTTCATTTAGATTACTAATACTTGTTTACATTCTTAACAGTCTCAAGTCATTTACAAACGTATTATTTGTTTTAGATGATTATTTACCTTTGTCATTCTAGTTAGTTAATTATGTTTAACTATCCCATAACCTTAAGAATATAAAAGCTAGCTCATAAGAAATTCAAGTCAGTTCATCGATATAATTCAACGAGTCCATACCAAATTGCTCAAATAATTGTAATTTAGTCTTAGTTAACAAATAAATTATTTTTAAAACAGTTTTGTCTTCTACTGCTTAACATGTAGCTATGTTTTGTTTTTAAAGATGTCGTCTTTTTTGCAAGAGGAAGACATTGACAATGAATTATTAATAGAAGAGGTAGAGAAGAGGCCTGCATTATATGCAAAAAATTTAAAGCAATATTCCGATAAAATTTTAAAAAGAAGATTATGGGATGAAAATAGTATTACACTTATTTCCAACAAGAAGTTTATCACCGGAACAAAAAGAAAATGCAGGTAATTTTATTAGCGTTTATTATACTTTACTACGTTACTTATTTATAATTATTAGATTGAATTAGGGCGATAGGCAATTACAGTTCTTGCATAGGTTAGGTATAGGTATCACTAGAGCGTTGCGGAATTATTATTTACCCACATTGACATAAGATTGAAATTTAAATGAATTATTGCATATGCACTAGTGAATTGTGACTATTATTAGCATAAGTTACATGTTTAGTTATATTTTTTCATATTGCCACGGTACGGATCCTTGTGGTGAAATAAAATAAGAAGTAAAATAATTTCTTATATTGATACAAGACATATTTCGATGCCACTGATGTGTAGACGAATTGCAGAGCGTACATTCGTCGTACGCGGTATCTGTGAATTGAATTCCATCTCTAACGCGTACATAGTTATGTTAATATACAGCAAGCCATTACAATCTTATCACAAAATTCTATGTTAACATCGATAGGTCTGTGTAGAATTCTCCATTTATTACACAGTATTCCAAATGTGCATTCCACCATTCGACGTGCTCTTGTATGTCGATAATTAAAGATACTTTTGGCAACTGTTCCGCTGTTCTGTGTGTTCTCCCCATTGTAACTAGAATAAGTTATTTAAGTTGAAGCAATAAATTTTTTTTTTTACTGTAAGTCCTCTCTTAGAAAACGGTCGTAAGATATTTTTCGACAGACCAAAGGCTTCATCACCTACAATGCAAAAAGGCATTATTTTTCCATTTTCATCATTAGGTAGAATTCGTCCAATCGGAATATTTAATAAATTCTCTTGATGCCTTCTGCCAGTATTCGAATTTTTTTAAATCGTCGAGTCGCTTGCGCTTCCTTGTGATGCGACATCAATGTAGATGAATTTATAATTTGCGTCTACCCATGCCATCAAAACCATAGAGAAATATTTTTTATAGTTAAAATAGTCAGATCCACTGTGCTTTGGATTCGTTATTCTAACATGTGTACCATCGACGGCGCCGATAATATTAGGAAAGTTAGTACGCTCGTAAAACTGATCAGCAATTTTATACCAGTCTTCTTCATTTTTTTCTGCCATGTACAGAGGTTGCAATGCTTCCCATATACATAGATTGGCACGTTGAATTTACAATATTACGAAGTGTTGTGGCTCCAATTAGGTATTCAAAAGATAATGCATTGAAACTTGCACCAGTTGCTAAATACCTGTAAATAAAAGAATGCAACGTCGTTGGAAAAATTTAAGAGCATGGTTTTCGAGCGAGCTTCGTTGTCAAAAAGACGTAAAATCAGGGCAAGCTGCACCTAAACGAAAACAATACGTGTACTTTGATAAGTTACTGTTTTTGGTACCTTCTATGGAGCCAGGGAGAGAAACCTCAAGTAACGTGACATCGCTTGACGAAGAAGTAATTAGTGAGAACGATTCTTCTACAGCAGCAATAACACGACCAACAAAAGAAAAGAAGAAGAATAAAAGTTACGAAGAATCTTTATTAGAAATATTAAGAGATAAAACCAACCACCAAGACATCCAGACACCACCAGACCCAGACAATTATTTCGCGTCATCTTTGGTTCCATTATTAAAGTCAATTCCACCAGATCAGAAAATAGATGCACAGATTGCGATTTTGAACACCCTAAAATATTATACACAATCTTCTAGTAACTATAATAATTATAATTCTACTGCTGCAACATACGTTCTTCCTCAACCACAACAACCTCGTATAATTCCGCAACAAATAATATCCCCAGCCCAACCAGCACCAGCTCGTATACTTCCTCAGCCAATAATGTCTACAACCCAACCACAATCTCAACCACCACCACCTCGTATACTTTCACAACAATATTTCAATCCCTCTGCACCCTCTACATCTACTCAATCTTTTTATGATAATATGTCTCCCCCACGGTCGAACGAAACTGTGCAATCATATGTGTCAAATTACTCTGTAGATGATTGTGATATTGCAAATTTTTATGCCTCTGATTAATAAAGATTTTTTGTTTAAATAAGTAATTGATGTAGTTTTTGTTACTTACCTCAAAGTTACCGTTAACCTTTCTTCTGCTGGAATAGCTTTGCGAAATGTTGTATCTTGAAATGTAATCACCGGACCTACCAAAGCCAGCAAGCAACTCATCGAAAGAGTTTATAGACATACGAAGATAATTAAAAAACTTTGGTGGATACGGACGTAATTCAGAATATATAGTGTAGAATTTTCCTTTAAATAATCTTTCCGTGTATATAGGATGCACCCAGTAGCGTTTTTTCCGTTTCATTTCGTTGAAGTCCATTACAAAAATGAATGCGATTTGTTACCCAAGAACAGATTCAGGGAGCGCATCGTGGGTGACAGCAGGTGACAGTAATTTGCAATCAGCGGCGGGCCTTATGGAAGCGAACGTATCGATCGGTTTTACAAAAATGGAAAAAGAGCAATATCGTTCGGTGATTTGATTCCTATTTTTGGAAGGGAAAACGCGCATCGAAATCAAAGAGCGCTTGGATGCTATGTACGGTGACTCTTCTCCATCGATGGCCACCGTCAAGAATTGGTTCAACGAGTTTGCACGTGGCCGTACGTCGGTTTTTGATGAACCACGTCCAGGTGCACCGAAAACAGCTGCTACGGAGGAAAACATTAAAAAAATCCATGATCTCGTATTGGCAGATCGCCGATTGAAGGTTCGGGAGCTAGCTGAGACTGTAGGCATTTCAGAAGGAACAGTGCATCATATTCTTCACGAGGAACTCGGCATGAGAAAGCTGTCGGCGCGATGGGTGCCGCGTTTACTCACACCAGAAAACAAGCGCAACCGTGAGACCACATCGGAGACGTGTTTGGCGCTGTTTAAGCGGAATCCAGCGGAGTTTTTGCGTCGTTTTGTGACCGTCGATGAAACCTGAATCCACTGGTAGTGGTACACACCAGAGACCAAGGAGCAATCAAAATAATGGATCCAGACCGGGGAACGTGCTCCAAAGAAGGCGAAAACTGTAAAATCGGCCGGAAAAGTTATGGCCACCGTTTTCTGGGATTCACAAGGTGTGATCTACATCGATTACCTCGAGAAGGGTAAAACAATTACAGGGCTTTACTATGCCGATTTATTGGGCCGATTCGACGCCGAATTAAAGAAGAAACGACCCCATCTGGCGAAGAAAAAAGTGCTGTTTCACCACGACAACGCACCGGTTCACACGTCTGCCGTTGCCATGGCCAAATTGGTCGAATTACGCTACGAATTGCTGCCCCATCCACCGTATTCTCCAGATTTGGCCCCTTGTGACTTCTTTCTGTTTCCTAATCTGAAAAAATCACTCGCCGGGAATAGATATGGATCAAATGAGGAGGTCATCGCCGCACGCTGGATCGAAAATCGGCTGTAGAAGACATAGGATCTCGATGTCTTAAATGTTATTTTTTTTTTGCTGGAAATGACTTCTGCCGATCATTACTGTTCTATAAAATGTCATATGAAGTAATTGTGTGCACAAATGGAAGAGTTATAATTTTTATAAGAAAAAAAATGTATGGAGCTGACATGAAAAATGAGGATATCTCTGGAATCGCAAAGTTGGCCGTTATATCCTTGCACACTGTTATAGTACTATTTATTTGTGAATTTTTGACATACTTAATATCGCGGCATCACTTGCGATTTTTTTTTTAATCTTCAAAGTTAAAAAAAAAAAGAAATGTATATGATACATTTTAATGCTTAAATATGGCTATACCAAGTGTAATTTACAATATTTTTTATGCTTAGACCAAACCATTCTAAGAAATCACAAAGTCGTATTACCTACTTTGTGATTTTCATTTGAAATGACATGGTAATTATGAATTACGTAATACGTAATCTTGTCTAATGCCTCAAGTCCACATTAGCTAATGATTAATAAAACTTAATACCTAGATACCTAGTTAAAAGGATACGTACCAAAATAATTTGGGGTACTCGCTAATTTAGCAATTAGTACAGGATTAACTTAATGAAAGTAATTAGATAAATGTGATACCATCATTAGTCAATAACAATAAATAGTCAAATAATAATAATAATAATAACTTTATTTGCCAAAATGTAGGTGTACAAAATAGTATGATGTTAATTATAAATGTGGCCCAATTACATTCTACCATTACATTTACCAGGTCATTTGGCACACAAAGACGGAAGAAAACTTTTATAATGTATGGTGCTGCAGTGATCGTCGCCACCATTTTGGTGATGGCTGAGTCTTGCATCACTATCCACTCAATTAGGGGTCGCATTGGTGTGATACCGTCTGGTACATCATGTACATATCAGCTTAATGGATCACCTATTAATGAAAGCCTGCTCATGTCATCTCGAGTTTATGGGTTAATACAGGCTTCCTGTGATGACTGTGTGACCACTCACGTCTCGGAATTTGGTGGCTGCGATGACTGCATCATCTGCTCCCACAATGAAGGCATCTCCGGCTGCAGATCTCGTGTGGTTCCCATCACCCTACTGATCATCTCCAGCCTAAGCCTGGTTGTGATGCTAGGACTGCTGCTACACTGTCTGGAGAGCAACTGCAATCTCACAGACAAACTCTTCCATTCCCTACACAACAAGACTAGGCAGCGCAAGATGATACGAGAAGAGGATGAAAGTGTTCAGAACCGTACTGAATGAGCATCTGGGTTCCACCAACAATGGATCTACTGGCACAGAGTCAGCTCATGAATGTGATGATAAGCCCAGCTCCCCCTGCAATCCCATCTACCCTAATCTGCCTTCCCCATCAGCACCAGCCTCACTATCCTCTACTTCAGTGAGCGGTGGAGTGTCTCCTAAGGTCCTACTGGCATTGGGCCTACTTGCCACTCCAAGTGTGCACACCTGTGATGATGTTCTTTTCTTATCATCTAATGGGGTACTGTTTGTGGATAAGTCGATGTCCACCATCTCAACTGGCTTGGCATTCATGAATACTGGATATTCTCTGTGCTTTAAGCACGAGAGTGGGCTTCAGGAAGAGCTTAAACTGGAAGGCATTTCAGTGGTGGAGAATTATGGTGCCATCTACAGGACTTGTGATTTCGGGATGGACTTTAAGACTTATTCTTCTTGTCTGGGTTCAGACCTCTGTTGGAAGTCAGTGAACTGCCATCAAGGGACTCGTTACTCTGTTGTGGGTCCTAAAGCATACAAGTTGCCAGAATCGCAAGTGGGTTGCAGATTAATCCCCAACTTAGACGATGCATGTGCGTATAGACAAAAATGCGTCTGGTATTATTGGGATCTAACTGTGAAAGAGGACAGGTGTGATACCATCTATGAGCTACTGGGTAGCACTAAGATTGCACATTTCACACATCGATTAAGTTCAGGCAACATTGTCCCCTTTTCTCTCTCCATGGACAGTCCGAGGATTTCTAGCCCAATCATCCTCCACTTGGGAGGGGTGTCGACTGACTATTACCCTACCCCAACTCATATCAGACAACATGGTGACCTACTGCTTGGTGTTCATGCTGCCAGGAAGAACGAGGGTATAGCAGGTCTCCTAGGGGATCTCCAGGTCCCTCTAGTTCGTTCCGGCAGTGCGGTAAATTGGACATACCCTCTACATGAGGTCACATGTCAACCTGATGCACGAACTATGTCCTGTAGAGCTGCACCACCTGCATATCAGTCCACTCTTAGGGGAAATTCTCACAACATCCTTGAGGGTCAATTGGATGAATCAAAGTTGATGGTCACTAGAACCAGGAAGATGAGAGGGACAGCGGAAATCCTCTTCCGGACTGCCACCATATCAAGCCAAATTGTTGAGAGCGCAGAGTGTGGTGTAAGGGTAGTTTCAACCTATGGATGCACATCATGTGATGAAATGCCTGTGATTGTAGTTAAGCCTCACACCATTGGCAAAACAGGAATACTCAAGTTCAGTAGCAACTGCAGCTTTTACATACCTGAGATTTCATGCTCAGATCAATCACAGATCCTTCAACTCACACATAGACCAACTGCCTGTGATTTACAATTCCCTGACTCCAACCAGACCCTTAAGGTAGACATTTCCTATGAATTCTTAGGCCAACTTTATGTGCGTGGTGTAATGACCTATAGGCCCGAAGAAACCTTCTCAAGCAGAATGTTCTTGGCGGTTCAGAGTCCAGATTTCTTATCAAACCTCCAACTCTCCATAGGTCTAGGAGTCGCCACTACTCTTGTGATCGCACTGCTGAAGGTCACGGCAAAATTTGTGGCTTTTAGAAGTGGCTTCAGAGAGGTCAAGGAAATCACTGAGTGATTCCACAATTTCCATTATGGTGCTTGGACAAAAGTTAACTCGATGTATTCAGTTGGTGATTCGTCACTACTGTGGAAGATTATACTCGACTCATCCGTAGAATAGAGTCCGATGTGATCATGGAGCAAAAACGAGTTAAATAGCTAGATGAGATAAGGAATACGAACTCTACAGACGTACGTTTTTAGAATTTTCGTATCTTATTTAGTTTCGGAAATATAGAATCGAATAACGTTCAATCTGACATTAGCTCCGGATAAAAACGCACGAAGTGATGAAGCGACGGCGCGCGGGAAGCGGGGGCGGCGCGGGCGCCCCGTCCGTTCGTCAGTCCGGCCGCTGTTTGTTGGAGGGGGGGCGTTTTTGTGTCATGCGCTTAGCTTTTTTTCGGTTTGATGATAACAATAATTTATTAAGTGTTTTGCATGAAAAGACATATTTTTAGAGATGTCACGAATTCACGATCATGGAAAATGTTGAATATCCTTGAAAAAGATGCAAAAAGGCGTGAGCTTACTACTTCATCAATAATGTTCCTGTTGTTTATAATATGAAGAAAAGTGTAAATGCTGGTAAGTCGACGATTTCAGTTGTATTATTTCGTGATACATACTATTAAGTTCTTAAACTAATAAAAATTAAGACCTATATTGCTTTTAGTCTCAGTAAACAGTTGTGGGCGATCTATTTTTCTATAGGACGTTTTTTGACGGAGAGGTATAGAAACGAATTTTCAGTGCGAAAATACGATTGGCGTAATGCATATTCACAGAGTAATCATTCATTCTGTAATAATAAACAGTAAAAAGTAGAAGTATTATGAAATATTAGGACGATTTTATACGAACATTATTGAACTTCTAAGCGTTTCATGTCAATATAGGACGTTTTTCTACGGAATCTGTGATGCGATTTGTTGGTTCGATATTAAGATGGGACGTTGTTACTGGGATATTGAAATCAGTTAGGACGTTATTCTTTTAAAAATATCGTTAAATATAAAGATTTTTTGTTTAAAATTTGTTAAATTAATTGTTAGGTACATTTGACTTGCATTGTACACATTATAGTATTTTATTATGAATACCTTTAAGTATTTTTTTTTAATTTCAGTTGTTAATGTTGGTGACAACGACATGACAGAACAAGTGTCGCCTTTGCCTCCTGGTGCAGAAGAAGTCAGTCAGGAACTAGCTGATATATATAAGAAGATCTGCATGAAGATGGTGGGACCAAAGAAATTACCTGCGACAGCTCAATACCTACCGAACGTCATGTCTGATCCCTCTGCCGAGAATTTTGACAGCAATCAACCTAGAACATTTTCTTTGGAAGTGCCTTCTAGTTTCGAGAATTCACCATTAATACAACTTGAAGAGCTGCTAGAAGTTTCTCACCACAGATCTACCCCGGTTAATTTGGAACTGTCAGTGCCAACTCCTATGCCGTCTCCTACTAATGTCCATTCGATCTGCGATAGCACATTCTGCCCTAATCATGTAGACAGTGTCTCTACGATTTCTTCGTCGTCATTTGTTTGGGACCATGTTTGGGCATTTGTCCCTGTTGAATCGCATTATATACGCAAGAATAGTCAAAAACTCTACCTACAAGGAGACTTAAGTATTGCCAAAATGTTCAAATTGTATCTTGAATGGTTCGACCCCGAGAAATACACCTCTAAGGCTACAAAAGAACGCCAGTATCCGTGACATTGTCAACTCAAACTTCAATCTAGCTTTCCATATTCCCAAAAAGATCAGTGCAACGAATGTCATGTTTTCCGATTGAAAAAGAATCCAAAAGACCAAGAAAAAGAAACCATTCAACAACACCAGACTAATAAGAAGGTCGCAAGGGATTTAAAAAGCCAAGATAAAAAAGACGCTGAGGAGTCAAATGGAAATATGGTTACTGCTTTGTTTGATTTTAAAAAAAGTATTGCATTGTCCTCATGGCCATATAAACATATTTTACTATAAGAGAAAGCTATCTTCTTTTAACTTCACGGTTTTTGACATGGGTAAAAGGAAGGTCTTTTGCTATATGTGGGATCTCTATATGGGGCTCTCGATGACAGAGTGTCCACTCTGTCATCGAGAGCGCTTCTCAAACCAAAACTATCTATACCCCTCATGAATGGCGTTTATTAGTAAGATGGGCCAAGAATGAAGGAGAACCCTACGTTGTCCGCACCCTAACCCAGAATGACGTGTTTGACTCTAAAATAAGGTTTGGATGAAAGACATTAAGGGAAAGAAAATTAACTGGAGTAACATTCGAGAAGTTCATACAGACGGTAGTGATCCTAACAAATTGTTTGTTAAATATGACCTGACTCAACCTGATTATAATATTTTAGTGATTCGCGGTAACACGAGGAACTTGGTACAAACTGAACTAAAACCTGCATATTCTGAACCTATTATGGTTCCTGCTGCTGAATATAAAGACATAATAGATATGTGCCGCTCAGAAGTAATTCTCTTAGAGTATCATCCATACTTTAACTCTTTGACACATCACACCACTGTTGATGTTTCTGAAGAATCGGATGATGACCTATCGGATTAAGAATTATTTTAGATATTATTATTTTCGTTTTCGCTGCTTTTTTTTTGAGCTGCATTCTTCCTACTGATTTAGTGAAACAGTGTTAATTATAATAAGTACTCAACTAAGTAATTTAATGTTTGTTTATGTACAATTTCATTGCTAAAGTATGTGCACCCACGTCTAGGTCACAATGTAAGACTGATTGATAATTATTAAGAAGGCTGGTTGTTATATAATTTATTTTGAATTAAGTAACTCGTGCGAAGTGTAAATAAATCTTCATTATTATAATAACGTATTTTCCGTTGTTATGATAAATATTTACGTACTTATAAGTTAAAGACTGCTAATTTAAGTCCGTGCCGTAGTCGTGTAAGTTACCTAGTTACCATGCTGTGATACGATACGCCATTTAATTACTAGTTTTGTTACCTATTTTGATTTTTTTTTAATTAATAAACGATTTTAAATAATAATTTCATTTTTTATTTAGTTATATGAGAGGGTAGTCTTAATATGGCTAACATAATATTTAAATATTTTAAGGTGGTTATTCACAAAGGACTCATAAGGGATGGGTAATTCCAACAAAAAATGACCCATAGTAATATAGAACGTCATTTAATTCAGATGTTTACGTAAAACAACGTATAATGTTCACTACGGACCCCCGCTCTTCCGCCATAAAATGTCCTATGTTGATATGGAACTCACTATCTTGTGAAATAAAAGGATAAGAAATATACACTATATAGCATTTAACTAGGCTGGGGCGTTGTTACAACATACCAAAAAATCTAAATGTCAAGTCTCACCGTTTAAGAGTTATACAAGTCTACAACTTCTCTAACCTCTACTGAAAACTATCAATCCTACAGATCGGACTTTATTCTACGGATGAGTCGTACTGTCCTCATCCACCATCTCTTCATCCTTCTGCTTTCCCAGTTCCACACTGCAACTGAAACAGGTTGTTGTTTGGACTTCTTCTTCTTAGGCAGAGACTGGAAGAAAATGACCAATTAGGCACTGATTGACTGGGCTTCCCAAGTTCTTTATACACTGGTCATCAAAAAAATCGACCCACCCATTTTTTGTTCAAAATTTATCGATTGTTTCATCGATAAGCTGTTTCACACATTTGTTTTTTGTTTTGAGGGTCAGATATGATGTTTGACATCTTGTTTGTCATAAATCTTATTGCGCTCTAGGGTACTTAACAATTTTGTATACAGAAATCCTGTCGAGTGCTGATTTCGTTGTTTTACGTCGGAACAATCGAACCCTTCTTTCAGTCCGACACAGACTTTTGTAGGGATTTCTTGTTAATAACGTTAAGATTATTTCCTGAGGCTGTAGTTTTGATTAATTTGTCTGAAAATAATGGACACTACTGAAGCTGAGGCGGCCCAAGTTGTGGCTTTGCTGCAACAAGGCTTAAGTCAACGTGTCGTGGCCAGGAGGTTAAATCTGAGCCGTTCTGCAGTGCGGCGAGTTTACCAAAGGTTTCTGGAGACTGGGCAGTATCGAAGAAGATCTGGATCTGGAAGACATAGGGTGACAACTCAAAGGGATGACCGCTTTATAGTGGTAACAGCTCTACGAAATCGACGCCTATCTGGTGTTGATCTCCAGCGACGCTTACGTGAAGATCGAGGTGTGGCTATAAGTGACAGTACTGTGAGAAGGAGACTTCGGGAGCAGAATTTAAGACCTAACAAGCCAGCAACAGGACCACAATTGACCACAGCTCATCGACAAGCCAGACTTCAATTTGCGCGTAACCACATCAACTGGACTATAGGCCAATGGGAGTCAGTTCTTTTTAGTGATGAGAGTCGAATGACTTTATACGGTTCTGACGGACGCCGTAATGTCATGCGACGACCAGGTGAACGTTATACCCAGTGTTGCATAAGAGAAACTGTCAGTTATGGTGGGGGCTCTGTAATGTTTTGGGCTGGGATATCTTTGACTGGACGCACTGAGCTGGTTTTCATACGAAGAGGTGCTTTAACTGCAGCACGCTACATCACAGAGATCTTAGAAGATCATGTGGTGCCATACGCCGGCTATATTGGAGAGAATTTCGAATTAATGGATGATAACGCTCGACCACACGTAGCGCGCATCACCACCGATTACCTTGAAGAGGTCGGCATTCGGGTTATGTCGTGGCCAGCAAGAAGCCCTGATCTCAACCCTATAGAGCACATGTGGGACACCCTAAAACAAAAGGTTAGAGCCCGTAATCCAGTCCCTACAACATTAGGAGACCTTGAAACCGCCATTAGGGAAGAATGGAACCGAATCCCTCAAGAGACCATCAAAATCTTGATAAGGTCACTAAAACCGCGAATGCAAGCTGTCATTCGAGCAAGAGGAGGGAATACGCAATATTAAATTGCAACAATTGTGTACATAACATTCAGTACATAAAAACTAGAGCTTATTTAAAATTAAACAAAAAATCGTGTGAAATTGAAAGATTTTGGTTTTTAAATGAAAATGACTTTCAAAAAATCATTTGGATGTTGTAACTGTGATTAAATTGGAGTAAATAAACAAGTTAAATAAAACATTTCAGTATTAAAACGTTTTGTTTGGTTTTGCTTAAGAAAAACGTGATTTGCGGCAAAAACGCAGGTGGGCCGATTTTTTTGATGACCAGTGTAGTCTAGTCGCTATTATATTATTTCAAATTGTTTTCTTCCGGTCTTTGTGTTTAAAAAAAAAAAAAAAAAAAAGGGGAGAGAGATGGCGCCACTGCCACGCTAAACATTTGCTCTGTTTACTTAAACTGTTTAAAAATTGAAAACCTCACTTCAGTGAATAAAACATAATAAAAACTGTTAAAATTGATGCAATATAAGAGTAATAGTGTTATCAGGACGAAACTCATCGTTTAAAATGTGTGTCAACGGTTTTTTACAAGTGACAGCAAAACATTGTTTACGTTGAAAAAGACAGTGATAAACTTATATTAAAAACATAAATACAATCAGTGCGGTGTAATTAACACATTTTTTCTACTGTGTGAGTGACATAATACTAAAAACCTAAAAACTCCAATTCTTCAAAATTTGCCAATCATCCTGTCCAAATTCTAGAAAAAGCGCCATCTAGTTAAATGGCGTGATACCGCTAACGACTGCTACGCGATCGCATTCAAAAATCATTATCATTGATTAATTGCCTGACATAACTCAGGAACATTTCGATAGAGGGCGGTAGCTGTATGCAAACAAACGTAAAAACTCAACGAAGAGATGCATAATTTCGACAGGTCTAACTAAGAACACTTGGATTTATAGTGCAACAAGTTGGGTCTGTTACTGTAAACAGGCAGCCCTGAGTTGAAATCTAAGTTACCGATATCACTTTTTGTATCTTCTTTACATTCAAAATGAACTTTCTTGAGAATATTACGTTTCGTAAGAGACGTACAAGTTCTGATCCTAACACGCAAAATGAACAATCGTCCCGTTCCATAGCGGACAGCGATAGCATGACAAGTTTACCTGACATATCTACAGATGAAACATATAACGAACAAATAGACAATCTCAAACAACAAATCAGCAAATTGACACTTGAACTAAGAAGCGCACATCAAGAGATTGAAATACTATCTTTAGAAAACTCAAATCTCAAGCATTCCAATGAAAATTTAGTTACGCAGAATGAACGCTATAAAAAAGTGACCATTAGCCCCAGAAATAAATCGAGAATCTCAACACCTAAAACTCCAATAAAAATCCAGGAGAAAGTGAAGACGCCCAAGACTTTAAACCAACATATTATGAAACATAAACAAACGCAAACAACACCAAAATTACAAGACTCTCTTTGTGCAGTCAACAGTGAAGACACAAACTTAGAAAACCAAGAAAACTTACAAAAACTGGAAGACCAACATCAACAAGACAAAATGGAAAATAAAAAAATCTGCATAATTAGCAACAACAAGAACAACAATATTTTATATGTTACCGAAAAAACTTTTCCAAGAGATTTCAATAAATGCCACTACTTAATGACTAACGGCAGTACAGAGCTCTTATTTGAAGGTCTAGAATCAAAACTACAATCATTTACTATGAACGATTTTTGCATCATCATCATTGGCGAAGAAGACTTCCGAACAACGCGTGACTATTTTGACAAGATACTATTCATCAGAGAGTCACTACGCTTAAGCGTTCCTGCACACGATGCCGTCGCCGCGCCGTCGCCGCGCCGACGCCGCACCGTTACACTGTAGATACGAGTCGCGCGAAGCCCGCCACCGCGCCGTCGCCGCGCCGCCACCGCGCGCGTTTTTACTGTTTCATTCATTCCATTACCGGCCGCGTACGAACGTGCACGCCGCGTAATTTCCCGTGAATGAATCAAACAGATAGGGAGGGGAACGCGCGCGGTGGCGGCGCGGCGGCGGCGCGGTGGCGGGCTTCGCGCGACTCGTATCTACAGTGTAGTGGTGCGGCGTCGGCGCGGCGACGGCGCGGTGACGGCATCGTGTGCAGGAACGCTAATTAAACACACAAATATCATCATCTGTTGTCCGACATTCAAGTACAACAGTGGATCGTTGATATATAACTGGCGTATAGAAAATTTTAACAATCTACTCTACATGGACATATTAACTCACGAGCATGCGTACTTCCTTGATTCCAATAGAAACTAATCGTGCGATTATAAAATGTTTCGCAGAAGAACGGGCTCCATAAACAATTTTGGTATGGTAACAATTTTTAAAGACGTTTTAAATTACATTCACGATATTGTTAAATCAAATATGACTACCGAAGACACTTGTACTAATGATATTAACTTAGAGAATAATGAATGTGACCAGTTTTTTCTTTGTAAATAGTATGCACATAATGCACCAAAATATAGCTGTGTTGCGCGCCGCAAATAATGCTTAATACATGGCGACATTAGTTACCACTAGCGCCATCTAGTATCAGGTAGCGGAACTAGTACCTTGGTACTAGGACCTTGACCCTACTTGACCTCTTTCTAAGTACTAGTAATTCCGAGAACAATCGACGTCGAGTCAGTCGGGACCGGTATGTACTCGAACGTTCTAGATGTTTATGTACTAGCTCTGCGGCACTATATAAGGCCGGGTGGGCCGCGAGACACACATAGTTTTGAATAAGCTATACACGCGATAACATCGAAAGCGATATTCGAGTGCGACTAAGAGTGATCAGTAAGTGACATTGTGTTTCTAATTAGTGTTTGAATTGTAATTAGTGTTGGTGAGTAAATTGTCATTTTTTTTGGTTATTAAATCGGTAGTTTTTATTGTCACGAACCCCAAGCTCGTAACAATTGGTGTCAGAAGCGAGATTTAAAAATCATGCCGATTTTACCCAAAGACGACACGGAGGCTGTCCGTACCCGGAGTCAACGCCAGCAGGAGACGGATCAGCGACGATTTGGTGGAGCAACGCCACAGAGGTCGGAGGGCCAGCTACCGACCACGGAGGCCGGCCCGTCCACAGCTGTTCCAGCATCATCAGCACCAGATTTTGCTGCTCTGATGATGATGCTGCAGGAGCAGGCTCGCCGACAGGAGGAACAGGCCCGCCGACAGGAGGAACAGGCTCGTCGATTGGAAGAACAGCTCCAGCGGGACAAGGAGGAACAGGCCCACCGACAGGAGGAACAGGCCCGCCGACAAGAGGAACAGGCTCGCCGACAGGAAGAACAGGCTCGTCGGTTGGAGGAACAGCTCCAGCGGGACAAGGAGGAACAGGCCCGCCGACAGGAGGAACAGGCTCGTCGGTTGGAGGAACAGCTCCAGCGGGACAAGGAGGAACAGGCCCGTCGATTGGAAGAACAGCTGCTGCGTGACAGGGAGTGCAAATGAAGCAGCGCCTCCATGCCAGAGCACCACGTCGGGACTAAGGACGCCCCTTTCTATGCACCTATGTCACGAGCTCGAAAGGGGGAGAGTTGAGTTGGAAAGAGACAGTTCTTTCGGCCTCCTTACCCTAGTTGGGGACCACTGGTTAAGCGGCCGAATAGGCGAGAAGGGCCCGGAACCAAGGGACATGCTTCAATTGGATCGCCTCTTGAACAGAGTCAACATGCTAAATATTCAACAGGACGACGTCATAATGTGCACGAGGCCGCACAATGGAGAGGTGACCTCCCTAGCATTCAGGGTTGACTCGGCGATTACAACCTTGCTTGGTATAGAAATGGGGTGGGCCGGTTCGTTTAGGACCATGCACAACGTGGCCAACCAGGCTGCCCCCTTCGGCTGGGGTCTACGTGTACGGATAAGGGATTTTGCGGCCAGGGAGTTTCAGACGGTCACACTCTCAGAGAGTATAGTGGGTAACATGGAATCACCCCAGCTAGTGCAGGGCAAGGCGTGGCACGCGCCGCTACGGGCGAACACCTCAGCCGGTACCGGCAGGGAGTACCTACTCGGTCCCCTTACCCTCGGCCCCCTCCCCACTCGCGACAGGGGCATAACACAGACGAAGGAGGTTTTTCCGGGCGCGGCGCCCACATCATCACCAGATGCGCTTCCTGCGGGTACGGCGCAACAAGTTGTGGGCGCCCCACCGGCAGCCCCTACCACCAAGGTAGGGGGTTCGGAGGAGAAAGCGGAGACAAACATCGACCACACAGAGCGCCAGGACGCGGCGTGAACCTGACGCCCATGAAGAAGATGAAACCAGACTGGGAGTGGACACCTGCGTACTACCGAGAGAAACAGCGTCGATTGGTTGCGGAACTTGATGCTTGCTGCAGCGACAAGGGGTGGAACGCCCCCATGTCTACTTTCAATAATAACCTCAGACGCTACCGATTACCAAAAGACCACCACTGCGTGGGGTGTGTAATGCCCGGTGGGGTAATGGAGGAGGGGCTTCACATTCTCATGCGGATGCACCCTGGCAGGGCGGCCGAGACCATCCACCGTGAGTATGAACGTATACGGGCCATGTCGCAGTCCTTGTGCATACACGGGGTTAAGCGGATACTCAAGGAATCGACAGGGTGGCTTAAGCTAGGAGGTAGGTTTATCGACCCAAATTGGCGCCTCCTCACATACTGGGAGACGTTCTTTGGATATGTAGCTCCCGTTGCCCTCGAGACATTGAAGAGTGATGTCGATGACTGGCTTACAATTACGAAGCATAACGGCAGTAACATAAGTGAAGAACGTTACATTGAGGACCTGATATTAGAAACCCGGAAGTACATATCTGAGGAGTGGGAAAGGCCCAATGCGTTACCAACCCTGGAAGAGTGGATCAACAGCGGGGTATGGATGCGGGGGAAGGCTGGAATGGGCGAGGCGACAGAAATAACCATCGACGGCCGTGTCAGGAGGACACGAAGATACAAAGGCGTGGACGCGGCACTGAAGAGCAACAAAGACCTCGCCGTTGAACTGGTTACCCCCCAGGTTGAGGTGATGAGGGTAATGCAAAAATCGGAAGGGGGCAAGGTTAGGCCGGTGGTGGTGGGG
This sequence comes from Luperina testacea, assembly GCA_927399505.1. Classification (NCBI taxonomy): domain Eukaryota; kingdom Metazoa; phylum Arthropoda; class Insecta; order Lepidoptera; family Noctuidae; genus Luperina; species Luperina testacea. The sequence continues at coordinate 1,699,699 of OV656782.1, forward strand.
GGAAACCTACTTTACAGAAAAATGGACTTCCTTTCGGAGCTGGTCGAGGACGGGTTAAAGGGCTCGAGGACCAGCACCCTCTTTGCCGGCACCCGAGGGAACGAGAATATCGACGAGTTTTGGGCAGATGAGGTTAAGAACGACAAAACGCTCAAGGTCCCACTGGACCAATCCGCGTTCGACAATAATCAGTCAAAAAGCACCATCCTGGCCGTGCTTCTGGGGATACAAGATAGCATAATAGATGACCAACAAACTCCCCAGGAGTACAGACAGGTCTGGAAGGCCATGTGGGACACCCTGACAATGCAAAAGCCACGTGTGGCTATGGGAGATGAGACGAGGGAGTGGGAGAACGGAATTCCGTCAGGGTGGAGATAGACAGCTCTTCTGGACACGATACTCAATATCGTTAGCTTTAGAATAGCAGTGAGGTACTGTCTACAATATAATGGTATCCACGTGGGGGTGGGCCACGCCAATATGCAAGGCGACGACGTTGTCTTCTCAACACACACCGTCCGGGGGGTAGAGGCCCTGGTCGCCATGTACCAAACCCTGGGGTACAAGGTGCACCCCCAGAAGACCTACATTTCCAAGGATAGGGCAGAGTTTCTAAGGCGCAGCTATGAAAGACAGGGCATAACAGGGTACACGCCAAGGACACTACTGTCGCTGAGATTCCGGAACCCGATTATACCGATCCCCGTAGCCCCTGCGGAGAGATTGTACTCACGGCTAGCTCTATGGTCACTGGCCAGGCAGAGAGGGGCGGACCCCTGGGTATGCAGCGACATGTACCTCGAAGACGCTGAGCAGGTGGGTATCCCGGCGGAGACCGCCTCAGCATTCGCTTTGACACCAGCCACCTTCGGGGAGACAGCTGTCATTTGCAAATGGTTGTCCCTAAAGCTCAAGTACCGGATGTTCTACAGCTGTACCATAATGGTTGTTCAGGAGGTCATCTGGGAGTAAAACGGACTCTACTGAAGATACGAGAACGGTTTTACTGGGTCCACTGTCGGGACGATGTCGAGGATTGGTGTCGCAAATGTACAAGTTGTGCAGCTGTAAAGGGACCTCAGACTCGTAGTAGGGGTGCATTAAAATTGTATAATGTTGGTGCACCATGGGAGAGGATAGCCCTTGACGTTGCGGGGCCGTTTCCGGAAAGTGAAAGTGGTAACAAGTATTTCATGGTTGTGATGGATTACTTCACTAAGTGGCCGGAAGTCTTCGCCATTCCAAATCAAGAAGCTGCGACAGTTGCGGACAAATTAGTTCATGAAGTCTTCTGTCGTTTTGGAGTACCTTTGGAGATTCACAGTGATCAAGGAAGGAATTTTGAGTCACAAAATATTCCAGGAAACTTGTCGAGTTATGGGTACTCATAAAACAAGAACTACTTCTTACCACCCACAATCGGATGGAATGGTGGAACGATTTAACCAGACACTGGAGAGGTACCTAGCAAAAGTTGTGGAAAATCGGCAACGAGATTGGGACAAGCACATACAACCGTTTTTGTTGTCATATCGAAGCGCTGTTCACGAAAGTACAGCGGTGACACCAGCTTTCGCAAACTTCGGAAGAGAACTACGGCTGCCTGCAGACCTGATCACCGGAATACCACCTGATGCCCCACGCAGTGTAACTGATTATGCGAATGATTTGCGGAACAAAATGAATGACATTTATGAGCACGTCAGACAATCGGGCCAGCAAATGTCTGAAAAGATGAAAACCCGTTATGACCGCAAAATGAACAATAAAGGGTTCGACGAAGGTTCACTGGTGTGGTTGCACAATCCAGTCCGCAGCAAAGGGAAATCTCCTAAGCTTCAAGCTAAATGGGACGGACCGTACCGGATTGTGACAAAGATCAATGATGTAACCTACCGGATACAGAAAGGTGCAAGAGGTACTCCTAAGATCGTCCATGTGGATCGACTGGCGCGTTATTATGGGGCCAATAATGCTCGGGACGAGCATGTCTAAGGAGGGGGCAGTGTTGCGCGCCGCAAATAATGCTTAATACATGGCGACATTAGTTACCACTAGCGCCATCTAGTATCAGGTAGCGGAACTAGTACCTTGGTACTAGGACCTTGACCCTACTTGACCTCTTTCTAAGTACTAGTAATTCCGAGAACAATCGACGTCGAGTCAGTCGGGACCGGTATGTACTCGAACGTTCTAGATGTTTATGTACTAGCTCTGCGGCACTATATAAGGCCGGGTGGGCCGCGAGACACACATAGTTTTGAATAAGCTATACACGCGATAACATCGAAAGCGATATTCGAGTGCGACTAAGAGTGATCAGTAAGTGACATTGTGTTTCTAATTAGTGTTTGAATTGTAATTAGTGTTGGTGAGTAAATTGTCATTTTTTTTGGTTATTAAATCGGTAGTTTTTATTGTCACGAACCCCAAGCTCGTAACAGCTGGTTTAATAAATAAAACTGATATTCTAACTATACATATTCAGGAACTTTCAAAAAAGCAAATTCAAATAGATGTATTATGTATTACGGAACATTTTATCATGAATGGCCAAGAAAACTTGTTATATATTCCCAATTATAAACTAGCGGCATGTTATGCTCGCTCAACTAAACGAGGCGGTGCTTGCATCCTTGTAAAAAATAACATTGTTTATAAAGAACTAAAAAACATTGCTATACGTTCTCTATCAGGCATTATCGAATGTTGCGGTATCGAATTACCGCTGCATAAAATAATTATTATTTGTATATACCGCCCCCCTAAAGCGTGTAATCTAAATACATTTTACGAAATTCTAGAAAAAATATTAAAAGAAATTTGCTCTAAGCCACAAACAAAACTATTACTATGCGGGGATTTTAATATTGACGTTCTCAAAAGAAACAAAATTACCTTAGATTTTGAATACCTTTTACTGAACTACAATCTTAAATTAGAAATAAATCAACCTACTCGACCCAGCAGCAAAACCTGCTTAGACAATTTTGCCCACAATTTTAAACAAAAATGTAGTAAGGATATTATTGATTATGGCTTATCTGACCACACTGCACAAATATTAAAAATAAAAGTTAATAAGACGTATAAACTAAACTCTTGGCGTATTAAACAGCGTGATATGACAAAAGAAAATGTATTTAAATTTAGAAATTACCTCAATCAATTGACATTCTCACAAATATATGACATGACAGATCCAAATGAAGCATATGACGAATTTATAGAATTATTTAGATTATTATACGATTTATGTTTTCCCGTTAAATTAATTACCATAAAATGCGGAAAAATTACTAAATGGATTTCAAAAGGAATACGACTATGTTGTAAGAAGCAAAGAAATATGCTTTGGAAATATCGATTAAAACCAACAAGTGTAAATAAAGCTGCTTTTAAATCGTACTCATACAGATTAAAGAAAATAATCAAATTTACACAGAAATCGCAAAATAATCACTTTATACAAAATTCCAGCAACAAATCCAAAGCGGCATGGCACATAATAAACAATACCAAATCAATTCCAGAGCCAATACAACAAATACAAATCTCTGGTAACATTATTCAACACCCAAAAGAAATAGCTACGGCATTTAACAATTTCTTTATTGACCAAATTTCCAGTAGATCCACTTCAACATTATATAAAATACAACCCTTAACTCATAGCAACAATTCTCTTTTCATGCCACCAGTGGTACCACAAGACATAATACGAATTATAAAATCCCTTCGTAACACAAACAGCACGGGATACGATGAAATCAGAACCAACGTAATAAAATCTGTATGTAGCGCTATAGCAGCACCACTATGCCACATTACTAACCTATGTCTTAGCACTGGTATTTTTCCCAAAGGCCTCAAAACCACCATTATAAAGCCACTCCATAAAAAGGATTGTAAAGAAAAAATGCAAAATTATAGACCCATTGCCTTGATACCAGTTTTCTCGAAGGTGATAGAAAAGGTGATTTATGAAATATTAAACTCATATTTGACCAAATTTAATATATTATGTGATGAACAAATGGGATTCCGTAAGAATAGAAGCATCAATATGGCAATATATAATCTTATCAATCATATAATTACTAATGTTGACAAAAAAACGCCAATATGTGCCCTGTTCACTGACATGACAAAAGCGTTTGACTATGTAGATCATAAGACACTAATTGACAAACTAAACGCTTACGGTATAAGGGGAAATGCTTTAGAACTATTAAAATCTTATTTAAGTGACCGCAATCAACGTACTGAAATAACTAGAGTCAATTTAAATACGAAACGGGAAATAAAATACCTATCAAACTGTAGGAAAATTCACTATGGGGTACCTCAGGGTAGTGTGCTTGGGCCACCATTATTTCTTATATGTATATATTAATGACCTGCCACTTCAAATAAAGCATCCAATGATACTCTTCGCTGATGACAGTACAGCAATAATAAAATGTTCCAATAATCTAACTTATGAAGAAGATGTAAATAACACCCTTAAAAAAATAATTGATTGGCTTGACAGAAATAACTTGGTTATTAATATACAAAAAACAAAGTTATTGCATTTCTACCAAAGACTAAAACCCAACCATTTAAATGTTTCATATAATGGACAAAGTGTAGAAGAGGTAAAAGTAGCAAGATTTCTTGGCATTCTAGTTGACAGCCAACTAACGTGGAAGATGCAGGCAGACGACATATGTACGCGGCTAAGTAAATCTGCTTATGCTCTTTTCATCTTGGCAAAGAAAGTAAATTTACAAACAGTACTTATAGCATACCATGGCATTGTTTCCTCAGTACTGAGATTTGGCATAATATTTTGGGGCAACTGTGCTGAAAGAGAAACTATATTTAGAACTCAAAAAAGGTGTATACGATGTATGGTGGGCCTAAAAACTACTGATAGCTGTGAGCCTGTCTTCAAAACATTAAAAATCTTGACTTTCCCATGCCTATATATATTTGAAGTAGCAGTGTTTGTCAAATGTAACTTTAACTTGTTTCCTGCGATAGTAGATACAAGAAAACGAACAGCTCAATTTAGAACCCAATACAAAAACATGTTGTGTACAAGTAAATACAAAACAGCACTAGCAAGGAGGAGTATTTTAGGCATGGGTCCGGTTATATATAATAAAATTCCTGATAGCATAAAAAATGAAAATTTGCACAACTTTAAGAGAAAGTTAAAGATTTTTTTAATAGAAAAATGCTATTATTCAGTCACCGAATATTTGAATGACATGCTATTATAAAATTTCCGACATTTTCTTAATGACATTTAATTTTAATTTATGACATCATTCAATTTCTTTGACATTCTTTAAATAATAAGTGCTGACAATTTTCATTTCATTACAATAACTGCGGACATTTTTTATTTTTTCTCACTGCACATTTATCAAGTTAACTAATCGACATTGTTCAGTGAGTTGCTTTAATTTTTTACTTGTTTATTTATGAGTCATCTAAGATTTATTTATTTTATTTATTTATTTTACTATTTATGTACACACATATATAAACAGATACGAAATAATCAGAACAGAAAAATAGGTACAAAGGTGATGCTTATTTCATAAGAAATCTCTTCCAGCATACCTGCGATAGGACAATAAATAGAGAGATGTAGACAGCGTGTGAAAGAGTAAAGGAGACAAAAAATAATACATACAAACTAATCTAAAAACAATTCACTTAAAAAAACTAAACGAATATTATAAGAATATACTTACATAAATACAAATAAAAATACATACTTCTATAATAAATATCACTAGAATGTTAATAAATATTAAAACGTAATCAGAAAACAATTATAAATACATACACAACTATGATAAAGTGGAAAGATAGTGTTCTTTTACTCTTCTCTTAAAAACTGCAACAGTTTGGCAGTCCCTAATTTCAGGCGGTAGTGCATTCCACAGCCGCACCGCGTGCACTGTGAAGGAGTAGGAGTAGAAGTTGGTGGAGTGGGGAGGGGACTTGAGAAGGTTTTTAAGATGTGACCTGCAAGGCGCATCTGCAGGGCGGGCGTAGGAAAAACGCTCCCGCAGATAGGATGGAGTTTTAGGGTTGTGAAGGAGATTGAAAAGCAGACACAATATCCGAGAGTTCCTGCGAAGTCGAATGGGGAGCCACTTGAGTATCTTGCGAAAGTTGGAGACGTGATCATACTTTTTAAGATTAAAAACAAAGCGGATACAGATATTTTGCAAACGCTCAAGTTTATTTAAAAGCTCCTCTGTGGCATCCAAATAACAATAAGATCTCTATATTAATTTATTGTTTTAATTATATTGCATGTTACTGCTTTATTACTTTTGTACGCCCTAGAGGCAAAGCATAGCGCCCTCAATGTATTAACAAATAAGAGCTTATAATGTACCTATGTTTTACAATGAATAAATGAATATGAATATGAATATTACATGTGGTGTGCAAATATTTAATTTCATAATACATAAAATTATTAAAAATGTCATAATATTCCTTCATTATTATTCTATAAGTTACAAAATGTCTTATTAAATAAATTAATTGCAAATATTGGATTCACAACTTCAGTTCATTTAGAGCATTTCTAATACTAACATCTATCCTACCGTGTCTTTTTACTCAGTGATCGTGAATAATGGAAAGCATTATTACAAATTTGGATTTGTTTGTTATTCTGAGCAATCAGGATGCCTCGTCTTTCGATCGCGAAATATTGTTCAACACACTTGTTATTCGACTGGGCTCTAGCCTTTCAGATGAAGACAGTGTTACCGTGAAAGAATTTTGTCGTAGATTTACACGGGCAGTTCAAAAGAGATTGTTACGATCCCACAGGAAAAGTGAAGTTTTTAGACGTGATTACAGTAATTGGCTTGAGGCAAATATTGACTGGCCAAACTGCGTGCAAACCAATTTGCTCATTCAAGAATCAACAAGTGAAAATATTTCTACTGAACCTGTACCATCAACTTCAACAATGAAATCAACTTCAACGATGACAAAAAGATCTCGAAAGCCGTTTGAAGATCTTAAGTAACAAGCAGAAGAAGAGACGATCTGATGAATATATAGGCGATGACCCTAATGAAGTAGCTTATTCAGCTGCAGCACTTTTGAAAGGAGATGGTCGTGAGGATATTGCATCTGTTATTGAACATATGCTCCAAAATCCAGAAGCAGCAGCAAAAATCAAGGAAATGTTGAACAAACCAGCTCCTTCAACAATATTTTCACCAGAAAAAACACTGGGTTTGCTACTTTCATTAAAACTATCGAAATGGCAATATATCACATTAAGGGAAACGACTATTCGAGAAGGTTCAAAGGAGATAATATATCCGTCTCACTATAAAGTGCAAAAAGCTAAGCTACAGTGCTACCCTCCGAAGACATTTGTGACTGTAACGGATTCATCTGCTAAGATTGCACTACAAGCGTAACTAGATTTAACAGTGAACAGAATTTTTGAAACTATTCGTAGTCCCGATGCGATACAAGATAAACAATTGATATTAATATCAAAGTGGGGATTTGACGGTGCATCTAACCAAAGTAGATAAAGGGTGTCTCAGAATGTTTTTCGTTTTTGAATTGACCAATTCGCGCCAACCGCAGGTAGCAGGGGGAGGGGAGTGGACTCAAATGTTTGGCCGGCTTGTTAAGTTTAGTAGCCATGAATCGTTTCACGGGACCACAGCGCGCCTTTTGCGTGCGAGCGTTTTATAAAAACAACGATTCTTACACTGTTGTTCGTCGTCTCTACAGGACACATTTTAATTTAACAAGCTTAAGACATGTGCCAAGTGCCAATTTAATTAAGCATTGGGTGTGCAAGTTTGAAGAGACTGGGAATACAATGCCGGACAAATCGACTGGGCGCAAAAGGACATCAAGAACAAGCTTGAACGTCGACCGCGTTCGCCAGTCTGTTATGGACGACCCACGACAGTCGTTGAGATTGCGCGCAGCTTCTTTTAATCTGAACAAATCTACGGTTCATCGCATTATTTCGAAAGATTTACATTTTCACCCCTATAAAATTGTAATTGTTCAAGAAATGAAGCCTGATGATCCTGTTAAACGAGTCGAATTCTGCAGGACAATGAAAAACCGTTTTAGGAGTTTCAATAACATCTGGTTCTCCGACGAATCGAATTTTCACATCAACGGTCACGTTAATAAACAAAACTGCAGATACTGGGCTCCCGAGCAGCCGTTAGAACTGCATCAGAAGCCCTTGCACTCGCCAAAAGTTGTTGTTTGGGCTGCCATATCAAGTCAAGGAATAATCGGTCCTTATTTTTTTGAGGATGGCCGAGGTCGGACTTAGACCGTTAATTCTGATCGATATTGCCATATGATCCGGACTTTTTTGGCTACAGAAATGCAAAACCAGAACGGCTACAACCGTAACACCTTTTTCCAGCAAGATGGAGCCACTTCTCATGTTACAAATGACTCATTAGCTGCTCTTCACGATTTATTCCCTGGAAGAGTGATAAGTCGCCGAGGAGACATCAACTGGCCACCGAGGAGCCCTGATTTAACGCCTGCTGATTTCTTCCTATGGGGCTACCTAAAAAGTAAAGTTTACAATCCATTGCCACCCAACCTGAATGTTTTGAAGCAAAGAATCACTGAAGAAATCAACTCTATTCCAAGAGCGATGCTCCAGCGAGTGATTGAAAATTTTAGCTCCAGGTTAAATGAGTGTGAACAAGGGAATGGTGCGCATTTGAAAACGGTGGTTTTTCATAAATAAACTTCAAGAATTGCTCTTTAATAAACCATAAATAAAACAAGTTTCAATTGATATTGTTGTTTTTTTATTTAACATCTAAAAACGAAAAACTTTCTGAAACACCCTTTATAAGTAAAACATAGAGAGTGGTCAAGATGATTCCAGCATATTTATGACCTCTTTGGTTCCATTAAAGTTGACAGCTGACGGTGATACCGTATGGGTGAATCCAAAACCCTGCTCACCTATGTATTGCCGTCCAGTCCAGTTTAGTTTTGTGAAAGAAACCAAAGATGTTGTCATAAATGAAAAAACTGCAAGGGATAACGAAATTGAAGCTCTCGTTCCCTCAAAATGTCAAGGACATGAACTTAGTCACAAATTAATGATGACGATGATTGACGGCAAAATTTGTACATATCTGTCTGAAGCTAAGTCAAATGCGGCCTGCTACCTGTGTTTGGCTAAGCCTACAGAAATGAATAAGTTAGATGTCATTGCGTCAAAAACCATTTCTTCTGGTGTGTATGAGTTCGGATTATCATCACTTCATGCCCGCATTAATGTGATGGAATGTCTTCTACACATAGCGTATCGTCTCGACTTCAAAAAGTGGTCTGCAAGAGGAGAAGGTCATCAAGAGTTATTGCATTCACGAAAAAAACTCATTCAAGATCGATTCAAAGATGATCTCAACCTTTTGATTGACATCGTTAAGCAAGGATCAGGCACAACTAACGACGGGAACACAGCAAGGCGGTTTTTTGAATTTCCTGAATAAAGCTGCAGCGATCACTGGATTAGATGAAGACCTAATACGCAGATTTGCTGTGATTCTGCAAGCTATCACATCTGGAGAGATTGTAGACGTGCCGAAATTTAAAGAATACGCTAGAACAACCGCTGAAAAATACGTGGAACTGTATGATTGGTACTACATGTCATCAACTGTCCACAAATTGGTGATTCACGGAGGGGATATAATTGCAGAAAATGCTATTGTACCAATTGGAAGTCTTTCGGAAGAAGCTTCAGAGGCCCGAAACAAAGACTTTAGGGGGTTCAGAGAACACCATTCGAGGAAAAAGAGTAGACAAGCATCAAACGAGGATATCCTCAATATGCTTATCGTCTCTTCTGATCCTCTAATTTCTTCCACAAGACCAAAATTAGATGCCCACAAGAGGCAGACATACTTTAAGGAAACAGTAGAACTACTGAAACTTCAGGATCAGGAAGCTCCGACAGAGTTCTTAGAAGTTATATATATTGTAGAGCCTGATTCTGAAGTGGATTCTGATGGTGACGAAGTATAAAATAAGTTAACTTTTATTGTTTATGTTAGGTTAGGTTAAGTTAATATTTTTTTTTATAATTTGCTTTTATTTTTAATCATACAACAGTTTACCATTTATTGTTATTGACTAATGATCACGTTTATCTAATTACCCTCATTATGGTACGTATCCTTTTAACAGGTATATAGGTATTAAGTTTTATTAATCATTAGCTAATGTGGACTTGAGGCATTAGACAAGATTACATTATTATGTAATTCATAATTACCATGTCATTTCAAATAAGTAGGTAATACGACTTTGTGATTTCTTAGAATGTTTTGGTCTAAGCATAAAAAATATTGTAAGTTACACTTGGTATAGCCATATTTAAGCATTAAAATGTACATATCATAAACATTTTTAATTTTTTAATTTTGACGATTAAAAAAAAAAAAACGCAAGTGAAGCCGCAATATTAAATTCACAAATAAATAGTATTATAACAGTGTGCAAGGATATAACGGCCAACCTTGCGATTCCAGAGATATCCTCATTTTTCATGTCAGCTCCATACATTTTTTTCTTATAAAAATTATAACTTCCATTTGTGCACACAATTACTTCATATGACATTTCGCTTGTTTGCGAGAAGCTTGACATAATTCAAAAATCAGCAGTTTTGAGTTAAGTATACAGGTGAACGCAGAAAATTTTGTTCTATTTGCTACAAAAACGACATTACTCTAAGTACAAAAATGAGAGAGCGAGAGAGGTAGTGCCTTTATGTTCCGTCGCACTCTTACTGCTGCTTTGTTTCGAGACCGTAGCATCTCAGTTAGCGTAGGAACGTTTTAGTGTGTGCACGTGCTTGATTTCAGCGACGACGACATATTTTGTGTTAAGACGTTCTTTTTGCAAGGTAAGTCAAGAATCTCATGTAACCCTTTAATAGAAAGATGTCATTACTATACTTATGACGACCTTTTATTTGAAATACGTTTAAAAAACCGCCGTCATATTTTGCGTTAAGTCGTTCTTTCTGGAAACACAACCAGATACCGACAGTCATAATTCGTTATTGTACATTTTTGATAGCAAAAAAAATTCAATAGACTATGTCAATAATGTCATATTATAAGTTACATTGTTATTTTGTTAAAGTCACAGAATATTTCTTGATGTTATTTGCACTATTTTATACTAAGTCATTATTGATTATAACAATTTTATGTTTAAGGGGGAAGCGCTAAGGCAGCCCGCGAAATTCAAATTTTCTTACGTTTTTTGCAATTTGCTGGTCAGTATTAAGTTGTACGTTGATTAATATATGAATCGCGGCCGTAACTAACATGTATTTACAGAATTATAATCATTAAAGTCATCAACACAACTCTCTAAGACCACGTAAGTCCGAAGAATGATAATTTCATGAAACAGTTATTCTTCGGACTTACGTGGTCTTAGAGAGTAGTGTTGATGACTTTAATGATTATAATTCTGTAAATACATGTTAGTTACGGCCGCGATTCATATATTAATCAACGTACAACTTAATACTGACCAGCAATTTCCAAAAAACCTAAAAAAAATTGAATTTCGCGGGCTACCCTGGCGCTTTCGCCTTAAGGTACTTCTTTGATAGTCATGGATTCCAGTTTAAGAAACAGCAGAGGGAGAAGAATATTGGCTTTAATTAATCACAGTGTAGATGGACCTCCGAAAACAGTGTCAGATGAAAAAGGTTAACATAGTTACTTATTTATAACCTATTTTGCCTAATTCACTTTGTTTGTTTTGTTTTAATTTACTTGTTTACTTGATTTTTAGAAAACGATGATACCAATGAAATTGAGGGCAATGTTTTTTCAAAGGAACATAGCAGTGGAAATACTCAACGCAGTCGCTCCAACAGTTCCTCTTCCTCGAGCTCTTCCAATAGCAGTACAAGTTCTTCATCATCTACTTCATTCATTGAAGGTAATTTTTCAGTTTTATACCAATTACGAGTTCATATTTTCAAATTATGTTTCTATTTATTCAAGGCCTGCTTAGCAGAGATAAGTTGGTAGTAGTTAAATAATATTACTATTAGATCGTTAACGTTTCTTTTCTTTTACAGATAGTGATGATTCCGTCAAGGATCCTCCCTACCAACCACCTGAAAATCAAGCCCCCGTGTCTCCAATAATTTTTGACTACTCTAATGAAAATGATAATGAACAATTCAGACAGTTGCCGGTACAATCAGATTTACTCATAAGCAGTGATGCTAATCATGTTCCAGATCAAGTAAATACAGAAAATGCAATAAAGAAAGGAAAACGTAAAAGAGATGAAAATAACTGGCAAAAGAATGTTATGAAAAAACTAAGGAATGAAGGAAAATCTTATGTGAGTACTTCTAATAAAATTGTACCAGCGCGTAAAATTAAAAATGCCTGTTTCGAAAAATGCAAATTGAAGTGCAGCACAAAGTTTACTGAAGCTGAAAGAATGTCTATATTTGATGATTATTGGTCGTTAGGCAGTATTTTAAAACAGTGGAATTATATTTCTAATTGTATAGAGGATATAAAACCTAAGTATCGCTATGTACGTGAAGGTGGCACCAGAGAAAAGCGCCGGTACAATAGTGCATTTTATTTTAATTTGCATGAAGAAAAAATAAGAGTGTGCAAATTGTTTTTTAAAAATACGCTTGGAATCACAGATCGACCTATACGAACAGTCTTAGATAAACAAAATAAAGTTGCAGGGGTTCTTTTAGCAGGCGATAATAGAGGAAAACACAAAAATCACGTAAAAGTTGATGATACTATCCGTAAAGCAATAAAGGAACACATTGATTCTATTCCAAGAATGGATTCCCATTATTGTAGAGCCACCTCTTCTAAAGAATATATAGACGGTGGTAGATCAATTATCGATATCCATAAAGATTACATAGAAATCTGTAAGTCTAAAAATATTTCCATACGGGAATTATACTCTGTTCTACAGAATTTTTACAGAAGAATATAATATTTCACTATTCCAACCAAAAAAGATCGTTGTGATTGTTGTGTAGCTTATGAAAACTGTGAAGGCGAAGAAAAAGAAAATAAGAAGCAAGAATATGATAAGCATTTAAAAGAGAAAGACCTATGCCGAGCAGAAAAAGTCAAGGATAAGGAAAATAAAGATGCAGTTGTCGCTGTTTATGACATGCAAGCTGTGTTTCAATGCCCCAAAGGGGATACCTCATTATTTTATTATGTACTAGCGACCCGCCCCGGCTTCGCACGGGTGCAATGCTGATACTAAATACACTACAGAAAAACTGTGAACGTTGTATATAAAAACATAGCGGCCCGCTCCGGCCGCACCGGGCGGCCGGCCGGTACCGCCGCAAACACTACGTCCCGCAATTTTTAAATCTGTAATATCTTCGAAATTATTCACTTAAATCATACGGTGTAAAGGGCCATATAGATCTATATTAAATGAACAATGTATTCAAGGTATTTAATTGGTTAAGGATTAATGCTGTATTGGTTAAAATCGCTTCGAAAATTAGCCATTATTTGTCGTAAAAAGTAAATGACAAAAAAAAGTTATTGTGGGTTATCCATAAGAGATAGACATATACCATCACGGACTTTTCTGTAGACCTTTTCAATGCGTACAATACTTAGTACATTATTTTGATAAAACTCGTAGGGTTCAGCCTGCGTTTGCAATCTAAGCGGAAAAAATGTAATTATTTACGACATCACATTAGAAACCTCAAAAATAACAGTACTTCTGCACTATTTAATGGATGTTATTATACATATAAACCTTCCTCTTGAATCACTCTATCTATTAAAAAAACTGCATCAAAATCCGTTGCGTAGTTTCAAAGATTTAAGCATACAAAGGGACATAGGGACAGAGAAAGCGACTTTGTTTTATACTATGTAGTGATGTAGTGAAGCAAGTTAAATGTCTTTAACTTCACTATATACGAACTTCATTCTAAAGATGTAGAATGTTATGTTTGGGATGAAGCTACAGCCAATAGGGGCGTTAATGATCTGGGCACCTGCGTATTTAAATATTTACAAAATCTGGCCCAAAATAACAGCACAGTGGATGTAATATTTTATACCGATAACTGTGTGGGCCAGCAAAAAAATAAAATGATGTTGTCTATGTACATGTTTGCTGTGCAACATTACCCAAACATAAAAACAATTACTCACAAATATTTAATTAAGGGACACACCCAAAACGAGGGTGACTCTGCACATTCCCTCATTGAAAGGCAGGTTAAAAAGCAAATCAGAAGTGGTCCAATGTACACCCCTCCATGTAAATATAATGAACAATGACGATTTTCTCGATTGGAAAGGTGTCTGTTCTCAAATGGGTGTAAACATAACAAAGGATGAAGAAGGAAACACTATCAAATTTGCAGACTTAAAAGTTGTGAAAGTAGATAGAAATCATCCTCGAGTCATATTTTTTAAAACTTCTTATGAACAGCAAGAGTTTAAAAAAGCAGAAGTGATAAGAAAGAAAAAATCTGTAGATGTTGAAGTGAAAAAAGCGTATGACGTAAAACCAGGATTAAATAAGAAGAAAAAAGACGGTTTGTTGGAGTTGATCAGAAAAAATGCCATTCCCAGATATTACGCTCCTTTTTACAACTCTCTTTAAAGTCGTAGTTTAAGCATTAAGTTGATTTGTTATATATTTTTTTAATTAGATACGTAAGTGAAAAGTTCTTCATCTCAAGATAAGTCAAAAAATTTGCTATGAACAATGTTAAAGTGATTTAAAGTTTATTTGAAAGTTATTGTTAAATTAGATAAGACCAATGTTAAAGTGATTTAAGTTTAACTGAAAGTTATTGTTGATTATTTTATTTCTTATGTACCTAGTTATGTTACCTACAGTAAATGTTGTGTCTATTTAACTATAAATTAAAAGGCTGATGATAAAGATAATTGTTTTTAATAATGACTTAATTTCATTAAAAACTCACCTGAATAAAATACTTATTATCAATACAGACTTATGTTTAAATAACACACAAAAAAATATTATTCTTTATCCGTAATAACGTCACAAGTGATACCCTATTGCTGAAAACTTGAAATTATAACAAAAGTAACACACACGGTAATTACACAGTATTTTTTTAAATGAGGCATGGTAATTTTAGCCTAAAACATGGTATTTTTAATGTCAGCACGGTAGTTGATAATTTGAATCTGGTAACACTGATTCAGACTAAACGCGCCATCTTAAGTTACTTGCCAAAATAGTGTAGTACATTTTTTTTACACTACACGTGGTTAAAGTTGGGTGATGCAATAATTTTGAATTCAATGTTGGGCAAAAATCTAACATTTTATTTAAAACTGAGGTAGTTATGTTTTTTATTTTTAACTGTAATTTACAGAAGGGTTATTCATGGTTACGTCGCAGAAAAAAAACTGACGAAAAGTTAATATTTGTAGTCACAGGACTTGAAAGATCATCACAGGGTGTCACTTTTTGAGATTTATTTTTGAATCCATAAAATTTGAAAAGTACATGACCAAGATTTTTTTATATATTTTTCTAATAACTGACACGACTTGGCCTATTGCCCGTTTTCGGCTTGACGTTGATTTCTGGGACACATTGTAAATAAAAACAAAAAAAAATCGAAATAAAAGTTGTAACAAAATTTACATCTATTTTTCTTCAGAACGGGCTACAACAATGTAACTACCATAACAGTTAGAATGCTTCATTCAATTCAATTTGCTGAGCAAGGACACATGAGATTGGAAGGTTCAGGACAATCGCCTTGCAGGAAGTGACAAGAGATAACCCTGTAAGTCTCCTAAATGTTCAACTGCATAAAAAGAAAAATTGG
Source organism: Luperina testacea (assembly GCA_927399505.1). NCBI lineage: Eukaryota > Metazoa > Arthropoda > Insecta > Lepidoptera > Noctuidae > Luperina > Luperina testacea. The sequence goes on from OV656782.1 coordinate 1,715,630, forward strand.
TTTATTCCGCACAATCTAGATGAAAGTGAAGTTTTTGTCAATTTGTATGTAAGGTTACCATTTTGATATTTGAAAAGTCTTCACACACATTTTACTTTTAACGTACCTTTTTATTAACACTACATAGCCTTTTATCCCTGTAGGGGAAGCTATGTACCTAAAGTACTCCCACATGTCACCTTATGTTTAAGTCCCATGTAATAGGTAGTACTAGTAGTATATATTCTGTGGTAGTACAGGTGCTCACCTATTGCCATCAACGGAGTAAAAAAAAAAATTACCAGACTCCGGGCTGCTGCTGAAAAATTTGACTTATTTATTCTCTGCCCTTAAGACGTCGGTCTTAAGGGCAGAGAATAAATAAGTCAAATTTTTCTAAATACTGGCATCTAAAAGTATGGACTGGATGCCAAAAAGCTAGACGAACAGACTGGATGCCAAAAAGCCAGACAAACAGACTGAATTCCAAAAGCCAGTCATGTACAGGCAAACCTGACCATACTAGAACTGTCAGACGTCAAATTTTATTCCACCGTTACATAAATGATATATCTACCTTGGTAAAATCAACCCTCTATGTACATGATACATCTGAGAATCAGCTCTTTTTGAACGTCAAAATTACATAAAAGTCCCCCGAAACGCCTGCACTTAACCACGTCCTGGTGCTTAAGCTGTGAAGAAGTGCCGAACAAACTCCACACCAGATAAATAATGCCATGACATTTATAGACTCAGGTGCGTCGTAATTTCGAGGGATATTGCATTGCTCACGATTTTTCATGGAGCAGCTCATACATCGTCCTGCGACCTTGGTTGAGATCACTGATTATACAAAACAACCCACCTCTCTGGACCAACCCGGCCCTCTGATCGGGGGACTTCAATTTTTGACTTCAAGCACAAAAAACCGATGACGTGTGTATTACAAACTGCACAAGTACCTAACCTATTAACGGCAACCATTTTTAACAAAGCGACTGAATAAGTACCACGAATCGATAAAACGAAAGACTTTTTCGACAAGTTGCACGTTTTTTATATGAGAAATTTCCTTTTTTTTTAATTCAAATAAGTATTAAACCAAGAACAACGACCATTAATTAACTACAACCACTTTTACCAAAACGACCGATTGCGAAAAGAAGTGCCACAAATCGATAAAACTAATTTCTTCGACAAGTTTTAAAATTATGATATTTTCATGTATTTATTCTAATAATTGTTACGATTTCAATTTAACCAAGAACAATGATCAAGACGCTACCTACCCTAGACCAAATAATTTGACGCCATTTTTTTGTAACTTTTAAAGTCACGAATCAAGACAAAACACAACACATCAAATGATGGAAAACAACAAAAAAAAGCGCTTTATCAGTAGTTTCCGAGGATAAATACAGAATTGTCTACTGATTATGACTTTCCAATTTTCTTCTCTATAAATTGCAAAATCAGCCTCCGAAATACGACAATATACGAAAGTATTCTAGAGTCACACTCACAGTTTTACAATGAACGAAGAGAAAAGGAAATGAATGGAATGACTCGAGTCATTTCAATGAGCTCTATGGTTACTATACTTTTTTTTTATTTATTCATGACTATGGATACATGTCTTTCAGTCTTAATCATTAAATGGTTACTATACTCTTTGGCAGTGTTGCCAACCTACCCAAAACATAAAGCAGCATAAAAAACAGCAGAAAACAGTAAAATGGTAACTTTAAAACATTACCGTATTAGAATTCAAAATGAAACCTCAATATTATTTATTTATTATATTAAAAATACGAATAATTGACAAATTCTTAGAAGTATTCTTACAAATAATTATATATGTATAAAGGCAGTGGTAAAATTATGCACACGGTAATTCATTTACTTGTTTATTCGGGCAGAGTTTCCCCTTACAATTATTAGCATGGAGTGAAGTGCACAAAACCATCGCTTAGCGCTTTTATAATACTGGCTGGCTGGCGGCTACTTCACCTCCCCCGGCTCGGAATTTGGTGGGGCAAGGCTCACGTAGTGGGGAAGTGACGTGCTAGTCAATCGACTTCCTCTTTGCTGTGGCTGCTGTGTCGTACTTGGTTGTCATGGCTTGGCTTGGCTTGGCTTGGCTTGGCTTGGCTTGGCTTGGCTTGGCTGAGGCTGTGGCTGTGGCTTTGGCTGCACCCAGACGACACGGCATGGCATGGCTTTGGCATGGCTGGGCGTGGCGGGCTTGACAGCCGGCTTAACGGCTGGCTAACGACATCTAGCGTTACAATGTGAGTGGTTGACCAAAAAGGGACTTCAAGGGAAAATAATTGATTTCGAGTAAATCGCGTTTGAAATTTCGTGTAGCAACAAGTTTCGACTCGTGCGCGGGCGAAAAAAAAACAAAAAAAAAACACTACGGTACCTAAAAATATTCAGACCAAAACAAAGCTAAAAGACCACAGATTAAAAAATTCAAAAAAAAATAACGGTTTCCAATCCCTCCAGGTCCCTTTTTGGTCAACCACTCACATATTATTTTCAATTTCTCTGTCTTCGATATTTTCTGTCTCGTTTTTTTTATTAAAATCATACATTAGTATTGAATTTCTTCATTTATGCTTTTCAGTTGCAATAAATGTATAGCTTTCCTATATTTCTGTTTTGTTAGGTAATGAGCCTTTGATTGTCGTCGTGGATCATCAATCACTAAAACGAAAAATAGTGGCCACTATTATCCGTTTTAGTTATCATAATAAAACTAAACAATGTAAAACTAACGTTTGTAATAATATTAACGTATAATCTTGTGGAGCACAACTTGACGTGCTTATTTTCTGCATTTTCATTCTAAAATAAAAGAAATAACCAAACAAACGATGAGGGCGCTACTAGGCGGTCGGCGTAGCCTTAAAATAATGTTGTTCCCGAGGTAGACATTACTTTTTACCACCCTCTATGAAAAAATAAGTAAGGGCAACATATCAATACGAACAGTACTTTTATTTATTTACATACCATTAGAAGCAATATATATAAATAATTAGAGGCTGATGTTTATATTTCAATAATTATGGAAGTGCATCCATTACATTGTATAAACGGTTTTATTTAGCTTGCCCTGTTTGTTATTTATATATTTATTTGGGTCAAATTTAGTACATGAAATTGAAATTTTACCCCCTTCCTGTTGACAGATTGGTCTGATATTTGGTACACACCTTTAGTTTTAATGACAATACTATTTAATTCAATCAGTAAATCCAAGATGGCCGCCGCTACAAAATATGCGGATTGCATATATGTTTTCACAAAACTCTCAATATGGGTATCAAATGAAAGGGCTTGACTATGGCACCGATTCCCTTGTTCACAAACTAAACCAAATTTAAGCTCAGTGCATCTTTTTCTTTCTATTTCATGATGAACATGAAATAGAAAGAAAATCTATGACAGAAGAAAAATATTATACCTACTCTGATCTCTGCGACATAAGTCAAACTGACATCCCTAGGGTTGTCATGATATAAAAAATTGTCGATAGAAATTATCGACGTTTCTTACTATTATCGATGCTAAAGTAACATTTAATTGGGTTTAATTTAATTACAAACGTTACTAAATTAAACGAATATTTGAATATAAAATACATTTATTCTCGTAACGGAGTACACCCCAAATCCATATCTGAATCCGTTTCTGAATCGCTAGAACAATCTTGTAAATTTATTTTTAAAAAATAAAATTATAATTAAAGAATAAAATCTAATAATTAACAAACAATTAATTGATTATTTATTAATAATACATCTGAACCTCGTACTTTTCAATGCTGGGTATAGCTTCCAGCAACTGCTAGCCTTTCATAACAATTTTTGAAACTTTTCACATGATGTGTTCTTCAGATTGAAGTACTGTGTCAACAGTAGAGCCAAAACAGAAGCTATAGAGATTTGACCACAGAACACTATTAAGCGGAGCTGGAAAATTGTAACCAGTAAAATAGCACAATTAAACATCGGTTACAGTTTCTCAGTTCTGCTTTCGTGGACCATCTCAAAGAAACATCTCAAAGAAAACATCTCAAAGAAATCGATTTTGAATATCCCGCTTTCACAAGTTTTTGGGGGCGCCCACTAGGTGGCGCCAAAAACCGTACCATTTTATTTTTTCGTACTTGACTTTCTTCTCCTAGAGTAAATATGTTCCTTGATTACTCCTAGTAATAGTGTTCTATGCATAGATTAACATACCAATAGTTCTGTGGTCAGTTCTCCTTGAACAAAACGTCATGGAATGTTTGTGTCACTGGAGTTTTTGCGGGATTTCTTCGAGTGAAGTTTAGTTGGCTGTTTTAATTATTCGCAAATTGATTCCTAGTGGATATTGTGATGTAAAATTGGTGTAGTTTTGTATCTCAAGTGTCTGCGCAACTGGACAATATGTGGAATCATTGAAACAGACGCGATCCCGGTAAAATGGAGCTGAGAATTTTTTTGTAGTTTTGGCTACCTCAGCGAAGTTTACCGGGAAACTTGATTCGATACATTTGCTGCCAAATACTCCTAATACATTAGAATGTGTACACCCATATTCTAATGTCACGTTAGACTCAAAAAAAATAGTAACTGATGACTAGGCAGCATGGTCTCAGACCTTAGCCTTAAAAAAAAAAAAAATGTTTGTGTCACTTGTCGTTGTCACTGTCATTGTCAATTATTTTAGTTTTGCTATTAATTAATTTCTGCAAAATAAATGAAATAAGCGGGTGGATATTGATTTCTAGAACCATATGAATAATGGCTGAAGATAGCACGGTACCCACACTTTTACCTCATCATGAGCAACAGGCTCTATGCTCGACGCGTTTGCCTTACAGACAGGGCAGAAAACTTACCGCAGTAAAAGTAAGTGACACAGAAATCCATTCCCAACAAAAAAATTGTCTTGTCCTTTCCGCTTTTAACATTTTATCTGCCAGCTAGATGTAATATGTATATCAGACAGCTAACTTGCAACTAGGTACTTTTAAAATAGGTATGTGGTGAGTATTAAGTAGTCACTGCCTTAAGTATGCCCAGCCTGTAATGTTCCCACTCCTGGGACACAGGCCTGTAATGTAATGTAATGGGCCGTAATACACCACGCGGGCCCAGTGCGGGTTGTTAGATAGCATATGTCTTCGAATTTTTTGCAATAAGCGTTATGCAAACACGATTCATAATTTCAGCCGAAAGACATTCACTGTTGGAGATATCCCCCCCTAAGCACCGCTACCTCGACTGTTACTGTGCTTCTGCATCCAGACGTATGCACATGTTTAACCTTTTGACTGCCACACATCATAAAATCAAAAACATGCCCTCGGCGTCCAAGTCTGTCATGTAGTCAAACCGTGGTGGTGGTTAAAAGGTTAAAACAAAATATTACTTTATTTGAAATATAACATAATAGCTAGACCATTCATTGATAGCAATGCTTGAAAGGTAAAATTGATGGAGCAACATAGAGCTAACAAGTAAAAGTTAAGCCTTAAAGTGTAACTTTTCAGAAATAAAATAATATAAATTCGTGTCCTTCACCACACAATCTTCACCTTTGAAAACTTCATGTAAATCGATTTTGAGAACACCAAAAAATAGTCAGGAAATAGCCATAAATAGTCACCAAGGTCAAAAAAATAGTCCTACATAGCATTACAAGAGACCTGGGGGCCTAAAAAGGCCACTTTGAAGAATCATAAAAGGATAACATTATGAATCGTAACGGACAGTTAACTGTTAAGTTAATCGAATCAAATCCCATTGATGAAGAATTTTTCAGTTATTTTTTTTTGTATGTGCTAAAAAACTAATCAGTCCGATCTAAATCCAATCCCTATCTCTTTGATTATACCTATGTAGTGCAGCGAAAAAAAGAAAAACACGGACTGTCTTTGCCATATTTTGATTCAGAACATTATCCTTTTATGATTCCCCAAAGTGGCCTTCTTAGGCCCCTTGTACCCTGATTGCGTAACACTATCAATCGGAATCTGAATCATTTTGAAGCAAATTGCTAATCCATTCGAAAAATTTGTCTGCTCAACACATAAATAACTCAATGAATGTTGTTGAACTGTCAAAATGAAACCAATTCCAATTGATAATGTGTTACGCAATTGCCCCGCTGGCTACTACCTCATGACGTAGCATACTTGGGGAATCAACAGTGACATTGCGTATACTGGCATATTCGCCGTTGAGTCATCAGCCGGAGTTTTCATTGGAAGACTTTACGTTGGAGTGGCACTGTTGTGGAAAAATTCGATATTCCAAATGGTAACATTGTTGTGCCAAAGTGATCGCTTAGTAGCTATTAAAATTAATTATGCAGATAGATTTCTATTGATTTTCTCAGTGTATACCTATGCCTACAAATTCGACAGAAAATTTAATAGTGTTTACAGACTATTTATATTGGGGGATTTTAATGCGCATCCCGGTCAACATTTTGCAAGCGAGTTACTGTTGGTGTGTGCAAAGCAATTGTGGTCATGTGTATACATGGAATTGTTACAATAGGACACGTATACGTTTGTAAGCACTGCAAATGGTGTAAAGTCAAATCATTTATTTCAAATAGGCACATTAAAAGTCACTTTTGAACGTCAAAACTTACAGTAAAATTGAATTGATTCTAGTTGCCCCTTCCAAAAGGTAGTGTTCGTATGGAGAAGAATGGGCAAGAAACTCCACCGTTACTCTTTTAAAATGTTTTACAAGGTTTTGTATACATAATAATAATAATTATATGTAAAGACGATGCACCTAGAATAAAATTAGTCTACCACAAAAAAGTAAAAAGAATTAAAAATGAATCAATTATGTGATAGATACATGGTGCTCACATATTTACAAATTATTTATGAATATTGTAAGTGAAAGCATAAAGAATATAACCACTAGAGAGTGTATAGGCCGATTTCTTTGAAGCACACGACTCACTACCGCGGGCCGGGGGACGAGGAGAAAATAGTCGATATCGATAAAATGGCTTTTAAAATTATGAAAAATACTCATTAAAATCATACAAATAATATTTAATCAAAATCAATCAATTACAAAAAAAGCATTATTAATTCATTTTAAAAATAAATAATAACAGGATAGTTATTATTTATTTTTAAAATGAATTAATCCATACTAAATATTATAAATTCGAAAGTAACTCTGTTTGTCTCTCTGTCTGTTTGTCTCTCTGTCTGTTTGTCTGTCTGTCTGTATATCTGTCTGTATGTATGTACAGACGCCAGCTGCACATCAAGCTACTATAATCTGTCAAATTTCTTTGATATAATTTCAACTTTACCGCTAAAGCGATTAGGTTCAAAGTTGATTGGGAAAATTTGACAGTTTCGGGTAGCTTGATGTGCTGGCGTCAGTACATATATGTTACCTTTTTATGCCTAAACTACTGAACGGATTTCGATAAACTTTGGCAGAAATAGATTGCATCCCGGGGAAGGACATAAGATAGTTTTTATCGACATACCTCGCGGGCGAAGCTACGGGCGGAAGCTAGTTTGATATATGTACATATGTTTTTCAAATTAAGGTTTTAAGGTTCTGATTGTTCTTTGTAAAAAATGATAAACGAGCGTCTACATGTTTTTTGAATCCGAACCGATCGGTCCCAGCGGTGCCTGACGCTAGGTTACCCAACTATTGGGTAGACCTATACACTAGTTATAGTTTGCGTGCATATAGCGATCTGCGGGTCCAGTATAATAACGCACTCAGGATACTGTTGAGCATCATCATCAGCCTATAGCAGTCCACTGCTAGACATAGGCCTTCCCTAATGAGCGCCATAGCGCCCTGTCTGACAACCAGTCTTACCAGGGGGTATTCTATTACCCAGTAACTGGGTTGTGGAGTTTAGACTTTTTATTTATATTAGTACCTATAGATTCTATTTTCCTTGACAGGCATACACAGTCAACAACGAATCCAGACATCTCCTGGTATTTGGAGTACCGGCCCTCAACCTACGCCAGGAGACCAAGGCATTATTCACAAGGTTTGGTAAACTACAACTCAACGTAACAAAGTACCCGTCCGAGCAGTTTACCGAGACATACCATGCAATATTCGAAGATATACAGTCAGCCAGGATCGCAAAAAAAATGCTGGACACAAAAAATTACTATGGAGGTCATCTACACATTTGTTATGTACCTGAAGAGGAAACTGTTAATGATACAAGGTCAAAGTTACTTCTTCGGCGTAAAAATGTTGTTGCAAGATTAAAAAATTTACAGAAACCTGTGATTGAAAGTTGTGTAAATAAACCTGAATATACAGAACATAAATTAGAAGAAAATAAAATTGTTGACGAAACACTGTATATGGGTAATGAAAACAATATTGGTTATGGTAAAAGAAAATCTGATTTTAAATCTGTGAAACATTGCAAGCTTAAAAAATCAAGAAATGTTGACAGGAAAACTTGTGTTGCTGTTACCAAAAATGATTTTGCACATCCCTGTGACGAAAAGATCGAAACTGTAAAAGTAACGGATAATTTACCGAAAAATGTTTGTGAAATTGTTGATTTTACATCTGTAGAAACTGATATTTTAACTAATATAAATGAGACTTTAAATTATGATAAATTTGGCAAAGAGTTGATCAGACAAGTACCTTATAAGCCAGTTAATAAAATAAAATTCAGTTTTAATAAAAACACTTGATTAATTTCGTTTTTTATTCTTCTACTAGCTGTGCCCGCGACTTTGCTCGCGTACATGCCGGAAGAATGACCTTCAAACATATTTATAAAATTGCTTTTTCAAATTTTCACTTCTGTCGGCACTCTGGAGTGCCTGTTTTTTTTTTTTCTTTGTTTTGCACAGTAAAAATATTTTTAAGATACAAATCAGTACGAATGGTTTAGACTTCTTCATACAGCCACGGGTTAAAATACCTTACATATAAGCAGGATTAGGTGGAAGACTGGAAGCCGACCCCAACTTAGTTGGGAAAAGGCTAGGCAGATGATGATGATTTAATGAAGCAGGGTTAGGTGCGTAGTACTCGCAACCGGCGTGCGTGTATGACCAGATGTATGAACATAAACGAAGCAAAAGCAGTACCTATGTAAGGATCGTAGCAGGTGGCGTTCTGTAGTTTCTGCCTACCCTCGTTGGAAGAAGGCGTGAGTTTATGTATATGTTATGGCTAATAGCCGAAGTGCGGCTATACCTAGTTTTAACCTTTTTTTTTATCGTGGAGATATGCTCATGCATTCTGCACTACCACGGGGAGATAGTGGATAACCACTAAGTAAGGACTCTAACCCACTAAAATTCCACGGTGTCCTCTGCCGCTAACGGCGAGAACTCAGGCACGCGTTAACACTCATCTGTTAACCCGCCGCGGCTGTCTGTCACCGGACCCTCCCTCTGGGGAGTACCTCATCACCGGCGCACCAGAACACAGCACGCCGTGACCACCCAGGGACCAAACCAACACATGGGCACCAGACGACCTCATGTCTGGGCACTCTTGGTCCGCCTGCAACGGGTCAGGTCACTGGCCTCGCCGCCTGCCAATTTTCGGCCGCAGAGGATAGGGAGAGCGGCCAACGTCATACCAAGTGTTGGTATGACGTTGGCTGCTCTCCCCTGCGGCCCCACCGCGTCCGCCATCAGACAGCGGCGACCCCGTCAAGGCCGCGGAAAGTAGAGAGAGCGGCGCACCGCAATACCGGCACTGTCATCCGACATGCTGCAGACATGTCTGACCCAGACCCACTTAAGTTCGAAGGAGGTGGTGGGACGGCTGAGAGCCTCCCGTCCCAGCCGCCGCGGGAGACGCTCCAGGCGTCGGGAGCCGCGCGACGACTCCCGACCACCGTAGGCGCCGGCCTGCATGCGGAGAGTAATGGGTAGCTCACCGTCCGATCAGGACCAGGCCCGTGCCGGACGGCGCGTACGTGTTCCACGCGCGCCTCAAAGAAATGTCAGCATCAACCGAAGGGGCCCGTCAGGGCCGAAGGCTGCCGGGTCAGCGGGATTGTCCGAAAGGGTTACCGCTGGCCCGGAACATAAAGGGCTAAGGAAGGAACACGGGTGGGTTTTAGTCAGTAAGAGTCTGACACTCCCTTCGAGCGGGAGGGGTCATTTGATAATTTCCCATCCTAGAAAAAAAAAAAGACCCACTTAAGTTTAGCGGCTTTCTGGGTAACAAAAAAACTTATCTAAACTTCCCTGTTCACACACTTCTCTTATTGATGCATGCTAACAACGTGACACCAAATGAATGTCACTCGTGGTTTAAGATTATGTAAACTACTACGGCATAGCGACAAGTCTTGTCTTTGTGCAGTAAGTGGTTATTTGTCGCGAGTCGCGCCGACTAATCGCGTTAGTTAGTGTTTCAGTCGAGACGGTAATAGCGGGTTCATACTGAGAGTCTGAGACACAAAACAGTTTTACGATGAGGAAAGATTCAGCACCCAAATTGCGTAACACACTATCAATCGAAATCTGAATCATTTTAAAGGAACTAAGGCTAATTCATCAATGTTGTTGAACTGTCAAAATTAAAGTCATTCTTACTGTTAGACTATGGACACGAAGTCAGCGGGCGCGGGGCGGCGCGCGGCAGCGGCGGCGGCGCGGGGCAGCACGGCGCGTCTCAATGCATAGATTTACGGGTATATGGAACTGGCCTCGAAGGTAGTGTTACATGCTCTGTGCTCGAAGGCAGCGGCGCGGGGAGCGGCGTACGAGCGTTGCGCACCAGTCTAGCGGTGCCCGCGCGTCTGCATTGACGTAGTGTTGTGCATTTTATTTTTGCTTTTTAACGACCCAAGATTTAAAATGTTGTATCAAAAAGTTTATCGTTGCTGTTTAGACATTTCGTTCGCGAATAAAGACACAAATTTCTCATAATCATAACACAACACTACGCCGCTCTAGCGCCCCGCGAGATCTGCCTGGCTTCGAGACCAGGGGGCCTAAAAAGGCCACTGGCAGAATTATAAAAGGATAACATTATGAATCATAATGGACAGTTAACTGTTAAGTTAATCGTATCAAATCCCATTGGTGAAGGATTTTTCAGTTATTTTTTTTGCCTTTGCTAAAATACCAATTAATGAAATCCAAATCCAATCCCAATCTCTTTGATTATATCTACATAGTGCAGCGAAAAAAAGAAAAATACGGACTCTTTTCGCCATATGATTCATAATCACTGACCTCTATCATACATGCGTACTTGTATATACAGGTCAGTGTTCATAATGTTATCATTTATGATTTTGCCAAAGTGGCTTTTTTGGGCCCCCAGGTCTGCGTTGCCGAGCCGCTCCCTGCGCCGCCCCCGCCCCCGCCGCGCAATCGCTGACTTCGAGACCGAGGTCTCAGTGTGTTATGCAATTACCCCGCAGTTCTCTGTCACTTACAGCCAATGCCTTCTGAAACCTTGAACACGATTAATTCTATATTTCTAGAGGAGCATCCTACGCCCTTCCCTTACGTTCGGAGAATTTGGCCTTCAGAATATGTTTCGTGAAGAATGAAGTCTTACAAGATGGGTAATTAAAGTACCTATTTTAAGCGTTTAAATTAATATTTTTCTAGGCGAAAGTGTTTATGGAAAGTGAAGTTTATAAAGGACAAAGTTTCTTAGAAAGTAGGACGCCTTAAAAACTACGCACAATGAAGAGTTTCATAGTTGGGAGGAATTTATCTCAGAAATTGATAAACATACATCGACATACCTACAAACTTACATTTTTATTTGGAGAATTAATTAACCGTTACGGGTTAATTAATTCTCCAAATGAAAATGTAAGTTTTTAATCGCATTAAATTGTAATGAAACTTAGTATTTGGAAGGAATAAAAATTGGAAAAACGCTGGACTAAATGTATCGACCTAAAAGAAGACTATGTTGAGAAATGAAACGTATATTTACCGAAAAAAAAATGTTTTATTAAAAAAGTCACTGTGTGACGTTGCAAAAATAGTTACCTATATCGCAACAAGTGACGACGTCTATCGTGGGTCTGTGCACTTGTGCAGGCTCGTGGAGCGTGGTCTCCGCGTCACTAGATGGCGCTAGGGTCGTGGTGTTCAGTAAATTAATTAATTTACTGAACACCACGACCCTAGCGCAATTATGTCTGTCTGGTAATTACCAGACAGACATAATTTCCACATTTTAATTTATGAACAAATCGATAAGATTTTATTTAGTCTGTGGAGGAATATTCGAGAGTTCAAACTGACAGGTTTGAAAAGAGAAAAGAGGTTTCCGGTCTTTACGACTGAGGACACGAGCCAAAAAGCTGATTGATCGGGACTTATTCCAGGTTGGACCTGGATGTGCCCAAATATCCCGATGGGGTTTTATTTAGTTCTGTAGAAGCTGAATCCCGTGAGTATTCAATCATTTTCCTTGTTACCGCTAGACAACCTTAGGTCTTACGGGTGTTCTGACACGAGGACGTTGTTACAGGTCTGGCTGTTATGCTAGCCTTTTAAGATCGGTGCTATGCACGATTAAGTCGTGATGCCGGGTTACAACTGGTTTATCAAACTGCCCTCGTATCATCAAAAAGGAAAACATAAGGACATACAAGTAGTTAATATTTATTATTCTGTAAAAAATCATCGCTTTATAGTCTTTAAACAGAAAGAAAACAGGCGAGAGCGTTTCTATGGAGAAACGACCACCCGCATTTCCTCTTAAGGTGCCACTAGTCGATATTTTTTCCATACAAATTTCAGGAGAGTATTACTCCTCTGTTTGACATTGTGCATCCAAAATTAAACATGATATCATTTTGAATTATTATTATTTTTGTCTGTACGGAAACCCATTAGTAAAATAAAAAGTCATTAAAAAGTTATGAGCCAACAAAGATTCGTTTTTCTTGCTATTTTTAATGTAACTTTGGGTGTAAATAATTAATAAAAGAACTGTAAAATCTTCAAAACCAAGTCCGTACCGACAAAGTTCAGTTATGGAAGAGTTCAATAAACTTTATTTGGAATTGATTTATGCAGTGGTTTTTTCATAAATCTCGATTTTCCGAAGCATTTTTCGAATTTTTTTACGCGCCTATTCCGTCGTTCGGAACTGTGTTTCTGTGCGTGAGAACTAGACGTTGTTCGTATAGACTAGCGTCTAACTGCTTATCACTGATACTAGCTCTCTCGGACACGAGGCCGGGTGAGACAGCGTGCTTTTTGGCCATGACCAGTGAGTTCGAGCTCGCGACTAGTTTACTCTTAAGTGACAATTTCTATCAGTAGGTATACTTCGTTTCAAAAAGGCTATTGATAGACTGACAGACAGACGGACAACGAAGTGATCCTATATGGGTTCCGTTTTTTCCTTTTGAGGTACAGAACCCAAAAATGTAAACAAATATGTGTTTTCGGAAAAACATCTTTAACACCCATAGGTACAGACGCCAGCACATCAAGCTACTCGAAACTGTCAAATTTTCCCAATCAACTTTGAACCTTATGCTTTAGCGATAATGTTGAAAATCTATTAAATAAATTTGATAGATTGTAGTAGCATGATGTGCTGGCGTCTGTACAAACAAATAAAAAAATGAAAAAAAACAAATAATAAATTAATAAAAAATCAAAAAAAAATAATAATATTTCAATGTCTAAAAAGGTTTACCTGACGCTTCTCTAGATGGCGTTGGGATCGAAATACACACACACAACTTTGTTTTCTCTTCTAGACAAACCCACTTCTCCTTCTTATCTTACTTCTCACTTCCAATATTTATGCTCTGCGCACATCAAGAATCTTCGTTCTTCCAATAATCGTCTTCTACGATGTCCTACTCACCGCTCTGGCTTTCTTAAATCTTCTTTTCCTGTCCAGGCGGTTTTCCTTTGGAATGCGCTCCCTCTGAATATCAGGATGGCAACCAGTCTGCTCACATTTAAAATAAAAGCTCGGGAACACATCCATAAGAAGTTGGCAGACTTGTCCCACAATTAATTTGTTGGTTTTCTTCACCTACGTTTTTTTTTATCTTTCCTCACTTTGTATAATTTGTTGTATGTATGTATATAAGTATTTATTATTATATTTTATTCTTCAAAATTTTCTGTTCTGTTGCACCTACTGTTTTGTCTGCATCACCCTAAGGTAGACTGGGAGAAAATGCCCAAGGCATTAAGTCCGCCTTTGTACATTATGTGCATAAAGTTTTAATAAATAAATAAAATAAATAAATACATCCCACTATGTTTCGTTACCGAGCAAACCATATATTATAGTTTTTGGATTTTTTGTTGTGAGGATTCCTTGTGAATAAAATTGTCCTAATTGAAACAGTTTGTGCTTTTCATTAGGTGTTCTCGCTTTCGGACCTCGAAAACCTGTTCACAAGTACTATTTATAAATATTTTATTTTATATATTTTATGGGTGCTAATGCCTGAAATAAACGATTATTATTATTACATCTTACTTCCTTTTTATCTACTTCCTGGTTTTCTATTTTCTTTTATCTTTTTATATTTTATTTATGTCGTGCTTTTCCATAATTCGACGCTTCAAAGGCAAAATTGGCTTTTCATTAAAAAAATACATAAACTTAAAAACATTAAAACTGTTCTCGTGTAAAGTTAGCTCTTTAACGCTTAGTCAATTTTGCTTTTCAAACGTCATAGTTCCCGAGATTAGTGCGTTCAGAAAAACAAACTCTTCAGCTTTATTATTATTTCCATTCAACTTAATTCATTCAAGAATATGTGTGCAAAATTACAGCTCATTTAGTTTTGAAACAACTGAGATACGGAGTTTTGAGACGAAACATACCGACGGCGAAGTGCCAATACCTCTTAACTGACATTTTTCGAGAAATTCACTTTTTTATCGTTTTGACCACTTTTTTTCGTATTATTCGCATGTTTTAGTGAAATCTCCAAGTGTATTTTTAGTTCCAACAGCATTAAATTAAAATGTGGAAGTACCTCCGTAAGTAGTCAGTTAGGTGTTATTGGCACTTCGCCGTCGATACGCGATTTTCCCATAGTGCGGTGTGGTAAGTAACCAACCAAAAAGAAAACGAAGTAATAGCGCGGGCAGACGATGCGATGCGACGGAATGGGTCCGGGGGAGCAAGAAGTCGTATTAATTTATTGAAATTCTTTCAGTATAGGCCGTTACATAGCTGCGTAGATACAGTATTCGTATTAATTCTACGCGATCAAAAATAAACCTACTAAATCAAATTGTAAATCTTTCTCCTCTAATATTATTTCATGTAAATTTAAACAATACTAACACAAAGTTGTTCGTTTTATATGCTCCGACCCACGCACGGTTGTAATGTTTATGTAAAAGTAAAATGGCGGATGAAAAAATACAACCAAAGTCAAAAAGATAGGTAACTAGAAAACTACCACGGAGTACAAAGTTCGACGGATGCGGCTCACCTTGCTGCGTTGCCGTCACCACAAGACGCTGGCAGAATAGTCGACATCGGCACAGTTGCCATTGAAGAAAATAAAAAAGATTTTAATTCTAATGATTCTAAATGTTTGAACTGTTAAAACGATTTTATTGACTAATTCAACTAGGTACTTACCTTTGATTTGTCATTAAAAATAATCAAGTAATCCCTTAGGCGTACCTGATTATTTCTTTGGTGGAAAAATGTCAACTAACTTTTGGAGGCTACTAAATAAATAAAATAGAAATAAATAATAAAAATGAAATGCTCTTTGGTAAGCGTCATCACTTGAGAACGGCTGGACCGATTTGGGTATTTTTGGTATTAAAATGTTAGTAAATAGTCCGAAGAAAATTTTTTTATTTTTTTATGAACATCCACCGGACACCTACCAAAAATAAAATAATCACGGAAATCGGCCAAGGAATCAAGAAGAAATCTGTGTACTTACATAACTCTTACATGTTAAGAAATAGGTACTCGATAAATGCGAAACCTCCTTTTTTATACCGGTTGAAGATAATCGAAAACTTTTTTAAATTGTGAAAAGTGGCAGGAACCCTTAAATTGTTAAAAGTTTTCATTCTTTGTGTAAGGGATAGCCATGTTACAATATTGTGATATTTTTGTAATCATTACAGATTTTTCGTTGGTATAGAGGTCGTCAGTGTGACGGCTGAGCGTAAGTGTACATACACACGAGCATCACGCGTCGACGACACATGCTGTTCGTGTATTTGAGCGCCGTACTCAAATACACGAGCGACACTGTCGACAGCAGCCGCCGACGCGTTGATGGCTCCACAGTATCCACGGTTGCAGTCCTCTGTCGTCGACACGTGTCCACGGTTGCAGTCCTCTGTCGTCGACACGTGTCCACGGTATCAGTTGCCTCTGTCGTCGACACGTGTCCACGGTTGCAGTCCTCTGTCGTCGACACGTGTCCACGGTTTCAGTTGCCTCTGTCGTCGACACGTGACCACGGTTGCAGTTGCCTCTGTCGTCGACACGTGTCCACGGTTGCAGTTGCCTCTGTCGTCGACACGTGTCCACGGTTGCAGTTGCCTCTGTCGTCGACACGTGTCCACAGTTGCAATCCTCTGTCGCCGACACGTGTCCACGGTTGCAGTTGCCTCTGTCGTCGACACGTGTCCACGGTTGCAGTTGCCTCTGTCGTCGACACGTGTCCACAGTTGCAATCCTCTGTCGCCGACACGTGTCCACGGTTGCAACCCCCTGTCGTCCACGCGTGTCCATGGTTGCAGTTGCCTCTGTCGCCGACACGTGTCCACGATTGCAATCCTTTGTCGCCGAGACGTGTCCACGGTTTCAGTTGCCTCTGTCGTCGATGCGTGTCGCTCACGTGTATGCACACCTAAATCCTAGGTTTCCGGATTGGATAAACAGTTATTACTTATTATTTTTTGTGTGACAGTTTAAGGGGTTTGCCCCATTAACTGTCACACAAAAAATAATAAGTAGGTAATAAGACCAAAGTCTTATTAAATTTTCTATTTGCATGGATATCAGCTATCGATTTATATAGGCGTCATGAGTGGCACCCATTTTGAAAAAAAAAAAACAAAATGACAGACAGTATTTATACTCTCTAAGACCACGTAACCCCAAAGAATAACAGTTTCATGAAATCGTCATTCTTTGGGGTTACGTGGTCTTAGAGAGTTGTGTTGATGACTATTTGTTACGGCCGCGAATCATATTTTGATCGATGTACAACTTAATATTGACCAGCAAATTGCAAAAAACGTAAGAAAATTTGAAGTTCGCGGGCTACCTTAGCGCTTCCCCCTTAATATTGCTAAAGAGTTTGTTTGAACGCGCTAATATCCGAAACTCATCATCATCTCAACACAACACACCAGAAACCATACCACACATCACATACCTCACAACATTCCACGCACCTAGCCACTCATCACACCACATCGCGCCCCTCACCACACAACACAACACCGCACTCTTACCACACCACACCTTACATTACTTGCACTGACTGGGAATAAGATAGAAATAAGTCTTATTGTATTTTACTGTTATTAATTAAATTGCAACTTTACTTATAAATTTTTATTTTCTTAATAATTGTATGTATAAGCTAAATATAAATACAGAAAAATGTACTTACATTGCATATTTACCCATAAGTTGCAGTACACTATAATATCAACTATTGTTACTATAAGTGTACGACAATGATGTTGAAAGAGCGGAGCCTTCTAATACAGGCATTGTTTGCCTAAATGGGGGCTCCAAACACATTAACATGTAATGTAATACCTAATTGAACCAATAAACTATTTTGTATTTTGTATCTGCCTAGCCTTTTCCCAACTATATTAGGGTCAACTTCCAGTCTAACCGGATACAGCTGAATACCAGTATTTTACATGGGGCGACTGCCTATCTGACCACCACAACCCAGTTACTGGGTAACACGATACTCCTCATAATAAAAAACCCGCTAATATCTGAAACTACATGTCGGATTTGAAAAGATATTTTTGCATTTGATAGCCAAATCTTGAGGAACTTGACTACTTAACATCACGCTAGGACTTTTAGGAGCCGAGCGAAAAGGAAACAAATAAAAATATAATATATAAACATCCGAATTGAGAACCTCCTCCTTTTTTGAAGTCGGTTAATAAGAAAAGATGCTAAGCGTAAACGAAGTAATAGCGCGGGCAGGCGATGCGATGCGACGGGGTGGGTCGGGGGATCAAGAGATTTCATGCGGAAGAAGTCGCGGGCAGAAGGTAGTTCTTAATAATATATAAAATTTATTGTATCTTGTATCAAATTATCGCAGTCTGAGCGTCTCGCCTCGCACAATATGGCCGACAAATTATATTTGTTCCTCTCAGGGCCAGATTAAGTCAGAGCGGGGCCTGTAGCAAATTTTACCTATTAGGGGAAAATATGGTATAACTTACTTTGTTTAAGCTTCTAAGGTTTACAAGATAAAATAGAACTTTTTCATAATAGTTTTAGTTTTGTAATGATTTTTCACTAGGCTAATCAATGTTTCTTAACAAATACGTTCTTTTCTGTTTCATGTTAGTTAAAGCACTTGAGCCGAATTACTTTCTTCAACCAATGCTCAGTTTAGTAAGTACTTTTGTAAAAACCTACGTACCTACTTGCAAGTTCTGAGAGAACCTTGTATCTATGCAAGAGCGAGCGAAGTGAGTTCGTTAGTTTTTTTAGCATCCCATCTCGGAGAGCTTAGGTTTCTTTTGACCATTCTTCCCTAATATTTCAATAAACCTAATGGTATAGGGTACCATGATTTCTTTTTTGTACGTCCAAGCGCGGGGTCCCCACAGCGTGGGGCCTGTAGCATTTGCTACACCTGCTACGGGGCTAATCCGGCACTGGTTCCTCTCTGTTTGTTTACATCTAATTTTATGTGAACGATAACACGCCTACTGTGAGATATTAAAAATATAATATGTTCACAATATCTATTGGAAAAAGCTGTAAGTACATACAGAGAAGATTATCTATCAGCCGCAGGGGTCGATCGATCTGGTTAAGCTACGCTTACCGCGGTTGGTCTTTGGATGGGTGACCTGCATGATCTTCACTTAACAAGAAACTACTCCGTGCTTCGGAAAACACGTTAAAGGGCTTACTGGACCTAAACACAAAAAACGCAAGATTTAGAAACCATAAAAGTATATGATCGACTACAGTATACAAAATCAGAAAAATATATGATATTCTTCAGGATATATGCTAGGTAGATAGTGTGTTGAAATCATAATACAACGCATGAAAACACAATGTATCCCACAAGTAAGTATATTACATTAAGTTAGATTGTTTAGTGCGATTGCCAGTCAATCTATTTATTTAAAACATAAAACATTTTTAATATTGATATGGTCACTATATATAAGATAAGATATATTTTTATTAACTGAATAAACTACTATTAATATTACTACTACTATTATTTTAACTACTAATATTTACTGAAACAAAATAATATGTAAATAGAAAAACATCACGAAGTTACCTCTTATTTTAACGAATTTTCTAATTTGTACTTGGGTAATATAAGCAAAAGACTGCAGGGTGGCTGGTAGGAGCTGGATGTGAGTTGCCGAGAATCGAGCCGAATGGCGTGCAATAGGAGAGGCTTATGTCCAGCAGTGGGCTGCTGTAGGCTGATGATGTAATGATGGCGATGGAGCGAATTAATTGTAACTGTACCGTCCAGTTGGAATCTATACTTTATATTATAAAGCTAAAGAGTTTGTTTGTTTGGTTGAACGCTCTAACCTCTGGAACTACAAGTCGGATTTGAAAAATTCTTTTTGCATTTGATAGCCCAATTCTTGAGGAAGGCTATAGGCTATTTAACATCACGCTATGACCTTTAGGAGCCGAGCAAAAAGAAAAAAAGTCAGAAAGAACGCTAAGCAAAAACGAAGTAATAGCGCGGGCAGGCGATGCGATGCGACGGGGTGGGTCGGAGTAACAAGAAATTTCACGCGGACGAAGTCGCGCAAGCTTAATGCTAATAAAAGTAAAAAAAATAAAAGTTGGACTCGTGCGAAGACTTGTATGGATGTTATAAAAGTTGCGACTCCTGAGAAAGTTGGACTCTTGCGAACAGAGGATTAAAACTACAAAAAAAAAATGTGGAAGCAATTTATGAAATTTCTTTTATTTTTGGATTTATTAAGATAAAACCCTTTCTTATTCCGAGGAAGAAGTTTATTTCTGCCGCATGTTTCGGGAACTATAAGCATATTTTTTTTCTCAAATCAGGGGGTTTGCTAGGTTGCACAGTTTAGATTTTATTCTGTCTTTATTTGCTCCCCAATGCCCTTGTACTGTAATTACGGTACCCGGCGATAAATATTGCACATCGACCTTTACCTTTTTTGTATTTTATACAAAGAATAAAAATATAATTATCAAAAGAAGCAAATAATAATTGTTTTAACAGCTCCTAATAGATACCGGACTGTTTGTATTTCGTGCGACAGAGATAACGCTCTACGAAGCCGAAATTAGCCCATTGTCTCTTTCCAAAGGTCGATGTGCAATATTTATCGCCGGGTACTATAAGTACCATAGTTTCCCAACCTTACTTTGCCCACCACCTTGGTGGGCCACACTTCGAGAATATTTTTATTTCTAGAGTACCCCAATGTGTTTACTTACCATCCGTCGTGAATTTGATACAGCTATTGATAAACGTATTATATCAAATGGATAGTTACACACTGCTTTCCCTCTTTAAGGCGTCAGTAATTTGAGTTTCGAAAAAAGAAGACAAAGCGTTGTGTAACTATACAGACGTTATACAACGTTTATTAGCAAGGGGAAACGTGTAATATTAAATAGTCGTAAGATAGGAAATTATATTTTTGACGTGACAACGTCTAATAAATCGATGAAGCTGGCTGCACTCACGAAAAAACATGACTCATGTAGCGTTACCTCGCGGCCTCGCTCTGTAGCGTGGAGGCGTTCCATGGCGGCTTGAAGTGCAAGCGAATATTAACAAATGCAATGCAACTATTCCATCAGTATTTTCTTATGACGTTGTCAAGTTAACTATCGTCAGTAAACCGACTTTACAGAAAACCGATTTTTTTCTGAGTCTTCTACTGCTCCTCTAAAAGTCAAACGCTCACGAGGGGGCGTTACCGCCCACGTTGAGAACCTATGATCTATACACCTCTGTAGGCCTTCGAGGAATGTAGGCGTGATGTTATGTTAAATACAAGAAATAATGCATATTAATATTTAAGTCAGCAACTGGAGTTCGATGCCAAAGAGTAAAATAATATAAATATTAATGTAGACGTGACAACCAGTCCGCTAATGAAATGTCACGGCGTATTAGTACTGACGAGCGATGCTCAGTGGAACAATCACAGGGCAACTAAGTTTTTGCTCCTAATAAAGAAATATATTAAAATAATTATGAATACTGGCCAAACGTGAGTCGGATCTTGGTTTACCTTGTGGAACGCAAATGGATGAATTTGAAAATGGAATCGCGCAGTCAGTGTTTCGTGCTGTTAATTTACACAATGACGATTTTGTTCGTTCTAAGATTTTTTTTTAAAGAAAGTAAAGAAAAAAACGTGGATTACTGTTATTATATTGAGTTTTCCATCAGGAATTTCTCAGTAGTAGCTCGGAGTCTGGATTTGTGCCCAGCTGATGGGAATAGACTCGCCTCCTATCACATGGGACTTAAACATATCTGGCGAAATGTGGAAAGAAAAAGAAAGAAAGAAAACACGTTTGTTGTATAACACTTTGTATAATTTTTGGTGAAATAAATAAATTATACTTTATTGTTGTAAATTAAAATAATAAGTAGGCAAATAATAACTAATATCTAATTAATTAATAAAAATAACAAAATTAACTAAAACTATACACAAATTAGTGTCGAAAAATTCAGCCGCATCGCTGTCGACTGGTGACAAGAGACTGGCGGCATTACCACGTTGTATGGCAATGCTTAGCCTCTGGTCAAGGTAAAAGCCAGCCCTTGGGTCACGGGAATTGTCTACCAGCAGTTTCGAAATTTCCTTAAAAAGACCATGAGCACTAAATAAATTATAATTTATTTAGTGCTCATGGTCTTTTTAAAGAAATTATTTATATTATTTTTTTTTTATTATTTTAGGACTTATTTAATAATTATTAAATAAGTAAATTATTAAATTGTGTTTGTGTTCTTTTTATGGTAAACATGACGCATAAAAAGAACACAAACACAAAAAAAACAATTTGGGGGGAAACATATGCGTCACATCTACGCAAATACTACGTCAAATACTCAGGGCTGCAATTCCTTGAAGCAGTGAAAAAATCAAACTTCTAAGTCAACGCAATTAAAAGATACGTTTATGTTCCGAAATCAAAACCTATAGGGTAATTCCCGTTGACCTAGAATCATGAAATTTAGCAAGAAGCAATATCACGTAGCGCAAGTATAGGAAGAAATCCAAAAAACGTAAATTTGTAATTACATTACAAAAAAGTAATGTATATTATTATTTCCTTTATTTAACTAGATACACATAAATTATATTTTTAAATATTAGTATGGGGGTGTTTGCAGTACCCTTCAAACTGCAATACAGTAATGCTTGGCGGCAAAAACCGGTATGGCGGCAGTAGATAAGTAGGTACTTCCTCGGATGAGCTCCTTAAGTGCGTTTCTGCACTACATCCGATCCGAATCCGAAAAATACCGGTCCGAAGTGACCATTGTCCTATTTGTATGAGGGGTTGCACAAGATCCGAACTCTATCCGTTCGAATTTAGAACATTCGCAATTCGGATTGAAGTCGGATCTTTAATTCGGATCCAGATCGGATGTAGTGCAGAACCGCTCTTACAATGATGATCTTCACTGTTGATGTGATACATCTATTATTACTCGCCTGTTTTCACAACCTCGTCCCAGCGTGTCATGTCACCCGGGGCTAATTTAAGCATAATGACATTATGTAGATACAATTTGCCTTCCCGGAGACACACCACTTAGATTCAATTACAATTGTGACAGATTTGCTAGAACGTATTCCGCTTAGATAATGTTAGATCGAGCAATGGAGGCGTGCCGACATGATCACTTGAGATTCCTAGTTCAGGTAGAACCCAATTATTTTTACCTACCTACCTCTACTTTAAGACCCAAAGAACATCATTTATACACCTTTGATTTCATTTCTTGACTCTCCCTCTTCTCCTGGTTATCTAGCCCCCCACTTTCAGTACATTTGCGCCAACTACAATAGAAAACTACGTTCTTCACACAAACGTCTTCTTCAATGTCCCAGTCACCGCACAGACTTCATTCACTCTTCCTTCTTCGTTCAGTCTGTTAGGAGTCGTGGGTTATGTAGGGAAACAACCAGTTCGAGACGCTAGACGGTACTAACTTTATTTCGTAAAATAACAACTACTTCTTCTCCTTCTTTTTCTTCTTCTTCTTCTTTTTCTTCTTCTTTATTCTTAAAATAACAAAATTCAATTGCGGGCACTTTAAAAACTTTGCGAGTTTATTACCCAATCACTGCACAACACGTATTAGCCTGTGGTTCGCTGATCTCTCAACAGGGGCGCCACTATCGCGGTGGCGATAGCAGAGCGCTAGGGCTTAGGGCTCCACGTTCGGTCATTTATTATATATAGCATTGGCATAAATGATGACGATGCAGCTACAAGTCTATCTCTTTGTTAAATGAAATCAGTATGACAACCAACCGATTATTCTTTAAAGTTAAAGTTCACGAGCACATTCGCAAGAAGCAGGCAGTATCATATCATCACAACAGTAATGTTTTCTCATTGTTTGTCTTATTTGTTTTTAGTATATTCGTGTAAAAGTATTTATTATATATAGGTATGTATTTATTTTTTCCAAATCTGAAACAATCTCTTCAGATATATTATTATATAGATATCTTTATGACCGATCATAGTTATCACACCTACATATCTTTGCGATAATCAGACAAGACACTCGTCCGCGTAGCACAGAGCTGTGCCAGGGCACCTGCGACCGCGTCACACACATCGCTCATTATAACACATCGACGAGAGAAGTCCGGTTGACATCACACTATTTCATACTTGTAATCTTATTAACGCCTACTTGCTTCGGGATCATGACATTCCATGTTGTAGGGAGAGAGTCTGTTGAGAGCAGGGATGTTAGGGAGCTCCGTAACCGTAACCGAAACTATCGGATATCCGATATAAAAAATTATCCGTAACCGTAACCGAATCCGAAATAAAAGTTTCGGATAATATCGGATAGGGGCGGAGCCTAATTGAGACACAAGATAAAGATAGCTATGATTGTTATGTTAAACTTAAATCATAGTAAATAAATATGTGCAATGTGCATTCTAAATTTAAATCTAATTTTAATATTTTCTTTGAATACGAAATTACTAAATAAGTATAAGTAATAATTTTATTATTACATTTTCATTTTAGGTAGATTAGATAACACTCAACATTTATTTATACTCATTTTTAATTTAAATAGCTATAATAACTCACAGACTGATTGTAATTCCTACCAAATAGTTGCATATAAATAAAACTATTTTATTAACTATTTGTATTGTACTTTTGAAATTCCTAAAAAAATTAATAACCGTAACCGAAATTATCCGAAACTAACGGATAATCCGAAATAATTCCATATCCGTATCCGTATCCGTATCCGGTATAATAATCATTCCTATATCCGTAATTAATCCGTATCCGAAATTTCATATCCATAACATCCCTAGTTGAGAGCCAAGTTTATCAGTTGCGTTTGCAACCACTAGAGCATAAGTTCTCAAACTTATTTTGCCCGCCGCCCACTTTGAGAAGGTTTTTTTTTCTAGAGGCCCCAATTTTTGCTACTGGCGCGAATCCGCATTTCCACGTTTTCTGTGTAAAAATGGACTTAATACACATAACAGCGTGTTGATGTGACCTAAACCCGCACTGGTTTAGGTCACACAATGCTATAATAGTAGATTGTTGTATCGAGCGCAAAGTGAGTTATTATTATACACGAGTGTTATGTTGGTGCCCGAACGCATGCGAGGGCACTAAATTAACACGAGTGCATTAATTACTCACTTTAGCAAGGTACATAATCTATTTTTCTTTCAACTACCAATATACCTACCGTGATAAAATATATCTACCTACTCAAAATAAAAACTCAAGTTAATGAAAATATGTTTTTAAATATTTATCCCGCGACTTTTGCGGCAAAATGTTATTAACAATTTCATTTGCAGCTGTTTTTATACTTTCCGAAGTTAAATTCATATTGCTATCGCTGTTTATTTCCATTTTTTTAAACTTTTCTTGCTAAATATGAAGTATCAAAGTTTTACAATGGTACAAAATGCGCGCCATTTCTTTTTTTAATTTTCACCAAGTCGGTTTTATTCAGCCGATTTTTATTTTCAGCCAGTATCTTTGTGATCTAATGCATACATTTTACATTAAACTTAATGGGAGACATTAAACCTGTGTAAATTTATATCTAAACTAGTATTTGGGCGTTGCGCGAGCTGCAAGCAGCTCGCGGGGTCGTGTTTTTGAGGAGTATTTCTTACCCTTGTAAAAAGTATTTGGGCGTTGCGCGAGCTGCAAGCAGCTCGCGAGGTCGTGTTTTTGAGGAGTATTTCTTACGATGGGGGGAGGGGTGAAGGGGGGAGAGGGGGGAGTTTTGAAAAATGATTTTGACCAACTCTAGGCCCCTTGACAAGAATCTGAAAAAAAAAATTTTCCAAGTCTCTTAACTTCCGAGATCTACCTAGAGGGGGGGAGAAGGGGGGCAAGGGGGGCAACTTTGAAAAATGGATTTTACTTTTCCGAGCCTCCTCTATACGAATCCGTAAAACAACAAAACACGGGACTCTTAGTTTCCGAGATACGATAGGGAGGGGGGAGAGTGGGGTGGAAAAGGGGAGGTTTGGGATTTTTCCCATACTCGTGAGAGTTACTTCTATACGAATCTGTAAAAATATACCCACCTCCCCCTTCACCATCTGGGAGAACAATTATGTCAGTGAGTGAGTGAGTCAGTGAGTGGTAATCGAGCTTTATATAGTATAACTAGTATTTGGGCGTTGCGCGAGCTGCAAGCAGCTCGCGTGGTCGTGTTTTTGAGGAGTATTTCTTACCCTTGTAAAAAGTATTTGGGCGTTGCGCGAGCTGCAAGCAGCTCGCGAGGTCGTGTTTTTGAGGAGTATTTCTTACGATGGGGGGAGGGGTGAAGGGGGGGAGAGGGGGGAGTTTTGAAAAATGATTTTGACCAACTCTGAGCCCCTTGATATGAATCTGAAAAAAAAAATTTTCCAAGTCTCTTAACTTCCGAGATCTACCTAGAGGGGGGGAGAAGGGGGAGAGAATGGGGTAATTTTGAAAAATGGATTTTACTTTTCCGAGCCTCCTCTATACGAATCCGTAATAAAATAAAACCCAGGTTTCTTAATTTCCGAGATACAAGGGGGGGAGGGGTGAAGGGGGGGAGAGGGGGAGTTTTGAAAAATGATTTTGACCAACTCTGGGCCTCTCGATATGAATCTGAAAAAAAAAATGTTCCAAGTCTCTTAACTTCCGAGATCTACCTAGAGGGGGGGGAGAAGGGGGGCAAGGGGGCAACTTTGAAAAATGGATTTTACTTTTCCGAGCCTCCTCTATACGAATCCGTAAAACAACAAAACACGGGACTCTTAGTTTCCGAGATACGATAGGGAGGGGGGAGAGTGGGGTGGAAAAGGGGAGGTTTGGGATTTTTCCCATACACGTGAGAGTTACTTGTATACGAATCTGTAAAAATATACCCACCTCCCCCTTCACCATCTGGGAGAACAATTATGTCAGTGAGTGAGTGGTAATCGAGCTTTATATAGTATAATAATAATAATAACTAGTATTTGGGCGTTGCGCGAGCTGCAAGCAGCTCGCGTGGTCGTGTTTTTGAGGAGTATTTCTTACCCTTGTAAAAAGTATTTGGGCGTTGCGCGAGCTGCAAGCAGCTCGCGTGGTCGTGTTTTTGAGGAGTATTTCTTACGATGGGGGGAGGGGTGAAGGGGGGGGAGAGGGGGGAGTTTTGAAAAATGATTTTGACCAACTCTGGGCCCCTTGATATGAATCTGAAAAAAACAATGTTCCAAGTCTCTTAACTCCCGAGATCTACCTAGAGGGGGGGGGGAGAAGGGGGGCAAGGGGGCAACTTTGAAAAATGGATTTTACTTTTCCGAGCCTCCTCTATACGAATCCGTAAAACAACAAAACACGGGACTCTTAGTTTCCGAGATACGATAGGGAGGGGGGAGAGTGGGGTGGAAAAGGGGAGGTTTGGGATTTTTCCCATACTCGTGAGAGTTACTTGTATACGAATCTGTAAAAATATACCCACCTCCCCCTTCACCATCTGGGAGAACAATTATGTCAATCAGTGAGTCAGTCAGTGAGTGAGTGGTAATCGAGCTTTATATAGTATAATAATATAATATAACTAGTATTTGGGCGTTGCGCGAGCTGCAAGCAGCTCGCGGGGTCGTGTTTTTGAGGAGTATTTCTTACCCTTGTAAAAAGTATTTGGGCGTTGCGCGAGCTGCAAGCAGCTCGCGGGGTCGTGTTTTTGAGGAGTATTTCTTACGATGGGGGGAGGGGTGAAGGGGGGGAGAGGGGGGAGTTTTGAAAAATGATTTTGACCAACTCTGGGCCCCTTGATATGAATCTGAAAAAAAAAATGTTCCAAGTCTCTTAACTTCCGAGATCTACCTAGAGGGGGGGGGAGAAGGGGGGCAAGGGGGCAACTTTGAAAAATGGATTTTACTTTTCCGAGCCTCCTCTATACGAATCCGTAAAACAATAAAACACGGGACTCTTAGTTTCCGAGATACGATAGGAAGGGGGGAGAGTGGGGTGGAAAAGGGGAGGTTTGGGATTTTTCCCATACTCGTGAGAGTTACTTCTATACGAATCTGTAAAAATATACCCACCTCCCCCTTCACCATCTGGGAGAACAATTATGTCAGTGAGTGAGTGAGTCAGTGAGTGGTAATCGAGCTTTATATAGTATGTATAATAAAAAAATGTCCATTAATGAAAAACTGTGCAACCATGAGATTTAATATAACATTTCTGCACTGTTTTGGTTCTAAGCAAAAAATACGTCCTTTGTGATCGGTTTTGTAGTGATTAATGATAACATTACTACGTAGTTGAAAGAAAAAGTATTTATTTTGTATATTTTTTTGTTGTTATGTTATAATTCGTGTATCAATCAAACAGTTTATGCAAACACTGTGTATTGTTTTTGCTGTCCGTTTGTCTTCCACTCTTCTGTCAACACTGACCCTGACGGAGGGGGGCAGGGGGGGGGGGGTGACTATCAAAACAAGAGGATAATAATAATAATTGTTTTAGCGCACAATGCTAGGCTCGGGGCGTTTGCCCGCCGGCCGCGCGTCACACCGAACGCGAATCTAGCGAAGATTGATGATCAATATCTTATAGGTTATCAACTTTTGATAATACAAACGGTGGAGGTAAGCATCGTGAGGGTTTTTTTTAATTGAACAGGAAAACTGGAACAGGAACAGGGCAGGGAGCAGGGTGTAAAGTTTACTCATCATCCTCTATAGAAAAGGGAGGATCCCCCGACCAGACGGGTGTTGTGTCTGGCGGGCAACTGCCCGATGATTCATGTCGGGCCGTTGTATCTATGCTAGTTGCGCGGTAAACTCTGCTTGCGAGATGCAGGATTTTGCGTGACGTCAATATGGCGCGTTGTTCGCATGTGGCGTTGCAGATGCTGCGACAACTATAAATAATAAATAAATACTTTGTACCAATGAGGTGACATTGACGCCATTGACACTATCGACACACTACAGACATTATTTTGCCACTGTTGCAAATTTGGCATTCTGCAGAAACTTCAATGGCGTTTCAGTGGTGTCTCAGTAGTGTATCGATAGTGTGGCAGTACTATAGTTTTCAGTGTTGCTAACAAAAATCTATCATGCGACCATAGAGGTACACCAAATCTACCACTTTAACGGCATCTCATTAACGACATATATGTAAATGTCTATTAACTGCTCTCAAATTACGATGTTTATTTTTTACACACTTCTTTGACATAATCTTTTATTATTTGACATCTTATAGACAATTCTAATTTTTCACCTCTTTATTAGTGGTTTTAGTAGATTTTTATATTTTATTTATCCTTTTGATAGATTCTTATTTTGTAAATGTGAGGACTTTGTAGATCTGTAGACCATTTTTTATTTTATCAAGTACCTGGTACAGTCAGCAACAAAAGTCGATTAACACTTCAGTTTTTTTAATCTCACTTATTGAGCAAAATATTAACACTTCAGTTTTTTTAATCTCAGTTATTGAGCAAAATATTTGTTCAATATTGCATTGTACTTCTACTGCAATTTTGAACAAATATTTTGCTCAATAACTGAAATTAAAAAAACTGAAGTGTTAATCGACTTTTGTTGCTGACCGTACTTGTTGTCAGGCCTACGCTGTCCTCCCATACTTACTTTAATTTGAAAACATTGTAAAAGCTAATTATTTGTCGTGGAGTTTATTGCTGGCTCTTCTCCATGGGAAACAACCAATTAGAACTTGTGCACTTGGCTTCTGACGTTTCATAAGTGCCCATGTAGGTTTATGTGAAATACAACAATTTGATTTGTGATCATTTTTTTAATTGCTCGCTGAGATCCGAACCCAGAACTCCATGCTTAGCAGTCTCACGTACGGGACGACTAACGAGACAAGCTATATTTTGGTTGAGATTACGCGTCGGTGTGAGCCTGTTGATCTGTCAGTACTTACGAATCAAAATAGTGAGTTCTTTGTGTATAGGTATTATTTGCCCAAACGCTCTGTTTGTCGACAACTCGACAAATAGCCCCGAGTCGAGAGAGGCTTCAAGGAATAATCGACTAAGTACAAATACAGACTACGGGTTGTTACTAATTAAACAATTAACTATTTATATAAATTATATGAACTTAGAGTTTATTTGTTACACTCGCGAATCATATTTTAATCAACATGACACTAAACCTGCAAATTGCAAAAGACGTGAGAAAATTTGAATTTCGCGGGCTATTTTCGTGTCTTTTCACTAAGACTTCATAATCACTTCCCTACTCATTCGTTCAATCGTTCTTTTCATTCGCGTTCTCCTCATTCAATGAGGGTTTTCTGAAATGACGTTCGCTAGGTGGCAGCACTGACACGTCAGGTCCAGGCATCTGTCAAAGAGCCTATATTTTCTTTAGTCATGACTGAATGATGAACGAATGAATGAATCGAATGATGAACGTCATCATATATTTTATATTGGAAGACCTCTTGTCACAGTGGTGCCAACTGGTGTCGTAAATTTTCAAGAAAACCCTCATTGATATTAATATTTTCCTAGTACTCCTCCTAGTAGTAGTAGTTTAGTAGAACTTGTGGACACATTATAGGTTAGTGAGAATATTACAGTAAATAAAATATTCTGCGAACATCCCATTAGAGGTATTTACCGTTTATAAATAAAATTGGAAGGAGTTTTTTTTTTTTTTTTTTTTTTTTTTTTTTTTTTTTTTTTTTTAGTTTAATATGGAGAGAGTCATTTATTACATTAAATTAAATTAAAATTAAATACTAACTTAACTAAAACTATACAGAAACTAAAAAATTGCGTCGAAAAATTCATCCGCATCGCTGTCGACTGGTAATGTACCCAAGAGACTGGCGGCATTACCACGTTGAATCGCGATACTCAGCCTCTGGCCAAGGTAAAAGCCAGCTCTTGAGTCACGGGAAGTGTCAACCAGCCGTTTAGATATTTCTTTAAAAAGACCATGAGCACTCGGACCCCACGGCCCGAGGGTTTCAACCCCAAACGGCTCGAAAATATAATTTCCGATAAGGTTATCATATTTTCGCCGCTTGAGGTTTTCCGCAGCCGCAGCAGCAGCGCCAGCACAGCACGCCGAGCCAGGAAGATGGGATGGCGCAAGAGTATCGACACACGTTGCGTCCCAAACTAAAGGCCTACCCACCTTCCATGGAAATAAAGACATACCGTCCGGTCTCTTGCCATCGTCGCGTGCCAAGCCATTGGGTTCTAATACAGCTGGAACGCCGGCGGTAACAAGAGCTCGTCGGATGATGTCATTAATGTTTGCGTGCCGTGCTAAGCGACCCGCACTTCGGCTGCAAGACAGGCCGTGGTGTCCGAGGCTGTTGACATCTTCGCCACAGTGACAGCGATGGGGAGAGCAGCAAGGAGTGCCTAGTCGTAAGGAAGCAGCGAGGCGAAAAGTAGTGTCGTCGAACAAAGTGCCTATGTTCGACGAAGGTAGTGCATGAAGCCAAAGACCCGACTCCCACCTACCCACAGCCAGCAGGCGCGCACGTTCCGCAGTAGTAGCAGACGAGTCAAGTAAATTGTTCTGTACTACTCTGCAGAGCGGCTCATCCCACCGTCTCTGGGAAGATGGATTGTCGGGTGGATCTGTATTCGGGCAAGCGACTCTCCAGGCATCCATAGCCTCGGTGAAACACGGCACATCAGAATTAATCAGTGTGGAGGCTAGGATTTTCCTGATTAATTTATCAGTGCCGTGGACCGAAGATATGAAAGCCGGTAAACTAATACTAGAAATTTTGCGGACGCCGAGGCCCCCCATACGAATGGGAAGAGTAGCTTGTGCCCAAGCTCGGTCGTCCATGGCCACATTTAAAATGGAAGTTAATGTATGCCTGATAATTTGGTCCATTTTGTCTAAAAGGTGAGTATGCTTCCAAAAATGGGAAGCGCGAAGGAAATAATTAAATTTAGGGCCGAAACAGCAGAAGCGGATTAAGGTTATGGCCGAATGCATATTAATTTGGAACAATCTTTCCGAAACGTCATTGAAATTTTGGATTTTTTCCTCAATAAAAACTGGAAAGGAATTGTCAAAAATCGGAGACCCAAGGAGACGAAGAGAGCTTTTCTCAATAATTTTGATTTCTGGAGCTATTGCGTTAAATTTGGGAAGTGTCAGATGTCTGTCAGTACTGTCCGCTAAATATAGTTCACATTTTGAAAGATTGAGATCAAGGCCAATGGAATGAAGTTCATTTTTTAAAAATTGAAGGTCATGTAATACAGTTTCTGCATCGCCTCCCAAGGTTCCATCATCGAGATACCAAACGTTAAATTTGGAATTTAGCTGTCTAATAATTGGGTGAATTGCTAAACTAAAAATCACTGGCCCGAGGGGGTCACCTTGTTGACAGCCAACAGCAGATTCCAAAAGGTTGTCCCGATACAGTAATTTAGAAGGATGTCTGTAACATTGCCAAATGAAACTATAAATTTGGGGAATTTCTTTTCTAGTTTCTGCCAGCAAGGTGTCCCTATTAACAGAATTGAAGGCATTCTTTATGTCAACCTTCAGGATGACCTCTCCTTTTTCAGAATTTAAGTAGGTCGACAAGGCGTGTACGGCAGCCTCACAGCCCCCTTTGGAGCCGTAACCTAGCTGCAGGGGCTGAAATTTTTCCGAAACAATCTCACCATAAAATTTACAACAAATTTTGGCTGCCATACGGCGATAAGTAGTGCCCACGGCAATGGGCCGAATGCCGCCATCCTTCTTACGCAGGGCGCATAGATTGGCCCCGTACAGAACGTCGATGACGGCTTCGTTCACCTTGCCGGAGAGCATAAGGTTAACCAAAACCGTAAGCTCCTTCAAGAGCAACTCACCAGCTGCCCCGGCGCCTGAACAAATAAGGTCCTTAAGGTGCTGAGGACTCAGGCCGTCGAGACCGCCAGCGGAGCCGTTCCGGAAGGAGCAAATGGCTGTGACCAACTCTCGACCTGTAATGGTGAGGGAATGGTTATCAGTATCAGGAGGGTCGGGGAAAGAAAGGCCATCCGCTGCGGCAGGGTGTTTGCTCTCCAGAGCTGCGAGTGTTTCTGGAGAACACGGTGCCACCACATCACTACTAAAAAGAATCCTGGCAGCTCCGCTAATGTCACCTTCCCCTAACTTAGATTCTACCAGGTGTGATATACTTCTTAATGAGGTATATCTCTGTGTCTGCAATTTTGAATCTAAATTATGGGCCATAATATTACAGTTTTCTTTAATTTGTGCAGTTAGTGTTTTTTTGGTTGCCAAATTCTTTTGTACATGTAGAATTCTGTAAGGGAAGGTGAGTAGTTGTTCCCAAGCACTTAGCGAGTTCTCGCGGGCGGCAAGACGAACGCAACCTGCTAGGTGTTGCGCCACTAGAGGTCTAGCGCCGCGGGGAACTCGCTTTAAAACAGGAATAGAGTTTTTTAATTTGGACAAAGTTTTCCAAAACGGGTCAAAAGTGGATGTAGCTGGAGTTGTAGGTGTAGGTGTTAAGTCAGGGTCTGAGGTGAGTGCATTTGGTGGTCTGTGCACCTTTCCAATATGCACATTCAAACCCCGCTTACCTTTAAAAAACCGTGCCTGGGTACACAGCGGACATCTCTCCAGGATGCTCAGCGATGTTGAAGGTTGACATGCACTGTTAACTACCACATCGCTGCTGCCACTAAGCATTTTAAAGCTATATGTATTTTACTTATTAAAACTAATAAAAATAATAACAATAAAATAAAATCACAAAAAGAAACACTAAAACGTCTATGTGACACCGATGACAAAGACGGGAGCTGTGACAGGACCGGCGCAGTCACGCAGGCGGCCTAGGGCACCGCGCCGCCGATGAATTTTGGCGCAGCCCTGGCAACCGTTGCCTGGAGACATCGTACTGGCGTCGCGTCGTTCAAAATGATCTTCACAACAAAACAAACGCTGTCCAGGTTGACTATTCCAAATTGACTTCTTCGCACCATTTCCCTTTTAAGGTTTATTTGAACAACACAAGCAAATTGTGTCGGCTATTTGTTATACACGTCGTGAAGCATTTAGCACAAGCAGTCTTTGAGCGATTGGGTACGCTACGGATCGGGAGGGATACAACGAAAACATCCACAGAGTAGAATAATTTAAATAGGAAATATATCGTTATACTATATTATTATGAAATTCAAACAAATTATCCGTCAAGTTTCCCTTTATACAAACAATATAGGAGTTTTATTGCATCAATAGAAATATATTAAGTGTAAGAACGCAAAAGGTTAACTTGAAAGTTGTCTTCTAATGCAATGATAGCGTTCTTAGCAGAGACTAGACTTCCAATTACTTCTGATAGTGGTCCCTGAGTGTATCGAGGGTACCGTGTTACCCAGTAACTGGGTTGTGGAAGTCTGATAGGGAGTCGCTCCATGTATAATACTGGTATTCTGCTGTATTTGGTTAGACTGGAAGCTGACCTCAACATAGTTGGAAAAAGGGCTTGGCACAATGAGTGTTTCGGTTCGGGGCTCGAAACCAAGGCCTCACAATCAGCAGTCACGCCTGCCACCCATGTCAGCCGCCACTATTAAACAAGTTCTGTTTTGTTAGTGGTTCTTCTGATATAACTGTCGTATGGTCCACACTGGTGCAGGCCGGGCGCTGTGAGCTGACAGCGTGGTCCTAGGGCTTTGGGCCTCGCCGGCTTGAGTAGCTGCAAGTACTTAGTTACGATGAAATAAAAAAACTACACTTAAAAATAGAATCGCAGTTTTCAATGTTAATTCTGAATAAAAATGGATTTTAATCGAACTGCTCAGATATGACCTTGAAAACTGCCACTATTTTTAGGGTTCCTTACTTCAAAAGGAAAACGGAACCCTTATAAGATCACCTCGTTGTCCGTCTGTCAAGAACCTTTTTCTCAAGAACGCGTGAAGTTATCAAGTTGACACTCGCAAGGGAATCACAAATCAAACCTGTAGGGTACCTACAGTACCCGGCGATAAATATTGCACATCGACCTTTGGAAAGAGACAATCTACTAATTTCGGCTTCGTAGAGCGTTATCTCCGTCGCACGAAATACAAACAGTCCGGTATCTATTAGGAGCTGTTAAAACAATTATGATTTGCGTCTTTTAATAATTATTTTTATTCTTTGTATAAAATACAAAAAAAGGTAAAGGTCGATGTGCAATATTTATCGCCGGGTACTGTAACAGGCAATACATGTGATGGCTTGTGGTCACCGACAACCATGGACATCTTCATGTTAATGCAGTTTTTTTTTTTCCATGCATTGTAGACGCGTTGCCATCTATCACACAGACAACGCTGGAATGTCTGATGTGTCTATAATTACATTGGTATACCCAGAAATCATCATGGCTGAATTATAACAGCGGCACGGGTCAATGTTCGAGGTAAAGCAATGCTTGCCGAGGTCGATTCGTAGATTCGGGCGACCATTTATTACATACCAAGATCCCTTCGTAGATTGTCCCTCTGGGAGGGCAGAGGTCTCTTCTTATACAGAGAAGGCACAAGCATGCTCAGTACGGGTTGGCGGTTGTACAGACGCCAGCACATCAAGCTACTACAATCTGTCTAATTTCTTTTATAGATTTTGAACTTTATCGCTAGAGCATAAGGTTCAAAGTTGATTGGGAAACTTTAACAGTTTCCGGTAGGTTGATGTGCTGGCGTCTGTACTTACTTACATAATTGTGTGAACTGATTGATTGATGAACTGTGAACTTTTTTAAAATTACGAGAATTGCTCCTCAGATATGACATCATCAAGTGGATGTTTATTTAAGGTAGCCCGCGAAATTCAAATTTTCTTACGTTTTTTGCAATTTGCTGGTCAGTATTAAGTTGTACGTCGATCAAAATATGATTCGCGGCCGTAACAAATATGTATTTATAGAATTATAATCATTAAAGTCGTCAACACATCTCTCTAAGACCACGTAAGCCCAAAGAATGATGATTTCATGAAACAGTTATTCTTTGGAGTTACGTGGTCTTAGAGAGTTGTGTTGATGACTTTAATAATTATAATTCTGTAAATACATATTTGTTACGGCCGTGAATCATTTATATCAACGTACAACTTAATAATAATAATTCTTTATTTTCGGACAACAGTGATCCAGCGTGTTAGTAAACAATATTATAACTTATTACTACTTAAATTGCAACTTTGCAAAGCAAATTGCAAAAAAACCTAAAAAGAAATGAATTTCGCGGGCTACCCTGGCGCTTTCGCCTTAACGGAAAACTAAGATCTAAGAGGTTCTAAGTAGACCATACTTTACTAAGTCGAAAGCGACGACATTTTGCTCCAATTCACCTGACTCCCATGATGCTCCGCTACTCGAATCGCGACATAATGTAATGTAGTAAAGTTTCTTAGCGGAATTCGGGGTTTCCGTCGGCGGAGGTGTGCTAATGCCCAGTGTACGTTTATATTGACTTTAGACTTTCATACCTGTGATGCATCATCATCTACCTAGCCTTTTCCCAACTATGTTGGGGTCGGCTTCCAGTCTAACCGGATGCAGCTGAATACCAGTGTTTTACATGGAGCGACTGCCTATCTGACCTCAACAACCCAACAACTGGGATGTTGAGGTCCCCTGGTAAGACTGGTTGTCAGGTTTTCGGGTTTCTGACTACCCGTAACGACTGTCAAAGATCCACGAATGACAGCCGGGACCAACGGCGTAACGTGCTTTCCGGAGGGCTCTTAAATGATAAATGATTTTATTTTGTAAGTATAGGTTTGCACAAACACTTTTACACGTCAATCATATTTTTTAAACTAGATGAGGTCGGCGTTTCCTATCTGACTACTCTGAGAAGAAAGGCCGAAGCAAACTCAGAGGTCATAGTCTCTTTTAAAGTCCAGACATAATCTTGGTCAGGTTATATGAAGACCATGTAGGTCTGTCATAGGCCATGGACGTCTGAGATGGTCTTTTGAGGAAAGAACCACACAGATTGAGAGGACCTGTCCAGTCAGTGAACGCATTTGTCAGAAATCGTGCAGCTCAACTCAAGACTTAAGGAGCTCAACGATTCGACGAACAATACCAAAGAAAGGACATTTGGGTAGGCCACATAAATTACTCAAACTGCCAGACCATGGAGAGAATAATAAAAAAATAGTCTTGATATGTAAAGATAGTCACTCATCCACGGACCAACCTCGACAAGCGTAGCTTAACCTGATCGATCGACCCGTGTGGCTAATATTACTTAGCCACAAACCCCCTCTTTTTCCTTTCATACCTGTGATGATGCCTCACTAAATAGTGTCAAATTTTCGTCTGGGTACTGAAGGGAGAGGATAAGGACCAGGAGGATATAAATGAAAAGATGTTTTTGTGAGCGTACGTTTATAATGACTGATCGTGCTCGAGTAGACAGCGCCTGCCTAACATAGCTTAAAACTAACTGTTACATTATTATTAGTTTATAATTATTACTAAATACATTAGATGCGGCGACTTGCACACACAATAGGTACTATAAGACAATTTTTAAATAGATCTCCTGCACATTTATGCAAACATGGTACATCTTTTTTACACTAATCAATTTTTTTTTTGTTTTTCATCGGAGGTTTAAATATTTTATTCTCAAAAAGACAAAAGTGCACTTACATGAGAATATAAGATAACATTATGTAATTAACTTATTCTAGGTAACGATCACTGATAGAATACAATAGACTTAAAATTATTTTGTTTTTAAATCGGTTCGGTTACACGTTTAACAGTTTTATTCTCGACTAGTAGGCTATGTAGTTACATTGTTAGTGAGTGTTTTCAATTATGTAATGTGATTGTTTTGATTTAAAACCGCAGAAAGAGCTTACATTTTTTATATACGATGGTAAATGATTATAAAATTGTGCCCCTTCATAGGTATTATTCGTTTTAGCATAGTTATTATTTATAATAATATTTATTTCAGGTAAATAACACCCATTATTAGTACCTACACGTATAAAATAAAATCACATAAAATTTAAATAAAATCAATACAGTTCGCGACGCACGCGCTTGCCGATCGGTAGTGTCGTGTCCTTGAAAAATGGCTTCTAACGTGGTAAAGTGTAACTCCTGTAATGTTGTTATAAATGAGGTGCTTGCATTTATTTGCAATAAAATGGACGTTATGGATGAAGAAAGCATTAGTCGTATATGTAAAAGTGCGTTTACGGAGTCGGATATTGAAAATGCTAAGGATCTGCTTTTCCATTCTATTTCGACCGCAAAGCGGAAGAAAATAAGGAAGAGGGACGGTAAAACGCTTCGTAATATTGATGATATTCTGTGTTTATTAAAAGAAACGGACCCAGAAGAAATTCCGATATTTGTGGCTCGAGACCTGCAAAAACTACCGCCTGTACTGTTCGACCATGTCGATGTGACAAGCTTATTAAAGGACATACTAAAGATGCAAAGTGAAATTACTCAGATAAGAGAACAGTACGCCACTGCTGACCAGTTACGCCAGATAAAGTTGGATCTTGATTCGTTAAAAAATACGACAAGGGTTAATTATTTTCCGTGTAATGTGAACACAATACAAGGTGCCTCAGGGGTTACTATATATGAAGAGAGTAACAGTGGCCCTGTCGGTTTGCCACCCATAATATGTTTGGATAATGAAAACCAGTGCAAATCGCCGTTCGTAAATTTATCGAGTAAGGGAGGTAGTTGTAAAACACCTCAACCGATACGTGCAGAACAGAGCAGCCGATCCGAAGCAACGCGCGAGGTCGACGAGGCGGCCAATCAGCGGCAGCAACCAGGCCGATCATCAACGATCGTAGCCGAGTGCGCGCCGACGCAAGCGCCTCGCTTATCTATGCAGGCGTTGGGACATACGAGCGTTCCGAATGTACAACATGTCGTCACACAAAACCAAAAATGTTTTGCTGATATTGTACGTGAGGGGCAATGGAAACCTGAACGAAATGACAATGGGTGGATTGAGGTTCAAAGAAAAAAACATAGGAATCGTTTTATTGGAAACAGAGGGAAGGCTGTTATAGACCCTGCAGTTAAATTCAAAGCAGCTGATATACAAACCCCGATGTACATTTATAATGTGGCGAAGGAAGTGACCATGTGTGACATAGTAAACTACATTAGAGATAAATGTAATACAACCGTCACTTTAGAAAAAATGAACATGAAAATGGAAAAAGACTATAATGCTTATAAAGTTTTTGTTCCAAAATATAAGTTGGACATGTTTATGGAATCAAATTTTTGGCCAGAAGGAATAGCTTTTCGTCGTTTTATAAACTTCGATCGGCAAATAAAAGCCAGAGAGGATACTCTGAAAAGTGTTGCTAACTCAAATCATGATTAGTACAACTAGGTTAGTAAGTTACAACTGCAAAAGTGTGACGCGTTCGGTTGAATGTATACGCCAAATTTGTAAGACGGCAGATATAATTGCTTTACAAGAAACTTGGTTGCTACCGCACGACGTTGCATATCTGGGCAGCATAGACAACGACTTTGGTTTCGTCGGTAACTCAGCTGTGGATACCTCTGCCGGCATACTTCGAGGTAGACCGTATGGAGGTGTGGCCATATTATGGAGGAAAGGTTCGTTTCCCACGGTGACAGAGATACCATGCTCTAGTGTGCGTCTGGTAGCAGTGAAACTCGAACTCACTGATCGTGCTATAATCGTTCTTTCTGTGTATATGCCAACAGACGTAACAGATAACTTAGTAGAATTTACCGAATGTTTATGTGAAATAAATGCCATTATTGAAAGTAATAATGTAGAATCAGTGTTTATATTGGGTGATTTTAACGCACATCCAGGTGAGCCTTTTGATACTGAACTAAAACACTTTTGTGCCGAACAGTTGTGGTCGTGCGTCGACAGAGAACTATTGCCGTCGGATACGTACACTTTTGTGAGTGACGCACACGGATCACGGCGCTGGCTTGACCACTGTGTCGTGACTAGCGCCGCGCGGCACGCTGTTGTCGGTGCGTCTGTTCTTTATGACATTTACTGGTCCGACCACTATCCGATACAATTCGAGTGCGATCTAGGATTAATAAAACCTAAAAATGTGCTGTCTAAAACTGTCATTAGCAGTGATCAAGTAACATGGGGTGAAAGGGACCGTAACCAAATTTGTGAATACAATAGGCTGTGTCATGTTAAATTGAAAAATGTTGATTTTCCGTCTGAAATGAGTAGTTGTGCTGATAAAATGTGTTCCAACACACACCATAGACGTTGTCTAGATAACTTGTATGATGAAATAGTATGTATATTAACAGATGCGTCTAAATGTTCATCTGTTAGAAAGAGACGTAACAAAGGTAGCATTACCGGGTGGAACAGATACGTCAGGGATGCTCATGTGAGGGCCAGGCTTTGCTTTCAGATGTGGGTGCTGAATGGAAAACCTGCTGACGGATATGTTTACGAAAACATGACTGAATCCAGAAAGTTTTTTAAGTCCCAATTGAAGTGGTGTCAGGATAACGAGCAAAAAATTAAAATGGACATAATTGCAGACCACCACTGCAAGAAGGATTTTAAGGGTTTTTGGAAAAAGACAAATCAGTTAAATCCGAGGCCTGGTCACCCTGTGAGTGTGGCTGGCGTGCATGAACCACGGGAAATTGCCAATCGTTTTCACCAGCTTTTTAAAGTTGATTCGCTTTTGGGTGCGGCACCGCAGATGCCTGATGTTGAGTCAGCCGTCGGAGATCTTAAAGTCAGGTTTTCAGCCAAGGATGTGGCAGGCATTATTGGAAATATGAGAAGAGGTAAATCTCCTGGTCACGATGGCCTCAGCATCGAGCATCTGCAAAATGCAGGAGTTCACTTGCCAAGGGTGTTGGCCATGTTTTTTAATCTGTGCATTAGTCATTCGTACCTACCTGATAGATTGATGTACACTGTTGTTGTGCCAATTCCTAAAAATAAAACCGGTGATACTTCGGATTTATTAAATTATAGACCGATTTCATTAGCCACGGTCATTGCGAAAGTACTGGACAGTCTGCTTGACCAGCAACTGGGCAGGCATATTAAGCTCCATGACGCACAATTTGGATTTCGATCTGGTTTGTCAACGGAAAGTGCTATCATGTGTCTTAAGCAGACTGTTCAGTATTATAGTGATCGGAAAAC
Source organism: Luperina testacea (assembly GCA_927399505.1). Taxonomy (NCBI): domain Eukaryota; kingdom Metazoa; phylum Arthropoda; class Insecta; order Lepidoptera; family Noctuidae; genus Luperina; species Luperina testacea. The sequence goes on from OV656782.1 coordinate 1,756,748, forward strand.
ACCCGTTTTTGCATGCTTTCTCGATCTCTCAAAAGCTTTCGACCTGGTGTCATATGACAAACTGTGGCGCAAGCTCGAAGGTGAGACAGATTGCAGTCCGGAAGTTATATCTATTTTTAGGTATTGGTACAACAACCAGAAAAATAGTGTCAGATGGGCGGGCTCCTTCTCGGATGTGTACAGGTTGCAGTGCGGGGTGAGACAGGGTGGATTGACTTCACCGAAGCTCTTCAACCTGTACATTAACCAACTTGTCGGTGAACTCAGCAGTGCCAGTGTCGGGTGCTACATAGACGGCGTTTGTCTCAACAATATCAGTTATGCAGATGATATGGTACTGCTGAGTCCATCGATTGGGGGTTTACGTAAGCTGATACGGATTTGTGAGTCCTATGCGGAGGCCCATGGGCTCAGATACAACACAAAGAAAAGTGAACTCCTAGTATTTAAGGGGCGGGGCAAAAATTATGTGACTGTGCCTACAGTCACCTTAGCTGGTACCCCCTTAAACAGAGTCGCTCAGTTCAAGTATCTGGGCCACTGGGTTTCCGAGGACCTGAAAGATAACGCGGATGTGGAAAGGGCACGTAGGGCGTTGGCTGTCCGGTGCAATATGTTGGCCCGCAGGTTCGCGCGTAGCAGTAATGAAGTGAAAGTGACTCTTTTTAAGTCTTACTGCCAAACACTTTACACGTGCAGCCTGTGGGTTAATTACACACTTGGCGCATACAGCGCCCTGCGTGTTCAATACAACAACGCGTTTAGGGTGCTGCTGGGGCTGCCACGATTCTGCAGTGCTTCGACTATGTTCGCAGAAGCGCGCACTGATGGGTTTCATGCTCTTATAAGGAAGCAGTGTGCGTCGCTGCTGAGTCGTGTTAGGTCCAGTAGCAACAGTATGATAGGCGTGTTCGTGGACAGGTGGGACTCTCCACTGCTGCGCCACTGGATACGTTTGCATACTGCACTGTGAGCAGTGGACAGTTTCCTCCTGGTCTTAATGTGTGTAACTGTCTTATTGTTTTGTGTTTTTTATCTGCTTTTATTTTTGTGTGTGTTGTTTTATTTTGATCTTATATGTGTGTGTTACAATATGGATATTAATCTGAAATAAATGTTTATTATTATTATTATTATTAATACAAATCAAATTAAATTAAATTCAATACAAATCAAATTAATCAATACAAATCAAATTAATGAAAAATGCACATAGAATAAACCAAATTAAATTAAAATAAATCAAATTAAAATAAATAATCGAAACAATAAAATTAATATACAAACAAAAATTTACAATCCAAAACAAACAACAGAATAAAACAAAAACACATAATATTACATAGTACGAGGGGATGTGCTACTATGAAGCTGCATCCACCTCTGCAACAGGGGCAGATCCCACCGCTCGGACAATACCTTCAGGCCGCTGTTCGAGCTGTTTTGTAGGCGACTTAATAGCGAAGCGCTCCGTTTCCTTATAATCGCGAAAAAGTCATCGGTCCGCGCCTCAGCAAACATAGTCGAAGCACTACAACACCGCGGAAACCCTAACAACATCCTGAAAGCATTGTTGTACTGTACGCGCAGTGCGCTGTACGCCCGCTGCGTAAAGTTGGTCCACAGGCTGCACGTGTAAAACGACTGACAATATGCTTTAAATAAAGTCACCTTTACTGGTCTAGTACATCGTGCAAACCTGCGAGCCAACATATTACACCGGACAGACAGCGCCCTGCGCTCCCTGTCAATGTCCAGATTGTCACACAGGTCGTCGGAGACCCAGTGACCCAGATACTTGAATTGCTTCACCCTGTTTAGAGGAATGCCACAAAGAGTGACTGGAGGTACAGATGATTAGCATTTGGTACCGGCTTTAAAAATCATAAGTTCACTCTTCTTGGCATTGTACCTGAGCCCATGGGCCTCCGCATATGACTCACATAAGCTCAGAAGTTTACGTAGCCCACCGATCGATGGGCTCAGCAACACCATATCATCCGCGTAACTGATGTTGTTCATACTGACCCCATCTATAGAACACCCAATATTAGTGCTGCTGAGCTCACCGATCAGCCGGTTCATATACAGGTTAAAGAGCACTATGCATTTTATTATAACGTATATTTAAATACAAACAAAAGATATAATTCATTTAATTTACGACAAATCTGGCTGACAGGTTGATAACAGTAATAATCCTACAATGTTGATCCTAAACATAACGTCAATTCATGATGTATGAACCATCTAAGTGGTGCTTTAATGTTATAAACATCATTTACATAAAATTAACATGTGTTTATAACGCACTTAAACACAGGATGCTCATAATGGGTTCAGTAAGTAGACATATATCTTGGTATAGTTGTTTTATCTTACGAAGGTGGGTTACGTGACTTTTTTGACGTCGAAATAAGAGCCATTTTGTTACGATTCAGCCGCCTTTGTGAGATAAAACTACTATAGGTAGGTATGGTATCTGTCATGTGCTAATACGTTCGGAGCAGCAACGTCTTCTAAGGAAAAAGGACATCATTCAAGTGTCGAACATTTTAAACCCAAAAACTAAAGTGCGGTACTTTAATTTTTGGGTTTAAAATGTTCGACACTCCGGCCAGAAAAAAAAATACAATTTTATACTTGAAGAACAGGGTCGTAATTCCCTATGACCACTTAACGATTTCTATGAAACCACGTCAATTCCTTATCTGTATATTTTAGAAGGATGATTCTGACAATGATTTCTAATCCATCAGCCCCGAGATATTAGCATTTGAATAGTATAAGACTCAAGTTAACTGTTTCAAAAGTTCAGTTGAAATATGGGATTATAACAGGCCATGCAAGTTAGAGGAAGTTTTCTTAACGGATAAAGGTGAATGAGCCTTAACGGAGAGGTTTGGCATTACGCCAATATTCACCAAAGGGTTAGGTAGGCGTGTAATGGTACTCATATATACAAGTAAAAAAATCGTGGATCGAACGAAACAGGGCGATAGTTGAGGTTATTTGCCAGTAAAAAATATCTCTGTGGCAGAGCCCTAAATTGATCTCCTTACAATTTATGACAATTTAAGTGTTTACAGTAAGGTTCTAAAGTTACAAATAATTTTTCGTGAGACTTAAAAGATATTGAAAAAAGTGCCAGTACTTATAAATCATGGTACCCATTGTTATAAAAGCACTTTTGTAGTGATGATGATATTTTTTTTTTTACTGCATATAACGCCAACTATCGCCCTATTACGTTTGATCAACGATTTTTTACCCATCAGTTTATTTATACCAATAACTAGCTTCTGCCCGCAACTTCGTCCGCGTGAAATTTCTTGTTACTCCGACCCACCCCGTCGCATCGCATCGCCTGCCCGCGCTATTACTTCGTTTTTGCTTAGCGTTCTTTCATGACATTTTTCTTTTTGCTCGGCTCTTAAAGGTCATAGCGTGATGTTAAATAGCTATAGGCTATTTAACATCACGCTATGACCTTTAAGAGCCGAGCAAAAAGAAAAATGTCTCAAAAGTTCAGTTGAAATATGGGATTATAACAGGCCATGCAAGTTAGAGGAAGTTTTCTTAACGGATAAAGGTGAATGAGCCTTAACGGAGAGGTTTGGCATTACGCCAATATTCACCAAAGGGTTAGGTAGGCGTGTAATGGTACTCATATATACAAGTAAAAAAATCGTGGATCGAACGAAACAGGGCGATAGTTGAGGTTATTTGCCAGTAAAAAATATCTCTGTGGCAGAGCCCTAAATTGATCTCCTTACAATTTATGACAATTTAAGTGTTTACAGTAAGGTTCTAAAGTTACAAATAATTTTTCGTGAGACTTAAAAGATATTGAAAAAAGTGCCAGTACTTATAAATCATGGTACCCATTGTTATAAAAGCAATTTTGTAGTGATGATGATATTTTTTTTTTTTACTGCATATAACGCCAACTATCGCCCTATTACGTTTGATCAACGATTTTTTACCCATCAGTTTATTTATACCAATAACTAGCTTCTGCCCGCAACTTCGTCCGCGTGAAATTTCTTGTTACTCCGACCCACCCCGTCGCATCGCATCGCCTGCCCGCGCTATTACTTCGTTTTTGCTTAGCGTTCTTTCATGACATTTTTCTTTTTGCTCGGCTCTTAAAGGTCATAGCGTGATGTTAAATAGCCTATAACCTTCCTCAAGAATTTATCAAATCCGACTGGTAGTTCCATAGATTAGCGCGTTCAACCAACCAAACAAACAAACAAACTCTTCAGCTTTATAATATTAGTATAGATAAAGCTGAAGAATTTTTGTTTTTTTTTGTTTGTTTGTTTGAACTCGCTAATATCTGGAATCAATGAGATATAAAGAAAACCTTTTTTGTATTTTATGGCCCAATTCTTGAGGAAGGCTATAAGGTGTTTACCATCACGCTAGAACCCTTAGGACCCGAGGAAAAGAATAAGAATCGGAAATAACGCGATAATAGCGCGGGAAGGCGGTACGATGCGACGCGGTGGGTCGGGGGAACAAGAAATTTCACGCGGACAGAAGCTAGTTATACTTATATTTTTTCGTTCATGTAAGTACTTTGAGATGTAATAGTAAATTCGGTTCGTCTTGTTTGAACGAGTCTCTTCCAACCACCAGAGACCCGACGGTACGTAGCATGTGCAAGCTAGGATGCGAGGGTGTGTGATTATGTAAAGAGTGTGGGTGTGTCAGAGGTTTAACCTGTTCTGTTTACACCTAGTTATATGTGCATGCTTTGTCTTCTGTAATTGAAGGAGCACACTTAAACGAACCTTTTGTATTGTTGTGATTTATATTGTATCTTTTTATCCTTTGTTTTTGATCCCAAATAAATAAATGAGAATGTGGGTGTTTATGTATGCAAGTGTAAATGTGTGTGTTTTATTTATTTTCTTGCATGTTTATGTTTGAATGGACTATTTTGTTTACTTTACTTGCGTGGTGTAGGATATCGCAGAGGAGATGTGTGCAAGTGAGTATAATTGTTTATCAGTTTTAATATGTGTGTGTAAATCTGGCAATGTCAGCGACGCGCCCCCAGCCGTAGCGCGTCACAGACTCGACTTACCAGAAGTCGTTATACTTGCAGAGTCCAGTCATCCAATATTTGTCTCATGAACGCACACATACGCATTACAAAACTGCCTTAAGATGGGAACCAATGTTGTGGGTGTTTGTGTGCGTTCAAAACAAATGCAAGAACACCAGTTTCTGAAGTATGTAACTAGTATTTTACTAAGTATATAAGTACATTTATAACTAGTATGTATAGGTACAGTTTGCGCACTCCGTGGAACCGCACCCGTACACTTGCATTTAATACGTGGGTGTGTTTATGTGAGGGTGTGTTGGTGTGTCTACAGTATAATTTACTAAGAAATGTCAGTACCTAACTGGGTAGTGGATCACGTCTTTAAATATCATAATAATTACAATACAAAGTTTACAGTATATAAATGTGTTTAACACTATGTTGCATTGGTGTATTCAAAACGGTTTTATGTTAATAATTAGTACATCTACATCTCTTTTGTTATTTGTGCATTGAAAATATTTTTTTGGTCGAATTTCTGGGCCGTAGTTGTCTCCCTGTTATATAGGTCGCAACGTGGATGTGGTCGGATGGGTCGTATTTTACATATCGGTCGTGTCGGGCGCGGCTGTCGGTCGCGGTAGCCTGGTCGTCTGTCGGAGGATTATTCCTCCTCTCTGGTCTCCTCTGCACTCCTCCTGAACAAACACATAGTCGTTATACTGATAATATTTATTTATTTATTTTATAATTTATGTACACACAGTAAAATACATAGGGATATGACATGATTATAATTAGAGTACAAAGGTACTGCTTATTTCTTAAGAAATTTCTTCCAGCTGACCTGCGAAAGGAGAAGTAAAAAAGAAATGTAGACAATAGTGTGTGAGAACAAGAAGATAAAAATATGAATGTGTGAAAAACTAGAATATTAAATAAACCTACACATATAATGCAAAAAAAAATAACATAAATATACTTAAATAAATACATAATGCTAAAATATATAAATATATATGTATATAAATACTCACAGTATAGAATAATAGTGACTAGGTATACTAACTATTTATGTACATTCATACACACACATAATCATATCACACAAAAAGAAGACGCGTACACTGTTCAGTTTTTATTTTAATTTAATTTAACCTTTATTTTTATTTTTGGCAAGTTCCAAAAATAATATTGCCTTCAATGGTCATATTATATTATCGTGTCAAATTATTATGTTATTATTATCGCTTTTTTAATATATACATTTTTTAATCTACAAAATGTTAAAATCTCTACTTGATGGCTATTTTTAAGTGTTTATTATTTGAGGGTTTGGGCCCTGATAGCCGAAATACAGGCTTTCGCCTAGTTCGGCTACAGATGTCTAATTCATTTGTAACAAGAAATTATAGCCTATAAGATAATATATGCACCATTTTAAACAATTATTGAATAAAGTGGAAGCTTCTCTTGAATAATCAATATAAATATATATATATTTATTTATTATCATGTATATGTATATCTACGGTGTTTAAATGTAGGGCGTATTTATGTGTAGTACAATTGTAGGGTGTGTGTGTATGTAATATAAGACGAATGGAAGTAGAAGACATGCTGCGTCAAAAAAAATACGAATAGGGTTGATGACGATTGTACCAGGAACACAAGACTCACTTGCGGTATGCGGGTGGCTTATGTCGGCAACGATACAGCGTAAACACGCCGGTGAACTCGCACAGCAGCGCGCCCCCCGAGCCCCGCAACGCCGCGCCCTCCCCGCCGCCCGTGCCCAGTGCGCCCTCCGACCGCTTACCGTACCGCGTGCTCATAAAGAACCTGCACACATAATAATGTTATGTCACCATCTTAACATAATGTTAGACTTAGGAAGTCATAAAGACACAAACACACTCCCTACATGTTCTAGTCAGCTGGTAAGACGCACCAACACACTCATATTCATGGTATAAGTGTACCAACTGTTATGTGCTGCCGCACCGGATTGCCGAAATCCTTCTAAATCACTTTCGTATTTTTGTATGAACTATCGCACACTGGAGAACGGTTGAACTAGAGCAGGGGTTGCTTTTTGTATTGAAATACTGACGCGTGTTAAATGTGCGCTTAGTTAAAGAGTAAGATGAATAATAATATAATTTTCCCATCGTGAAAAAAAAAAAAAGATGAATATCTGTCAAAGTATGTGTGTGTGTTCATACTGAGTTACGTGTCCTAGTGGGGTGTGTGGGGTGTGTGTGTGTGTTACCTGTCGTTGCGTGGCGAGAGATGGCGGGCAGGGGGCGAGCTGCGTCCGTAACGCGTCGCCATCAGGAACGGCATCGGAGACACTACACAATGGCACACAATATCAGTACTTAAAGATCTTATCGGAGACATGCTTGAGAAATAAGTGGTTCAGTGACATGACTACAGAGATTGTAAAAAGACCCTTCATGGGGCCGCTCGTTCCATCTTAGCGTTCTGTACATCAAACTAGGTAACTTTGTGCGAAAAGAATTCCTGGAAAATTACTTTTATATTTGGTGTTTGTTTTGTTTGTTTTGTTTTTTAGTAAAAATGTTGCCCCACACTAGGAATTACTCCTGTATCGTGGGTGCGTTTACAAACATTTAAATTCACATTATACACAAACAGCCAGACCCGGAACAACTACCTGTAGGCAATCCAAATATTTGTTCCGTGAGGGAATCGAACCCACGACACAAAAAAAAATGAAAAATGAATGAATGAATGTGAAAATTCACCATTAACGATAGTGTGCAAATGTACACAAATCATTGTGTTTATGAGTGCATGCGTACAGGATTCATGGGAGTATTTAAAGTTAATTTATAACATTTAAAACTTGTTTTCGTATAAGAACGTCAAAAGAAGTTGGAACTTTGACCTTCAATAATCTCTGTAATCAAAAGGACAGACTAGTCATGATCCAGTACGAAAAAAAAAATCATAATAATTGGAAGAAAAAGTTACTTTCGGCTTCGTTAAGAATATTTTTACACCTGTGGCTAATCTATAGAACTACCAGTCGAATTTGTAATATTATTTTTACATTTAACAGCCTAATTCTAGAGGAAGGGCTATTTAACATCACGCTACGACGCTTAGGAGTCGTGTAAAAAGAAAAAAAACTCAGAAAAAACGCTCAGCAAAAACGAAGTACAGGATTTATTTTATGGTCAAACAAAAAATTTCATGCGGACGAAGTCGTAGGCCGAAGCTACTAAAAAAAAATATATATAACCCAATGTACTTACTCTCAGCTCGCTTGTCGTGCTCGGCGAGGACGAGCGCGAGCAGCAGCGCGCACGCGCACACACTAGCTCGCGCGCGCACACACATGGCACACTATAATATTAATATATTATAATATAATTATATAATAATAATAATAACATAAAATATATTGTTTATTTCGTACTACACACACAAGCACACATAATCCATTTAGTGTTATTAACAATTACTTAAATACTATGCTCATGGTCTTTTTAAAGAAATTTCGAAACGGCTGATAAATGATAAATGATAAATGATTTTATTTCTGTAAGTAGGTTTGCACAAACACTTTTACACGTCAATCATAAATTTTTTAAACTAGATGAGGTCGGCGTTTCCTATCTGACTACTCTGAGAAGAAAGGCCGAAACAAACTCAGAGGTCATAGTCTCTTTTAAAGTCCAGACATAATCTTGGTCAAGTTATATGAAGACCATGTAGGTCGATGTCTGAGATGGTCTTTTGAGGAAAGAACCACACAGATTGAGAGGACCTGTCCAGTCAGTGCACGCATTTGTCAGAAATCATGCAGCTCAACTCAAGACTTAAGGAGCTCAACGATTCGACGAACAATACCAAAGAAAGGACATTTGGGTAGGCCACATAAATTACTCAAACTGCCAGACCATAGAGAGAATAATAATAATATAAAATGCCTAAATTAAATGACCCACATCGTCTTCACATTCACAATAATTAAAATAATATAATACTTTAAAAAGTAAGCAAATGTCAGTTAAAAAAAAAAAATCATTAATGTCAATGTGTATATAAAAAAAAAACATCAAAAACACTCAAAATGCAGAAATTGGAAGCAACTCAATCCCAAGCCTTTGTATCCTCAATATAATCTTTAACGGTATAAAAGGCTTTCTGGCACAACTTACGTTTAATGAACGATTTAAATTTATTAAGGCTTAGATCTTGAACGTGGCTTGGTAGTCATCACTACATAGTATAAAACAAAGTCGCTTTCTCTGTCCCTATGTCCCTTTGTATGCTTAAATCTTTGAAACTACGCAACGGATTTTGATGCAGTTTTTTTTAATAGATAGAGTGATTCAAGAGGAAGGTTTATATGTATAATAACATCCATTAAATAGTGCAGAAGTACTGTTATTTTTGAGGTTTCTAATGTGATGTCGTAAATAATTACATTTTTTCCGCTTAGATTGCAAACGCAGGCTGAACCCTACGAGTTTTATCAAAATAATGTACTAAGTATTGTACGCATTGAAAAGGTCTACAGAAAAGTCCGTGATGGTATATGTCTATCTCTTATGGATAACCCACAATAACTTTTTTTTGTCATTTACTTTTTACGACAAATAATGGCTAATTTTCGAAGCGATTTTAACCAATACAGCATTAATCCTTAACCAATTAAATACCTTGAATACATTGTTCATTTAATATAGATCTATATGGCCCTTTACACCGTATGATTTAAGTGAATAATTTCGAAGATATTACAGATTTAAAAATTGCGGGACGTAGTGTTTGCGGCGGTACCGGCCGGCCGCCCGGTGCGGCCGGAGCGGGCCGCTATGTTTTTATATACAACGTTCACAGTTTTTCTGTAGTGTATTTAGTATCAGCATTGCACCCGTGCGAAGCCGGGGCGGGTCGCTAGTACATAATAAAATAATGAGGTATCCCCTTTGGGGCATTGAAACACAGCTTGCATGTCATAAACAGCGACAACTGCATCTTTATTTTCCTTATCCTTGACTTTTTCTGCTCGGCATAGGTCTTTCTCTTTTAAATGCTTATCATATTCTTGCTTCTTATTTTCTTTTTCTTCGCCTTCACAGTTTTCATAAGCTACACAACAATCACAACGATCTTTTTTGGTTGGAATAGTGAAATATTATATTCTTCTGTAAAAATTCTGTAGAACAGAGTATAATTCCCGTATGGAAATATTTTTAGACTTACAGATTTCTATGTAATCTTTATGGATATCGATAATTGATCTACCACCGTCTATATATTCTTTAGAAGAGGTGGCTCTACAATAATGGGAATCCATTCTTGGAATAGAATCAATGTGTTCCTTTATTGCTTTACGGATAGTATCATCAACTTTTACGTGATTTTTGTGTTTTCCTCTATTATCGCCTGCTAAAAGAACCCCTGCAACTTTATTTTGTTTATCTAAGACTGTTCGTATAGGTCGATCTGTGATTCCAAGCGTATTTTTAAAAAACAATTTGCACACTCTTATTTTTTCTTCATGCAAATTAAAATAAAATGCACTATTGTACCGGCGCTTTTCTCTGGTGCCACCTTCACGTACATAGCGATACTTAGGTTTTATATCCTCTATACAATTAGAAATATAATTCCACTGTTTTAAAATACTGCCTAACGACCAATAATCATCAAATATAGACATTCTTTCAGCTTCAGTAAACTTTGTGCTGCACTTCAATTTGCATTTTTCGAAACAGGCATTTTTAATTTTACGCGCTGGTACAATTTTATTAGAAGTACTCACATAAGATTTTCCTTCATTCCTTAGTTTTTTCATAACATTCTTTTGCCAGTTATTTTCATCTCTTTTACGTTTTCCTTTCTTTATTGCATTTTCTGTATTTACTTGATCTGGAACATGATTAGCATCACTGCTTATGAGTAAATCTGATTGTACCGGCAACTGTCTGAATTGTTCATTATCATTTTCATTAGAGTAGTCAAAAATTATTGGAGACACGGGGGCTTGATTTTCAGGTGGTTGGTAGGGAGGATCCTTGACGGAATCATCACTATCTGTAAAAGAAAAGAAACGTTAACGATCTAATAGTAATATTATTTAACTACTACCAACTTATCTCTGCTAAGCAGGCCTTGAATAAATAGAAACATAATTTGAAAATATGAACTCGTAATTGGTATAAAACTGAAAAATTACCTTCAATGAATGAAGTAGATGATGAAGAACTTGTACTGCTATTGGAAGAGCTCGAGGAAGAGGAACTGTTGGAGCGACTGCGTTGAGTATTTCCACTGCTATGTTCCTTTGAAAAAACATTGCCCTCAATTTCATTGGTATCATCGTTTTCTAAAAATCAAGTAAACAAGTAAATTAAAACAAAACAAACAAAGTGAATTAGGCAAAATAGGTTATAAATAAGTAACTATGTTAACCTTTTTCATCTGACACTGTTTTCGGAGGTCCATCTACACTGTGATTAATTAAAGCCAATATTCTTCTCCCTCTGCTGTTTCTTAAACTGGAATCCATGACTATCAAAGAAGTACCTTAAGGCGAAAGCGCCAGGGTAGCCCGCGAAATTCAATTTTTTTTAGGTTTTTTGGAAATTGCTGGTCAGTATTAAGTTGTACGTTGATTAATATATGAATCGCGGCCGTAACTACCACCTATTTTCTTGAGCCTTGTTGTAGGTACAACATATTTGTGTTTGTTTCTAGTATTTATATTATGGATATCACTGTATTTTTTGAACAATTTTATGTTTTTATGGGCATATAAAAGATTTTCATAAATATACTGAGAAGGCACAGTCATTACATTAATCTCTTTAAATTTGTCTCTGAGAGAGTGTCTCGGACTTAATTTATAAATTGATCGAACAGCACGCTTCTGCAAAACAAAGATAGTCTGAATATCGGCGGCATTTCCCCACAATAGAATACCGTACGACATTACACTATGAAAATAACTAAAGTACACTAAACGGGCAGTCTCTATATCAGTTAAATTACGAATTTTTCTAACGGCGTATGCTGCGGAACTTAGCTTTTTTGACAGTTTATCTATATGCGGACCCCACTGAAGCTTAGCATCCAAAGTTATGCCCAAGAATACCGTGCTGTCTTCAGGATTCAATTCCTCGCCCTTTATCAACACATTAGTTTTCACCTGCCTAACGTGGGGTAGCGTAAACTTAATACATTTGGTTTTTTTCTCGTTTAGAAGCAAATTATTAACATTGAACCAGTGGACTACTTTCGAAATCGCGCTATTTACATCGTCAGTAACCAACTGCTGACGTTTAAGTTTAAACAAAAGTGAAGTGTCATCTGCAAACAACACTATATCATGATTATCCTTTATGAGGTACGGCAAGTCATTGATATAAATAAGAAACAAGAAAGGACCAAGAATTGAGCCCTGTGGGACTCCCATCGTTACTAAAGATCCGGGTGATCTTTCTCCATTAACGTCAACGCTCTGAATCCTTTTACTCAAGTATGAAGTAAGAAGATCCAGAGCAGTATTCCGGATCCCGTAGTGGTGGAGTTTCCTGATTAACGTTTCGTGAAGAACGCAATCGAATGCCTTGGACAAATCACAAAAGATGCCCAAGGCATCGCATTTATCTTCCCATGCATTATAAATATGTCCTAAAAGTTCAACACCGGCATCAGTAGTTGAACGACCCCTTGTAAAACCGAACTGTTTGCTGTGTAATAATTTATATTTATTAAAAAATCTTTGCATTTGGTCTAATATTAATTTCTCAAAAATTTTACTAAAGGTAGGTAGTACAGAAATAGGTCTATAATTTGTGGGGTCTGATGTACTACCTGATTTAAACAAAGGTATTATTTTACTATTTTTCATAAGATCAGGAAACTCCCCATTGTCAATACAACTATTAAAGATAAGAGCAAGAGTAGGTGCTACAATGTCAATAATAGACTTAGCAACTTCCACAGAATTACCCCACAGATCTGTAGTCTTTTTTACATTTAAAGTGTGAAAGGTTTTAATTATATCTCTACATGTAATATATTCAAAATTAAAATCCGAATCGCAACCAATAACATTTTCCTTAAGCAAAGACTCAGCAACAGAAGGTGAAGGTGCTGGTTGACACTTCTCGTGACCCAAGGGCTAGCTTTTACCTTGGCCAGAGGCTAAGCATCGCCATACAACGTGGTAATGCCGCCAGTCTCTTGGGTACATTACCAGTCGACAGCGATGCGGATGAATTTTTCGACGCAATTTTTTAGTTTCTGTATAGTTTTAGTTAAGTTAGGATTTAATTTTGTTATTTTTGGATTTGGTTAAAGTAAAGTTGTATATATCATGTATCGTTTGAAAAGTTTCTTATGTTACAATGTCAAAAATGTAGATATATTAGAGGTATTTTTGATAAATTGATACGGAGATCAAAATGTGAACGCTCTTAAAATTACGAGAATTGCCCCTCTGATGACACACGACATGTGACACTGTGCCAAGTATTTGTGTATTACACACGGCACAGTGTCGCAACACGCTGACACACCGGACACCAGCGGCAATGGGCAAAGAATGATAACGTCAGCAGAAAAAATAATGTTAGCAGAACCCCCGACCAGTGACAACAGTAACGTAGCACCACTCCGATGTAGCGTCACTCCGAAGTAGCACCGCTACGACGTAGCACCGCTACGACGTAGCACCACACACGAGGGGTGTGTGGTGTTTCGCGAATCGATAGCATATTCATATCTCAGCTGCATACAACGACGTTTCAGTCACCATCATCATCTGCCTAGCCTTTTCCCACCTATTTTTGGGTCGGCTTACAGTCTAACCGGATGCAGCTGGATACCAGGGATGCATGAAGAAGCCTCTTCGTGTTGCGCAGTTTGTTCCGCCAGTTACTCAACTGAACCGAGCGCTCGGCGCATCCTGGACAGTCACACCCAACACCTTATTTGACTGGCCAATTCTTCCCTAACGGTGGCAGGGCTAACGCCCGCCTGGTTAGCGACCACCATCCCACTGGAGTCCAGTGTCAAGCAGTCTGCTGTGTTTCGTCGATGCTTGGGAGTTTCAGTGCCTTAGGCATCTTCTGGGCACGCTCGTTCCATCATAAACCTCATCCATCGCTTTCCATCAGGCGTGATCGTGGTCAAGAGCGGGCCCATTCAGAAATAAAAAAAAAACACTGGCACTCCGGTAGTGCCGACAGAAGTGAAAACTTGAACAATTACGAGTGTATTTTGTGAATCGTCTTATAAACAAAACACGCGTGTTAAGGTGTGTTCCTTATTTTATAGGGTTTTTTGCAAATCAGGTATGATGACCAAAGTGACTGGTTTATTCTTCTCGTGAAAGGAATTTATTCAGATTTACAAATAAGCACACAGGATAGACTTCAGTTCGTGGTGTTGGTCGCGGCAGTGGTAAGAGAAGCAAGCCGCTCGCATGGAGCTCGTCGTCAGTTATATATCCGTGGTTCAGCGCCATCTCGTCGTTGTTGGATGAACTACGTAGTTAGTACGCGAGGCCCTCGTAGTTCTTCCCGATGTGCATAGATGGCGCTGTCCTCAACAACGCGCGTCTTACGTTTTACGTCTTACGAATTTTCGATCAGGGTCACGTGACCTGACGCGAGTTTAGAAGTTTTTACCCATTCCAAAAAAAGTACACAGCGCCGCTAAAGAAGTTTTCACTTCAAAAACCTTCACGACCCAGTTGTATCAGCACTATACCTCTTGGTAAGACTGGTTGTCAGACTTTCGGGCTTCTGACGACAGGACTGCAAGTATTGCTTAACCTCGAAAATCGAACCATAATACTATTATAACTTAGCCACGAGCCCCTCACTTCCTTACTCAACCACTATAATATGCTAATTCTCGAAACGTGTGATAATTCGCAATTACCTCGCACTAACTATTGTGAATCTTAGATTACTGCAAAGTTAGCGGCGGCAGGCGAGCGCGGGGTGAGGCACGCGTGAGGACCTCAGGGGAGGGGGGTGGGATTGTAACAATGTTGCCACAATATATGAATATTAAAACATTTAGCTATCTGCCCTTTTTACCTGAAATACATTTCACAAACAAAAACTTTGTGTTTTCATATAAAATATGAATGGGTTGAATTCATTATTACGTTGTACGGAATGAATAATTTGTATTGAAGGATGGTTTGATTTTTGGTGGTTTAGTTTGAACCTTCGGAGGAAAATAAAATTTATTCGTGATTATTATAAATTAATAAAACAAAAGGTGCTCTCAAAATGGTGAAGGAAAACATCATGAGGAAACCGGCATGTCCTAGAACCAAGAAATCGAAGACATGTGACATCTACCAACCCGCACTGGGCCCGCGTGGGAAAGCACAGCCCACTCCCTGTCACAGAGAGGAGGCCTGTGTCCCAGCAGTGGGAAATGTTGTAATTGTTGTTGTTAATTTAATTGTTAATTTCTCTTTATTTAGGTAATAAACAGATCTCACTCTTCCAGAAATCGAACGAAAGATTTTTGAATGTTAGAAACTCAAACTCATAGCATTTATTTCAATTAAACCCAGATAGGCAGTGGCTCCATGTAAATTCTAGTACTCAGCTGCATCCGGTTAGACTGAAAGCCGACCTCAACATAGTTGGGAGTAGGCTAACCTACTTCAAAAACGGAGGAACTACCTAAAACTTAACATTTATGTTCATCGATATTGTAATCAATTGTGGACTGATTTTGAAATTCTTGTGCATTTCATTTCATTTGACGACACGGTTGGCGCAGTGGCCGAGCGATCGACTGCTGCGCTACGTGTCGCGGGTTCGATTCCCGCACGGAACAAATATTTGTATTGCCTACAGGTAGTTGTTCCGGGTCTGGCTGTTTGTGTATGTGAATTTAAATGTTTGTAAACGCACCCACGATACAGAAGTAATTCCTAGTGTGGGGGCAAGGTTAAAAAAAAAAATTGGTAGAGGAAGATACAGACAAAGTTACAGAACCAAAAAAAGACCGACAAATAACTTTCGATTTCGGAAGTCCGTCTTCCGAAATTAAAGTAATTTTTCACTTTGTGGTATTTTTTGGAAAACGGTTGTTTTTTAGAAGACGGTTGTTTTTTTTTTTAATACTGTTGTTTTTATAATAAGAAAGTCTTTTGTTTTAATTGTTCTTTCCCGTTTCTATTTAGCAAGTTATGTTTTATTCACTTATGTGCACGTAAAAAGCAGTAAAGCACTAAATATTTCAATTTATTTATTTATTTATTTAAACTTCTCGCACAAAAAGGTACAAAGGCGGACTTAATGCCTTAGGCATTCTCTACCAGTCAACCAAGGGTGGTGAAGAGATTGGATGGCAGGTGCTTTGGTTGAGAGGAACAATGATAAAAAACAAAAATTAATTAAAACTAGGTACACAAATACATAAATAGGTTATATACACATACATACTATTTACTATAATATATACTTATAATAAAACTACTACTACTACTACTTACTTATTTCTAAATGATTTGTTAAAATTGCTAGAACCTCACCTATCTAGAACGCGCTATACAACTTTCGCAGCTCGGTCATGAAGACCCATTCGCGTAATTAAAAACGGTCAAAAACTAGTCGCAATATAAACTCAATCTCAGCGACAACGAAGGTCAAAAACTTGTCAAAAATATTGGGATATTAGAGGTATTTTTGACAGATTGAGATTGAATTCAGACTATGAATGTTCTTAAGATTACGTGAGTTGCCCCTCTAAGACATCATCTGTATCGCAGTGTTATTGCGGTGTTGCTCGGTAATATTGTCGTGTCGAGCGGAAACGACAATATCCTCCGGCGTTGCGCTGTTTTTTCGCCGGAAGCGTGTTTTTTATCAACCGTCCGGCGCCGCCCACTGTCGTCTGGTATCCGGAGCGTGTCCGGCGCCTCACGGAGGAGCTAAGCCCTAGTACGCCCGAGTGATTTTTTCCCGCGACGATTTTTTATCGTATAGGTACTGGATTTTCAACTATCGGTGCTGAGCCGAGCATTAAGAATACATTACATACATTTTCGCCGCGCCGTAGAAAGAGAGGGGGATACTTCCTCTCCTACGCCGCGCCGGCTGTCTAATCTCCACCCGTCGTACGAATTTTCGATCAGGTCACGTGTCCTGACGCGAGTTTAACATTTTTTACCCATTACAAAAAAAGTGTACCTACAACGCCGCTAAAGAAGTTTTCACTTCAAAAATGTCTCTTGGATTTTTTTGTGTACCTACACTAAATAAATGATTTATTCTGCAAATAAGATATTGAAATCACTTTTACAAGTCATATTAAAAAAAAAAACAGCATGTGTGCAATTCACACGTGGTAGAAGTGAAACCTTCAAAGACACTGTATAATGCTTCCTATCTCATTTTCTCCCACGTTAAATCTTATGAATTTACATGTCTCTTTTTACTGTCGCTTTTTCGTTTCATAAACTTTCAAATCACAACGATGGTAAAGAACATACATACATTCAGCCATCCAGCCATCCATCCATCCATCCATCCATCCATCCATCCACATCCACATCCACACATCCATTAAATGCGATGTCATTTGTACTAATAAAAAACAAAAACCCTGTATAATGCTTCCTATCTCATTTTCTCCCACGTTAAATCTTGTATGTCTCTTTTTACTGTTGCTTTTTCGTTTCATAAAATTTCAAATCACAACGATGCTAAAGAAGTTTTCACTTCAATAATCTAGATGAGGTCGGCTTTTCCTGACTACTCGGAGAACAAAGGCTGAAACAAACTCAGAGGTCACAGTCTCATTTAAATACCTACCTACCCACCTTACCTATCTATATTTAACTCTCGACGCAAAGCCGTGCGTTAAAAATATCCGCCGCGTGAAAAATTCGCCCGTGAGAACGAGGACTAAAGCGTATTTATAGCGATGGAATACGAGGGTAGTTCTTCTGACTGTTTGATTAGTTTACTGACGCCCACGCATCGAGGACGGTAATTAAATAAGTTACATATCATCCTATATTAGTGCTGTGTTCGTTACGGTAATGAATAAAAGTACTCACTGCTCAGGAGGTAATTAACACACATCGATTTTTAGAAAAAGGCTTAAAACGGTTAACATTTCATTTCCAATTAATTATTTAAAATATTTATGCTACAATAACTTTATTAATTAGTTATATCTTTTAAATTCGAGATTTTTTTTTTTAATAAACTCTGATACCCAAGATACATTAAATTAAAATTACTTTTGATTAATTTTACTTTCAATTATTTCAAAATTCTTTTACTACGTTTTATACTAATTTATTATAATTTTTTTCTTTGAGTGATATAGAAATACGAAAGTGTGTCTGTCTGTATGTTACTCTTCACGCTTAAACCGCTGGATCAATTTAAATGAAATTTGGTATAGAGATAGTTTGAGTCCCGGGATAGGACATAGGATAGTTTTTATCCCGGTATTCTCTCGGGATCGAGACTTATGCGGGTGAAACCGCGGGGCGCTGCTAGTAATAAAATAAACTATTCTACTAAAAATAGAAAACTGAATTTTTTAAACAAAATAAAAAGCTTAAAAATTTATACGAAATAATAACCCTTGATAATAAAGACTTGACACGCGCGGGGCGATAGTATCAACAATATTCAACACAAACTTTATGGTATTATTACCAAGTAATCAAAAATTAAGTCTAATGTTGTTAATAAAATACTCAAACAAAAAAAAGGTTCCCTTAACTTGTTAATTGTTGTCAGTTATTTTAATTGTGTATGTTTAAAATACGTGATGTAGAATACGTGGTTTCAATTAATGTGATAACCTAATCGCAACACTGTATAAATCTTAGAAATAATCATATTTCTCCAAATTATATTTGAAGAGAGATATGAATAGAAATGTACGACGTATCTTCACTTGTAATATCATTAATTGTGCCGAATTATGAAGACTTACTGCGATATTGTCGAATGAACGAGCGCGTTAGTTGCCACGTGTACAAACTTAAAGGAGATAATAGGAACAGCGCGCCAATGAGGGTTTTCGTGAAAATTTACGACACCAGTTGGCACTGTGACAAGAGATCTTCCAATATAAAATATATGATGACGTTCATCATTCGATTCATTCATTCGTTCATCATTCAGTCATGACTAAAGAAAATATAGGCTCTTTGACAGATGCCTGGACCTGACGTGTCAGTGCTGCCACCTAGCGAACGTCATTTCAGAAAACCTCATTGCGTAACACACGTTCATTCGGAATAGGTTTCATTTTGACAGTTCAACAACATTCATTGCTTTATTTACGTGTTGAGCAGACAAATTTTTCGAACTTATGAATCAATGAATTAGCAATTTGCTTCTAAATGATTCGGATTCCGATTAGGGTGCAGATTAGTTAAGTATTAAGTTTTAATAATCTTGAAAGTGTGCTGTTTTACGATCGATTTTTTTGCCTTCTTTCTGCAACTGTTTCTATTGTTATACTCCTGATAGTACACAGAACCTACTTAGTTTATATACCATCATAATTAGCCTATAATGTTCCCACTGCTGGGACATAGGCCTCCCCTCTATGAGAGGGAGTGGGCCGTAATCCACCACGCGGGTCCAGTGCGGGTAGGTAGATGTCACATGTCTTTGAATTTTTGGTTCTAAGACATGCCGGTTTCCTTGCGATGTTTTCCTTCACCGTTTTGAGTGCAGTGGTGATGAAATAAATTACACATAGTAAAACACCTGACTGGATTTGAAACCTACTACCTACAAGTCGTAAGTCGCGGCAGTTACCACTGTGCCACCACTGCTCTCATAGTGACGTGCTATAAGAATGTATGGACATACCCCCTTGATTGCTAATTAGTAGCGAACGACTTAATGAGCTCGAGTCGAGAGGGACGTGCTGTCACTCACAACACAATTGATTTGGTAGATATTATGATTAGTTAGTGTACGTTGTTATACATATATCCATCCATTGCATATGTTATATCTATAGAATAGAATACTCTTTATTATGTACACCATATAAATTACAGACATAAATATAGAAACTGTACAAAGGGTGACACAATGGGCGGTCTTATCGCTAAGAGCGATCTTCTAAAGACAACCTTAGTGTAAGACTTAATATTGTAAATATGTCTTATTTAATTAATAAAAAACAGTAAACACGTCTTCGCCGGAATTCTCGTATATAATTTCAGTTCAACAATATTCTGTTTGATCCTATTACCCCTCTTATCTTAAAGAACGTTCCAAATTCCTTCATGACACACATAATAGCTATCTAATCATCGGAAAACGTGAGATTAGAGATCACCAGTATTCAACCAGTTTCTTTGATAAGTTTATAGTCTATACTGTTCAAGCAGTACGGTTATGGAATGCCTTGCCCTTGTCATTAAGGCGTTCACAATCTTTGTCCATTTTTAAAGTTATGGTAAAAAACACTATCTCTCTCCTTAAATGTCATTAATTTATTATGTTCTTTGCCCTTGTTTTATAATTATTGTTGTATATATTTATTTATATAGACAAGTATATGTTTTATGTATTTATTGTATGTGTATAAATGGTATACCACAGACTACCTTCAGTATTGTCTCTCTACTTTCTCTCTAAATCCATCCAAAGGTTGTCTTTAAAAAACCGCTTTACCGATCGCCCATTGCGTCACGCCTTGTAAAATTTCTACAATTGTATCCGTAATATTTGTGGTGTGTATTCTAAAAAGTATTCTATTCTATTTCTTATTGAGTGCTATGTGTTTGGTTCGGTCCCCCACAGCCTGCCCACGGGCCACGCACTAAAATAAAATGAAGTACGTATAAAAGTTAAGTGAAATTTGATTGCACTGTAACCCGAACGACGGAGACACTTTTAAATTAAAACATTCACTTTATTAGCCAATTGTATCGGGAGATGGTCTTAACCAGGAATACTTTAGCTCTGCCTACGTTTGTGCGAACTAAATAAAATGTCTAGATTTTTTTACGATTCTAAATAAAAAGCTAAGTTTTCTCACTATTGAATTAAGATATCTTAATGGTATCTTGGTGCGATAGTTCTAAAGGCATTTTAAGTAAATTAACATATTAACAATTATTAATATTTCGTATAAGCTGTATAGTACCTACTTAATCAAATTTCTGTATTTCTCGTAGCCGCGTAGCCGTTGTTCGTAGCAAACAAAAGACATCAACGCGTTGCCGGACCGTTAATTTAGTTAAAAACTAGCTGAACCCGGCGAACTTCGTATACTTCGCCTAAATGTACGAGTGAAGATGAATTTTCCTCATTAATATTTTTTCCGTAAATTTTTCCCATGTTTTAATAGGTAGTTATTCTGCAATTCGGGGCCAACAAATCAAAGATCATAAAAATCAATAGAGCCCTTCTTGAGTTATAAATGGGTACCTAACTAACCCGACTTTGTTTTATATACATAGATAATTTTCTGTTAGGTTATTTTAAACGAAACAGAAAGGGTATGTAATGATCGTAGCAGGTGGCGCTCTATAGTTATTGACTACCCCCATGGGAAGACGGGTGAGAATTTATAAGTAAATAAGTAAAAACCTAAATAAAAAAATCATAATGGTTAACAACCCAACAAGTGACCAGTCTGGTGGCTCCGTGGAAACAGCCGCGACTTACGAGCTGTAGGTCGCAGGTTCGAACCCTGACAGGCGCGTTACTTAGGGTAAATTATTTCATCATCACTATTCTCAAAACGGTGAATGAAAACATCGTGAGCAAACCGGCGTGTCCTAGAAATGTGACACTCACCAAGCCGCACTGGGTCCGCGTGGTAGATTACGGCCCACTACAAAGAGGAGGCCTGTTTCCCAGAACTGGGAACACTATAGGCTGATTTGCTTATGTTAAGTAGCCATTAAACATATACCTTCGTCCTTCAATGTTTAAATTAGTGATTCGCACGAGCTGTACCTAATTGCATATTTGAAACTGCATTAATTAAATAAATTTGGCAAAAACTCCAAGGTTACTTTTAAAAAATTAATTGATAAACATGAACCAAAAATAACACAAACTCTAACTTAACTAAAACTATACGGAAACTAAAAAATTGCGTCGAAAAGTTCATCTGCATCGCTGTCGACTGGAAATATCAAATATGCATTTCTTTCATAATAATATAACTTTTGCAAATAAATATACTTAGCAGTGGTGTTTCTTGGTCATTCTTCTCCATACGAACACTACCTTTTGGAAGGGGTAACTAGAATCAATTCGATTTTATTGTTTATTTTGACGTTGAAAAGTGCCTTTTATATGCCTATTTGAAATAAATAATTTTACTTTGACTTTTACTTTGCAAAAAGTGCGATTTATGTTTTATTTATAACTAGCTGTACCCGCGGCTTCACTCGCGCGACTGTGGTTTGTATTGGCATTATAAGACAACGGGAACGTGAAGTCATTACTATGATATCACGTTCGCGTTGTTCCCGATGGTTGATTTTGTTAATTTCAATTAAAACTTGTTATTTTTAAACAATCTGTCTGCCTTTTCCTATGTTGAGGTCGGCTTCCAGTCCAACCGGATGCAGCTGAATACCAGTATATAAATGGAGCGACTGCCTATCTGACCTCCACAACCCAGTTATTGGGTAACACTACACCCCTTGCTAAGACTGGTAGTCCGACTTTTTGGGCTTCTGGCTACCCATAACAACTTTCAAAGATCTTACGAATTACAGCTGGGACCAACGGCTTAACATGCTTTCCGAGGTACGGACGGGTTTTGGTATGTAATGGATCCCATCACGAACCGACCGCGGCAAACGTACCCTAACCTCCGATCGACTCGTCCGGCTGTTATTATTTAACCACGAGCCCCACGAAACTTGTTTCTTATAAATTTGGTTTTAAAATGATTTTTTATAAATATTAGCTTTAAATATAAAAAATAATAACGTGGATTTTTTTGATTCGAACGTAAAACTTAAAACATGCATACATCTGTAGTTCTAACTAATAAATGCAACTTGTCTGAAAATTACCTGTAAATCCTTCAGCTGCACGTAACAAGCACGTTTCCGCGCGGTGAGTCGCGGACTGTGGCAGGCTCCGCCGCGCCGCCCTATATATGCACCGCCCGCCCAAAGCCGCCCACCACCCGCCCTACGTAAGCCTTGCAGCCGCCACTTCGAAGAAAGAAACCACAAGATGCTAAATACTGGATTTTTGGGGTTCCGTAAAACGAATAAAGAACCTCTAAGATTTTTTTTTGTAAGAATTGTTTTTGGATAGCATGGGACATATTATTATGGAACGGATGGACCTGACCCGAGAAACAAACCCAGCACTACCTCAGCAGTTGCTCATTCTCTTGATATGTTTGATAAAACTAACACTCTATGGACTGAATAAGTCTGAAATAAATGTTTTGAATTGAATTGAATTGAAAAACATTACCGTCCTTCTGGGGCAGGTGGTACATGCTATCATGCTGTATAAACATTCAAAATGAATCTTTTCATGATATTTCAGAAAATAGTACAGTACCCGGCGATAAATATTGCACATCGACCTTTGGAAACAGACAATCGGCTAATTTCGGCTTCGTAGAGCGTTATCTCTGTCGCACGAAATACAAACAGTCCGGTATCTATTAGGAGCTGTTAAAACAATTATGATTTGCTTCTTTTGATAATTATTTTTATTCTTTGTATAAAATACACCAATTTCCAAAGGTCGATGATGTGCAATATTTATCGCCGGGTACTGTATTTACATTGATCCGAGAGGCTTATGGCCAAGTCGTAACAGCCGCACGGGTCGATTGATCAGGTTAAGCTACACTTCCCGCGGTTGGTCCGTGGATGGGTGACCATCTTTACATATCAAGAAGTCTCCGTGCCTCGGAAAGCACGTTAAGCCGTCAAGTCTGACAACCAGTCTTACCAAGGAGTATCGTATTACCTAGTAACTGGGTTGTGGAGGTCAGATAGGCAGTCGCTCCATGTAAAATACTGGTATTCAGCTGCATCCGGTTAGACTGGAAGCCGACCCCAACATAGTTGGGAAAAGGCGGGTAGATGATGAGTATTTACATTGATCTCGTTCGAGGAATTTTTACAACCGCACCTATTTCTCTCACTAATATTACTGTTACTCAACTGCATCCAGTAAAGAGTGGATGCTGACTCCAATATAGTTGGGAAGTGTAAGCTTATGATGATGATGACGACATTTTTCTTCGCTAAGCAGCATAGCTGTGTTAGGTTTGACGGGAATCACTTATATGGCTGTGATTACACCAGCACCATTAAAGGACATTGTTCAAAACCAGTCTAGGAAAGTTGCACGTATGAAAACCAAATTAATATACAAATGATTTGCTTATTTTTTATAAGCGTTTCACTTCAGGAATTTTGTTTTCGTATCCGGAATTATGATTTTAAGATAAACAGTAAATTAACGATTGCTACGTACATTTCCGTATAGTGATGATGGACGTTTCGTTCTCTTCATTTGTACGAGTTACGTAAGTATGAACCTTTACATAAAAACATTACAAAAATGATATTAAACT
Source organism: Luperina testacea (assembly GCA_927399505.1). Taxonomy (NCBI): domain Eukaryota; kingdom Metazoa; phylum Arthropoda; class Insecta; order Lepidoptera; family Noctuidae; genus Luperina; species Luperina testacea. The sequence continues at coordinate 1,781,400 of OV656782.1, forward strand.
CATAAATAGCTAAATAATTAGTAATATCATTATTATAACGTAGGTACTGTATATGTATTTCATAGTTCCGTTGTGAAAATATTTATTTTTGTGTTTCGTCTCACGCAGATGCAACTGTCAAGGCAGATGACAGACGTACCGGTAGGGATGACGATTATTCCTAAACAAGATCGATTTTTAAATCTATCCGAATCGCAGGAAAGAATCGATTCAGCAATAAATTGAGTTCTGATAGATCTGTTCCCGCTATTATTCTACATCGACAGCTTTACCAGCATAATTAGTCAAATGTAATGAATAATCGAATACAAAATAAATTAAATAATATTGTTTGTTACAAAAAACAGAACAAAGAAACTGCGTAGGTATCAAAACTTAAAAGTTGCAATCCGCAGGAAAAACATTGGAACTCGTTTTCAAGTTTCTAAAATCGATTAAAAATTCGATCGCCATCCCTAAGCGCCGGCGCCTGCGGAAGCCGCCATTACTGTTTATTATTGTTTAAGTATACAGTCGATTGAGAATAGTCACCGCGATTAATTACGGAAATTCGTTGGTGTGTTTGTTTTAAACAACTTAGCGTGTTTCATGTAACTAACGATAGGACGTTTTCATATTTAATTGTGTTTTATTACGCCAGGACGTTTTTAGGTTATCTCCGAATTTGTTTAATTACTTTAAAACTCGGATACTTGTGTGAAAATAAACACTTTTATTTAATAGTATATTAACCGTAGTCTATAATAAATAAAGATTTATTGTGTTTCAACTTAAGACGGATTTCCATACATCAACGGTCATGATCCTTTAGTTCATTGTTTCTGAGAAAAACGCAACTGCGTTTCTATTACAGATGTCAGGTGGTGGCGACCACTTACTATCCGAACAATCAAATCAATTCAAAATATTTAATATATCTTATGTACATAAAATTCAATGTCCTGACTGACTGATATGTCAACGCACAGCCTAAACCGCTGGTCCTTGATACATGAAATTTGGAGGTTGTTGTTCTTTGTGAAGAGTAGGTATCCACTAAGAAAGGGTTTTTCGAAATGCCACCCCTAAGAGGGTGAATGGGGGGTGGGTGAAGTTTCATGCAGACGAAGTCGCGAGCAAAAGCTAGTTTTACATAAACCTACATGGGCTCTTATGTAACGTCAGAAGCTAGGTTTGATGTATGTCTCTGGTGTACTGTGTGTCTTTTAGTCTGTGCTAAATAAATGTATTTTCTTTCTTTTTTCTTTTCTTTGTAGGTACACGGTTCCAATTGGTCGTTTCCTATGGAGAAGAGCCGGCAACAAACTAGAGTAAAAGAGTAAAAACGGGACCCTATTACTAAGACTCCACTGTCTGTCTGTCTGTCTGTGACCAGGCTGTGTCTCACAAACCGTGACAGCTAGACAGTTGAAATTTTCACAGATGATGTATTTCTGTTGCCGCTTTAACAACAAATAATAAAAACGAAATAAAGTAAAAATTTAAAGGGGTATAAAAGAAACGTTTTTTTCGGCGTGTTATGCCTTGTGGTACGGAACCCTTCGTGTGCTAGTCCGACTCGTACTTGGCCGGTTTTTTGTATGTTTTTTTTTTAAATAGAAATCATTTATTTGCCCATAATGTAGGTACAGATATGATGGTAATTTCCATGAGAGTCCCGACACATTTTACCGTACGGCATGCAAAATTATGTTAATCAATAGAATAGTTTACTTATTTTTGGATTTTTTTATTGTTGACATGATTATTGTATAGCAGTCTTCATAACCTATTTGCCACACCCCCCCCGCACCGCGCTGTCACAGTTAGCGGTCGGCTGTGTCGTGACGCGTGCGATGCGCTCTAGCGCGCTGATATCAGCTGATAACGGATAGTAGTGATATCAGGCAGATTGTAGCCACTCACTGCGAACATGGCACTAATTAGTTGTAGATGAAACTACACGTCGGCTGCCGCACTTATAAGTGCAAATGAGTAGGTTCTAAAGCAGCCGACTTTTTTTATTTTTCAGGATGGGAAATCATCAAATGACCCCTCCCGCTCTGGGTGGAGCGGAAGGGAGTGTCAGCCTCTTACTGACTAAAACCCTTCCGTGTTCCTTCCTTCGCCCTTTATGTTCCGGGCCAGCGGTAACCCTTTCGGACAATCCTGCTGACCAAAGCAGCCGCCTTCAAAGATTACTAACATGACATAACATCACGCCTGCATTGCTTGAAGGGGTAGTCAGAGCAGTAAGTAGAGTACTAGTACACCCACATTGAGACAGCTATGTTTAATTCACGTTTAATAACCGAGCGAGTCTGCCGTATGTATGAAATATCATCACATGGAGTGACTTTTGGCTAAATATTAACAACCGTACGGGTCGATCGATCAGGTTAAGCTACGCTTGCCGCGGTTGGTCCGTGGATCGGTGACCATCTTTACATATCAAGACCCTTCCGTGCCTCGGGAAGCACGTTAAATCGTTGGTCCCGGCTGTCATTCGTGGATATTTGGCAGTCGTTACGGGTCGTCAGTAGCCCGAAAGTCTGACAACTAGTCTTACCAAGGGGTATCGTATTACCCAGTAACTGGGTTGTGGAGGTTAACCTGATCGATCGACCTGTGCGGCTGTTATTATTTATCCACGGGCCCCTCACTGTTGTAGTCTACTTACCACTCATAATAATCGTCCTCAAGACTGAATTTCAGCCATGGCAGCCAATCTCAGCGAAGATTAGACCGAATTTCGGCGCGGGAGATATTTTAGTGCACAAGTGTATTTATTTATTTATTAGTATATAAGTACTTTATTGTACACCAGAAAATATACCTATAACAAAAAAATACGTACGATTATGAACACAAAACATACAATGGGCGGCCTTATCGCTTTCTGCGATCTCTTCCAGGCAACCTTGGAATGGACAGTGATTGAATGGATATAAAAAATGGGATTGTCAGTGGTGCAACATAATATACTATAATAGATACATAGACATATATACTGCTGTATAATAGATAGGTACATAAATAAATACCTACATACAAATTATACATATAAACAACGATAATAAATGATGACTATAGATTACTAGCTTCTGCCCGCGACTTCGTCCGCGTGAAATTTCTTATTACTCGCGCTCTCCCGTCGCATCGCATCGCCTGCCCACGCTATTACTTCGTTTTTGCTTAGCGTTCTTTCTGACTTTTTTTCTCTTTGCTCGGCTCCTAAAGGTTACAGCGTGATGTTAAATAGCTTATAGCCTTCCTCAGGAATTGGACTATCAAATGCAAAAAGAATTTTTCAAATCCGACTGGTAGTTCCAGAGATTAGCGCGTTCAACCAAATAAACAAACAAACTCTTCAGCTTTATAATATTAGTAGGTATAGATTGCAGCTACATAAACACAATCACAACAACAACTGTGTGTGCAGACACAGCGTAGGTGCACTCTCTCTTCCCTCACTCTCATAATCCGACACGACCGGAGAGAGATCGGAAGGCCAATTCCAGTAATTCAAAATCTAGTCGCAATTTCATCCCAGTGACAATCAATGTCTAAAATTTGTCAAAAATGTAGGGAAATTACAGGTATTATAGCGGAAATTGCTATTTGTTTTGAAAATAACTTTTTCAAAACAAATAGCGTAGAGGCATCTCAACACCTCTCTCCCTTGAATTTGTATATATATATATCTATATATATATTATAAGTATATATTATAGTAAATAGTATATATGTGTATATAACCTATTTAAGTATTTGTGTACCTAGTTTTAATAGATTTTTTTTATCATTGTTCCTCTCAACCAAAGCACCTGCCATCCAATCTCTTCACCACCCTTGGTTGACTGGAAGAGAATGCATTAAGTCCGCCTTTGTACCTTTTTGTGCGAAAAGTTTAAATAAATAAATAATTTTTTATAGACTCTTTAAATTACGAGAATTACCCCTCGGATGAGGGCCAACGGCTTAACGTGCTTTCCGAGGCACTGGGGTCTCACACCGTGCACCGCAAATTTCCAAACTCTGCTTTTACTAAGAAATTCACCTATCACTCATACTACGGGTATGAACACGTTATATCAACCTGACTCTAAAACAAATGCGGTTAGTGCGCGCGACTCGCGACAAATAACCACTTACTACACAAAGAAAAGATGTGTCGCTATCCCGTTGTGGTTTACATAATCTCAGACCACGAGCGTTTGTGACGCGTTTTAGTTATCACAAAATATGTTATTTCACACTTATAGCTTCTGCCCGCGACTTCGTCCGCGTGTAACTTTTTGTTCCTCGGTAAATACAAATATTACAGTTCTGTTTTTTTTTACGAAATAAATCACATTTATGGGTAGGTACTAATTATTTGTATACTTAGAATAGCTGTAGCGTGGATCCTTTTTCGGCGCTCATGGTGGTCCTGCTGAAAGGAGCGTGACTACCGCAGGACCACCTTCAAAGTCGATTTTCTCGAAAACTACTAAGGTACCAATTTTGTTGTTCGAGTACTAATTAGTACTGTAGCTGCAATATATAAACATACATCCGTCCGCCGCCGCAGCGCGCGGGATTCTAGGGCTTTGCCCCGGCGACACGCTCGCCGCCCGCGCCGAACAGAGCACTCGACGCGGTCTCTACGATCGGCCAATAACACGACAGCGACCAGTGCGCCACCGCACGGATTTCTTTAGGAACTATAATTTATATTTGAAACCGTATTCCTATTGGATAATAAATGTTAGTAAGTAAGTCACTACTTGTGCTCCTAAGTTAAGTAATTTAAGACATGTACACATTTTGTAATAACACACACGCACTGTTCAATATTCCTCGTATATTTTAAATACACTTTCGTCGTACCTACATCTGGAGTATTATTGTCTCTACACCACCTAAGCGCTACATTGGTGACCCCGACGTGATATTAAGAAGAAACACCGACGTGATATTAAGAAGATACCTCCAGATCAAGTTATCATCATGGCCAACAATAGTGAACAAGAACTTTCCGGTGTGTCGACGTCGCTGCGCATTCCACCCATTTGGCGCGACAAGATTCGTCTGTGGTTCGCGCAATTCGAAGCCATCATGTCCGTACAGAAGAAAGGCGATCAAGTTATGTTCGAACTCGTTATCGGACAACTTGAGCGGCAAGATCTCGACGAAATCTCCGACATCATTCTTCATCCGCCCGAAACCCACCGTTATGAAGCACTGAAAAATCGATTGTTCCAAGTCTACGAGGAATCCGAGCAAAGGCAAGTACAAAGATTGCTATCAGAAATGGAACTCGGTGACATGAAGCCTTCACAGCTGCTACGTCGCATGAAAAACCTCGCTGCCGATAATATCTCCGACTCAACGCTACGGATTATGTGGACAAACCATCTTCCACAATCCGTCCGAGCAGTACTCGCAGTCAGCGACAACATCGCGAAACACTCCGATATTCACGAGCTGGCGTTAATGGCAGATAAGATCCTCGAGCAAACACAACCACTCGGCGCAGTCGCTGCAGTTACCTCCGTTCCTGCAATCCCACATGCATCTACATCAATTGAGGAGAAAATCGACGCGCTCACGAGAGAAATTGCAGAACTGAAAACACATCAATCGCATTATCATCAGCATCGACGCAGACCTTTCGACAGACAACGTTCAAGATCGCGTTCATCGAGCAAGAATAATCGCAGCCGCGCGCATAACGAACAATCAGCGATCTGCTTTTATCATCGCAAGTTCGGCAAGGACGCGCGAAAATGTACGCGTCCGTGCAGTTTCGAAGACAGCAGCATCACTTCGGGAAACTAACGCCTGCGTTGGCTGAGGCGGCAACCGACGCAAGCAATATCTCTTACCGCCTATTTATAACAGACAAAAACTCGCGTCTATCGTTTTTAATTGATACTGGCGCCAACGTTTCCGTGATACCGAAAAGAAAAGGATCGAAGGCTAAACCAACAGATTTTTGCTTGTATGCAGCGAACAACACGGTAATTCCAACGTACGGAGAGAAAACATTACAACTGAATCTCAACCTACGAAGACCATACACCTGGAAATTTATCATCGCTGCAGTCAACAAACCTATCATCGGTGCCGACTTCCTGAAACGTCATCAACTTCTTGTCGACATAGCCGGCCGATGTCTCGTCGACAAAGTTACCAACCTGACCGTCAAGGCACCAGTCACTTATTCCGCAGAACCTACAGTCCGAAGTATTGACGTTGATCAGCCATATCACCAGTTAATCAGCAAGTTTCCTGACATTCTGCGACCGTCATGCATGAAGGATACTCCAAAACATCGGGTAGAACACCATATTGAAACCACTGGTCCACCAGTATACAGCAAGAGCAGACCACTTCCACCACATCGGTACCTGTCCGTGAAGAAGGAATTCGAGTCAATGGTGCAGCAAGGAATTTGCCGACCAAGCAAAAGTCCTTGGTCCAGCCCACTACATGTCGTTCCCAAGAAAAACGGCGACATTCGCATCTGTGGTGACTACCGTAGACTCAATGACGTCACCAAACCCGACCGCTATCCAGTTCCGCGACTCAAAGATTTTACGTACCTACTTCACGGCAAGAAAATCTTCACTACTCTCGACCTAAATCGTGCTTACCAACAACTACCTGTACACGAACCGGACATCGAGAAGACTGCTATCACAACACCCTTCGGCTTATTTGAGTTTCCACGTATGTGTCCAGGACTTAAAAATGCTGGACAGACATTCCAACGATTCATACATGAAGTACTCATCGGGTTAGACTACGCATTCCCATTCATCGATGATGTTATCGTCGCATCGGAAGATGAAGCAAGCCACATCGAAGATTTGCAGGAGGTGTTACGCCGATTAGACAAGTATGGCATCACCATAAATCCATCAAAGTGTGTCTTCGGCAGAGAAAATGTCAAGTTCCTGGGCTATGAAGTGTCGAGCAACGGAATCAAGCCACCACAAGACAAAATAACTGCTATCACTGCTTACCCCAAACCCGAAACAATTCACGACCTACGTCGATTTATTGGAATGGTAAACTTTTACCGCGATAGCATACCAAACGCAGCCCACTTACAAGCACCTCTCAACGCGTTCCTACACAACTCTAAGAAACGCGACAAAACAAAAGTCGAGTGGAACAAAGAAGCGTCACAAGCATTCGAGTTATGTAAAGTTAGCATACAGAACGCAGCTTTACTCGCTCACCCATCTCCATCAACAACCGACGCCATATCGCTCATGTGCGACGCATCGAATAACTGCGCAGGCGCCGTACTTCAACAATTCATAAACAAGAAATGGATACCACTTGGCTATTTCTCAAAGAAATTCTCCGAAACTCAGCAACGATACAGTACATTCGACAGAGAATTACTTTCAATCTTCATGGCAATCAAACACTTCAGAAAAATATTCGAAGGTAGAGAGCTTATTGTTTACACCGACCACAAGCCACTGACCTACGCAATTCGTAAGCCGCCGTCCGATAACGATACTCAACGGCGCACGCGTCAACTTTTGTTTATCAGTGAGTTTACGACTGACATCCGGCACATAAGTGGAGTAAACAACGTCGTCGCCGACGCTCTCTCACGTATCGAAACAATCGAATTGCCATCACCGATCAACTACGAAGAATTATCGCAAGCTCAAGAAAAGGACAGCTATATTACATTATCATCACGACAAACAAATATCCAACTGAAGAAAATCGTCATACCCGGTACCAACAAGCCAATATTCTGCGAAACTTCTACGTCACATGTTCGTCCATACCTACCAGCCGACTTTCGTCGCATCGCATTCAACGCCGTGCACAATCCTAGTCATCCTGGAATACGAACTACACGAAAACTAATGCAAGAACGTTACTTTTGGCCAGCAATGAATACCGACATTGGCGAATGGACGAAAACATGCACTTCGTGTCAACTGTCCAAAGTACAACGACATAATCACAGTGACATCACAACATTCCCATCGAGCGAACGATTTCAACACATTCACGTTGATATTGTTGGACCGCTACCTACATCTTCATGTGGACATCGATACCTACTCACTATGATTGATCGTTGTACACGATGGCCCGAAGCAGTGCCCCTTCAAGAGATAACCGCTGAAATCGTCGCAAGAAAACTGTACGAAGCCTGGATATCTCGTTTCGGTTGTCCCACAAGAATAACAACTGATCAAGGACGACAGTTCGAAAGTCGACTATTCCAAAACCTCGTACAATTACTTGGAGCAGAAAAAACCCGTACTACTGCCTACCACCCGCAGAGTAACGGTATAGTCGAACGCTGGCACCGAACACTCAAAGCCGCACTTATGGCTCGACTAAAAAACAGCAACAAGTGGATCTCCGAATTGCCTACTGTTTTAATGGGTCTTCGAGCCGCCACGCGCACCGACACAAACACAAGTGCCGCGCAACTTACCTACGGCCAAGCGATACGCTTACCCGGTGATTTTATATCACCTACACCAGCCGCAACGAAAATAGACTACGACTACGTCGATCACCTGCACGACGTTATCACGAAGCTCACACCTACATACAAACCACATTCAAACAAGCGATGTATGTTCGTGCACAACGACCTACTGACATGCAGCCACGTGTTTGTACGCGATGACACAGTCCGCAAACCTCTGCAGCATCCATACAAAGGTCCATACAAGGTCATCGAACGTAAAGAAAAATACTTTACGATTCAACTACCTGGAAGATCTAGCAACGTATCAATCGATCGTCTCAAACCGGCGTACACAATCAACATCGCAGAAGATCAAGAACACACGGATAGTGAGACACACCAATCACCTGAAGACCAATCCAACCGACCAACAACAACAGCAACAAACAATAACAACACAGATCAATCCAGCCTACTTCCTGCCTCGAAAACGAAGGAACACCGCACAAGATCAGGCAGGATCATCAAGACGCCTGTACGCTTCGCTAAGGGGGGAGTACTGTAGCTGCAATATATAAACATACATCCGTCCGCCGCCGCAGCGCGCGGGATTCTAGGGCTTTGCCCCGGCGACACGCTCGCCGCCCGCGCCGAACAGAGCACTCGACGCGGTCTCTACGATCGGCCAATAACACGACAGCGACCAGTGCGCCACCGCACGGATTTCTTTAGGAACTATAATTTATATTTGAAACCGTATTCCTATTGGATAATAAATGTTAGTAAGTAAGTCACTACTTGTGCTCCTAAGTTAAGTAATTTAAGACATGTACACATTTTGTAATAACACACACGCACTGTTCAATATTCCTCGTATATTTTAAATACACTTTCGTCGTACCTACATCTGGAGTATTATTGTCTCTACACCACCTAAGCGCTACAGTACCAATTGAGCACTAATTATTTACCAAAGATGGAAGCGATTGGCGTTGGTGGTCCTGCGGTAGTCACGGACATGTCATATTGCATCGCCTGCCCGCGCTATTATTTCAATTTTGCTTAGCGTTCTTTCTGATTTATTTTCTTTTTGCTCCTAAGGCTCCTAGCGTGATGTTAAATAACCGATAATCTTCTTCATGCGGCTCTTCTAATACAGCATTTCTTTTCAGGGATCCGTCATTCAGTCAGCTATAAAATGCCGGCGCCATTAGTGTTAAAATATTGACCAAAATGACTTGTGAAATGACTTGTGTGTGGTTTTTTTTTTAGATTTACTAAGGCTACGTACAGTACCCGGCGATAAATATTGCACATCGACCTTTACCTTTTTTGTATTTTATACAAAGAATAAAATAATTATCAAAAGAAGCAAATCATAATTGTTTTAACAGCTCCTAAGAGATACCGGACTGTTTGTATTTCGTGCGACAGAGATAACGCTCTACGAAGCCGAAATTAGCCGATTGTCTTTCCAAAGGTCGATGTGCAATATTTATCGCCGGGTACTGTACGCACTGACAGGTGATTTGCTTAGCGCCTAGCCTAGAGCGCAGTTCGAAGCTCGCTAGGCGACTAGCGAAGACGTCAACCGCGCAGTGCGGCCGGATGCGAAAATTCTCCTTTGTTGCCCTAGTTACTACCTACCAGTTGTAATACCGTTAATTTTGATTACCCTTCCTACTATTCTCTAGAGCGTTCTAAATACTTCTAACCTTAATAAATGCCAATAAATTTTGCAATTTACCAAGTTCTTTAAACCAAATATCTATAATGTCGTTTCACTTTGCCACTCGCAAGGTGACTGGTTAGGCTGTAGGCGCTAACCTGTCAGTGCGTACAATCCGTGCCACGAAAGATGAGAATTGACACACTACGTGGTTTGACATGCGCAGTACACGATTTTAGGTATCTTTAGGTCTGAGTGCGGGACGGGACCGGACGTCATAGGAGCGGCGAAAAGAGCGGGGGAGGCGGGGTCAAGTCTCATCTTTCGTGGCGCGCATTGTACGTAGCCTTTCAGAAATTAACATTTCATTTCATTTTTGGGCGGCCCCGTGTGAGTCAGAGAAAAGTGTTGTTCTAGGAATCGAACCTAGATCCAGACGGCAATTTTAGAGGAAGATTATCTATAACAGCGTATTGACATTTGGAAAATGAAACACGCGTTAAAATTTAATTCCCATTTATTTTATTTGTTCAGAACACATTTTTGCTTATAATAAATAGAAATCTTACTATATTATAATACCTAATTTTAAGTAATAATTCTACACTAACCGGGGGTTATCCTTGGGTGCATTTGGATAGTGAACACAGGGATAATCGTCGGTTGGAGTCTCATTTTATTAAAAACGTCTAACGGGCCTCTGCGAGCTGTCTTCGGCCCAAAGGTCCCGAGAAGTGTCTTAGATTTAAAATTTTATAATAATATATACGATACGGACCATGGACAAGCAGTCTCCAGATTATAATAATAATGACTTATTCAATAAATCTTGTGTATTATTTAATTACACATTTTTACAAAATGAGCACAATAAAATATATTATATAAACATCCGAATTGATAACCTCCTCCTTTTTTTTACCTACTAACATAGATTTTAAGCTCCTGTTGTACTAACCACAATGTATCATTTGTAATCTGACATATATATAAATAAAATAAAAAATAAAATTTGAAATCGGTTAAAAATACATTTACGAGATAAAGATAAAGATATATTTATTTGTCAAACATGCGTTTACATAAACTGAATAATCAGCAGTGACGGATTAACCCTTAACCAAATTAAGCAATTGCCTAGGGCATCACTTCTGAGGGGGCACCAGAAGAAGCACAAAAAAACCCGTCCTTAGGGCATCACGTCTCACTCTCACGTTACCAAAAACCACATCAAAAAAGTTCCTAGGACTAATTTGAAAATTTGCGCGTTTTAAGTTGACATAGAGTCCGACCTAGAGTCATAACCCCACTCCCGCTTGCCCACTCGCTGCCCTCTTGTGCAGCGAGTGGGCATGGGATTTACGAAGAGTTGATTATGATAATGGCCCAAGAAGTGCATGGTAAAATTATATCGCAGATAAAAGATTCTAGATATGATAGTCTTTCAGTATCTATATTCTACGCCGGATTTGATGCACATGGACCAGCTCAGCGTAGTTATTCGCTATATAAAAGATGGGCAGCCAGTAAAGCGGTTTCTTACATTTATTGGGTTGGAAACGCATCACACAGGAGATGAATTGGCAAAGCAGCCTCTTCAATACCTTGAAGAACATAGTGGATTAAATTTTTCAAAATTCAGAGGCCTATTTTACAAAAAAACTAATGTTTTTAGGCGGTAAAGGTTTAAAGACCGATTCTAGTTGACATGCGGATAGGGGGGCCCACAGGCATGGATTGCTTAGGGCATCAAGTAGTCTTAATCCGTCACTGATAATCAGACATGCAAGATATTGAATTAATTGATGGTTGGCGAGATGGTTTAAATTAAAATTAACCCGTTTTACCAAAAGCGATCGTCGCATTCAAAGTCATTTTATTTTTCGGTATGGGTATCGCCTTTCGTTTCGCCGTCGAACAGGCGTCAACCTAACGTAAGCACGTAACCAAAGCGGATCAGAAGCTCCGATACGACGACTCGGCTACGGCACAGTATAAAGATCATACAGTATTGTATCTCGGCCGTAACCTTGAAATAAATGCCTACAGCCGCGCGGTACGTAAACATGATAGGGCTGCCCGCCTCCAGCATTTTAATTACATTTTCCTACTTTGTGTTTCCATTTAGTTTTGTTATTGTATTTTACTGTGTGTACATAAATAATAAAATAAATAAATAAATATACTTTTTTTATATAAACAAATAAAATACTTTGTGAATTGAATAGGAAGTGTTTAATAAAAATGCGTGTTGTTTTTTGATTGGTGATTAAATCTTTAATTAAAAATACATGTTTATGTTTGAATAATTAATAATTTAATCTTATAAATTTGCGACCGAAAAATATTTGCGCCTCGACTGAGACGTACGAAATGCTTTATTATTAAATTTTAAAGTATAAAAAATCCGCATTCTAATATGAAGCTTAATTAAAAATTGTTTTGATTTGATTAAAATGGTCAATTTCGTCATTTCGAATTAACTATTTATTAACATTAATCTGATTACAGTTTATTTCTATGAAAACTTGTTCATAAGTATATTTAAACAAATTGTTAAATTATTATTATAGTTAAATCAAACGTTCAAGAACTACAAATAAAATGCAAAATTTGTATATTAATGTTTTTTTAATCTTTCCTATCATCGTCCCATCCTTAACAGAATAACACAAATTGGAAGAAGTTAAATAGCAAACATGTATAAAAGTTATAGTTAAAATAATCAGTTCATTGAAGTAATAAACATATTTAAATTAATGAGTGCAAATAAAAGTAAATTTATCAATTAAATTGTAGATTTCATTTCACTCCTTCTTTGTATTCATACAAAATATTAATAATTCTATAAAAATAATTAAATTTTATTCATAAAATATGCAATAATTTCATTAATGTTTTGTTATGACGTTGTCACGTTAAACTATCGTCCGTAAATCGACTTTACAGACAACCAATTTTTTTCTAGTATTATTCATACAACCAGTACAATAAACAACTATTATTAATAATAAAAACCACGTCTTTACTTTGAATTATACAAACTAACAAAACACACATGCCCCGAGGTTTTAACACAAGCGTACCTACCGTATAATGATTCATGAACCGCCTATAACTACCTATTTCACTCGTGTCTATCACTTTCCTTTACTTTAATCACTTTATTTAAAAAAAAAAAGATGTCTGGAACATCTTTTTTTTCGGGAGATAAAAGGAAATACTTATCCATTAAAAAGAAACACATTATGTAACTAGCTACTAGTAAGTAACTACCTTTACTTACCTTTCAGAGTTTTTTTTTTTTTTTTTTTTTTTTTTTTTGGTTTCCAGGTAATCTAAAAAAAGTTATCTCTGGATGCGTTATTGACGAATTCATGCAACCAAAAACAGCACAATATAGCCTACTCGTCATATTAAATATGTACTTGAACTTATTTTTTGTGAAAAAATCGCGCTGTAAAAAAAAACAACACACCGTCCGTTCGTCACTGCGGCACAGTCGCGACGGTCTGTATGCCGAGCGCATTCCGAGGTCGAGGCGCGTAGGTATAGCTCGCGTTTCGTCCGTTTGTATGAAGTCGACATACTGTATGATATTATTACCGTGGCTACGGCTAGGCGACGCCGCGCTTACGGCTCACCGACCGCTGGGGGATGGTGCGGCAAACTCAAACTCAAAGCATTTATTTCAATTAAACCATTTACAGGCACTTTTGAATTGTCAAAAAGTCGGTCAGTCAGAAAATATGAAGCTAGTTGCCCATTCCAAAGCGTAGGTACCTATGGAGAAGAACGGGCAAGAAACTCCATGGACACTCTTTTAAATCATATTTTTACAAAAATATTAGTTAAATCATTAATGTGAATTTATAATTATATGTGAGAACGATGTAAAAAAAGACGTACGCGTTAAAAGAGTCCAGAGTACAGCAAATAGAACAAAACAACAATTCAAAATTAAAATAATTAAGGCAGGCAGGCCGGAGGGGGAGAGGGGCAAGGGGGACGAAGAGACGTAAGCTCGGGGACGGAGAGACGTAACGCACCGCACCGCGGTTCGTGAGCTTGTCCCGAGGCGAGGCGATTACGTTACGATTCCGATTAGTGTGCGTTGCAGTAGTTTCATACAAAGAATACTGAATGGCTCGAGTTGACGATCCCTTTCCTAGTTAATACGTGTGCCTACCTTAAACCGGAAAGCGCCCTCTGTCGGCGCGAACACGCATGTCGGATCACCGAAAACATTGTACGCATCGATCGCTTGTGGTTAGGATGCGGCCATACACTATTACATTTTATTCAGATAAAGTAGATATAAGTATAGTAAAACCAGTGAAGATACAGAAAAGATGAAACAATATAAATCTAAAATGTATTAATAGTGAATAATTGCATGGTAATATAATAAAAATGTATGTAAACTTAATAAAAAAAAAAGTGAGCCGTCACGGGACGCCTGGCAGATGTGAAACATTGCGCATGGCGACGCGTCGCCACACAGTACACAAGACTGTGACTGTATATATACACCATCATATAGCGTGGCGACGCGTCGCCACGGCATGCGTCGCCACGCCAGAAATTTGTTTTACGTGCGGCTATAGATGTTTCACATCAAAAATCACGCATGCTTGCAGGCAGAATACATTGACACTCAATTTATAACATCTCACCCTTACAACTTAAAACAATGTATTTCTAGCAAACAAACGTTTCATTTGATTTGAGAGGGAACCGTTTGTTTTTACATGATGAAGAGGAGTGTAACCCATGTGACAAGAGAGTGGTGAATGAGTTCATTTATTTCATTTCATTTCATTTATTTTGTTTTGTGAACATAGGTGATTACAGGTGTTATTCAATATAAATGTCAAGTGCACAAACCATGTTCCGCCGATAGGCATACAAAATCTGAGTTTAAGTTATAGTAATCTTATTTATAAAGATTAAAACAAAAAATTCATGCAATTATAAACGAAATTAACAATGTCAATAAACATATTATTAGGCATGTCAAGTTATAAAATTGTCGTAATAATATAAGGAAAATGTCATGAAAATACACAATGTCAATAGATTAAAAAAAAAAACAAATATACAAATATATAAAAAAAAAACTTTAAAATTTGTCATCGATATATTCCTTGACTTAATAATATACTTTTTCGTACCACTTGCTCAAAAAAGTGACATTCTATGCCACAAAAAGCGAACATAACAATAGTCATTTTTAATCTGTTAAAAACAGGGAAAGAAAATTGTACTGAATTTCATTCATCCTCTAGGGGGAGAATGTGATTTAAATTTGGAATACTTACCGAAATTTATACTGACTGAACTACATCTGTGTTTACACCATTGAGTTTGTATATAAAGCATTATACATCTTTTAGAAAAAGGAATACACATTTATTATGCAGTTATGATTATTAAATAAAATTACGAAAACCGACGAGGCCGTATGAGCTTGATGCCTTTGCTTTTCCGACAAAAAAATCTTAGTCTAGGAATTTGCCGCGTTTTTGTTTTCTTCAAATACATAAACGTTAAGTTTATTTTAATTTATTTTTATAACTCACTTAATGTTCTAAAATGCTTATCTCATATTATTATTGTGTTAATTTTTTCGCAAATGGTACGAAAAGTAGAGTATTTTCCTCGGTGATAAAGCTGTCTTAGTCTTGGATGAACTTAAATCCCTCGCTACACTCAGGACTCGTCTTAAATCCCTCGCTTCGCTCGTGATTTAAGTTTTTAACACCCTCGCTACGCTCGGGAGTAAACCTCGAGTCCTTCGTTACGCTTGCGATTTAAATCGTCACCCGCGACAGAAGACACTGCTTTATCCCCTTGGTTAATAATCTACTATTTATCACACCTGCTCTGAAAATACATACTAATTATACCAATTAGAGGGAAGAAACGCCTTTATCCCGCCCTTCAAATCCTTTCATCCCAAGGTATGGAAGTTTGTATGAAAATCCTTTCGACCCAAGGGTGGGAAAAATGTATGAAATTCCATTACATACCCGGTTTTTCTTTTTTTTAATTTGTCAGCAGTCATACTGCCAAGAGATTTTAACTGTATACTAATTAAATTTCAAGTAAATTGTTACTGGCCACATACAGTTTTTTTTTTACCAGTTACCAACCTCCTTGGTGCATACAGAAAATTAAAAACGAAATTATTTTTGTATATAAAACGCGTGGAATCACGGAAGAAGTGGCTGCATGACCTTATGATCTTAGCCTACTCCAGAAACGGGCGAATAAAAAATGGAAAAGCCCGCGCATTTTCGCAAAAACACATTTATCTTTGTGTTTTTTGTAAAATATGGATACTTCGAGCGACAGTGATGATGTTATCCCTAACACACCGCCAGAACTATTAGAGACGGTCCAAGAAATTGTTGATAATCTGTTGCCGGAAAAATCTAAATGCAGATACAACAATACTTATATGTCCATAATTTTCCTCGTAGGTGTAATAAAAAGCACTATACATCCCTCAGGATAAAGTACAGTTCCATACCTCAAATGGTTTGCGCCCCTCGCAAGCTCGTGGCGCAAATGCCATAATCTCGGTATGGAACTGTCACTTTCTTCCCTCTGAAGTAATGTACTATTGTCATTTAGTAGCTTAAAGAGCTCGCTTTTGAATTCATTATTATTCTGACAATTTCTAATATGACAAGGTAGTTTGTTAAATTTTGGTGCCATTGCATAGACACTTTTATAAGCAAAAGCAGTTCTCGTGATTATTGTTGAGTGGTGGATGGAGAGGCACAGAAAGACCAAAGAAAGAACAGATGTGTGGATTTTCTGAGGAATTAAAGGGATGAGGAATGAGTGATAATTTGACAGGTAACAGGGTCCCAATTACAGCACTGCAAGATTATTTCGGCACGTGGCCAAAATCGAAACTTCACGAAAATGGAGATTTGTGCAATTATTTTGTGATGTGATACAAGATATACCTGCGGGGATCAGCGGAAAATCAAATACTGAAATAATACAGGTTCCAGTCAAAAATATAAAGAATGATAACGGACGCAACTTGGTATATCTCTAATAAGAGAATCCATCACGACCTCAGTATCAAAACTGTTCAGCAGGATTGTCTGAAAGGGTTACCGCTGGCCCGGAACATAAAGAGCTAAGGAAGGAACACGGGTGGGTTTCAGTCAGTAAGAGTCTGACACTCCCTTCCGCTCCACCCAGAGCGGGAGGGGTCATTTGATGATTTCCCATCCTGAAAAAAAAGTATCAATACTGTTATAGAACGTTACAGAAAGGAGAAAAGCTTACAAAGAGCGAGTTACGAACCGTCCAAACATACTAGCAGTAAACCTAACGAACGCCCAAGTCGCTAGAAGACTAAAAAGAAAGATTCCTCGAGACCTTATTTAAGAGGCTATAAGAAAAAACGGCGTCATTGGACGGTTTCCGTACAAACCCGTTAATAATACCAAACATATTGCTGAATGAATGACAAACGAGGGTTTTCTGAAATGACGTTCGCTAGGTGGCAGCACTGAGACGTCAGGTCCAGGCATCTGTCAAAGAGCCTGTATTTTCTTTAGTCATGACTGAATGATGAACGAATGAATGAATCGAATGATGAACGTCATCATATATTTTATATTGGAAGATCTCTTGTCACAGTGGTGCCAACTGGTGTCGTAAATTTTCACGAAAACCCTCATTGCAATAAAAATCATAAACAAAAAAACTGTTTAGTGAAATGTCACTTGTGACATTGGGGATTAAGCTCAGTAATCGAATATTCCCGATGTGGGCAATGTCTGCTAGGTAGAAGTAGACTTTGGCGGGCCATGTGTAGGATGTATCAAGATAGATGAGCTAGAGTCGTCACGCAGTGGGTGCCAGAAGAACGTCGTCGACGACAGAGGCAAAGGAAACGCTGGCGTGATGATTTAGATGCATTTACGGGAGACTGGCCGAGGAAGGCAACCCACATGGAACAGTGGAAAGTTATGGGGGAGACCCTTACCCCATCAGTAAGAATATTAAATTGATAAAAAATTAACATAGGTATATATTTTCTTATACTTCTTAATAGTTTGTTCCGCCAGATGCTCAACAGAACCGAGCGTTCGGCGCATCCTGGACAGTCACACCCAACACCTTATTTGACTGGCCAATTCTTCCTAGCGTTAACGCCCGCCTGGTGAGCGACAAGCAGCCTGCCGTGTTTCGTCGATGCGTGGGAGTTCCAGTACCTTAGGCATCTTCTAGGCCAGGGATGGCGAACCAGTGGCACGCGTGCCATTGATGGCACGCGACACGCACGAACGCGTTTGAGCCTACTTTACGGAGTGAGTAGGCGCGGTGTAAGGAGCAGCAGGCGGGAAGCGCGGAATCGATAGTATTGTTTTATAATTTTCCCTGTAATCACAAAAAAAATGGCACATCTATGACCTCATCAAACATTTTGTTACAAAAAATGGCACGTTGATCCATAAAGGTTCGCCACCCCTGTTCTAGGCGCTCGTTCCATCATAGACCTCATCCATCGCTTTCCATCAGACGTAATCGATTTCAAGAGCGGACCCATTTAATTTTAGCAATAAAAAAAGGTAAATCCATGATGGCGACAACTTTATGAGAGCTTCTAAAAACTTAAACTAGATGGCTCTGTATTAAAAATTGCGTATTAAATTCACACATTCACTCTGTCTCTTTCTATTATAAACGAGTGTGTGTGTGTTTGTGTGTGTGTGTGCGAGAGTGCGAGTACAGCGTACGGAACTTCGTTCCTGACGTCCGTCGAGCGTACCCGTTTTTTTTAAAGTGTTTATAGGCTTACATAATAGTGGTTCTCTTAATATCTATATACACAAAGTGAACTTAACGGGAAAGCGCTAAGGTAGCCCGCAAAATTCAAATTTTCTTACGTTTTTTGCAATTTGTTGGTCAGTATTAAGTTGTACGTCGATCAAAATATGGTTCGCGGCCGTAACAAATATGTATTTACAGAATTAGAATCAGTAATACAACTTGTTAGGTTAGTATAATCCCAAAATGTCAAGATTTCATGAAATAGTCATTCTGTGGGATTACTCGGTATTAGAAGTTGTGTCGATGACTTTAATGATTATATTTCTCTAAATACATATTTGTTACGGCCGCGAATCATATATTAATCAACGTACAACTTAATACTGACCAACAAATTGCAAAAAACGTAAATAAAATAGAATTTCGCGGACTACCCTGGCGCTTTCTCCTTAATACTAATAATTATTTATTTATAATGTCATAATAGAATACGTGTTTATAACTTAAACATGGGTATTTTCTACAATGGCGTATGAGGTAATTAGTCAGCATAGTTTAATTAAACTATAGTCAAATTAATACATTTATCAGAAATTTGAATTCAATAAATCGGTGATATCAAATAAAATATATTTCGCATACAATGCGTGCCACGTAAGAAGAGACTAGATCCCGTCTCCCCCGCTCTTTCCGCCGCCCCTATGACGTCCGGTCCCGTCCCGCACTCAGACCTCATACCGCTAAAGATACATACCTAAAATCGTGTACTGCGCATGTCAAACCACGTGGTGTGTCAAGTCTCTTCTTACGTGGCACGCATTGTACAATGTGGAGACAATAATCTAGGGACGAGCTGGCACGAATTTGAGGGGCTCGTGGCAAAATAATAACAGCCGCACAGGTCGATCGATCAGGTTAAGCTACGCTTGCCGCGGTTGGTCTGCGGATGGGTGACCATCTTTACATACCGAGACCCCTCCGTGCGTCGGAAAGCACGTTAAGCCGTTGGTCTCGGCTGTCATTCGTGGATCTTTGACAGTCGTTACGGGTAATCAGAAGCCCGAAAAGGCCAAAGGGTATCGTATTACCCAATAACTGGGTTGTGGAGATCAGATAGGCAGTCGCTTCATGTAAAATACTAGTGTTCAGATGCATCCGGTTAGACTGGAAGCCGACCCAATATAGTTGGTATAGTATTTCATGTAATCAAAAGATTTAACGTCAATTCTAACTTAGAGAGACATTGATGATTCTAATGATTATATTTCTCGATACTCCATTTGTAATAAGATTAAACATTTAAATAAACCTTTTATACAGTCCGTTCAACCGATTTTGAATTCTATTTCGTTGGCGGCATGACAAATGGCAGCTGCAGTAAATATTTGGTATTGTAACTACCTTTTTTGCTTTTAATGCCATCCTTATTCCTACGGTATAGAAGTCAAAATCGGTTGAACAGGCTGTCAAAATGGTTTATTTGAATGACTAATCTTATTTCAAATGGATTATAGATACACATTTTTGTTATTGTAAATTCTATTTTGATAAACATACCTACAACCTTTGACATCATCATTTGCCTGCGTTTTCCCAACTATGTTGGGGTCGGCTTCCAGTCTAACCGGATGCAGCCGAATATCAGTATTTTACACGGAGCGACTGCCTATCTGACCTCCGCATCCCAGATACTGGGTAATACGATACCCCTTGGTAAGACTGGTAACATACAAGCTGACACTGACCTACAAATTGCAAAAAACAAAAGAAACTTTTAATTTCGAGGGCTATCTTAACGCGAGTGGCGTATTCGAGTGAGTTTCCTCATTCATTGGTCGAAGCACTTCCCTGTCGGCTCCTCATTGGTAGAGACTCGTCCCTGCTGGCTCCTCATCGCCGCTGATATCTGCTCGTCCACCAAGTTCTTCGTCGATCTCTGCCTCGTCGAGCAAACCTTCGAGCTCCTGCAAGTAAAAATAATGTCTATGAGATTTTATACACAATTTAAAATGGCCGCCAACTTGTTATACAAAATCGTCGTCATGTTTGACATAACGTCGCCTTAGGCCCTCCGCACACGAAGCTACTGAAAATAAACTAGTCACAAACTCAAATTTTGAGCGTCACCGCTCATACATTCTCATTGAGGTCCGCACACGACGCGACTAGTCACAAACCGGTTAGTAACGCGTTAGCAACTGATCACGAGTGACGCGTCGTGCCGGTCGCCGCGCTACTGGAAACCCGAGTTTTCTGTGTTTTTGTTGCAAAAATGAACGAACAAACCTTCAATATTAAATTTGTGCAGGAAGTAGAAAAGTATCCATACTTATATAATTATAAACTATCAGATTACTCACGAAGGGATGTAACAGAAAGAGCTTGGAGTGAAGTGGGAAAAATCTTTAATTAGACGCGTAAGTATATTTTTTTACTATACTATGTATTCCAATTTACTATATATTCCAATATTAACCACCGTGTGCTTTGTGAGCAGAAATAACTGAAGTGACTGAAACTTTGCAACTTGAGTAGCGCCGTGTGCGAGCTACAGTTACTAACTGGTTTGGAATTTTAATTACTAATTAGTTCCGTCATTTTTGAGTAGCTTTGTGTGCGGAGGGGCTTAGAGTGAAAACCTCGGGAATGCAATACCTCGTAAGTAGCATTTTATGCATTACGGACAATCTTATAGTATCGAACAGCTCTGGGTATAAAAGCGGATTAAATAAAATTAATAAGAATACAGAACCTCCTTTTTTGAAGTCGGTTAAAAAAACATAAAAGGTGGTTCTGTAACGTATTCTTGTTAATTAATATGGAAATTTAACCCGCTTTTTTATCCAGAACTGCAGGCCTACCACGACCTCTTAACGCGATCCATTTTAGGACCTAAACTGAACTGTTCGTCTAATTCGTACCATGAAGTCAGTTTAACGATTCAATTTAGGCCGTGCTATCTGACAGCGATTGTTCCAAACTGAGTCGCAAGTTTTGGTTTCATTCATTCAATTTTGTACTGTATTTGGTACCATGACATCCATAGAGCAACCTAAACTGAAACGCTAACTGTCAAAATAAGCGATTCAATAAAAGTTACTATTTCTCTAACATAAACTGAAACGTTTGGTGAATTATTGGCGAAAACAAAGTTTTTTAGTGCTATTATAGTGGAATTTCACAAAAACCAGTGTAAGTGTACTTTAATCTTTCTTTTAAAGTCTAAAATACGTATTTGTCGCATCCGGTCATGCATTTGACTATTCGGAACGCTAGCGCCACCCGGCGGCGCTTGACAGAGTCTAGCCTGAGTCCGTGGGGGTTAGAAAACAGCTCGACAGAACGATGTGGAGCTCACTTTGGATTTTGGATTTGGACATTGAACATCGTACGGACCACATGTGCTTAGAAACTGTCCAGCGTTCCGTATCTGGTTGTGTCGTGTACCTACAGTGTGTAATTTGCTAGTGTGACTAAATATTGTTCGTGAAATTATAATCTTTTTGAACTGCAAACGTTTTTCTATTGCGCAATAACCAACACATACCCACTGTACGCCCACAATAGTTAAATATGGCTGATAATAACGAGACACACTATACCTTCTCCGTCATATTTTACATGCATTTTTAACACCACACAACCACAGAGTACAATAATCCACAGACTATCTAGTTAAACTGACACAGGCACACAAACTGACAAGGAGTTTTTGGCGGGATTTCTTCGAGTGAAGTCTAGTTGGCTGTTTTAATTATTCTCAAATTGATTCCTAGTGGATATTGTGATGTAAAATTGGTGTAGTTTTGTATCTCAAGTGTCTGCGCAACTGGACAATATGTGGAATCATTGAAACAGACGCGATCCCGGTAAAATGGAGCTGAGAATTTTTTTGTAGTTTTGGCTACCTCAGCGAAGTTTACCGGGAAACTTGATTCGATACATTTGCTGCCAAATACTCCTAATACATTAGAATGTGTACACCCATATTCTAATGTAATGTTAGACTAAGAAAAAAAAAATAGTAACTGATGACTAGGCAGCATGGTCTCAGACCTTAGCCTTTAAAAAAAAAAAAAAAAAACAAACTGACAGTGACATGACAGCAGACACAACTTTTTTTACTCTGGTACGTTCGAAACTGAAACATTGTTTTATTAAGTCGAAATATAAATATTTTTTCGTCTAATAAATGCCAAATGGTAAATAAATATCTACTTTGACTAAGAATTATTTTAACAATAGTTACCGTATTAACGTGGAATCTTAAAAACAACTGTTGAGTGTCTGTTTTACTTTAAAGTAATGATACTGAGTTAAGAACAAATAAAATTTTACTTGCTTCTGAACGTGTCTGACACTACAATGTACGCGAAACAAACTTATTTGATAATAATAGCGTTGTCTCTTTTTCACCAAAAACGTTTCAAACGCGGTTCAGCCACAAATTGCGATCTTTCATTCACTTTTAACGATCCAAATGCCGCTGCGCGTAATGGACTTCATGGTTCGACTTTAAGCGATGCAGTTTAAGAACCTAAACTGAAATGTCTTGCTTTTGAATCGTTTTTAATTAGATCATGGTAGGCATCCTGTTCGATACTATATGATTGTCCGTAATGCATAAAATGCTACTTACGAGGAATTGCATTCCCGAGGTTTTCATTCTAAGGCGATGATAAGTGCTTATACACACGAGCTACACGCGTCGGCTGCTGCCATCGCCAACGTGTCGTGTGTGAGTACGGTGCTCAAATACACGAGCGGCATATTGTCGTCGGCAGCTGCCGACACGCGATGACGACTGCTGTTTGAGTCTAACAATTTTTTTTTTTAAACGTTGCCCCACATTAGGAATTTCTCCTGTATTGTGGGTGCGTTTACAAACATTTAAACTCACATACACAAACAGCCAGACCCGGAACAACTACTTGTAGGTCATACAAATATTTGTTCCGTGCGGGAATCGAACCCGCGACATGCAGCGCAGCAGTCAATCGCTTAACCACTGCGCCAACCGTGCCGTCAACAACAACAACAATGAATGCCCCTGATGCTTTTTTTTTTTTTTTTTTGATGATGGGTAATCATCAAATGACTCCTCCCGCTCTGGGTGGAGCGGAAGGGAGTGTCAGACTCTTACTGACTAAAACCCACCCGTGTTCCTTCCTTAGGCCTTCATGTTCCGGGCCAGTGGTAACCCTTTCGGACAATCCCGCTGACCCGGCAGGCTTCGGCCCGACGGGCCCCTTCTTTTGATGCTGACATCTCTTTGAGGCTCGCGTGGAACTCGTACGCTTGTCCGGCACGGGCCTGGTCCTGATCGGACGGTGAGCTACGCTTCACTCACCCTCAGGAGGTCTTCCTCGACGTCAGCGCTGGCGCGGTGGCGCACCCGGCCGGGCGGCCCCTCGCGGCGCAGCGCCAGCACCACGACGCGCGCGCGCAGCACGCTCAGCAGCAGCAGCGCCGCGCCCGCGCGCGCCGCCTGCCGGATGCCGTCCGCGGAGCAGAACGCCGTCAGGATCTGACATCGAGTCACAGTCAGAACTAGAACTCGACGATGTGAGTCGGTTTGTTTTGGCAGAACAGCACCACAATTACACTAGACACTTTCTTTCACAATCCGAAGGATTTTAAGCCCACATTCGTGTTTGAATACCTCTTAATATACAACAGTTACATAAATAACTAATATATATCTACCTTGAAGTTATGATTCTTCTCACAAATCTTCCCGTCCTCCCTGGGCGCGAGCAACTCCCCGCGCGCGGTCCCGGGAGCGGCCCCGGGAGCGGCGTCGGGAGCGACGCGCGGGATCAGCTCGTCGGGCATCACGCGCGCCACCTGGCCGAACCTCGCCAGCGTCCAGTACGTGGGCAGCGCGCACGGCAGCTCGGCGTCCGTGAGCACGAGGTGCGCGCGCGCGTGCGGCCAGGCGCGCGCGGCCGGGGCTGCACGCGCGTGCGGGGCGGCCCGCGCGGTCGGGGCTGCCGGCGCGAGCGAGGCTGCACGCGCGGGCAGCACGAGCGGCGGGCGCGAGCCGTCCACACACAGCAGCGTGCCGCCGCACGGCAGCTCGCTCACCGGCTGCTGTACGGCCGACCACTTGTGACAGTACACCTCTGCCAAAAAAACATGAGCAACAGTGTAAACGCCAGTAAAAAAAACAGTGGCACTCTGGGAGTGCCGACAGAAGTGAAAAACAGAGCACTTTGCCATCACTCACTGACATATCGGATATACATTAAAACTGAGTACATCCCGAGGGAGGACGGTCGTCGGTTGCGGTAACAGTGTCGCGAATTCAATGGGTTTTTTCCCCATCTCAAAAAATGCCCAACGCGCCTAAAGAAATTTTCAATTCAAAAAAATATTAATGCAGGTAAAAGCCAAATAACATTTTACATATTATAACATTTTATTTTATTGTACCGGTACTAAATTCTGGTACCTAGCGTGTACCACAAATCTCATATGGAACCTCGTACGATTGGCGACCTTGAAGTTATTTTTCTAATGCTTATTAACTGTCTGTTTTCTCACTCTTACTTACGGCAATATATGTTTGGTACTGGTATAATACCAATACTCATTAAAAATACCAATAATACAGGTACTACTGCTGGTACCGGTATCACACCAAGGTAAATGGTACCGGTTCCCAAAAATACCGGTGTTTCAAGCCCAGATGGGCAATTCTCGTAATATTTGGAACATTCACAGTCTGTCTGTCGATCTGTTTCAATCTGCCTCAAATACCTCTAATTTCCCTACATTTTTAACATTGATTGTCGCTGAGATGACACTGGCCTTCTGATTACGTACCTTTATCAGCCTGTGCGGCGGCGCGGCGGAGCGTGGCCATGAAGTCTGTCATAGTGGCCACGTTGGCGAAGCGCGCCGGGCAGCGCTGGCTGCCGTCCATCAGTGACGTCAGCACCAGGATGCGCGAGCACGGACGCGCCACCAAGTGCGAGCTCACCGCCTCCTCAGACGCGTTGCTTCGTTTGAACACAGCAGGCATCGTACCTTTTTTTCTTTCCTTGGATTTTTTTGTTTTGCTAGGATTTTTAGAACTTAATATATCTTCATCTGTATCTTGATTGGTAGTATTTGTTGTACCAGCTTGACTGGCACTTTCACTTGTTTCACTAACAGCTTCAATACTGTTGCTGGCAGCTTGATTCGAACTCTCATCTGGTTTAATGGTACTTTGATCAGAACTTTCCGTTGCACTACCAGCTTTAGGTTGATTGGAACCATTATTAGCATTTAAAGTCGGATTAGAACTATTATTGATATGAATAGAATTCTCAGATTGTTTGCCATCAGTACTGTTCGAATGATTCGAGTCTGTATCTTCAATTTCAATGACGTCGTCATCGTGTAGTTTTTTAGCCAAAGACATTACCTTTAGAGCCTTGTGTCTTGTGGTGAGTGACGGGTCGGTTGTGTCCTGTAGCCCGTCTGCCGCACTAGTAAAATTAGTTTTCAGTAGACTTCTGCCACTCCCGGTGGCAGTTACAGGTTTCAGGAGACTCCTACCACTTTTGTTTTTATTTACAGGATTCATACATAACAACTTGACCGCTGCCACCAAATTCGGTGTGGTTGTTTCTTTGCTGACGGACTCGGATGTCTCCGACTCTTCTGTCAGGTCGACGGTATCGTTCGCGTACAACCTGTTGATGGTCTGTTTTATAACTTCGTCTGAAGGCAAGGTCACTGCCATTACAACGGTGGTCTGGGGCCCCGCGGGCCCGGAGGGGACCCGCAGACTGAGCGCGTTGACAACGGGTATGTTGTTCACCGGCTCTGTGACCAACGTGCGCGAGTATTCTTCTAGTATCGAGACAGGCTTGTCGGCGGGCACACTGTTGCCTCCCGAAACTTGGACAGGTTGGGTAGGTTCCGACACTTGTTCTGTTGTGAGGTTCATGCGACGCGAACCGGTTGCTTGCGGTTGGTAACTTCGTATCTTGAGATTCTTAGTATCTTCCTTCAGTGCGTCTACAACAGTATTGTGTAGTGCATGGACCGTGGCGCGGCGCACGTCCATAGGTTTAGGCGCTATAGGTACCGGGTTGAGGCGGGGCCGCGGGGCCGCGGGGCCGGCGCGCCTCCCACGGGGCTCCTCTTGCGGACTTATAAGACGGGACTGACGAATATAAGGCATTAAACCTGGTTGTACTACATTTTGTGGGGGACTTGCCTTTTGGCCAACGGTACTTTGTTTAGTGACAGTTTGTGGAGTGGTACTTTGCACAACACGACCTTGTGCAGTGGGACTTTCCACACCCAGACTTTGTGCAGTGGTACTTTCCATAAGATGACCTTGAGCAATGGGGTTTTGCACACCAGTATCTCGGGTAGTGTTACTTTGAACAGCACGCGTTTGTGCAGTGGTGCTTTCCACACCACGACCTTGTGCAGTGGGACTTTGTACAGCAGTAGCTTGTGCAGTGGTACTTTGTTCAGCGGTATCTAGACCAGTAGTACTTTTATCTTTCTTAAAGGAAACGTTGCTGTTGATGTGGAAGTACTTCGCGTTCATGTTCTTCTGTCGCTGCCACTCTTCAAAGTCGTCGACCGGCGGCGCGGGGGCATCAGGCGCAGGGGCCGGAGCCGCACGCCCTCGAGTGCGGCTCTTTTTGGACCGGTTTGTGTAAGTCACCGGTTTAGCCTTTGGCCATTTAGCCACTGTGGGTGTGTTTGAAGGCCCGTCTTTCCTGGCCCGTTTGGGAGCAGACGTGGCCATTGTAGCCGATGTGGAAGCTTGCGCGGGGCTCGGCGAACGAGATGGTTTCACTACTGGTTTCGAATGATTTCCTGTTATAAATAAACAATTTTTAGCAAAAGAGAAGATTTTAAATCCAACGAAATTTAAAAAAGTAATCAAATTGCAACTTACTTGCTCCTGCAGATTTCTGAAATATAAAAAAAACATATGTCAGTATTTATGATAATAATAAGGACGAACATGCGCAAAACACAACTAGGTACTTATAAAAAACTGCCGAACCACACAACTTGTGGAGCTTTTAAAATGGCGCTCACAAGTCCAACTTAATTGCGCAATTCTTGGCAAACTGCCAACCTCCTACATATACTTTCTTGCCTTTCTTAAGTTGTAATATTGTAAAAAATAAATAATAAAAAAAAACATAAGCATGCACGCACCAACCCCACCCATATACACCATGGACACCCCCACATACCCCACATACACCCACACTTCACACACACTCACACTCAAATGAATGAAATAAATACGCGTATATTGAGTATTTCTACAACATAATATTTTTTCTTTTAACTACGCAGTACTGTTATCATTAATCACTGCAAAACCGATCACAAAGGACGTATTTTTTGCTTAGAACCAAAACAGTGCAGAAATGGTATATGAAATCTCATAGTTGCACAGTTTTTCATTAATACAGTGTTTTTTATTTTTTAATTAGATATAAATTTACCACAGAGGTAAATGTTTCCCATTAAGTTTAATATGCACTCGTGTTAATTTAGTGCCCTCACTTGCGCTCGGGCCCCAACATAACACTCGTGCATTAATAACTCACTTTGCGCTCGATGCAACAATCTACTATAGTTATTTCATTTAAATACTTCTATTTTTTCACTCACCGTGAAAACTTGGGTGAAATGTGCTGTCAATAGTGGCAATCCCTAACATCAGATGGAATGACAGGTAACTTCACCTAAAGGACACAGATTTCATGCGAAGCCGCCATTTTGAAAAAAAAAAAAAAAATGGCGGACATATGCCACGGACCTTCAAAGTCGTTTCCGTGAAGTGAGCTGTCATTTTGAAAACAAAATGGCTCCGGTGAGATTTTCACAGAATAGCATTTTAATGTTGGTGACTGACACTACACACTACAATCATACCTGGAGCATTTGCTCGATGTCTTGGTGCAGCACGCGCAGCTGTTGGTCGAGGCGATGGCGAGCGTCCGGTTCGCTGAGGTGCGTGCAACAACAGGTGCACATGCCGTCCGGGTGACTACGGCAAACGTAATGCAAATTCTTAGCTATAGCAAGTGTCCATAATTGATTGTTTGTTTGTTTGAACGCGCCAATCTCCGGAACTACTGGTCGGATTTGAAAAATTATTCTTGCATTTGATAGCCGAATTCTCGAGGAAGGCTATCTAACATCACGCTAGGACACAAAGGAGCTGAGCTAAAAGAAAACGGTCAGAAAGAACGCTAAGTGAAGACGAAGTACAAGCGCAGGCGATGCGATGCGACGGGGTTCGGGGGAACAACAAATTTTATGCAGACAAAGTTGCGGGCTGAAGCTAGTCGTTAATATAGGTGTCTAAACACACTATGCCGAAGGTACGCGACCGAAGTTCGGCATGATTACGCCTGCAATGCTATTTAACGCAACGTAATTTCGGCATAATGTTTCGTCAGTAATTCAAATAGCATTAACCAGAATATGGTCGCGGGAGTACATACTTGTGCAGCGGTATCTCGTCGAGGCCGATGCGGCGGCGCGAGTCGTTGACCTCGCGGTGCCGCCGCGCCGCGCAGCAGTGCGACCGCTCCTGCACCGCCTCCGCCGCAGGCGCAGCCTACACACACAGATAATAGTCAAGGAGAGAGAGAACCGCTTAACCTTTTGACCGCCATACGTCAAAAAATCAAAAACGTGCCCTCGACGTCAAAGTCTGTCATGTAGTCGAACCGTGGCGTGCTGGACACATTTTGGTTTGTCATCTATACAAGACTGTGGCGGTCAAAAGATTAATCACCGCTAATGAGACACAATTGATTTTCTATTGTAATGGGCCGCTGGTGGCCCGCACCGGGACGGAGCGATTAAGCTTTTTCGAAGAAATTTATTTTCCCACAAACCGGACGCAAGTCACGTTTTCGATTTTATTCAAAATGTTAGCTTATTTTTTTTCTTCCTTTCTTGCTCTTCTGTATTAGAAAGAAAGAAAAATATTTTATTTTGGGCACGCACAGGAAATACACAATAAAAAAACATTAAAAGCGACAACAAAAAAAAAACGAAGACTTGAAAATAATTAGGTAAGTAAAAATTTTACTTCACCGTGCATTGTCATTCCATGACAATACATAAGTCGAACAAGGAATTTCGTATACAGGTAAAATAGTAGATTGTTTGCCAAGGGAGCAAAGAACTATTTTGAAGGCGAGTGTTTCTTTAAATCCTGAGCGCCGCGAGGGATTCAAAGTACGTCACTCGAGCTTAAAATAGTGTTGCTCCCGAGGTGAACACTCGACTTTATATCACCCTCTATGAACTTTTTTTTAATTTGGCTAGCGCGCGTTTTTCTTTATCATGCAGCCTGTTACTTGTTCATAAAATGTTCGTGATTGATATTTTTGAGGATTGGAACTTTTACTAACAATATCCACATTCCAAATTCAAATCACTTTTAGTCCCTAGGGATTAAAGACTTATTTTAATCCCCGTTTACGAAGAATAATGTATGTGTGCGTGTGTGTGGGTGTGCGTGTACATACCGCGAAGCCGTCGAGCGCGGCCTGCAGCTCGTCGTCGGCGGGCAGGTCGAGCTCGTGCCACGCTGCAACCGACACAAGTAGTTAAAAGTCGTGTTTTTTAAGGGGGAAGCATCAGGGTAGCCCGCGAAATTCAAATTTGCAAGCTTCTGCCCGCGACTTCGTCCGCGTGAAGTTTCAATCTTCATAGGGGTGGAATTTCGATCAGGTTAAGCTACGCTTGCCGCGGTTGGTCTGTGGATGGGTGACCATCTTTACATACAGAGACCTCTCCGTGCCTCGGAAAGCACGTTAAGCTGTTGGTCCCGGCTGTCATTCGTGGATCTTTGACAGTCGTTACGGGTAGTCAGAAGCCCGGAAGTCTGATAGCCAGTCTTACCAAGGGGTATCGTATTACCCAATAACTGGGTTGTGGAGGTCAGATAGGCAGTCGCTTCATGTAATATACTGGTATTCAGCCGCATCCGGTTAGACTGGAAGCCGACCCCAACGTATTTGGGAAAAGGCTAGGCAGATGATGATGAGGGGTGGAATTTCGAAAAACCTTTTCTTAGTGGATACCTACTCTTCACAAAGAACACACCCTCCAAATTTCATGTATCAAGGAGCAGCGGTTTAGGCTATAGAGGTATGAGGAACAGGGTGTAAAGTTCACTCAACCTCCATAGAAAAGGGAGAATCCTCCGACCAGACGGGTGTTGTGTCTGGCGGGCAACTGCCCATTGATTCGTGTCGGGCCGTTTGTATCTATGCTAGTTGCGCGGTAAACTCTGCTTGCGCGATGCAGGATTTGCGTGACGTCAGTATGACGCGTTGTTTGCATGTGGCGTTGTAGATACCGCTACAAGGCTGTGCGTTGATACGAGTATATCAGTCAGTCAGCACTTTGATTTTATTTATATAGATTTATTTAAATCAATTACAAATACCCAAAGGCTTAACACTCGACGATGGCAAGAGATCATGCGGCATGTCTCTATGTCCATGGAAGGTAGGTAGGTCTTCAGTTTGGGACCCAACGTGTGTCCTTTCTCTTGCATCATCCCATGTTTCTGTCTCGGCATGCTGTGCTGGCGCTGCTGCTGCGGCTGCGGAAAACCTCTTAGAGTAAGCATAACCTTATCTTCTTCTATATATGTACAGACGCCAGCACATCAAGCTACCTGAAACTGTCAAAAATTTTCCCAATCAACTTTGAACCTTATGCTTTAACGATAAAGTTGAAAATCTATTAAAGAAATTTGACAGATTGTAGGAGCTTGATGTGCTGGCGTCTGTACATAAAAGAAAGTCGGGTTAGTTACACAATTTATAACTAAAGAACAATTGGACCAATTTATAGCATCTTTGATTTCTTGAATTTGTCTCCGCCCCGAATAGCAGAAAAACTATTAAAACATGGAAAAAATCGACGAATAAATTTATAATGAAGATAATTCATTTTCTTATACATTTTGTTCTTATTGATTCTGAGGCGGGACAAAGTTTGCTGGGTCAGCTTGTTAATTATATGTATTTTCGAGCCATTTGGGATTGAAACCCTCGGGTTGTGGGACCCGAGTGCTCATGGTTTGTTCAACAAAATCTCCAATCGGCTGGTTTCACACGTCCCGTGACCCAAGGGCTGGCTTTTACCTTAACCCGAGGCTAAGCATTGCCATACAACGTGGCAATGCCGCCAGTCTCTTAGGTACAGACGCCAGTATATCAAGCTACTACAATCTGTCAAATTTCTTTAATAGATTTTCAACTTTATCGATAAAGCATAAGGTTCAAAGTTTATTGGGAAAATTTGACAGTTTCGGGTAGATTGATGTGCTGGCGTCTGTACATTACCAGTCATAAGCGAAACGGAAGAATTTTTTGACGCCATATTTTAATTTGTTTATCTTTTTAGTTATATATTTTAATTTTGTTAATTAATTAGGGACTAACCACACTTATTCAGCTCTGTTCAGCTTTTGTCCATAGAATCAACGATTTTGTATGGAGTCCGTTCAGCGTTCTGCGGCTGAACGGATGCGTACGCTTCTCATACAAATTCGTTGTTTGTAATTTTATTTTAATCCTGAATAAATTATCATCAATAAAAAAACAACTTTTGAATTTTAACAATCAATTCCTCATTGTCTGGTGGCGTTCACATAGTTTGGACGCTAAGGCTGGGTTCACACGGCATTGTCCTGCACGTTTTCTTTGTATTCGTTTTTTTAACGTACAATCACCCGGGTGTTCATACGGTTGATTTTCATTCGTGTAAAAAACGAATAGCAGCAGTCTTCACACAGTTTTTTCATTCGATGAAAAACGTATGAACATCGTGTCATGTGAACGAGACAGAGGTATACTATGTGCCACTGCAAGCCGAATACGTTAAAGTTCATTCGATTTGCTTGACAAGTCCGTTGAGTATTCGTTTAAACGCATAAACGGTGTACGATTTTTTGCAGTACAAAGGACATGTGAATGGTTCTATGTACAATGTATGTGCCACTGTTTATTCGTTAAGACGTATACTGCAAAAAAACGTGCAGGACAATGCCGTGTGAACCCAGCCTAAGTTAGTAATCAATACGTTCATGAAGCAACCGGTCAATGACCCTGCTTGGTGGCGGTGTCAATGACTAGCT
This sequence comes from Luperina testacea, assembly GCA_927399505.1. NCBI lineage: Eukaryota > Metazoa > Arthropoda > Insecta > Lepidoptera > Noctuidae > Luperina > Luperina testacea. The sequence continues at coordinate 1,814,451 of OV656782.1, forward strand.
GCTTCGGCGTACCTTCTGGCGTGCCATCGGCAACGATGACGTCCAGGGGCTGTCCCGCCTGCATGTCGTCATCACCGTCCGCACTCACCTACAATCATAATCATCTAATTCAATCAGTGCACTCCGGAATTTGCTGGTTGTATGTGAATCCAATGCGGCGCCATCGCATGCAAGGCAACAACAACGCAAACAACGCATACAACGTCAAGAAATCGCAAACTGGTTTTCCATACCAAATATGCATCGTTAGATAACGTTCCCCTAGTGACTATAAGCGGAACACCATTGCAGCGTGTTGCTCAGGTGAAGTACCTAGGACATGTGGGCACGGAGGAGTTATGTGATGATGCAGACTTGGAGAGGGAGCATAGGGCGTTGGCGTTCGGTGCAATATGTTAGCCCGCAGATTTGCACGCTGTAGAAGGGATTTGAAGGTATATCTTTTTAACGCCTACTGCCAAACCTTATTACCACCAAAAGTTATCAGATCTCATGAAGAGCCAAGCTTCTAACTCTACCTTCACAAACTCTACACCTTAGTCAGAATATGAGGCTTGGCCATTTCGGTACTACAAGATTATTGTATAACAGAAAAGTAATGAACAGTGAATAAATTTTTCATCTTACGCCCATGTGATGGTAGCGAAGTTGTTATCCCGAGCATTTTGTTTATCTGGTATAATCTAAACCTAAGTTATGAGGATTCAAAAAAATGACGAAGCGCTTCGAGAAAAGGTAGGCAGTGCCCTTGCGCTTCGCTTGGCTCGTCTTGGCGGGGGCACTACCTTGCCCCCAGATACCTGATTGTTCTGAGAAATTATTGATAATAGTCAGAATTTGTAGGTTCTTTAAGGGGTATATGAATGCTGCAAATACTCACAGAGCTGGTGATGGGCGCGACCTGCGCGACCTGCATGCCGCTGTTGTGGCGGCGCACGGACTCGATGTCGGGCAGCGACACGCGCTTGGCGACGCGGCCCGGCGACGCGCGCTTGGCGCCGCGGCCCAGCGCCGGCGCGAAGGCCGCGCTCCACTCGATGGTGGAAGCCGCGTAGTACGCGCCCCGCCCCCGCTTTCGCTCCTCCACTCGCAGCATGTTGAACATCTCGTCGTTCATCAATTCGTCGTCTGAGCTCGACTCCTCTACCGTCTGCCTGACGACTCTGCCCTGACTGACCTCTGTAGTCTCCCTCGGCCTCTTTCCTTCTCTGAGCACCAGTAAAGGCTTGTCCTCGTCCGAATCTGATTCAGTTTCAGCATTTTTGTTTGGTGTTTCGTCTTCAAACAGTTTGGGTTCCTCATCTATCAGCTCCCGTTTTAAATTACGACACAGTTGTCTTATACTATGTGTGTTGGCGACTTTGTCTAGACAAGAATTGTCTACTTTGATTTCTTGTGTCTTAGCAGTAGTACTAGTAAGACGGGCTGATGTCCGCAACTCCACGTCCGAGCGCGTATTTTGCGTACGTTTCTTAGAATTGTTACGTACATTTTTATGTTTCGGTGTGTAATATCTCCTATGAATTCGAGACACTCTGATGGAGTTGTCCTTGCGTACATTTTTAATCCACGTGGGGATTTCGTCTATTCTGAAGATTCGTACTTGTGTGTCCATTAGAAGTTTAGGATCTGTTAACAGATATTATTGTGTTACATGTTAGTCTTTTAAGTTAATATTAGTTTTAATTAGTCTTATCAGTTTTTATTTTTATATTTTAAAATTGTTAGCATTTTTTCTAGCCTGAAACACAGGTTCTACCTAGTTCAGGCAAATGAGCGACTGTGTCCACTATAAAAATTTTAAGTTATGTTACTGTAAACTGCACCATTTTTATAAATAAACGATATTATTATTATTCATTTTAGGCATCGCTGTGATAGTTTTGTATTGTTATCATTTTACAGTACAAGACACAGGGTCATAGCCAATAATAATAATAATAATAATCATTTTATTTCAGATTCATCCAAGATTACATCCATATTTGTTAGGGACAAACTAAATTATCTAGCGAAACTTCGCATACATAATGGATATCGATATTTAAACATGATAAAATAAAACTAAACTAAGGTGCAGCGCAGACGACACACTTTTTGTGCGATCGAGTCTGTGGCGCACAAAATGTCTGCATGGCATGCAAAAAGTCCGTCGCGGATTGTACGCAGACTTAACGCACACGACGCACATCTTCGATCATTCTGTCGGCAGATTTGTAGGGACGTAGACGCTATGAAAATGCAGAAATTGCGATGTATTATTTTATACTTGAAGTATAGAAAAAGACGAAGAAATAGAGAGAGAAATATTACAGTACACTTCTTCCCACAATTTTCTTGTTAAATGTCTATCATGATATTCTGCCTAAGAAGTATTATAAATTGCTGGTCTGTTTTATATTTCTTGTATTAACGTTGAACTCTAGCGCCATGGTATTATACCGCGTACATTACATCCCTCACTAACGAGTGCAGATTGCACACTAAAAGTGTGTGCAGTCTGCGTTAGCGCGCGTTGAAGCAAACGTTCTATTTTTTTCGCGCACTTTTTGTGCGGCGCGGCGCGGTGTGATCTGCCAGATTGACACGGATTTTTTGTGCGCCGGACTTTTTGCGCGTCGTATGCCTTACTGCATATAATTGCTGAGGTTCTATTTTCACAGACTAAAAAGTGTGTCACGGATAGTCTGTCGTCTGCGCTGGACCTTAGACGAAACTTAAAAAATGCTCAAGATGTTTCCCATAAGAAAACAGTACTTTTTTTCTGGCCGGAACTTTAATTTTTATGTATAAAATGTTCGACACTTGAATTAAGTCCTTTCCCGGCCTGTACACACATATACACAGTAAAATAGGCGATAAAAGGCAGGCGGGCAGTTCCAGGCATAAGCTGCCTCTTTCCTCCGCATCCAGCACATTTGTCACAAAAATGCGCGCGTAGAATGTAAGGGAGTTATTATAGGTAGACTCTGACATAAAATGTAAATATAACAATTACACTTACCGATAGTTGGTGTGTCATTAACAAGATCATCCATTTTCTGTCCGTTCTCCCAGTCTGTGTGACACGTGACGTCATCTTCACTTTTGACGTCACAAACACTCACCACTGGCTCGTCAACGAACATTATCCTGTTACTTAAAAACGACACTTCTTTCTTTTCGTCCAATTCAATTTTATCTTTATCCACTTTGTTACAAGGTTCAAAGTCGTCATCATCACTTTCGAAGAGAATCTCAGTTTTGACCGTGTTCGGATCTATCATGTGTAAAACTTCTATGGTCGGGGCTGAGCATCGGAGTGCGGCGTGTGGCGACACGGTGTCGAAACTGTGTGTTTCTGTGTGCAGTACCGGTTCCAGTTTGTGTGAATACGGCGTCTGGTTGGAACACTCATCTATGACCAAATTATCTTCTGTGTCCGTGTCTGTGTCGTACGCACATTGCGGAGGTATGACTTCATCTAGATATACGACAATGAAACTTATTACATACGCCGTTGAGATTAGAATTCTGTGACGGTTTAGGGATAATTAATTTGTGTATTTTAAAATCGATCAAAAAACGGTGTACCATTTAGTCGTAGAACTTTAAATAAGGGTTGCTATGAAAATGAACTACAACAAGGGGTTTAAGATATTAACTATAAAAATAGCGGTCAATATTTATATTATTTACATAATAGTAGGTACCCGTGTGATAATATGGCTTTTCGAGTTTTAGAAAGAGGCTCTGACACAGGTATGAATGAAACAAAAAAAAATGTTTATTCTGCACAGTGATAGAATAGAGACGACACTCGTCAAAGATAAACTTTTTCGTCAACTCAATGAGCCATATGAACGGCCGCGCACTGTATAACCGGGAGGGACACTTACTTGACTTAACCTTGGCACGATGTATCTGCTCGCTCGATATGTTCGGTCCGCTCTGTGTGGCCATCATGGACATGCTGCCACGCCGCCACGCCGCCACTGAAGACATACCAGACGGTATGTCTTCAGTGGCGGCGTTGCCCGCGTGGCCCACAGGAATTTCAGCAAGGGTATGCAACGTACTTCGATTGTTCAAGAGGTCATAGTCCATAGCCTGCTCGATTTTAGGTACAACGACCGTAGACTGCACAGCTAATTGGTCACTGTTCGTAGTCTTGTCAGGCAAAGGGTCATCGACCGTACGCTGCTCAACCAAAGGGTCATCGACCGTACGCTGCTCAACCAAAAGGTCACTGTCCGTCGTCTGCTCAGCCACATGGTTGTCGGTCATAGAGCCACAGTCTATAGGTTGCTCGATTTTAAATTTATGAACCGTAGGCTCTTCAGCCAAAGGGTCATTTTCTGTAGTATGTTCAGCAAATTGGTCGTCCGCTGTACTCTGTTCGACCAATGGGACGTTGTAAAATGTTTGCTCTTTCTTAGGTTCAATGACCGTAGGCTGCTCAACCTTACTCATGTTGGGGTAAAGCTGCTTGACCGCGTTGTCGGCATCCGTGTCTGCTGTGTCAGTGGACTGTTGGCTGACATTGCTTTTTGTTTCCTTTATATCGTTTTCTTCTTTTAAAAGATTAGTGACCGCAGGCCCCTCATTGAAAGGGTCACTGTCCGGAGGCTGCTCAACCATAGGTACATCGAACGTAGGCTTCTCGACCTTACTCATGTTGGGGCAAAGCTGCTTGGCCGCGGGTTCATCTCCCGTGTCTATTGTGGTTGTGGACTGTTCACTGTCATTGCTTTGTGACTCCTTTACATCATTTTCTTCTTCCTAGAAGCAAAGAATAAACGGGTATCTTCAGTTCTAAAATAATTGAAGTAGAGAATAGAGAAACAGCAGTTTTAGAGTTACTATAGGGTCATAAAATTTCACTATTTTTTTTTTATACCACTAATGTGGCAAACTAGCATGCGGCCCGCTTGATGGTGTGTAGTTACCGCAACCTATAGACGCTTGCAATGCCAGAAGCATTACTTGCGCGTTGCCAGTTTCTAAGAAAGGAATCGCACTGATAGTTTTTGTACCTGCTTTTTTACGAAGTTTCTTTATATGTAATTTATTCAGCAGGTAGGTAGACATTTAAGTACTTATTTATATAAATAAATGCTATGTGAAAATAATTCCGTAAGAATTATTTTTGGTGTATTACTGTATAAAACATAATAAATTGATTTATGCATGAAAAAGTAGAAGCTACAGTTGTACCGTGGACATTTTTATAAATTACTAGCTGCGCCCCGCGGTTTCACCCGCGTAATTCCTGAATTTTCTTTGCTATAAGCCTCACGGAGCCCGAGACCTTTCCAAAGAATGCAAAACCGTGGAAATCGGTTCGTGCGTTCTGGAGTTATAGCGTCAGGAAGGAAAACCCGACTTATTTTTATATAGTAGATTAAACTGTTATATCTTCAATGGAATAGGGCATCGCGAGATGCCCGCAAGTAAAATTTTATGAAACTGCATTTTTTTTTTTATTCGAAATGGGTTTGCTCTTGACTCTAGTCTAGGTCAGAGATGACAGAGACAAAGTCTACGATGGAGTGAGCTTACCCAGAAGAAGCCTGTCCACTCTTACTTTGAAGAGATTCGGGTTGTATTCACTCGGAAACACAAACGCAGGTAGAGTTCCACTCTTTTGTGTGCCTTTGCAGAAACAAGTTTTTTACTGATTTATATAAACAAACTGGAATATTTATTTAATGCGCTCTCAAAAGAAGGAATCAAACTTTCTCGGGCGTGTATTTTTTTTACTATTGTGGCGTTAGTTAACCCATAGCCACACATCAAAACTCGAGCCAAACGCTCTAAACAGGAAAAATTGTGATAGCCCTCTTAAGATATCAATATCATTACGTCTGCGGAGTTTCGTAAGCTAATTTAATTTGACCTTGTATTGTGCGTGGTTGGACCCGCACTAACTTTTCGATTGTATGTGAGTATATTATTGTTTAACTTACCAGTAGCTCGGTCACGATAGTCCCCTCCTTCACTAGCTCCTGCCAACTCTTGAACTGCCCTGTGGCGATTTGCGGGTACCTGCGCTAGGAACATGTGATCATCATGTGATGCCATTGGAATGACTTACCTCAACTAGCAACAGAGTACTGACCGCTTGAGTATGGCGATGTGAAGTGGGGCCGGGCGCGGGTAGGCCTCGCGCGGGATGGGGTCGGCGGGGGTGAGGTCGTCGCCCTGCTGCGGGGCGGGGCGGCGGCGCCAGTGCATGGCCAGGCGGACGCACGCCTGCTGCTTGAGCTCGTACCAGCGCCGCTGCAGGACCACCAGCGACACCTTGCGCCCGCTGTGACCACACAAGTACCATTAGTGGCTGATGAAGGAGTGTGTGATGGTGTGTGCGTGTTCTTTCTTTTTTATTACCTTTCGATGTAACTCCGGTGCGCGCGACTCCAGCGCTGCACCCGCACGCGCGAGTGCGCAGGCGCAGCGTCCTCCAGGCGGTGACGCTGCACGAGCTGCCACAGCGTGTGCAGCGCCGCCGACTCCTCGTACAACGTGACGCTCTCCTGCGCAACACGACAAACGAGCTTTCAATGTGTACAACCAAAACAAAACAAAAAACAGTCTTATGGGAATGTGCGAAGGTAGTCCGCAAAATTCAAAATTTCTTACTTTTTTGCAACTTTCAGGGGGCCTAAAAAGGCCATTTTGGCAGAATCATAAAAGGATAACATTATGAATCATAATACGGCGAAGACAGTGCATGTTTTTCTTTTTTCGCTGGACTACGTAGGTATAATCAAAGAGATAGGGATTGGATTCATTGGTATTTTAGCACAGACAAAAAATAACTGAAAAATCCTTCACCAGTGGGATTTGATACGATTAACTTAACAGTTAACTGTCCATTATGATTCATAATATTATACTTTTATGATTTTGGCAAAGTGGTCTTTTTAGGCCCCCAGGTCAGTGTTAGAATCTATGTTGATCAAAACATGATTTGTTACAAAAGCAAATATGAATTTACAAAATTAGTCTCGGAGTTAGAATTCGCCTCAAATGTCACGCTCTCATGAAACAATTATTCAATTGATTCAATTATTAAATAGGTCCCCTACTGAACTACGAGAGTGGTATTGATAATTATTATTCTGTAAATGCATATTTGTTACGGTCGCAAATCACATCTTGATCCACATACAGTCTGATACTGAATCGCAAATGAGGGTTTTCGTGAAAATTTACGACACCAGTTGGCACCACTTTGACAAGAGGTCTTTCAATATAAAATATATGATGACGTTCATCATTCGATTCATTCATTCGTTCATCATTCAATCATGACTAAAGAAAATATAGGCTCTTTGACAGATGCCTGGACCTGACGTGTCAGTGCTGCTGTAGCGGTATCTACAACGCCACATGCAAACAACGCGTCATACTGACGTCACGCAAATCCTGCATCGCGCAAGCAGAGTTTACCGCGCAACTAGCATAGATACAACGGCCCGATATGAATCAACGGGCAGTTGCCCGCCAGACACAACACCCGTCTGGTCGGAGGATCCTCCCTTTTCTATGGAGGATGAGTGAACTTTACACCCTGTTCCTCATACCTCTATACTGCCACCTAGCGAACGTCATTTCAGAAAACCCTCATTGCAAAAACGTAAGAAAGTTATAATTTGGCGGACTACCCTGGCGCCTCCCAGCACTCACGTCCGTGAGGATGTGCACGTCGGCGTGCAGCAGCACCAGGTCGGCCACCGCGGCGGCGGCGGGCGGAGCCGCGGCGCGCGCCGCGTCCCCCGCGCGCGCCGCCGCCGCCAGCTGCTGCAGCGCCACGCGCTGCACCGCCACCCTGCGCAGCGCACGTTCACTCAAACTCAAAGCATTTACTTCAATTAAACCTTGTACAGGCACTTTTGAATTGTCAAAATTTTAATAGTCGGTCAGTTAGTCAGAAAGTTGAAGCTAGTTGCCCATTCCAAAACGTAGATCTCTATGGAGAAGAACGGGCAAGAGACTCCATGGACACTCTTTTGAATCAAGATATTACAAATCCTGGGTACATCATTATTTATTTATTTATTTAAACTTTTCGCACAAAAAGGTACAAAGGCGGACTTAATGCCTTAGGCATTCTCTACCAGTCAACCAAGGGTGGTGAAGAGATTGTTTATTGTTGCTTCTATATGTGAGAACAACGTAAAAAAAAAGTTAACGTTATACACGCAATCCGTCAACCGGGCATTCTGTACAGCAAACAAACTAAGTAACGTTGCATTGCTGGGAACTTTTATTTTTGGTGCGAAAAATCGCCGTTTACGCACAATAAATATTATTATGGGTACGTGCACAGATACAGATAGACTTAGATAACGCAAGTATCACGATCAGTATGAAAACCAAGCGTACCATTCATTGACTACCTACTATGACGTCACAAGCACTATTTAGTGATGGGAAAATCAAATCGTTTCAACGACTCCGCCGCGTGCGGCTCCCGTCTCGCGCCACCCCCGGGTCCTAGTGCCAGCGCTCACGCTCACCCAGCCAGCAATACTCAGGACTGGGGCCGTATTACGAAGTATTAATGCCATCATGATTTCAGTGCGAAAAAGAGATGGTGCTATCAGTCATGTATAGCTCCGTCACTCTCTTACACTGGAATCATGATGGCAGTAAACCGTCATAATACGGCACCTGATCACGAAAGTGACGGCTTACGATTTTTGTACGTAAGCTGGTGCGATTTTTGACACGCGAAGTAGTTGCTCTTGCGTTATCTAGGTGTATCTATATCTGTGGGTACATGCAACGGTATAGACCCTTGTACAGACGCCAGCACATCAAGCTACTATGATCTGTCAAATTTCTTTAATAGATTTTCAACTTTATCGCTAAATCATAAGGTTCAAAGTTGATTGGGAAAATCAGACAGTTTCGGGTAGGTTGATGTGCTGGCGTCTGTACCTGTACTGTACTTTTTTACTTAACTTTAAATACCCTCACGACCTCGTGAGGGTATTTAACGTTAAGTCAAAAAGTTTGACTTTAAATATCTCCATAAGCAATCCAAAAAATATATATCATAATGAAGGAAAGAACAAGGGTCTTTCGGCTTCGTTAAGCATCTATTTACGTCCCCTATTTCAACAATGTAGCCATCACGCGAGCCGCGTTCACAACATCGACACGAGCGCTTACGAGCCCGCTCGGCCACTCTGGAGCCGGCTAGACAAGTGTACAATTCGTGCCACGAAAGATGAGACTTGACCCCGCCTCCCCCGCTCTTTCCGCCGCCCCTAAGACGTCCGGTCCCGTCCCGCACTCAGACCTCATACCGCTAAAGATACCTAAAATCGTGTACTGCGCATGTTACACCACGTGGTGTGTCAAGTCTCATCTTTCGTGGCACGCATTGTAACACTCGACACGCACAAGTGACTTCGCGCGCTCGGGAGAAACACTCACCAGATGACGTGCAGGTCGCTGATGGCGATGGTGAGGCGCAGCTCGCGGCGCACGTCGTTGTACATCGGCGTGGAGCACAGTGTGCCGCGCACCCGCGCCGCCGTGCACAGCGCCGCCACCACGGCGCCGGGCGACACCGCGTCGCTCGCGGCCTTGCGCTGCGTGGACTAAAGTAACACTCTTAGGCTGCTTTTCCACCACAGATGAATCCCTCGCTACGCATCCTTGCTCATCTCTGGTGGAAAGGCAGCCTTACGGCCCAGGCACATCTCCACCACAAAAGAGATAAGTACCTACAAAGGTCGGCTCCATGTAACGAGTTTTAACGCACGCACACATTGTCATGTAGCGACACGTGAATATTTTCGCAGTTTGAGTAAATTATGTGTCCGACCCAAATGTCCTTTCTTTGGTATTGTTCGTCGAATCGTTGAGCTCCTTAAGTCTTGAGTTGAGCTGCACGATTTCTGACAAATGCATGCACTGACTGGACAGGTCCTCTCAAACTATGTGGTTCTTTCCTCAAAAGACCATCTCAGACATCGATCTACATGTTCTTCATATAACCTGACCAAGATTGTCTGGTCTTTAAAAGAGACTGACCTCTGAGTTTGTTTCGGCCTTTCTTCTCAGAGTAGTCAGATAGGAAACACCGTCCTCGTCTAGTTTAAAAAAAATATGATTGACGTGTAAAAGTGTTTGTGCAAACCTACTTACAAAAATAAAATCATTTATCATTATTACATACAAAGTACGCTTGATATCTGACGTCACACAAATCCTACATCACGCAAATAAAGTTTAACGCGAAATCAATAATAAAGCTCAAGAGTTTGTTTGTTTGAACGCGCTAATCTCTGAAACTATCGGTCGGATTTGAAAAATTATTTTTGCATTTGATAGCCCAATTCTTGAGGAAGGACATTTTAGCTTTAACATCACGCTAGGACCCTTAGGAGTCGAGAAAAACAAAGAAATAATGCTAAAAACGAAGTAATACCGCTGTCTAAAAGGACTAAGATCCATAGTTATAAGTAGTTTCCTTACACACACACAACACATAGACATACTGCACACATACATTCAAACAACGTTCATACAATCCACTCATTCAAATATCGAAGATGTAAATTGATAAGTTCAGTGCAAAATAAATGTCTTGAGTAAAGACGTATAACGGTTTTCAAACTTTTTTCTTTCACCAAGCAAATAGATATAGACCTCAATTTGCCCTAAACACCGCAAACAGGCAATGCGATGCGACGGGCGGGTCGGATGATTAAACTTTGTGTGTACTTACTTGCACGGAATTGGCGTAGAGTCGCTTCGTGACCGAGGTCCACCAGTGCGACTTGACGTCTGCAGACGGCTTCGTCTTGTCGGGCGGCTCCGCCATCTGGACACGATTATACTGCGTCTCATACACCAGTGAACAACAGTTTATGTACTCCTCTAGATCGTATTTCGGCCATTTTGGCTAATCTTAACAGAGACTAGCCTTCGGCGCGGGAGATATTAACTGCACAAGTATGTGCGTAGACATAGGTGCACTCCCTCTTAAAGTATGATTGGAAGGCAATCCGACACGACCTGAGAGAGATCCAGGACTTAGGCGCTCCACCCTCTGCACCGCGCTCCGTCGCGTAGCGCGGGTTGGCAGATTTTACCATTGTATGCAAGTATCTCAATTTATATAGAAATCACGCCTAGCACAACACACTGCCGACGCGGAAATGCGCGGGAAGGCGCCCCGCGCGCACTTTCTGCCAATCTGCGCGGGAGCGCGGGACGTGCCGCGGGATATGACACACCGGCTCCGCAGTTTCGGGCGTGATTTGATACTGTAAAGACGTTTTAGTCCAGTCATTTAAGCTAAAATTAGGTAAGAATCTCGGAATTCGAGATACCCAGCTGTAAGTCTGTAAATAGTTGTATATTGACACCCTAAAAGTTGTCTCAAAACCTACATATGGTAGGGTGTACGCAACTATTAAATTTCAAGGTCAAATGTCACAAAAATCGGTTTTTTGCGCTTGTTTTGTAAATATCTCATTTCCTATGGGTTTTTTGCTATTTGTATTTATGATCAATATTGTAGAATACAAAATTCTCTACAAATTTTGTTTAGAAAAATTTTTCATACGGTGAACCGTTTTCGAGATAGAGGGCGGAGAGCGCGCGGTCACAACATCTCTTCAGGTCAACCGGTGCCTGCGGTCGAAAACGCGCAATATACATAATATAGTTGATGAACTATCGATAAATCAATGATTGAACTATTATATTATATTTTATCATTTTCTTCATGCATTAAATCTATATCTATTCAATAATACTGATAACCGTTTCCTAATATTAAAAAATAATTAAGGGAAAAACTTAAATCATAATATTGGGTCCCCACCTATGAAACTGGCGTTTTTTCTCACAAATATAGAACCTTGTCATTTCTATTATTTAAAATATTCATCAATTGCTTGATATTCTATCGGATTATGAGCATCATAGACGACTACCAATAGAAAAAAAACCTTAGTACATATACAGTTTTCTAAACATAAAAAATACCTTAAAAATGACTCCTTTTTTGTTTTTTGTTAGTAGAAATGACCACTATGTATTTGTTTTAACTTAGCCAAAACTTATTTTTGTCGCTTAATCTAAGTGGCATACGTTATCTTAGTTTTTAAACATTAGTGCATAAAAGTTTTAAAACATTAGTGTTCATGCTTGTTAAATAAATTAAGAAAATGTTAGTATGAAAAATGTAACTCTTTAAAATTCTCCATACAAAACGCTAATTTCATAGGTGGGGACCTAATATAATTATATTCCCATTTACACTAATGACATTTTAAATAGAAAATAATTAAGTGCATCTTCTTTAAAATCTGTAAAGGTAACGGTAACCCCAGGTATGGGGTTGGGCAATGCGAAACGATTTTCTGGAGCCTATCATGACAATTTTACCACGTGCTCCAGAAGATTTGCTAAATACAATTTTCTGCAACTGCAAGAGTGGTTGTGGTTCGCGATGCGGATGCAGGAAAGCGGGCTTGCAATGCTCTTTAGCTTGTGGCCAATGTAATGGGCAAGCTTGTCTCAATGCTCTACCATATCAGAGCGACATTAACGAAGATGGAACCTTTGACCCCGAAATCATGGAAGAAATTGAGACAAATGTCGTTGAAGACGATAATGAAGACCAGTTTGAAATTTACCAGCAGCCGGAAGACGACGATCAAGAGGAAGAAGATGATTAAAATAATAAATTCTAGTTTTTGTATCCTTTATTCCATTTTTTTACTTTTAATAAAAATAAATGTACTTATTGAATGATATTTTTTAATAAAAAGATTAATTCATAATTTATTTGTTTTTTTTTCATCATGTAATTATTAATATTAATTGGGTTAAAATTCAAATATAATTCCTATATTTTCATTAACAATTCTGCAATTACATGGGCAGGTAAGTGTTGTTAAATAAATTAATAGGTACTGAATAAAAAGATAGATACTAAATAACCTATCCAGGTTAGGATAAAAATGATAAAATATAATATAATAGTTAATAAAAATTGACAAATATTTATATAATCATTGTTTTATCGATAGTTCATCAACTATATATGGCGCGTTTTCGAAAGGAGGCATCGGTTGCTGAAGTGATGCTGTGACCGCGCGCTCTCCGCCCTCTATCTTGAAAACGGTTCACCGTATGAAAAATTTTTCTAAACAAAATTTGTAGAGAATTTTGTATTCTACAATATTGATCATAAATACAAATAGCAAAAAACCCATAGGAAATGAGATATTTACAAAACAAGCGCAAAAAACCGATTTTTGTGACCTTTGACCTTGAAATTTAATAGTTGCGTACACCCTACCATATGTAGGTTTTGAGACAACTTTTAGGGTGTCAATATACAACTATTTACAGACTTACAGCTGGGTATCTCGAATTCCGAGGTGAACTTACTATAATGACTGGACTATTTGCACGATGGATCTCGACGTAGACAACGAGGCCGTCGTAATCTGCATCACCGCGCGGGGGAGCAGATTACACCGCTAAGTAAGGCAGATCTGCGCCTCCGTCGCCGCGCGCGTTATCTGTCGCTCCGCGCACCGCGGCGGGACGCATCTTCAGTGGGTGAACCGCCTAACGGCTTAACGTGCTTTCCGAGGCACGGGGTTTCACACCGCCAAATTCCAAACTCCGGGCTATATAATTATATGTACAGACGCCAGCTCATCAAGCTATGTACTACAATCTGTCAAATTTCTTTAATAGATTTTCAACTTTATCACTAAAGCATAAGGTTCAAAGTTGATTGGGAAAATTTGAGTTTCGGGTAGCTTGATGTGCTGGCGTCTGTACTAAGAAATTCCAAATGGATTAACTTAATATCACTGCACGATCCGGGGATCGAACCCAGGACCCCACGCTCATGCAGCAGTCGCGCTTGCGACTACGGGACCAGCAGGGTAATTACAACGGTTAATAGTCTCTATTGCAAGGTAATTTATTTATTTATTATTATATATTCAGATAACAGAGATCCATTGGGTTAGTAACAATAGTCTTAACCTATGTTAGTACTCAACTAATAACACCGACAATGTACAGACGCCAGCACATCAACCTACCCGAAACTAACAAATTCTTCCAATCAATTTTGAACCTTATGCTCTAGCAATAAAGTTGAAAATTTATTAAAGAAATTTGACAGATTATAGTAGGTTGATGTGCTGGCGTCTGTACAAGTAACCTCACCAACGGGCTGTCATGTCTCCCGGCTATAGCGCGTAGAATGCTGCTGGGGCTGCCACGGAGTCTGTTTAACAGCGAGGCCGCTCTCTTACGCCGTACAGCATTGAAGTAGTCGGTACGTGCCTCAGCGAACATAGATGATGCGCTACAGAACCGAGGCAGACGCAACAGCACTCTAAATGCATTGTTATACTGGATCCGCAGAGCATTGTAGGCTTTTTGGGTGTAGCTGAATCACAGGCTCCCCGAGTACAGTGACATGCAATATGCTTCAAACAGCGTTATTTTGACCGCCGCCGTACATCGGAAGAACCGGCGGGCCAGCATATTCGCCCGAACCGACAATGCTCTGCGCTCCCTCTCAATAAAAATAGTAATAAGGTCACCTTTTCCTTGACGTACCCCCACAAGAGCCGCTCCCAGGCGCGCACCATTCTCACCGGGATGCCGAACGCGGCCGCCAGCTTGTCGTACGCGCGGTTGCGCTAAATGATACATAATAAATTATTTTTCACACCACCTGCTTGAAAATGTCAAATTATATGTCAAGCAACCTTAACCTAAAGTGAGTCATTAGTGGCCGGGGGCACAGCCGGTCAATAATGTTGTATTGGATTTCATTATGACCCGCTGGTCAATAATGTGATTTGAATTTGGAATCTCACATGTTCAGCTAAATTGGCAGTATAGTACTAACAAACACCCTTTGGTGCCAGAAAGAGGAAAGCTATTCTCGATGCTCTTACTACGCGTGGATGATATTCTCGATTTCCTACAAAATCATAACGACTGCTTCTTCATATCGTTGCCATGTTTTCGAAGACATAATATTGTAAGAATAATTAGATAACTACGAACCATTTTTTAAAAGGAATGGAAGTGCATATAACTAACAAGTTCTAAATATGTTATTCTTTCTGTTTGTTTATTTAATAAATACTTTGTTTTTCGTACTATGGCTATTATTTTCTCACAGTAGGTGTAAAAAGTAGAGTATCCTCCTCTGGGCTAAAGTTGTCTTTGCCTTGGGCTAGCTTGAATCCCTCGCTGTATTCAGGATTCTTGTATTAACTCCCTCGCTTCGCTCGTGAGTTAAACTCTTAATTCCCTCGCTGCGCTCGGGAGTTAAATCCCGAATCCTTCATTGCGCTCGAGATTCAATATGACGCCCGTGACATAAGACACAACTTTAGCCCCTCGGTGCATAATCTACTATTACTTCTGTGAGTAGGATTGTACGACTTTTAGTGCTTGGCCAGCCTGGCAGCGCGGGCGCGGCGCGGCGTACTCAAACCTAAGAACTTCATTTGAGTGTCCATAATGGGCACTTCGGAGATAAGGAGGGGTAACTCCAAAGAATGATGATTTCATGAAACAGTTATTCTTTGGACTGGCGTGGTCTTAGAGAGTTGTGTTGATGACTTTAATGATTATAATTCTGTAAATACATATTTGTTCGGCCGCGATTCATATTTTGATCGACGTACAACTTAATACTGACCAGCAAATTGCAAAAAACGTAAGAAAATTTGAATTTTGCGGGCTACCTTAGCGCTTACCCCTTAAGGGGAAGATATATAAAACCATGGTTAGACCTGCTGTCTTGTATGGATCAAAATGTTGGGCCAAAAAAGGGATGGCAATTGCGTGCAGCTGAGATGAGAATGCTAAGAGAGATGTGTGGCGTTACACGAATGGATAAAATAAGAAAACTTGTGTGGAAATCAGTTGGTATGCATGTGTTACGCAGGAATGAGGAAAATGTCGTGAGGAAAGTATTGAGCATGAATGTCGATGGCTATAAGAGTAGGGGAAGATCAAAGAAACGATGGATGGACTGTGTGAATGATGATATGGTTAGTAAGGGGGTGACTACCGTGATGACGGCTAATAGAGAAGTATGGAAGAAAAAGGTATGTTGCGTCGACACCAAATAAACTGTGATAAGGACAGGACAATGAACCTTATTTCAAGTTAAACAAATATCAACTTTATTTCAATGACAATTAAGTTGATTTCAGAGTGACTAGCACTATTGAAAAAGTTATAAAAATGTTTGAAGTTGTAGTGTAAACTGAACTTTATTGTATAGGAATTAAAGTAATTTTTTTATTAATTGGTATTTGTTTACATTTTTGGCAAATAAATCGCGAATTATTACGCTAATGTAAAAGCGCGCAGTGCTGCACACCCCACCCTATTTAAAGTTATACAAATATCAACTTTATTTCCATGACAATTAAGTTAATTTCAGAGTGCCTAGCACTATTGAAAAAGTTATAAAAATGTTTGAAGTTGTAGTGTAAACTGAACTTTATTGTATAGGAATTAAAGTAATTTTTTTATTAATTGGTATTTGTTTACATTTTTGGCAAATAAATCGCGAATTATTACGCTAATGTAAAAGCGCGCAGTGCTGCACACCCCACCCTATTTAAAGGTATACAAATATCAACTTTATTTCAATGACAATTAAGTTAATTTCAGAGTGCCTAGCACTATTGAAAAAGTTATAAAAATGTTTGAAGTTGTAGCGTAAACTGAACTTTATTGTGTAGGGATTAAAGTTATTTTTTTATTAATTGGTATTTGTTTACATTTTTGGCAAATAAATCGCGAATTATTACGCTAATGTAAAAGCGCGCAGTGCTGCACACCCCACCCTATTTAAAGGTATACAAATATCAACTTTATTTCAATGACAATTAAGTTAATTTCAGAGTGCCTAGCACTATTGAAAAAGTTATAAAAATGTTTGAAGTTGTAGTGTAAACTGAACTTTATTGTATAGGAATTAAAGTAATTTTTTTATTAATTGGTATTTGTTTACATTTTTGGCAAATAAATCGCGAATTATTACGCTAATGTAAAAGCGCGCAGTGCTGCACACCCCACCCTATTTAAAGGTATACAAATATCAACTTTATTTCAATGACAATTAAGTTAATTTCAGAGTGCCTAGCACTATTGAAAAAGTTATAAAAATGTTTGAAGTTGTAGCGTAAACTGAACTTTATTGTGTAGGGATTAAAGTTATTTTTTTATTAATTGGTATTTGTTTACATTTTTGGCAAATAAATCACGAATGCAGATTAGAATCATTTGCTAAATTTATTGACGCAGTTAGCGCGTCGACGTCCCTAACATCCTGTAATAGAAAAATTGTACTCACACTGGCGGCGTTTACTCTGGTGGGTTTCTCCAGCAACGACTTGTGCTTGATGTACTCGAGCCCGAACTTCTTTACCGTCACAGTGCGGGACCTGCGCAAAAAACACGCGCTCAATTATTATCAACTCTAACGTTATGTTGTCAAAGTTGATTTTTGAGAGACCACCTATAAGTCTAATAAGTCCTAAATACTTTTTCCACTTTAGCCACCCAAACTCATAATCCAATATCTTTGTTTCCATATTCTGCAATAGTCATACACCAATCGGGGGTTGCCCTTAGGTGCACTTGCATAGTGCGAACAGGGATAATCGTCGGCCGGTTGGTGCCTCATTTAATTAAAAACATCTAACGGGCCTCTGCGAGTTGGCTTCGGCCCCTCAACGCCTTCCAAAGGTCCGGGACCCTAGGGTCCCGAGAAATATCAAAAGACGTATCATCACCATCATCATCTGCCTAGCCTTTTCACAACTATGTAGGGGTCCGCTTCCAGTCTAACCGGATGCAGCTGACCAGCTGAATACCAGTATTTTATATGGAGCGACTGCCTATCTGACCTCCACAACCCAGTTAATGAGTAATAAGATACTCCTTGGTAAGACTGGTTGTCTGACTTTCAGGTTTCAGACTACCCGTAACGATTGTATAAATAATAATAAAGATGAAGAATTTGTTTCTTTGTTTGAACACGCTAATCTCTGGAACTAACCGCCTGTTTTGAAAAATTCTGTGCCTCGGAAAGCTTGTTAAGCCATTGGTCACTATATCTGGAGAACGGATTGACTGATTTCGATAACGATTCTGAGGCGGGTCTTGTCAAATCTTATTGTAATGATAATATTGACTACATAGTGGGTAGGTGAGTTTTCTTCGGTTGATTTTCATACTGTTTTTCATCATCATCATCATCAGCCTATAATGTTCCCACTGCTGGGACACAGGCCTCCTCTCAGTGAGAGGGAGTGGGCCGTAATCCACCACGCGGGCCCAGTGCGGGTTGGTAGATGTCACATGTCTTCGAATTTTTGGTTCTAGGACATGCCGGTTTCCTCACGATGTTTTCCTTCACCGTTTTGTGAGCAGTGGTGATGAAATACAAAGTAAAGCGCGCCTGTCTGGGTTCGAACCTACGACCTACAACTCGTAAGTCGCGGCCGTTACCACTTGGCCACCACTGCTCTCACTACTGTTACTCTCTCAATACTGTTTTTGCTACTTCCCAAAATAAACATATTTACCGAAATACAGCGTTTCACGAATTTCAAAGTAGAGTTGACATTTGCCGCCTTTCGCAAAAATTATAGCATCTTCGGGTAGGCTGATGATTTTTGCACCACCTTGTACAGTCAGTTTCAGAGAAATAGTACCCCTCTAATGGTAGGTTTACACGCTTGCCAAGTCTTGGCAATCGGCAAACAGCTTCAAGCCTCCACAAATCTGGTTTGGCGTTTGAAAGGCGTTTACACGCTTGTGAATGCGTCAGTCTGCAACATACATCCAAGCATGGCGGACACCGAACTTGTGACGGCTATTACATTTGGTTTAACGTACTTTTATTTGAAATGTAAGCAAAGTGAAACAACAAAAAGGAGAGCTCGACGACAGCGAAGATGGTGGATGAAAAAGATTCATCATAATCGTACCAACTAACTACTATTTTGATTTAACCATTATCTGTTGCAGTTCCGTGATGCCACAATGGCTACTAAACGCCGACCAACGTGTAAATACGTCGCAAGCGCTTGCCGCAAACGCCCTTTGATCTGCGTAAAAAAACCGACACTCGACTGGATCGGAAGCAAGCACCCACAAGCTCACGCAAGCCAAGCCAAACGCCCTTTTTACATGCTTGCGATTGTCGAGGCTTGCCAACGCTTGGCAAGCGTGTAAACCTACCATAAGACTTATGGTAGGTTTACACGCTTGCCAAGTCTTGGCAATCGGCAAACAGCTCCAAGCCTCCACAAATCTCGTTTGGCGTTTGAAAGGCGTTTACACGCTTGTGAATGCGTCAGTCTGCAACATACATCCAAGCATGGCGGACACCGAACTTGTGACGGCTATTACATTTGGTTTAACGTACTTTTATTTGAAATGTAAGCAAAGTGAAACAAAAAAAAGGAGAGCTCGACGACAGCGAAGATGGTGGATGAAAAAGATTCATCATAATCGTACCAAGTAACTACTATTTTGATTTAACCATTATCTGTTGCAGTTCCGTGATGCCACAATGGCTACTAAACGCCGACCAACGTGTAAATATGTCGCAAGCGCTTGCCGCAAACGCCCTTTGATCTGCGTAAAAAAACCGACACTCGACTGGATCGGAAGCAAGCACCCACAAGCTCACGCAAGCCAAGCCAAACGCCCTTTTTACATGCTTGCGATTGTCGAGGTTTGCCAACGCTTGGCAAGCGTGTAAACCTACCATTAAAGATTATCGCCCGAGCACGCTCGGGCCCGCGTGTCACGTGAGCCTTGAGCAGCTCCCTCCCCCGCCGCCGCACCCATCTCGTGCACCCACCGATCCGCCTCAAATATTATTTGCAATGTTTTTAATCATTTATATGGTATTTTATCGGCTTCCTTCTGGCCGAACCGTATAGATACCAAGAATAACTTACAAAAAGACACTGCGTGCGACTAAGATACGAACCCACATCGCGAGATCATCTAGACCGCGCCTTATACCACTAGGCTATTGGCTCAGTTAGCAATCTTAACGAAAATTCGAATAGAAAGAAAGAAAGAAAGAAAAAGTATTTATTGCGACTCGTACAGGAAGATCACAAACTAAACTAAATACAGCAAAATAAAAAACCAAGTTATATATAAAAAAGTAACAAAACAAAAATGAAGCAGAAAGTCCTATACGAGGCCAAAAGGCTCCTATCTCAGCATGATGCTACGACATTTAAAAAATAAATGTTGCAGCGCTGGTATTCTGATAGGGCCCGCTGTGATGTCACGGGCATTTACAGAAATAAATAAATAGTATGTAAATAATAGCAAATAATAAAATAAAAAATAAATATCTTTCAATCTGCGCCAGACGTAACCTCATTACTTGTCTATGCCTTGAGTGTCAGAGGCACTCTAGTGTGTCTGTGGCATTGCTGTGACAAGTAAATGGTCGCCGGCGCCGATCTTCCGGCGAGATTACATAAATGCATTTAAAATATATTAAACATAACGTTACGGCTGTCTAGAGGAACAGTATTACAGAGAATATACAATTAAAGTGGAAAGTGGTAGTAAATTAACGGCATGGGTGAAATGGAGAAATAAAAATAAACCTTTGATGAGTGTTATCGAGTTACAAATTAGTCAAGTGACAACTAAACAAAACATTGTGTAGGCCAGCAATAACAATTCGTCTGATGCTGTGTGTGTAAAAATGTGGAATAAACAATAAAATTAATCAATAATAGAACATGTACCTAATGAACACAAAACAAAAACAAGATACGAAACAACTGCTGCGCCTGTTCAATAAACAAACGCTGCCAAACGCTTGGACTCGGACCACCATTGTTAGCTGCGTGCACATCAAGGGTAGGTTCAAAGATTGCCATCTTTTTGAAGCTGCAGTAAATACTGTTTAAATTTTAACCTAAACGTACCAACTGTCTTTATAGCACGAAAAGGAGGTGGCAAGTCGTTCCAGCAACGGGAGGCAGCGAATTTGAAACTACCACGGAACGCAGCAGTTCTATGTGATGAGGCTAACATGAGGTAGGAAGATGCTCTAGTTTTAATTTTGTTAACATCACGTGACCAAGACAGTTTATTGTATAAATAATCTGGTTTCTTTGTGAGAATTGTGCCAAAGAGTAGGGTAGCCAGGTGAAGCTTTCTGCGTGCTGACATTCTCATCAAATTACCCTTATTTAAGAAAGGAGTGATGTGGGACCGTGGTGGGACATTGTAGCAGAATCTTGCACAAGCATTCTGCACCCGCTGAATCAGTCTTTCGCTTCTACCAAGGATACATGCCCCATACACAGTGTCAGCGTAATTCAGCTTGGATAGAACAAGTGACTCACACAGCATGACACGCATATCCACACTTATGTAGGGACGGATACGATACAAGACCTTGAGCCGGTAGAAGCAGTTTCGCACGGCCTCCAATATGTGTGCTTCAAAATGTAGCTGTCCGTCAAATACTACACCCAGATTACGAGCCTCCAGAACCCTTTCCACACCACATCCATCAATCCTGAGGTCCAGGTTGCAAGCCAGCATTTTGTTCAGGAAATCCCTAGATCCCATCACAATATACTTGGACTTACTAGGATTCAGGACCAGCGAGTTTCTTGTGGACCAAGCTGAGATCCTATCCAAATCTTCATTAATTCTGTTTACAGTTTCAGCTATATCCTGGGACCGGAAGGAGAGGTACAACTGCAGATCGTCAGCATAAAGGTGGAACTTGGTGTTGATCAGACAGTTAGTGATGTCAGCACTGTACAGGATGAAGAGAAGTGGGCCCAGGATCGATCCCTGAGGTACGCCCCTTTCCACGAGCTTCGGATCAGAACACACAGTATCTCCGCTGTCACTAGTCACCTGGACAAACTGCGATCGATTGCTAAGGTAACTCTCAAACCACTTAACAGTTTCGACTTCACACCCATAGTAAGACAGCTTGGAGAGTAGAAGTGACGTGTTTATTGAGTCGAAAGCACGCGAAAAGTCTAGTAGGACGAGCAGGGTTCCCATACCCTGGTCTCTGGCTTCAAGGATGTTACCGACAACATCCAGGAGCGCTGTTGCTGTGCTATGGGCCCTGCGAAAACCGGATTGAGCCAATGGTAAGATACCGTGGTGCTCAAGATATGCCCTAAGTTGGTCTGAGACAACCCTTTCTAAAATCTTGGACAGACATGGAAGTAAGCTGATTGGGCGGAGGTCTTTCACGCTAGTGGGGTTAGGTACTTTTGGGATTGGTCTAACTATTGCCATTTTCCACAGATCAGGGAAAGAAGAATCGACTATGGATCTGTTGATGATAGCTGTGATCACTGCAAGTGTTCTAGGAAGTGTCAACATCAGCATCTCTAGAGAAATTTGGTCCGAGCCCTGTGCATTGGACTTAAGACTGCGCAAGATCCTCAGCACCACATCCTGCTCGACCGGCTCAAGCTGGAAATGACTGTTACCGTGTCTATGATACTCAAAATATGTTAGGTCTGCAGTAGTGACCTTCCCGCTGCCTGGCACATCCAGAAAGTGTTGGTTGATAGATTCAGGGTTGCTACAGAAATGAGGCAGACTATGATCTGGTTTCTTTGAGGTTGCTACAGTTGTTTTGATATGACTCCATAACTTCTTAGGTTGTTTAATGTTTTCATTAATATATGTTTTAAAATATGCACACTTCTCACTATCAAAAGCAGCTCTAACAAGATATTTAAACTCCTTGTACGTATTGATATGATGCTCGGATTTTGTCGATTTCGACTTCAAATGGCACTTATCACGGAGCCTCATCATTTCCCTAACCGTGTCTGTTATCCAGGGATAAGATTTTTCTTTAATTT
Organism: Luperina testacea; assembly: GCA_927399505.1. Classification (NCBI taxonomy): domain Eukaryota; kingdom Metazoa; phylum Arthropoda; class Insecta; order Lepidoptera; family Noctuidae; genus Luperina; species Luperina testacea. The sequence continues at coordinate 1,837,373 of OV656782.1, forward strand.
GGACTTTTTTAAGGGGAGCATGCAAGTCAAAAAGTGTAAGAATGTATTGATTAAACTTGGATACCATTGAGTTCACATCTTCCAGACTTTCAATATGTTCCCAGTCCATTTTATTTAAATCTTCATTGAAGAATTCGGGGAGGATGTCTCTGAGTGACCTGTAGGTAATCCAGTGTGGGGAAGGCTTCTCTAATTTGAAATTTAGTTCAACAGATATAATGGCATGGTGACCAAGCTCCGGTATGTGTGATACAGAGACCCCACACACACGGGCATCAGTGCACACAACATCAATCAGAGTTTCACTATGATCTGTGAAATGGGTTGGCTCAGTAATAATTTGTGTAAGGTTACAGCAACGTATGAAATTGTTCAGAAGTTTAGATTTGTTGTCACTTTGGTTTAAGACATTAATATTAAAGTCGCCAAGCAGGATAACCCTGTCCGCGTTAGCAAAGGAGGCGAGAGAATCAGTAACTGAATCCAGGAAGGTATTCACATCGAGCCACGGTGGTCTGTATGCTGTACCAATAATGACCGAATGGGAATTGACGCTAAGTCGGAGCCACATTTGCTCGACCTGTGGCGCCGGCGGGTGCGTCACGGAACACACGCGCACACCGCGGCGCACGTAGAAGCCCACGCCGCCCCCGCGGCCGCCACGCACAGAACGCGCCCGCGGCACGTGCCGCAGCCGATAGCCCGGTACTGTCGGCGCGCGACCCTCCTCCCCCTGCCTGAGCCAGGTCTCATTTATCGCCATGATGTCTACGGAGAGGGTATCCATAGCAACTAAGAACTCTTCATGGCGCGAACCTAGCGACCCCGCATTAAATAACCCAACTTTTAAATTTCTTGTTGTCTTGAGCATTTTTGTAAATAGTAATGTATGTATTTAATATTAATATTTTGAATGTAGACAGCGTCAGAAGTATTACGTAGTAAGGAGTTTAGCAAAATAATGTGAAGTGTAAATATACTAAAATTGATGGTGTTAGTTGTAATTCGTAAAAATAAAAAGAAGTGTTGTAAATATTGCAGAAATATACACAGCCAAAGTGCAATACTGTATAAATAGCATTACTCCTTTTATCGAACAAGGTTATTAACGGTCTAATCTTCTAGATATTAAGGTTTAAATTTCAACTTCCGTGTTATATTTAATACTAGCACCTTACCGTCTTGTTTTACAAAATGCAATACGCAACTCCTCTATTAACTAAAACACAAGGTTGAAATTAGCATAGATTTCTTGTTTGGTTGAATAGAATGTGTTGATTCCGATTGTTGCACTACCCTCATTTTACTTCAGAAACGTAACTGCTGTATGAACTGCGAGTTAAGGTTGAATTTAGTATACTATTCTTCGCCTTATTTACTAAACTGTGATTGAGGGTATTTTTACTTTTCAAATGGTTTCATTTTCGTGCCGATTCGCTTGTGTGTAATTATCTTCATCGTAATATTATCCAATTTATAAAATTTTTGACCAGTTGATTCTATTAATCGATGGTATGGTTCGATTAACAACTTTATTAAAGGCTAAAATTGTAGTTCTGTGGGAAAAGGAACAAAACATAAAGGAAATAGCACGAGATATAAGCATAACGGTAAGATTTACGCTATTCTTACACATACCTATTTATTGTAGCAATCATGTTGCATTATTACTTACAAGTTGGATTTTTTTTATGTATTTCTAATATTATTATTTTCATTACAGAGAAAAACAGTTCGTAGATGGATACAAAGGTATCAAGCGACGGGTGATATGAAATGTGATCACCAAGGCCCTCGCCCGATTGCTTACACTAATGAATCGAAGCGATCAAGCGACAACGTAATATGTACATATTGTGAAAGTTCACTCAGTGGCACCCTTCAAAACTACGCGTTCAAATGCTGACTTCAAGAAGTGTTAGACAGTGACGGCCATCCTATCCGTTATGAATAGGCAACTCGGCAGATTGACTGTGTAACTTATTTGATAAAAATGCATTGGAACATTTATATGAGCAAGTGTCAAGTGTTAATCATTCCCAATATAATTCCATAATCAGTGGGATCATTATCTCGTAGTCAATCAAAAATAAACAACCTTTATTATTATCAATCCAGTTCTTGTTTACAAGCCTAGTCTTGTAATGTGTTAACGATGCACCATCTGACCTCACATATTTTTCTAATATTGTGTTAAATAAGGGTTATCAGAAAATGTGATAAAAGAGAAAGATGTATATTGCTATACTGTTATAGTTTAGCATGTTGGTTCTTCCTCTGTAATTCACAGTTTCTAGAAATATCTATAAACGAACCGTTATCTAATGTTAAACGTTCTAAACCAAACTAGGGTATCTATTTTGTGTTTAGTTAATATTCTAAGTATAATAATCCCAATTTAACACAGATATAAATCTGTATATTCAACCAGGAAGTGGATTCCATGAAGTCCTAGAAATGTAATTAAAAAAATAAAGGACTATTGTTTATGCAAAATGCTAAGCTTTTATTACAAACCTCCATTTGATTTTTTAATAATAATTAACGAAAAAAACAAAACTAACTACTAAAGAAACTAAAAAATAATAATAAAGGTAAATTAATAAAATAAAAAAAATCTTCTCAACCGCGGATTGAACTCGAGACCATCGTATTGTTAAGCCGCAGTGTTAGCCTCTAGACCAACATGCCACTTACGATACATTTCAAAAAACTTAAATAGGTTCGATGTCATTACCAAGGGGTAATCGTTTCTATGAAGCGTGCTGTACAAAGTTTACTTCTGGTTAAGGCGAAAGCGCCAGGGTAGCCCGCGAAATTCAACTTTTTTTAGGTTTTTTGCAATTTGCTGGTCAGTATTAAGTTGTACGTTGATTAATATATGAATCGCGGCCGTAACTAACATGTATTTACAGAATTATAATCATTAAAGTCATCAACACAACTCTCTAAGACCACGTAAGTCCAAAGAATAACTGTTTCATGAAATTATCATTCTTCGGACTTACGTGGTCTTAGAGAGTTGTGTTGATGACTTTAATGATTATAATTCTGTAAATACATGTTAGTTACGGCCGCGATTCATATATTAAACAACGTGCAACTTAATACTGACCAGCAAATTGCAAAAAACGTGAGAAAATTAGAATTTCGCGGGCTACCTTAGCGCTTCCCCCTTAAAGACATTTATTTCTCATAAAGATATCTACATACTACTACTACTTCTACTACTTATTTACTACTTAATACTTACTCTTTTCTCTTCTTGCTAAAGACGGAAGGCACATAGTCAGTGTCCTGAGAGTCGGCACTCGGGTGCCCCTTGACGAAGTGATCACCGCAGACAAGGCTGACCACAGTCGGCATCCAAGAGCGCCCACTGGCAATCATAATATTGTGGTTAATGTATTATCATTTAATGATGTAGGTACAACGGGCTGTTGTCCGCAACTCCACGTCAATGAGCGTATTTAATGATGTAATGAATTTTGTGTATTTGTGATTTGAATATTCGGACTTGCATAAGTATAATCATTAATCAGTCTACAATGTTTCCACTGCTGGGACACAGGCCTATTTTCTTCGAGAAGTGGGTTTCCATTCACCACGTAAGCCTAGTGCGGGCTGGTAGATTTTGGTTATTGTACATGCCGCCTCTTCCTTTATTTAATATACACAAAGTAAAGCGCATGTCGGGGTTCGAACCCACAACCTGCAACAAGCAAGTCGGGGCCGTTACCATTTTAACCCAGTGGGGGTTACCACTGCTCTACTAAAAACAACAAGAACATTGAACATTGTGCATTGCTTATTTCCGGCCAGTGATGGGCGTAACTAGTACTTATTTATGTAATCTAATTAATAATTTAATTACATAATAATTGATTAAAATGAAATTTAATTACATATTATTCAATTACATTGTAATTAGATTACTTTGGATGTGCTATGAAATTAATTACAATGTATTTAATTACGAAATAATTTGATTACAATCAGTGGCGGACTAAGCCCGTCAGAGGCCCGGGGCGGCAAAGCTGAATGAGGCCCCCCAGCTTTAAAAAAAATGTAGTTTTACAATCTTTTTATTCAGTTCACATTTGTATGTATAAATAAGTGTTTATGTTTATTTCGTTAATTTCGTCGGCAACGCCACTTTTGTTCTCTTCAGAATTCGAAAAGTAGTTGGATAAAGTTCCAGCAAGTGATTTTGCCTCTTCAGTCTTCGTTTTTTTAGCTTCCTTTTCTAAGAGCCAGATGTTTGAATCCTTTTCAATAAAAATAATGAGATAAATAAGAAACTTTCATAAAAGATAGCTAAACTAAGCCTCATTATTGATTTGACGATATAGATATACAAATTAATGTACAGAGACTTTGCCATGTTGAGTCTCACGATGAGAACAAGTACATACCTACATCCCTAATAAACGTGCACTACAAATAAAATAAGGACCAATGTACTCGTAGGTGCATATTGACTAGAAACTACGGATTATAATTGCTAGGTTAAATCATACGAAGAATTACTTACTTTTTTCAAAAACTCGAAAATGCACTAACTCAACTCTGAACTCATTTACTTTTATACCGCAACAAAAATCAAAAACAATAGATATTACACTTTTTAATGAAATTACTTTGAACGGATAAGATCGCGTTTATTATTTTACATTTGGGGCCCATTTGGGGGCCCCCCGAGACCGGAGGCCCTGGGCGGGCCGCCCCTTCCGCCCCCCTGTTAGTCCGCCACTGATTACAATGTAACCTAATTACATAGTATTTAATTATATTATAATTATAATTGCTTTGAATATGAAATGTCGCATGCTTGCATCGCACAGTTGCATCGGGAAGTAGTAAGAATAATGTGCGGGGCGGGGGAGCGGGGAATCATAAGGAAATTAAAGAAATATTTTTAAAATTTAATACCCCTCTACCTTCTTCTGCACCTGTGGAACGTATGTTTTCGTACGCGACAATGATCAATTGTCCGAAAGCAAACCGTTTGTCAGACGAAATGTTTGAAAAAAGCAGAAAACAAATTTTTTTTTTCAGCCAATGGTGAAAATTATAACTAATAAAAGATTTAAAACTAAACAATGACAGATGATTACATTTTTTTTTTGTATAATTATGTTTTATTTTCGTATTTGTCAAAACTGTATTAAATAGGGCATTTTTGTAAGAGGTGTCCCAATACTTATATAAATGTGTAATTACATTTTATCAGATTACTTATTTAATCTATTATAATGTAATTAGATTAACTTGCAATTCAATTACTTTGTATTTAATTACAGTATGTACTCATTGCAATTAGTTACTTAAGTAATCTGTTACAAAGTATTTCAATTACTAATTACATTGAAACTGTAATTTGTAATTATTAATCTAAATACTTTTTGCCCATCACTGTTTCCGGCCGAGGATATTCACGAGTGATAACATAGTATAAGGAATAATACCTATAATAAATATTTACTTACTTTATGTTCTTGATAGCCTGGACCCATCTATTTCTTTGGTATGATCGAGATCGATGCTCAGGGAAGCTAAAGAAATTCACTTTGCTGTTTGACGGGTTGTTCATACATTTAAAAACACAACACGTCTCTATACACTCTTCTGGAGTCATTTTTATGCTAAACAATACACCGTTTCGTGAAATTCAAGACCTCAAAACACAAATAAATACAACACTTAGTTCCAATGCTCCAAACATTCACCTATCTTTTGACAGGACTTACTTGACAGCAAGGAAAGCCATGTTGCCAATGCCAATTAATCAAATTCACCAGTTACGGGAGAACAATTTGCTGATTCACCGTTAAAATTATTAATGTTTAGTATCGAAAACTCGTTTTCCAATAAATTGAAAAAACGAGTTAATTATGACTTATCCCCTTTTACCTTGACACCACAGAAATTCCCCTCAAAATTATTTTAAAAATGAAACCAGTTTCAATAAAGCATTTTAAATAATATTTATTTTTATCAGACAATTTTTCCATTTTTTTGTTGCAAGTTTTTTGCTTCGTAGGTTAAACTTGTCATTGCGCCCGTAACTATAGAGGAAGTATATAGTCTGTCTCTGTCTGTCTGTAAGTATATACCGGCATGTCCTAGAACCAAAAATTCGAAGACATGTGACATCTACCAACCCGCATTGGGCCCGCGTGGTGGATTACGGCCCACTCCCTCTCACAGAGAGGAGGCCTGTGTCCCAGCAGTGGGAACATTATAGGCTGATTATGATGATGATGATATAGTCTGTGGTGTAAAATGTCGTGCAAAATTGTTGAAAGAAACCCATGGACCCTTTAGGGTATTATAGTTCTGTGGTTGAAACGGAAAAAGAAGTACGCACTAAAAGGTCTTAGCAACCAGGCCATAAAACTATTAAAAAAAAAAAAAAAAAGAAGTACGCAATTTGCTGAATTTTGCGTCATGTCATCATGTGTCAGTGTCATCTAAGAAATAAGAATGTTCTATCATGTTCTATACTCTTATTTGTTTGTGTAGCAGCTATGGTTAAAATAGGTCGAATCTGTACCAAAACCGAATCGGGGCACCCACCCCGACTCCACGTAGTTTTTTAGCTGCAACCCCGTAGAGTGTATATAAAAAAATCCGGAGGCGCGGAGGGAGAGCAGAAGCAACATTGCTTTGACAACAAGTGTTTTGAGGTTAGGTTACAATAATCAGTTTTTCTCAAGAATGGTGGGTTAGTGGGTCGTCTTAGGGGCGTCACCTTTTCATGGGAATGGTACCAGGGGAGAGGAGGCACGGCCCCCACCTCCCCCAGGCCCTCCTAACTCCCTTCTGCCAAACAATACTAAATTTCACCCCTTTTAACAATTGCGGCTGTTTTAGTTCTTGGTTTGCATTCAAATCAGTCCTGCTCTCTTCGTTCGTTTCAGTCTTGTTATTTTAATCTCTCTTTTTAGTTTTTTGTTGACAGTTTTCTTCAATGTACAGCCACCACAATAATCTACTGTTACAATCTTTCCCTTTTCTACTTTATTCATACTAGAGTCATTTTTTTCGGCTGTCTTATTTATTTATTTAAACTTTTCGCACAAAAAAGGTACAAAGGCGGAATTTCAATTCTTCTTTCGATTGTCTTATTTAAGTATTTCAATTCTCTTCATAATTTCAAGTCTTCTTCCTTTATGTACTTTTCTTTATCAATTGGAGAGAGTTGGTTTTGACAATATTTCTCCTGTTTTGCAATTTTTTCTGATTTTCATCTTCTTGTAATTTTGAAATATTTGAAGTTTGAGATGGGTTCTTTAATATCATGGACAAAATATGGATTTTTTTATTAGGATTGATGCACTTTTGCCCGAGTTTCTGTCAAGGTTGTCACCAGATACATTTTCATTGATATGTAAATTCAGATCAGAAATCATAGAACCACCAGACAGAAAATCATCATCTTGTGATGATGATTTTCTGTCTGTTGTGATGTGTTTCTGTAAAGTCGAATTTGCTGGAAGTGATTGTTCACTTCCAGCAAATTCGATTTTCATATTTGTGTCATCTTCTGATGATGAGCTAGATTGCTTACAGTGTCGTTTGACTTTCTTTCTCGATTTTTGTGGTATTTCTATTGTTTTCAGGACTATTACATCACTTTCTATTGTATTTGCTTTTAACAATTATATTTAAAGTAGAAAAATCATGGAATGTAGGTGCATGACACGCACAAGCTTCACAAATATCTTTGCAAGAACAGCTTAGATTCTATAGCCACTCAAGCTTTCGAGTGTGACACCTGTCAACCAGGGGTGGTACCTTCATGGAAGCCGATAAGCCCGGCTTGCCCTAATAAAATCATAATTCACAACAACAAACTTACTTAAACCTATCAATAAATAAATATATTAAAAAATACCAATCAATGAACTCGAACACAAACATTAATAACTGAAAATCAGCCAATCCCTCAGTTGGGCGTTTTTTTTACAGGTTGAAAATCTGTGGGGTTGCCCTAATTTTCACCCCTAGGCACGCCACTGCTGTCAACACCTTGTCCGTTTGCGCGCGCGATCGGTATTGAACCGCGTCGAGCGCCCCATGTCATTAGTGATTCAAAGTGTATTTTCTAGCGAACTATTGCAGCTATAGCAATGTAAAAAATATAGGTACCAGTATAAAGCTGAATTATCAAGGAATCAAAATATCTACCAATTAAAGTACAACAAGTAATCTGAAATTCATTAAAAAAAATTGAATTTAACAATATGGGTTAAAGGACCATGCAAAAGATTGTATGGGCGCTGTCCCAACCCACCAACAGACATGGGACTTGTTTCAATATTATTATGAAGTCTCATAAAAACACATAACAATTTTTAGTCCGTAAATATATGGGGTAATTAAAAAAACAAGGTTTTACTTAAAAAAGGTTGTATTTTTAAAAAAATTCTTGTTTTAGACATTTTACAATAAACAATTGTTCAACTAAACATTTTAGGTTTGAATAACATGTATATATATATATTTATAAAATATAAGTATATACATATTTATAAAATAACAACATTTTGGGTTAGTATTAATCACATTTTTTTGTACTGTTATCCAGTTTTGTAAGTTAGTAATTATTCGTCTATCATTATAGTAGATAGCATTTCTGCCGGCAGATTAAATTCAGTGTGACGACCTTTCCCCATATACCAAATAATTGAGACTATATGCGCACAACTTCCAATTGTACGCGCTCCTGTTAAACATGTACAGTACCACCGTTCAATGGCATATCTACCAGTTTCACTACGGTTCATTAATATATAACTATAGTAAACGCGTGACCTAACGTGTCTAGATTGTATGCGTCCTCTGATCAACCAGACATTATCTTGTCGAATGTTATACCTTGACAAGTCATTTAATTGGTTATCTCGGAATAATTCTATGCTATATATTCCATTCCGAAAATGTTCCGCACAATACGATTTGGCTAGTTTTATGTGGTAGGTCCCCAAAGCAAATAATATAATATCGTCATCAATCAATTGAGGAAACTCCTCAAACTGTGGCATATTGGCATCCATGGTCACAAAGTTAACTCTTTGCCTATTTAGATTTTTGCCTTCGACATAATTGTGCAAGAGGTTAGGTTCATTCATATAAGTTCGGATTATTTCCAGGAACTCATTCGCGAGCCTGTGGTCTGTAGCGACACGATAATGTGCGTTTATGAACGATGCTGCTATGCGAAAATCAGCAAACATGTTTGGTAATGCTCGGTTAAAATACGTCTGTTTTAATAGTTTGAATCTATTTTTGAATTTCCCATTCACTACCTCCACAACCCATCTACACACAGTCACTAGACGAGAGTCATTTGCTTGTGCTGTTCATAACTGGGTCGCGTTCCTATCCTTAGTTGGTGGCATGTAAGCTTCATATCCAAGGGATTCAATATCATTAATACTGTCCCTGAATCCCCTGTCTAAAATAAAGACGTCCCCTCTGTGCAGTAACCAATGCAGCAGATTCTCTTCGTCGTTCATTATTTTCAACATTATAGTCGCATCTGATGTCGTTGCTGGGAATGGGCCCAATACATCTATTATGTATCCATCGCTGCTAACTAGCACAAATGGTTTTAATAAGTTACGGAACTTGTGGAGACTATAACTTTTCCTCTGGAATAAGAAGTTGGTGCTTTTTTCGATGTACACATAGGTTGCATCTGCGATAATAATTAGTTTTGTATTTTCCTCATTTCCGAAAATATTTTTTGGTAAAAACAGATTTCTGTCTAGAAGTTCTTCTCTAGAAATATGACCTAGGCCAAGATGTCTTGGAACATATTCATTTGTAAGACATTGTCGCGCTATTTTTAGTCGATATTCTAATACTTGACGTGTTACACCGAAAAGGGTAGCAAGTCTCTCGTTTGATTCTCCGGTTCTTAGTTTTGTTAAATAAGCGCCGAGAACTGATCGCGGACGTCTACTTTTTACGGCGAGAGATGGCGTTTCTTCTAAAATGTTATTAAATTGTTCTAAAGTAAATCCGGTCCAAAAATGAAGTTCACTGTCATTTAGTGCACTTGATGATTCAAAATCAAATCTTGATCTATTATTGATTGCTTCTATTAACATATTCGACATGTCACTAAAAAAAGAAGTGTTAAAATAATGTGTAACGTTTACATTATCCTGTAACTCCTCAAAGTCATTGTTACTTAAATGTTCTTCGCATATTCGCGAACTTGGTGGAATATAGTATATAATCGGTAATGGCAAACTAGATGTAGCTTGATTGACACAGGCACTCGTCTTAGATTTTCATGTCTACATTGCCTATACATACAGGCGTTTGAAGTATTTGGTGCTCTCACGTAATCAGGAACATAGAATTCACGTGTATCCTCTGGACTGTCCTGTCGATCTTGAGCTTCTGCAACATTGGGGGGTTCTTGATTGTCAGCATCTATTTGGGGCTCTGGTCTTGGAATTTCGACGACAGGAGCATCCTCACGGCGTTGTGGTTGTACGGCATTATTCACTCTCTGCCAGCATCTATGACATACTGCCATGACGTTATTGAATAATACCTGAAAAGGAAATATGTTATTTAGTTATCAATATTTTATATATATATTATTATATTGAAGTACTTCATAAATGTAACAAAAAGCACCGTAAAAATGCTTTGCTTGTATATTCTAAGTCTGCTTACTTAATATATGTATTTAATAGTTATCGATATTCTAATGATTGTTTTATAATGACTTACTTGTGTCAATCCATTTTGCGATATGTAGGCCACTAACTCAGGACTACTTTGAAGCAAAGTATCTCGTAATATGTGTCGCCTCTGTCTTAAAACTAATCTTGGGCACATTACACATCGGCGTCCAGTCTCCATAGTTGTAAAATCACAGTCCAATAAACGTGCCAGGGTAATCGAAAAGTAATCAAAAGGTCCAATTAAACAAGCAGGGGTCAGTAATAGTCGCAAACAAGCCGATATCGCACAGATAAACAACGTTAACGCAGCAGAACGTACTAGCCACGACTGAGGTGCGCGCGCGCAGGTAATTAGCAGATAATTAGCAAGGGAGGGGTAGGGTGCGGGTAGATAAGATCGGTTTTTTTTTCTGCGCATCTCACGGCTGTTCACTATCAATAGTTTTTATAGTTAAATAGTGTTCCTGTACATTTTTTTTACAATTAACTGTACCAAAAAGTGTGTACAAAAATTATTTTTTTGCGCGATACTCCCATGACTTACGGTGATGTAGTCATAATAAAAAATGATCATGATGCCAAGATGAATTAATTGAGATACGTTTGAAGTCTGTTGGTGGTATGGGACGATTTTTTGCATGGTCCTTTAAGTAAAATATTTCTTTTAACAAGTTTTAACGAAACATTTTGTAACTTTTCTTAATATTTTTTACTCTTTATTAAACTAGATTAAATAAACTTCTTTTTGACACCACTATCTACTATCATTACTTAAAATGAACAGTGTAGCACATTAAACCAAAACAAACAAGGCATTCCTGCAGCACTTTGATATCGCCTCCGCTAACGAAATGGCGGCAAGATGGCCGCCCGCCTAAGGATTTGTACACAGCTTTAGGATTTATTTTATAATAGATTATTTTTATTTTAAATTTAAGTAAATGGTAGTCAATTATTGTAGGTATATTTTATATTTCTCAAATAAGTAATAAAAAAAATATATATGTAAGTATAAAAAAATATATCAAGGCTTGTGATAAGCCTTGAAACATCCGTTGTTGCAAAGGTTCACATTGCATTCCTCGCACTTCCAAATCGTCCTGGTTTTTTTAGGGCACATCCAGCAACAGGTGTTTTTGGACCCTGTCCGAATTGGTAAGTGGTTAGTTTCAACCATCGGTCTGGTCTGCGTCTTGTGTCGAGTGTTGCGTTTTATTAATGTCGTCGTCACTTGTCCAGTCGTGTTTGATCTAATATTCAAACGTCGGCTTTCAGTTGTTAAGTCAATTTGTCTATGTCTCTTAAGTAAATCTTCCGCCAATACAGTACGGAACTGACGATGTGATATTTTCCGGTGAAAACTGGAAAATATCACAAAACAGTTAAAAATTGCTGCATTATACAATCGGCGGGAGAGTTTTTTGAACCATATTCTGTTCCTCACACGTTCCATAGGTTGAGCTGACAGGAATTGGTCTTTCCTATCAACTCCTCCCATGCTCCTGTTATAGTCGAGTACTAGTACTCGACTATAACAGGAGCATGGGAGTACAACAGACTGACGTACAAACCAACCCTAGGCTTGGTTTGTACCTCAGTCTGTTGTACTTATCTTGTTCTCCGATTTGGAAATTATGGTATGTGGAGATCATACTAACTAAGTTAGCATCCCGCCATACCAGAATTGCCAAATCGGAACAGTACGTGGCCACTACTTCACCTTGTCGAAGTTCTGTCTTTGTCAAAGTCTTGATTGAGTCAGGTACAAATTCTCTGTTAACCCTTTACCGCATGGAATTTTAGATTTGGTTCAAATTAATTTACATGGTTCTATGGCATAATAGGTATCCCAGTATTTTTTTATTTACTTTTTCGGACATTAGAAACCGAAATAAGGTCAATGGAGGCTATTGTAACTAAAAAAAAATATGTTGAAACTTGAACCTTCATCAAAAATGACCATTTGACTTTATGGGGTAATCTATTAAATCTATATAATTAAGCATATATCTGAGATTACTTTCGATATAATATAATGTCAAGTTAACATAAGTAATATAAAACCATGCTTCGTTTCTATTTTTTATTCGTAATCATCACATCAAAAATTAAAAGTTTTAGATACTTCTCAAAAAATAATACAAAAATTTCTAAAAACATAACAAAAATTAATCTAAAATTATATAAAATCTTTAAGGTAACTTTTTTTTTAAATTGCTTTATTAAGTTTGTCTTTACTTAGAGCTATACTTGAGAGATCCTGAAATAAGTAGAGTAATTAATAATTCTAAAGACAACAAAAATAATAGGAATCTATACTTTGGTTTAACTTCAATTTGTATTTAAACAATGGCACATATTTATCACATTTGGAATGTTTCAATAGTACAATAATATTAAACTTATACTGTCACTTACGGGATATCTTCCATGATTGTTTCTTATTTTGAGCTCCCGATATTTGGACGCTGTTGAATCACCCCCGATTCCGATCATGACCCGCGATCATGGCGCTTGCAACAGCATCGAAAGATCGGGAGCTCAAAATAAGAAACAATTACGGAAGATATCCCGTAAATGATAGTATAAGTTTAGTTTTAAACCGTGAAAGCCTAAAACTGTTACAATAATTATTAAAATTAACTTCACTTTACATATACTAAATCAACGGCACATATTTATCACATTTTCTTATGAGATCCTAAAAAACGACTTTCCTAATTCTAAATAGAGATAGATACACAACAAAAATTACACTTCATACACGTCAATATTATTAAGAAACTTAAATAATTCTCCATCTAAGCGCTCTGGTTGTGGAAGATAAGTAACAATATCTTTCAAATCAATAATTGAGATATCATCTTTGATTATACGAAAGGTGTTTTTTCGTTTGTATGATTTCAACCCTGTAACTACAATTTTATCATCTGAGATGTCATGTACACGGCATACGTATTTGTAAGTTTTTTTGCCCCGCGCAGAACTAAATTTTGCCAAAATAAAAGTGCCTTCTTCTGGGAATTTTGGGACCTGAGCTTCTTCCGAAAAAGATGCCAATTTTGAAGCAGATGCCATTTCTGTCGAAGTAGTCGCTATTTCAGAAAATTGCTCATAAGTTTGATCAGTAAAGTCTAAATTATCGGTAAGTTCGCTGGTTAGTACGCTTTCCCAAAAAGTATCATTGTCTTCATCTGATATATCATCTAATTGATAGGAACAACTGCTGTTGCTGTCAGTTTCACAATGGTTCTTTTTTATTTTAGTATTTCTTTTAATGCCTCTCTTTCACTTTTTATTTTGCTTTTCAATTTTTGTTTCGCAATTTTTGGGACGCATCCCCGGCGACTTTTGAAACCTTGCTCGACCTGGAAATCGAATCCTCGACCATGCTCAGCAGTGCAACTTACGACTAGACCATCGAGGTAGTCTACCAACAACAAAACGCATGAAAATTTGGCCAGCACTAAAACAATTTAAGAAAATGACGTTTGTTCAGCATTACGGTTTACCAAGGGTAGACGTGACAAATAGCCCTCGAACTGAGCCGTATTAGTTATAACTGTCATAACTTGAGTGGAGGCACTCCGCTTGATTAAGTCAGGAGTAGGGACGTCGATGGAAGGGATTTACGTCCGGTTCCTATAGTTTATTACGAGTGGTAGAGAGTGGGTTGTATCATGGTAGGTACCAATAGGACATCTAATATTCTATAGAAACAAAAAGCTTTAATTACAATATACCTTATACAGTGTGTTAGGTTAAACGAGGGACATATTTTAAGGGAGTGTAGTACTCATGAAAATTAACAACTTTTAATATGGGCCCGACTCAAAAATATGAAAAAAAAAAACAGCTGTTCCCCACATTTTGTCCAGTTATGCGAACAGAATTGTATAGAGAGGCTGGTTTTATTTTCTCGATTTCAATGTTGGTCTCTTAGTAAAAGTTCTTCATTTTCATGAGTACTACACTCTCTTAAAGTATGTCCCTCGTTTAACCTAACACACTGTATACCTTTTTTGGTTTATTATCTTTTTTTGGTTTCTTTGTTCTTTTTTCTTCTTGTTCCTTTTCTATTCTCTCAATAACCTCCTTATAAGTTAGTATCTCCGCTCCTCTCGTCACGCGTTTTTTTTATTTTTTTGGAAGATCATTGCGAGCTATTGAATTTAACAGAAGTTCTTCAAATGATACGTTAAAGTTCTCATCATTTATCTGGTTAGCGGTATTTGCTGCCTGAATTAACTCGTTTCCGAAAATCTGAATTTTATTTGAGTAACTAGTTTTTCTGTTACAATTTGGAAGCGGTAGTTTAAAGGACATGTCCAGAAATGGTTTTTTATTATTTAATAATTCTAACCAGAGTAAGTTAAATATATTTGGATAGACATCCCTAAAACTAGTCGTTCTAGTTATATCATACATTTTTAAAGACCTCCAATTTTGAGAAAAATCGTTTTTTGTTTTCGTGAGAATTTACATCTAAAACGAACAAACCTTCTAATTATCTAGAATAATAAAATGAACACACCTAAAAAAAAAGTATACTTGTCAAAATTGACACAGGAGAACTGTCATTACTGGCAGTGAGCGTCAACGTCAATCAATTTTTGATGTAGGAGCATGACGTCGGACGAATGACGCATGGAGCCGGTAGGGATGGCGATCTGACCTCAATTAATCGTTTTATCGGGCGAAAACAATCGATTTTTTAAATCAATTTTTAGCATAGAAAATCAACATTTGTGTTTTCTATTGAGACTATAAGATATATTATTTATTTTCTAAACTTTTTAATGTATTAAGAAAATAAATGTCTTGTTTTATACCGAATACTCTTTATATGGTACTTAATTTGTTATTAACGAATTCCCTGAACTAAAAAAATCCCTGATTTTACTGATGAGAAATCGTTTATTAACGTATCTTTCTTGATTTTCATAAAATGGACTAAACATATTTACATCTAATCTTCTAAGGATCTTTTGCGGCAAGAATCGATAACACTTTGAGCTGGTGACGCCAGCTATGTATGGCTAACTCGATTATTCGAGTTGCGCTCAGATTGAGATGCCGCGATCGAGTTGAATTAGATTGCCACGGTAAATGAAGAAGCGATTACGTGATTGACGTCTCTGGTTTGGCATGTATTTGAACCTTATTTTATATTTAAATTCTACTGAAATTGTATTTTAAATAATTAAAATAGTCTCAATATACGTTTCCTTGCGAATCTATAAAAAAAAATCGTCGCGAAACAGAGGTGAAAAAACAATAATTCGTTCAATTTCATCCATTTACCAGAGTTCCGTAACTCGAGTTCAACTCGAGTCACATGAATTTCAATCCGAGTAATCCTGAGTTGGCACATCTCTAACGCCAGTGACAGCTGAAAAAACATCTGTCAAATATGACATTGTCACAGAGTGACGGAGTATTTATTAGGGTTGCCAACTACAAATAACATCAATTATTATTTTATGATTTTTCGCTTAAATGGAGGGGTTTAAAAATATTATTTCAGTAGTTCTGAGTTCCATATTTTTGTCGTATTTAATTGAACCGAGTTTGATGCTGGTTAGATTTTTCTTGGAATAAAAAACCAACGTCCATACAAAAAGCGGACATCTCCTTTACGAGGGTCTACGGTTTTTGGAAATGTGATTACTTTTTGTTCATAAATTGTTTCATTTTTGTTGCAGGATTCTGTCAACGCTGTCTCTTCCTGCATTTTCTCAATTTGTTTATAGGTTATTGTTTCTTTATTTGTTTCTTTTTTTACTGTTAGTATTTGATTTATTTCAATATTTTTAGTTTTTTTATTCTGGTTAAGACATTGTATTGAATTATCCTGTTGTTCACTATCGTAATTTATTAAGTTTTCCTTATTTTGCAACTTGATTTTTGTTTGATTTGAAGCTTTACAATATTTGAGGTTTTTATGTTCCGGTTGAGAGTTTAAAGTTTTAAGTGCCAATCTAGCGAGAGTTGGAATATTGTGAAGAGGTTTGTTGACCAATTCTTGTGTACTGTGATCAGATGTTGATTGTATAGCTTCATTGAAATCTTCGCCGTAGTTGCCCTGCTTAGAAGCTTGAAAATACTGCTCCCATTTAGACCAAGTTAAGGGATCAAACTTTTCTTTTGGGATCACTTGCCGATTTAAGGGATAGAATACACCTTTTTTTTTAATCCAGATCTTTTTTTTTTTTTCCTTTTTTTTTATAGAATAACAGGATTCAAAACATCCCATATTTCAGTAATGATTCTTGCGAGCTCACTTTTTGGTAACTTTGCTCCGATATGAAGCCTTTGCCATTTAACCAAGGCATCTTCCCACCGATCTTTCATGGGCTTCATTCCACTTACATCTAGGGGTTGAAGGATATGCGAAGAATGTGGTGGTAACTTTAAAATGGTAACATTTTCCGAAATAGCGAGTTCAATCACTTTCAAATCGACGTGTGTGGAGTGGCCATCATAAATTAGTAGAACTGGTCGCTCATTTCCGATCGCAGGTAAAAATACATTTGCAAAATATTTCTCAAAAATTGATGTTTCCATCCAGCCCTTTCGGCTGACGGCGTATGCTGTTTTCACAGTATCATTTTTGTAACACCACTCGTTCCACAGGTATTTTCCTTGAAAAATGATGAGTGGTGGGACTTTATCGCCGCGTGCATTAGTTGCCAATAAGACACTCGTGTTATGACGCCCAGGAGAACTAGTTGTCCTGGTAGAACTATACCCTCTTTGACCAAGGACTTTGCTCTTTGAAGGATCATTGCAAAAACTGGTTTCGTCTAGATTATAGATGCGCTCGGGTTTCTCGAGCAGGCCCAATTCATTTATGGCATTTTCCAATAAATCAAAGTATTCATAAATGGTAAACGGGTTGCAGGCTTTTCTTCTAGCTATTTCGACTGATTGTGGTTTTTTTAATGATAGATTATTTCTTTTGCAAAAGCGACGAAACCAATCATCTCCAGGAATATTATTCTTAAATGGGTTTTCCATCCGTTTCTTACGACGTATTCCGATACTAATGTTTTGACTTCTTTTTTAGTTAGAGGAAAGCCATACTTTTCTAAAGTATGCAAATACGAAGCCATTTTCTGCTCTACATCAATTGAAAATACAGTCTTCATTCCAGGGTTTACCTGTTTTTGACCACGTGTGCCATATAAATGTGAAATTATGGTAGACCTCGGAATATTAAACGTCTTTGCTGCCTCATAACTATTTAACGTTTTGCCTTTAACTAACTGGAGTGCCTCTAGAAGCTTTTCTTTGGAATAGTTTTTTTTTTTTTTTAATTAAGGAACTAAACAAAATACAAACATTAAACATCACAAAAACCTGAATAGGTTTATCCGGATGTTGAAACACTTTAAGCAATCTTAAAAAACTAACTTAAAACTTAGTTATTATACTCGTAACACATTGTTTATAAAAAATTGTGAGGTAGTTAGTAAATAACAACCATAATGAACAAAAAGCGACGAGGACGCTAATCACTTATTGAATGAAAGGTATGTACACAGTATGATGCATTTTCAAAGAGAATCAAAGAATTTTTTGTATTTATTTTTATAGTTATTGTTTGTTATTTCCGATTGGAATTTTGTTATAACATCATTAATTAGAGTTGGTATTAAATAAGCGTTCGTTCGTTTCCCGTAATAATTCTTGTATCTCGGTACTACCAGTTTTGATTGGGCTGCCATTCTTGTTGCAATGCTATGATTAAATTTAATTTGCAGTTCTTTGTTGGTGAACTGTTCGATTAATAAGCACTTTCGTATTTTAGTGTGTATTGGCAAGATATTACAATATTTAAAGAAACCTGTTACGTCATCACCATCATAAAGCGTTTTTCTTATTTTATTTGGTATAATTATTTTTAATAAACGAAGTTGTAGGTTATATATTTTGTCTAAGTAAGTTTTAAACGTTCTGCCATAGCTAGTAATTCCATATGAAATTATTGATTCTGCGAGAGCATTATAAAGGTTTAGTAATATTTTAAAAGGTACTTTGTATTTAATTATTGCAAATTTGGCTAGCATTGCTCGCAGTTTATCACAAATGAAGTCAATGTGGTAGCCCCAATTAAATCTGTCATCGACCACTAAACCCAAATATTTGTAGTTGGTAACCTGCTCCAATGGTTCACATTTACAACCAAGCCTATATAATTGCAAATCATGTAAACATTGGTGAGTGTGTGCAATTATTTTAACTGGCTTATCAAAGTTGAGTAAATGATTTGATTTGAAATGATTTGATAGTTCAGAGTTTTTAAGTAGTATGGGTTGTTATAGTACTTACGCACGAAGTCGTGAACTAAATGCATTAGGTCGGACCCCCTATTTAACCACAGTATTTAACCATACAACAGTATTTCCATCTTGAAAGGAAAATAGATTTGAATATTAGTTGAAATTGTAATAAAACAAATTGTAACATTTATTTACGCAATTTATCCCAGGCCCCGAATGGATTCAGTTCGAGAATTTTCTAAAGTATGCTGTAAGTATATCGATTTAAATTATCGATATTCGACATCACTGGCTTTATTTTATTTTATACAAACACGAAGGGGCTATTGTAACCAAAAAACTATTCGCAATAACCCCGCAAAGAGAAAAGTGGAGGCTAATGTAACTACTACATTATCTTACGAAATATAAGTTATTATATTAAAAACGTAAGTGTTTAGAGTACTTACCTTTACAGTCTCTTCGTTTCTGCATAAAACCGTGTTAAAAATGCACGAAAAGTATTTTTTTTGTTTAAAATTGATGACACGCTCGCCACCAAACACGTGTTCAAAATGGCGACAAACATAAAATCACTGTAGGTCAAACAGTATTCATCCCTCTGACGCCATCTGTTTATTATAGGTTAAACTATGACTTTTCTCCAGGCCCATAGATGGCAGTGTATTTAAAAAGCATTTTAAAGGAAGATATCGTTATTAGTTGCCATAGTTGCAATAGCCTCCATTGACCTTAATTGCTTCGAAACACAAAATCTCACATTTGATACAACATGCAGTCCAGGTAACGTAATATACGACATCATTATATGGTACAACATGCAGTTGGGGTAAATATTTTCGTATATATATATTGTATATATATTTTATTAAGTATTAATTTTATTGAATGAATAAGATTCACATTTTATGTCAATATTTAATGCAAAACCATATGAAAATCCTTAAAACAATTACGATCTTTGTTTAAACAAAAAAAACATTCGATATTAAGATAGTGTTGGAAGTAGTATTTCCAGGGTTTGAAGGCTGGTAGAATTGAGAGGAGGTTTTCGGAATAAAAAACGTGACTTGTTGATGGAGACAATCAAGGTGCTATATTTCTTCTAAACTGACAGTTGGTGTGACATAAAATAATAACGTTGACACAACATGACAGATGAAGTGTTGCAAGGCAACAAATATAATTAATAAAATGTTGGGGATGCCAACATACTGCCCATCAGGGACAAAAGTTATGAGAAACAAAATGTTACTATATCTATAAACTTGGTGAAAAACAACAAAAACTTAACATAAGAGGTGTTTTAAATTTTGAAATATACACATGAGAACCTAGCTATAGTAAACTAAACAACAACAGAATCATGTATAACTTAGTTTGAGTACAAAGCAAACACATTTATTTTGTTTTATTATTCGGTCAACTAGACCTATTTGTATTTACTAAGAACTAAAAAACAAAGTTATACAAAACACTTACATAGAATTAGGTTCTTATTATTATTAAATGCAAAGTCACAATATTATGATTAACATTGAGATAGCTGATGTAAGTACTTAACTAAAGTAGAAATGCTTTAAAACTAAGCTTCAAAACTAAAAATTTCTTAGAAATACGTTAGATGGCACTTAAAAACTAAAATGGACATGTTTAGGATTTAAACATGTACTACACTTAAAAGCTTATATTTAACCATTTACTTGGACCGTACTACACTCAATGGGTAAAACACAGATTTTTACAATAGAACGTTTATGGGTTTTACCATTCGCTGTTTTAACTTCCACAACTCTGACCTTATTATCAGCCCCTGGGAAAATTTGCGTTACTCTGGCCATTGGCCAATACATTGGTGCAGTATTATCTTCTTTCAATATTACTAAAGATCCTATCTTTACATTTGGATGACAATCCCTCCACTTCGGCCGAGATTGCAATATATTCAAATAAGACTTATGCCATACTTTCCAAAAGGAATTTTTCATGTTTATACATATTTTCCAAAATTTTAAATTATTTGTACAACTATCTGGCTCTGGATAAGCGTTTAACGC
Organism: Luperina testacea; assembly: GCA_927399505.1. Classification (NCBI taxonomy): domain Eukaryota; kingdom Metazoa; phylum Arthropoda; class Insecta; order Lepidoptera; family Noctuidae; genus Luperina; species Luperina testacea. The sequence goes on from OV656782.1 coordinate 1,858,427, forward strand.
AGATCCTATTAAAAAATGACCAGGAGTAAGACAAGAAAAATCATTAATGTCATTTGACAGTGGCATTAGTGGTCTACTATTCAATACAGATTCAATTTGACATAGTACAGTGTTTAATTCTTCATATGTAAGTAAAGCCTTTTGAACCACCCGTTTTAAATGAAATTTGAAACTTTTCACACCTGCCTCTGCCAAACCAGCAAATATAGGGGAGTAGCATGGAATAAAATTAAAGTTAATGCCTTTCTGTGCTGAAAAATCATGAATTTCCTTCTGATGCTCCTTTGATTTTTGTAATTTATACAATTCTTGCAACTGTTTATTTGCACACTTAAAAGTTGATGCATTATCACTATAGATATCAGTGGGTAGGCCCCTTCGTGCTATGAATCTTTTCAAACAGGCGAGAAACGTTTCTGTTTTAAGATCTGAAGCTAGCTCTAGGTGTATGGCCTTTGTCACAAAGCACACGAATACACATACATATGCCTTACTTACTATTGGTTTTCTAATTCTAGATTGTTTTACTAAAATTGGTCCAGCAAAATCTAACCCAATTTTTTGAAAGGTCTACATGCATTTACTCTATCAGGAGGCAGAGACCCCATCAATTGCTTGGCAGTGTCGGCTTTTAATTTAAAGCAAATAACGCATTTATGAATGACTTTTTTAACTTCTTGAATGCCATTTACGATCCAAAACTTTTGATTTATTGTTGACAAGACCAGTCTTTGTCCTGCATGGAGATTTTTTACATGTTCGCTTTGTATAATCAATTGTGTGACGCGAGAATCTCGAGGCAGAATCGCTGGATGTTTCTGAGAATATGGAATCGAAGCATTTTGTAGGCGTCCACCTACTCTAACTAGACCCCTGTCATCAATAAAAGGAGATAGTGGCCTTAAATTACCTTTTAAAATTTTATTTTTGTATCTTAAATCATTAATATCATCTTTTAAATATTTTTGCTGCTCAGCTTTTACAATCATCAACAACGAATCATTTAATTCTTTACTTGTTAAGCAGCCATTGTTTTTTACATTTTTATACCTTGTATACTGAACGAAACGTAGTATGTATGCTAATATACGTTGCATTTTATTTATGTCCGAGAACTTATTAAGAAAGTCCAAAGATATTTGTTCTTCTGGAAGAGTGCAAACAAATGCACTTGAGGTGGCAGCACAACTCTTAGTCTCTGGCAAGTCACCATCAAACGGCAAATCTGTCAATTTTTTGGGATTGTACTCACCATGATGCAAGAAGCTAGGACCACTCCACCATAAAGGATGACTAAGCAGTTCATGCGGCAAGATACCTCTGCTTAGGCAATCAGCAGGGTTTTCCTCAGAACATATATATGCCCAATGAAATTTATGTGTAAGGTGTGCAATGACTTTTACCCTATTTGACACATAAGCATTGAGTGTATTTATGTTGGTTTTTATCCATGCTAAAACTATTTGTGAATCAGAATATAAGACAACATTATCAATTTTTAATTTAAGTTGCAGTGTGTTACATACTCTGGCAACAAGTTTGGCTAGCAATACAGCAGCATTAAGCTCAAGCCTGGGCACAGTTAGGTTTTGTTTCAACGGATTGACACGTGATTTTGAACCGAGTAAAGAGACCTTGACTGCGCCAGTGACATCAACGACCCTGAAATAAACACAACATCCATATGCGGCAGAGCTTGATGCATCGCAAAATCCTATGATCTGGATAGAACGCGCATTGCATGAAATGTAACGTGGTATAGCTATAGGCGTCATGTCATTAATGCTATCATAAAAGTCACTCCATGCTTTAAGCAGCTTATCAACCAATTGTGCATCCCAAGCTATATGGGCTTGCCATATCCCTTGCATAATTACCTTGGCTCTTACCACCACAGGCCCAGCTAATCCTAGTGGGTCATAAAATTTCCCAATAAAGCTTAATATTTCACGTTTAGTGGTAGGCATGCAAGCATTGGAATTTGGACATGAAAGCATGAATGTGTCACTATTAATGTTATAATGAATGCCTAATGTTTTAAGGGAAGCATTGTTTTTCTCTAACTCTATATTGTCAAAATGTTGTAGTGATTCAGGTATGTCAGCTAACAGTTCAGGACAGTTTGAAAACCATTTATGTAATTGAAATCCACCAATTCTCAAAAGCTCACAAAGTTGTCTTTTTGACTCTATTAAAAGACTTGGAGAACCTTGAGACACAAGTGCATCATCAATGTACATGTAATAATTTGTGAGTATTTCTGCAGCCAGAGGATACTTATGCTTATAGATTTGTGCTAATTCTTTTAAACAACGTGTAGCCAAATAAGAGGAACACTTTAGACCATATGTGACAGTGTTTAACTGTATGCATTGAATGTTATCCTTGGGGCTGTCCCTCCAAAGGATATTTTGTAAAGACCTAAACTTAGGATCTAACGATATTTGTCTGAACATACTTTTTATATCAGTTATGAAAATATATTTGTCAACTCTGAATAATATCAAAATATCTATCAATTCCTTTTGAACTACAGGTCCATTCAATAACATGTCATTCAGAGAAATCTTGGTACTGGTTTTCATAGACCCATCAAATACTACCCGGCACTTAGTTGTCCTTTTATCAAGTCTTAGGATAGGGTGATGTGGTAAGAAATATACTGCGTCAGTACAAAGATCATATTTGCTGATATTGATGACTGTGCCATGCCCTTGTTTCAAATAGTCATGTATAAATTCTTTATATAAACTGTAAAGATAATCATCCTTTTGCAATCTGATTTCTATATTAAGAAATCTTTTTAATGCTAAATTAAACGAATTCCCAAGAGTTTTATTGATGGATTGTAAAGGTAACTTAAGAGGTAGCGCAACTTGAAAACGATTATTTTTAGTATCTAATATTACAGTGCTACAAAATAGCTTCTCACATGCCTCTTGTTCAGGTAATTTTTCAGAATAGACTTCAGGAATACTTTCCGTCTCCCAAAATTTGCAAAGAGTATCATTTAAAGAATCATCACAGGTTTGACAAAATAAAGATGTTACTTGTTTTGAACGTGGAGCTGCAGGTACAGAACCAGCAATTACATATCCAAATTGAGTGCGTAGTACTGGAACGGTAGGTGTAGTGGCACTGCTTCCAGGATGAGTGAGCTCCTGGATACCCAATTCAGGCTCAGGCGGTAGCAGCACCTGGAAGAACACATCAGCTCCTAATAACATGTGTATAACACCTGGTTTATTAAAAGTTTTGTCAGCAAGATTGATATTTTGGGGAAGAACCATGTTTTTCAAGTTAATTTTTACCTGAGGCAGCTTACTGGTAATATTGTTTAATATGTAACAAGTTACAGGGATATTAAATTCATTTACAGTTGAATGTAGCTGGATGTTGACCTTTTTTCCAATATTAATTGTACTACCAATACCCAATACCGGGGTGTTGGCTTCCTTGAGTTCTAATTTTAACAATTGTACAAGTTCACTTGTAATAAAAGATATTTGAGACCCACTGTCAAGGAGGGCCCTAACATGTACCTCAGTTCCATTAGACGCTATTAGCTTAACTCGGCCTGTGGGCAACAAAACATGTTTAGTATTTGACTCTGTAAACAAAGTCACAGGTGACTGGGCTTTATCTAGGTGAAGTAAGGTATTGTGCCTTTCTTTGCATACTTCACACTTGAAGAAAAACCTGCACTTCTTGCTGTGATTGTTTAAACAGATATTACATAGTTTATTATCTGTGACAAACTTTGAACGATCTGACACAGACATTAATTTAAATTTAGGACAAAGAAATAACTTATGGGACGACTTACATAGTATGCAGACTGTTGGTGGCGGCGTGTTATTCATGGATCCAGCTCCTGCATCACCTTTTTTAACAGTTACCATGTGAGTCGCTTTTGCTGTGGGGACCTTTACCGGAGTTTTCTCTGCATCCTCAAGGGCAAGTGCTCGCTTCTCTAAAAATCCGATGAAGTCACAAACTTTAGGGTTTTTATCTCTAATGAGTTGGTAATCTTTACTGCAATACATATCTAGCTTTCGTGTCAGTATACAAAGAATAATGGGATCCCATGAACTAATGTTGTGATTTAAATTTTTTAGAGCAGATAATTGCTGTTTCACAGTAGATACAAACATTATAATATTGTGTGCCGTTGACTTAGCTATAGGCGTTAAGTCTAGCAGGCTGTTAATATGATCACAAGTTATTTTATAGTCATTGTCATAGCGATCCTGTAATATGACCCTGGCCTCGCTATAGCTTTCAGCTACTAAAGGTAAATTTTTGACGAGGTCGAGAGGCTCGTCTTGCAGAAAGTTACGAAGATAAAACAATTTTTGAATGCTTTCTAAACTGTGATTGCGATGAATTAATGCATCAAATAATCCTATGAAGGATTTGTACTCTGAGTACTTACCCGTAAATGTTGGTACATTGATTTGAGGCAATTTAGTTAGCTGTTTTGGAGGAGGAGCAGCATGCTGTGGTGATGGCGAAGTACTGATAAGAAGAGATTTTATGACTGTTAGAGATTCTAAATATTTGGACTCGACGGCATCAAAATCGTCGGCCGTAGGATCAACAGCACAAATTTCCAAGTTCAAGTTTTCGAATTTTTCAAAGGCAGATCTCAGGCGCTCCTCTTTAACGAGAAGGGCTTGATAATCGCAATCTGCTTTTTGTTCTTTGATCAAGTTAAAGTACTTTGTTAGCACGCCCTTCACGGCAGCACGCTTCCTCATCAATGCCAACTTCTCATTCTCACGAGTATCACAATCGGAGTCGGACATTTTTGTACACAATACTTTGCACTTTGATAACTAACTTAATCAAGTACTTATATATTAATCTTAGCTTAATGTACACGTCTTGAGCTACAAACACACAAGAGTCTCAAAATGGCGACACGGACACAGCAGAAAACTGGGCGGAAGCACAAAAACGCCCCCAAGCGGCGAGTAGCGAGCAGCAGAACTTTGATGATTAGGTTGGTAGTAGACGAGAGTTCACGATGATTGGTTGCAGCACAACGGAGGCCTCTGGCGGTGAGCGGTTGGAACCTCGTTGATTTACCGATATGTTACCTGTTGCGGCGAATATAGTAGCGCCCCTGGCGGCGAGCAGCGAAAGCACGACCACTCGGTAGCGTATATCGTCGAATGTTCTTGAAGAAAACACTGCCAAAAAATAACGATGATGACGGTTTCCGGTACGGCTTTTTTCTGCAACTTCCCGTCTTCTTAAAAAACCACGTTGAACCCTTTTCTTATGCTCTTCTTCTTCCACTTTTGTTCCGATGATAGCAAATTTTATTGGATTGTTCAACCGATCAGCGGCTGTCGGCGGCTGTTGATGTTGGCGTCGACGCTTTTTTACGAAGTACTGCACAACAACACTCCTACACGACACTGAATTTACAACACGATTTTTTGCACGGACCTCTCTCTGTTTCGAAGGACCAATGTTGGAAGTAGTATTTCCAGGGTTTGAAGGCTGGTAGAATTGAGAGGAGGTTTGCGGAATAAAAAACGTGACTTGTTGATGGAGACAATCAAGGTGCTATATTTCTTCTAAACTGACAGTTGGTGTGACATAAAATAATAACGTTGACACAACATGACAGATGAAGTGTTGCAAGGCAACAAATATAATTAATAAAATGTTGGGGATGCCAACAGATAGTGCGAACATTTTTTGCATCTCTGCCGTTTTTCGCCCCAGTTGGGCCAATGTCCAATCTCGTCGTATACCACTTCTTGCGGAGGCAGTTCAATACGTCGTTTCCTTTTTCTTATATGTTCTAGAGCAGGCCGCCCTCGGCCTCGGGTAGATGGAGTAAACACTCCTCCCGTTTCCCGCATCAAAACATCAGCTATATACAGTTTAAAATTTAACAACGACATATACACTTCGTTATTAGATTTTTGTTTGTTGCGGCAACGCCACAAAAGCCAGCTATTCACACACGTCATATCGACTAAGTGGAAGAATATTCGATGGTACCATTTCTTGCTTTTTATTTTTATCCTGTAAAAACCTAACATTGCGTCTAATAAATCCACCCCGCCCATATATTTATTGTATATTTCTACCGATTTTGGTCGAGGTACTTCAATTATTCGCTTTTGTTTTTTTGAAAATCGTTTTACGGGAGCCATAGGTTCCTTTCCAACATAGGAAGAACATAAACTTACGACTTTATTAGTCACGCTTAGTTGAACTCCATCTATTTCCGTAGATTTTTCAATGCAGTGACCTCTCTCACATTTCAGCAATGCCTTTTTGTTTGGCAAATCAATGTCTTTTGCTCTATTTAACTGAATTGTACCTAATGGTAGAATTCCAACGCCATGAAGATGTGCCATGAGCGGAAGACTGGTATAAAAATTGTCGATAAACAGTTTGTGGTTTAAATTTTGTGACACTGTGTTTAGCAATCTTGTAACCACATTGCCAGTTGCTCCAAAATTTGGACAATTAGGTGGCACATCGGTTTTGTGTTGTCCTGTAAAGATGTCGAAGTCGTAGCTGAATCCCGAAGCGCCACTCAAAACATAGTTAACATAACCCCATTTGTGGGGTTTCTTTGCATTATATTGTCGAAAACCAGATGTTTTGGCTTTTGTGGGTATCATTTGCTCATCTATTGCTAGGTACTCTTCTTTAGGGATAGTTAATAATTGTGCTCTCAGAATGTCCAGAAGCGGTCTTAATTTCTGCAGTCGATCGCAATTTGGGTCAGTTTTAGGAAGTTCTTTGGTTTTATCAAAAAAGTGCAAAAACCGTTTGATTTCTTCAAACTTGTTGCAAGTAAGGAGAGAAGCTACTTTTTCGATATATGTTCCTTCACTCCAGTAGTGTCGCGTAGATGGCAAATGTACAATGACATGTACAATCGGCAAAGCTAATTAGTTTACATCACGCAAACATCGGTAACTGTCATTATTATTGTGTGCGTATACGTATGATACATTCAAGGTTAGAGATAAAATAAACGGGTTCACAATGAATTTGACCCAACATTTTAGACCATTATAACATAGTTCTCTTAGCTAGTTGGTGTAAGCGCCTGCGATAGCTACTGATGTAAGCTCGTTGACGTGAGTTCGATCCCAGCTGAGGGTTTTTGTTTTGCTGTTTTTTACTTTTTGTTTTTTATTAAATTAATTTTGTGGCCAATAAAATCACTCAAGCAAAAAAGTAGAAAGGTAAATTAAATAAAAGCATTAAATTAATTTGATTTTTTATTATGTAAACATATTATTATTTGGTATTGGTTTGGTAATGATCCCACTCGTTTCTTCCAATATGTTCCTTCCTTACAATGGTTGCTTTAAGGTTCAATTCGGAGTGGGCTGTATGTTAGCAAAAAAAACTTGTGTGGCCGCTACAATGATTTCACATATTCTATAGCTATTCATACTAGACGTTCGAATGAGTAAAAACTGTTGTTTATCAGATTTTTTGACAAAGACAAAGTTTTTTGTTGGTTAAGGATGGACGTAAATAATTTGTCAAAGTAGGTAGGTATATAAATTGAATCAAAGTAATATTAGAGGTGAAGTGAATTAACATGTTAGATAGTAAGAAATTATGACAACTTCTAAGTGCATAACAATAACATCACTTCACCAGACTTCAATAATACGAGTTGATGTTATATACCTAACCATTGCTAAAGGTTTGTATTGGTTCACATTCACTTAACAAATATGAACATTATTTGCGTAAAAATAAGGTTCATATTCGTCTACTAATTAAAATAAATTCGACTAATAATGAGTCGGCAAACCCTCGTTTTCTATTACTTCTTGTAACCTTCTGCTCATGCTGTTAACCATATTCGCGCATATATTACTTCCACGTAGCGACTCCCAGGTAGAAGTAACACAATATTTTACGCCCATCCTTATCCGACTTAAACGATTTTTCGTCGCTAAAAATCACCACATTGTTCTCCCAATCAAAATTGACGTATGACCTAGCAAACTGTAGTCGGTTTTGTCGGTGCGCAGTGGACAGTAAAATCTTCCGCGCTGGCTTACTACAACGTAAACCAGCTGCATGAAGATGATTTCTCACAGTTTGTAAGCACACATTGTGTGCTGTTGCTGTTACGCGGGTGGACAAGAAGGGATCAGCCTTGTGCCTTGCTACGATGTCGTGGTGTCGAGCCGATGAATTTGCCTTTGGTTTTGGCCCACGTCGAAGATGTTCTACGACTCCAGAATCCGCATATCGGCGGACCCATAACTGCACGCTTCTCCTCTGTGGATACAAACAAAACAGTATTTAATATACTTATAGTAATAGCTATTATTAAATAAATATATAGACTATATTTGTTATATTTATATACTACTAGCTGCGCCCCGCGGGTTCACCCGCGTAAATGTCGATCCCGTGGGAATATCGGGATAATATGTTAATTCACAGTGTCAGCTACCTCCATAAGAAATTTTATCAAAATTGGTCCAGCCGTTTAAGCGTGAAGAAGTAACAAACATACAAACACACACACACACTCACAAATTTCTCGCCTATATAATATTAGTGTGAAGTATATAATATAATATACTTTATTTACTTATACCTAATTAATATTACTTATATTATATACAATACATATGTATACCAGTTAAAATAAAGTAATAATATGTCTTAAATACACACTTACATTATAATAAATATAGGTAATAATCTATTTTTATTTACGTTATTCGAAGGCTTTTTTTTAAATCCGTCTAAAGGCCCGGGCCGTAGTGAGACAAAAATTGGCTAGACCAACTTAATTCTATCATAATCATCTTATGATAAAAAAAAAAAACTGTAATACATTTTATGATAATATTATATAATTATTAAACTATGGTAGGTAGGTATTGCAGATAAGTTACATTAATTTATTCCTAGGTAAACATTGAAAGGTGATCTAACTGTTACTCACCGATATAGCGCTTTCCAATTTCACTTATAGATATGTTTTGCTCATGCAAAACAACAATTTCTGCCTTTTTCAACATTGATAAATGTTGCATGGTTGGATCCACATAAATAAATCCGCACACAAATATGAGTAGATAGTAATCAATAAACTCAGTAATGCAAATACTCGTAGATTGACAACTAAGAACGCAATTTTTTTTATTTATAAATTAAGGTGTTTGAAAACAATTTTTTTAAATTGTGGGTAGTTATTTTCTTAACAGTCAAAATAAAATAGCCTGAGAGTTCCGTGGTCGTCTCAAACGTTGCAAACTTCATTACTCGTCCATGAACGGGATCGAATCGTTATAAATTCAACTTTAAGCAATGTTTTAACAAAATAATGAATACAAAAAGAATATATCGCTGCACCCAAGGTTTGAACTTACGACTTCTAGTTCCCTGACCAAAGACTATAGCCATTGTGCCAAGGTTACTATAGTGATATCATGCGAAATATTATATCTCATTAAGAAACATAAGTGAATGATTACTATATATTGGTATATGGTAATTGGTATGCCATACGCACACTAATAAAAACAGAGCTCGCTCGTATTATTTAGTGTTTGTGTGCATAACTATGACTTCACCCACACATATAAAATGTAAACTAATTAGATGGGTCGAGTGTACATGATAACTCCTATACATTTTGATATATCGTCACTAGTTATAGAATTTGCTTTATCTGGTTGCAACTGCTCTGCATATAGATTTCTCTGTTCATGTATGAGATGAATAACACTAGTTGGAAACAGATACTTGAAAAAATCTATTGGCGTCTCCAGGCCCATTATGTTATCAGGTAGATCGGTGCAGCCCATAAATGCAACATCCTCGCTGTTATAAGTAATTGTGTTGTTGGTCCAAGTCAATTTATCCTTTTTTGCCTTTTTTTTTTGTTTGTCCCTTTGTTTATCTGTTTTTGTCCGTTATACCCGTTGATGTTGACGATTCTATGATCATTCATGGTTTCCGCACTTTCCAAACTTTCATATTCAAAATCGTCTTCGAGGATATACTGCCTCCAATGCATCTTGAGTAAGACTCCCTTCATCTTCACTTTTATCAGAAAAATCGTACTCCGAATCTGTTTCATCGATAGTTACGCCTTTGGGCGGTAAAAAATAATCTTCATCATCGGTCAGGTCTTCATCATCGCTATCTAAAGGAATATCACGCCCACTTGCGTGTCGAGTCCCTGAAAATGAATAAAACACTAAATACCTATATGAGCCCCAAACGTGTATAGCACCAGTAAATAAGAACAAGCAAAAAACATATTTTTTATAACATTAGATGAACCCACGGTGTAAAACTTCCCAAATATACAAACACGTTCGCTTGTTCTACTTTCTCACTATCAATTATTATAAAAAAATTAAATCCCTGTACGATGTACTTATTGCATGTAGTCTTATATCTGACCCAGCACTGGCACAAACTCTAATGCATGAAGTATCATATTTGAAAAACGTATGCATACATAACTGCATAGAGTATCATTTCAGATACAAAGTTCTAGTCCGTTTTTGGTCAAGAAGTATTTGATATTACTTACATGTTTTTCCGTAAAACTTCTTGGGATCCATTTTATTCACTCGCAAAAAACAAAAATAATTTTAGCTAGAGGAAAAAGTAGCCAAAATCGTCTTTTACAATCCACAAACCGCACTCACTGTTTGAATTGGCGGTTTGAAATATTCGGTGACAGAAATAACATACCACAGACAAGGTAGAAATCTGCCTATTTCTTTTTCATGTTCGGATACAACCATTGTCTAGATATCAGTCAGCAACACGTGGTATAGCAGGCCCAAAAATTATATATCTGTGAAAACTCGTAGTGTATCAAATTTGGTACAGTATGCGGTAAAGGGTTAAGATTTTGTCGATATCCACAACAATTACCATTTTTGTGGTCTTTCCTGCTAACAGCAATCAACTCTTGACAAAACAGAATACTGATTACTGACAAGAATAGTCCGTTCAATCTGTAAAAGTAAATATTTTTAATTAATGAAAACATTTACTCCAAACAAGACACTATATAAAGCAAGCCTAATTAATTACCATCATCGCTGTCTCCTAAGCATTTATCACACAAATAATCAATAGTTATGGGCCCACCAACACAGTCATGGCAGTATATTTTTTTGCAGGCCATACATTTTGCCACTTTGCCAAGTATTAAGCAAGTGCAGCTACTGCACTTTGGGAATTCGATATGCTTTTTTGATATAATTGCATTACTCTTAAATATATTTTTTTTTTGGTACACATTTATTCCCCTTTTTGCAATTGAATTCATCACGTTTAGCAGAACTTTGTCCTGAGCAATTTATTATCTGGCAAAACATTTACAGTCTTTTTCGATATATTTTTCTGTTTGATCTTATATTCAACACTACTTGGTCCTGGAGAATTAGACACTGCATCAGGTAAAATATACATAAAATCTATTAAATTTAAATCAACATCCATAGGTAAATTCAGGTTCTCTGATGTAATTTCCGGGGTGACGAGTTCTATAAGTAAATTCAAGTTCTCTGATGTAATCTCCGGGGTAACGAGTTCTATAGGCAATTTCAGGTTCTCTGATGAAATCTCCGGGGTGACGAGTTCTATAGGCAAATTCAGGTTCTCTGATGTAATTTCCGGGGTGACGAGTTCTATAGCCGAATTCTGAAGGTCAATTCTACTAATTAACGTGCAGTTTGAAAAACATGAGACCGGAATGCGATGACACTGTGAATAGACCAAAAAATGGTATTCTGCTAATCTTAAAATTCGGTTTGTTCACATTCCGGTCGCAATATCATCGCAGTATAATCTCATAGCGGTCAACTGTGTTCTCGTTTACGAAATTAAACATATTTTCATTTTAGTTCAATGTACGCAGACGATATTCTGATACTTAGTGATACTTTAATTTGTAGCAACCTAATTTTCTGATTTTTTTAATGTCTTTGTTAGTTTGCTTGATTAAGAGTATGCTCATAATATTTTCATTTCCCGTTTGTCATTAAATATCTTTGAAAATACAAAATCATTAAAATAAATAATCGGCTAAAAAGCTAACATGGAACGTATTGGTAATCGTCACGCGCAGGCGCGATACGAATGATTAAAGATGTCAAAAAGAGACGACATTATATTTTTGTCAAACTATAATTAAATTTTAAATAATTTCTTTTTGTCTGAAATTATTCTATAAATATTTATTACATTTTATTTATAACTACATTGATTTTCTCGTCTATTGTACCTAGATATCGCAATATTTTTCAATACGTATGTCAGAATGGATGTCAATTGCGTCAAAATCAGAGTTGCCATTTGCGAATAATTTCCCGACATGTGGGTAATTTCAGTTATTAGACGTGTGATACTACGGTTATATAGCTATTACGGACTCAATAATAAATATGATTATATTTGTATTAATTCGATAAATTGATACACGTCCGATCCGATAGGCAGATCGTACTTCAGTCAGAAATGGCACTTACGCTGTTTTCGATTTTATTGTCCATCCGACTGTCTGAAGGTATTTTCGCCTTTATTTTCTATCTGCTCCTTTAACAGACCGAGCAAGTGAGCGAGTTGAGTTGCTAGGTCACACGCTCAAACTAGGAGAAGCTAGAACGACTACATTTATAAATAAACGTTCAGAAGAATCGGACGTATATAGAGTGCATCCGATACAATAATCGACGATCGGTAACCAAATCGGTTCTGGTTAGGATACATTTGAGTGAGTTTATATCGAATGATAAGGAATGAGAATTGAAAACTAGAACCTGTTTTTCGGTAATTGTAAATCGTTTTATTCGGTTAAGGTAACTGAAGTTTTTTTTTTTTAATTGTTTTGGGGTTAGGGATCATTGAGGCCTACCTGCCCACTTCTTTGGTTTAGTTTTAGAGTTATGACGGCACAGATGAACTTAAATACCCTCCTTTGGTTTACCATAGTCAAATAAAAGTGAGTATTTGTATCGTGGTTCTGGGTAATAGACGATTATTTACTAGCAACCCTGTCATATCCGCGCGAAAGTGTGAATAACACGACATCATAACTTTGTTTTTCTGGTTTTAATATTATGGCCCGCCAAATAACGCCTCGCCAATTGGAGCTCCTTCTAGATTTTCTGGAGGAGCACCAATCATTGGGGTTGGGCAAGGTAAGAGGCAGGGAGGGTAAAGCTCTGCCCAAAAGGCTTTGGAGACAGTGCGCCGATATTTTGAATGCCAATGCTGGTGGCTGTCCAAATCTGGGCCGGAGTGGAAGAAGGTAACTTATTGTATCTATCCAATAGCTGTGCTCGCATGAGATTTGGAAAACAACAAATAGGTACATCATTTATTTTGTTTGCAGTACTACAACCAGTACAAAAGCCGGACGAAGGCAAACCTGAGGCAAATAAATAAAAGAGTGCCGAACAAGGACTGGTGGTGGGCCAGCACCTCAAGTTTTGTTGTTTCCCCTCAAAGAGAACGTAGGTAATAGGTACAACGGGCTGTTGTACGCAACTCCACGTCAATGCGCGTAAAAAAAATTATTAGAATTAACAAAAAATACGCAAAATACGCGCATTGACGTGGAGTTGCGGACACCAGCCCGTATTACCTATTACCTATTTTAGGATTTTTCAGCAAGCATATTCGTTCTGAATAATATGCTCTGGTGAAAAATCCTCTGGGCTTCCCCTTCCATTTGTTGTTGTGTAAATAAAACGCTGAGTTTAAAATAAAACAGTATAATGAATAATATGTACAAAATGAAAAACAAAATTGTGTTTTCTTTCAGGGCTTTGTTGACACTGCGGCGCGCCGTGCTCCACGCAAGCAATTCACCACGGGCCATTTTTTTTTTACTTTCATTAAGTATCTATGTTAATTAATAAAAAATATGCATAATACAAAAATAAAAACTCTTTTTAATTTCATGAGAGAACTTGAAAATTATATTAACAGATTCACTGTCCACTGTGTATTGTGTCTACTTAGACACAATAGTTAAACAATCAACATGAATCCTATGTGATTCATGGGACAGGGAATGTGTTAATTGTACTTATTTAGATACCTAAGAGGAAAATTGCTTCCCCAGTCTCATTAAGCCCTTCAATATAATTATTAAGTGGGTGGTCCCTCCAAATGATCGAGTCGTGTGAACTCCCGAGGCTAGATGGATCGACGCAGAGTATATTCATCTCTGCATCACATATCTGAAAATTAGTATTGTAGGGTGAATCAAATGAAATAAAGTTTTGTGGCGTAACAAAAAACAATATAATCGTGCACACAATACAAAACGCAGAAAATAGTTAAGGGAATTTGAGTGGAACAGTGCAAAAATCGTGGAGTTTGCGTGCGAGATGCAGGCCGGACTGACGGGCGCGGAGTGTGGTGCGGGCGACGCCGACGACGACGGGGCGACGCCGACGACGACGGGGCGACATGCGACAAGACAGCGAGGGGCGCGGGAAGCGGTCACGTGGATACGCGTGTGTCTATTTACACATGCCTACTTCCTACAAATTACAATATTTCGTCAGTTATTGACTGACCCCGCCATTGTAGCCGCTGGGTAGTACTAACTAGCTACATAAATCTTAACACTTACTATCATCACGTTCAGCGAGTGGTAGCCTTTCCGGCAGTAATAGGCCTCTTCATGGTCTGATGGTTTTATGATGCAGACATGAGTACCATCGACGCAGCCAATCACCCCCGGGAATCCAAATTTAGCGTAGAATCTAAAATGCAGATAGGTATTATAATATTGTGTTGTACTTATGTAAATATCATTGCAATATTGTCGTGCATCATTACATAATTATGCGCTAGTCGTCAACCAAGTCACTTGTTTGACCGCCCTAGAGACGCTCGGCTGGGAAACTGAATGGGAGCAGTGGTGCCCTACCAAGGTCTGATAGGACCCGCTGGCGTAAAACGCCAAGGTTATCAGTACCTAGAAAAAGAAGATAATTTAATGTTTGGAATCTAGCTGCCTTGTTGCTTGTCAATAAATAAGTGTTTATGCAACTAAGACTAACCTTGGCGGCAGCATCGAGTCCATCGCTGCGCCTATCCCGAGGGATGTGCGGCGTCAGGTCCGTTATTAAATTTGCCACGAGGGACTCAGTGAGCCTGAGGTCTTCACAAACTCACGGTCGCTCATGGAAAATGCATCCGTTGCAAGGCGACGACGACGGTCAGAACGGCGGCGGCGTCGTTCCCTCCGTCTTTCTGATGCCGCTGCATCGTCTGCACGTTGCGGCTGGGTTAAATATAATAACCGCAAACCAATACCACTCATTTTAAAATGAATATCCAACTAAGTATGTAACCACCTTCACCACAATATCCAAACACTTTACAAACAAAAAAAATACACAAAACGTCTGTCCAAAAAATCTATCTTACTGAACTCAATACAAAAAGACGGGAAATAAAAATTTTATACGCTTTTAAATATGCAGAAGCTAAAATTATTTGTCACAGTCCGGTGTACAAATAATCTCATGCTTATGTCAGTTTTGACGTTTTTATTTTTAGTGGAATACCAATTAATTTTGAATTGTCATGTCGAAACTTTAGCAGAATACCGTTTTGGTACATTTTTTGGTTTCGGTCTAGTCGCAATCTCATTGCAGTAAAAGTTGCGTTTGACTTACTTTTTTGGTTTAGTAGAATACCTTTTGTGACAGTTTGGAACTTTTGAGGCACTGCGACTTGAATTTGAACGTTTTTTTGTTACGAGAATTGGCCTTCAGGATGCTTGTTGTGAATTCCGGTGTGGATAGTTTGTCATTAGGTAAGTTAGAAGTTGTGGGTTTCGATGGCAAAGTGTCTTTAATTTCGGTATTCGATCTGACACAGTGACTTTTCAAGCCAAAGCAGCTGCATAAACCTTTGAGTTCTCCACAGAAACAACCAATATCCCTGTAGGCCAAGATACCGTGTCCCTTTGTAATTATCTGATGAATTTGCAATGTTCCCGCCAATGTCGTGATATTATTTGGTAGCATCGAAACAATGTTATTTATTTCTTCGTCATTGACAAACCAGATCTTCACAGTTTTCATACAGGCTTTTAAAATGTGGTACGCATCGGAAGCTTCTCTAAATAAATTAAACAGCAAAATATTAATTGATTCTATGAAACAACCATCTTACCAACATATCTTTTGGCTGACTGATCAACCATGATACATGGCTGACGTTCTGGAGATAGCCTTCTGAAAATTAAATGTTATTGATCATTACTTATCTTACAAATAGAATAATGAAAAAAAATCTTAAAATTGGAAAGAAAAATTATGGCAAGGTGATGGTGGTGGTGGTGGTGGTGGTGGTGGTGGTTTTTTATCATACCTAACAAATTAAATTTTTATCATACCTAACAAATTAAATTAAACTACGTTTAATTTAATTTGTTAGGTATGATAAAAAACACCCGTACGTTTGTTCAGCTTTCCCTCTCCCACGCCCTCGACCTCGCCCTCTCCCACGTCCTCGTCCTCGTCCTCTGCCTACTTCTACGTCTTGATTACTTGTAGTTCTAAAATAAATTATATTAAAAATAAATTTACTTTTAAGATTTTTGAGTATAGTCGGCCCACAGGCTGCACGTGTAAAATGGTGTACAATAATACCTAAAAAATGTAATTTTGACTTGGACCGGATGGCAATAGTCCTTGCTAGAGGGTGCTGCATATGGGCCATCCTCCCAGGGTACGTGGTACAGATAGTAATGACACCATAATACTCAACCGGATATCTTCTTAAGGCAGGGAATCTTTCTTGTGCAGCTATAGAGGCTTCTAATATGGTGCACCAAAAGCCAGGAATTGGTAGGTGGTCTTTTTGAGCAGCACCCATTCCTGCTGAGAACACACCTGCTATGTTACCATTGAATGAGGGGATGGTTTGGTTTGCTTCACTTGCCATTCTGGATATTCTTTTCAAGGCCGAGCTGACTTGTGCACCCTTAAAGAAGAACTCACGCCCGTATTCTAAGAGAGCTGTAGACACCCATGTCTCCTCCAATTTTAAGGTGATGCCCGCTTTTGTGCACAATCCTAGAAGAGTTTCGGAACCATGATACATATTGAGCCCGTGTCATCCGTAACCCCTCCAAAGTTGATATATTAGGTAATCTCAAATAGATGACTTGGTTGTCCCCTTGGCCTGTCAATGTACGGTCCCACAAATCCATGAGGCTATCAAGATCAGTAAAAGGGTAGCCAAAGTCCAACCCTTCTGCCTCAGACCCTCCATCCACGCCTCGGGACCATGAACACATCTTGGGCCATTCGCTGGTAAGTTGTCCAGACCCTGTCGAGGAGGGCAAAATCGGTCCTGGAATAAAAGGATTGATTCAAGGGGAAACTTCTGGGTGTAGGCCATAACATTGTTCACTCCTAATAATCTGTCCAGTTCTTCAAACAGAGGGGTCACACCCTCATATCTGAAGGTGGTACACCAACTAGAGAAATCCATGGACATGAAGACCGCCTTCATCTGTGGAAGAAGTCTCTGATATCTTTAGAAGATGTTTGAAAAGATCATCTTCTGATTTTGTCATGGTTTGGTGAGGAATATACATGAATACATGTTTGATGTTATTTTCCGTGGCAACTTGGAAGAGCCTCATCTCTAGTGTTAATTTCCCGAAGAACGAGCTTTCCTTTTCTTCATCTCCCTCTCCTTAGCCACTCCTACTGTAACTTTCCAATTTGTTGATACTTCTCCTCTCGACTCAGTGCCAATAATCTCTCTTACGTTGACCTCTTCTCTCTCAATGTATTGCATGATGGCATTGTTACTCTGTCTAGGAGGTTTATTAGGGAAGCGTCCATTATTGGTTCTATGGGCTTGTAAGTCATATTCATGTCGCCAATGGTCTAGTCCGGGTATGATGGCTTTGTCGGCTAATAAATCGGCCGTATAAATTTGATAATCAAACTCGTAAGGTTTTCCCAAACTTAATACCTCTAAACATGGCTGTTGTCCAGGGCTCATTGGGTTTCTCACCCCAGTATCCCCCACATAACACTGTTTTATAATAAGGATCATGATCCTCATCAAAGACTAAGTTGTGCCACTTCCTCTTTTGTTTATAGTAATTACGGGAGAACTCTAGTATAAAGGCACGTCTGATCTCTTCTGCAACATCATGTAACCCTGGCTTTAGAACAGTTCCTTCCTCAACCCATGCGGCAACACTCTCATTCATTACTATTTCTGGATGTCCAAAACATTTTGTTAAACCAGTTAACTCTAGTGTAACGTGGACGTCTGTGGTGGTGGTGATTCGTCTTGTGGCTATCTTGATCAGAAGGGAGTGCGGGAATTTTATCAGAGTTTCTTTGAGAGAGTTAAGGAAATTTGGTTCACCTTCTATATCCTTAAGAATAGTTGCAATTACTAGAGGCTGCCAACACTTCAAGATATCGCATCGTAGGCATCGTCCTTCTACACACTTATATCATTTATTTATTTTAAAACACATACAACTATCATCACAGGCTTACCTAATACGATAGTGTAGTTATACTTGCTAACATTGGACTACAATTATATATTATTATTAAGGGGCTTCCAGGACCCAAAACAAAAAATTCTTTAGAAACAATAAAAGTACACACAATATAGGCTACAGTAACAAAAACAGAAATATATATGAATTTCTCCAGATATATGCTAGGTAGATAGCGTGTTGAAACATAATACACCTAATTTGATACGATAGAAAAAAAAAAACATGAAGATACCACTAAAAACTTTCTTTTTACAATAACAACCATACTAATATTCATACAACCATTATGATTTTTTGTCAGATTATTCTACAGGCAACATACTAAAAACTAGTGTTTTAATTTTTTTAGTACAAACAATAGATTTTTGTAAAAGATAATTGCTTCATATTTTGCAATAAATTACCAGCGTTGTGTCATCGCGCTTCTCTTTCCTTTCTATGCAGTCCGACATAGACCGAGCTTTAGGTCATGAAGTCGCCCTAACCAAGAGTACTCGTAACGTTGCAAAATGCGGCCCGTGTGAATTCGCTCAGAGTACAGTTAAAGCAGTCAATCTGTTGTGACACCGCATTGAGTGTACGCAGCGCGCGCGTCAGCCTGATCATGAAGTGCTGCATAGATGACATTGGCCACCTCATTATATAGGTTGTATAGGGGGTACTTCCTAGCAGCGACAAGCCCGTAAGATAGAGCCGAGAACCAGGAGTTGATACAGTCTCTCATTAAGAGAAAATGACTATGGGTAATTATGTAGGCAAATTGATCAG
The DNA here is from genome assembly GCA_927399505.1 of Luperina testacea. Taxonomy (NCBI): domain Eukaryota; kingdom Metazoa; phylum Arthropoda; class Insecta; order Lepidoptera; family Noctuidae; genus Luperina; species Luperina testacea. The sequence goes on from OV656782.1 coordinate 1,877,754, forward strand.
AGGGCCTGACAACATGTAGGTTTCCATAACATTTACCCTGGCATCCGAAAAAGTCGTAGTTTGCCGTATGTTTCTCGCTAAAGGTTATGACTCGTGTTATAGCAGAGGACTTCTTCTTAAGGCCATACACTGTTTTAATAGTAATGGTGGTCTTAGTGCTGTACCCTCAACCCTCACACCGCAGAAATCCTGAGCCCCCAATGCCGTGGCTTCGTTAGCTACACGTATGTGCCTAGACAGCTCACCTCCTAGACTAGTGTCTTTGCAGCATTGACTGACGTGCAGAAGGGCCCAATGGATGAATTGATCCGAGTTTAGAAAGGTGACTCCTTTTGTGTCCTTTTGTAGTAGTATGCGTTCTTTCTTTAACCCTGCATGATTGTTCCAGTTCCTAAACATTATACTCTATCTCCCCTTTGTGAAGTGCAGATTGTAGATGTCTCTCACGCCGGAAAACAGGCTTCCTTTTTGGGGTGTTGTAACGAGGATCGGGATTTTCTTCCTCCATTGTTACGGTAGTTCAGTTCTTTCAAATTTTCAAGTTCAAGTCTTCAATCCTCCACATGGTAAAAGTTCAGTAACGCTTTTACCATGTGAAGTATTGAAGACTTTTTCTAAGTCAAAGCTTACACAAAGAGAGGTAGAATTAGAAACTTTGCTAATATTTTGATCTTCTAAAAACAGATTTTTGCATTTGTCTTTATCTAGAATGTGATTTTTATATTCTGTAGTTTGTTCAAAAACAGTTTTCCATTCTGGCGCTAAATTTTTGTACTTCTCACAAAAGATACACTTATCTTTTTTGGGCAAATGGAATCCTATATTAAAATGTTTTGAAATAGTATTTTCAAAACATTTTAATATAGGATACGAAAAACACTTTAAGATAATATTGATGAATCTAGGTTCCTTTCTTTTAAGTGATCAATATACAATTTGTACAAGTTTGTTATGTTCTGTAATTCTTGAGGTAAATATAATTTGGTACTTTTGTTGCGGCAATAGTGAGATGGCACAGCAGGCAACATCTCAATGAAAGGATTTTAAATAGCACACTTTTTCTGTATCAGATTTGTTGTGAGGGAGAGGAGTCCTTTTGTCTTTTTGAGTAGTATTCAGTATTTTATTTGCATTTTCAATTGTATACCTTTGTAGAAATGGTAGGTAGGCGTGTGTAAAGATATGAAGATGTACGAAGGGAAGAAAGAAAGTCCGAAGTACACCAGAGAGCCCATCGTGCCCAGGCGATTTCCCCCTCTTCATGTTTTTAATTTTTGTCTTGACATCTTATGCTAAAATTACTGTAGTCATTTCTGTAGCAATGTCCCCAGCATCAATCTCCCGGCATGGCGGACCCAACCGTGACTTCACATCAAAATGCATACTAAATAAATCAGCAATGTCTTTCGAGTTGGAGACACCATCAACACTCACAGGTCTAGAATTTAGCTGTTTAGTGCTCTTCCAAAAACCTCCAAAATCAGAACTCGAATGGCGTTTAGCTAACAAATCCATTCGAATCTGATCTTGGTTGTTTTGGCTCCATTTGAGCTTCCCTTTGAAGATCTTTCGAGATTCTATCATTGCGTCAAATATGGCACCGCAAGCAGGTCTACCATACCACAGCCACGTATTGAATTCTATCTTAGCCCTCCTGTGAGCCTCGCTTACAAATTTGTTCCACCCAGCCAATGGTTTCTTATGCTTAATCGATTTACACACATACGTATAACTCGCATTCTTACATAAAATATTAACAATGTCCCTATACATGTTATCTATAAATCTACCATGACTAGAATTTCTACAATACCTACCACAACATTGTTGTAGCTCGACAGGCAAGTCAATATGTTTTAGCTGCATATTACACATATTTTCATAGTAACGACATTGTTCTACGTTTCTCTCTCCCCACTGTATTTTACTACGTAACGGGATTTTTACATTTGTTTTTTGTCTTATAACATTAAAGTCACAGGTAAGAACCAATGGTAAATGATCAGACCAGAAAACATCGTACTTTACGTATACGTTCAAAACACTGGGCAGGGCTGCTTCTGTCGTGAGACAGTGGTCTAGCCAACGCTTGCACCCATGAGCCTCGCTGATGAACGTGAACGTATCTGACGTTAATTGCAACTTCTTAGTGTCCACACACATCCAGTCCTGTTCCTTTGAAAAAACCACAAGTTCATGATAAAAACGCTCACCTGGATGGGCATTGAAATCGCCAAGTATGAACACAGACTCGATACCACTCTCGTCAATGATAGCACTGATTGAACTGAGACAATCCGTAAATTCAGGCCCATTTTCCACTATGTCTATTGAAATGAAATGAAATGAAATTTATTTGCCAGAATATAGGTGCTTACATGATAATTATGGTAAAATAATTTTAGTTTCACTATATTCGACTTATCAGCATGGCATGACTTATTGGCATGTATACGCAAATCACAAGCACTGGACGATCTTCCGTAGTGATACGTATTGCGGATTACCGCACGGCATTATTGCAACGCACTGAAACTATTAAATTAGTAGAAAAAATATAAATTTTCATAAAAACTTTGGTAATATTTAGGTATAATATTCTTCTCAATAAGCTTAAGAATTCCCTGTTTTTTTTGTTTCAGTTACTTTAAGTTTATGTTTGTACAATTTTTTTGGCAATGCTATAGTGTTAGACTTCTTTTTTGTCAGTGTGGCTACCGAGGTGAACTCATCAGTATCGTAAGAAGTCTTACAAAAAAATCTTTTGTTTATAATCTCGATGCACTTTGATAACTTTTATATCGCCCCATTTTACTTTTTCACCATCTTCAGTAGTGGTAAAATTGCCCACAGCCAGAGATTTTAAGTCCAAAAAATTTTCATGTGTAAGCTCATGAACCACGAAGGGTGTACCTTTTTTCTTTGCAGTTTTGATTAGGGTTATGTACTGGCCCGGCACATAAATAGGCGAAGATTTTAAAGCGCTTGAAATATTTCTTTGGATTAAGGAGTGGGCAGCATCTCCTTCATTTTGCGTGTGCCCTTTTATAAGAAATTTATGAGTTACACTTCTTAACTTAGGCAACTCATTGATGGCCCATTGATACATTGCTAACATAAATTTATTTTTTTTGCTGGCCGCAACAGTTATCGCTGTAAAAAACTATGTCGAAATCACAAGAAGCTTTCTCGTTTAAGGACTTCAAGTACATGAGTACACAGGACCCAATTTCATTTACACCTCGAGCTCCTTCACCCTCATGCCAAACGAAGCAGTTTGTATTATTCGTACCAAGTTCAGTGACAGTAAAATTAAGTAAATTCAATTTGGAAATATAAAAAAAGCTGGAGACTTCACCTCGTGGACAGGGCATTACCGCCTGTAAATCGTAAACACATACCACAAAATCATCAGCTATTTTATTTTTGTCATTCTTTTTTTCCGCTCTAACTAGAGATTTTTCTTTTAAGTGCAGGTCGTACTTCTCTTGCAAAAGTGTTTTATCTTCCACATTTGCGAAAGCTGTGCAGTCTTCGCACTGGTCCTTCTTGGGTTGCCAAAAAGAAATGTTGAAGTCATTCACGAAGATGTTATAGTATAGCTTGTATGAAAGATATTGTTTTCCTTCAGCTTTACACTTTTCAACATAATCTCTATGTAATGCTGCAACAGACAGGCTGCCTTCAATAAACTCGCGTTTACTGCGAGCCCGGCAGTAATGACTTTCAATCCTGGGGATTGAGTTCATGTGTGCCTTAGCACCATCCTTCAAGGAAGCATCCAACTTGAATTGGTTACCGTGTTTCCCTCGTTTATCTTGCATTTGGATTCCCGTTAGTCCAGGTCCCGAATTCTTCTTCACAACAGTCCTTATAGTTTTATCTGATATACCAAGAGTATTCATAAATAATACTTTACATACTCGGATGCGCTTATTGTCTTTCGGTAAATAATATGCGTGGTTGAAGTTTTGGCGAGTGCTACCAACACGGACATATCGATACTTAGGCTCAATTTTTGTCATGTTGTTATAAATAAACTGCCTCTGAAGGTTTAAATCACCACTTTGCCAATAATTATTAAATACAGTTAATCGTTCTTCAAATGAAAATTCAATTTGACATTTCATTTTGCAACTACCAGGACAAACAGGTCCCATTTTTTTTAGCAGCAATTAGTTTTTTTGGATTTGGACATAGATCTATATGCCTTTCCACTATTTCTTAGAGCCTTGGTTTTGTTTCTCTTCCATGATGCTGGATATGCTTTCCTTTTTCGAGATAATGGCTGAGGGTCCACGCTAGTTGGTTGACTGTTAATGCTAGGTGGCTGAGATTAACGCTGGATGGATGTGAATCAATATTAGGTGTTGACTAAATCGATTGATAGATTATTATAGATTAATGGTAGAGGTTCTACATGAGAAGGTCCGGGTGTGGGTTAAATATAAAAATGTGCTGTATTGAGTTTTGGCTGTACATCATCTTCCGAATCAGAAAATCCATCGTTGTAGGGTTGAAAAATGGGATCCTTAACACTGTCATCTGAAGAAAAATCGGCATTTGACGAACTACTTGATGTTGAAGAATCACTAGAGTCTTCGCTTTCAGAGTCACATGAATTACCACTTGAGTCGCTCGGTTCAACAACTTTCCCTGTCATTTTTTTATGAGCTGTTACAGGTTCTATATCAGAATCTTCTTCCTCAAGTAATGATAGGTCAGGATGGCTATCTGGTATGGAGTTTGTATCTAAAGAATCATTAGATAGTGGGTTTGGATGAAGCAATGCTGGAGTATTATATTCTGGTGCGTCTTGAATGTTCTGGGTCGATAAAAGTTGATCATTATCTGATTCTTGGGTGAAGGTCGCCATTTTCAAAATTAATTTTGCTCGGCTATTCATCCTGCAATTAATAATAATCATATCATAGCCAAGCCAAAGCCATGCTCAAAACACAATTTACTATTATTTACATCATCATCACCCTATCACAGACCACAGTCCACTGCTGGGCTTACAGGTACAGGTGTATCATATTATTAGATACTAGCTGACCCGCCACGACTTCGTTCGCGTGGTATCCTACCCCTACCCAACCGATACCCCTACCCCTATCCTACCGATACCCCCACCTCTACACTACCGATACCCATCGGGGCCGGGAGCTTTTTTCGGATTTTGGTTCTGAAGAACCATTTCCAACTCCGCGATCGTGAAAGGTGGATCGTCAACAGACAGTCCTTGGGGGTTCTTGTCCTCCGCAAGGTTCCTCAGGGCAGTGTGAGCTCTGGGTTGAGCGTCTCACCTGCGGTGTTCCTCAGCATGATGTCGTCTTGTCTTCTGGCTGTTTTCCTTAGTACCCTGTAGATGCCGTCCCACATGCTCTCTCGATCCTGTTTCGTGCAGAACTCCTTCCAACTGGCCGTCGCCGCCTCCGTGGCTGCTGCAGTGTACTTATTTTTTGCCGTGATGTAATCTTGGATGGTGAAGTTTCTCCGACTTGCGGTTGCGTTTCGGATCCTCCTCTTCTTGGTCATCGTGTCTCTTTTGAGGCGGTCCAGAGAGGAGGTCCACCATGGGGGGTGGCGTTGCTTTTTGGCAACCCCCGTTTTGTGATCGCTTCCTCGCAAGAGCGGTGGATGTGGTGTGTGAACCGGTTGATGACCGACTCCAGATCTTCTGGGTTCGAGATGTTCGAGACCTTGGCTTCCGTCATGGTGTCTTCCGCCAGGTTGGCCTTGAGGTGTGCGCTGAAAACGGACCACTTCGCCTTCTTGGTATTGTATTTGCGCGTCGACACCGGCCTTAGGGGTTCCAAGGCTGTTTCTAGGCGCAATGAGAAGGTGATTGCGTTGTGGTTCGAGGTTGTCAGGCTTCTTTGTACTCGCCAGTCTTCGATCTTGCCTAACAACGACAGGCTGCAGGCCGTCACGTCGACTATGCTAGTGCACCACCTGTCACCTCTGTTGGTCTCAAACGTCGGCCACTTGCCCAGTGTTTAGGATCTGGAGATCCCGCTCATTGAGGAAGGAGTTGTACGCTGCCCCACGGTGGTTTTCGGAAACACTTCCCCACCATTGGCTCCAGGCGTTGACGTCTCCTCCCACCAGTTATTGTTTGTGTGTAATTTTGTGATTGTGTTGTGCGTTCTGATGAGGTAGGGTTCGATTTCCTGGTCACCCTCGAAATAGACCGATAACACTCCGAGAGTGAGCTGGCCCACCTTCAGTAAGACAGCGGCGACATTCTCGGTCACGAGCTGAGGGTCGTGGATGACCTCCATATTGCTCCCGAAAACAACGATTGCTGCCTTCACTGGTTTTTGACGGTTGAGGCTGCACTGGATGGCTTGCGTGCCGGGGCTTTGTTTCATCGCACCTGTTCTTCCTACGTAGGGCACTTGAACAAGTGCTATTGAAACCCCCCTTGCCTGGGCCGCCAGGTGAAGTTCTTCAGTGGCCAGCTTGGAGCGTTGGAGATTGACCTGGATGAACTGCAATCTCGCTGTCGGTCTTGTTGTGTGTTGGAGGGTGACTGGTTGACTGGTCGGTGTGTTCTCGTGGTCGCCCTTAGCAGTAGGAAACGCGCGACCTGGCTATGCCATCCCATTTTTGGCGTTCCTGGCAGGCTTCGCTGAATGCTGTGTGCCAGGTCGCTGCCCGTTCTTTTGGCTATCTTGCAGTTAATGCAGGTGGGCTCCCTGCCGTCCGCTCGAGTGAGGCAGTCCCTTCCGTTGTGTTCGCCACCGCAGTAGCTGCAGGCTTCTTTGACTGCCTGGCATATGGACTTGTTGTGGCCATATCCCAGGCACTTTGTGCACTGTACCAGGGGGGACTGGTCTTCAATCGAGCACCGCTTGATGCCCACATGCACTTTCTGAACTTGCGTGAAGCATTGCCAGAGCTTTGGAGAAAGCTCCAGGATGGGGTGGCATTTGTGAGGGTTCCTCGCGCGTTTCCTATACCGCAACTTGACGGTCTGTTCATCTACAGCGACATTCTGCAGAAGGTGTTTGTTCTGCGCTTTTAGGAGATCGACGATCTCCCTGTCGCTGTAGCTGGACAGCACGCCTTTGATGCAGACCATGGGTTTGTTCGTTTTCGGCTTCTTGACCTTTAGCCCGCCGTTGGACTTGAATTGCTCTTTGACCAGTTTGAGGTCCGTTTTGCTGGCGCATCTCAGGACCACTTTCTGGTTCCGCGCTTTTCGGACAGTGTCTACGCGGGCTCCGGTGGTTTTAAGGTCCAGGGCTGCCCTGATCCTCTCGATCACGTTGTCCCCGGTGTGCCGGGGGTCCGTCGATGAGACGATCAGGGTGTGGTTGGGTTGTGGTGGCTTCGGGGGCTTTGGTGTACTGGCGACCTGAGCAAAGGTCTTAGGCTCCTGCTGTTGCTGGGGTGGTCTGTCCGCTTTGCCCAGGTCCGCTACCCCTTTTTGAATATTCTGGAGGGTCTTTTTGACCTCCACGACTGCTAACTCCGTGTCCAAACTTGGCACTGCCGGCGTCTGAACGCTCGGTTCTTTGTCGCGCAGTACGCGGATGTCCGCTGAGACCATCTCCAGCCTCTCAGACAACGGTTTTAAGTGGTGTTCGATGTTCAGTGGTTGCGGTGGTGGTGGTGGTGGTGGTGGTGGTGGTGGGGGAGTCGTGGGCCTGTTTTTTATTTGTTCCAACAACGCCTGCAGTTTTCCCACTTCTTCTTCGAAGGTTTTGCTCATGAGCACACCCGCCTCCGACATTTGGCTACTCTGAACTTCTTTTGGCTGCGTAAAGTCCGTCCGGATTTTTTCTAGGAGGTTCAACGCTTGATAGTGAACGAATTTCAAGGCTGTCGGTTGGCTTGTGGATTTCAACGTTAGGAGCCTGGGATCCAACGCTGTCTAGCTGATTTTCGACGTTGAGTTGCTGAATTTCAAAGCACGAGTCTTGAATGTCTTCATCCGAGTCAGTTATTGCGTCAACTTTGAAATCAGGATCCTGTACACTATTATCTGATGAAAAATCTGTTGTGTCGGAGCTCGTAGACGAAGAATCACTTGAATCACTATCTGAGTCACTGTCAGAGGCGCTTTCTTCAACAACAAAATTTGGTCTTTTTTCTGGCCTCCATAATCAGATAAGCTAATTTCATCAAGTAATAAGACATCAAGGTTGTGCTGGCTGTCTGGCAATGAATTCGTATCAGAAGAATCATTCTTTGATCGGCTATCATTTTCATCATGTAACAAGATCGTATGTGGTTCTACTTGAATGTCATCAGACATTACTAGCGGCTGCGGTAATTCATCGGGCTCAACAAATTTGATAATTGAGTTAAATTGCGGGTCAATACGTTTTGAAGTTGTTTGACATTCCTCGTTTTTTGTTTTGATAATATTCATAATCCGGCGTGCTCTGCTATTCATTCTTTACATAAAGAAATATGGTTATTAGTTAAATTGTTGACGGACACAATTCATGCGTACAACAATATTATGACCCCGCGACAAAACAATATACTACAGTATATACTCTTCCGGCGTTTAATGTGCATTCCCAACCTCCATTATCTTGAATCAGATTGTTTATTAAATATTCACTACTGGTTGGAGTTGGAGAAAAGTACTATGAGTGTATTATCCGCACTATAAACGTTAGAGTTATAGCATAATTTCCGAGCGGGTATTAAATCCTGATGGCATTTACATCCACTGGTTAATTAACAAAACGTTACTGGATCTTCACGAAGCATGACTGACAATAGCTCTGTTCCATTGCTGCTTGAGCATAGAGCATTATAACTTTCGACGCTCTTAATGGTAGTACTCAGATCTTTTACGACTACCTGAGGGAGGAGGCCTGATTCAGTGACAACTTGCTCACCTGTTGTTTTTAAATTAAAAGAAAAAGCCTTCTCTAAATAGAAAGACCCCTCCGTACTTTCGCTGTTAGAAGGATTATCAAGTGAAACGATAGTACTTGAATCATCTTTAACAGACACTCTTATTTGGTCAGCTCCAGTTAATTGACGTATTCTACTGGATATAGTCTCAACTATAGTATCCTGACCGGCTTCCAGAACGGCTTGTCGGAGTAGGAATTCTTCATCTCTCCTCATTTTACGGTCCCGGCGTTCCATGTAAACACTAGCGCTTTCAAAAATTGAAGCGATATCCTCGCCATAAGGTGCACGATTGCGAGGTGGTGTCTCAGTAGTTGACAATCTTGTTGGTATGCATAACTCAACATCAAAACAGCTATCACGTGGTGGCGCCTCCTGGGTTGACTTCCGAATTGGTTCGGCATAGGCGAACTCTTCCTCGACATCTTCAAACTGGTCTTCATAAGATGAGTTTATATTTGTTAGGCTATTAGATCTTCTCAAAATTGATGACCACGCTAGATAACATTATATCATCATGTGCATCCGACTGGAATAAAACATCAGTGGTATCAAGCACTTCTACTTCACTTAATTTTGCGCCCGACTAGAATAAATCATCAGTGGTATTATGTGCTTTTTCACTTACTTTTGCGTCCAACTGGAATGAATCGTCAGTGGTATTGTATTTTAAACCTTTTTGACCTTGCATCAATATTTCATTTAAAACTTAACACAATTACAACCTAGGTTGTAATAATTATTGTTAAGATTTAAATTGTTTAAATAAATACCACATTTGTTTAAATAAATACCACCACAATCACCATAATTTTATATGCAAAACAGAAGCATTCCAAATACTGCACTTATCTTCAATACAATAATAATAAAACACATTTTATTTTAACTTAAAATGGACATATCACAAAATACGGCACTTTTCCTTATGAGATAATGTTATACTTACATGTATTTTTAAGTCAATACGGTCGTATTTTGAAATGTGGCACTTTTCACTATAACTTTCGTTCCAAGTTAAGGTCTTTTTCGGAATGTGGCCCTTTTACACGTAATAAACGTGCGTTCGCGCTGACTGCAGGGTCGCAACTGGGAAGATGGCGGCTTTGATCTGAAGTTAGCCACCTAAGTGTCAAAATGCAAAATGGGCTGTTGTGCGATTAGCTCCATTTTTAATGCGAAAATACTGAATGTCTTTTACGAATATAAAAATATAGGCAGAATTGATATGATTTTTGCTTTAAAAACGTTTTGTAATTTTTTCGACTTGTGGCCCTTTTGAATCTACCCAAGTAACATTTCATTCGGGCCTAGGTTGTAGAAAATGCCTTTAGGTTTTCTAAGGGTCGTAAAAAGGTTAATGCTTTGCTATCTAGTCATATTAAGTACTTGAGAATGATTAATAAGTCCTAAAACTAATTGTTTATTATTACAACCTTGGAGCCGCTGACAAGAGTTTAAATTAACGTTATTTTGACTTGTGTTTCAAGAGCATATAGTCCTAGGAACTTATAGTTGTCGTAGACTCTTGATTAAGTTTTGGAAAGGCTAGCATTATGCTAAAGTGAGATCTAAAGGTTTAATTTTTAACTTTGATATAACCATAAAGTTATGGAATGTTGAAATTGCTTATAAGTAATTTCTAAAACCTACTTAAAACTTATAGGCAGTGTTATAGTTGTCTAAGTAAACAAATTAGGACTGCGTGGTGAAAACCTAAACCAATAAGCTATTTTTATGAGCTGAAGGCATGCTTAAAGTCCTACAAGAATATTTTAAAGCTTTAGAGGCATCCTCAAATAATGTTAGTTGTGTCCGCGACTTCAAAGCATTCGTTGTATTGCAAGATGAACCGACACAGGGTGTTATCAAAAAAATGGAGTGGAAGTTTTAAACGTAAAGTGCGTAAAAATTTCTTACGAATTAATACATCGGTAAGTTTTTATGATAAATAATAGATATTAACGTTAGCAGTTTCATTTTGGTATTTAATTATAATTGTATGTTTTGATCTCACTTATCATTAAATTTATTAATGAAACGTGTGCATGAAGGCAACCTGTTGTGTTATGTAGTTAAAATAAGTGCAGTTATGTTTGTGATAAGGTTTTCAACTTGTTAAATCTCTATTATAGTTGAATTAAAAAAAGAAACATTTATCTAAAGATTTACAGTTATATTTTGTTGTCTTTTTTTAAGTTCTGTTATGGAATTGCCAATATTTTTTAGTTATAAAAAAGGGTTTATCTTGAGTATCCTTTCCAGTACGATTTTTTGTATCCTTAAGTATGTAGGTAGTAAGATTTGTAAGCTAATAGATCTCAATTTTTGTAAACCAATACAAAATTTGAATCTAGTTGTAGCTAGTAATGTTTTTTCGTTGTTTTTTTAAGTTTATAGGATTGCATAACAACTAAATAAATGAACCTAACTATAGAAATTATTTATTGTTTTATTTAACCAGAGAAACCATACATTATCCTTATACTTTATTAATATTATCTAAGTGGCACAATTTGCCCCATACATGGAACAACTCGCCCCAAAGTGAGGTTGAATGTTCCCTTCCGAAATTTTGCAAAAATATGCCTGTACTTTAAAAAATATAGAGAAACTAGCAGAAATGACTGTACTATTACAGAGACCGATTAAGACTTTTTAATAAAATCTAATATCAATATTGAAATCTTGTCATTTTCATCATAAATTTTCATGTTATTTGAAAATCGGAACTTTCAGCCCCGGCCTCCCCTAATAAATAAATTAGGTAAGTAAGTACCTACCTAAAACATAATTGAAAAAAAATAGAAACTTACTTTTTTTTATTTATTTATTTATTGGATCGCCAACAGAGGCTACACAGTTACTTACATGTTAACATGAATAGGGACAAATACAAGTGTGCGCTTCCAATTACAGGCGACCACATCATTCACTTAACATCTAGGTGGGTACAACAAGTTTGACATAAATCACCATACAATACACGAAAATTAAAAACATAAAACAAAATTAAAAGCTATAGCAAAACAGTAAGTACGGTTACAAATAAAAAAAAAAAACTTTAAGAGCAGCCTGTAGCTGTTTGTTCAGCACTCTTGTCAAACCGTCGAACGCACGTCCTCCTACAACCAAAACTTAAAAGCAACTAATTATGCGCAGAGGTTGTTTTCGCGACTCGCAAGTCTTGAACTACTCCTGGCGATAACCTTAAAGCTGCGAAAACAGCCTTGTAGTTTTAAGTAGCTCCGCGAGATGATCTGTAGCTCTTATTTTGGCAAACATTAAGAGCTTTTAGCTGTTACAGTTCTGAAAAGGTTAATTTTAATGCTTTCTAGTAATTTCCTAACGCCAGCCATATTTTTTTACTGAAATGAAAAAAAATCTAAACAAAAAGCAATATTTTAATAATAATAATAATAATAATAATAATAATAATAATATTTATTTCTGAGTATATGGTAAGTACATTAGGATCTTAATATTAAAAGTTTCACATATACTACCGTCGCCGGTGTAGAAATGTTTATATGTCAATAAATTAGTTCAGAAGGTAATTTTTATACAATGTCAAGTTTTATAAGCACAATTTTTTATATAGGTATTAGTTATGAATGAAATGTCAAAAAAGAAACTACAAGTCAATAGGTATACATACACACACAAGGTAATTTTAAAATGTAATGTCAAAATTTATAATTTAAAAATTCATTAACTGAATAGAAACAGTTGTCTAAAAGCCAGGCAAATATTGTTTTCCTGAATTTATTAGTGGGCAACACTCTGATGCAAGGGGGTAAATTGTTAAAAATTTTGATTGCCATACAATTGGAATTCCTGCTATACAAATGTAGTCTCTGGCTAGGTGCAAGTAATTTATTTGGGCTTCTGCTTTTCACTCTTTTCGAAATGTGTTCATACAATGGAAACATGTGCGAATACCTTTTTATAAACATGCAAATTTCAAAAATATATAAGCAAGGAAGTGGAAGAATTTTTAGTGCTTTAAATAATGGCTTACAATGCTCTAAATATTCTGCTCCATACATAGCTCTAACACACTTCTTTTGTACAATGAATGCTCTGTTTACATCTACTGAATTTCCCCATAACACTAGGCCGTAACGCAGCACTGATGCAACATAGCCATGATAAGCATTGAGCGCTGTTTCTTTACCAGCTATTCGTCTCAGTTTTCGAAGAGCAAACACAAATTTGTCAAGTCGAGTGCAGACTTTTTTTACATGTTCTTTCCAATTTAATTTTTCGTCAATAATTATTCCCAAGAATAAGGTTGAAGGTGCGGGTTCCAAAATTGAATTATTGTAGTGTATTTGAGGTGGTTTTACCAAAGAATTGTATGTTTTAAATTGTACTAACTTTGTTTTTTCAATGTTTACACGTAAGTTATTAGATTCCAGCCATTTCATTGCTTTAAGTATTTCATTATTAGTGTCAGTTTCTAGGTTATTCCTATTTGAAGATTTTATTGTAAGAGTAGTGTCATCAGCAAATAGTGTACAATTATGTTTTAAATTCTTGCAAAGGTCATTTATATATATAATAAATAATAGAGGCCCTAATACGCTTCCCTGAGGAACACCACAACTATTTATTTTCAACTCTGAGCTGTACGTTTTTTTTATGTTATTGTCAATTCTTGATACTACTGTCCTTTGCTGGCGATTCGATAAATAACTTTTAAGCCAGTCATGCGCCTTGCCTCTTAAGCCGTATTTCTCCATTTTGCAAAGTAGGCGATTATGTGGGACAAAATCAAAAGCTTTGCTCATATCTAAAAATACTGATAATACAGACATTTTGTTATTAAGGGCTTCAGATATCAGTTTGACCAACGTAAAACAAGCAAGTGAAGTTGAACTATTCTTCCTAAAACCAAATTGGTTTTCAGTAAGAATGTTGTTTTTATTTAAAAAGTTATTTATTTTCCCGTACATTGCCTTTTCAAAAATCTTTGATAGGATAGGGATCAATGTAATGGGTCTATAATTGGACATATCCGTGCGGTTACCTTTTTTGTATAGCGGCTTGACTATGGATTGCTTTAATCTGGTAGGAAATGTTCCTGTCTCAAATGACAGATTAATTATATAGCTTAGAGGTGTTAATATGCTTTTACTGCTTAGTTTTATTATTTTTGTACTTATTTCATCATATCCAGTAGCGTTAGTGTCATTTAAAGAATTGATAATTTTTACAATGTCGTGTTCATCTATTGGAGTCAAAAAGATACTGTCAGTGTTAGTGGTAATGTCAATGTTACTTAAGTTATTACTGCTAAGGTTAGATTTATTGGTCATTTCTATAAAATAGTTATTAAATTGATTACATACGTCATTAGGATCATTAATTATATTATCATTTATTATTAACTCTTTGATGTCATTTTTATAATTATCATCATTATTTATGTTATTTTTTATAATAGACCATGTCGCTCTGCATTTATTTTTTGAATTATACAAATGTTTTTTGTTATTTATTAATTGTGAATGTGATATACATGTTTTTAAAATTCTAGAATAGGTCAGGTATCTTCTTTTATGATATTTTTTGCTTAGTGCATCATGTTGGTAATTATAATATAAACTTCTCTTTTTTATGCACGATATTTTTATACCTTTACTTATCCATTTATTTTTTATTGGTTTATTATATTTTTTTATTGTTATTTCAGGGAAACATAGTTTGTAAAAGAGAATGTATAGGTCATGAAATATGTTAAATGCATTGTTGCAATCTGTTTCTTCATATATTTCATTAAAACTTACAGCCGTTAGACAATCAAGAAATTTTTCAATATTGTTTTTATTGTAATCTCGTTTGACTTCATAAAAGAAGTTTGGAATTTTCGGCTTATTATTAGTTACCGGAAGAAAGAACGTTAATAACTGCCCAGTATCATGATCTGAGAGTGCTAGGTTATGTATACTGCTTTTTGTGTCTAGGGTCGAGATATTACTGGCTATTTGATCTATGCAGCTTTTTTTCCTAGTGGGCATTTTAATATGTGTCAATAAGTTGAAATTATTTAAAATAGATATTAATTCTCTAGTTTGTGTAGTATCTTTTAGCATATCAATATTCCAGTCTCCGCATATTATGATACGATTCCTACTTTTTTGAGTCAATTTGTGTAACAAATCTTCCATTTTTTTGAAAAATATACCTACATCGGAATCCGGGATTCTATAAACACATACTAATATTAAGTTATGAGTCCGAACTTCTATGCCGCAGCATTCGAAAGAATAATCGCTAGATATTTCATTCGTTATTTGTAAAGGGCTAAAAACTAAATCTTCTTTCACCAATATGCACGTGCCGCCCCGTTTTTTATTGGATCTTGAGTAATTCGCAGCTAACTTATAGTTTGTAAGTCTAAGATTACATTCATGACCGGATTGTATAAAGGTTTCGCTAAGACATATAAAGTCTATAGCACCCATCTCTTTTGTCAATTCAGATATTGTTACTTCAAAGAAATCTAATTTATTGAGTATTCCAGCTATATTTTGATGTAACAATGTAAGTTGTTGTTTATCATTGGCATTGTTGTTAAAGGGTGGGACGAAAAAACTTATTTTGTGCATGAGCTTTACTCGTCAGTGATATTGGTGAATTTTCAAGGTCATATTCCAATGGGTAATTTTTGATGTCAACAAGTATGCGACTGAAAATACTTCCAAATATACACTTTATACCTAGTTTATTAAGTTTGCCTGTTTTGTATGAGAACATTTCTAAGGAGAGATCACGATTCGTATCAAAGAAATATGCATAATTATAGTTTTGTATGTCCATGTATAGTAAATTATTAAATAATTCTACTCGATAATTATGAATAAGGGCTCCCCTTATGTATACCGGAGAGCATACAATCACATTTGTATGAGTTGTTTGTTCCAAGGATTCTCTAATTAGTCTGACAAGTTGGATGGAGTCTTCATTATCTTTAAAGTCTTTTTCGCCAATCATTAATATACAATAGTCGTCCATGTTAAAATCCTGAACCTTGTTTGCAATATTTGTGAGTATTTCTTTAATTTTACTGTTAGGTGACACATAATGGCAATACTCAAACTGTTCGCAGAAAGTATCTTCTATAATTTCCACCGACCGATAGTTGTTGCAGTTACTAAGAACACATAGTTTCCTTTTTCTTTGCTTTTCTTTTATTATGTAATTTCCTCCCTGTCGCTGGTTCTTCTTTTGTACTATTTCTGCTTCATTTGTAATTGAAGTTGGTCCATCAGATAAGTTGAATTTTTCAGTTTCAGCTACAGCGCTATCTGTTGTGTCTGTTATGATTTCCTTGCACTTTTTTGTTTCTAGATCTATGAGGCTCGTGTCAAGGTTCTTTTTGGTAATATTTAAATTTTGTATCGTACACTTATTTTTCTTTAAAGTTGAATGCTTTTTTGTACTACTAGGTTGGCTGCTACATAGGGTTTTTAGTTTGGCTATGATATTTTGCTGTTCATTTGTTTGTTTCTTTAAAGTGGCGTTTTCCATGACTAGGTTGTCAATTTCATCATGAGCGGTATTTAATTGCATTCTCAAATGTTCTATATCTCCATTTAGTCTTTCACACTCTTCGCAACTTAAGCTGGTAGTTTGTGGTAAACTTTTTGAAAGATATTCCGAATTAGCGGAGTCAAAAGAAGAAGTCGGAGAGTTAATTACTGTTTTATTTCTTCGCAAAGTTATGTTTTGAAAATCCATCTTTGTTTTTTTTTTTTTTTGTGTGTTTGAGATTAGTGTCAGTTTCTATTGTGGTTTTGAAGCGTGGCGTAAGCTAAGTCTGCTAGAAACGCGTAGCGTAAGCTCAAGATGTTCAAATAATCGTCTAGTGTACGTGTAAGCGTTGAGCATGTGTGCGTAGAAGCGAGCGATCTGCGGGTTGCCCTAGGTCAGGGACGCAAGTAATTGCAATTTTTTTCTAAAAAGTTTTTCACTAATTACTCACGGTACCAATGGAGTCCAGATGTGCTATATATATCACTCTGTAGTCCGTTTCACAAGCTTTACAATGATATACAGCACTAATGAATTTAGCAACTATTAACCACTTTTTTTACAAATTATTCGGAAACAAAACAAATACGGTGTTATCTCTTTGAATCACAACTTTTAAGTTTAAGTAACATTTTAAGTCATCATGGCAAAATTAAGTAACGTGTGCTATGTGATTTAAAATATATGATTTTTATATGAATAGAAGTTTTATTTCTAATGCAACTTACTACCAACCACCTAATTTTATAATTTTTATTTCATTAAAATATCTTCTAAATTTTTTACTTACGAAAGGCCCGTCTCGTATACAGCACTATTATCCTAAAGTTTCACGATAAAGTGCCAGTCGCACTATTTTTTTGATTTTTCCTGACTTCAGCAAGCAACTTATTATTTTTTATGAATATAATAACACTTACATCTAGCCATTTTGAAACTTGGTATAATGACAGGGAATGGCGCCATTATAAATAAGTATTTATATCCGCGATTGGTGTTTCTGTGTAAAATAAATCTTACACAGAAACATTTTAAAACCTGAGAGTCCTGGAAACGCATTAATTCATGTCCATCAAAAAGGTTTTAAGTTGTCATTGAGTTACATCCATGACTAATTTAGAACTTAAAAGCTGCCTTGTTAGGTCATATTAACGTTAAATTAAGGTTGTGAAGGTTATATTTGGGTTCTGTGTAAGTAGTTTGAAAGGTTTTGAATTTGAGCTATACGTTTTGCTGTAGCTCTCAGAAAGGTTCTAAAACTTGGGCCCTTTTTGCACTCAGGAGGTTAATATAAGCTTAATATAAGGTTATTAAGTCTATTAAGACTTACGAACAAATTTCCATACAAAAGTTCTAGAACCTTTTCAAAACCTTTCTAAAACCTAAAATGTTACTTGGGTAAGCAGCGATATATCTGCTCCGTTATCTTTTTTCATGTCTCTCACTTTTTCTGTTTTTATTTTAGTTTTTTTACAAGCAACGGATTGTCGGTTTTTTTCCTTTTCCTTTTTGGATCTTCGATGATTGACTTGAGGCTTTTTCATTTTCAGTTTCTGTGCCAAATTCTTTATTTTTAAAACAAGTTTTTTCGTTTTGGTTTCTACATATTTTTTTTGTCATTTTATTTTGTTTTATCTTCGTAAATTTACTATCAACTTTTTTGCTATTGCTAGGGCCAGGTTCTTCCAATATATTTAAATTATAACTATTTAGATTATTATCCTGAATTTCTTCTGTATTACTCTCATCATCACTTAATTCTTGTGTTTCGTCAAGATCTTCTGATTCTTCTGTCGAGATTATATTTTCTACACTTCTTCCTGGAATAAATTCGGTTTTTTTTTTGTTTTGTCTGATGTTCTAAAGCTACCTGTGCCATACCTCATTTCTTTGAGCATAGAAAGAACCGTTTGATCAATTGAATCTTTAAAGTTTTCATTTCTAGCTTCTGGATTTGCACTTGGCAGTCTACCTAAAACCTTATTTCTATTTATATATGTATATTCTACAAACTTTCAAGGAAACATTCCGCCGAAGTAGCCCCACTACCAGGTTGGAGGTACATCTTCCCACTTGTGTCCGGAGACGGTTCAGGGACTTCCGTGTGGATCACGAAATTTACACCCTGCAGGAAGATGCTCCAGTAGGATGCAGCAGTAGGGCACACCCTACTGCTGCATCCTACTGGAGCATCTTCCTAGGAATGCTTTTGGTTACTTGATACACCAAAACCACAGTTTTGGTGTATCAAGTAACCAAAAGCATTCCTTATTATATAAATTCATAGAAACGTACCTTATATTTTCGCTTAATGTTAATATGTACTCTTTATTCACGAAAAAACGTTTTTAATTTTGGTTCCGATTTATTTTATTGTGTATCGTCGGACTTCATGGGTTGAGCAGAATAAACATTCTGTCGACCTCGTGGGTTTTGATTATAATTTCATCGAAACGAACGAGCTCCGCTTCTTCCTTTTGTGTGGTCGGCTAGGCCAATTTTGATATCGTCCTCTAACAAAGCCATAAAAATGGGCGAGAGTAAACTTTATGAGTAAAAGTTACTTTTACGAAATCACGTATATTGAAAACTCCGTAATAAAAATACTCTATTACAAATACCTAAGTGATATGTAGAGAGCGTAATAAAACCACCGTATGCTTGGAAAGCTTGTTTAATACTGCCTCCGCGCGCGTTGTCACGCCATCGCGGCGGCATGCGCGTACGTAGGTACATATACATCACTCCTTCACACTTAGATTTTGAAACCTGGTGACAATATAATAATATCAACTATGTACCTAAGTACAAAATATTGTAGGTATTTAAAAGTATTTTTTATAATCGACTATTGTCCTAGTGCGCTTCGAGAGTGAGGGTGTGGCTGAAGGTTCTAATGGTAAGTCAACAATGTGTCGGTCGGTACTTGGGGACCGATTTCCCTCGGGCACAACAATTTCGCCCTGCCTTGGTGGCGTCGGTGGCGTTGCTACATTATCGGCGGCCATTCCCTCACTCTCGGTTATCTCACAATCACCCCATTCATCACCATCATCAGTGGTGCATTCCGCACCTAGTGCTACAGACTCATCAATAGCTTCTTGACTAGTATTAACTGTATCGGGCAGTTGAAACTGATGTGACACCATCTCACTAGTATTTGTGATCAAGTTCTCATTATTACCCGTATATTTCATGATTGAAAGCGTCCTCTCCTTCCTTACTGACAAAGTCGGGGTGAAGCGTTGCTTTGGCGGAGGATAGCGAATTCATACTTGTTTTCAAACTTGCAGAGAGTTTGGAACAAAAGAACTCGTATAATGGGGTTTCTATAACAGTCGGGGGCTGCGGATCCTTTTGAGGGGAGGCTACAGAAGCTTGGCTGCGAGGATGTTTTTCCTTATCCTTGTCATTTCTTTTCCCTCTCTAATAGTTTCCGCGTTTGCGATGGAGGTTGATGTAACGAATTATCTTTCTCATTCGCGGCCCCGATATAATTATATAGTTTCGTAGGAGACGATAATTTACTTTTAGTAATACCTATTCGACAAGAAATAATAAAAAAGAACACTTCTACTTCAAGCAGTTAAATAATATTAATGTAGTTATTCTTGCAAATCAGATGGCAAGTTATTTTTTTAAAAGCAAAAATCTCACAGTTACAACAATAATTTAATAAATTTAGCAATTAGCAAAAACAAATCAAATGCACACGAAATTAAGATAATAAAAATATTGGTCGCTATGACGACGCGTGTTGACAGTCCGACGGCTCTCGAGCGAAAAAGGGGAGCACAGTTTTTTTTTTTACTAGGGCATCTCGTAGTTGACCTTGAGAGGTCGTAACTACTTAACCGGACTATGGGGCGCGCGGTGAGATAGCACTCCTTTATATACGGCCCGGTTTAAGAGTCCTCCTTGTTCACAACATTATATGTATATACCTTTATGAATTATATCTTCAAATTCTACAATATTTTCACCGGTACTTTGTTCACCAGTGAAGTTTTTATGAATACTAAGTGCTTCATAATCGCCATTATTTGCGTGTCTTAACGCGTACATGGATATCAACCAGTGAAGAATCTGCAAAGGAACATTCCGCCTCTGTACATTTATGTGCCTGAAGTATTAAATAAATAAATAAACATTTTCACAACTGACTTTAAAAGCAGCTAGTATACTGTAGGAATTCGAGTCTTCCGATTTAGTCTCAAGTAATTTTAAGGAATTGTAAAACCAAAAGTATGATTCAAAAACAAATATACGAAACAAATATATTGTATGAACTGAATACTATTGTGTTAAGTACAACAAGTTAAGTGTCCTTAAATTCTTCGTGGTCATGCCAAAAAACATTGTATCTAAAGTCGTCAAATAATCGCAGAAACCTTTTTCGACCTCGGTAGAGAAGGTGTGACGAAAGGGGTTTCAAAATCACCGAATTTAATTGCTCGATGGCGGAGAATTATTTAGATTAGGAAGTTGTTTTTAGGCCCGGATAATGGCGAGTTAAGACACGTGTGAAATCACTGATAAAAATTAATCTGGTGAGACGTGTGACCGCTTCGGGAAAAACCAAAATTCCTAATGTCAAACGATAGACGCGTTGGATAGAGATCGGACATGCGCGAGCCCATAGATAAACTCTCACTCACGCGCCGATAGCTGAACATATTGTGCCTTTAGTCATTACTATTTACAACCGCTCTATTTGTAATAATCTGTGGTTGTCATATTTTGACGTCTGCGGCTCATTGACAGTTGAATGTATGTAAACATTGGAATGTTGCTGTGATTTTGTTGTTAAATTAGTTAAAATGTGTTTAATTATGCAAAATGTAACGTACGACGTTACAGTACCCCGCCGCTTGGTGAGGGTTTTTACCTCAGTAAAAAAATCCTTTACCCCTGTTATACCTCCATCTGAATTACGACCCCTTGTATTCTTCATCGTTCATCCATCATATCTCATATTCGTAATCTTTGCATACTGGCAGACTACCTTAACAAGAGGTGAGTCCGCGCCCTAGCAGCTATGTGAGAGTTACATGTCCATAGTTGACTTGTTACTCGCGCAAAACAGACGTACATTCGGCTTAAAGAAGCAAAGAATTTACTGGGTTTATTGAAAAGGAATTTAGGCTTATTTAAGGAGTATCCACCCGCTCCTGCAAAGGCTTAATTAATGAGTTGCAAACCGCTCAGATAAGTTAAATTTGTATTTGGAATTAAAAAACTGGACGAAGGCTTATTTAAGGAGTATCCACCCGCTCCTGCATAGGCTTATTTAATGAGTTGCAACCGCTCAGAAATATTAACTCCCGGTATGTAAAACGTACCGAGTTTGGCAACAACCAATCCAGAGGTTCCGATAAAATGAGGAGAGACCACGGGTAAGGCACATGATAGAATCAAGTGAGCGTGGTTCTCCATCGGGGCTGAATAAGGAGGCCGAAAAAATTGACGGATTAGGACACGTGTGAAGACACTGATGATGACATCTAGTGAGCGTGTCTCCGTCTGAGGTTGTATTTATGCACTAGTGTTATGCAGTGGCTTAAATATAGTCTCAATAGTCTCAATAGTCTTTATTTATTTGTAAACATAGGTTCCAACAGTGTGTAAGATGTTACAATTGTTATAATATTATAGTTTCTCTGTGTTTTGCCATTTGGCGTACAAATATACATTTATAGGAGGCTTTTGCCAATTAGGTATCTAAATTTATAGCAATTCAGTAGTATCAATGTCAATTTTTTTTTTTTAAATGTAATTTAATAATATGCAATAGGTAATGTCTGGTAATGTCAATATTTAACGAAATTCTATAATGTCAATGATAAATAATTATAATGTCAATAAGTTGCTAATAAGAAAAAATGTTTAAAATTGATATTGTCCACAGAACCACTATTAGAGTCGACATACATAAATAGACATTTTGCGAAACAAATATTATTATATTGTCAAAGAGCTGTCGTCAAAATATTCACTAAGACAATAGTAACATTTCTGTATTAATATAGTACGTAATTTACGCTTGAAATTTACTAAATTGAGACTTTTTATTGAGCAAGGTAACTTATTAAATATTCTTTGGGCCATACAAAAAAAGCTTTTCCTCATTAAAGCCGTACCCGCATGTGGTACTTTAAGCTCTAACTTATTCTTATCGCGTAGTTTCCTATAATGGCTTTTAAAAGCTATTTCATATTGGGTGAAGTTTGTTTTAACAAATACATTTACTTCATAAATGTACAAAGAGGGCAGGGTTAAGATTCTGAGGCCTTTAAATAGAGGTTGACAGCTGTCAGTACTCTGTAAACCACACATAGCTCTGATGCATCTTTTTTGGGCTTTGAAAACATACTCTTTATTTACTGAATTGCCCCAATATATTATGCCATATCTCAATGTGGATGCAACATAGCCATGGTAGGCCATTAAAAGTGATTCTAAGCTTACAATTTTAGCCAGTTTATAGAGAGCATATGCAAATTTATTAACTTTTTTACAAATATCGTCAGTTTGCGGTTTCCAGGACAAGTTATTATCTATAACAACACCAAGGAATCTAGTCATAGTTGCCGACTCTATTTTAGTCCCCAAATATTCAATGTCAAGGTTTATATTGGGAATCCTTTGATAAAAGTGCATTATTTTAGTCTTTTCTAGATTTATGACAAGATTATTATTATTTAGCCAAGTAATTATTTTATTTAATGTTAAATTTATCTCTGCTTCGTATGTATTAGGATCGTCACATTTTACTACTACCGTGCTGTCGTCAGCAAATAGTACCATAGGATGGTTTATTTCTCTAGGCAGATCATTTATATATGTTAAGAATAATAGAGGCCCTAACACACTGCCTTGTGGCACTCCGTATTTAATCATCCTACTACTAGATCTGTATCTTCTCTCGTTTCCAGTGCGTGGGCATATTCGTGTTATTTCTAAAATCTGCTTTCTGTTATATAAGTAAGATTCAATAAGATTCAAAATGTTGCCTCGTATACCATATTTCTCTAATTTATTTAATAGTATCTTATAGTCTACATAGTCAAAAGCCTTTGTTAGGTCCATATATATAGCACATACGGCATTTCTTTTATCCACATTCGATAAGATAGGACACAGCAGATCATGGATAGCCATGTTAATTGTTCTGTTCTTGCGAAATCCTTTCTGTTCATTAACTAGAATGTTCGTTTTCTCTAAGAAAGTATAAAGCGCTTTATATATGACCTTTTCAAATATCTTTGAAAATATAGGTATCAAGGCAATAGGTCTATAATTTTTCATAAGACATTTGTCTTGCCTTTTATATAGTGGAGTAACTATGGAGGTTTTGAGCTTATCCGGGAAGATACCATTCTCAATACTTAGATTGATTATGTAACTAAGATGAGGGGCTATGTACTGAGAGACTGCTTTTATGGTTTTTGTGCATATTCCATCACTACCTACACTGTTTGTATCCCTAAGAGACCCAATATGATTCATGATGTCAAGCGGCAAAGTTGGCTCCATAAATAAAGAGTTCAAAGTGTTTGAATTAATGGGCATTTCTTGTGTTACGTTAAGATTTGAATTAGATACTTGGTTAATATAATATTCGTTAAAGGAGTTTGCTATTTCAGTAGGATTCGTAACCGTCTTTGTGTTAGTTTTTATTTCAGTTATAGGTTCTTTTGGAAAGTAGGCTTTATTGTTGTTTATTACGGTCCATGTTGCTTTAGATTTATTTTTTGACGTTTTGATAAAATAGTTATTTTGAGATTTTTGTGTTAAAGTTATAATTTTTTTAAGTCTATGTGAATATGCTTTGAGCGCATTTTTGTTCTTGAGGTTGGGCTTAGTTCTATATTGCCACAGAAGCACACGTTTCCTTTTACTGCATTTTTTTATTCCCTTTGAGATCCACTTAGATTTTTTAGTTAATGACTTTGTGATAGTTTCGTAAGGAAAACAGAGATCATAAAAGCATTGAAATAGGTCCAAAAAACCGCCATAAGCCTCATTAGGGTCTGAAGTATTGTAGACATCTGAGAATGAGAGACTTTTTATGCAATCTTTAAACTTTTCTAAATATTCCTGGCAATAGTTTCTTCGTCTAATACGCCACGACTTAATAGCACACGTTTTTTTAACTGGGCATCTTAAAATCTGTGCGGTGTGGTCTGACAGTCCAAATTCAATAATTTCCCCCTGACAACCTCTGATATTGTGCGCGAAATTATCCAAACATGTCCCACTGCTTATTCTAGTTGGTTGAGAGAATTGCAATTGTAAATTATAGCTATATAGTATATATTCAAAATCTAGGGTCTGTTTATTTCTTTTTAATGTATTTATGTTGAAGTCTCCACAAACGATTACCTTTTTATTACGTTGAATGCATATTAAATGGAGAATATTTTCCAATTTGTCATAAAAAGTATTTAAGTCAGAATTTGGGACCCTATATACACACAAAACAATGATACCATGTTCGGTCAATTCAATTGCGCAACATTCAAACAAATTTTTTATACAATAATTGTTTAAATTTACCACTTTATAGTTATGTCCAATTTTTGTTAATACACATGCACCACCTCTTTTACATTCTCTTGAGAAACTTATAGCTATGTTATAGTTAGGTATATTTAATAATTCTTCTTGCTCAGGCGTCATAAAATGTTCAGTGATACACAGAACATCGATAGATTTTTTCTTACTTTGCAGCTCTTCTAAACAGACATTGAGGAGGTCACTTTTGTTTAGTAGTCCAGCAATATTTTGGTGTAGGACATATATGTTATTGTAGACGAAAAAAGCTGGAATTATCCTTGTGGCTTGCGTTTTGCTCGTTTTTGTCGGAAACACTTACTTCTATGTTATTATTATTATGTACGTTGATCTGACCAGATAGATTCAAATCGACTAGTATGTTACACATAATATTGTCATATATATTTCTCATTCCGTATTTATTAATTTTGCCTGTAGAGTAGGAGAACATTTCATGTGATAAGTTACGATTGCTATCGAAGATGTATGCGTACTCATGATTTAGTATGTCTAGGTAAAGGAGGTTGTTAAACAGGTCAATTTTAAAATTGTATATCGGTGCTCCTGTTATATACAGTATGTTAAATAACAGAGGGCGTTCCCTTAAACTCGTTAATCTATATCATTAATAGATTAAAATAAAAATATCAGCATAGAAAAATAAGCATAAAATAATCCGAATTAAAAAAAATAATTAATTGTCAATAAATTCGAAACCTCCTGTTTAAAATCAAAATAGTAGCGCGGAATAGTATTCGTAGTAGTAATGCCCAAACGCAATGCGCACGATGCTGGCCGAGCGTTTCCGAGAGTTCACGAAGCCGAGTGAGACGGCCGCCCCGCCCCGCCCGCACCCGCGCCCGTCATTCATAAATAAATTCCGACATTGCTGTCCTTCAAGTACGCGTGTACAGAGTGTTTCTTTAACGTATCAATTTACGATTTTTAGTGAATATTTTAATATAAAAAAAAAATAAAAACATTTTATTTTCGAATGGTAATATTTTTTTTAGCATGTATGGATGCTATACTATTGCGGGTTAACGGGAACGCCCTCTGTTAGTTAACATACTGTATGTAGGGAGACAAATAATTATGTTGGTGTGTGTGACTTTTCGGAGAGATTCATTTATTGTCTTTATTATATTTATATAGTTGCTCTCCTCTTTTATATCATTTCCTTCAATGAAAAGCAGGCAATAGTCGTTTAAGGTGAAGTTTTTTAATTTTTGTTCGATATTATTTACGAGCCGTTTTGTGTTGCTGTTGGGCATTATGTAGTGACAGTAGTCGAAGTACTCGGAGAAAACTTCTTCAATTGTTGACAGGGATCCCTTTTTTGTGTTACTACTGAGAATACATAGTTTATTCTTTTGTTTCGGCTTTGATACTATGTTTGAAATCTGCTCTTTAGAAGTAACTACCTCCTTTACTTTATGTGGCGTCTGAGTACAGCTTTTAGTTGTTTGTGTCTCTTTATTATGTTTATTGTGTTGCGTAGATACCTCTTTTACTATATTTGGCGTCGTACAGCTATTAGTAGTTTGTGTCCCTTGGTTCTGTTTTTTGCGTTGCGATTCGCATTCCTGATTTAGTAGGGAACTTGGTGAGTTTATTCTGTGTAGTTTTTTATCTTTGCGTGACGGCGTTACACTTTTTTTCTCAGGCGTTGAGCATATTTTCTTGTATGTGTTAATAGTTTTTATCATATTTTGTATTTCGGATTTGAGGAGAAAGTTTTCACTATTTAAATTGTCTATTTCTTGCTGTGCGCTCAATAATTGATTTTTAAGTGTTTTGTTTTGTTCAGTAAGGTCACTTATGACTCCAATATGGTCGTTAAAACTATCTGGTAAGCTCATCATTGTTGCGTCGAATATACTTTTCTCGTTACTATCAGTTATGTTAGATAAGTTGGTTAATGAGCTCGTTCTATAGGGTTTAAGTTTGCGGTATGTTATGTTATTGCTGTCAAAATCCATTTTAGTTAATGCCGTCGTGGCGCCCTCTGTTGGAATGTTTTAGACTTATAAGAACTTCAAGTTGTTTAATGCTTTAGATATTATTAAACCAGAAATGGAACGTTTTCAACTGAGTCTGTTATTCAGCGCTAGATGGCGTTAGTAAACTGAACTATGTTTATAATGACTAAATTCACAGTGTTCGGACCTGGAACGCGCCCACCTTATTTATGGTAGATGATGGGGCGTTATTATTGTTTTCAAATGTCAACGTTTATTTTTAAAGTTCCGACAACGTTTTAAGCATTTTTAGTGTTATTTTATATGATTTCAGTTCGTGATAGTGTTTCTTATTTAGAGTAATTGCGTTTTAATAGGTTTAAAGCCACTATTTTCGTTTGCGGATGTTTTTTAGACAAACACTAAGTCACCACATATTTAGCTTTTTACACTTTACCGTACTGTTATTTCACTCTCACTTGGTAATCAGATGGTCACAATATATTTTTTAATGTTTTATAACGAAACACTTCCAGTTTTATAATTAATTATCGTAAATTAACTAGGAGATGAACTTGTTCATTATAACAAAGTAAAAAAAAAAATGAAGTTAAAACAAGAATAATATGTTATTATTTCAAATTGAGTTCAAATGTAAGAATATTAAGTTATCCGTAAGACTGGAAAATGTTGGATAGCAATCCGCATGGTATGATGAGCGTCAATTACTCCGACTGTTACAAAACAAACTGAAATTAACGTCTTGGTTGTTGTCCGTGTAAAGTGAAGGAAACTACGTTATGAAATGTAAAAAGTTTAAAAATTTTTTTTTTTTTTTTTTAAAGTTTGAAGTTTGTAAACAAATTGTAAATATATAATACATAATCGGTGCAACTAATGTGTACGCTTATGGTATTAAATTCTAAAAATGGTGACAATAATAGTTTTTATGATTAACATATAAGTCACTATTGACATCCAACGACATATTTTTGCTGTTGATTGTACTCAGAAATTAACTATATTGACCAAGGCAAGGGTATCAAGTTAATAGTCAGGTAGACTGTTAGTAGTATAATTTAATAATTATAAAAGGAGGTATGTGGGAATTGTGGTTGCAACAATTGTTGGAAACAGCTGATAAATCAATGAAATAGTACTGTACTTTTGAGTTGTCAACAATAAAAACGTTCACTGTATGGAACGTTAGTGATCCAGGTCAAATGTAAACAAGTACAAGATATATTGCTATTAAGGCTATAATTCCAATATACAAGTTTGTAAATACAAGTTGTGTGATATTTTTAGTATTAAGTTCTAATGCTTGATTTTATAATTGTTAATTTAAGTTAAGTTATTACAATGTTTTTTAATAAAAAATGATTCTAAGTTAAATTTAAAAAATTGACACATATGAGTGATAGTTGATATGATCGCTGTTTGTGTCACTAGTAGACAAGGTTGTTATTGTCTAAATTAGCCAGTAATTGTTAACCCGGCAACCCAATCCCTTCATCCGGCACACAGCAGAGCTGCTTGCCGGAAGAAATAGGAATGAGCGTGGTACCTCCCCGGGGCGAGCCGTTACTATTGGCCCTACCACTATAAAAGAACGATAAATGCGTCCTTTATTTTAAATAAAAAAAAAATTAACAATTAAGTTGCAACGGTGCAATCCGTTCCTACCAAACAAGAAAAAAAAAAACAAGGTAGCGCTGCGTACACCTTAGTTGCTGGCAACCAGAACGTTTTACACAAAACAACCACCAAAATACACCAACATACAAAAAAAAAAAAATACCCACAAGGTAACCCTGAGGAAAATGTGACCGTAAAACCACGTTTTAGGGCGCCAATGTGACGAAAGGGGTTTCAAAATCACCGAATTTAATTGCTCGATGGCGGAGAATTATTTAGATTAGGAAGTTGTTTTTAGGCCCGGATAATGGCGAGTTAAGACACGTGTGAAATCACTGATAAAAATTAATCTGGTGAGACGTGTGACCGCTTCGGGAAAAACCAAAATTCCTAATGTCAAACGATAAGACGCGTTGGATAGAGATCGGACATGCGCGAGCCCATAGATAAACTCTCACTCACGCGCCGATAGCTGAACATATTGTGCCTTTAGTCATTACTATTTACAACCGCTCTATTTGTAATAATCTGTGGTTGTCATATTTTGACGTCTGCGGCTCATTGACAGTTGAATGTATGTAAACATTGGAATGTTGCTGTGATTTTGTTGTTAAATTAGTTAAAATGTGTTTAATTATGCAAAATGTAACGTACGACGTTACAAAGGTATTATCATATCTCCCAAGATTTGTGGGACATTGTTTTTTGCAATAATCTCCTTAAAATTAAGATTCAGGTATACCTAAAGATTTTGCAATAAATCTTTTACTTTTTCCTTGGTCCAGAAGTTTGCGTGCTTCTTCGATAATAGAAGGCGCCCATGTTTGTCTGTTATTTTTCCTTTCGCGCCTTGACATTCTGCAATCGCAAAATCAAGAAAAAATTAATAAGTAGTCCAATCCCTAAACAATGGAATAGAGTATTGTAAGTTGGCGCGCGCCATCTTGTACACCCACGCAGTGCGCCATCTTACATACTTCCTTACAATGTAGAAATCGATACACATACGCCATCTGTTATGAATGTGTCCTGTTCCACGATCAATGGAGTGTCCGGTTATAAAAGTTGAGC
Source organism: Luperina testacea (assembly GCA_927399505.1). Classification (NCBI taxonomy): domain Eukaryota; kingdom Metazoa; phylum Arthropoda; class Insecta; order Lepidoptera; family Noctuidae; genus Luperina; species Luperina testacea. The sequence continues at coordinate 1,907,408 of OV656782.1, forward strand.
TTTCTGCTGGATTCTCTGTAGCATTGACAGGCACGCAAACTTCAGGGTATTGGGCCGGTTCTACAGTGCGTTCATTATAGGTTGACGCGTAACGCGATTGGTAGCACTGGATTTTGCAGTGTTGCTAGTTTCAATACTAATAGAGTTCCCGAAATTCGGGGACTCAATATTAGTATGTACTATACCTACCAATTTGTGCAAAATGTAATATTATTGGGATATGTATTTAGTATTAATGAAATGATCTACCAACTTCAAACTCTATTTCAGAACATTTTACCTGCGTAAGTCATTATTACAGGGAAAAAAATTAAGACATGGCATAAATAATTTATTTGACATAATTATGATCAACTAGATGTAATGGAGTGATATATTCTTCTTCATCGTTACTTGAGTGATCACTGTCACTATCACTTTCATCACTGTCACTGCCAATCCACAACAAAAAGCGATCACTTTCTTTATCAATTATTTTGTCTCTCACTCTGTATTCATCTTCAATTTTTATTACATGTTCGCATTCGTTTTTCCATTCGTCGTTATTTATTGATTTAAATGATTCTATCACCAGTGGTTCCACTTGATCGTCTCGAAAAAAACGTGGGCCAGAGGGCCCACGTTTTTTTCTGCAAACCGTCTCTTCATGATGCTCCATATCAATTCGATGGGATTTAAATCCGCATGATATGGAGGCAGTCGCAAAACACTGTGACCTTTACTTTCTATCAATTGGTCTGCTTTGTATACAGGTTCTGGTTTTTTTTCCTTTATTAATTCGTATAACACGTTTTTGGTTACATTAGGAGAGAACATCAGTCCCTTATTCTGAAGCCACTCTACCATGTCCGCTTTCAAGCTTGCCATAGTAGGAGCTTTATTGATTCGCACTGTGTGGTATGGTGCATTATCCATAATAATCACAGCATTAGGCGGCAGATTTGGTAAAACTTTTTTTCCAACCATTTTAAACCCTTTTATTGGTCTAATTTTTACTATGTTTACAAGTTGTTTTACATTATATACCACTTATATACGAACATACTCGTATATTGTTATTATTATTATTATTATTTATTCATTGATCAAGTAACACAGACTCATACAATTATTTAGCATACAATGTCAATATAAAATAAAATAATTAGGTACACATACAAACACAAAATAAAAATTCATTCAAGCTCGGTCATAAAATAAAATAAAATAATAACACATAATACTTATAATTTCCTGATCGGCATTCGAATAGCAATATGCCTGTCACAGCCATGCCGGATATAGGGGCAGTCCAGCCTGTCGGCGATCATTGCCAAGATGGTATTGGGGCTGGCCCGCACCCGGCGCACCAGGGACGCACACCGCTTGCGCATAGAAGCGTGAAAACAGTCAGTGCGTGCCATCGCGAACATCCCTGATGCGCTACAGAAGCGGGGCAGCCCCAACACCGCTATAAATTATCAGTCGATGGAGTTTGAATGCCTTCTACTTAGCTTCAACTTAAAACTAGCAATAAATAAACCAACTCGAACGGTAAGTGGGACATGTATCGATAACTTTGCGCATAATTATAACAAACGATGTGAATCTGAAATCTTAGAGTTTGCCCTTTCAGATCACACAGCCCAGATTTTAAAATGCCCGGTAAATAAAATATGTTTGATCGACAAATACGGTGCTATTAGACGAAATTACAGCAAGGAAAATATATCTAAATTTAAATATTGTATGAGCAGAGTTTATTTCTCCGAAATATATGAAACGGATGACCCTAACATGGCCTACAACAAATTTCATGAAATATTTTCTCTATACTACAACCTCTGTTTTCCTAAGACCATGATTACAATTAATGTAATAAAAAAGCCAAGGTGGATATCTAAAGGTATTAAATCCTGTAGTAAGAAAAAACGGCAACTCATGTGGACCTACAGACTAAAAGCAAATGAATTAAATAGAACTCGCTTTAAGGAATACTCCAAGCTTTTTAGGAAAATCATGACTTTGACGCAGCGTTCACAAAATAACTATAAAATCAAAACATCACATAATAAATGTAAAACCGCCTGGCAAATAATAAATCAAGGTAAATTTAATGTACCTAAAAATTATATTTTGAAAATTAAAATCAAGAATGACATAATTACGGACGCGAAACAAATTGCTAATAAATTCAATGACTACTTTATTAATAAAATACAACCCATCCAGTCTAGTGATAAAACTACACGGCCAATCCTTAACAAAAAAAATTCGATGTTTATGGCACCCTGTACACCACAACGGACACAGAAAATTATCAGGGCCTTAAAGAACACAAATAGCGTGGGGTACGATGGCATATCAACCAAAGTAATAAAAGCTGTAGCATCGGAAATATGTGACCATTTGTCTTATATTATAAATCTATGTATTGTAGCTGGCACTTTTCCTGACGCACTAAAGATAGCGATCGTTAAGCCATTATTTAAGAAAGAAGATAGAGAGCTCATGGAATTCTACAGGCCTATTTCTCTGATTCCTATCTTCTCTAAAATATTTGAGAAAGTCATTCAAAAGGAGCTAAACGGTTACTTAGAAAAAAACAATATATTATGTAATGAGCAAAAGGGATTTCGCGAAAATAAGACTATAAATATGGCGATATACGACTTCTTATACACGGTATTGACAAAAATGGACAAAACAACACCTGTATGTGCTACATTCTGCGATATGACACAAGCATTTGACCACGTAAATCATGACATTTTAATAAAAAAACTTGACGCGTATGGTATAAGAGGTACTGTTCTTAATTTAATTAAATCCTATTTAGACAAAAGAAAGCAAAAGACAGAAATCACTAGAATTAATATAATAACGAAAAAGGAAGAGATATACTTATCCGATGAACGTCAAACTACTTTTGGTGTTCCACAAGGTAGTGTATTGGGACCTCTACTTTTTACACTATATATTAATGACTTGCCAAAATCAATTTCACACCCTATGACTTTATTTGCAGATGATAGTACAGTGACAATTTCTAGTAATAATAATGACATGATTCAATATAAACTTGACATTTACAATACCTTGACATCTATAATAAAATGGTTAAATAATAACAATTTAAGGATTAATTTAGATAAAACTAAAATCATACATTTTAGCCAACGATTAAATATAGAAAATATGGACATAAATATAGATAGTAAAAATGTTGAAATAGTGAATACAACTAAATTCCTTGGATTAATAATTGACAAAAGACTTGACTGGAAATCACATCTCGAAAACCTTTGCAAAAAAATTTGTAGTTCTGCATTTGCATTGCACTCTCTAGCTGCAGTGGTGAATGTAGATACCTTGATTGCGGCCTATCATGGTTTAGCTGCGTCTCAACTAAGATACGGTATCATATTTTGGGGAAACTCTACAGACTCTAACAAGGCATTTAAGGCCCAAAAGAGATGCATTAGATCTATGTTTGGGCTTAAAACGGTTGACACATGTAAACCATATTTTAAAAGGTACAATATATTAACGCTTCCGTGTCTATATATTCTAGAATCAGCAATGTTTGTTAAAACAAACCCGAATCTGTTCTCACGTCTACAGGACATTGTACCGCGTAACAGACGGGATATGACCATTCTTCGCGTCTACCCAGCGAAAACGGCACTCGTGCGCAAAAGTATCATATGCATGGCACCTACTATATTTAACATTTTACCTAAACGTTGGAAGGAGCTGAATAATAATGCATTTAAGCGCCAATTAAAAATGTTTCTATCGCAAAAAGCATATTATAATGTCGCCGAATTTCTAACCGAAAAAGTTTTTGATTGAATAATTTTTGCCTTTATCCTGACACTAAAATTAAATTTACATGACCACGGCTGTAATTTTTGACATAATTCCTGTAATTTTTTGACATTAGTCTTGTAATTTTGACATCTATCTTGTAAATTTGACATAAATCTTTTAATAACAGACATGTAGTTACTTTGACATTATTCTTGTATTTGATTGACATTAAAGTTTTTTGCCTTAAATTTAATTTTGACATTATAACATAAAAAATAATTTCTAATTTGTAAAGTTTCTAAATCACTTTTTAATTGCATTTTCGATTTTTAGTATTGTTAATTCTTTTCAATGTTATGGAAATATTTGTACGCCGATACTTACGGCTAAACATGATTGGACTCAAACTGTATAATATCTTGCATGCTCTTGTATGTATACAATGTTTAACAAATAAAGAAATCTTATCTTATTGAACGACTAGATACACAAAAGTTATCTCCAGGGCTAGGTCTTGACCTAGGCTACCTGGATGTACTAAAAAATTAAACATTAAAGCTATATAGCCTACTTAATCGAGGTAAATAGGTGTCGTACTTACGGTTTTATTCTATCACTGTTTACTAGCACTATTTACCCGTTTCACTTTCACTTGTTATCACTTATGTACTTGTGTTTATGTAAAACGCACTATATACTATGTGGTGACGCATCGTCGCGAACAAATACTAAAAAATATAGATTACAATATGTTCGTCATCAGTATTACAATAATAATTAGAAATCAAACGAACTTACCAAGTGAAGTTCGATGTTAATTGTGTGAAGGTGTTGGTCCAAGACGTCCTATAATTCTTGACTTGTAGTAGACGCATCGTGTCGCCCTCTACCACGTATATTTGAAGCTAAATTGAAAAACGAAACGCTTCCCACGCAGAGTGGAACGCGCCCAAGCTCATCTGTCATTTAGTTTGAAGTTCCTATTTCACGACCTGTAACTTAGGGTACTCATGCACTAGCATTAGCGTTCCTGCACACGATGCCGTCGCCGCGCCGTCGCCGCGCCGGCGCCGCACCGTTGCACTGTAGATACGAGTCGCGCGAGGCCCGCCGCCGCGCCGCCGCCGCGCCGCCACCGCGCGCGTTCCCCTCCCTATCTGTTTGATTCATTCACGGGAAATTACGCGGCGTGCACGTTCGTACGCGGCCGGTAATGGAATGAATGAAACAGTAAAAACGCGCGCGGTGGCGGCGCGGCGGCGGCGCGGCGGCGGCGCGGTGGCGGGCTTCGCGCGACTCGTATCTACAGTGTGGTGGTGCGGCGTCGGCGCGGCGACGGCGCGGTGACGGCATCGTGTGCAGGAACGCTTAGGGTCAGGGTGGGAGTCTTGGACGTCTTGGACCAACACCTTCACACAAATAACATCGAACTTCACTTGGTAAGTTCGTTTGATTTCTAATTGTGTTTCTGTGTTGGTCCAAGACGTCCAAATAATTTCTTTTTTATATAGTGTATTAATAAAAATCAATAAGGTTTGAATTAGTAATTCAAACAGAAACATAACAAAAAACACTCATTAATGAGTAACAAATAAAACTTAAATTTTTAATAACTTTCTGGTATCAATCAACTAATTTATCTTAATAGAACTAAAATTGAGATTCATATTATCATTAACAGATAACTTAATCATACATGAGTAAAGTTAGGCACTTGAATTAAAAATAGTTTCTGCGAATAAAGTCTCTGGTTGTGCAATAGGTCTGTTGTAGAACTTGGCAAACACTGAAGAGGTTTCACTCCAACCTGCCATTTTGCTCTGAGACAGCTGCCTTAATCTCCGGATTTATTTTGGGGGCCTCCAAAAAAAAGCAATTGTCAGGGATTGGATACAACCTCAGGAGTTCTGTTTTGCTATCCTTCTCTAGTCCATTGGTAATTATATGATTCCATCTCATGGTGATGTCTTTATGAATTGGTGCTGAATAAGTCTTTTTATTAGGGTCCTCTCCTAAATACTAAGTATATCCTCATCTAAAGGCAAAGATTCTGAGGAATTTTCTTGTAAAGTTTCAGTGGCAGGAAGCTCAGGAAGCTGATTCTCAGGAACCAACTCAACTGTAGCCTGTTTGGCTAAATTTGTTTCCTCTTGAAACTCTTCTACACACTCTGGGGCTACAAAATTATTTATTTGTTAGTACTCTCTTATTAAGGGAGCCTTTTATTGAGGTGAGAGATATACCACACGAATAGCACCAGCAGTGCCATCACACGAGTAGATCCGCAAACCTTATGGGGTTACGGTCGGGATATGCCACACGAATGGTACTCGCAGTACCACCACACGGGCATAACCTCTAACCTTTATTTCCGGTCGGGATATACCTCACGAATAGCACTCGCAGTGCTACCACACGAGTATATCCTCGTACCATTGTTATATTTCTATATAGAATTAGCCATAGATTGTGTAATATATGATTTTTAGCCAATTAGCCCAAACACCGGATTTTTAAACAAGCATGGACTTGTTTTTTGACAACCAGCACCCCGTGCATGAGAAGTGAGAATAACGGTTATGCACGTATGTGATAACTATGATCACAAATTAAGAGTATGTTATGTATTTAATTTTGTATGTTTGAGAATTCTTGTATTTACCTTGAATATCGTCCTGTACTTTGATTTCACTTGAAGTGGAAGAGTGTCTTTCTCTCATTCGTTTCTTAAACTTTTTTAATAACGAATATAATTCTTCATCTTCGTTCCTCCTTTTCCTTTTATGTTTTCCCATTGTAAATATTTATTTAAAGTCGAAAAATTTGCCTGAAATAACTTTTTATAGGAGCAAGAAGAAAAATCGTGGATTTTTGGCGCGCACGAATAAGTCGAATGGCAGATAAGCTTGGGCGCGTTCCACTCTGCGTGGGAAGCGTTTCGTTTTTCAACTTAGCTTCAAATATACGTGGTAGAGGGCGACACGATGCGTCTACTACAAGTCAAGAATTATAGGACGTCTTGGACCAACACAGAAACACAATTACCCATCCAATGCATTCATTTCTCCAGAAGTGATCGATCCGCAATTATGTGCTGGCTAAGTTGTGTTTTGAATGCATTGTAAGAGTGTACATTTCTTATACAAGACGGTAATTTGTTATAAAGCTGTGCTCCTTCAAAAGTTTGCATTTTTTTGCCATAGTTGGTTCTTGTTTTTGGTAAAACTAACAAGCTTGCTCGCCGTGTACTGCGTCGACTAACTTGTTTATATTGAGTGAGTGTTATGTTTGAGTGAACGCTTTTGTTTAGAATATTTCTGATGAAGATGCATGTGTTGTAAATATAAAGTTGTTTTATGTTCATTATTTTTGTGTCTTGATAAATTTTACTGGTAGATGTTAGATATGGGTAGTTGAATATAATTTTTATGATTTTATTTTGGGTAGTTTTAAGTTCTGATAATTTTTAATTTTTTTTTTTGGTTTAATTAAATATCGTTTAAAATATTACCGTGGTGTACTGCTTCGGCAATTCGTTCAAATCAACGTCAATATGACGTCGCTTCTTTGGCAATGGGGATTGTCCAAAATTTCTAACCATTATATTTTATTTTATTTTTTGTAAATTTAGAGCATTTTGTGAAACTAATTTGAATATTTTGATGATTGGCTCAATAGTTATTTTAATAAAAATTATTTAATTATTTTAAGTTTTTAAGGTAGGTGACGTCATCCAGTAGCATAAAGATTAAGTGCCGTTGCCTTACTAGTACATTATTAAAAATTTTAATCTGACAACACAACGTCAACAATGTCACATCTGTCAAAGTGTCAATAGGCCGAATAGACGTCTTACATAATCAAATCCTAGCTTAGCGTATTTATTTACAAATGGTTTTTTTATGTGTAAGTGTCCTCCAAGGAATATACTACTCTCTATCGTCACTAGAACAATCGATGCGGCGACTTAGAAATAGAATAATAACGCACGCGGCGACATTATTACTATTATTGCTGCAAGTTGGAACAAAGCACTTCCTGTATTCCATAACTCTTCCAGTATATTAAATATTGTCGAGTGTTGAAATAATGTATGTAATGTAATAATGAGATTTATAAACAAGAATGTTTATATTTTTGACATATGTATTTACAATAATTTGACATTTGACAGATTGTAGACAATACTTGCCTCTTACTTTTTATTTTCTGAGGCAACGATACAAAACTGTACAGCCAGTCGTACGTAATTTGAAGGGCAAAGAAGGTCAGTCGTATTTTATCAAAAATATCAATAACATATGAATATTTTTCAAAATTAATTAGTCCGTAATGATCAGTAACGCTATTCCTCGAAATGGTTTTTCAATTACAACATTTAAAAAAATATGAACAATGCCCTATCGCTTTCACGCTGCATACGGACCATTTCTATTTGAGCTTGATCGTAGGTCAAGGTGTATCTTTTTAGTTGACATACTAATCCAATCATCACCAGGTTGTGAGTTTTCATTTTTTTTGTAGTTTTTTAGAGCCTTTGCTTGGCTATAGCAATAAACTCTCATTTTCCCAGGCATCGGTACTAGGGAATGCAGAACCGGTGCTGTTTTAAAGAACCGGGATTTTTGGGACCTTCTGGCTTAAGAACCGGGATTCTTGGTACTATCGATACTTTTGATACTTTAATAAGTCTTTGTAAGAGAGTTAAAAGTGTTGAAACGGAGAAAGTAAAAAAAAGACGAAATGACAGGGTAAAGTAAAAACATTTTAATCAAATCAAATAAAACGTTTTATTTCTTGTTTTAAAGACACTAAATCAGTCTTATTTAGTATAATTTTACTGGTAATTACGCATATTATGCCAGCAACATTTTTTTAACATTAAATGATTTTTATACCTAATCCTACATAAAAATAATATATAACAGAAACATTTATTAAATATCTTTACTTTACCAAACAAATTAACATGACTCTTATTGCAATTCTGCATAGCCAAATTATAATTTAAAACTTACGTAACAACTACAAAAAAAGGAACTATGGAGTTTTAGCGTAGCATTAATCAGTCTCAATATTTATTGATTAGATAATCTTATAAATATTTTTTAAATTTTAATCTAATAATTATAATAATTCAACAATAGTTTGGAACAACTTCAATCGACAAATTCTTTAAATCACCTTGACTCTAATTATACATTTACATTTTATACAAGAAAAAATAAAATAAAAATATAACTTTAAACTTAAATATTTTTGCAAAACTTAAACATAGATATTCATCCTTACAATACTATAAATAAAAATACCCAACCTATAAAATTATAAAAATTTGGAATATTACATTGGTCTGATTCTTATAGTTACAATGGGGGCACTCAATAACCTAGGTTAGGTAGGTACCTGTTTATTTATTTTTTAGAGTATTCCTCTCCTGCCTATATAATGATCTTAAAAATATCAGAGCGTCCAAACTCTTATCACTTAAACGTGATCTTATTTTATTACAAAGGTACCCAGCTGAAGAAAAAACTCTTTCCGGTTCTACACTTGTCGGTGGAATAGATAAAAGAAAGTTGAAAGCCTGCGACCAATAACGTCCACGATCCCCTCCGTTCTCAAAAAGAGCCATTTCGATCCTCACATTCGTATTAAGATCTTCACTGTGAGTCATTCTTGTTCTTTTACAAGCAGTAGCTTTTTTAAGCTCGGCATTTAGCTCCTCTTTTTTTGATTGAGGTTCTCTTTCTATGTCTTCATCTGTATCTGACGGCAATTGAGCTGTTTCCAAAAAAGAATCTCCTAAAGTACGCCTTAGCAGTTACACTATCTTCCTGCACATTTCGTCACTACTTGGCCGAGTAAACACTGACAAATCTTCATCATGTGCGTTGGAGAAGTACATTTCAGGGTTTTGCAAATATGTTAAAATATTGATGTTTCCGGCAATCGACGTTGCCTGTATCTGTTTTTCAGCATCGTCAACATTTTTGCGGCTTTACTGTTATTTAAACGCGCGTCTACAAGATGGCCGCCACCTGCCCCTCCCGCACCTCCGCACCCTCGCGCGTCATGCTTTTGTATTACTAGGTAGCAACGGTGGTAGCTAGGTAGTATAGTAACAGTGCAGCGGTCGGAATTTAGGCAATAAAATTAGAAAAATTCTAAACGCGAAGTATCTTTTGCCGAATGTACCGCAAGAACCGGGATTTGGTTTTGGAAATTCTGGTTCCTAAAACAACGCAAATTTCCGGGATTTCCCGGTACTTTCGGTTCCGGGATTTCCCGGGACTATTCACTAATCGGTACACAGGTCAGAAAAGTTTTGCCTCCTTCAAGCGTCTGCACTATTTTGAATGGCATCTGAAATAAATGTTTGTCTTTAAAATGTTTGAATTTAAAACAAATAGGTAAACACATTACATTTAACATTAATTTGAATAATTAGGTACCTTTTGGCTTAGTTCAGGAAGCAAAGTAGCGTATTTTTCTTAGTTTTATTCTGATATAGAATTATTCAAAACGAGCACTACCTATCCTGAGTGCGAAACAGCGCGTTCTAACGTTTTCAAGCGGAGGATCGAGGATAAAAGGATTTGTCACACTGGATGCGTTCTGCGACCTGCGGTTAGGTCAAAGTGAACGCAGCCCGCATCATATTGTATGAACAACGCTGTCGGTCGGGAAAATCGATCTGCGGTCAGGGCAGAGTAATCGGTCAGCGATCCGGGCAGGGCAAACGAGTTGCTTTATAAAAAAAAAATTTATGTGTTAGAATGTTATTTAATTACAAAGCCGACATTCATCGGAAGGATAATGGTCATAAATAGCCATAAAATCGCAACACCGACACCAAAAAAATAATTCATTTAACAATTGGGCAATCATCATCAGCCTATAATGTTCCCACTGCTGGGACACAGGCCTCCTCTCAGTGAGAGGGAGTGGGCCGTAATCCACCACGCGGGCCCAGTGCGGGTTGGTAGATGTCACATGTCTTCGAATTTTTGGTTCTAGGACATGCCGGTTTCCTCACGATGTTTTCCTTCACCGTTTTGTGAGCAGTGGTGATGAAATAATTTACACAAAGTAAAGCGCCTGTCTGGGTTCGAACCTACGACCTACAACTCGTAAGTCGCGGCCGTTACCACTTGAATTTTGTCGACGACGTTTAAACCTTTTTCATTATGGTTTCTTCTATATTCCACCATCTTAATACGATCTTTCATCTCTGCTAATACGGTATAAACCCGTTCTTGAAGTAATGAAACTACTTTGTATCTTCCTTCGATCGTATCATCATTAGGAAACTGTATGCCCTGTAGCCGTGCAGTAGCTCCGGCGTTCTGTATATCAATTGGTTCAAAACCAAGCAGATTCCTATTTGGTACCAAGTTGCCAGGAATTAACGCCTCTGGCAGTGGTTGGTATTCAGCCTCATTGTTCATTGAGGCAGTGACTCTCCTTGATGTAACTAGCGGGGATATGTAGCACTCGGTAGGTGTTATGGTTGTTAGCAACTAAAGCTCCGAAAGATCCGCTAGGTTGCGCAACTCTGTCTATTTCAACTGGACCGAGTGGTATAGCCGTCGGTGGCAAGTTGATCCGTACTTCTTTACCGTCTTGCGTAATAACGGGGGCTACATGAGATATATAATCTACCACCGCTTGTGGGAGAACTTGATAATCAGGGAGAACTTCTCTAGCATCTGTTCTAAGATTAAGGACATTCTGGCCTGCTTGTCGGGCTGTCTCTAATATCTCCAAATTTAAATGCACAGCCATGGCATGTGTAAACATGCTTAAAGGCAGACGTTCATGTAGGCGGGGATCTACACCACGCATTTTCTCATAAGTCTCATTGACTAGGGGTAAAAACCCCGAGAACTCAAAGTTTTGACAATAAACATCTTGTGCTGCTAGGAGTGATGAATGTGGACCAACATCGTACATTGGCTCATCCCTGTATGGTGTTGCTGTAGTACTTGGGACTACAGTTTGTTCTGGCTCCCTAGGTTTTTGAGGTTGCTGAGGCTTCTTCTTTCCCTTGAAAGCAGCCGACCGCTCCGTTGGTTTTCGTTCTCTAGCTTGAACGCGAGTTGGGTCAAATTCTTCGGGCTGGTAACTCCAGTCCTGTACTTGGCGTACGTTATTGTAGTGATTATACGCACGTTGAGCATCCCTCATATCTCGGCGGTTACCGCCGGAATTATGGCTTCTGCCACGTGGATTTCCACTATAATTATTGCTGTTCATCTCGTTTGAGGTATAGCGTGTACACACGTGTGTATACACTTGGCCACCACTGCTCTAAATTTATTTAATTGGGCCATATTTCTTTTATATGTGGTGAAGTGACTCGGTAAAGATGAATTTGTATATAATCCACAGTTAACACAGATTGCACTTAATATAAAATGTGTGATTTTCCACGGCCATTCCGCTGCTGTAAGCAGCATGAAATCGTCTCAACTAAGTTTCATTTAAGTGCTGTTCGATGGCTGGCATCCATTTTTTAATCTTGGGTGTTGAAATAACATCAGCCGTGACCGACTCAAGGGCTGGGTTCTGCGTCGTCGTCTTCGACGGCGAGGCGGAGGGGTGCGCTGGCCCTCTTGGATTAAAGGGGCTGTTTTCCATTTTGTATTTTTACGAGTTCAATGATTCGTGTCCATTATACACTGAAAGAAAGAAAGAAAATACATTTATTTAGCACAGACTAAGAGACACACAATACACCAGATAGTTAGATATTAGTCGTACATCAGATAAAAATAAAAAGTGCTAAGTCCGATGTAAGAAATTAGCAGGAAAGTGTGCCTCACGGCTGCGCCAAAAAGGCCCAGTTCAGCAAAAATGCCAGACAATTGGTGCCTGACGCTGGTTTTCAACTGGACCTGAAACTACACACTAAGCAAAATTACAGTTGCATTGCATTGGTAATGCACTAAGGAGGACACTATATTATTAAAGTAGGTAATTATTAAATATTGCTAACAAGCACGTCTGTGCACTGCGAATGATCACGACTATCATAATCATCGCTTAAAAAATCGTCAATTTCCGTATCAAAATCGTTACCATTGGATGCCGCAGATGTGCAAGATGCAGTCAGGATACGAAGTGCCACTTTTCTTAACGGCGAGGAACCACAAATTCCTTTCCACCGCAATGCAGCATCTACAGTGCGTGCCGCGTAAGAAGAGACTTGACCCCGCCTCCCCTGCCTCTTTCCGCCGCCCCTATGACGTCCGGTCCCGTCCCGCACTCAGACCTCATACCGCTAAAGATACCTAAAATCGTGTACTGCGCATGTCAAACCACGTGGTGTGCCAAGTCTCTTCTTACGTGGCACGCACTGTAGCTGCTAGGTAGTGGTCGGTGGTGAGACAATGAAAAATGCGAAAACTTTGGTAGTTCAGACCAACTAGAACGGAATGTGCGCGGGCGCGCGCTTTTCGCGCGTGGCGCGGTCGGGAGATTTTTTGGCACTAACGTCGATTCGTTCGATCTGTTTGTAATGGCGGCCGCAGCGGTAGGCGGGGTGAGGGCGGATCATCCAATCAGAGCGCCCGTGTGCAGTCCGTTCTTGTTGGCTTTCGTTTTTATTTTCATAAAAATACAATAATTGTAAAAGCAAACATACTTTTAAGGTAGACATGTAATAAAATATAACTAAATATTAAAAAGACGGGCGGACCGCGATACCATCGTCAACACGCACTGTACCTTCGCTTTAGCTTTCCATGTGAATTATTTTCCCCATATACCATCCCTCGCTCTATATAAACCAGGTTTTGAATAAACTCCATCGCTTCCATCTCTTGATACGGAGTTCATGTCGTTCAGCATTAGGGTTCAGCATATGTGCAGCGTAGTGTATGGGTTTGAGAACTTATATAGTTCTAGATGTTCTACTGCAGTCTTCAAACGTTCTACATCAGAAGTTTCCAGAATAGTTGTCGAAGTGAAAGCAAATAGCAATTTTGATAAGATATTTTTGAAGGTCATATAAACTTTACTGATGTTATAATTATCATCCTCGTGTTCAAAGATCGCTTGTGTGATTGGTTCCATTATTCTAATACATTGTTCAACCATATAGTCCAAAAACCATCGTCGAGAGTCGTATTTTTGACGTCTGATGTAGGTTGGTTATGTTCATGGACTGCGAGATTTTGAAGTGCAGCTTTATTGACTTTTAGACTTTTTGAAGCCGCCACTGTCTTTCCGAATTTTGCTTAAAAGTGCGCTCAAAATCTGCCTTTTTAATGCACTTTATAACCTCTGTTGCAAGATCAATACAAGCTTTAATGACACTCACTTTCATGGCATCTGCACACAGTAAATTTAGGTTATGTGCTGCGCAATTTAGAGCCACTATCCATGGATATTTTCTTCTCAAATTTTCTCTTCTTTCTTTTTCTATTTCTGTAGCCAAATATTCACTGGTATGCCGATTATCTTCCGTGTTTAAGCTCTTGACGAATATGGTTTCTGGTTTAGATATTAAAAAAATATATAATTCCCTCATTTCTGATAATACTGCATCCGTCGCACTGAAAATGAAAATTATGGTGATTTTGTCGTCAGCTAATTCTTTATTCAATTCATTGTCAAGTTTTTCCAAATACTTTGTTGCAAGAGCCTTCCGACTTAAAATTCGACCGCAAAAGTCCACCATAGACATAGGAACTCTAGAGATAAATAGTTAAGGCCTTAGCGAAATGTTCTTTTAAATTTCCCTTTTTTTCTGCGACAGAATCTTCAGCACAGGAATTGTGCTTTCAATGGACTCAGATGTCAAATTTCTTTATTTATATCTGTTATTTGCTTCTTGACAATAATCGGAGCTTTAACATAAACCAACAAATGGTTGGCCATTTGAACGACATGTTTCTGTTTGTAAATCTTTTCACAGAAACTACATTTAATCGATTTTTTTAGGCATTTGCAATTTTCCTTTTCTTTTTTCTACTCCATTGCTGCTTTAATGTCACTAATAAATGGACTAGCCGTGAGAATCTGTGATCCACCGACTTTCCTGTTTACTCTTAACTTTCCTCTAGAGGCAGCTTTCGGTAGTGGTAACATTTCTTTAAGTATGTAATTCGTGGTAGAAAGTATTTCAGTTTGAAAAAGTGATTGTTCAGTTAGGTTAACATTTTTTTTTAACATGTTGGGGCTCCCGCGGTTCTGTAGCGCGTCGGGCATGTTTGCTGAAGCAGGTATAGATAGCTTTCAACCAATTATGCGAAATAAAACAGCATCCCTGATGCGGCGGCTTCGGGTAAGCACCAACAGCATCTTTAAGGTAATAGTGGATAAACCTGACTGTCCGTTCCTGGAGTACTGGACCTGTATACACAGCTGTAGGTCTGGTGCATCGGGAGACTTAATTATAGCTGTAGGTTTTTGAATTGATTAATTTTATTTTTATTTTATTTAATATTATATAATGAGAATGTTGCTAACATAGTTTGTAAGTATTACTAACAACAATATGAATCACATGTGTTCGATATAAATAAATAATAATAATAATATTTCTCTGGACCATGGGGTCCCGCTCTTTTGGAAGGCATACGAGGAGCCGAAGCCAACTCGCAAAGGCCCTTTAGGATTTTTTAATGAAGTGCGGCACCAACCGACTATTATCCCTGTATATATATCCATTATGCAAGTGCACCCAAGAACCGCCGGTTGGTGTAGGACTAATGCAGGATACGGAAAAATAAAAAATTGGACTTATAGTACTTATCAGGAGCGTGTAATAAGCAGAGGAATGAAAGTCAAGTCTGCTAATAGTACTCACGGTTATATTAATTTAGGGCATCGAGAACCGGCCCTATTTTAGGAACCGGTTCTTTCGTTTTTATACTCATGCCGGAACCGAGTACCTGGTTTTTTCAGTTCTTTCGGGTTTTTTCATAAATTCAAGTTGAAAAGGTATGC
Source organism: Luperina testacea (assembly GCA_927399505.1). Lineage (NCBI taxonomy): Eukaryota > Metazoa > Arthropoda > Insecta > Lepidoptera > Noctuidae > Luperina > Luperina testacea. Next base: position 1,923,158 of record OV656782.1, read on the forward strand.
TTTTCAAGGCTATCTTTTATATAGAATTCCTACTATCAAAACGAATAAAGAGAAAGGATCTAAATAAAACACACTTTATTGGTAAGCATATTTACATTTTTATAATTACACTCAAATCACAACATCGTTTAAAGTATTTTTGGCAACAATCAGTTATATATACATATATAGGTAGCATCTTATCACTCCTAGGCCGTAAAAAACAGTTTTATCTTCATTTTCAATGTTATCAAAATACTTTTCCGGGTTTGTCAAATATTGCAATATTGCTGCTTGGACTAATCGTCGTTTTGCATATTGTTTACGCAATGCAGCCGCCATTTTATTGCTCAGATGAGTGTTCATTTCAAGCAATTTTTTATTTGCAATTTTGAGAGAAATATCAGCTGTAAGCAATGTTGCATCACGGCGACAAAGCCTCCACGACAGATATGTGTTTTTCTGAGCTGCAAATTGCAAAACAAAAGTCAAAAATTTGAATGACGCGGGGTATCTTGGCGAATATATCTTAATGTTGCCGAATCCCTTAAAAAAATCGTAATTTTCTTAAAGATACATCAATAATATTAAAATTATAACGTTTATTTATTAATTTAACAGTGAAACAAGAGTATTTATTCTGTTTGGATAATAACTTGATATTTAGCATCAAGAGTATTATAGAGATAATATTATTTCTAAATTTATTTTAAGAGAGAACCGAAAGAACTGAAACGGCCGGTTCTCCGTTTTACAGAACCGGTTCTTTCAAGGGCCCTCAGAACCGGGCAAAACCGGTTCCGATGCTCTAGTTATATTGAGCAACACACACACGAAAACAGTCAAAAGGAGAATAGTTGGAATGATAATAGGCACACAGAGTCACAATAGTCACAGCACAATAATAACAGTTATTCGGATAGATTACATGTAAAATACTGGTATTCAGCTGCAACCAGTTAGACTGGAAGCCGACCCTAAGATAATTGGGAAAAGGCTAGGCAGATGATGATGACAAATGGCGTGGTTTTTTAACTGTCAAAATATACGTTGTTCGTACGGTTGACATTTCGATTCCATGATAATGATAAATGATTTTATTTTTGTAAGTAGGTTTGTACACACTTTTACACGTCAATGATGTTATGTTGTGTAAGTTTAAAATATAAATAAATATACTAAATGATATGGTATGTACCCTACAGACTATTGGTTTGGGTGGCTAAAGTGGACTGGTAACCAAGAACTATAGAAGAACTATGAACCCTGCCTGATCAATTTTTTATTATATTATTGGTTCGTTATCGTTTTCACAGATAGTTTCTGGAACAGTTGCATCCCCTTTCTGACTGATAGTTATTTTTCGGAGCATTGCTGACATTCATCTGTTCGTTGGCATTACTGGATTGTTTAGAAGAGTCTGTCTAAAAGCACTGGCCGGAAACGAGATGAAATACTGGCAACATAATCTTGCTGATTTGACAACAAAATTGTAGGGGATGAGACCTCTTTCAACTTCTCGAGAAATGGCACCTGTTTCAAAATCTATTTACTCGTGACAGTTGATAGCTGCAACGTCCATCTGTGCGGCAGCGTCAACAGATTCTGAGGAATCGCATTCTTCGTGGTTTAGCTGGGGCTGAGATGAACTACTGGCAACAGGCCCGTCATCGCTATTCAGTTCTTTTTCGGTAACTTCGCTGGGCAAAACCATGTCCTCTGGGCAAATGTGTGAATTAAAGGGATTTTCGCTGTTCTGAAAACCACTCGTTATATTCCTGACTGTAGCTGCATTTTCGTAAGCTCTTCTAAAAATTTGAGCAACTTGGTATGTAAATATGTGGCCGTATCTTAACACAGATGCAACAAGACTGTGATAGTCTGTGAGTAGTGCATCCGTGTTAATGGTTGGGGCAAGTTAATATAAGGCATAGGATGAACAACTTATTTTCTTACATAATGTTTCTATATGATTCTTCCGGTTAAGCTGGCTATCTATTAAAAGACCCAGGGATTTTGCACTGTCCATGTCATTAATTACATTATTTTGGAATTTCACGTCCATTTTTGTATTGGATTTTCTGTGGCCAAAGTGCATAATCTGAGATTTACCTAACTTAATTTTTAGGTTGTTGTCGTTAAGCCAAGAGATTTGCGATTAACGCGTCATTAACATCAGCTTCAAATACGTCAGGTTTATTATTAGCTGCTGTAACCGTGCTATCATCAGCAAATAGGGTTATAGGGTAATTTATGGTTTCGGGCAGGTCATTCATATAAATTAAAAAAAGCAAAGGACCCAGAACACTGCCCTGTGGTACGCCAAAGTATACAGTACGTTTTTTAGATAGGTATGTAACTTCTTCTATAGCAGTTGTTTGTTTTCTATTAGAGAGATAAGTCATTAATAAATCTAGAATATTACCTCTTATACCATACTAGCGACCCGCCCCGGCTTCGCACGGGTCTGCCAGGGCTTGAGTGCACTAGCAGGAATTTCATTTTCCTGTTGTTCACTGTGACACAGGACTCGTTCCTTCTAAAACAGGCTAGTCGTGCGTCCTCCGGTCCCTGCGGCCCAGTTACTACAAACAGCTCGTCCAGGGAAAAGATGGGGAAGGGCGCCGCCATGAGGAGCTGTGCTGACCATGCGATATTGGTGGCTGGGTTATTATGGTCAAGAACGATGACTGCTACCTCGTCACCGTCAAGGTGCCACGTCTCCCCCCCCACCCATATGCTCCTGTTAGAGTGGAAGAATACTTCGTCCAGATACCTGGTATTTACGACGGCTACCGCCCATTCATCTGTTATGTCCGGAGACAGCTCGTAGGCGTACGGCTGTGGGCCTTTCAATGGTATGCCCCACTCCACGCCCGTGGGGAATCCTGTACTGTGGTGACGCATCGAATCATAAAGCCTGAGCTTTATCAGGTGGGCGCTGAGGTCCGCACAGCCTACCTGAGCTCCCGTACTAAGGACCGAGGAAAGTAGGGGGCTGGAGGAGAGGTACCTCCACACGTATTGGGGGTAGGTAGAATTCACTCGCCCGTCTTTTGAGGTGGGGTCCTCGGTGATCCTAGCAATCTCCGCTCCCATTGTCGAGAAGGTAAGCCCGCCGTCGTTGAATTCGGGCTCTTCTCCTACCCCTATCCACGTTAGCGGCCTACAGTCGGCGTCCCTGTGGTCTTCGAGCTCCTTCAACACCGGCCCCAGAGCCCTGTCTTCTGCTCCCCCCGTACCCGGGGCGCTAACCGCGCTCATTGTGTTAAGGAGCTGGCCCATCTCCCTTCTCCTCCTGGCAGGCTCCGCTGCGCCTAGGGCCCCCCTCCACTGGGCTATCAACGCCGCTGCCCTTGCACTGGCAGTTACCCTGGGAACTGGTGTCGCCCGGCCCCTGGTCTCGAATGTATCCTCCTTTGAACACCCCGGCCTTAAAGAGGGTGTGTTACCGGCCATCTTATCGACACTCTCCCTTGTCCCGGGTGAGACGGTTATGTCGACGCAACCGGGATCGGAGGCTGTTTCTCCCTGACCCTCGCCTGGTGGTGCGGGGGCGTCTGCTGATCCCCCTGCCGCCCGTTCGTCACCTGTGGCGCTACCCTCCTCTACTTCAGTAAGCGTGCCTATAAACCAGAGGAGTTGATGCTTGGTGGGGGGAACGTTGACTAAGCTAACCCCCGCTGAGGTGGTCATTCCGTAAGTTAGTAGCGGGACCTCCTCCTGTATCGCGCGCTGCCTTGCTACCTCGGGCTGTCTGGCCACGTGGCGGTGTTTGACTGGCTGGCTTGCCCTATTGACTGCTGTGGCTATGACGTCAGTACGGGGTGTCGTGGCTGAGTGGGTTAGGTGAATGTTGCCGTTGAGTGCGTGCATCTCGCGGTTGTGGGCTAATGCCATCGCTCTACCGGCGCCGCTGCTGCCTGCCATCATCAGTGTGCTGATCGCGACATATGTGGGGGTCTCATTCCTGTGTTCACTCTTAAGCTCGATGTCGACCACCGGCATGTTCAACAGCTCAGCTGCGAGACAGAACGCACACACCTTCTTCTCGGTGAGGAGGGAGGCACAGGGCCCGTTGAGAATTAGGGCCTCCCCACCGATCCGAAGCATGTGATCCGCTCGCACGCCGCACGCTGCTCGTCCTAGTTCAGCTAAGGCCTCCGTACTGCTACGTCCTACGAGCTTACGGGTCTCTTCGTTTCCCGGAGCCACCTCATCTGGACCTTCCCCTGGGCTCTCCCTCCTTCGTTCGAGCTCGGGGTCACTCTTTAGAGCCCATATCTTGAGGTTCTCATATAGCAACCTACTTTCCCTCAGCTCACCACCCGAACGCCGGAGGCTGTTTAGCGAGACAAGCGCCAGTAGCCGCGAACAAACTGTCGCGCAAAAACGGGGGTCCATGTTCCCGTTGGCGATGAAGCCTCTAATACGGGTAAACTGCTCCTTAGTGCCCGCTATTCTTTTCGCGAGGATCTGTGCCTTGGCTGACATCTTCTTTCTCCTCTCGATTTTCGGAGAGGATGTAGGGCCCTCGTCTTCCTTTGGTTTGTCCCCTTTGAGGGCGCCCATTCTCACCTTGCCCTTCTCCGGCTGCTTGAGCTCCTCTTTGGACTTCTCGTCTAGAAAAGCATAGTCGGCTTCTGCCCCAAAACTCGGCGCTATAGATCCCAGAGCATTGTAGTAGCCCCCTTCCGCCAAGCCAAAACAGGCTAGTCGTGCGTCCTCCGGTCCCTGCGGCCCAGTTACTACAAACAGCTCGTCCAGGGAAAAGATGGGGAAGGGCGCCGCCATGAGGAGCTGTGCTGACCATGCGATATTGGTGGCTGGGTTATTATGGTCAAGAACGATGACTGCTACCTCGTCACCGTCAAGGTGCCACGTCTCCCCCCCCACCCATATGCTCCTGTTAGAGTGGAAGAATACTTCGTCCAGATACCTGGTATTTACGACGGCTACCGCCCATTCATCTGTTATGTCCGGAGACAGCTCGTAGGCGTACGGCTGTGGGCCTTTCAATGGTATGCCCCACTCCACGCCCGTGGGGAATCCTGTACTGTGGTGACGCATCGAATCATAAAGCCTGAGCTTTATCAGGTGGGCGCTGAGGTCCGCACAGCCTACCTGAGCTCCCGTACTAAGGACCGAGGAAAGTAGGGGGCTGGAGGAGAGGTACCTCCACACGTATTGGGGGTAGGTAGAATTCACTTGCCCGTCTTTTGAGGTGGGGTCCTCGGTGATCCTAGCAATCTCCGCTCCCATTGTCGAGAGGGTAAGCCCGCCGTCGTTGAATTCGGGCTCTTCTCCTACCCCTATCCACGTTAGCGGCCTACAGTCGGCGTCCCTGTGGTCTTCGAGCTCCTTCAACACCGGCCCCAGAGCCCTGTCTTCTGCTCCGCCCGTACCCGGGGCGCTAACCGCGCTCATTGTGTTAAGGAGCTGGCCCATCTCCCTTCTCCTCCTGGCAGGCTCCGCTGCGCCTAGGGCCCCCCTCCACCGGGCTATCAACGCCGCTGCCCTTGCACTGGCAGTTACCCTGGGAACTGGTGTCGCCCGGCCCCTGGTCTCGAATGTATCCTCCTTTCGTCGTATCCTACGAATAGAGGCGTAACTGCTTAATAGCTACTTTTCAGGAGACACTTTTTTCTGTTTAATTAAATTAAATATGAACAAATATGTATTGTTGATTTCATATAATGTGTATTGGTATCTTAAGGTTCGGCTAGGATTATTTTCAATAAATTATCTTTATATTTTATACGCATTTTGTCCCATAAATCCTTATTCTCTGTTGTGTTAATGCGAAGTAGGGCTGGACTTGAGCAATAAGTTACATTATGCCTTTTATCTGCGGAAATGACGAGGCCACAATCGCCATAATGTAATTTTTTTATTATTCTGATGCTGGTATTTATTTTTATGTCATAGGAATTCGTGTATAATAACTATTTTACCATGACTGGGAATATGTTACTGTGAATGTAGTAAAAGCAAATAATTATAGAATTACAATAATATTTATTTCGAAACAAAATCTGAACTTTACTAACTAACTATATCTACCTATTTGCTTTGGTAAATATTTAAGCATATCAAGTGAATTGATATTAACAAGAAAAAGTGTTTTCATACATTAAAAAAATATCTATAACATAGATATTATCTGAGTATTTTTTATTCATGTATAATAAAACGTCTAAAAAAAACAAAATAAAAATATAGTTCTTATAACTCTATAAACCAAACAATTGTATTTTCTTAAAGGATTCGGTTATTTTAATGTTTAAAAACAAACCTTTATCTTTAAATAATCAGAGCTTAATAATAAACTACCTACACGTAATCATAATCACAATCAGCCCTAAAAACAAATTACACAAAATCCAAATCGGTCTTTAAAATCAAATTGCACATTATCAAAATCATAACTTAAAATCAACTAACACAACCGAAATCAGTCAAATTCACATTCAGTCGTCTTCTTCGTCAGAACTCTCAGAAATATTGGCATTACCAGCTTGCTCATGAATGAGGCAATTTTCTAAAAAACGTGTGGTATTCCTCTGGAATAATTTTAGCCTCACACATTGACATAAGGTCATAATTGATTTTTAATGGTAATCCATTTACTGGCGTGACTTCCGAAACTACAGTTTTTTCCCTGTAGTACCCTTTCTTAATGTAGTGATTTTTTTTGTAATCCTCATCCAGTTCATATTTATATTTTAGACCGTTTATGTTGTCCTTACTAATTTGCACTTCTTTAATTTTATTCCATTCAACTTTTTCACCATCATCATTCTTTAACCATTTTTTTTTTGAGTAATTTACGATAATTATAAATATTTTCCAAGGTCATTTCTTTTACCCTATAGGTTTCTCCTGTTGTTTTTGCCCATCTGATTAGGTTGATCCATTGATCTGCAGTATAAATAGATTTTTTGCTGGAAGCTCCTTCTATAACAGAATGGACACTGTCTCCCTCATAAAAAGGTAAAATAAAGAAATAAGCGTAATTGTAATTTTCTTGCGCAATGCTAATTATGCGGCCACAAATGCTTTTATATCAATTTTCAAGCAATAGAAAAAAAACCTAAGTGCATTTAAGCCCCAAACCAGAAAAAGCAGGAAATTGTGTATTCAGTGTTTAAATTTGTACAGAAGGGTAAGATAATGTGAGCGTAAAATATATTTTACTTAAAATAACAATTTGGTTATTTCAAATGCAACAAAAGAAAGAATAAAATACAAAAACATAATTTGAACATGGAAGAAAGACATAAACGTAATTAGGGCTTCGTCTCTTCTATACATACGCAATTTAGCCATTCCATAGAACACGGCCACAATCACCATGAGGGTTTTTTTCTATGTACCCCATATTGAAAATTTAATAAGTAATTAGAATGACTTAATTAAGTACAAACTCGTTGATATTATGATATTACGGTAAATTTGATATGTACCTATAACTAAACTAGTAGTATAGGCAAAAATGTTATTATGTATTTAAAAATCAGATTACACTCGCCGCAGCTAACGATCTCCGCGTTCCGCCGACTAGTGGCCGAGTGGCGCTAGCACGCTCTCCCCGCACCCGCGCACCCCACTACTCGCGAAGAAAGAGGGCGCGACGGCGATTGTGGCTTTATTCTTCGTTGAAAACGTAATGCTTAAAATTGTGGCTTTTTAGACAACCTAATTATTTGATAACCTGTACCGTTTTTAATTGTTCTGTTGAACTGGTTATATGTGGTATGATGAGCAGAATCGAATTATGCAATAAAAAAACAAAGCCCCTATGTTCGTTAGGGCACTATTCGTAGGATACGACGCTTTGAGCACCCCGGCCTTGGAGAGGGTGTGTTACCGGCCATCTTATCGACACTCTCCCTTGTCCCGGGTGAGACGGTTATGTCGACGCAACCGGGATCGGAGGCTGTTTCTCCCTGACCCTCGCCTGGTGGTGCGGGGGCGTCTGCTGATCCCCCTGCCGCCCGTTCGTCACCTGTGGCGCTACCCTCCTCTACCTCAGTAAGCGTGCCTATGAACCAGAGGAGTTGATGCTTGGTGGGGGGAACGTTGACTAAGCTAACCCCCGCTGAGGTGGTCATTCCGTAAGTTAGTAGCGGGACCTCCTCCTGTATCGCGCGCTGCCTTGCTACCTCGGGCTGTCTGGCCACGTGGCGGTGTTTGACTGGCTGGCTTGCCCTATTGACTGCTGTGGCTATGACGTCAGTACGGGGTGTCGTGGCTGAGTGGGTTAGGTGAATGTTGCCGTTGAGTGCGTGCATCTCGCGGTTGTGGGCTAATGCCATCGCTCTACCGGCGCCGCTGCTGCCTGCCATCATCAGTGTGCTGATCGCGACATATGTGGGGGTCTCATTCCTGTGTTCACTCTTAAGCTCGATGTCGACCACCGGCATGTTCAACAGCTCAGCTGCGAGACAGAACGCACACACCTTCTTCTCGGTGAGGAGGGAGGCACAGGGCCCGTTGAGAATTAGGGCCTCCCCACCGATCCGAAGCATGTGATCCGCTCGCACGCCGCACGCTGCTCGTCCTAGTTCAGCTAAGGCCTCCGTACTGCTACGTCCTACGAGCTTACGGGTCTCTTCGTTTCCCGGAGCCACCTCATCTGGACCTTCCCCTGGGCTCTCCCTCCTTCGTTCGAGCTCGGGGTCACTCTTTAGAGCCCATATCTTGAGGTTCTCATATAGCAACCTACTTTCCCTCAGCTCACCACCCGAACGCCGGAGGCTGTTTAGCGAGACAAGCGCCAGTAGCCGCGAACAAACTGTCGCGCAAAAACGGGGGTCCATGTTCCCGTTGGCGATGAAGCCTCTAATACGGGTAAACTGCTCCTTAGTGCCCGCTATTCTTTTCGCGAGGATCTGTGCCTTGGCTGACATCTTCTTCCTCCTCTCGATTTTCGGAGAGGATGTAGGGCCCTCGTCTTCCTTTGGTTTGTCCCCTTTGAGGGCGCCCATTCTCACCTTGCCCTTCTCCGGCTGCTTGAGCTCCTCTTTGGACTTCTCGTCTAGAAAAGCATAGTCGGCTTCTGCCCCAAAACTCGGCGCTATAGATCCCAGAGCATTGTAGTAGCCCCCTTCCGCCAAGCCAAAACAGGCTAGTCGTGCGTCCTCCGGTCCCTGCGGCCCAGTTACTACAAACAGCTCGTCCAGGGAAAAGATGGGGAAGGGCGCCGCCATGAGGAGCTGTGCTGACCATGCGATATTGGTGGCTAGGTTATTATGGTCAAGAACGATGACTGCTACCTCGTCACCGTCAAGGTGCCACGTCTCCCCCCCCCCACCCATATGCTCCTGTTAGAGTGGAAGAATACTTCGTCCAGATACCTGGTATTTACGACGGCTACCGCCCATTCATCTGTTATGTCCGGAGACAGCTCGTAGGCGTACGGCTGTGGGCCTTTCAATGGTATGCCCCACTCCACGCCCGTGGGGAATCCTGTACTGTGGTGACGCATCGAATCATAAAGCCTGAGCTTTATCAGGTGGGCGCTGAGGTCCGCACAGCCTACCTGAGCTCCCGTACTAAGGACCGAGGAAAGTAGGGGGCTGGAGGAGAGGTACCTCCACACGTATTGGGGGTAGGTAGAATTCACTTGCCCGTCTTTTGAGGTGGGGTCCTCGGTGATCCTAGCAATCTCCGCTCCCATTGTCGAGAGGGTAAGCCCGCCGTCGTTGAATTCGGGCTCTTCTCCTACCCCTATCCACGTTAGCGGCCTACAGTCGGCGTCCCTGTGGTCTTCGAGCTCCTTCAACACCGGCCCCAGAGCCCTGTCTTCTGCTCCCCCCGTACCCGGGGCGCTAACCGCGCTCATTGTGTTAAGGAGCTGACCCATCTCCCTTCTCCTCCTGGCAGGCTCCGCTGCGCCTAGGGCCCCCCTCCACTGGGCTATCAACGCCGCTGCCCTTGCACTGGCAGTTACCCTGGGAACTGGTGTCGCCCGGCCCCTGGTCTCGAATGTATCCTCCTTTGAGCACCCCGGCCTTGGAGAGGGTGTGTTACCGGCCATCTTATCGACACTCTCCCTTGTCCCGGGTGAGACGGTTATGTCGACGCAACCGGGATCGGAGGCTGTTTCTCCCTGACCCTCGCCTGGTGGTGCGGGGGCGTCTGCTGATCCCCCTGCCGCCCGTTCGTCACCTGTGGCGCTACCCTCCTCTACCTCAGTAAGCGTGCCTATGAACCAGAGAAGTTGATGCTTGGTGGGGGGAACGTTGACTAAGCTAACCCCCGCTGAGGTGGTCATTCCGTAAGTTAGTAGCGGGACCTCCTCCTGTATCGCGCGCTGCCTTGCTACCTCGGGCTGTCTGGCCACGTGGCGGTGTTTGACTGGCTGGCTTGCCCTATTGACTGCTGTGGCTATGACGTCAGTACGGGGTGTCGTGGCTGAGTGGGTTAGGTGAATGTTGCCGTTGAGTGCGTGCATCTCGCGGTTGTGGGCTAATGCCATCGCTCTACCGGCGCCGCTGCTGCCTGCCATCATCAGTGTGCTGATCGCGACATATGTGGGGGTCTCATTCCTGTGTTCACTCTTAAGCTCGATGTCGACCACCGGCATGTTCAACAGCTCAGCTGCGAGACAGAACGCACACACCTTCTTCTCGGTGAGGAGGGAGGCACAGGGCCCGTTGAGAATTAGGGCCTCCCCACCGATCCGAAGCATGTGATCCGCTCGCACGCCGCACGCTGCTCGTCCTAGTTCAGCTAAGGCCTCCGTACTGCTACGTCCTACGAGCTTACGGGTCTCTTCGTTTCCCGGAGCCACCTCATCTGGACCTTCCCCTGGGCTCTCCCTCCTTCGTTCGAGCTTGGGGTCACTCTTTAGAGCCCATATCTTGAGGTTCTCATATAGCAACCTACTTTCCCTCAGCTCACCACCCGAACGCCGGAGGCTGTTTAGCGAGACAAGCGCCAGTAGCCGCGAACAAACTGTCGCGCAAAAACGGGGGTCCATGTTCCCGTTGGCGATGAAGCCTCTAATACGGGTAAACTGCTCCTTAGTGCCCGCTATTCTTTTCGCGAGGATCTGTGCCTTGGCTGACATCTTCTTCCTCCTCTCGATTTTCGGAGAGGATGTAGGGCCCTCGTCTTCCTTTGGTTTGTCCCCTTTGAGGGCGCCCATTCTCACCTTGCCCTTCTCCGGCTGCTTGAGCTCCTCTTTGGACTTCTCGTCTAGAAAAGCATAGTCGGCTTCTGCCCCAAAACTCGGCGCTATAGATCCCAGAGCATTGTAGTAGCCCCCTTCCGCCAAGCCAAAACAGGCTAGTCGTGCGTCCTCCGGTCCCTGCGGCCCAGTTACTACAAACAGCTCGTCCAGGGAAAAGATGGGGAAGGGCGCCGCCATGAGGAGCTGTGCTGACCATGCGATATTGGTGGCTGGGTTATTATGGTCAAGAACGATGACTGCTACCTCGTCACCGTCAAGGTGCCACGTCTCCCCCCCCCCACCCATATGCTCCTGTTAGAGTGGAAGAATACTTCGTCCAGATACCTGGTATTTACGACGGCTACCGCCCATTCATCTGTTATGTCCGGAGACAGCTCGTAGGCGTACGGCTGTGGGCCTTTCAATGGTATGCCCCACTCCACGCCCGTGGGGAATCCTGTACTGTGGTGACGCATCGAATCATAAAGCCTGAGCTTTATCAGGTGGGCGCTGAGGTCCGCACAGCCTACCTGAGCTCCCGTACTAAGGACCGAGGAAAGTAGGGGGCTGGAGGAGAGGTACCTCCACACGTATTGGGGGTAGGTAGAATTCACTTGCCCGTCTTTTGAGGTGGGGTCCTCGGTGATCCTAGCAATCTCCGCTCCCATTGTCGAGAGGGTAAGCCCGCCGTCGTTGAATTCGGGCTCTTCTCCTACCCCTATCCACGTTAGCGGCCTACAGTCGGCGTCCCTGTGGTCTTCGAGCTCCTTCAACACCGGCCCCAGAGCCCTGTCTTCTGCTCCCCCCGTACCCGGGGCGCTAACCGCGCTCATTGTGTTAAGGAGCTGACCCATCTCCCTTCTCCTCCTGGCAGGCTCCGCTGCGCCTAGGGCCCCCCTCCACTGGGCTATCAACGCCGCTGCCCTTGCACTGGCAGTTACCCTGGGAACTGGTGTCGCCCGGCCCCTGGTCTCGAATGTATCCTCCTTTGAGCACCCCGGCCTTGGAGAGGGTGTGTTACCGGCCATCTTATCGACACTCTCCCTTGTCCCGGGTGAGACGGTTATGTCGACGCAACCGGGATCGGAGGCTGTTTCTCCCTGACCCTCGCCTGGTGGTGCGGGGGCGTCTGCTGATCCCCCTGCCGCCCGTTCGTCACCTGTGGCGCTACCCTCCTCTACCTCAGTAAGCGTGCCTATGAACCAGAGGAGTTGATGCTTGGTGGGGGGAACGTTGACTAAGCTAACCCCCGCTGAGGTGGTCATTCCGTAAGTTAGTAGCGGGACCTCCTCCTGTATCGCGCGCTGCCTTGCTACCTCGGGCTGTCTGGCCACGTGGCGGTGTTTGACTGGCTGGCTTGCCCTATTGACTGCTGTGGCTATGACGTCAGTACGGGGTGTCGTGGCTGAGTGGGTTAGGTGAATGTTGCCGTTGAGTGCGTGCATCTCGCGGTTGTGGGCTAATGCCATCGCTCTACCGGCGCCGCTGCTGCCTGCCATCATCAGTGTGCTGATCGCGACATATGTGGGGGTCTCATTCCTGTGTTCACTCTTAAGCTCGATGTCGACCACCGGCATGTTCAACAGCTCAGCTGCGAGACAGAACGCACACACCTTCTTCTCGGTGAGGAGGGAGGCACAGGGCCCGTTGAGAATTAGGGCCTCCCCACCGATCCGAAGCATGTGATCCGCTCGCACGCCGCACGCTGCTCGTCCTAGTTCAGCTAAGGCCTCCGTACTGCTACGTCCTACGAGCTTACGGGTCTCTTCGTTTCCCGGAGCCACCTCATCTGGACCTTCCCCTGGGCTCTCCCTCCTTCGTTCGAGCTCGGGGTCACTCTTTAGAGCCCATATCTTGAGGTTCTCATATAGCAACCTACTTTCCCTCAGCTCACCACCCGAACGCCGGAGGCTGTTTAGCGAGACAAGCGCCAGTAGCCGCGAACAAACTGTCGCGCAAAAACGGGGGTCCATGTTCCCGTTGGCGATGAAGCCTCTAATACGGGTAAACTGCTCCTTAGTGCCCGCTATTCTTTTCGCGAGTATCTGTGCCTTGGCTGACATCTTCTTCCTCCTCTCGATTTTCGGAGAGGATGTAGGGCCCTCGTCTTGCTTTGGTTTGTCCCCTTTGAGGGCGCCCATTCTCACCTTGCCCTTCTCCGGCTGCTTGAGCTCCTCTTTGGACTTCTCGTCTAGAAAAGCATAGTCGGCTTCTGCCCCAAAACTCGGCGCTATAGATCCCAGAGCATTGTAGTAGCCCCCTTCCGCCAAGCCAAAACAGGCTAGTCGTGCGTCCTCCGGTCCCTGCGGCCCAGTTACTACAAACAGCTCGTCCAGGGAAAAGATGGGGAAGGGCGCCGCCATGAGGAGCTGTGCTGACCATGCGATATTGGTGGCTGGGTTATTATGGTCAAGAACGATGACTGCTACCTCGTCACCGTCAAGGTGCCACGTCTCCCCCCCCCACCCATATGCTCCTGTTAGAGTGGAAGAATACTTCGTCCAGATACCTGGTATTTACGACGGCTACCGCCCATTCATCTGTTATGTCCGGAGACAGCTCGTAGGCGTACGGCTGTGGGCCTTTCAATGGTATGCCCCACTCCACGCCCGTGGGGAATCCTGTACTGTGGTGACGCATCGAATCATAAAGCCTGAGCTTTATCAGGTGGGCGCTGAGGTCCGCACAGCCTACCTGAGCTCCCGTACTAAGGACCGAGGAAAGTAGGGGGCTGGAGGAGAGGTACCTCCACACGTATTGGGGGTAGGTAGAATTCACTTGCCCGTCTTTCGAGGTGGGGTCCTCGGTGATCCTAGCAATCTCCGCTCCCATTGTCGAGAGGGTAAGCCCGCCGTCGTTGAATTCGGGCTCTTCTCCTACCCCTATCCACGTTAGCGGCCTACAGTCGGCGTCCCTGTGGTCTTCGAGCTCCTTCAACACCGGCCCCAGAGCCCTGTCTTCTGCTCCCCCCGTACCCGGGGCGCTAACCGCGCTCATTGTGTTAAGGAGCTGACCCATCTCCCTTCTCCTCCTGGCAGGCTCCGCTGCGCCTAGGGCCCCCCTCCACTGGGCTATCAACGCCGCTGCCCTTGCACTGGCAGTTACCCTGGGAACTGGTGTCGCCCGGCCCCTGGTCTCGAATGTATCCTCCTTTGAGCACCCCGGCCTTGGAGAGGGTGTGTTACCGGCCATCTTATCGACACTCTCCCTTGTCCCGGGTGAGACGGTTATGTCGACGCAACCGGGATCGGAGGCTGTTTCTCCCTGACCCTCGCCTGGTGGTGCGGGGGCGTCTGCTGATCCCCCTGCCGCCCGTTCGTCACCTGTGGCGCTACCCTCCTCTACCTCAGTAAGCGTGCCTATGAACCAGAGGAGTTGATGCTTGGTGGGGGGAACGTTGACTAAGCTAACCCCCGCTGAGGTGGTCATTCCGTAAGTTAGTAGCGGGACCTCCTCCTGTATCGCGCGCTGCCTTGCTACCTCGGGCTGTCTGGCCACGTGGCGGTGTTTGACTGGCTGGCTTGCCCTATTGACTGCTGTGGCTATGACGTCAGTACGGGGTGTCGTGGCTGAGTGGGTTAGGTGAATGTTGCCGTTGAGTGCGTGCATCTCGCGGTTGTGGGCTAATGCCATCGCTCTACCGGCGCCGCTGCTGCCTGCCATCATCAGTGTGCTGATCGCGACATATGTGGGGGTCTCATTCCTGTGTTCACTCTTAAGCTCGATGTCGACCACCGGCATGTTCAACAGCTCAGCTGCGAGACAGAACGCACACACCTTCTTCTCGGTGAGGAGGGAGGCACAGGGCCCGTTGAGAATTAGGGCCTCCCCACCGATCCGAAGCATGTGATCCGCTCGCACGCCGCACGCTGCTCGTCCTAGTTCAGCTAAGGCCTCCGTACTGCTACGTCCTACGAGCTTACGGGTCTCTTCGTTTCCCGGAGCCACCTCATCTGGACCTTCCCCTGGGCTCTCCCTCCTTCGTTCGAGCTCGGGGTCACTCTTTAGAGCCCATATCTTGAGGTTCTCATATAGCAACCTACTTTCCCTCAGCTCACCACCCGAACGCCGGAGGCTGTTTAGCGAGACAAGCGCCAGTAGCCGCGAACAAACTGTCGCGCAAAAACGGGGGTCCATGTTCCCGTTGGCGATGAAGCCTCTAATACGGGTAAACTGCTCCTTAGTGCCCGCTATTCTTTTCGCGAGGATCTGTGCCTTGGCTGACATCTTCTTCCTCCTCTCGATTTTCGGAGAGGATGTAGGGCCCTCGTCTTCCTTTGGTTTGTCCCCTTTGAGGGCGCCCATTCTCACCTTGCCCTTCTCCGGCTGCTTGAGCTCCTCTTTGGACTTCTCGTCTAGAAAAGCATAGTCGGCTTCTGCCCCAAAACTCGGCGCTATAGATCCCAGAGCATTGTAGTAGCCCCCTTCCGCCAAGCCAAAACAGGCTAGTCGTGCGTCCTCCGGTCCCTGCGGCCCAGTTACTACAAACAGCTCGTCCAGGGAAAAGATGGGGAAGGGCGCCGCCATGAGGAGCTGTGCTGACCATGCGATATTGGTGGCTGGGTTATTATGGTCAAGAACGATGACTGCTACCTCGTCACCGTCAAGGTGCCACGTCTCCCCCCCCACCCATATGCTCCTGTTAGAGTGGAAGAATACTTCGTCCAGATACCTGGTATTTACGACGGCTACCGCCCATTCATCTGTTATGTCCGGAGACAGCTCGTAGGCGTACGGCTGTGGGCCTTTCAATGGTATGCCCCACTCCACGCCCGTGGGGAATCCTGTACTGTGGTGACGCATCGAATCATAAAGCCTGAGCTTTATCAGGTGGGCGCTGAGGTCCGCACAGCCTACCTGAGCTCCCGTACTAAGGACCGAGGAAAGTAGGGGGCTGGAGGAGAGGTACCTCCACACGTATTGGGGGTAGGTAGAATTCACTTGCCCGTCTTTTGAAGTGGGGTCCTCGGTGATCCTAGCAATCTCCGCTCCCATTGTCGAGAGGGTAAGCCCGCCGTCGTTGAATTCGGGCTCTTCTCCTACCCCTATCCACGTTAGCGGCCTACAGTCGGCGTCCCTGTGGTCTTCGAGCTCCTTCAACACCGGCCCCAGAGCCCTGTCTTCTGCTCCCCCCGTACCCGGGGCGCTAACCGCGCTCATTGTGTTAAGGAGCTGGCCCATCTCCCTTCTCCTCCTGGCAGGCTCCGCTGCGCCTAGGGCCCCCCTCCACTGGGCTATCAACGCCGCTGCCCTTGCACTGGCAGTTACCCTGGGAACTGGTGTCGCCCGGCCCCTGGTCTCGAATGTATCCTCCTTTGAGCACCCCGGCCTTGGAGAGGGTGTGTTACCGGCCATCTTATCGACACTCTCCCTTGTCCCGGGTGAGACGGTTATGTCGACGCAACCGGGATCAGAGGCTGTTTCTCCCTGACCCTCGCCTGGTGGTGCGGGGGCGTCTGCTGATCCCCCTGCCGCCCGTTCGTCACCTGTGGCGCTACCCTCCTCTACCTCAGTAAGCGTGCCTATGAACCAGAGGAGTTGATGCTTGGTGGGGGGAACGTTGACTAAGCTAACCCCCGCTGAGGTGGTCATTCCGTAAGTTAGTAGCGGGACCTCCTCCTGTATCGCGCGCTGCCTTGCTACCTCGGGCTGTCTGGCCACGTGGCGGTGTTTGACTGGCTGGCTTGCCCTATTGACTGCTGTGGCTATGACGTCAGTACGGGGTGTCGTGGCTGAGTGGGTTAGGTGAATGTTGCCGTTGAGTGCGTGCATCTCGCGGTTGTGGGCTAATGCCATCGCTCTACCGGCGCCGCTGCTGCCTGCCATCATCAGTGTGCTGATCGCGACATATGTGGGGGTCTCATTCCTGTGTTCACTCTTAAGCTCGATGTCGACCACCGGCATGTTCAACAGCTCAGCTGCGAGACAGAACGCACACACCTTCTTCTCGGTGAGGAGGGAGGCACAGGGCCCGTTGAGAATTAGGGCCTCCCCACCGATCCGAAGCATGTGATCCGCTCGCACGCCGCACGCTGCTCGTCCTAGTTCAGCTAAGGCCTCCGTACTGCTACGTCCTACGAGCTTACGGGTCTCTTCGTTTCCCGGAGCCACCTCATCTGGACCTTCCCCTGGGCTCTCCCTCCTTCGTTCGAGCTCGGGGTCACTCTTTAGAGCCCATATCTTGAGGTTCTCATATAGCAACCTACTTTCCCTCAGCTCACCACCCGAACGCCGGAGGCTGTTTAGCGAGACAAGCGCCAGTAGCCGCGAACAAACTGTCGCGCAAAAACGGGGGTCCATGTTCCCGTTGGCGATGAAGCCTCTAATACGGGTAAACTGCTCCTTAGTGCCCGCTATTCTTTTCGCGAGGATCTGTGCCTTGGCTGACATCTTCTTCCTCCTCTCGATTTTCGGAGAGGATGTAGGGCCCTCGTCTTCCTTTGGTTTGTCCCCTTTGAGGGCGCCCATTCTCACCTTGCCCTTCTCCGGCTGCTTGAGCTCCTCTTTGGACTTCTCGTCTAGAAAAGCATAGTCGGCTTCTGCCCCAAAACTCGGCGCTATAGATCCCAGAGCATTGTAGTAGCCCCCTTCCGCCAAGCCAAAACAGGCTAGTCGTGCGTCCTCCGGTCCCTGCGGCCCAGTTACTACAAACAGCTCGTCCAGGGAAAAGATGGGGAAGGGCGCCGCCATGAGGAGCTGTGCTGACCATGCGATATTGGTGGCTGGGTTATTATGGTCAAGAACGATGACTGCTACCTCGTCACCGTCAAGGTGCCACGTCTCCCCCCCCACCCATATGCTCCTGTTAGAGTGGAAGAATACTTCGTCCAGATACCTGGTATTTACGACGGCTACCGCCCATTCATCTGTTATGTCCGGAGACAGCTCGTAGGCGTACGGCTGTGGGCCTTTCAATGGTATGCCCCACTCCACGCCCGTGGGGAATCCTGTACTGTGGTGACGCATCGAATCATAAAGCCTGAGCTTTATCAGGTGGGCGCTGAGGTCCGCACAGCCTACCTGAGCTCCCGTACTAAGGACCGAGGAAAGTAGGGGGCTGGAGGAGAGGTACCTCCACACGTATTGGGGGTAGGTAGAATTCACTTGCCCGTCTTTCGAGGTGGGGTCCTCGGTGATCCTAGCAATCTCCGCTCCCATTGTCGAGAGGGTAAGCCCGCCGTCGTTGAATTCGGGCTCTTCTCCTACCCCTATCCACGTTAGCGGCCTACAGTCGGCGTCCCTGTGGTCTTCGAGCTCCTTCAACACCGGCCCCAGAGCCCTGTCTTCTGCTCCCCCCGTACCCGGGGCGCTAACCGCGCTCATTGTGTTAAGGAGCTGACCCATCTCCCTTCTCCTCCTGGCAGGCTCCGCTGCGCCTAGGGCCCCCCTCCACTGGGCTATCAACGCCGCTGCCCTTGCACTGGCAGTTACCCTGGGAACTGGTGTCGCCCGGCCCCTGGTCTCGAATGTATCCTCCTTTGAGCACCCCGGCCTTGGAGAGGGTGTGTTACCGGCCATCTTATCGACACTGTCCCTTGTCCCGGGTGAGACGGTTATGTCGACGCAACCGGGATCGGAGGCTGTTTCTCCCTGACCCTCGCCTGGTGGTGCGGGAGCGTCTGCTGATCCCCCTGCCGCCCGTTCGTCACCTGTGGCGCTACCCTCCTCTACCTCAGTAAGCGTGCCTATGAACCAGAGGAGTTGATGCTTGGTGGGGGGAACGTTGACTAAGCTAACCCCCGCTGAGGTGGTCATTCCGTAAGTTAGTAGCGGGACCTCCTCCTGTATCGCGCGCTGCCTTGCTACCTCGGGCTGTCTGGCCACGTGGCGGTGTTTGACTGGCTGGCTTGCCCTATTGACTGCTGTGGCTATGACGTCAGTACGGGGTGTCGTGGCTGAGTGGGTTAGGTGAATGTTGCCGTTGAGTGCGTGCATCTCGCGGTTGTGGGCTAATGCCATCGCTCTACCGGCGCCGCTGCTGCCTGCCATCATCAGTGTGCTGATCGCGACATATGTGGGGGTCTCATTCCTGTGTTCACTCTTAAGCTCGATGTCGACCACCGGCATGTTCAACAGCTCAGCTGCGAGACAGAACGCACACACCTTCTTCTCGGTGAGGAGGGAGGCACAGGGCCCGTTGAGAATTAGGGCCTCCCCACCGATCCGAAGCATGTGATCCGCTCGCACGCCGCACGCTGGTCGTCCTAGTTCAGCTAAGGCCTCCGTACTGCTACGTCCTACGAGCTTACGGGTCTCTTCGTTTCCTGGAGCCACCTCATCTGGACCTTCCCCTGGGCTCTCCCTCCTTCGTTCGAGCTCGGGGTCACTCTTTAGAGCCCATATCTTGAGGTTCTCATATAGCAACCTACTTTCCCTCAGCTCACCACCCGAACGCCGGAGGCTGTTTGTTAACCTTTGAGTAAAAGTTTTTAACGTGGATACACACAATTAAAGACTTGAACTTGTACACGAGATATTATATTGTAAAATATAGTTACTGGAATAAGAAAAAGAAAAAATACATGAGCAACGCATTGGCGAATATTTAAAAGTCATTCAACATTCAAATCAACTTAGACAGAATAGAATCAGAACCATAAATCAAACTGTGACTGTATCAAAGAAGGTCAACATTCAACACTTCCCCTCAATCACTGTTTGAACTCAAACATCACCACTGGCTCAACTGGCTTAAGAAAAACCTAAGCGCAAGTTCATAACACAGAACTTATGTTTAGGAGCACACAAAGATTTAGTTAGTACATCAGCCACCATTTCCTGAGTAGGTAAATAATTCAACTTGATTACATGATTATTCACAGCCTCCCTAACATAGTGGTACCTGATATCTATGTGCTTAGTCCTCCTATGAAACACTGGATTGACACTAAGTTTCTGAGCAGACTGATTGTCATTGAACAAACCGACGATTAACCCAGAACTACCAGTCAATTCAGTAACCAAGTCCCTAAGACAACGTGCCTCCTTAGCAGCCTCACTAAGAGCAACGTACTCAGCCTCAGTACTTGATAAACTAACACATGTTTGTTTTCTGCATTCCCAGGAGATGGTGTTTCCCCCATACTTAAAAACAAACCCCGAAAATGATTTTCGGTCGCGTACGTCACCGCCCCAGTCCGCATCTACAAACCCCTCAATGTTAACATGACCCGACCTTCTAAACACAAGACTAACGTTTTGAGTTCCTTTAAGATACCTCAATACACGTTTCGCAGCCCTCCAGTGTTCCATAGTATGACACGTATTAAACTGGCTTAAGTACGAAACTGCATACGTAATATCTGGCCGTGTAAAAACACTCAGATACATAAGGGAACCTATCAATTCCCTATACGGAACATTACCTTCGCCTAACACACTCGTATCAGTAAACTTAATGTTTGGGTCCAAAGGAGTCTGGACTGGTTTGCATTCCGACATACCGAAACTGTCGAGCAAGCGCTCAATATACCTCGCCTGACAAAGCTTAAGAGTTTTGTTCGTCCTCTCACGCTCTAATGTGACCCCGAGAACATGCCGCACCGCACCTAAGTCCTTAATCTTAAATGGTTTACGTAAACTCTCTTTCAGCTCTTCAGCCATGCGTGCATCATTGTAACACACAATGAAATCGTCGACGTACAAGGCAATGTAAACAACCGACTTACCATTTCTTTTATAGAAGATACATTGTTCAAGTTGGCATTGAACAAAACCTGTCAGCAGAAGCACGTCCTTCACCCTCTGATACCAAGCTCGTGAAGCTTGTTTCAGTCCATAGACTGCCTTTTTCAATCTGTAGACTTTATTTTCTTCACCAGGTGAAATGAACCCCTCCGGTTGAAAACATAAAAATTTCCTCATCTAAATTACCATTTAGGAACGCCGTCTGTACGTCCAGATGGTCCATATCGAGTTCCATGTCTACGGCTATCGCCAACAATAGTCGCAACGAACTATACCGTACTACCGGTGAAAACGTCTCAAAATAATCTTCACCATACGTTTGGGTAAAACCCTTGGCTACTAACCTAGCCTTATATCGGGCTATCTTCCCCTCGGCGTCACACTTAATTTTGAAGATCCATTTATTCCGAACCACGTTTTTGCCTATAGGACGATCCACCAACTCCCAAGCCTCATGCTGGTTGAACGAATCAATCTCCACCTGCATAGCTTGCTGCCACAAGTCGCTCTGCCCTGAGCCTAGAGCTTCCTTAACAGTGCGCGGTTCAGTTGGGATCTCATCATGTGCGTACAAACCCTTAGGTTGTCTAGATCTAAGATTGTACCTCGGTTCCGGAGGTTCTACCACCTCCTCAACGCTATCTTCAAAAACCAAAGTGTCGTCGCCGCCATCATCACCGCTCGCAGACACAACCGGTTCAACATTCCTCGTTACCGGCTCTTCAGTGACAAACTCCCGAGCTGCATCACCAACCACCTCACTCTCAGGCACGCTTGACTTCCACTCACTGTTGGAATCGTCAACTTCTTCCCCTGAAAGAAATATTTCTATAGTGGGTGATCCATGTCCAGTTCCTAGCTTTCTGGCTGGGAACACACTTTCATTAAATTTGACATCACGGCTTCTTTTAATATTATGTGTCTCAGAGTCATACAACCTGTAAGATCTTCCATTGTCTTCATAACCGACAAAAATATATTTCTTACTCTTAGGTTGCAACTTATTTCGCTTAACGTCATGGATATGTATAAAGGCCTCGCAACCGAAAATCCGTAAGTGGTCATACTTTACCCTATTACCCGACCAAACCTCTTCGGGCGTTTTCCCACCTAATCTACTAGACGGAGACCGATTAATAAGGTACCCGGCAGTGTTAGCCGCCTCAGCCCACATCTTGTGATCCAAACCCGCGTGATACAACATACAACGTACCCGTTCCAAAAGAGTTCTGTTCAACCTCTCTGCCGCACCATTCATTTGAGGCGAATACGGAACAGTGACCTGGTGCACAATACCCTTCTGTCTGAAGAATGAGCTTAGCTCTTTATTTACGTACTCCGTACCGTTATCACTGCGTATTGCCTTTACCTTGGATTCACATTGGTTTTCCACGAGCCTAACAAAGTCCATGGTGACGCTAGCTACTTCGCTCTTATTTTTCAAGAAGTACAAGAATACTTTCCGCGAGTGATCATCCAGAAAAGTTAAAATGTACCGCTTACCTGAGTGGGACGCAAGAGGAATCGAACACAAGTCTGTATGCACCAGATCTAACCGCTTAGCCGCTACGTCACGACCAGATTTCTTGAACGGAAATCTTATTTGTTTTCCAAGAATACAAACATCGCAATTATTTGTAATTTCTGTATTCTGAAAATCAATAACGTGTGACAGTGACTTTAAGCTGTCATAACTCAAATGACCCAACCTATGGTGCCAAGACTCCTTTGAAACCTCTTTATTTACACTACTTAAAGCTACCGCGTTAGTATGCAGTTTGTATACCCCGCCATCAGACCTAACATTAGCTATACAAGATTTATTTCTAAAAATCTTACAAGTAGACTCAATAAACTCCACTCTAAGCCCTTTAACTGCTAAACTATTTACAGACAGTAAATTAACACTCATTCCCGGAATGTACATCACTTCTTTAAGAGTCAAAACATAATCTCTGAGTTTCAAACACACATTACCGATACCTACGCATTTCAAAGTCTGTCCGCTTGCCACGTTCACCTCTACACTCCTTGTAGAAAAATCGTGTATCCAGTCTCGCCGTCCCGTCATGTGACTCGACGCACCCGAGTCTACGTACCACGTGTCAGCCAAGAACCGAGTCGCGACCATCGCAACACTTTTCTGGGTACACTCCTTCTTAACGTGACCAGACTTCCCGCAGTTCCAACACCTCGGCTTCTTCTCTTGGCGCCTCTTACCAGACCTTTTCTCTGACTTATCAGCAATCAGGCAATCTCCACCTTTGCAATTATCAGACCACTTCGTATTCTGTAGCAGTTTAGCCTTCACGAAGTCACTGGTTAGGTCACTCACACTACTCTCCAAGGCCATGATCATTGGATCAAACTTAGGAGGTAATCCCTGAAGAATAATCGCCGCCAGGAACTCATCGTCAATCGGTTTATTTACAGCCGCCAACTGTTGCGACAACGACAAACATTCGCCAACATATTTGTCCATATTACCACCAAAGTCGTCTAACTTTACCGAGCACAGCATCCGCAACAGTTTTAATCTCCTGCCTATGCCCTTATCGTCATACGCCTTCTCCAGGTTCAACCAGGCATCCTTACTTGTCTTCGCAGTCATCACGTGGGACACGCATGAAGCGTCCACTGACAGGCAGATCTTAGCCAACGCCCTTTCATTCTTACGCCGTTTCAGCTCCAGATTAGACTTATCGCACTCCGGATACCCGTCGATAGAACACCAAAGATCGTCATGGATAAGCAGGTTTCTCATATTAAACTTCCAGAGGAGGTAATTGTCTCGCCCCTTCAGTTTCTCAATACAAAGCCCACTTACGCTTCCGCCTCCTGCAGACATAGTTGCCAGGTCTTGTTCGCTCATTGTATCTTAGTAAAATTCCATATCTTTGCGCACTCTGGGCCCATAACCCTGTTAACCTTTGAGTAAAAGTTTTTAACGTGGATACACACAATTAAAGACTTGAACTTGTACACGAGATATTATATTGTAAAATATAGTTACTGGAATAAGAAAAAGAAAAAATACATGAGCAACGCATTGGCGAATATTTAAAAGTCATTCAACATTCAAATCAACTTAGACAGAATAGAATCAGAACCATAAATCAAACTGTGACTGTATCAAAGAAGGTCAACATTCAACACTGTTTAGCGAGACAAGCGCCAGTAGCCGCGAACAAACTGTCGCGCAAAAACGGGGGTCCATGTTCCCGTTGGCGATGAAGCCTCTAATACGGGTAAACTGCTCCTTAGTGCCCGCTATTCTTTTCGCGAGGATCTGTGCCTTGGCTGACATCTTCTTCCTCCTCTCGATTTTCGGAGAGGATGTAGGGCCCTCGTCTTCCTTTGGTTTGTCCCCTTTGAGGGCGCCCATTCTCACCTTGCCCTTCTCCGGCTGCTTGAGCTCCTCTTTGGACTTCTCGTCTAGAAAAGCATAGTCGGCTTCTGCCCCAAAACTCGGCGCTATAGATCCCAGAGCATTGTAGTAGCCCGCTTCCGCCAAGCCACGGAGCGTGCCCACCTGCAACTCGCGTGTCGAGAGGGACATCGAACCATACTGGCTGACCGTATTGTCAATCAGTTCCCGAGCGGCCGTTCCCACGTTGCCCGACCACTCAACGGCTGAACTGGGGGCAATGCTATTATCGGCTTCGGAGGGTTGTGCCACTCTCCCCCCATCATTCCTATCCGTCCCATCTTGTGCCCTGCTGCACCCCTCCTCTTCTCCTATCCTGAAGGATTTGACCACCGGTGTGCCAGGAGGTGGCTTCCCCACCAGGGTGTCCGAAGTATCGGAATCACTTGATAGTAAGTGGCGCTCCTGTAGCTCTGATAGGAGGGCGGGCATTACTGCAGCGATTTCATCCGTGTGCTGACGCAATACCTGCCTGCACTCTCTGGCCTTATTAGACCTCCCTCCCTCCTCCTTTTCTCTTTTCGCGAGGGCTCGCTCCGCCTTGCGTCTCTCTGATACCCTCTTGTTGCTGGCCAGAACAGCGCCTATTGGCCCTGAGCTCGGAGCCTCCGTGCTAGAGCCCGACCCACTCTGGCCCCCGCTGGCGTCCTCGAATTCACCGCCGCTGGTGAATTCTCGTGATGCATCATGGGCCCTAGCACGGCCAGCCCTGTCCGCCTCTCTCGCCATACGGCGTGTTATCACGCCTTTGTACGTGGTCCCATCTTCCCCCGCGGCAACCCCGTACAACTTCGCTACTTGTAACTTTCTCTCAAATGTTCTTCTAGACATATTGAATTTTGACGCTAAGCGCTCATCTGATTCGCTGGTTCTTATTTTTACTAAATAAACCCGTAAAATAGTGGCAGGATATTCAGATCTCACACGAAGAGATGGAGTTTGTTGTAGAATGGAGTTAAATTGAGTTTTAGTTAAAGACGTCCAAAAATGCAGCTCGTCATCATCAAATTCTTCAATATTTTCAAAGTTCATTTGGTTTCGACGCTCATATCTCCATTTGTACAGACTTATTAGGTCTAGCACATGTGCACTATTAAATTCAAGTGTTATCTGACCATTCGCAAGTATATCCCAATCATTTGTCATTACATGAGGCTGGCAAGCTCGTGCTAGATTGGATACATATAAATTGTGATTATGTAATAGATAAAATCTGGCGTATATTGGCACACCTCGTGTTACAATGTTCCTGCAGTTTTGAAATATACAGCGTCGTGCAGTATTTGATGGTCGTAAATATCCAGGAATAGTAAGTACACCTTGACCCTCGACTGCTATTCCTTTATGTACTTGACCATGTGGCTGCTCTTGTATATTCTGATTGTGCACACCGCGATCTAATCTTTGCCAGCAAGGATGACATATTGATCTTGTACCATCAAAAGGAATCTGAAATAAATAAAATATAACAGTTAATGTTTGTCATCTACGAGACATTATTTTTCAATTATTTACACATTTGACATTATTTGACATTATTTTTAAATATTATTATCAAGATGACTAAAGATAACAATGGATAGCTTGATAAACATCATTTATATTACATAGGCAAGGTTTTCATTTTATTATTTAGAATATAATTGTAGCAGCCTATATGCAGTACTTACTTAGCTATGGTCATGTGCTTGACAAGTTGTTTATGACATTGACATTTTCTGATATAAAAAGATTTGAACAATCGAAAAATCGAGTTTTATTTTCCTAAAAGATACCATAATTCGTGAGCTCTCAAACTGACGTGGCTTTCATGATTGTCCAGTATTAGTAAAATAGGATCATCTGCAGATGGTTTTGTAAATGCTTTGAAATGCTGAAGCCAATCAACGAAAATTGATTCAGTTCTCCAGCCGGAGTTAGAAACACAAGCCACCATTTTACTATTCCTGCCCTTCATAAACAGTGCATTCATTCGCTTTCTTTTAAATATAAAAAATGGGGGAATGTATGTGCCTCCAGCATTAAAACAATCTATAACTGTAGTCAAGGAACCACGTTCTGCGCTGGTACATTTACCTCCTTGTTTTAATCCTTTCGGTTTCGGTTTAGATTGAATTCGGCTTAAATTGGTATTTTATCATGAGAGTTTTTAAATTTTCAAAAAATATATCTGTTTCTTCTTGATTAAATGCTGTGATTCTATTTATTGAAGTATTAGCTTCTGGTCTTCGAAGTGATATATTGGGGTGTCTCGCCATAAAATTATAATACCAATCTATACCTTCCATTTTGGTATCTTTATTGAAGTCATTTGCTATGTTATTAGCAGCGGCAAAATCAAATGCTATTTTTCTTAGGGTAGGAATTGTTATCCCAAAGAAGGCTTCGCAAGATTTTAAAATGAATTCGACCAGTTCGTTTTCTTGAGATTCTAACACAGGCTTTTTTCACTTGATCAAAAAGGGTCGCTCTGGGAATGCCATACTTCTCAGCCGCCTGTCGAAAAGGAGTATTTTCCTTTAATTTCTCGCACAACTCTTTGTAAAGTTGCAATGGTGTTCTGTTATCCAACCAGATACATTTGCAAGCCCTAAAGCACCAGTTGGACCATTCCTGAGCATATGTTCTTTAAAATGAACATGGGGAAATATGAAAGCAGAAGGAATACTTCCACCAGAAGCATTTGCAAAAGCCAGCATAGTTACAAGCGAGCCACGTTCAGTTGAGCTGATCTGACCAACTCTTTTAGCACCTGCTTGCGCAACTATTTTTGGTGCATTAGTTACAGTAGTGCACCCAGTTTCGTCTAAATTCCATAAAATATTTGGAGAGAAATTATGCTTAAGATAACATTTCTCCAAGTTATTAAAAAAGTTTTGAACATTATGTCTGTTGAAACTTGTAGTTTTTGCTAACGAAGGATTCTCAGGTTTTCTTACACTTAGAGAATCATGCCTATTCAAAAAGCCTTTCAGCCAGTCTAAACTCGCGGTATTATTTGTCTCCCACGAAGGTGGTATACCAAGTCCTAGACGAGTAGCATACTGATATGCAAGTTCTCTGACTTGTTTAGTTGTCAAGCCATGGCACATTTTTGCGGAGGTCTTTAAGTAACCTGCCAGAGAACATTCTTGATCTGTAGTGAACACTTTTTGATTGCCAATGTTTGTTTCATAAACAAAAGATGTTGTTTCAGATGCTTTCGCTTTTAAGACCAATCTGTGCAAATATGATTTACTTACTTTGAATGCTTTGGCAGCCGATCTCACAGAAATCCCTTTCTGTAAGACTTCATTCACAGCTTCTTCAATTGTGTATGCATCGACACGTGTTCTTTTTTAGGTGGCATTTTCAAACTACAAAGAAGATAAATTTATTAGCTACTGTAAAACCAACATTTAAATTTATGAAAGGGAGTGTCCCTTTCATAAATATGATACACAAATTAAAAACATAACCACAAAATCTATAATTTTAAATATCTTACTAACCTTTCGTTCTTGTATCTGTCAGTATTTTATTCTATTCTATTTTAGATAAGACAGGAGCGTGAAGTTAGGCGCGAATGGATATGCATTGGGGTTGCCATACAACAATAATAGTGTCGTTTCGAAGCGATTTTTATTTTGTTGGTAATTTGAATTGTCCCTTTCATGCCACCTCTCCCCTACCCACATAACAACAACGCGAGAAACGGTCAGACAAATAGATAATGTAATGTTGCAACTTACCTGCGTTTAATGCGACTGCGTTCTTGTCTTCTATCTTCATCAATAGCTACTGCTTTTACAAAAGGCCCTTGTCATCTGATGAAGAACTCATCATTAGGCCTCCCGCTCAACAAACACGCCCAGATCTAAAGTCGTCCTCTAAAAAAGCCATAAATATGAGTGAGAATAAACTTAGTAAAAGTTACTTTTACGAAATCACATAAATTTAAAACTCCGTTACTAAACTAAGTGATATGTAGAGAGCGTAATAAAACGACCGTATGCTTGGAACGCTAGTTTAATACTGCAACCGCGCGCCGAATCACGCCATTGCGGCGGTATGCGCGTACGTACTTACGTAGGTACATATACATCACTCCTTCACACTTAGATTTTGAAACCAGCAATGCGATTCTGTAACCATCTCACCGTGAAAACCTAGGTGAAGTGAGCGTGGAGTGAGCTGTCAATAGTGTCAATTCCTAACAAAAACAAACTCACTTCACCTAAGTTTTCACGGTGAGATTTTTACAGAATCGACCGGCTGGTGACAATATAAATATCAACTATGTAAGTGCAAAATGTTGTAGGTATTTAAAAGTATTTCTTATAATCGACTATTGTCCTAGTGCGCTTCGAGAGTGGCTGAAGTTTCTGATGGTAAGTCAACAATGTCGGACACATTGTCTTGGTACTTGGGGAATTTGAAAATTTAAATAAATGTTTTGAGTTTGAGTTTGAATAAATGTTTTGAGTTTGGACCGATTTCCCTCGGGCACAACAATTTCACCCTGCCCTGGTGGTCGGTGGCGTTGCTACATTATCGGCGGCCATTCCCTCACTGTCGGTTGCCTCACAATCACCCCATTCCTCACCATCATCATCATCAGTGGTGCATTCCGCACCTAGTGCTACAGACTCATCAATAGCTTCTTGACTAGTATTAACTGTATCGGGCGGTTGAAACTGATGTGACACCATCACATGTTCGACAAGAAATAATAAAAAAGAACACTTCTACTTCAAGCAGTTAAATAATATTAATGTAGTTATATTAATATACCTTCATGAATTATATCTTCAAATTCTACAATATTTTCACCGGTACTTAGTTCACCAGTAAAGTTTTTATGCATACTAAGTGCTTCATAATCGCCATTATTTGCATGTCTTAACGGTTCTACATGGGTATCAACCAGTGAAGAATCTGCAAAGGAACATTTTCACAACTGACTTCAAAAGCAGCAAGTACTCTGTAAGAATTCGAGTCTTACGATTTAGTCTCAAGTAATTTTAAGGAATTGTAAAACCAAAAGTATGATTCAAAAACAAATATACGAAACAAATATATTGTATGAACTGAATAATATTATTATTACTTATATTAAAACATAGAGATACCTACATACCTCGATTAAGTGTTCGTGTGTCAGATGATGAGGAACTACTGGATGAAGTACTTGAAGAGCTACTAGAACTCGATGATGAGTCACTGCTCGATGGGGATAAAGATCCTTTGCGCTTTATTGTCTCCACTGATTGATCTTCTTTTATGGCACTACCTAAAATATTTTATTTTAATTAAATAAAATAATCTAATAAATAATTTTTGATGTAACATAGATTTTAATTATAATAAAAATTCACTTACCGTCGCAAATAGTATCGATTTCTTGAACAACCCACAAAGCCATTCTTTACCTGCAGTCTTTGTTTCTCGATTAAATCTGTGTGGAATATTGTTTTTTTCGGCGAATTCATAACAAGTGTCCTTAAATCCTTCGTGGTCATGCCAAAAAACATTGTATCTAAAGTCGTCAAATAATCGCAGAAACCTTTTTCGACCTCGGTTGAGAAGGTATTATCATATCTCCCAAGATTTGTGGGACATTGTTTTTTGCAATAATCTCCTTAAAATGAAGATTCAGGTATACCTAAAGATTTTGCAATAAATCTTTTACTTTTTCCTTGGTCCAGAAGTTTGCGTGCTTCTTCGATAATAGAAGGCGCCCACATTCTGCAATCGCAAAATCAAGAAAAAATTAAAAAGTAGTCCAATCCCTAAACAATGGAATAGAGTATTGTAAGTTGGCGCGCGCCATCTTGTACACCCACGCAGTGCGCCATCTTACATACTTCCTTACAATGTAGAAATCGATACACATACGCCATCTGTTATGAATGTGTCCTGTTCCACGATCAATGGAGTGTCCGGTTATAAAAGTTGAGCTTTCTGCTGGATTCTCTGTAGTATTGACAGGCACGCAAACTTCAGGGTATTGGGCCGTTTCTACAGTGCGTTCATTATAGGTTGACGCGTAACGCGATTGGTAGCACTGGATTTTGCAGTGTTGCTAGTTTCAATACTAATAGAGTTCCCGAAATTCGGGGACTCAATATTAGTATGTACTATACCTACCAATTTGTGCAAAATGTAATATTATTGGGATATTTAGTATTAATGAAATGATCTACCAACTTCAAACTCTATTTCAGAACATTTTACCTGCGTAAGTCATTATTACAGGGAAAAAAATTAAGACATGGCATAAATAATTTATTTGACATAATTATGATCAACTAGATGTAATGGAGTGATATTTTCTTCTTCATCGTTACTTGAGTGATAACTGTCACTATCACTTTCATCACTGTCACTGCCAATCCACAACAAAAAGCGATCACTTTCTTTATCAATTATTTTGTCTCTCACTCTGTACTCATCTTCAATTTTTATTACATGTTCGCATTCGTTTTTCCATTCGTCGTTATTTATTGATTTAAATGATTCTATCACCAGTGGTTCCACTTAATCGTCTCTCTGGCCCACGTTTTTTTCTGCAAACCGTCTCTTCATGATGCTCCATATCAATTCGATGGGATTTAAATCCGCATGATATGGAGGCAGTCGCAAAACACTGTGACCTTTACTTTCTATCAATTGGTCTGCTTTGTATACAGGTTCTGGTTTGTTTTCCTTTATTAATTCGTATAACACGTTTTTGGTTACATTAGGAGAGAACATCAGTCCCTTATTCTGAAGCCACTCTACCATGTCCGCTTTCAAGCTTGCCATAGTAGGAGCTTTATTGATTTGCACTGTGTGGTATGGTGCATTATCCATAACAATCACAGCATTAGGCGGCAGATTTGGTAAAACTTTTTTTTCCAACCATTTAATAAAATTTTCTATATTCATGTCATCATGATAGTCTGATGACTTCGTTTGCGATTTAAATAGCAACAAAGCATTGGGAATGAACCCATCCGTAGTTCCGGCGTGCGCTATAATCCATCGCCTGCCTGTACCAGAGTCTCGGACCAAAACACCTTCCTCAGACTCTGACTGCCAGCATTTTTTAACCCCATAGGAGGAATGAATATATGTTTCGTCTAAATAGACAATAGTGCGCCCTTCTTCTCGGAACTTTTTAATTTTATTAAGAAAATTAAATCTCCAGGCGGCGATATCTGTTCTCTCCATTAAAATTTTTCTTTTTGATTGGCACTTTTTGTATTTATATCCGAGAGTTTTTATAATTTTCCATAGTGTAGTACGTCCACCTTGAAAATTTATGTCATCCCGCAATTCATTAAGTAATTTACTTAATATAGGGATTTCTTTTCTTACAGCGTAAAATGACATAATTTTTTGTCGAAAAGCAGAAGTATCGAAGTCATCAATAATAATCTTTTTTTCCCGTTTTGGTCGCTTTTTTCCAGGAGTTGTCACTTTTGGTGGTCCTCCTAAATTTCAAGACGTACTGGATTCTCTTTCTTGTCTTAAAATTCGGGTTACAGTAGATTCAGATACACCTGTAAAGATATTTTTTAAAATTACAATTCACTATAGTATGAACCTTTCAGTAATTAATTATATTTACCATAGTCTTTTTTTAATCTAGCAGTGTAATGTTTAATCATACTTTATTGTGCAAATGTAGGTATATTTATTTATAAATTAATAAACAATGCAACATACAACCGACATTATGAATGATGGATTATGAGAAGTAGGGACTTTTAACTAGCCACCCTAAAGAACATACCGGTTATGGCGGCAACTCGCGCACGGACTTGTTCTAATGGAACAATCAGCCTATTTTCAGCTTTTTCTTTTTCACAAAATGCGTAAATTTGGAGAATAGTTTGTCTTCTAGCACTTTTCACAACCTTCGGCATGTTAAAAACTTGTTTTGACTATTGAAACTTAAAAAACCACTCCAAGTAGCAAGCGTGCTCCTTCAAAAGTTAGCATTTTTTTGCCATACTTGGTTCTTGTTTTTGGTAAAACTAACAAGCTTGCTCGCCGTTTACTGCGTTGACTAACTTGTTTATATTGAGTGAGTGTTATGTTTGAGTGAACGCTTTTGTTTAGAATATTTCTGATGAAGATGCATGTGTTGTAAATAAAAAGTTGTTTTATGTTCATTATTTTTGTGTCTTGATAAATTTTACTGGTAGATGTTAGATATGGGTAGTTGAATATAATTTTTATGATTTTATTTTGGGTAGTTTTAAGTTCTGATAATTTTTAATTTTTTTTTTTGGTTTAATTAAATATCGTTTAAAATATTACCGTGGTGTACTGCTTCGGCAATTCGTTCAAATCAACGTCAATATGACGTCGCTTCTTTGGCAATGGGGATTGTCCAAAATTTCTAACCATTATATTTTATTTTATTTTTTGTAAATTTAGAGCATTTTGTGAAACTAATTTGAATATTTTGATGATTGGCTCAATAGTTATTTTAATAAAAATTATTTAATTATTTTAAGTTTTTAAGGTAGGTGACGTCATCCAGTAGCATAAAGATTAAGTGCCGTTGCCTTACTAGTACATTATTAAAAATTTTAATCTGACAACACAACGTCAACAATGTCACATCTGTCAAAGTGTCAATAGGCCGAATAGACGTCTTAAATAATCGAATCCTAGCTTAGCGTATTTATTTACAAATGGTTTTTTTATGTGTAAGTGTCCTCCAAGGAATATACTACTCTCTATCGTCACTAGAACAATCGATGCGGCGACTTAGAAATAGAATAATAACGCACGCGGCGACATTATTACTATTATTGCTGCAAGTTGGAACAAAGCACTTCCTGTATTCCATAACTCTTCCAGTATATTAAATATTGTCGAGTGTTGAAATAATGTATGTAATGTAATAATGAGATTTATAAACAAGAATGTTTATATTTTTGACATATGTATTTACAATAATTTGACATTTGACAGATTGTAGACAATACTTGCCTCTTACTTTTTATTTTCTGAGGCAACGATACAAAACTGTACAGCCAGTCGTACGTAATTTGAAGGGCAAAGAAGGTCAGTCGTATTTTATCAAAAATATCAATAACATATGAATATTTTTCAAAATTAATTAGTCCGTAATGATCAGTAACGCTATTCCTCGAAATGGTTTTTCAATTACAACATTTAAAAAAATATGAACAATGCCCTATCGCTTTCACGCTGCATACGGACCATTTCTATTTGAGCTTGATCGTAGGTCAAGGTGTATCTTTTTAGTTGACATACTAATCCAATCATCACCAGGTTGTGAGTTTTCATTTTTTTTTGTAGTTTTTTAGAGCCTTTGCTTGGCTATAGCAATAAACTCTCATTTTCCCAGGCATCGGTACTAGGGAATGCAGAACCGGTGCTGTTTTAAAGAACCGGGATTTTTGGGACCTTCTGGCTTAAGAACCGGGATTCTTGGTACTATCGATACTTTTGATACTTTAATAAGTCTTTGTAAGAGAGTTAAAAGTGTTGAAACGGAGAAAGTAAAAAAAAGACGAAATGACAGGGTAAAGTAAAAACATTTTAATCAAATCAAATAAAACGTTTTATTTCTTGTTTTAAAGACACTAAATCAGTCTTATTTAGTATAATTTTACTGGTAATTACGTAAAAAATGTTGCTGGCATAATAATGCCAGCAACATTTTTTTAACATTAAATGATTTTTATACCTAATCCTACATAAACATAATATATAACAGAAACATTTATTAAATATCTTTTTAACACCCTTGCTCGTAAAGCTGATGTAATTCCACCGGTTTTAAATATGTAAAGAGGGTCATAAAAAACGCGTGTGTTATCAAAGCAAATAGTTAAGTTATAGTCCATACAAATTCCATAACAGTATTATTTGCCATTTCAAATTTGGAACTGATCGCCGCCGCACGACTCCTGCTAGTGAGCAGCGCGCTGTTGCTATTCAAATTTCGAACTAATCGCCGCGCGGCGCCAGTCAGTAGGCAGCGCTAGCGCGCTGTTAAAATGGCGGGAAAGCAACAGTGTGCATTCACAGATTGAGTTTATTTAAAATAAAAAAAAACATTTTATTCGGTAATTTAAAAACTTGGCTGCATGTTCTAGTGTCTTTGCCAACATTTTCACGCAGCCACGGCAGAAAATAATCCTCGCGCCATTTTTCTCAAATTTTCTTTTCTTTGTACTTGTATTGTGAATATCTAAAAATGACAACTTTCAATAATGAAGATGAGCAATATATTACTTCAACTCCACCGGATATACTAACAGAAGCGCGAACCGCATGCGACAGCTTGCTGCCGTCAATATCCAAGGACAGATACTTAACCACGTATGAAAATTTCTTGAAGTGGAAAAACATGAAAAATGCCAAGTCATTTTCCGAAAATGTAGTTTTGGCGTATTTTAATGAACTAGCTAGTAAATATAAGCCTAGCTCGTTGTGGACAACATATTCTATGCTGAAAAGTACCCTCAAGATGAAAAATGGTGTCGATATTAATTTATATTCAAATCTCATTGCATTTTTAAAGAGACACTCTGATGGTTTTATAAAGAAAAAATCTAAGGTACTGTCATCAAATGACGTCGAAAAGTTTCTAAAAGATGCTCCAGATAGCCAGTACCTGGCAACAAAGGTCAGTTTGCCTCCTTATTTTATGTATTGATCTACCTACTGTACATACTCTTTTACATATTTTTTAACGACCGTCTGTAAGCTAAGTACCTATACCTTATCTAACACATTTTTATTTATTTTCAGGTTGCGTTAATATTTGGTATTCATGGTGCATGTAGACGGCAAGAGCTTCACAATATTACCACAAAAGACATTGAAAATCAAGGCAAAGTGCTTTTAGTTAAAATCCCAAACACTAAAAACAAAATACCCCGATCTTTTATTATCGACGGCCCATTTTATGACGTGGTCAAAAAATATGAAGCTCTGCGTACGACTAAGACAAAAAATAATCATTTCTTTCAGAATTACCAAAAAGGTAAATGTACTGCGCAACCTATTGGCATAAATAAATTCGGTGCCATGCCAAAGGAAGTCGCCAAGTTTTTAGGATTTCCGGATGCTGATTGTTATACAGGGCACAGTTTCAGAAGAACGTCAGCTACATTACTTGCTGATTCGGGAGCTGATATATTGACTTTAAAGCGGCATGGCGGGTGGCGTTCTAACGCAGTAGCAGAATCTTATGTAGAAGATTCCATCCAAAACAAAGCAAATATAAGTGCCAAAATAACTCAGGCAATAAATTTGGAGCCACAAACGAAGAAGTTTTGCCCTGAGCCGCGCCCCTCTACTTCTACTGATGATACTTTTTTATTTACAACTAATGACGAATTACAATGCTCTTCTGCCGCCTTTCAAGAAGTTTCGTCGTCTCCAACATTTACCCTAACACAAAACAATGACATTATGAATAGTAATAATAATAATAAAAACATAATTAAAAAACCAACTACAACTACGTATCATTTTAACAATTGTAATTTCACTAACTGTTTCAATAATTAAAAATGAACAAAATATAAAATGTTTTTTTCTGTTTCCTCGCAAATGTGTTAAAAAACGTCGTACGATATACGTGCGTATGGTTATAACATGCTCGGCTCAATTACGCCCTCGCCTTCGGCTCGGGCTGAAATTCCGCCTCGCATGTTATAACCATCTTTACGCACTAATATCGTAATGTACTATTACTTTACCAAACAAATTAACATGACTCTTATTGCAATTCTGCATAGCCAAATTATAATTTAAAACTTACGTAACAACTACAAAAAAAGGAACTATGGAGTTTTAGCGTAGCATTAATCAGTCTCAATATTTATTGATTAGATAATCTTATAAATATTTTTTAAATTTTAATCTAATAATTATAATAATTCAACAATAGTTTGGAACAACTTCAATCGACAAATTCTTTAAATCACCTTGACTCTAATTATACATTTACATTTTATACAAGAAAAAATAAAATAAAAATATAACTTTAAACTTAAATATTTTTGCAAAACTTAAACATAGATATTCATCCTTACAATACTATAAATAAAAATACCCAACCTATAAAATTATAAAAATTTGGAATATTACATTGGTCTGATTCTTATAGTTACAATGGGGGCACTCAATAACCTAGGTTAGGTAGGTACCTGTTTATTTATTTTTTAGAGTATTCCTCTCCTGCCTATATAATGATCTTAAAAATATCAGAGCGTCCAAACTCTTATCACTTAAACGTGATCTTATTTTATTACAAAGGTACCCAGCTGAAGAAAAAACTCTTTCCGGTTCTACACTTGTCGGTGGAATAGATAAAAGAAAGTTGAAAGCCTGCGACCAATAACGTCCACGATCCCCTCCGTTCTCAAAAAGAGCCATTTCGATCCTCACATTCGTATTAAGATCTTCACTGTGAGTCATTCTTGTTCTTTTACAAGCAGTAGCTTTTTTAAGCTCGGCATTTAGCTCCTCTTTTTTTGATTGAGGTTCTCTTTCTATGTCTTCATCTGTATCTGACGGCAATTGAGCTGTTTCCAAAAAAGAATCTCCTAAAGTACGCCTTAGCAGTTACACTATCTTCCTGCACATTTCGTCACTACTTGGCCGAGTAAACACTGACAAATCTTCATCATGTGCGTTGGAGAAGTACATTTCAGGGTTTTGCAAATATGTTAAAATATTGATGTTTCCGGCAATCGACGTTGCCTGTATCTGTTTTTCAGCATCGTCAACATTTTTGCGGCTTTACTGTTATTTAAACGCGCGTCTACAAGATGGCCGCCACCTGCCCCTCCCGCACCTCCGCACCCTCGCGCGTCATGCTTTTGTATTACTAGGTAGCAACGGTGGTAGCTAGTATAAGAACTCAGAAAAACAACGTAAACGATGTATAAAATATTTAATTAAAAATAAACTTATGTGTTAACAAAATGCTACGAGTAAGTTGATGTTGAGCCGTCGGTGTCCGCGAGCCAAGAGAGCGATTCCCCGGTGTCGGTGCAATATATAAGCTAGGCGCGCCGCCGCACGCCGCCCGCGCGTTGCTATCTTCGCAGCCGGCAACTTCATGCTTCATGAGGGTCCTCGAGCGCCATCTACAGCGCCTTACAGTCGGCCTTCCTGATACAGCTGCGCGTCCCGCGTAGCTCTGGCTCCTTGGTGCCGATGACGACCCAGCTCGCTCACGACCTCCCGATGTGGCGACGACACGGTGAGATTGGCATCTTAATGTCAGCTTGAACTGACGTCTTAATGTCAGTGTGATTGACGTCTTAATGCCAACTTGAACTGACGTCTGAATGTCAATTTTATTGACTTCTTAATGTCGACTTGAACTGACGTCTGAATGTCAGTGTGATTGACGTCTAAATGTCAATTTGAACTGACGTCTGAATGTCAGTGTGATTGACGTCTAAATGTCAATTTGAACTGACGTCTGAATGTCAGTGTGATTGACGTCTAAATGTCAATTTGAACTGATGTCTCAACATCAGTGTGGCCACTAGTGATTGACGTCAAATATTAACCGAACTGACTAATGTCAGTGCGATATGGCTTCTGAATGCCAACTTCAACTGACTTCCTAATGTCAGTATGAATAACTTCTTAATGTTTACATAACCCAATCTAATAAATTAAAACCGTTTGTGGTTATAATGATGGCTTACCCTTCAGGGTCCACATCATAAATGTCGTGTCACAATAGCCTCCTAAGGTATTGTCTTCCTCCTAAGGAACTACTCACGACCAATAATCAATAATACACCCTCTTAAGGCTAAATGTATTATTTAATTTAGTTTTTAAGGTTATGTTAAAATTAAACACCTCTTAAGGTTAGCGCTATTGAAACAAAGATCGATCATAAATTATTTATAATATCAACAATTACTAAAAATAGATCCATTTAACAATTTTTAACTATGCACTAATCAAATGAAATAAATCGTCCTGAACAACATTACTTTTGTATTCCTTTACTCAGAATTATAATTATCTGACTCATCGGAATGATTACAATGGAAAAGTTTTAACTTATCCCTGGCCAAGACATTCTCATAAAGTCGACCACGGTTACGTGTACTCTTAATCACGTACCGATCGTGAGGCAAGACCTTTACAATTGTATATGGCCCGTCAAAGCGAGGCATAAGTTTACCACTGCGTAGACCCTTACGAATGATCTTTCTTTCGGCAAGAACTAGATCACCTATCTTAAAAGGTGCTTCATAACGCCGTTTTTGATCATATTTGTCCTTTGCCTGCTGAGACAATTTAGCTGATCTCGTGACAGCGGCTTCCCTCAACTCGTCTAAATTAGGTGACCTTTCGGGCACAACTATATCGCCTACAAGTCTAGGTCGAAACCCATAAAGAAGTTCCAATGGAGTTTTACCCGTACTATTATTTACGTTAGAGTTTAAACCTAACTGTACTTTAGGCAAGTATTTCTCCCAGTCATTTTGGTCATCACCAACGTATGCTACAAGGGCGTCAAGTATAGTTCTATTAAAACGTTCTATCTGCCCATTCGCCCTTGGGCTAGCGACTGCCGTCATGACATGCTTTATTTGCCTTTGAGTGCAATACTCTTTGAAATCTTTGCAACTAAAAGCTTTGCCACGGTCACTTATTATACGACTTGGAACACCAAAAGTTTTAATTAATTGGTCAAACGTCTGCAATACATATTTGCAACTGACGTCTCGAACAGCTTCGATCCATATAAACCTCGTGAAAGCATCTATTATTGCTAGAATGTGCATTTTGCCTGATGGGCTTTTACAGAACGGGCCAAGATGGTCTACATGAACAGTGTGAAAAGGTACGGCCACCTTTTGAATTGGATGTAACAAGCCCACACGACGGCCAGTTGGTTTTTTAGCATATTGACATGATATACAACCACGAGTGTATTTTTGAATAAACCGGCGCATACCGTGAAACCAGTACTTTGACCTTATGGCATTGTAAGTTTTATTAAAATTAACGTGACCGTTATTATCATGAAAACTTTGAACGAGAGACCAACGTGACATTCGTGGAACGACTACATTTTGACTATTTCCGACTTTTTTATATAATACACCATTCTCAAACAAGAAATCTTTAGCTAAGCCATTAGTTATGCCCTTTGAAACCTCATCCTTCAACTGGTTCACGAGACTACGCAACGAGTCGTCATCCTGCTGCACACATTCGATTAGGTCTTTATCAACACATCGCATTACTGAATTCACAGGATTACGACTCAGCGCATCCACATGAGCCATAGATTTGCCGGCACGATACTCAACAGTAAAGTCAAAACCTTGAACTTCAAGCCACCACCGGGCGATACGGGGAGACAAATCTCGTTTGCTCCATGTCCAGCGCAATGCGCTACAATCGGTCACTAGCACAAATTTTAAACCTGACACGTATACCTTAAACTTTTTCAGGCTCATGACAACAGCTAACGTCTCTAGTTCGAAACTGTGATACTTTTGTTCGACACACGTAGTCTGTCTACTCGCATATGCGACTGGTTTCCATGCACCGTCCGGCTGCTTCTGAAGCAATATTCCACCTAATCCTATTTTGGACGCGTCTGTATGAATTTGGGTTTCATAATCCGGATTAAACAACGCCAACACAGGTTGCTTTACTAAAATTGACTTAATGCGGTTGAATGCAAGAGATTGTTCTTCACCCCATACCCATGGTTGGTCCTTTTTGGTGAGGCTAGTGATAGGACGAGCGAGGCTAGCAAAATTTGACACATACTTCCTAAAATAATTTGCCAAACCCATAAACTGACGTACCTGATGTACATTTCTCGGCACAGCAAAATCATGTACTGCTATGAGCTTATACTTGGATGGCCTGACTTCGCCATTGCACACCTCATGCCCTAAGTATTCTATACTTGAAACTAAGAAAGAACACTTGTCTAACCTGAGCGTCACATTAGCTTCCCGTATTTTCTCTAATACGGCTTTGAGACGGTGCAATGCATCATCATAATTTTCAGCGTAAACGAGAATATCATCTAAATACGCTGTCGCACATTGGAAGCGTAAAGAACCGAGAATATTGTCCATTGCGCGCTGAAACACTGACGGTGCATTTACCAATCCAAAGCTCATTCGTGTATACTGATAGTGCCCATCCGGTGTTATGAACGCTGTATACTGTTTACTATCATCAGCAATTTGAATACAATGATAGGCTGACATAATATCAAGACAGGTGAAAACGCGTTGCTTGGATAACCGGTCTAACTGATCTTGTATTACAGGTAAAGGATACCGTTCTTTTTTAGTAATTTTATTTAATGCACGGTAATCCACGCACATGCGTACTTCACCCGACTTTTTGGGGACCAATATGACGGGACTGGCATATGGGGAATTTGATTCCTCCACAATTCCTTTACTCAATAAGTCTGACACAATATCACGAACTTTCTCCCGATCTCCTAAAGACATCCGATACGGACGGTAATAAATAGGCTTTGTATCAGTTAATTCAATGTGCATTTGGACTGAACATTTTCCAATTTTATTTTCACTACCCGAAAAACAATCGGAATAGTCGTGCAATAAAGATTCAAGGTCAGTCACGACATTGGGTTCCAGGTAATCACCTATTTTGTATTTATAATTACCGTCCGTAATCGTCGCTCGCGCCACGCATCGGTTGCGCGGTAGTTTTATGACCTCATTAGTAATATTAATTACGTTCAAGACAACTTTGCCATCAATAACCTCGGTGTCGCATTCGGGAATAATACACTCCGCCCTCGGCGTACTATATTCAGTAGCACGCAGTGTAATCGAACCAGAGACAAAATCATAACAAGATAATAGTATTTTATTTACACCGGGTTTTAAAATTACTTCGTCATCCGAAACCAACTTGACGCGCTCAATTTCACTACATGCATCAGGTAGTTCAAGAAATTGATTTGCATTAAATATCTTTAAAGATGTCGGTGTTTTAATCACATAAACGGTAGGATGCTCTGTCAAAGGCTGGCCTATTATAGTACCAATATCTTGAGCAGAGTCAGGTACTATGAACGCCTTACAATCACAAGTAGCCTGGTCAACTTGAATCTTAACAACTACCACACCAATCGGATTGGTTTTTGAGCCACCAAAACCGGACAAAACAATATTTTCGCAAGGACTTGCTTCTAATTTTAATCGACTAGCTACTGATTCTGTTATTGTGACACAAGCGCTTCCAAAATCAATAAAACCATACACAGAGAAATCATTAATTTTTACGGTCATGTAATATTTTGAACTACCCGACGCATCAGTGATAACGCGCACAGTATGTCATTGTTTGTCATTTTCTTTGTTAGAATTTGTACGACGATTTTTAAGTTTAAGACATTCTTCTTTTATGTGACCTGTTTTTCCACAGTAACTGCATTTTTTATTTTTAATGTAACAATTAGTTTCGTCATGACCGCGCTTGCTACAGAATACACACACCAAAGTTGTTTTGTCTTGCTTCCGAGATTTATTATTACACTTATTTGCAGTATGGCCTCGCCGTTTACAAATATTACACTTTAGTTGGTCCTCATAATGACTATTGTACTTTTTATTGCGATTAACATTTACGCTTGCCGGGCGCCTAAACGATGACAGGTAATTTAATAAGCTAATTGGGTCACGACAACCCGCGGAAATAGCCCCTACTTCTACTAAGTCATTCCCGATCGTACCTATGATGGCCTCAGTGATAAGGAAATCGGGTATTCCACAAGCGTTACCCAGCGCCAATTTGTCATAGTAAAATTGAATGTAATCTCGTTCAGGACGACGTACCTCGTTTACAAGATCACGCATCATAGTTAATTTACTTCGGTTTGACGGAAAAGCTGCCATAAGACGTTGTTTCCAATCCAACCAAT
This sequence comes from Luperina testacea, assembly GCA_927399505.1. NCBI lineage: Eukaryota > Metazoa > Arthropoda > Insecta > Lepidoptera > Noctuidae > Luperina > Luperina testacea. The sequence continues at coordinate 1,965,360 of OV656782.1, forward strand.
TTAAATTGACGTCGTTTAGTTGATCATACCACCGCCGCGCATAGCCTTTTAGTTTAGAGGAACAATTAAATATAGCAGTTTTTTCGTCCCAACCGTACATGTTTGAAATACCCTCAACTTTTCTAATCCATTGTTCCATTGTTATCAAAGAAATATGAGGATCGAATTCCGGTATTGGATCACTACGACCGACATATCTTAAAGAAGTTGAGCACGAGGTATGAATATTATGATGGCAATGTGGTGGACTTGCAGTGGTAGCTTCTAACGACGGAACTATCACCGATGCCGATTGCACGCAAGTTTCAGAACGTTCTTCACGAGAGTTATCTCCAACGCATGGATCCTTTGCTACGGTGTGTGCCATCGGTGACTCGTCTCCGGAACGCGCTAACGGAATCTCGTTAGGTACTGGTGGCAATAGGTTCACGTAGGGTACCGCGGGTAGTGACGGCGGCGTATACGAACGCCCACCAGATGGGTTATCTGCGCTTTGATTTGCCTCATTCGACGCGGCGCTCGAACTACCCCCCGATTCGGGTATTACGCTAACTCTGCCTTGCAAGAGTTGATTTTCCAATAAGGTTACGCGTTCTAGTAATCTACGTGTATTAACATCTTTGACTAAACGGCGACGCAAGGATTTCTCATCGTCACTGTCGTCCTTATTTTTACGTTTACTTTTTTTATGGTGTCCCATTATTGTAGAATAATCACACGAAGCAATAGACAGGGTACACAGTCAAGTGAAATGCAAGTCTAAAACAAAGTCAAGCAACAGTCAAACACGGTACTTGATCAGTACGCCAATAGTTATTATTTAAAACACTTACGTGGGTTGCAATAGTTCTTCCCGCTTCTGAGTTATAAGAACTCAGAAAAACAACGTAAACGATGTATAAAATATTTAATTAAAAATAAACTTATGTGTTAACAAAATGCTACGAGTAAGTTGATGTTGAGCCGTCGGTGTCCGCGAGCCAAGAGAGCGATTCCCCGGTGTCGGTGCAATATATAAGCTAGGCGCGCCGCCGCACGCCGCCCGCGCGTTGCTATCTTCGCAGCCGGCAACTTCATGCTTCATGAGGGTCCTCGAGCGCCATCTACAGCGCCTTACACTAGGTAGTATAGTAACAGTGCAGCGGTCGGAATTTAGGCAATAAAATTAGAAAAATTCTAAACGCGAAGTATCTTTTGCCGAATGTACCGCAAGAACCGGGATTTGGTTTTGGAAATTCTGGTTCCTAAAACAACGCAAATTTCCGGGATTTCCCGGTACTTTCGGTTCCGGGATTTCCCGGGACTATTCACTAATCGGTACACAGGTCAGAAAAGTTTTGCCTCCTTCAAGCGTCTGCACTATTTTGAATGGCATCTGAAATAAATGTTTGTCTTTAAAATGTTTGAATTTAAAACAAATAGGTAAACACATTACATTTAACATTAATTTGAATAATTAGGTACCTTTTGGCTTAGTTCAGGAAGCAAAGTAGCGTATTTTTCTTAGTTTTATTCTGATATAGAATTATTCAAAACGAGCACTACCTATCCTGAGTGCGAAACAGCGCGTTCTAACGTTTCCAAGCGGAGGATCGAGGATAAAAGGATTTGTCACACTGGATGCGTTCTGCGACCTGCGGTTAGGTCAAAGTGAACGCAGCCCGCATCATATTGTATGAACAACGCTGTCGGTCGGGAAAATCGATCTGCGGTCAGGGCAGAGTAATCGGTCAGCGATCCGGGCAGGGCAAACGAGTTGCTTTATAAAAAAAAAAATGTATGTGTTAGAATGTTATTTAATTACAAAGCCGACATTCATCGGAAGGATAATGGTCATAAATAGCCATAAAATCGCAACACCGACACCAAAAAAATAATTCATTTAACAATTGGGCAATCATCATCAGCCTATAATGTTCCCACTGCTGGGACACAGGCCTCCTCTCAGTGAGAGGGAGTGGGCCGTAATCCACCACGCGGGCCCAGTGCGGGTTGGTAGATGTCACATGTCTTCGAATTTTTGGTTCTAGGACATGCCGGTTTCCTCACGATGTTTTGATTCACCGTTTTGTGAGCAGTGGTGATGAAATAATTTACACAAAGTAAAGCGCCTGTCTGGGTTCGAACCTACGACCTACAACTCGTAAGTCGCGGCCGTTACCACTTGAATTTTGTCGACGACGTTTAAACCTTTTTCATTATGGTTTCTTCTATATTCCACCATCTTAATACGATCTTTCATCTCTGCTAATACGGTATAAACCCGTTCTTGAAGTAATGAAACTACTTTGTATCTTCCTTCGATCGTATCATCATTAGGAAACTGTATGCCATGTAGCCGTGCAGTAGCTCCGGCGTTCTGTATATCAATTGGTTCAAAACCAAGCAGATTCCTATTTGGTACCAAGTTGCCAGGAATTAACGCCTCTGGCAGTGGTTGGTATTCAGCCTCATTGTTCATTGAGGCAGTGACTCTCCTTGATGTAACTAGCGGGGATATGTAGCACTCGTAGGTGTTATGGTTGTTAGCAACTAAAGCTCCGAAAGATCCGCTAGGTTGCGCAACTCTGTCTATTTCAACTGGACCGAGTGGTATAGCCGTCGGTGGCAAGTTGATCCGTACTTCTTTACCGTCTTGCGTAATAACGGGGCTACATGAGATATATAATCTACCACCGCTTGTGGGAGAACTTGATAATCAGGGAGAACTTCTCTAGCATCTGTTCTAAGATTAAGGACATTCTGGCCTGCTTGTCGGGCTGTCTCTAATATCTCCAAATTTAAATGCACAGCCATGGCATGTGTAAACATGCTTAAAGGCAGACGTTCATGTAGGCGGGGATCTACACCACGCATTTTCTCATAAGTCTCATTGACTAGGGGTAAAAACCCCGAGAACTCAAAGTTTTGACAATAAACATCTTGTGCTGCTAGGAGTGATGAATGTGGACCAACATCGTACATTGGCTCATCCCTGTATGGTGTTGCTGTAGTACTTGGGACTACAGTTTGTTCTGGCTCCCTAGGTTTTTGAGGTTGCTGAGGCTTCTTCTTTCCCTTGAAAGCAGCCGACCGCTCCGTTGGTTTTCGTTCTCTAGCTTGAACGCGAGTTGGGTCAAATTCTTCGGGCTGGTAACTCCAGTCCTGTACTTGGCGTACGTTATTGTAGTGATTATACGCACGTTGAGCATCCCTCATATCTCGGCGGTTACCGCCGGAATTATGGCTTCTGCCACGTGGATTTCCACTGTAATTATTGCTGTTCATCTCGTTTGAGGTATAGCGTGTCATACACTTGGCCACCACTGCTCTAAATTTATTTAATTGGGCCATATTTCTTTTATATGTGGTGAAGTGACTCGGTAAAGATGAATTTGTATATAATCCACAGTTAACACAGATTGCACTTAATATAAAATGTGTGATTTTCCACGGCCATTCCGCTGCTGTAAGCAGCATGAAATCGTCTCAACTAAGTTTCATTTAAGTGCTGTTCGATGGCTGGCATCCATTTTTTAATCTTGGGTGTTGAAATAACATCAGCCGTGACCGACTCAAGGGCTGGGTTCTGCGTCGTCGTCTTCAACGGCGAGGCGGAGGGGTGCGCTGGCCCTCTTGGATTAAAGGGGCTGTTTTCCATTTTGTATTTTTACGAGTTCAATGATTCGTGTCCATTATACACTGAAAGAAAGAAAGAAAATACATTTATTTAGCACAGACTAAGAGACACACAATACACCAGATAGTTAGATATTAGTCGTACATCAGATAAAAATAAAAAGTGCTAAGTCCGATGTAAGAAATTAGCAGGAAAGTGTGCCTCACGGCTGCGCCAAAAAGGCCCAGTTCAGCAAAAATGCCAGACAATTGGTGCCTGACGCTGGTTTTCAACTGGACCTGAAACTACACTAAGCAAAATTACAGTTGCATTGCATTGGTAATGCACTAAGGAGGACACTATATTATTAAAGTAGGTAATTATTAAATATTGCTAACAAGCACGTCTGTACATTGCGAATGATCACGACTATCATAATCATCGCTTAAAAAATCGTCGATTTCCGTATCAAAATCGTTAACATTGGACAATTCGATATTTTTAGATAGATTCATTGTTTTCCTTTAAATTCCTATGCCAAAAATGTGATTTGAGCTGGCCTTTCTGCAGTAAGACGATTTCGTTTAGCACTGTGTATGAAACGAGTGTTCAGTAGCCGCAGATGTGCAAGATGCAGTCAGGATACGAAATGCCACTTCACTTAACAGCGAGGAACCACAAATTCCTTTCCACCATAATGCAGCATCTACCTCCTCTCTAGCTTTCCATGTGAATTATTTTCCCCATATACCATCTCTCGCTCTATATAAACCAGTCTAAATTCAAAAAAGTCGTCAGGTTTGGAATAAACTCCATCGCTTCCATCTCTTGATACTAAGTGAGTTCATGTCGTTCAGCATTAGGGTTCAGCATATGTGCAGCTTAGTGTATGGGTTTGAGAACTTGTGTAGTTCTATGTTCTAATGCAGTCTTCAAACGTTCTACATCAGAAGTTTCCAGAATAGTTGTCGAAGTGAAAGCAAATAGCACTTTTGATAAGATATTTTTGAAGGTCATATAAACTTTACTGATGTTATAATTACGATCCTTGAGTTCAAAGATCGCTTGTGTGATTGGTTCCATTATACTAATACATTGTTCAACCATAGTCCAAAAACCATCGTCGAGAGTCGTACTTTTAACGTCTGATGTAGGTTGGTTATGTTCATGGACAGCGAGACTTTGAAGTGCAGCTTTATTGACTTTTAGACTTTTTGAAGCCTCCACTGTCTTTCCGAATTTTGCTTAAAAGTACTCCCAAAATCTGACTTTTTTATGCACTTTATAACTTCTGTTGCAAGATCAATACAAGCTTTAATGACACTCACTTTCATGGCATCTGCACACAGTAAATTTAGGCTATGTGCTGCGCAACTTTGAGCCACTATCCATGGATATTTTCTTCTCAAATTTTCTCTTTCTTCTTTCTTTTTCTGTAGCTAAATATTCACTGATGTGCCGATTATCTTCCGTGTTTAAGCTCTTGACGAATATGGTTTCTGGTTTACATATTAAAAAAAATATAATTCCCTCATTTCTGATAATACTCCATCCGCCGCACTGAAAATGAAAATAATGGTAATTTTGCTGTCGTCAGCTAATTCTTTATGCAATTCATTGTCAAGTTTTTCCAAATACTTTGTTGCAAGAGCCTTCCGACTTGGTAGCTTAAAATTCACCTTAAAGTCCACCATAGACATAGGAACTCTAGAGACTTTTTTTCTGCGACAGAAACTTCAGCACAGGAATTGTGCTTTCAATGGACTCGAATGTCAAATTTCTTTATTAATATAATTTATTTGCTTCTTGACAATAATCGGAGCTTTAAATAGATTTAGTAAAATACTGCGTCCGTAACATGCCCCACCCCAGTGTTGCCTTAGCAACACTCACCATCAACTGGTATTCGAGCGACGCGGTTGACCGATCTAGTCAGCATCCCTGATTTGGTCTTTACACGAACCATTCTGACTCGGTCGTCTCGTCCAGGGATCACCTCCTGAATTATTCCCTTAGGCCAAGAGTTACGGGGACTGTCAGGGTCCACTATAAATACGAAATCGCCCATTTGTACATTTTTATGTTCCTCCTGCCATTTCCTGCGGGGTAGCAAGTCTGGCAGTATCTCCTTGACCCATCTGCGCCAGTACATGTCAGCTAATCTTTGTGAAATTCGCCAATTTTTTCGCAAATAAGTGTCAGAATCATCAAATTTTCAAAATTTCCAGCAAGAAATGTGTTATGTATTGAAATTAAACACTATAATTAATTAATATAGGTTTATTATAATACTGACACAAAAGCACAATTTTTGACAACCGAAGAACAAGAGAGCGGGTCTGGACCACAGACAATCATCATATCCAACACTCTCCACGGCCTTAAAAAACCAAAAACTTATTTTTAAACTTAAAACTAAATATGAACTTAAATTGAATCTCAATTTAATTAAACCCGAACATACTTAACACACCTGACATACAGGTAGATGCGAGGTACAGGTTCTCTCCCCTTACAAATAGAAAGCAAAGAATAATATGTTTTAAAGAACTTAGTTTTAAGCAGATGTACCAATAAGAGTACCAGATTCTATATAAATATTGTTTCTAAAGTTCTTGGCATCATGCTATGCATATAGGGTAGTCCTACGAACTGAAACAATTTTTTTTTTAATTAATATATGTTTTCTTCATTCCTGCCGTATTTTTATATTATTTTTGCAGTAATTTGTCAATAATTTCCGCAACTCTTCTACCGTAGCTTTTTCTTCAAATACAATACTAGGGCTTGTCAGTTTCTTTTGTAGTTCGTCTTTTTTAGCGCATAGATCCAGGTTCTTTTCGTGATTTCTAATTCATCTTCTGCATCCGAATATTCAGATGAACTTGGCATTATGTATTTTAGTTAACATCTTAAGTATCGAGACAATTTAAAACACTTTAAAAATCTTTATTACAACTTTTGTAACCAATATGGCGAACTTAGGGTTAGGAATTCGTGCAACACGCGCGTACTTCACTCTGCCTCGCGTGTCTGTTGTACGTATTTCGTATTTATTTGTTTGTTCTCGTCTTCTTTTGTCGAAGCTTCTTATTTACTTGCCGCTCAGGTCCTTAATTCTCGTCGCCAATTGTTATGTATTGGAGGAGTGACAGAACAAAACATGATAATTCCATGATGTCTAACTTTTCACAAAAGGTCAAAAACCGGCAACTACTTTGCCTTTGTACAATTGAAGAAAATATGGGTTCTAATGAATAAATGACTGTAAAAACTTATTAAGCATGTTTTTTTTATTTTTTTTTATTTCAAATTTGTGTATCTATTCTTATGTAAAAAATGGAAATATCATGTACTGATCAGACCAGGCGAAAATATCATGATTTGTATCAAACTGTTTGGAAATATCATGTTTTGAAAAAGTAAGGTTAGGAAATAACATTTTATGTTCTGGATTTATTATTTATTGATAAATCAAAATATGGGACAAAAACACAATTAATTAATAAAAATTAAATTCTTATGTCTTCTATATCCATCTCAGTACAAATACACGCTTCATCATCATCAACTTGTTCATTTTGTTCTGTAATGTTTCTAGAACAGCTTAATATTTGCTTGTACCATTCTAATGCTGAAAGGTTCTCCCAATCGGCACCGAACTGTTTTATTAATAGACTGGTCACATCATTTTTCTTTGCAAGACTTAGTCCGCGTTCTTCCTGAATTTGTTCTATATTTCTGGGGTGACGTTTGCCCCTTTTCAGTAGTGATATAAATGATGGAATATGGCCAGTAAAACAAAGATTACTTGTTATAGCAGGATTTATTAATTTAAATGTAAGCAGTGGTCGTGAGCCGTCGCGAGTACAGAGCGAGAGAGAGAGACCGATAAGTGAGTGAAAGAGAAAGCAGTCATTTTAAAAATTTAAAACACGGGCAAGGATCTAAGCGCTATACAGCCAACAATAAACTGTTCTCCGGACTCAAATCTATAGTTTGGTGAAGATTTTACTACGCAGTTCAATTGTCTGCCCTGAGAAGATTGGCACTTCTTGAATATAATTTTTTTCATTCCTTGTATGCCCACAAGTTTTTTATAGTGATTTTCTAAACCTTTTACATCATATAAACACCATTCTTTACCAAGCTCGCACACTCTGCCATGTTTAGAAAATATTTCAAAATATTCTTCCCTCGTAGTAATCACTGGTATTTTTCTCACATCTTTCTCAATTCTACCAAATAAACGGTCTGCTGGCAGAAAACTATGCCCTCGCACTGGGAAAAAAAGTTGTATTTCCTTAACATGTGCAGGGGACTTATTTTGAAGCCAAAATAGCAGCATATGCAACACATGGCTGTTTTTATTTTGGCCCCCGCAGCCATCACAAAAAAGTCTTACTAACTTCACATTAGCCGGTATTGTTTGAGTATTCAAGAAGCAGTATAACGCAGATGCAATTGAAATAGCACCCTTGCCAGATTCTGTTTCATCCCAATTATACAGACAAGAATTATTTTGTTCTGACAGATCCATCACACATAAATTATACAGGCTAATCTGACGGGAATAAAAAGCCTCCTGAATTGGTGTCCTCGGTAGAGGAAACACCTGCTGGAGATCAAAACATATAGTGATACTATTATCAACCTTTTCTTTCAAAAGTTTAAAGAAAAAGTTTGCTCGCAATTTATGGATGCGAAGTTTTGTCATTAGTTCTTGTTTTTTTGATGAATCTTTTTCATTTTTAATACTATTACTCAATAGTATACAGGAACTGCAGGCATCTGATGCAGGTGACCGAAATCCAATGTTAAATTCAAATGTGAACACTTCGTAAAACATTGTTCTCTTAACATTCAGTTCATTTGTGACACTATTATTGTAAAGCATTCTCAATTTTTTAATATTCAAACTGGCATCCAAATACACCCTCTTGCTTTTTGCTCTATTATAATGGCTTTCACTACAAGGAAGGTTTCGGAGAAAATTGCGTAAATGTTCTTTTTTCTCTTGAGATTTAGCTGAACGCCTGTCACCTCCTCTTTCTTCCTTTTGAACTTTGCCATCCATCACACATTTGATAATAGTTGATAACCTCTGCCTTTTGATAGAAAAAGCTGCCATGAAAAATGATTTGCATACCCTTTTCATATATATTTTCTTCTTTATATTTAATCCTGTACATATTAACTCTATAATAGAAATAAAAATTAAACATATTTACAAGTATCAAAAAGGGTTACAGGGCGTCGAAAAATTCGTCCACATCGCTGTCAACAGGAAAAGTGCCCAGAAGGCTGGCAGCATTGCCCTTTTCATTACTTTCTTTTTCCCATATAGGAAGAATGAAGTACTTAACTTTCGAAGTTTCGTTTTACCAGAAGGACGTGGTGTACCTTTGCCTCTACGCTGGGGTTCAAATGCACTAATAAGACGACACAAATACACGTCTTGGTGAACTTTTCCGGATGTTGTATAAAAAGATTTTCGGTTTCGAACGACATCCCGTTGCGATATTTGTTTACATTTAAAATTGCTCCTTGTTCCATGATTACACGTACATTGAATTTTTAAGCCCAGCGGGTCATTGTCTACGTATCTAAAACAAAAGTATGCACATATTGTAATCTTGTAACAGATTGAACATTCTACATACCTACTACAACAACATAATTGAACGAACTTATTGTTTCTTTCGGATAAAGCTTTCCTTTCTCGACGTTTCTTTTTCTTCGCTCCACTATTGAGTGCACCAACAGTATTTGACTGCTCAGACATGCTTGTAAATCACTTGAAAAAACTTTAAAGTACTCAATTTAGTTATAATTATTACTCGAAGTTTACAATTTTTCACACGAATTAACGACCAACTGCGACCGATCTAATATTTTGACATTGACTTGAATCAAGTCATTTGACATATGTCAAACACACAGCCCAACCATAGACAAAATAATAAACTATTTTACGGCTTCGGCACTCTAGGATTTAAGCTAATAAAGCGTTCAAAAGTCTGTATGACAGGAAACATAGGAAATAACCTATTTTGTGCCAACTTTCAATATGCGTACCAGAAATGTATGAAATGTATCATGTTTTGTTCCGATTTCGTTTATTAATATTATTAAACATGGAAATATCATGATTTGCATCAAACTTTCAACTTTAGAGACGATTTACTGCAGGAATAAGCATGATTTGAACCACACCAGCTTAACGGGCGACGTAATTTATGGTATTCTGTCGAATGTCATTGCTAACTTTTTTTTTACAAAAAGTGGAATTATCATGTTTTGTTCCGTCACTCCTATGAAATTAAACACTTTAATTAATTAATATAGGTTTATTGTAATGCTGACACAAAAGCACAATTTTTGACAACCGAACAAGAGAGCGGAGCTGGACCACAATCATCATATCCAACAAAATGATTAGGCGTTAACGTTTCAGGATCATTTGGGTTCACAGACACGTGAGTCAACGGCCGGCTGTTCACTATATTCTCTACTTCTGTCAACAGAGTGTTTAGAGTTTTATCTCTGGGTGCACGTTCCTTTAATATCAAAACCCTTCGATTTTTTTTTATTTTTTATTACCCGGTAGATGAAGTAGGCTAAGTACTTAATTATAGTTCCATCTTAAGTAGCACGATAAGTTACACATTGTAGAACAGTAATAAATGGACCGTCGATATAGGAACACGGGTACATCATTTCTCTCCGCCGTTACCCCCGCACACCTTAACTTTACTTCCAAAGATACGTACATGACTTAGTTTGGCTTTTTACCCGTCCAAACTTCATACGGAGTCATATTATTTAATCCGGTAACAACTGACCTATTTCTCAAGTAAACTGAGGTATTTACAGCTTCTGCCCAAAACTTTTTATGTAAACCAGCATCAAAAATCAGGCATCTTGCCTTTTCAACTAATGACCTATTCATTCTTTCACTCAACCGTTCTGTTGCGGAGTGTAGGCATTTGTTTTTTGATGGATTATTCCTTGCTGCTTTAAATATCTCTCAAAGTCTCAAAGACTGCAGAACTCACCGCCGTTGTCTGTCCTTAGAATTTGTATTTTTCTTTCTTTCTGATTTTCAACCATGGATTGATATTCTTTAAAAACTTAAATACCTCACACTTTGTTTTCATAAAATAAATGAAAGTCATCTTGCTGTAGTCATCTACAAACAAAACATAGTATCTGGATCCTCCGGTGGATTGTTTTTCCATTGGATCACACACATCTGAGTGAATCTCTTCCAATACATCATTAGTATTTGTGAGACTCGACTGAAAAACTTGTCTAGCCTGCTTCCCCTCACAACAAACAGTGCACTTAGATTTGTCTATGTTAGCCGTGTCTGTATATGACACACCTTCTGCAGCTCCATTTTTCATTTTGTTTAAACTAGTACTGTTGATGTGCCCCAAGCGTCTATGCCAAGTATCACTTGATGCCATAGCTGTTGCTGCATATAACTTTGATTTGATTTGTTTTGATTCTTTAGTGTACAATCTGTACACACCTTCCACTAGTTCTGCCATTTCAACTAGATCTTTCTGTTGATTGAAGATGCAGCAAGTGTTTTCTTGAATTTTATATCCTGAATTAAAGACTTACAGTCCGAATATTCTGACCTAAGTTTGAGCCGAGCCGTCTTATCAAGTCTCGTTTTTAATACAAAAGAAATAAGCTTTTTAATGCTATCCGTTTCCTCTAGGCAACTTTCATACATTTCAACACTTTGAATTATCTTTTCAATAGTGTTTTCAGTACCGTCCATTACCGGAATCAAACACGCCGTTTTTAAGCTAATTTGCTCCATTTTTTTATTATTTCCGTCCCCGCTAGCAGAAAACTAATTATTTTCTTATAGGTTAACACAATCTTATCCGCTTATATATTCTGATATTTCTGGTTTCAGCTCTTTAGAATAGAATAGAATAGAATACTCTTTATTATGTACACCATATAAATTACAGACATAAATATAGAAACTGTACAAAGGGTGACACAATGGGCGGTCTTATCGCTAAGAGCGATCTTTTAAAGACAACCTTAGGATGGATTTAAAAAGCGGAAGGACAGACAAATACTGTAGGTAGTCCGCGGTGTAGCATTTACATAATACAATAAATACATACATATAGTACATTATACTAATCTAAATAAATATATATGTTGCAGTCAAAACTCTTAACCAGTCAAAACTACTATTGACTAGCAAAATCAGTCAAAAGTACTTTTGACCGTATGCTTTAGTCAATAATACTTTTGACTAAAATAACAGTTAAAAGTACTTTTGCCCAATGGAGCTGGTTAAAAGTACTTTTGACTAAGTGATTCCGTCAAAACTGGTTTTGACTGGTTGTATCAGTCAAAACTCTTAAAAATTATTTAGCATATTATTTAGCATATTTATTTCTTTGAAATAATGTCCTTTGACCGAATTTTCAAATGCACTAATTTGCCTGTTTAATATGATATGAGGTACCTTTAAAGGTATTTGTATTCTCATTCACTCGCTCTTGCATCCAATGTCGACGGAGCCCCGCTTCGCGGGGCTCCTATTTCTGTGAAAAGGGTTTAAAGTAACCTAACAAAACCGAACCTCGGGGTGGGAACATTACATCAAATGAACATTATACCTTTTGATCAACAGCGCAAATGTTGTTATCGCAAATAAATATTCGATGAAATGAAAATTATGTTAATCGATATTATACAAATTGTTTATTTTCCTAAACGTTGTTCGAATTAGTAACATTACATCAAAAGTTGTTATACCAAACAAGGGTGAACCTCTTTTTTATTCACATCTAACGAGTTAATAGTGCTTTTGAGTTTTGACTGATGCTTTATTGCAGTTAAAACTACTTTTGACGAAGAGCGTCAGTCAAAAGTACTTTTAACCGCAAATTTGCAGTCAAAAGTACTAATAACCAATAATTTTCAGTCAAAACCACTTTTGACCAACCTATTCAGTCAAAAGTACTTTTGACTGATTTTGCTAGTCAATAGTACTTTTGACTGGTTAAGAGTTTTGACTGCAACATATACACATACATATAAATATATCCATATAATAATAAACATGAAACAGGAGCAGAGAAAATATAATAATGATGTTTAAGGAGAGAGGAAGGCTCTTTAGCACTTAATACATTATTTTATTTTTTTTGCACATTTATAATATTGTTCGGTTTTTATTAGGGTTGAGAATTCGTGGATCGATGAAGACATACTTAACACTAAGTCTTTGCTGTTTGACGTTATAAGCTTCATAAATAAATACCCATTTCCATATTTAAACGAGGTTGCATTTCTACTTCAGGAAAAGTACTCCAAGATGCTTAGAAATAAGAGGTCTAAGTATTATACACACCATATAAAAACGGCAAATAACCCGAACAAAAGTATGTGGCACGTAGTAAATGTAGAATCTGGTAGGAAGAATCAATCGAGATCGGATTTCACTGATAGTATAAAGCAGGCAGATGGTAAGTCTTTTTCTACAAAAAAGGAATTGGTAGATATGGTCAACGCCAAATTTATTCAAGCGGCTATATCATGTGGCGCTCCTCAAGCGGACCCGAATGCAGCCCTGGCTATGCTTCTGGAGACGCGATTCGGCGCCGGTCAGTGTGTTTGGCTGCAACCTTTCTCACCGGTTGAGGTATACCAGATCATTACTAAACGGATCGCACGTAAACCAACAAAGGACTTGTACGATACATCAGTGGAGCTAGTGAATATAGCGGCTGCATCACTTGCGGGTGTTCTGGCGGTGCTATTCAATAGGTGTTTGCGTAGTGGTTGCTATCCCAGTACTTTTAAGAGTATTAAGGTGTCTCCGCTGTACAAAGGCAAAGGCAAGAGGAGTGACGCAAACAATTACCGGCCTGTGTCGATCATTCCAGCTGTCGCCAAAGTCTTTGAAAGCGGAATATGTGAGCGATTACTGGGCTTTCTTGAGAAGACCAACTGTCTCACCGACCGACAATATGCCTACAGGAAGGGGAGATCAACAACTGCCCTTGCACGGATGATCGTCCGCGAAGTAATGAAGGCTCGGGAGGAAAAACAGCAGGTAGCAGTTCTCTTCTGCGACCTCTCAAAAGCTTTTGACGTCGCGGACCACGGAGTCCTGGCACTAAAGATAAGGCATCTTGGAGTAGAGGGAAAAGCATTGGAATTGCTGCTCGATTTTTTAAAAGGCAGATCGCAGGTAGTGGTAGGTGACGGCGGAAAGGTTAGGTCAGACCCTCTTAACATCAGTACGGGTGTACCACAGGGCTCCTCCCTCTCTAACATCATGTTCAGTCTGCTGCTCAATGACCTGCCTGATGCTATACGTGAGGCTAACTTATTCATGTACGCAGACGATGTGGCTGCGGTGGTGTGCGCGCCGTCGATGGAAAGATTGCAAGAAAGGCTCAACTTGGTAGTGAGTAAAATCAACAACTGGTTTCAAATAAATGGCTTAATACTGAACACGACCAAAACCCATTACATGCACGTTAATCTTTCCGGTCGAATGTGTACACCACTGTCGCTTCGGGTAGGGGACAGTCAGGTCGAACAAGTTCAGGTCACCACATTTCTCGGTTTCGAACTGGACAGTTCTCTCACGTGGGGGCCGCATATTGATAAGATGTGCGGCAAACTCGGACGAGCATGCTTCGCGCTGGAACGACTAGCGCAAACGCTCCCACGTAAAATGTTGAGAGGGTGTTATTTTGCGTTGGTACACTCGGTTCTTCAGTATGGTGTTGAGTTCTGGGGCCGAGCTGCCGACTGGGAGAGAGCGTTTAGGATGCAGAAGCGTGCTGTGAGGGCAATTACGCGTTCACAGTGGGATGACACCGCCAGACCACTGTTCAAAACTTTGAAAATATTGACTGTTCCCGCCATGGTGATATTGCAGGCGGCAGTATATGTAAGACAACATTTGAGTGATTACAGTAAACGTGGAGATAGGCATAACTACTGTACTCGTGGTCGAGACAGGTTAGCTGGATGCCCACACTCCCTTACTAAGTCTGGAAAGCTGATTCATGTTATGGGTCCAGCGGTATATAACCGACTACCAGATAAAATTTTAAGTGCGACATCTGAAAATGCTTTCAAAGCTAAACTGAAAGACTGGCTAACCGACCAGGCATTATATGACCTAAAGGAATGGTTTTAGATACTTCATGACGTTAATTATTACTGACTTAGTTTTTTTATCAATCTGTAAGTCTGTAATGTATGATTATTCAAAACTTGACATGTAATTATTATAATTATTAATAAATAAACTAAACTAAACTATTATTTTGTTTTTAACATTTTCCTTATATTTTATTATTTTATCTGGTCCTAATTTCCTTAAACTTATCTGGATATCTTTTAACTTCTACGCCGGGCCTATCAATGTTGGGGCTGTGACCCCGTCCCGTGTGTGAAGGTTTCGTGTGTGGAGATGAATAAGTTCAAGTTCAAGTTATTTATTCATAACAAAAATACATTTGTGTCGAAAATATTTGCACAGCAATAATACTGCAGGCTCCGAAATACTTGTTATATTAACGATTTAAAGGAATAAAATTGAAATGAGTACATGTCGGACACCGCGACGCGACAATATAAAGTGTTCACGCGTAATGTTCGTCGACGTCCGCTCTTAATGGTGTTAGGGAATATTTAATTAAAAGGCCCATTGTTCCGTTCATGCTTGTATTTCCAGAGAGACCACACAGACAAAGTAGAGTTACCACAACTAATATAGGAATAAGGATTGTACAGATATTATAATCTTAAGCCTAGTTTACATAATCAATATTCTACACTCCCCCTCAATTTAGACATTTTTACAAAATCCTAAATTGTACATTAATTAAACTTATTTACTTACATAACTTGTTCTACATTTTAATATTCCTTAGACTACTTGTCCATGTTATCATTAGCTAATAATAGTACAGCTTTATCTCAAAATAATTTGTATATTAATTTTATTATTATTTAACACTTACATTCAATAATAACTCTAACATTCATTCATTAACAACTATTAATTATTACACCTTTTAATCTATAAGTATTTTAGCATTTATAGTAACTTCTTTCATATTATAAATTCGAATAGATACATGACACATTAGTAACATAAAATAGTTACATTTTCTTACATTAATTATTACAATAAATTCAGTTTAGAAACAAAATAATTGTGTTTTATTTTTGGTAATGCCTTTGTGAACAAATCTGAAACATTTTCATCTGTAGGAATATAATCAACTGATACTAACTGCTTTTGTACTATGTCTTTTATGTAATGAACTTTAATGTCAATATGTTTTGACCTCTTTCCATTGTCAAAATTTTTAATTAATCTTATTGCACTCTGATTATCTACTAACAATTTTGTAGGCATATCTAATAAAGATGTCAAATCATATAGTATTCCCTTTAAATATATTAATTCACTGACTGCTTGAGAAGCTGCTACATATTCAGCCTCCGCTGTAGATAGAGCGACTGAGGTCTGTTTCTTAGAAAACCAATGTATGAGATTTCCACAATAAAATACTGCACATCCACTTGTACTCTTCCTGTCTGTTTTATCTGCTGCCCAGTCCGCATCAGCATATGCAACTAGATTCTTCTCTTTCTCTATCTTCTTGTAGATCAATCTTTTCTCTTGTGTAGCTTTTAAATATCGTAGAATTCTTTTGCTTGCTCTCCATAATGATGCTGTTGGTTCTGATTGTTGGTAATCTTGCTACCGGTGAATAATACCCTTCTTGTACTTCTTGTTGAAAACCTTTAGCTACCAGTCGCGCCTTCTTGGTCCCATCTTGTTTCTGTTTAAATATCCACTTTGTTTCTATTGCTTTGCTTCCTTCTGGTAATTCACTAATTTCCCAAGTTCCCAATTTATTATGTGAATCCAACTCTCTCTTTATTGCTTGTTTCCATTCTTTGTCTTTTATGGCTTCTTCATAGTTAACAGGTTCACCTGCACATAAACAGTAGGCTATGTTCAAATCATATTCTTCTAGATCTTTTGGTTTGTGTATTTCTCTTCCTGATCTTGTTGTATACTTATGCTTTTCTGGTTTATCTTCTTCATCTTCACTTCCTTGATCGATTTCTGTATTTTTCTCGTTATCTTCTTGGTACTTCTTTGTTCCTTCTTTACTTATTTCATCCCTTTTTCTTCCTTGCTTCATGTTCATTGTGTTCTTATTACATTCTCCTGTCTTTTGATCATCTTTTTCTATCTTCTCAGTATCTTCTTTTTCCATTCTTTCTTCTTCATAATATCTTTCCATAACTTTTTTATCATTCTCTTCTTTTTCAGTCTCTTCTTTGTATTTTATTTCTGTCTCGTCTATTCTTACATCCCTTGATACTACTATTTCATTATTCTCAGGGTTCCATAGCCTATAACCATTCGGACTGTATCCTATGAATCTCATTTCTTTTGCTCGTTGCAGCAGTTTATCTTGTTTCGGTAAGATATGTACCCATGCCTTCGATCCAAAGATCCTGAGTCTCTTCAAATCTGTATGACCAAACATCTTCTCTGCTGGTGTATAATAATCTATAGCGAAGGATGGACATCTATTTATTTGATAAACAGCGCACCTCACTGCTTCTCCCCATAATATTTTAGGCAATCCTGTTTCAAGTAATAAAGTTCTAGCTCTGTTATAAATATTTCTATTCATTCTTTCAGCTACTCCGTTTGACTGAGGACTGTACGGGGTAGTGTATTGCTGTATAATACCCTTGGATTTACAAAATTGATAAAGTTTTTCATTCTTAAATTCTCCTCCATTATCACTTCTTATTTTTCTTACTTTATTTCCAGTTTGTCTTTCTTGTCTGTTTACATATTCCATTAATATATCAGCTGCTTCAGATTTACTTTTTAAGAAGTATACTTCTGTAAAATGGGTATAGTCATCTATTATTGTCTGATAGTACAATTCCCCTTCACTCGTTGGTATTGCTACAGGTCCTGATAAGTCAGTATGCAAAAGTTCTCCTGCATACCTTGATCTTGGTCTAGGCGTTGTCACAAATGGTAATCTCGTTGATTTTCCTTCCATACAAGGTCCACATGGTTTTTCTGAGCTAGGTAATTTCAGTAATCCTAAATGTTTTCTATTAGCATGACCTAACCTTTTATGCCACAAGTCATTGTCATTAATTGCTGAACAACAATTTTCTAAATTTAGTTTCAGATTTATTGCATACAGGCTACCATACAATTCACCATAAATTATAGTATTGCCTTTACCAATTGACACAGATGTTTTATGAAATGTTACAGAATTTCCTTTATCCAATAACCTTTTGACAGAGAGTAAATTATGAGATAAGTTCTTGACTATTAGCGCTTCTACAGTTATAGGTGTATTTTCAAATACTACATTTAAATTACCCTTACGATTTGCCATTAAATACTGACCATTAGCCACATAAATTTTAGTTTCAGTTTTCATATTTTGAATATTTGTCATATACTGCTCATACTTATCCATAACTAAATTTTGAGATGCTCCTGAATCAATGATAAACTTAATGTTTTTATTGTATTCATCTGCTGATAACACATTCTCACTAGCAACAAAAGTTATTAGATTTACCTCGCTTAAAGCACCTCTCTCCTGTCCACGTCCTTGGCCTTGACTTCTTCCTCGATAGTTTCGGGTATCCATTGATTGTTCTATTTCCTGTCCACGTCCTTGGCCTTGACTTCTTCCTCGATAGTATCGGGTATCCATTGATTGTCCTCTTCCTCTCATGTTGCCTCTGAAGTTAGCTTGTCTGCCTCGGTTTTGTCCTCTCTTGTCATATCCACTTTTACACTCATACGCTTTGTGACCTGGTTTTCTACAGGTAAAACACGTCAGGAATGTTGTTTGTGCCTGTTTTTCTTGTTCACACCCCTGTCCTTTTACTTCTGCGTCCAATAGCCTTGCCTTCACAAATTCAATATTGATGGACTTTTCTGTTGTCATAGTTTCTATACTCGTAATAACATTATCGTACAGTGCTGGCATAGAGGATAGAAGATAACATACTTTATCCATTTCTTCTACAGTACATCCAGCTGCATCAAGCTCGCCAAGAAGACTATCAAATTTCATAAAATAGTCTTGTAATTTTTCGTTAGTAGAGCATCTGAGGGTTATTAATTTTCGTTTGAGGTGAAGTTTATTGAAAATACTTTTCCTTTCGAAAGTATACTCTAACTGGTTCATCATTTCTTTGGCCGTGTTACACTTTTCTAAATATTTATCTGATATGCATTGTACTATAATATTTTTGGCTTTGGCGTCCATCTTGACAAAATCTTCATTTTTTATTTCGCTCGTTCCGTTTTCTATGACGCTCCATACTTGTTTTTCTTCTAGTATTAATCGCACCCTAAACTTCCAATTACTGAAGTTTTGCTCTTGTGTGAGACGAGGGAAAGCTTCTTTTAAGTTTGCATCCGCCATTTTTATGCAGACACGCCCGCCGTGACTCGTTTGTTCGAGTTTTGTCAAAATTCACACAATACTTGTTCCACGTAATTTTCTTACTCGTTGATGCACCATATTACTTATTGTGCCATAATTGTACACTATTGCGAACTATTGCGCACTATTGCGCAGTGGAAGCGTTTGTTAGGGAATATTTAATTAAAAGGCCCATTGTTCCGTTCATGCTTGTATTTCCAGAGAGACCACACAGACAAAGTAGAGTTACCACAACTAATATAGGAATAAGGATTGTACAGATATTATAATCTTAAGCCTAGTTTACATAATCAATATTCTACAAATGGTCGTCGCGGTCGTACTGGTTAGTGGTTGGAGCCCGGCCCGGCGCGGCGCAGGCGGCGGCGGCTGCTGCGCACGCAGAGGGGCGCGCGGGGATGAGGCGCCGAGCGTGGCGGCCGCCCGGCCGGCCTCAGCTATCCTCTCCCCCCGCGTCCCGCTCATGCGGGCGAGGGGCGTGTGTGCGCGCCAACAGATATATTTCATTTAACTCACTAAGATCCATCAAATAAAACAATGTTCATTAAGTGAACACATGTATCTCGCTAAGACTACACTGAATTTATTGCTATAACTTATATTACTTCCTATCGTTTACATATCTACCGCTACTAATCGCTAATTATAATTGTTTTGGAACAAGGATGACGAATGACGATTTGTACTTTATAAACTTTTTGAATTAGGCACAACACTCACGATTTCCACAATTTACACCTGGTCTTCTTCTCTCAAATCTCAAATCGTTTATTGCAATCCATAATGTAATTACAGGTGGTAAATAAAAAATACTAGAATCAATTATGGACCCTGTCGGGCACAGCAAATTTTTTAAGGAAGTAGAGAGAGGAAGAGCGCTTTATTAATTTTCCTTGCTAATAAATTAGAATTATTTTATATCTTATTATTATCTTACTATTAGATTTTATATGCAGGTCTATCTATCAATTTGTTATTTATTTAACTTATTTACTACTATGTACACTGTTATTTAGAAAACTACGGAGCAAGTTCATGTCTGCTTACAGAAATGCGACAAGAAGATATAGGTGGTTACAGGAATCATTTAAGAATGCTTCCAGAAAAATTTGATGAATTGTTAGCAAAAGTTGCAGACAAAATTAAAAAAAATGATACTCATATGCGAAATGCTATCCCGGCCAAAACTAAATTGGAAATAACTTTACGATTTTTAGCTACTGGCGATTCATTTGCATCTCTAGAAGCACTGTATAGAGTAGGAAAGTCGACGATTTCACAATTTGTTCCTGATGTTTGCAATGTAATAGCTACAGCATTAAAGGATTTTATTAAAGTGAGTAAAACAATTGTAGTGTCTAAGTAAGTCTTTATTTTTAATTAAGTCTTTATTTAAGTAAATCTAAGTGTGACCTCTGTGTCATCGTTCTTAACAATAGGTTTTAAATATTATTTGAAGCATTTCTCCATGCTTCACTCAAAATGTTTGAGCCTTGAGCCGCAATTATACTTAGCCCGCGCCGCGTGTCGCAACGCGTGGGTAAGCTATCGGTTACATACATTTAGTACTGGAGTGATTACATTAGTCCCGTCCCGCGTGTCGCAGAGCCTGCTGACGCCACGCAGACCGAGCGATTTCGATCGGCGTGGGGTCGGTGGTGGGGGTTGTGACGCTTCAGCCCAGTCGGGTCTAGTGTAATCACGCGTGGGCACGCGCAGACAACCGAGTGGCGACGTAGAACAGTGGACGTGTGTTTAAAAATGTCAGACGAATTAATTGAAGTCGTTAGAAACGTTTGTTCAATTAAAGAATGTATGTAATTGAATTGTTGTTTTGTCATCCTGAAGTACTGTTGAAATTTAATTTCATCGCTTTTTAGTTCTTGCACCAACAAATGATATTCACTTCGGCTTCCTCTTGAAGTATTTATTGGATGTACCCAATATCTCCTTTTCTTTCTTTCCTTTTTGAGTAAGCTTAACATGAGCAGGTATGCTACATTTTCTTCAAAATCCGTATCCGAGTCTGAAGAAAACATTGTAGACGTTTACTCCAAAGGCCTCCACTGTACTGACTGAGACGAATTTTCGTCAGGGCGCGCGGCGACACGACACGCAAATGTAATAACCCGCCGTTGCGTCAGGCAGCGTGGCGACACGCGGCGCGGGCTAAGTATAATTGCGGCTTTGTCCATTAGCCAGTTGTGTCTCATATATTGTGTGTGCGTTAGAGTACATTGTGTTCTGATAACTGCCAGATGAATCTGTTGTATCTTCAGAATGTGTCGTTAAAGTAAACGGAATGGAAGTTTGAATTTTGGATTGTAGATCCAGTGCACAATGCACTGGATCTACAATCCAAAATTCAAACGTGAGTATTGGTAACGATCTTAACTGTGCAGCAACGTTTTGACCGAAATAATAAAAGAAAGTCTGAGAGACTCCAGGTAGGTAGTTAAGGGTTAATATCAATGCTATAAACATCATTTTCCCCATCAGGTGATGATCCCTTAATAGGATTTAATGGATTCAATATTATCCCACATTTATTTATCTTTATTTTCTTTATTTTTTCCACTTCCCTAATCACTTCACTTTCCAACAATCTTCCTCTTTTCATGGCATCAGTATCTTTCAATTTTGATGCTCCCAAGATGGCTTCCGTCAAAGATCCATCCAACTTTTTGCAATGTGCAGCCTCATATGCTTTGGAAGCTGTTATTCTTGCATATCTGAGCTCGTGCCACAAAGGGTAGTTGCTTTGTTCCACAGTTGCAAATGCAGCATTTTCGCATGCTTTAATGTCCATTGACACCTTGCAAAAATGTATGAACTCTTGTGCATTTTCAGGTTTCTTTGGTATGCTGTTTACTAAATGATGGATTGATAATTTTTCAGAATTGCTCGGCTCACTAAAGTATATCATCAGTTGGTTCTCTGTATCACCCACTTCCTCACTGTATTTTTTAACAACAGACAAAAAACTTTCTTGTGAAGTCTTTGTTGAAACTGACATAAGTTTTGGCTTCTTGGGTGCATTGCAAATGTCTTTTGCTTTGATAAATTTGAGGCTTGTGCCCACTGAAGATAACATTGACTTCTTCCAATAACAATCTACACTAGTAGATGGTGGGTCTTCACTGCGTCTATGCAGCCAGCCCAAGAAGGCAATGGCATGCTTACAGCCTCCTAAAAATAAATAAAAAGGTTAAAAGAAATATTCATGTAAGAACTCATTCACATATTTTGCATTTTCATGAACTTTTTTTCTTCAAAATACTTTTGTACAGCAATGTCTTACCTTTATGTGCTGCACAGTCTTCACATTGAACGGATAAGACAGTTTCTTCTGCCTGGAGGTGTTATCCGAGCTTTCACTATAGTGAAAGCTCAAGTTAAACGAGAGGGGGATGTATGTATACATACATCCATACACTTGGAGTTAGTCAGTGACCTCTCTAGTGAAGCATACTTACTTACTTTAAAAAGATTTATTTCACGCCGTGGTAAGCCTGCAGATATCTACTCTGATAATGGCCGTAATTTCGTAGGTGTAATGAACGATTTTTCTAAATTTTTAAGTAATTGTAGTAAGGATATTTTAGAATTTGCATCTAGTCAAAATATTAGATTCCAATTTATTCCCCCTTATTCTCCGCATTTTGGTGGTCTGTGGGAGGCAGGAGTAAAGTCGAGTAAATACCATCTTCGCCGTGTGATAGGTAACGCGCACCTCACGTTCGAAGAGTACAGCACAGTATTGGCTCAAATAGAAGCTGTACTAAATTTTCGCCCTCTGTCTCCTCTTTCCCCCGATCCTCATGACTTTTAAACGTCACCACACGCTAGGTCATACCTATTTCTCGAACGTGATTGGTTTCCATCTAAAATATTGTGCCCTCACCCCCTTCCTTGAATATTGTAAGGTCAAGAGAAAATATACATCTTTTGTTCGTTAAACCTAACGCATCGTTTTAATTGCAAATCCTCAACACAATCTATAAAACACATAAGTTTTCACCAAACCTCACCGCTGCTGCTACATTTTTGGTCCTTCGAGCCGGATGGCGGTTTAAGGAGAGAGGAAGTGCTTTTTTACCATAATTTTAAACGTGGACAAAGATTGAGCACGCCTTTCCGACACTGGCAAGTCATTCCATAACCGTACTGCTTGAACAGTAAAAGATTGATGATATAATCGTCACATTTCTCCGACTGGTCACTATTTGACGCTATTTTCTGTTCAATTAGCAAATTTTTTTTTTCTTTTACACTCTGAGCTCATTTCTATAATCCGATGCTGTTTTGTTGCGCTTTGCCGCGTTTGTGCGACTGCTGCAGGTTGATGCACCTGCACTTCACCGATGTTAGGTTGCTCAGTATGACAGGACTCATTGAGAGATTCGGATCACTGTCATGCAGATTTCCCGTCATGACTTCAGGTGTAATGTATTCATTTAAGAATTGCATAAGTTGAAAGTATGGCCATGTGCTCTCTATTTCGTCGCCACCGTCACCAGAGCGTGGCGTAGGCATTTTTTTGTTTTCGAAACTGATCGCGCAGGTTCTTCCACTTCTTACGCAGTTGTTTTTCTGTAACAATAACATTATATGTATATTAATATACTTTTTTGTTTTAGGTTTTTGTCAACAGGACTGGGTTTAGAGCACTGGCTTACCTACAGTTTCCGTATGGGAAAAAGCACCATTGCGACTATAGTTCATGAAACATGCCGTGTTTTATGGACTGAGTTAGTTCCTATTCACATGCCAATACCCGGAAATAGTTCTTTTATTTCTCTCCATTACTTTCTTGTAATTGTGCGATTACTATGGTGTGGATGTTTGCTTTGCCATATAGGTGGTTTAGATTGAATCGCACTTACGAACAATTCAGTATTCACCGCCATTTTACAACAAACAATATAACAGACGCGCATACGCCGAGCAACAAGACCAAACTGGTTTGTTACCCCCGCTACCCGCGCGTTGTGTCGCTTGCTGACTAGGCCCGTAGTGCGGCCAGAACGCGCGGACAGGAACGTTTGAAAACTACGTGCGTTGTCTCGCTCAGTCCCGTCAGGCTTCCGCCTTAGTCACTACACTGTGGACGCAAAGGCGCGTTTTATTTGTTTGTTAAATAATTCGCGACCATCGTCGCATTCGCGATAGGCTCGCAATGTGGACGCACACTTAGTTCCCCTTCCCAATATCACATGATGTCCTTCATAGAAGAAAGAACACAAAACATGATTAAAACATCAATGATAATGTGCAACGTATAATTATAAAGAATATGTAGAATACCCATTAATAGATTTTTCCTATTCTACTTTTCAACTCTAACGTGACAGGAGTCGAACTTAAAATACTTAAATTTACACCAAAAATAAATTGTGACAGAGACTTAGTAGGAAATGTCATCGTGCCTACATGGAAACTTAAGAGGAAATGCGGGTGGTCGTTTCTGCATAGAGAGGCTCTCGCTTGTTTTCTTTCTGGACATTTTTCTTTTGCGTAATTAATAATCGGTTTCAAATGAGCCCAAATCGCACCAGGATCATGACAAATTGATGGTGATAAAGTACAAAATGAGGTTGAGTTGTGTCCTCGTAAATATATCACCCCTGTATGTAGGGTAAATTGATTTTCGCGTGCGCCAAAATGTGCAGATTGAATTTCATTCGATATTTTGAATGTAAAATTTTCTGAAAAATCGCAAATTTTAATGATTTCGTCTTTTTTTACTATCTCTTTAACAGTTTAAATGTCTATAGCTGAGTCGCTACGTTAAAGCAGTGACGCTTGAGATCGTGCAATTTTTCTATGAACTTATTTACCTAAGTTTCAACAGTTCCAGCTAATTTGTCTTTTGTGTATCTCTTGGTGACAATAGTCTTTGAACATCCGGGTTGGCCTTTGACATATTCATGATTTCTTAAAATCCATTGGTACCAACATATTTCCTTTTTGTCATCATGTATGTCAGTGTCGATTTCGGGCATTTTTTCTTTGCATATTTCACAAAATGAATACATGCAGACTTTGGAATTATAGTCACAAGCAACTTCCAACACAGCACAACAACAATATCACAATTGGACAATTGTCTATTATTCACAGCGATAGATTTTCTTTGCTGCTATGGGATACTCAATACTCAATCTTTATTTGCATTCCACATGATCAATAAAGTGCTGTAGACTTTAACAAACAGTAAACTGTTCATCCAGCCTGAAGTATTAGCGAGGCCTTAATTGCCTTTCGAAGCTCCCGAAATCATATGTTGCAAGTGCACGCGTGGGAATATCATCATAGGTGGAAAAGCATGGCCTAGTGTGTTAATTATGTAGCAAGTCCCAAAAGACCCCTTTTTCCGCTAGTGACCTTGCTCACTTGCTTCTGCCCTCTAACAACACACAGTAACTAGGGTCCCTCTATCTTGGGAAGTAATGGAACCGACCTGTGACAGCGATTGTTCGACTAGGTTTTTGAGTTGTTGTTACATCTGTCTCATCTATATTATACTAGCAGCGCTCCGCGGTTTCACCCTCATAAGTGTCGATCCCGGAAAATCTGGATAAAAACTATCCTATGTCCTTCCCCGGGATGCAATCTATCTCTCTGCCAAAGGTCAATGGGAAAATAGTATGGGAGATAAACCCACGGCGGACAGAAATGAAATTGTGAGGATATATACATAGATAAATGTCTCTAGTTTATCATGGTAAAGGGCGCTTTCTTGTGGGCTGTGGGAAAATTAAAAAAAAAACTTATTTATATTTACATTATTTATTCGGCGTGATCAATATCTGCTGTGATTTCATCTAAAAATACCGCAGGGGCTTCGACTAGTTGTTGGTGCCTAGCTCAGGATAAAAAATAAACTATACTGGCAATATGCGCGCAGCTCCCGACGGTTCGGCGGCCGTGTATGCACGAGCAGTAATAATCTTCAACACATTATCTTCCTTGTCTCGCTGTGTTTATTAAAACCCATCCTATCAGCAGCCTTCTGCCCTCCTTCAGTTTGTTGGCCGCCACTACGGGACAACTCACTAGCACTGTCACGAGGCCAGAGACACCCCTACGGATTGTGCCCGCCTTAACTTGTTCTGGCGGGCAGTTGCCGGCCTTTGAGATGGCGGCGGCGACTCCGGTAGCCGTAGGCTTGCACCGGAGGGCCGTTATGCCGAGATCACTCAGTGATATTTCGGCTTTTGCCTTTGAGAGGATCCCGGCATATGTCAGACCGCGCTCCTCCGCACCCGGCTGCAGCGTCAGAACCACAGCCGTTGATCGTGGGGCACGGAGCCTCGTAGCCTGTGCTTGGGCCGCCATCTTTGCCTTTTGGGCATGTTGCCTGGCCTTGCAGCGCGCCTTTTTATTATTTTGTTTGGCGCCCACAATTGTCCATTCCGCCTCCTTCTGAGAAGAGGCGGATTTAGGGTCGCACTGGTTTTGGGATTGTGTTGGCGGCGCTGTAGAATTAGCCGCTACACCCGACTTGTTCTTTTTATTTTTCTTCTTCTTCTTTTTCTTCCCATTCGCCCCATCTTGAGACAAGACTATTGGGGGTGTCTTCTCCGTTATAGCAGCAGCCGCTTGTGCCTGTTGTTGTTGTTGTTGGGCACGAGGCGCTGCGGCTTTGGCCGCATAAGACGGCGCCGGCGCGCTGCGTTGGTCTGCAGTTAGGGGAGGGCGTAAGATCCTCCCCTCTAACACCGAGAATCGGGCGTTTAGACTCGCCAGCTCCTGACGGACCAGGCGAACCAACTCCGACTCTGGTGGCGGCTGCTGCTGTGTGGGCTGCTGCTGTGGCTGCTGCTGCGGCTGTGGCAAGCCCAACTCCTTCCGGAGGTGCTCGCGGCGGAAGGACGCCATCTCCGCCTTGAGCTCCTCATACTCCTTGCGGAGTTCCGCCATTTGGGCCGCCAGCTTAGCATTTTGGGCCCTTAATAGAGTCGCCTCTTCGCTAGTGGTGCGGCTGAGTAGCACCTCGGCATTCTCCAGTATCGAGGCCGTAGCCTCTTTGAGTGCCTTCTACTTACTTACGCCACTGAGGCCCTTTGACACCTTTTGGACCCTCTTGATGGCAGCCACAGCATCAACCATTCTTTGATTGAGGTCGGAGGCAGGTAGGTCTTCCGCCTCGACGACCATGTCGGAGGCAGCAGAAGACGACTCCGACAGGCGGGTGACCCTCCCTTCCGTCACCCTTTTTGTCAGAGCCGCAATCTGCCGCTCATCCTCCGCTTGTTTATCGGCGTCGGCTGCAGCCTTCTTGGCAGCCGCAACCTCGCGCCTGGACAAGCCGATGTCAACATACTTGCCCGTCGACACCGGCCTACCTCTCCCGCTTATTTTGGCACCGACCTTGGCAGCCGGTACCGAAGTATCACTCAGGGCCGAATCCGACCCCGAGTCCGTACCAATACGAAGGCGCTTGCCCGGGCGCTTTGAGTTTGAACTCGCAGCGCTTGCGACGGTCATCAGACTCGACGCAGAGTCCGAGTCCGAGAACACACCTCCAATCCTCTCAACAAGTACACAAAGCACTTTCTCTCCTTCAACGTCTTCGTTTTGGTTTTTGAATTTGTTTTGTCCATATTAGTCCCACGAGAATGGAAGCAATTATTGGGGTCCTTCGCGGGCAGTGGCTCCATACCCTTAAACGTAGCCCTATATACTGTTGGGGGCGGGAGGTACCAACAGGTGGGAGCGCTAACGACCGTACTCCCAACGGCCATTTATTCCCTCGCCGCACTCCCAAAACTTGGGATTGGGTGGTTTTTTATCTTAGAGGTGTCCTTCCTCTGGGCCAGGCGGTTAAGCCAAGCCCCCGGCGGCGGCATTGCATGCCTCCGTCCGCTGTCCGGCCAACCCGACTCAGCGGACCCGCCGAAAGGTTTGCTCCTCGATGAACGAGGAGACAAACGAACGTCGCTTCGGTGCGCCTGCACCTCAGCGGCAGCGGCCACGTCCTTGCCTGGTTGACGAGCGTCGACGGAGCAGGAGCGACCCCTCCCTGTGTCCCTCTTGGTAATGCCCCTCACCTGAACCTCAAGGCGAGATCCAGGATCGGGACACGCAAGCCCCACCACGACGACAACGTGGGGATCACTTCGGTGGGGATGGCAGTACGACCTAGCTAGTCTTAAATGATAGCTGCCCAATGTGAACAATATCAATTCTTCAAAGGTTAACTATGGGAAGTCTCTAAAATAGGGATTGTTTCCATCTAATGGCATGAAAGCAACTCTTTATTTATTTATGTTGTTTTCAATTACGTATTGCGCCAGTTCATTCTCTCTATTCATTCAGTCATTTATAAGGTTAATAAACTGTTCGACGTATAAACTATCTTCATACGGACGCCTGGTAGCGTTGATAATTGCCGCCGTGATTTTGAAGTCCGTCATCAAATTTCGCACATTGAAATAACGCACATTGAAATAAGTATGTCGAAATATTTTGTAATCTTTTTTAAAACGGCCATTTATGGCCTCGATTACTCATCGACACATTGTAATCAATCGAGACTTATTGGCATCTGGCGTCGTCAATTGTTCTCTTCCTCTGGATGGTGGCATATGTGGAACATAACCAAATTCTTCAATTAAAGGAATTGTATCTCGAAATCCACGATCTAATATAAAAATGTCATTAGGTCTTAAAAACCAATGCCAAGGGGATACTTCATTTTGTAACAGATGACGCAGGATTGAGGCATCTGATGTTGTCGCTGGATATGGTCCCACAACGTCTATTACATAGCCATCGGTGCAAACAACCAGAAAAGGCTTTACCAAGTTTCTGAATTTGTGAAGACTTATAGGTTTTTCTATGAAATAAAAAATTTGCACTTTTTTGGACATATAAGTACGTTCCGTCCATCATAAAAATTCCGTTCTCATTTTGGTTACCACCAAAAATATGTCTCGGGATCGAATGGTTTCTGGCTACTACATCATCTTGCGTTAAATGCTCCAAGCCTAAATGTAACGGCATAAAATCATCAATTAAGCATTGTCTAGCTACTTGTAGCTTTCTCACAAATGTTCTTCTAGACATATTGAATTTTGATGCTAAGCGCTCATCTGATTCGCCGTTTCTTATTTTTACTAAATAAACCCCTAAAATGGTGGCAGGACATTCAGATCTCACACGAAGAGGTGGAGTTTGTTGTAGAATGGAGTTAAATTGAGTTTTAGTTAAAGACGTCCAAAAATGCAGCTCGTCATAAAATTCTTCAATATTTTCAAAGTTAATTTGGATTCGACGCTCATATCCCC
Source organism: Luperina testacea (assembly GCA_927399505.1). Classification (NCBI taxonomy): domain Eukaryota; kingdom Metazoa; phylum Arthropoda; class Insecta; order Lepidoptera; family Noctuidae; genus Luperina; species Luperina testacea. Next base: position 1,994,789 of record OV656782.1, read on the forward strand.
ATTTGTACAGACTTATTAGGTCTAGCACATGTGCACTATTAAATTCAAGTGTTATCTGACCATTCGCAAGTATGTCCCAATCATTTGTCATTACAAGCAAGCAAGCAAGCATTGTCTGGCAAGCTCGTGCTAGATTGGTTATATATAAATTATGATTATGTAATAGTATAGATAAAATCTGGCATATAATGGCACACCTGGTGTTACAATGTTCCTGCAGTTTTGAAATATGCAGCGTCATGCAGTATTTGATGCTCGTAAATATCCAGGAATAGTAAGTACACCTTGACCCTCGACTGCTATTCCTTGATGTACTTGATTACATTCTGATTGTGCACAGCGTAATCTAATCTTTGCCAGCAAGAATGACATATTGATCTTGTACCATCAAAAGGAATCTGAAATAAGTAAAATATAACAGTTAATGTTTGTCGTCTATGAAACATTAATTTTCGCAAGATGACTAAAGATAAAGATGGATAGCTTGATAAACATCATTTATATTACATAGGCAAGATTTTCATTTTATTATTTAGAATATCATTGTAGCAACCTATATGCAGTATTTACTTAGCTATGGTCATGTGCTTGACAAGTTGTTTATGACATTGACATTTTCTGATATAAAAAGATTTGAACAATCGAAAAACCGAGTTTTATTTTCCTAAAAGATACCATATCTGAGTAAAATACTGCGTTTAGGATAGACAAAACTGATAAAGCATGGTAATACGAAACTTACCTCGCGTGGTATTATTTCTTGTAACAATACCACTGCGTGATTCCGATGTCTTTCTAAAAACTGTTCTGTAAGTATGTGTTTTCTGCGACGTAACACAGATCTGTTACACACTACACAATTATTACGTCTATCTATTTCAAAGAAATTCCAAACAAACAGGTCAAAACTGGTCAGGTAATCAGGTCCAGTAAACGAGCTTAGGTAGTCGATAAAAACTAGAGATAACCGGTAAACGCACAGATCACGACGAAAGACAACGAAGGATTGCGATGACACGAACAAAACAATGCGCCAGCGCAACGAGCGAGACGCGAGTTACTGAGTGTGTTCATTATGGCGGGATTTCACACAAAAAAATAGAAGCAAAGTTACCGGTTTTTACGTCCGATGGGTCGGACCCGGTATGCAGCAGACCTTCAACAGCACACTTTGCTGCGCCACGGAGCGATGCTTGTTAGTCGTACGGTGTTCCCATACAAGCTATACGTGGACGCGGTAGCTTCGTAGGTACGACGATACGCCAACCAGTCTACCGGGCTGCCGTCAAACACGGGAAGATCATAATTTTGTCGTGGCCGCTTCGTCATGTTTGTAATGATAACGTCGGCTAGGTGCATGATGTCGGAAGCAGCGACGGTGCCAGCGGTGCCGGTGGTTGCTTCGGGCGGAACTACAGGCGCATATTTCGGTTTGGACGGGGAGGACGCCCGCGCCGCCGCGGGCTCGAAAAGCCCGGTAACACCGGGCGTGGCGTACGGCGCATGCGCAGAACCGCGCGCGCGCTCTCGCACTTGGCCTTCGGGCGGGCACGCGCCGGCCGGCGCACAGGGCGCTGGCGGTATTTCCACGTGCTCGCATTGGGCTTGACTTGAGCTTAGCCACTCATCCACTTTATTAGTACTGCTTACACTGTGAGCGCGGTGTTCTGATACTTCGTCCTCGATTTCCGCGATGTCCAACGCTAGTTTCTTTTTGATAAGGTGTTCTTTCAACTTGGCGAGTTCTTCTTCGGCTTTGTACTCGGCACGGAGACGTAGCGCTTCGCGGCTCAAACGGCTTGATCGCGACCCGGTCGACGTGGCAACAACTTCACTACGCGGGATCGTAGTGACACACGTCGTATTCGCTTCAGGTCGTGGCTCAGCTCCAGCGTGAGCTTTGCTCCTTGTGACGACGCCAGTAACTTTGCTGTCCATTTTATGGATGACACAATGGCATTATATGCTGTTTTTAGTGGGCCATGGAAAGTTAAATCTAAAGGCTGCATTCTATGGGATGTGTAAGGTGGCAAAGTTAAAACATGAATAAAATTCTTGCGACAAAATTCGTGAGCTCTCAAACTAACGTGGCTTTCATGGTTGTCCAATATTAGTAAAATAGGATCATCTGCAGATGGTTTTCAAATGCTGAAGCCAATCAACGAAAATTGATTCAGTTATCCAGCCTGAGTCAAAAACACAAGCCAGCATGTTACTATTACTGTCCTTCATAAGCAGTGCATTCATTCGCTTTCTTTTATATATATAAAAAATGGGGGAATGTATGTGCCTCCAGCATTGAAACAATTTATAACTGTGGTCAAGGAACCACGTTCTGCGCTGGTACATTTACCTATTTTTTTTAATCCTTTCAGTGCGAAAATCCTGGAATTTCGTAGCCAGAAGTGGCGCGCCGTGAAACTTCCGCGCCACTTCTGGCTTCGTCCAGTGCAGCATCTGGTGATGAGCCCCACCACAGGCCTCGACGTTGCAGTTTTCCGCAGTGCACTCGTTCTTGTCCGGGTGCCGAGCGCAGAGACATTTGAAACATAACTTGTTTGCTAGAACAAATCACCATCGATCCTTTCTCATGGCTCGCTTGAATTGACTACAGTCTGACAACGCATGCTTGTTTCTTCTGCAAAACTTGCACTTGCCGGCAGTGTCGGGGTCATTGCCCTTAACAGATGTTAGCACGGAATGATGGTCGTTGTTTTTTTTCTGGTGTTGTTTATTGTTATATTCATTTTGGTATTGTATGTGGCTAACTCCCGACTCTGCAACCTTTTGCTCTTCCCCATACAGGAATTTGGACAGTAGTTCTAATTTAGGCGTTTCAGTGAGACTGTGTACTCGGTTTTCGTGTAGGTATTCTACCCATTTGTTAACGAGTCCTGTAGGCAATTTTGATACGACGATTGTTAGCAACTCTGGACTTTCAAATAATCTATTTGTTTCAATGTAGTTACGGCGGTGACGTAATTTTTTATTTTTATAGCGAATTTCACAATTTCGGCGTGGTATGAGTGTGGTAGGGGGATAGCTTTTTAGGGTTCCGTAGTCAACTAGGAACCCTTATAGTTTCGCCATGTCTGTCTGTCCGTCCTCGCTTAATCTCAGTGACCGTTAGCACTAGAAAGCTGAAATTTGGTACCAATATGTATATCAATCACGCCGACAAAGTGGTAAAATAAAAATTGGAAAAAAAATGTTTTATTATGGTAGGCCTTCCTATATTTAAAGTGGGAAGTGATTTTTTTTTTTATTTCAACCCTAACGTGTGATATATTGTTGGAAAGGTATTGAAAAATGAATAGGGGTTTACTAAAATCATTTTTTGATAATGTCAATAATTTCGGAAATAATCGCTCCAAAAGTAAAAAACAATGTGTCCCCCCTCTAACTTTTGAACAATAAGTTTAGAAAATATGAAAAAAATCTGAAAAGTAGAACTTTATAAGGATTTTAGAAACAACAGTTGTACAAAACAATTTCTGGACTAAGTTTGTAGTATAATCGTATATGCAAGCATTTTTTTAACTTCGTTTAAATATTTTATTATATATTTAAATGTCATAGCTTTGTTAGCACCTAATTATAATGTATGCGTAATGTCAAATAAATGACCTTTCTGAAGGAGTACTTACATGAAAGTACTCCTTCAGAAAGGTCATAGCTTTTCAGTCATTAGTGAGCCCCCATAACCTCTTTTACAGAGAAGTCTCTTTTTATTTATTTGACATTACGCATACATTATAATTATGTGCTAAAGTAAGGCTATGATTAAAAAAAAGCAAACAATTAACATTAAAAAAAATTGTTATTTTCTGTCACTATTATCTCGAAAGTACGCAGAGATAAGCAATAAGTTTCTTCGAGCCAAATACTCAGAATTATTAGTTTTCTAACATATGTGATTGCCATCTCGACATCGCTTAAAGTTTTTGAGAAATTGAGTAAAATGTAATCGCTCCCATACAAAAAAAAAAGAAATATTTTTTTTACAGAAAAGTATTTGAAGTAGGACAATAATATTTTTTTGCCTTATCTGTTATCATTGTATCAACAATAAAAAAAAATATCAGCGGTCTACTATCAATGTCCACTTTTTTTTAATTTGGGACCAGTGTGCGGCGGCGTACTTTTGAGGGATGTTTCACCCGGGGTAGTTGATGTCCACTGCTGTGACGTCCTGGTGCGTCGACGTTGGTACTCGCTTTCGTCGGTCGCGTCCTCCACGTGCCTCGCTTTTTGCAATAGCACTTCGTACGAAGATATTTCATCACGCCGCACTCGTTCACGGACACGCTGGTGTAGGAGGCCATACAGCATATCAATTTGGACTTTTTTTTTGGAAGTCTTGCAAATAGAGCTCGAGCCCTGGCGACGAATCGTTCAGTCTTTTCACGACCTTGAGACATACTGAATAGTTCCAAGTATATACGATGTGGCGGACGCGTGTCACCGAATGCACCTCGTATAGAAGACACCGCGTCACTCCAGGTACTGATGGTGGATTTGATTCCCTGCCACCAAACTGATGCATCGCCTGTCAGCAGCATGGATAACCCACGGAGTGCGTTGTCATCACTCACGTGGGCGCACTCCTTGTAGGCCTCCGTGGCGTCGATGAAGCCGTCAAGTGAGTCACCTGGCGCTCCGCTGAACCGCGCCGTACATTTGGCGAAGTTCCCAAGAAGAGCGGACGAGGGCGCCGCGGCCGGCGTGGTCGCCGCCGCCAGCGTCGTCGATAATGAGTCACGACGTGTTTCATGTTCGAGGACACGGCCGAGTAATCGCTCGAATGCCGCTGTTTGAGACTCTTGTAGCGTCGTCAACATGGACGCCATGTCGTCTGTTGTAAAACTGGACCTCACCGGAGGCCGAGCGTTCGCTTCGGCGCGGAGGGCGGGGAGGACGAGAATAACCAGCGCGTCACGTTCGAGTAGCGCGGCGACCGGGACGGCCTGCTAGCCTTCGCACAGTCGGCCGCTCTGCTGCCCGGCGCCTTGCTGTCCAGCTCCTTGCTGCCCGGCAGCACCGGCGAGGGCGAGCGCACCGGCACAGGCGGGGAGGGCGGGGAGGGCGCGGCGGGCGGGGAGGATGAGAATAACCAGCGCGTCACGTTCGAGTAGCGCGGCGACCGGGACGGCCTGCTAGCCTTCGCACAGCCGGCCGCTCTGCTGCCCGGCGCCTTGCTGTCCAGCTCCTTGCTGCCGGCCGCTCTGCTGCCCGGCGCCTTGCTGTCCAGCTCCTTGCTGCCGGCAGCACCGGCGAGGGCGAGCGCACCGGCACAGGCGGGGAGGGCGCGGCGGGCGGGGAGGGCGCGGAGGGCGGAGAGGACGAGAATAACCAGCGCGTCACGTTCGAGTAGCGCGGCGACCGGGACGGCCTGCTAGCCTTCGCACAGCCGGCCGCTCTGCTGCCCGGCGCCTTGCTGTCCAGCTCCTTGCTGCCGGCCGCTCTGCTGCCCGGCGCCTTGCTGTCCAGCTCCTTGCTGCCCAACAGCACCGGCGAGGGCGAGCGCACCGGCACAGGCGGGGAGGGCGGGGAGGGCGCGGCGGGCGGGGAGGGCGCGGAGGGCGGGGAGGACGAGAATAACCAGCGCGTCACGTTCGAGTAGCGCGGCGACCGGGACGGCCTGCTAGCCTTCGCACAGCCGGCCGCTCTGCTGCCCGGCGCCTTGCTGTCCAGCTCCTTGCTGCCGGCCGCTCTGCTGCCCGGCGCCTTGCTGTCCAGCTCCTTGCTGCCGGCCGCTCTGCTGCCCGGCGCCTTGCTGTCCAGCTCCTTGCTGCCCGGCAGCACCGGCGAGGGCGAGCGCACCGACACTCTCCGGCGCGCGCGAAAGTTCAAAATCCGGGCCAAAAGACCTTGCGCGCGTCACAGTTCTGATTTCTCCGAGCGTTAGCGTTTACTCGTGACAGTGGTCAGCGATGCACTGCCGCCCGTCGCCCGCAAGAGTCCCCGCTTCCACGCGCACCAAGATTATTCGAAAAAAGAACCCACGTTGATTTATCAAACACAAAACAAATAAAAACCGTATATTAAAATTTGGGAAATTAAATTTTCTTTTATATGGTGAAAGTTTTATGAAAATACACCCGATAGTGTCGGCGTGATTATCGTTTTTTTTGTCCGCGGTAGACATTACTTTGCAAATTAATTACACTATGTTCAAAAAATATAATTGCAAATATTCACATATCAAATTACGAAGAAAATTGTCTAGTATAACATATTTTATTTTCAAAGAAATCAGGCCAGTCGTTTAGACGTGATGATGAATTTAAAATCATTGAAAATCGTATATCTGCGCCTTAATCGCGTTTTATATAATATATGAAACTGGCCTCGAAGGCAGCGGCGCGGGGAGCGGCGTACGAGCGTTGCGCACCAGTCTAGCGGTGCCCGCGCGTCTGCATTGACGTAGTGTTGTGCATTTTATTTAACGACCGACGTTTAAAAATGTTGTATCAAAAAGATCTGGTCGTCGCTTTTTAGACATTCCGTTCGCGAATAAAGACACTAATTTCTCATAACATAACACTACGCCGCTCGCGCTCTAGCGCCGTGCGATCTGCCCGCTGGCTTCGAGACCGGGTCTGCGTTGCCGCGCCGCCGCCACCGCCAATCGCTGACTTCGTGTACGTAGCCTAACAAACAGCGTTTTAGTCGCCTTCCAATTACTTTACAAAGTAATAAAATATTGCCTATTTATTAGTGTAGTTCCGATTAGATTCCAGTTCAGCGAGGGAACTACCTTTTGTACACAGATATGTGGAGCAACCTGTTCATTTTCTTATTTGTTTTGTGTGGTTTTGCAAATTGCGGTTATCCACCGGTAAGTACGTTCACTCCATTTATTTTTAGTAATATGATTCCTCCTGACCGAATTTCGTTCACGCGTGCCTTTAAAGAGGCAGCAGAAGGGATCAGGGAGGCGGTGGAGATTCTCCTTGATTTCACGACCTCGGAGGAAACAGCGAGGTCCCTCTCCGGCCGCGCCCTGGTCGGCCACTGCACCTGCACCACCACCTACTGTGACGTTGCAAAATAAGTTATTGATTGTGTCTAGTAGCGACACCTGTTGTAATTAACGGCGGACTACGCCAGGGTGGTCATCGCTGTTCTGCGTGACACAGATGGCGTTGATGCCTTTTTGTTTAAGTAGTTAATTAATTGCAAGTTTATTGGATAATCAAATAATAAATAAACAAACTTACATAATTTACCACATTTTATGTCAAACATAATGTTTGATAAAGTGAAGATACAAATCGATAAGGAATCTATATAGTCTGTGGAAGATGATTCGAGAAACTGTGAGATTGGTCTGGAGAAATAGGCGTGTACGGTGTCCGTTTTTTACCATCAAGGACTCGAGCCTAAAGGGCGATTTTGAGGTACTTAATCCTAGGAGGATTGGGATGTGTCCAAATAACCCGATGGGTTTTGATAAGTAGGAGCTGTTTTGGCAGAATTCCGTCTTGCTGTTTATGCTAGCCTTATAAGTTTGGTGCTATGCGCCATTGATTCGTTGCCTTGGTGTTGCGCCGTGTGGTGATTTGGAAGTCATCAGAGCGCAGGCGGATTTATGGTTTTCCCTTGCGGTGTGGTCCTCCGACATTAGGAAGGCTTTACCTAACCGAATCCAGGTGATGAGGGAAGTTCGCCACTGCAGGTAACGATAGCGTCACCATCTCGTCCGTAGGCCGCGTTCGCGCGTGTTCACAGGTTTCTCCTGTGAACGACGCCAAGGACCCTGAACCGTCAACTGAAGGAGTTATACTGAAGGTTTTATAGAGAGTGTTATCAGTGTGTCATTATGGTTTAATCTATGAGAGAGTTAGGCCTTTTGTAGGAACTAGGTTGTTTTAAGACCAGTTGTTGTAAGGATCTTGTGTCTCGGGTTTGCTTCGTATAGCGTTTATTTTCCCTCTATGAGCACAGTCCGGAAAAGGCCAATACATGTTCGATTGAGCTAGAAGTTGTTAATTCGATCATCCCACGGACTCGCTATAGCGACTCTGAGAAACTGCTATTTAGTCTCATGGCTGGCATTCACTGACACCACTAGGAACGGAGACTAGTTGTGTGGGTGTATGCCATAGACTCTGGGAAGGGTACATTAATTTGGTGGTTTGCCACATTGTATGTGTACTTTCATTTTGTATAATTCCAATAAACTTTTTATTGTGTAAGAAGGTACTTGTTTAATTAATCCTTCCTAGCAGATTATACCTTATAAATTTACTTTAGCACGGTGGTGAGTAGTAAAGTTCAAATAGGAACCATCATCAGCTTGTTTCTAAGCAATTATCAGTAAACTACGAAACCGGGTTACACTACACCTGCCTTGGCTGCCACTCTTGGCGGAGAGAAGCCATCGAAGGAGGAGCTTTGGCTTATCTATACATACATACCTACTCTACTACATACAATAAACAAAATTAAATTTTCTGTTCGTAATATCAAAATTACAGCTTTTTACTAAATAAACATGAAAGTATATATGATAACTATAATAAAAAAACAATTAAAAAAAATTCTTGTTCTGTTCGTTCCGGCTAATCTCTGAAACGGCGGGACCGATTTTGACGGGGCTTTCACTGACATATAGCTGATGTTATAAGGAGTAACTAAGGTTAGATTTGTTTTAGAAATTAAGGTTCCACGCAAAAAATTAAAAACTCATGGAATCCAATTTGTTTTCCAAAATTCACGCGAACGAAGTCGTGGGCACAACTAGTATTAAATATTAGTATAGCTACTTACATACAAAATGTGCGGGTACACCATAACAGAACAACTCCCTGTTCACAATAGATGGGCGACGAGGTGCAGTCGGGTAGCGTGCTGCTGCCGGCGTCCAGACGCGGCCGCTACCTCGCCAACATCGCCAGGAGACAGGCAGTCGTAAGTATTCGGTGCCTGAAGGGATTTCCTATCAACTGTAAAAATTACGAACTTTCTTACCTCTTTAGGGGCACGCACAATGGTCCATTGAAAGACTAAGTGCGAAAACCAAACCCATAACATAGAACGGCGGCTTAGGCAGTGTTTTGTCTGTCAATGAGTGAATATAACTAGAACTCAAACAAAAAAAAGTAACAAAACAAAAGCACTAGTACTAGTACTAGTGCTTTTGTTTTGTTACTTTTTTTTATATAGTATAACTTGGTTTTTTATTTTGCTGTATTTAGTTTGTGATCTTCCTGTACGAGTCGCAATAAATACTTTTTCTTTCTTTCTTTCTTTCTATAAGTTATTGGTAACCTTTGCGTGCTGTTTTAAGTAATAACAGCCGCACGGGTCGATAGATCAGCGGTGCTATTCTATAAATCTCACCGTGAAAACTTAGGTGAAGTGAGCGTGGAGTGAGCTGTCAATAGTGTCAATTCCTAGCAAAAACAAACTCACTTCACCTAAGTTTTCACGGTGAGATTTTTACAGAATCGACCGGCTGCACCCTAATCGCGTAACACACTCAATCGGAATCTGAATAATTTTGAAGCAAATTGCTAATCCATTGCTTCATAAGACACGTAATGTTCTTTATGGCGGGATTTCACACAAAAAATAGAAGCAAAGTTACCGGTTTTTACATACAGTTTTATTTCTTGCACAAATACAATGACAAAAATAGCGTAGAACACAACTGTTAACAATGAAACTAGACTTTTGGCGGGAACGCCTCAGCGATGTTACAGATACTCTCCCGCTCACAACGTGGCTCAAGCTCTCAAGCTACACTGGCGCGGCGTTCCGCCGCATCGACCGGCAGAGCGCGCGCGAACTCAACAAGACGCACTGCGCATGCGTTATTTTGATACTATTATTTCACATAATGATCGTACCTATAATGAGTTGTGTTTGCGATAAATCAAACAAAGATATTTTCGTTTTTACAGGTTTAATAAAACCTTTAAAATTATTACAATTTTGAACATAGATTTCGTTACGACGGAGCAGTTTTTCCAGTTGATGAATGAATGAATGGAATGCGAACATAGATTAAAAATAACATTGAATGATGATTGAGTGAGCTGAAGCAATGTGTCGTAGACAAGTTGCCTACGCGTAAATAACGCAATGAATGTCGTAGAACTGTCAAAATGAAACCGATTCCGATTGATAACGTGTTACGCAATTGCCCCACAGGTTAAGCTACGCTTGCCGTGGTCAGTCCGTAGATGTGTGACCATCTTTACATACCAAGACCCCCGTGCCTCGGAAAGCATGATAAGCCGTTGGTCCCGGCAGTGGTAGTCATTTTTGGATCCTTGACAGTCGTTACGGGTCATCAGAAGCCCGAAAGACTGACAACCTGCCTTACCAAAGGGATTCCTATTACCCACTTATTCAGCTGCATCTGGTTAGGCTAGAAGCCGACCCCAACATAGTTGGGAAAAGGCTAGGCAGATGATGATTGATAACCTTTGTGTGTTGTGTTAACAAAACTTTGCATTGCATTTCAGGACGGCACGGTTATCAAATTCAACAAGGACGCTGATCGGGTAAGCATTCAATTATAGCCACGACTTCCATACCACGTAATCCTTTCTCTATTCCCACGTTAAAGTGCTTCTAAACGGGTCACGAAACTCTGCAGACGTGATAGTTATCGATATCTACCCGCAGATGAACGCCGAAGCAAAGAAGAAGGTGGACGTGCTGTCGGAGGAGCTACTGCCGTACATCATCGCGGAGCAGGAGCGGCGCACCACGCTGTACAAGCGCGTCATGACGGCCATACAGAACGGCGAGAAGGGCGTCACCATCGCCGAGATACGCAACAAGCCGCCCGCCATCATACGGAAGGGTACGAGCGTTGTTATTGTTTCTTCTTAATCTTAACATGCTTAAGGCACGGTTTTCGGCCTCGGGCAATGTGTCAAGCAACACGCGCACGAGTCACTTGTTTCAAGGCTACCTACGGTCTATCTGACCACATGCTCACCGCGACCGGCGACGTGTAGCCGTCCGTCACCCACGACGGCCGAATGCTGTGTTCGAAAATACACGGGGGCGGTCTCGCTCGCACGCCGCCCGCGACTGCCAGGTGCGACGGCGGAAACGAACGTTTTAGCAACTGGCGGCGTGTCACAATGCGTGCGTGTGCGTGACGCAGGGGGAGTCAAACACCTCCCTGACCCGAGGAGGCCCGCAGTGGCGGCCAACCAGTTGGGGGTTGCGGAAGGATCGCACGTTCCCGCGACCCCCGGCGTAGGTGTGAGATGGAACACCGGGGTGGTTTTTAGTCAGACCCCTCCGTCCCTCCCAGGGCGGACGACATCAATGAGGATTTTCCACCCCGGAAAAAAAAAGAAGGATATCTGCCTCCATATCTTCGGTTCGCAGATACCTGACCAATATCACTCCCCGTCCATTATGCAATTTCGTATGAAGTGCATTTTTAAGTCAATCTGTTTGGACTTAGTATTGACCATTGTGTTCTGACTTAACTTGAGGATGGGTCTTTTAATATGACTATGCTTTCATAGTTGGCCCCAAGATCTTTGAATAGACTTTTCAGGTGAATGGCCTCTTTTGCAGCTTCAGTCAAGGCGACATATATTCCACTTCTTCAGTCAATAGCGCTACAGTATTTTGCTTCTTCGACATCCAGCTTATGACCGTTTCAGCATATTTAAAGCAATAGCCCGAAAAAGATTTCCGTTCGAGCTTGCATGCGCCCCAATCTGCGTCAGCCATCCCGTGTAATTCTCATCGAATTTTTCTGAATATAAGACCAACGCTTTTTGTTCCCTTTAAGTATCGCAGCACTCTTTTGCACATTTGAAATGCTCTTCTCCGTAACAATCAGTAAATTGGGAGAGATAGCTTATAGCAAATATTATATCGGGTCGAGTTGCCACTGCCAGATACATGAGTGTGCCAATCAAATTTTTGTAGGGCAAATCGTTCCTTTCATCTCTTGCTGCTTTTTCTGGTCTTAGACCTGGCTCTATAGGTGTAGACGTGGCCTTGCAATCTTCTACTTTGAATTTTTTAAGAGTGTCTTCAAATTCTAATTCTAATTCATTTATTTGTCCGAACATGGTACATTACATGGTCTTATAAATTAATAAATGGTCTCATCACATTCTGCCACGTGGGGCGCGCAAATATCAGGTAGATACACAAACTTCTGTGAACTTCTGCTGGTTCAGTTTGATTTTATCTCCCTTATAGGTAACATCTATCCCTATTAGCCGTTTAGGTGTTCCTAAATCTTTTAACTCAAATTTAGTATTTAACAGCTCTTGTATTTCTTGCAACTTTCTAGGACACAAATAGGCAATTAACAAATCGTTGACATAGATAATTATTATAACTTTAACTCCTATTTCCTCTAGTAAGTATAGACACGTGTTAATTTTTGCCTTAGTTTTTTGTGAAAAATCTCTCTTACTGTCACTTGATTCGCCGTCTGATTAAAATAATGTTAAAACGTGTCCGATCGCTATCGCAGGTCTGATGTACCGCTGCCCCACCAACCGCGCGCCTCGGGAGCCCGACGGCTCCGGTACAATCAAGTGCGAGGACAACCTGGACCCCACGCCCATCATGTTCGAATCCTGCCTCTCCGCAGAGGATAGGGAACTTTATGTGGCAGACAATAAGTACTTCTTTTGCAACCGTAAGTTGTTTATATTTAGCTGTTAAAGAACGTCGCGTCGTTCCAAAAAATGATCCAATATCATTTTTTGGAACGACGCGACGTTCCTTAACGCGGCTTGCGATTTCTACCAGTCAACTCAGGAGTTGACTGGTAGAAATTGTCACGTAAAAAAAAAGCGATATGCCCCCTCCGTGCGACTATATCTGTCTCTTTCTATATATATTATAGTAAGAAACTTCGTTCCACCGGGTGTCCCACGAAAACCTCCAGTATTTTTGGTTGCTACCTTGGTCTTTCTGCTTGGATGTCAACTTTGAACCAAATCCAATTACAAACTTCGCCACAGCGACCCGTGGCCATAGGCTGTTTCATCCAGTGGATTCCTGCGACCGTCACTAAGTCGGCAGTCCTCATTGTGGGGGCCAACCCACGACGCACCATGAGGTGTTCAAACACTGATATAATGATTGCTTTAACTTGTATTGACCGTTGTTCAGGGCACAGGATCGAGGGTCCCGACTTACCGCGGAATGGCACCACCGTGATTGGCTGCGCGCCTTGCGAGCGCACCTCGCTGAACTACACCAGCCAGACTTGCGCGCTCGAGGACACAGACGACGTTGTGGTGCACTACCGGTACTATCCCGACAGAGTGAGTACCTATCAGTGATTGTGTAAAGGTTCATTTTAAACCTATTCTAACATACTGGACAAATTTTTAATCAAACTTTTTTGATAACAGACGAAGTATTTCAACCGTTAAAAGCATGTGCTGAATTCATTATTACAGTTTACACCCACTTGCGGAGGTTGTCCTTGCTGCGGCCTACTTGGGTACAAAGTCTTTTAAAGGGTTTCCAAGTATGCCAAGATACTTGTCGCCGGATGGTAGGATCTCTGATGGTTCAATACAGAAATCAGGAGATTTAAGAGCGTTTACGCCGTACGACATTTCATACAAACTTTCAAGCCCTTATTTTTCGAAACGAATGAACCGATTTTAATGAAACTTCATACGCATAAGCAGGATACAAAGTTCTAAAAAGTTAGTAGAGAACATTTTCGAAAAATAGTGTGATTTTAATTTTTCCATAGAAACAGAGATTTCCACTTATCTTTTTTTAAATAAGAGTTTTCACAAAATAAGGGCTTGAAAGTTTGTATGAAATGCCGTATGGCGTAAACGCTTTTAAGCAGTTCTTGGTTGCGATCGGCTGGACTCGAGCACCAAAAAAAAAAGAGCAGCAAACACTGTGTTTCCGTGATTCGGGTGACTGATCTCGGTGACAAGTGACAGTCCAGGAATGTAAGGCCTGCTTTGAGTGTGATCACGATGGGTCTCTTGGACACATAAGATGTCGCAATGTGTGTGTTTGAGAGAACACTTCAATATTGATTGAGACTACACACAAGGCTGGTTTCGTTAGTGGATTGTTTGGCTCTGGAAAAGGCCGATTCTATATTTACCATCGTGGTGAAAGGATCAGTCAATCGAGAGAATTCGATGGCCCAGGGTGCGCCAAACTTAACAAAAGGTCGGAGGATATTTCACTCGGGGAGACTCCTGTCATGCACCCTGTTACAACAATGATAGGCAAATATTTGCTTTTCGGCTTCGTTAGTGCTTCTTACCGCAACTGCAGGGGTATTCTGTAAAATTTTACCGTGAAAACTTAGGTGATGTAAGCTGTCACTAGTGTCAATCCCAAGCATCAGGGATGACAGCTCACTTCAACTAAATTTTCACGTAAACCATAACGTTCCCTTTGTCCGCAGTCGTACAAATTTGTGTCGGAGTTGGACCCGGACCGTGAGGTGTGCGAGCACTGGAACCCCTGCCAGGTGGGCTACATTTTCGGCCTGGCTGGACCCGACCAGGCCACGCCGGCCACCGAACTCTGGCGTAAGTCTGTCTAATACCTAGCAGTAGAGCTTTTCGTGAAGAATCATCACCTGTCTAGCCTTTGTCCAACTATGTATGTTGGGGTCAGCTTCCAATCTAACGGGATGCAGCTGAATACAAGAATTCGACATGGAGCGACTGCCTATCTGACCTCCACAACCCCGTTACTGGGTAACGCGACACCTCTTGGCACCAGTCGTCAGACTATCGGGCTTCTGACTACCCGTAACGACTGTCAAAGACCTATGAATGACAGCCGGTCCTACGGCTTAACTTACTTTCTGAGGCACGGAGTGGTCTCGGTTAGTATTGGATGGAAGAATTACTACCGTACCTATTACTGCCGACAAACGTTGCTGTTCTCGTTTAAAGGTCATAAAAAAAAGTTGTGGGTGAACTGTCTCTGGGATAGCATCATATACTCCTTGTGAGATATTCTTTTATAGGCGACCACTTACAATCAGGTGGGCCCTTGGCACAAACCCCTGTGGGTGTTATTTGGCTGTCAAGTATTCTCATTTTTTTTTTATATAATGATCCAGCTGGTATTTCGCCATCAGCGGCCTGTGGTATTGCGGCGTCAGGGAGATTAAACTTGATCTCTTCTCCTACTGTGGTGGTGTTACCTACGCTCGTTATATAGTGATAGAGGTTATCTGGTATGCATAAGTCTTCTGGTAGTAAATCCTGGCATCGGGCGGAATCAATCTTCCTTTCGCCATTGTCTAAAGTAAGGTCCATCAGATAACAATTTAATATTGTGGTCATTGAGTGCTGAAACATTGAAAAAGGCATACGCCGATCCAATCTAGGATCTACGCCTCTCAGCGACTCGTAAGTCCTTTCGACCTGGTCTATAAAACCGCCGAATTCAAATTTCTGGCAGTATGTTTCCTGAATTGGTATTGAGCTAGTATGCGGCCCGAGGTCATACAGTGGTTCATCCACTGGGGCTGTCTCATCCTTAGCTCTAAAGTCATATGAAGCGGCGGTATCTGTCTTCGCCTCCTTCTTTTCGGGTCGTGGTCGACCCTGCTTCTTCCACGCTGCACTACGTTCAGTGCGGCCACGTGGTTTAACTGGGCGCTCCTCGAAATCACGTACTTCATTCCAGTCAAAATTAAAATTTTGTTGCTGCTGGTATTCGTATGCTCGACGCTGATTTCTGTTACCGCGCATCTCTCCGCTAGCGGGCTTTCCACGCTGTACCGGTTGAGATCTTCCAAATGATTGGGTATTACT
Source organism: Luperina testacea (assembly GCA_927399505.1). NCBI lineage: Eukaryota > Metazoa > Arthropoda > Insecta > Lepidoptera > Noctuidae > Luperina > Luperina testacea. The sequence goes on from OV656782.1 coordinate 2,010,559, forward strand.
GGCCATCCTGGCTGCAAATTGCAATTATTAAGTTGAAAAACTGTCTAAAAACGATTGTAATAGTTTTTCATATTATTATTTCAGATGACTACAGTAAGTCGTTGAAAATATTTTTCTTTAATTAACATTATCAGCCTAAAGTGTTCCCACTGCTTCGGCACAAGCCTCCTCTCTGTGAGAGGGAGCGGGCCAAAATCCACCACGCGGGCCCAGTGCGGGTTGGTAGGTGTCACATGTCTTCGATTTTTTTTGGTTTTAGGACACGTCGATTTCCTCAAGAAGTTTTCCTTCACGGTTTTGAGAGCAGTGGTGATGAAATAATTCACACAAAGTGCCTGGTTGGTTTTGAACCCACGTCCTACACCTCGTAAGTCGCGGCCTTTACCACTGGGCTACTATTGCTCTAATAATTAATTACATTATACTATATAAAGCTCGTCTAAAATAAAGTTGAAACGAAATGCCTTATTTTAAAAATTAGAAAGAAATTAAAAAAAATTGAAAATAGAAAGATTAAAACTAGGAAAAAAAAATAACCGATATTTTCCATTTTCAGCTGAAGGCAAGTATCCTATTCAATATTTCACCATATAATGTCTAGGGTTGAAGTTATACTGCTGCAACTTGTCAATTGGGTGACTCACATTCCACTATTACGACATGGCCGATCCAAACTTGGCGCAGAAGGCTGCGCAATAACATTTTTTAGGAGCCAAATGGTGAGGCGAGTGTGAGTGACAGAACATGCGTGGAAGTTCGGAGAGCCTATGTTCAGACCGGCCATGATGATACATTGGCCGAATTGTAAATTCTAAAGCATAGGTTCTCAACGTGGGCGATAACGTCCACTCGTGGGCGTTTGAGACTTTCAGGGGGGCAGTAGAAGACCTCGAGAAAATTATATACTTATCCTATTTTACGACTATATATTATTACACGTTTAAATATAATCGTGGCAATAGCTGTTTCAAATTCGCGACAGATCATCATCTGCGTAGCCTTTTCGGTCGGCTTCCAGTCTAACCGGATGCAGCTGAATACCAGTGTTTTACATGGAGCGACTGCCTATCTGACCTAGATTCGCGACAGATGGAAAGTAAAAATAAATTGGGGGTTCTAGAAAAAACAACTCAAAATCTGCAAAATAAGGTTGAGAACCTATGTTCTAGAGGAAATAAATAATGTTGTTTCTATATCTACGCAGACCTTAGAGCATTAAACCAACCGGAGACGCAACGAGCACTAATATCTATGCGAATAAGTCTGTCACTTTCATCGCGGGGGACGAGGCAACGCACACAAATAGTGATAACAACAAATGCATTTTCGATCGCGTCGTTACGCACGCACACGAAAACAAAATCAAATACAAGCATAAACTATACGCACACATGTACAAACACACACAGAGACGCCCTGTCAGTGTACGGGATGACGTCATTTTTATGTAAGCGATGATAGTGCTTGACATTATCGATATTTTGTTGTCGATGAGTTCAGCCAATAGTTATGATAAAAAAGCTAAGTGAGCTTTTTTTATATCTGGGTTCAACAAGTTCAACAGAAAAAAAAGACAGAAATATACTTCGACTTTTAATTATATTCACAGTTATTGACTTTTAATTATATTACCAGTTAATTTGACAGAGTTTAATAATAAAAAAACACAGCTGTTTGAGTTGGTGTAAGAATAAACTAAATTGAATGAACTTCACAAATGAGAAGCAAACTTTATATATTAAATTTAATAACTTGTCTTCAAAACACGAGAACACGTAACATTATTTTGAACTGTCAAGTTACTGAATACAATTAAAAGTCGAAGTTGTACCTACGTAAAAATTCGGAAGCGTGCTGGTAAATAGGGGTTTAACCCTAAATACATTTCTTGTATCTATAAAAGTTCGGGTAGTGCCCCATCTCAATATTCCACTGTATACAGTTGAGAGACGTGAAACTTGGACACAGTCACGCCCAAAACCTAGTACCTAAATAAAAAAAAATCACCTTTGCTAATTTCAAAGTTGGCGAGGCGCATTGTTTTAATCTCCTCTTATTATTAGATTGTACTATAAAACATGAAGCTTCGAAATGCTGTGAGCAAATTGTACTAGTACGTTTAGGAGTCCACGAAACATTATTTGCACAAGCCCGAATCCAGACATCCCGAGTTATTGCATCTTTTGGAAATCTGAAAAATTAATAGTCAGAATAACATACTCATAAAGTCGATATCGATATTTGTTTCTGTGCTGTCACTGCCCTTATTTTGCTACAGTGTGGCCTATTTTTAAATTAAAATTGCGTATTTTCGCGATAACGTCTTGACCCGCAAATATTTTATAGTAATGAAGAATAACGATATGAGAAAATTGTAAGAGATTTGTGGAACATAAGTTTGATATCATTTATCAATTATTTTTAATGCTCTAAGATTATTTGATAATAAATAGCAATTTTTAAAGGGTTTTGTAAAAAAATATTATAAAGTAAAAAATTAAGTTGTAAAATAGTAATAAGAATAACAAATGCGAAATAAAAGTTTGAAATAATTGTCAAGCTTTATCAATTACAACTTTCAAAATTACACTAAATTAGATCTCGTACGATTTAGTGGCAACACTTATTGACCGACAATATTTCTTGGTTTTTTGCTAATTTACTGCATTATATGTTAATATTATGACAAAGTAATACTTACAGATGGAAAGTAACGTTATCCTTTAGTTTACTAGATGTTTCCGATCTCTTTTTACACGAAAAAACACTGCAATTTGGCATTTTTCACTGACGTTCATTCCGCGCTGCTGTGATTCGCTGAATGACTTGGAACGCGCGGCAACTAGTTTTATATAACTGATATGACCGGCGGTCTCGTACCTTTGGCAGCGGGGAACGCCTGTTAAAGGCGTCTCCAGTTGGTTTAATGCTCTAAGACGCAGACGGAATAAGGGGCACAGCTGCTCTATAAAAGAACAAAGAAAAATTTATTTTTGATCGTTTTATTTTTCAGATTTCGATGATGGTAACAAAAAAATACCTTAATTTTTGGTTTAAATTTTTTGTTATCAATAATAATTTGTTATTCTTTATTTCTCTTTCTGACAGAAATTTCAAGTAAGTAGTTATCGAGTTAAAAAAAAAAACTTCTATACATTCTGAATTAATTTTCAATTAGTTTTTTTACAAAAATAATTACCTACTATTGTGGTTTTGTCGTTTTAGAGGAAGGTAAGATTTAAGTAAGGTAAGATTAACGGGTGTAAAAATACCCTTTACGTTGCTGAGAGTCACTTGTGCTTCCCGTTATTAAGATTTTTTTTTCGTATTGCACTATACTTGGGAACCTTCTGGTTACGGAGATATTGAAGGTCAAAGTTCTGATTTTTTTTGTGTTTTTTTTTTTTACGAAAATAAGTTGTTAGATACTCCCGCGTTCTGTGTACCTTTGCACGCACCCATAGGCATAAAGTTTGCGAACAATCGTTTCTTTTTTTTTATATTGCGCACTACTAGAGGAAAGTAACCAAATATGGGCTACCATTTTGTTTTTGCCTCAAAAATAAAAAACTATTAAAAAATTAACGATTTATTTACGTCAAAATAATCACACATACATTTTTAAAGAGCTAAGTAACAATCTTATGTTTTTAATATTTTTTTTTAAGCTTTTTCACAATATGCAATGGCATAACATCACAATCACTACCAGTATCTAATTTCAAATCTATAATTTTGTTATTTATTTCTACGGACTCATACAAACATTTATCCAAAGTATTGTTACATTTGACCATACCTAGAACAATATCCGAGACATCACTATCATTTGACATATTCTGTTTTACTGCTTGTACCTGCCAAGGAGTCCTATACATCTTAGCATAGTGACCAAACTTGTGACATTTCTTGCAACTGTGTCCAAATGCTGGACACTTGAAGCCATGATAATAGCCACATCTAGTACACTGCTTCCTGTCACTCCAACTGTTCTGCTGTCTTTCATTTTGGCCATCTTGCTCTCTATTGCTGCGATTGTCTTGTCTTCTTTCACCTTGACTGTCCTGTCTCCGTTCCCTTCGACTGTTTTGCTCCTTTGTGTCTTTTCTATAATTTAACCTTACCATTTTATTTATTCCACACACTTGGGACTCTGCTGTCATCTTTATAACATTTTTTGAAGCCACTTCAGATGCCTTGCAAATTTTTAAGCATTTATCCAGATTTAAGTCAGGTTCTTTTAATAGTGCTTCTTGAAGGTGAGAATCTCCAATGCCTCTTATTATTTGGCTTTTAATTAAACTGTCTTTTAGTTTATCGAAGTTGCAGTCTGCACTAAGTATTTTGAGAGACGTAACAAACTCATCGAAGGTCTCTGCCTCTTTTTTTTCGCGTGTGAAAAAAAGGTGACGCTGCATGGTTTCATTTTTTGTCGGTGAACAATATTCACGAAATCTATTTAATATTCCTTTTATGTCGACGTCTTCTGGTATGTCTAAAGTGTTATATACTTCTAAAGCATCCTCACCAATTATGTGCAGAAGTAATGCATTTTGACTTTGTCTGTCCAATCGTTCTTCAGCCCCCGATGCTTTCAAATAGAGCAAAAATCTTTGCTCCCATCTTTTAAAGTTGAGACACAGATCGCCTACTAAAGATAGCGGTGGTGGCTGTTTTAACATTTCCATTTTAAGTATTTAGTACGTTACTGTTCACTTTTTTCTCTATTTTATTAGTTACTCGACTGCGCCATATTATATTATGTTATTTTAAATAAAACAAGCTACTCTTAAGCCGACATCTTTTTATTGTATCCTCAGCGGGGCCCGCACAGATCACACATCACCACAGATACAATATAAAACCATTACACATATTCTTAAGGTAATGTGTATTTATTCCGATTGTATTACAGAATATCTAGGTTCCCAAATATATATTTTGAAAGGACTGTGATATAAAGACGAGATATGAGGAATTTCAAATTTCTATGGAAAACTTATTTTTCATAAATCTTCTTTAAATCAGTATCCATTCAAAATACATATTTGGAAACCTAGATATTCTGTAATTCAATCTGAATAAATACACACTACATTAAGAGTATGTTTAATTTACAAATTATTTTGGTATTATGTGTTTGTATGAACTACGCATGCTCCGCCGGCCCCATAAGTAAATAATGTTGATTATTTTAACATTTACAGAAATCGTACCCCGTAAGTTTTTATGACATTAACTTATGTATGTTTTTGTTGAATTCATTGGCAGTCTTTATTGATTAATTACTTTCATAATTTAGCTGTTCCCGGTACGTACCTTGAATTATATTATTTTTCATTACTTGACAAAACAAAAAAAAAATATTAGGGGTTTTCAAGAATTGTAAGTTCTTAAGTTAATTTTAAGACCATGCTATCGCATTAGGTATACACCTGTAATGATAGTGGTAGGGAGATTTTAATAAAAAATAAATAAAAATTTTATACAAACTTGATGCGGAAGGCAGAGGACAGAAGCTTGTGGCGCAGCCTGAGGGAAGCGTATGCCCAACAGTGAACTGCAATAGGCTCAGTTGATTGAAGAATTTTGTAGGCAGGCTTTGAGGGTTACAATTTTATTTGTAAGAAATTAAAAAAGTTTCTAACACTTTTTACTTAACACAACTCTCTGAGACCACGTAACTCCAAAAAATGATGATTTCATGAAACAGTTATTCTTTGGAGTTACGTGGTCTTAGAGAGTTGTGTTGATGACTTTAATGATTATAATTCTGTAAATACATATTTGTTACGGCCGCGAATCATATATTAATCAACGTACAACTTAATACTGACCAGCAAATTGCAAAAAACCTAAAAAAAATTGAATTTCGCGGGCTACCCTGGCGCTTTCGCCTTAAGTATTAAAAATATATTTTCTAGTACAAAACAAAAAAATTTTGATGTTCTTGTCACGAAGTCCGTTTGGCTATGAATGTTGTCAAGCGTGCACATGCACATTGTGCTCAACAGAGACACAACAATGGGTGAAGTAAAACGGTACACATTCGCGGAAATAGCCTCATGCGACGGCAGCAAGGGGCAGCCGCTGTGGGAGCGCGCTTGTCGCGATACGTCACTACTACAATCAAAGCCGAACGGACTTCGTATAATAGAATATCTGTAACATAAATCTTACGTAGGTATCTGAGAGGCCAGAGATCTTTGCCGAAGCCTCCCCTTTCATAGAATTCATAAAATGTTTTTCAAGTCAAGATTTTTCCTGTCGACAAAAATGTCAAACTTCCATACAAACTTTTATCTCTTCTTTCTTTGTTTTATCATTGTTTGGCTTGCTCTTGACCTCGATCACGGCTGTCTAATCGTTTATGAGATTGAATTTTTAATAATTCTTATTTCTCTACTTCGTTATACAGGGTCAAAAAAAATTTGTTAGCAAAACTTTGCTGACATGGTGGGCATCGTAATCTAAACACGATAAAATAAAAATAAAAAATATTTGATGATTCTTTGATTGCGGTCAGCGACCGCTGGTAGTGTGCTTACTTGAAGTATGAGTTGAGAAAATATGTTTATTTTTCACCACGTCTGTGAAGTTTACACAAAAAAATATGTTTAAACTGATATTTCAAGTAACAACCCTACCAGCGGTCGTATATTTCAAACATGAATTTCATCAAATTAATTTCTTTTTTAACCGACTTCTAAAAAGGAGGAGGTTCTCAATTCAGATGTTTCTATTTTTTTTATTAGGTTTAGATAACTATACCCATCACGTCTACGAAGTTCCGCTAGCTAATTTAATTTAACCTCTTATAAGCAATTTTAAATGCAAAATTTCATGCTTCACGACCCAGCGGCTAAGGGTGTGCGTTGTTTGTCAGTGAATGAATTAATTTAAGATTCCCAGGGAATATGGGAATCACTGACAGTCCCCTGTGCAGAGCATGCATGGAGGCGGAGGAAACGGTGGCGCATGTGCTTCTTGAGTGCACAGGCATTACCAAGATTCGCGAGGAGACCCTGGGAACACCAACATCCCTTGCGGATGCCCTGAGGAGACCGGGAAGTCTAATCTGCTTCTGGAGGGAGGTGGGCTGGTTGGAGTAATCGGCCACCATGGCTCACGCACAATGGTCCACTTCAAGGACTAAGTGCGGAAACCTAAACCCCATGATAGATAGATAGATAATTTAAGATTTTTATTATGGAGATATAGGAAAATAATATTGAAACAAACTAAATTTTCAGAGGACGTTATGAATGAGACGATATCCTTGGCGCAGAACTACGTAACGAGCACGCGACGAATACGGATACCCGCGGGCTACGAGTACCATGAGGTCGGCAAGTACCTACCCAACGGACTGCGGGTGAGCGAGACTATCCTGCAATACGTCTCTCGCCGTTTTTAAAACAGCTGAACTCGAATGTCTGTAGTTATTAGGTGTGTAGTAGGCAGAGGAATAAAAGTCAAGTCTGCTAATTAGTACTCACGGTTATATTGAATAACACATACACGTACACACACATATAGAAAACAGTCAGAAGGAGAATAGTCAAGATTATAACAGGCACACACAGTCACAATAGTCACAGCACAACAATAACAGTTATTTGGATATTATTACGAAAACAATAGGCGAACGAGGTGTCACGAAATCATGCGCAGCCGAGTAGCGCGTGGTCTAGTTTCGACTAAAGGTCGCGGCAAGGTGAGTGGCCGATCACTTCGTCCACTCCCACCTCGGCGCTTGCCGGCTACGTCACAATGACGTTGTTCGGCGTGCGCGAGTCCAATGTTTATTGGTGGCCCGTCATCAACCGCATTGACGGTGAAAATGTTTGATGACAAATAAATAAATGTAGATAAATATTTTGATTATGTTTGTGTTGTGTTGTGTTAGTTATATATATAAATAAATATACTACATGGTATGTACCCTACATGTCTATTGTTAGGGTAATGGAGAGAGCTATGCTTGAAGTTTCCGTAAGTGATCAAATCTAAATTCAAAAAATCCGTGGATGAACCAAGGTAACCGACACAGCCCGAAGAATTGCCAAACTTAAGTGGCAGTGCGCAGGGTACATCGCTTGCAGAACAGATGGCTGATGATTTGAAAGGTTCTGGAGTGGCGATTGCGTACTGGAAGACGTAGCGTTAGAAGGCCTCCTACAAGGTGGACCGATCACCGCCTGAAGGCCGCAGGAATCCGCTGGATCCGAAATATGTCCAGCAGTGCTGAAATGATAATTCTGATGATGAGTCTGGTACTCAGGCGTTCTACGAGAAGCCGTGTGCCGTGAGACTTAACATGTGAATTCTACGTTTCATTTAATTTTCAGACTCGCGTCAGTCGACGGAAGGGTGTAAGTGTCTCATTTCCTACTTATAAATTACTGACTGACATATAGGATTGTGCATGAGATAATATATATGTCGGAAATACGTCATTCATTTGGCTATTCGGAACGCTAGCGCCATCTGGTGGCGCTTGACAGAGTCTAGCCTGAGTTCGTGGGGTTAGAAAATAGCGCGACAGAACGAGGTGGAACGCACTTGACCCTATATAGTTACTTTACTCTTTGACTTGACCATTGGACATCATACGAACAACATGTGCTCAGAAACTCTGTCGCGTTCCGTATCTGGTTGTGTCGTGTACCTACAGTGTGTAATTTGCTAGTGTGATTAACTTGTTCGTGAAATTATAATCTTGTTTGAACTGCAAACGGTTTTTCTATTGCGCAATAACCAACACATACCCATAGTACCCCCACAGTATTTAAAATATGGCTGATAATAACGAGACACACTTACCTTCTCCGTTATATATAAAGCTGTTGCCCGCGACTTCGTCTGCGATCCAGGGTGAAAAGTATCCTATGTCCTTACCCAGGTCATTGTCTACCCATGTGCCGAATTTCATCCAAATCCGTTCAGCCGTTTTACCGTGAAAGCGTAACAAACAAACTTACTTTCGCATTCATAATATTAAATTAATAATAATATATATATTAAAGTAATTGGATCAAGAGGCAAATGTAGTAATATAAGTTTAATTATATTTTAAGACATTTTTTATAGGAGTAAAATTATCTATCAAAAAGTGACACCACTACCTATTTCTTTTTAACCGACTTCAAAAAAGGAGGAGGTTCTCAATTCGACGGTATGTTTTTTTTTTTGTGTGTTTGTTACGCGATTACTCCGCCAAATGTGGACCGATTTTCAAAATTCTTTTTTTGTTCGAAAGGAGATACTTCTGAAGTGGTCCCATAGTCACCAAGTCAGGATCTGATGATTGGATCATGGAGAAATCGAGGGCAACCCTCAAATTTTATGGGCCCAAACATCGTTTTTCGCAAATCTTATGAAGTAATTTAAGTACTTGCGTATGGTGATCATCATCTCATGTAGGTAGCTGAGCTGATGATGGAAGGTACGACTCCTTAACAGTAAGGAGTAGGCATCGACTGATTAAGTAAATTATTTTTTTTTTATGTTTGGAAGGGCGTTTGCCATTTTGGTCTCGTGATCATCAGGTCAGGAGGTGATGGACTAACCATAGACAATAGAAATCTTTAATTAAAAATCGACAGCACATGTCTCGCGATTGCTGCGATTGTTTGTGTATGCATAGTTTAAGCCATACCATAACATAACATTACGCCAGTTTGCTTTTAAGGGCGATTACGACTAGCTTGTCGCATAATATCTAATCGAGTCGCTCTGGATTCGGCAGATTCATTGGATAGACGCTCGTATTGCACGTGTAGACGACGGGAACTTTGATTCTCGGTTTCGTTTGATAAGCGCTCCTGAATCAAACCGAGACGATGAGAACGTTGCTCCTCGGTCTCGTGAGACAAACGTTCATGAATGATATCAAGACGATGAGAACGTTGCTCTTGAGTCTCGTTTGATAATCGTTCACGAATCAAATTGAGCCGCTGAGCATGACTTTCTGGACTCTCATTAAGCCTTGATAATCTCGTGTTTGCTCTCTTCTGAGAAAGTCTATACGCTCGCTGCTCATCACTCTCATTTAAAATTTTTCTAGTATTTCTTTCCCTACTTTTCTTTAAACGTTCTTCCTTTTCGTCGTTACTTTCTTCCAAACGGCGCTGTCTCATTTGAGCAGCGCGTTTAGTAGGCCTACCCATATTATACAAAATTAATTTTCTTTCTATTAAAAATTGAAAAAAGAAACTTCAAAGTATGAATTATGTACAAACTTAAACTAAAAACTAGAAAATAAAATTATTTTAAAAAAAAAAAACAAAAACCGACTTCAAAAACCTAATAAACACTAAAAACTTAAAAATAATATTAAATTGAAACTATAATTAAGAATAATTTAACCTAAATAACCTTAACCTAACTTTAATCTACACTATATTTTACAATTTAACAGTTTTTGGAGTCGGTGCCAAGCCCGCACTCACAAAATATTAACCAAAAAAGGGTACTATATCAGCAAAAAATATTAACAATCAACAAAACAAACTGAAAAAAAAAAATTACAACACAAGACAGAATATCAACAGAAGACGGAGTTGTTTTTGTTCGGATAGTGGCGCGCTCTAGCGGACGAAATGTGAAACTCGTAAGTAATACAATTTGATCTTCATAGGTTTCTCGGTAACGAAATCATGTCGCGATTCAGAATACGGTACAACGCCATCTATCGAGCGCTAACTAAAACTTTTAACAGCTTTGTAAATATATCAGTACCTAATAATATGATATTAATTTACTCTCGTAAACTATTGTAATAAAAATTAAGGGAGAATATTTTATGGCCCAATTAGATAGATATACTTGGCTTGGCACCGACTCCAAAAACTGTTAAATTGTAAAATATAGTGTAGATTAAAGTTAGGTTAAGGTTATTTAGGTTAAATTATTCTTAATTATAGTTTCAATTTAATATTATTTTTAAGTTTTTAGTGTTTATTAATGTTTTGAAAAGTGTTCCTTTTTGTCAATGGAGGTTCCATAGCTTCACCTTCTTCGAGTTTTGATATGCAAACTCTAACATCTTCTCTTGAAGCTAGGGAACAACAGAGTCTTTAAATATGCACACCAATCTGGCGACAAAGGATAGCCAGTCTTGGCTTATACAGTGCCTTCGTAAACATGTCAGCAATTTGGTTTTCAGTACCAATCTTTGCAATCATCATAGTCCCATCAACAATGGTTTCTCGTATAAAGAAATGTCGGAGCTTGATATGCTTGGTTCTGTTGTGGAACTCATATGGCGGATTTAGTGCAAGTTTGATGGCAGACTCGTTTCTTTTTAATGTTTTGAAAAGTGTTCCTTTTTGTCAATGGAGGTTCCATAGCTTCACCTTCTTCGAGTTTTGATATGCAAACTCTAACAATATATAGTTAGGATTAAAGGCCTATTCAGACCTAAGCGGTATTCGCTACCGTCTGCGGCAGAGAAAACCCAGTGGGTATGCGGTAATATTACTGTTCAGACCTAAGCGGTATTTGCTACCGTCTGCGGCAAAGACCGTCGCTCAGGTCGCTCTAGCCGCGGTACTTGATACTAAATACCTGAGCGAAACCCGCGCGGTATGTACCTCTACCCACAGCGGCAGCGAATATCGCTCAGGTCGCTCTAGCCGCGGTACTTGATACTAAATACCTGAGTGAAACCCGCGCGGTATGTACCACCACTACCCACAGCGGCAGCGAATATCGCTCAGGTTTGAATAGGCCTTAAAGATTTATGTCTCCGTCGCATGCCCGTGACGCCGCGTCTGTGGGACTTCTTTTGTGGGTCGTACTCTACATGGTGCCCAGGAAAACGAATTGTAATTGACAGATTACGTGACCTCCAAGACATAGTTGTCATTATTAATTATATGCTTTATATTTTATGTTGCAGCCTTCGGACGTAAGTTTTTTTAAGAGCTGTCAAATTATAAAATTAAGGTACAGACGCCAGCTCATCAAGCTACTACATTCTGTCAAATTTCTTTAATAGATTTTCAACTTTATTTATAAAGCATAAGGTTCAAAGTTGATCGGGAAAATTTGACAGTTTTGGGTAGCTTGATGTGCTGGCGTCTGTACCTACGGGATAATTGCGTCACACACTAACTGTAGCAATGGTTTTCATTTTGACAGTTCAACAACATTCATTGCGTTATTTACGTTGTTGAGCCGACAAATTTTTCGAGCATATGTAGCAATGGATCAACAATATCGTTCAAAATGATTCAAATTATGATAGAAACTGTGTTACGCAATTACGGTGCAGTTAGACCGTTTTAATTTACCTAGAACAGGAAAATAAGTACATAATACAGTATGTTAACTAACAGAGGGCGTTCCCGTTAACCCGCAATAGTATAGCATCCATACATGCTAAAAAAAATATTACCATTCGAAAATAAAATGTTTTTATTTTTTTTTATATTAAAATATTCACTAAAAATCGTAAATTGATACGTTAAAGAAACACTCTGTACACGCGTACTTGAAGGACAGCAATGTCGGAATTTATTTAAAAGTCAAATGCCAAAGTAAAGTGTATTTGGGGAGCAAAAGAATCAGCAATTATAATAACTTGAATGTGCTTCTTTCAGAATTTCGACAATATAGAGGTGAGAAGCGAAGTAGCCGGCAACTATATTAAAATCACTATGTTCTTCCACCCGATGCGAGCAGAAGACGCCGCGACGTACTACGTGCGGTTTGAACATATCGCGAAGAGGGGGAACTTCGTCCACATGCCTCTGGTCACCCTCAGTAAGTAGTAAAAAAAGAAAGAAAAATCATTAACATGACGCAAAAAAAGAACACAAACGCAAAAAGAACAAGTTGGGGAAAAACATGCCTCATATCCACGCAAAACGTCTATTGCTCAGCATTGTGAATTTGTGACCGATGTGACCCGATGCGAGACAGAGCCCCAGCGCTGGTTTTCGCACCAGCTTACGTACAAAAATCGTTACGTACACTTTCGCGCTCAGTCCTGTGTACTCCTGGCGGTGAAAACTTCTTTAGGCGCGTTGGGCTTTTTTTTGAGATGGGAAAAAAACATTGAACTCGCGACACTGTTACCGACACCGCGCTACATTCAGATGTGTTCGGCTGTCCTTGGGATGTAATCGGTTTTAAATCCGATATCAGTCAGTGAGTGATGGCAAAGTATTCTGTTTGTGTGTCACTTCTGTTGGCACTCCCGGAGTGCCACTGTTTTTTTTTTGTTTCTTCTCGTGTTGTTGCGAAGCATGTCATTTCTCCAAGTGTCCATCACTGCTTTTGTTTTTTTTTTTTTTTAAAGGTAACGCAGTCAAATGGCAAAAACGGAACCCTTATAATTTCGTCATGTCCATCTGTCCGTCCGGACATTACACACCCATTTTACCCGGAGACTGTTTGCACCATATCAATGAAAATTGGAAAGGAGTATTCTCTGCACCGCTAAACAATGGCGTAGCGAAATTACGAAAAAAACAATTAGGGGTCGGGTCTACCGAAAGATGTAATCGAGGGATGAAAAAATAATTCTAAGCGTGGAGGGTATCGTTGGATCACATAATTAAAAAGATTGTGGTGTTTCTGGGTTAGTTTTTAATTTTTTCGCATAATTACTTGATGCTGACGAACGTTGCAGACATGGGACAGACGCAGTTCACACAGCATGTGCAGTTGTGGCTACCGCCACAGCGGCTAAACACCACCAGCATTGACTTCTCGTGCGCAAGCTGCGTGCTGCGCGGCATCATGCTGCGCGCCGCTGACGGCTCCGTGCGCAACCTGGAAGTGGACAAGTACCACCTGCGCAAGCTCACCCGCACAAGCGCTTTGCACGAGTACGTTATACTCGAACTAGCGCTTTGCACGAGTACGTTATACCGCACTAGCGCTTTGCACGACTACATTGTACCGCACTAGCGTTTTGCACGAGTACATTATACCGCACTAGCGTTTTGCACGAGTACATTATACCGCACTAGCGTTTTGCACGAGTATATTATACCGCACTAGCGTTTTGCACGAGTACATTATACCGCACTAGCGTTTTGCACAAGTACGTTATACATGAACTAGCGCTTTGTACTCGTATCCGCTACGATAAAACGAATATAACACCTTAATAGTTTTTTTTCTATTACAGTCAAGGAGTACAGTTGAGTATTGCACATTACTAATATTTATTAAAAGTTTCTTGTCATTGAAAAAGAAAGAAAGATAGACGGGTGAAAGGCGATCGCGTCTATATTTGTATGTTAGAGTCTTACATTATAAAACTACAAGATTATTTTGGCGCGTGGCTAAAATCGAAACTAACGTCGCCATCTTGTTTTGTCAATACATTCTGTGGCAATTTCACAAATGTTTACCAACAACGCCCCCTGTCAATGTCATTCAGGCGCCAAAATATCCTCGTAGCACTCTTTGTAGTTAAGAAACTATTGCTACGTCATAAGGATTAGGTTTTATGATTCATACAAGACAAGGAATAACTGGACACTGACAGTCGGGCTGGTCCACAAGTTCACGGGCTATGCTCGTTTGTTTATGTAGTTTGTTTGAAGGATAAAATCAGAAATGACGTTATCCCGAAAAGAACCGGCGTAACCGACGTAGCTAGCAGGGCAAGCAAGCTGAAGTGGCAGTGGGCTGGCCATGTTTATCGAAGGACTGATGGCCGGTGAAGCAGACGAGTCCTGGAGTGGAGAACGCGTATCGGCAAGCAGAGTGTGGGCCGCGCCCCAGCTAGATGGAACCACAACCTCAAAATGGTGGCTGGGACAGACTGGATGCGGAAGGCGGAGGACAGGGTGTTGTGGTGCAGCCTGGGAGAGACCTATGTCCAGCAGTGGACGGCGATGGGCTGAGTTGATTGAAGTAACGACTAATACATCTGTTTAGGCAATCGATTATCGAACTGGACACCGAGCTGATAACTCCGCGTGATTTTGGAGACTACTTCCTCATGATACAGAATGATGATGGAAGCGAGGAGCGGATCAAAGCACTCACTCTCCAAGGTACATGAATAATGGGCTTTGTTCTGCCAAAACAGTCCCCCCACAATCTTGCAATATTCTACCAAAACGGTACCCACAATCTTGAGATATTTTTTTTTATTTTTATTTGAAATGGGTTTACTCTTGACTCTAAAATCACTTGATTCTACTAAAATGGTATTACACAACAATGGTAGCCACAATCTTGCAATATTCTACCAAAATGGTCCTACCCAAAATCTTTCGGACAAAGAAATTTCTGTGCCATAAACCCCGACTCCGTTCACTTTTTATACCCTGTTTTTGTTCAAACGTCAGCCGGTATGCGGTAGTAAAGATCCATCGAGGGGAGGCGGAGCATTGTCAAATGCGTGCCTTCTTTACGATAGCTGCAGAAAAGAATACTTACTTAATTATTTATTTTTATTTTAGCTCCTGGTAAGTCACCTACCTACCTACCATTAGGTATCTTGACCTAATTCTAAAGACTTATACACCATGACCTTCGTCTTATTCACAATCAATTAATCCTAACCCTAACTAATATTATAAATACGAAAGTAAATTTGTTTGTTACCTTTTCACGCCTAAACCACTGAACCGACCATCCTGAAATTTTGCATATACGTTGTCAGGTGTACAGAAACGGAGATAGGATACCTTTCATCCCGAAAAAAGTGCTGTTCCCGAGGAAAACAACAATCACTTTATTATGATAATAGATGGCGCCACGTGTCTTTCGAACGGGATCGACACTTATGCGGGTGGAACCGCGGGGCGCTGCTAGTATACTACAAATTTAAAAAGAAATGTGAAAAATAACATCGACGCACTATTAATAGAACTATGTTTATATTACAGCTATCGGTAATGTTGATTTTATTAATGAAATTTCTAAATATTTAAATAAATTCATGGCCATGATGGATATTAAAAGTTTTTTTTTTGTAGATCATCGTAAGTACCTATTAAAAATGCAACATTCAAGGGTCGAAAATTTTATGCCCAAAAATTAGTCATTATCATGATCTCTCTAGCCTTTTCCCAACTATGTTAGGGTCGGCTTCCAATCTAACCGGATGCAACTGAATACCAGTGTTAAAAAAATACTGGTATTACCCTAAAATTAAAGTGCCGACCAGAAAAAAACTACAATTTTCTTATGGGAAATAACATCTTGATCACTTTTTACTATTACAGCGAAAGTCTAAAATTGACGCTTATTAGTAAGGGGTCTATATCTATGATTTAATCCAAGTTTTTTACTTTTTATCTACAGGTGGTAAGTACACATTACGGATGGATGGGTGTACACACGTTACTACGATGCCGCAGCGCGGGGAAAGTGTTTTAGTATGATGAGTACAATCTGGATACTCCGGCAAATGGTCGCATAAAAATCCCTTACCCAGCCGTGCCGCCAGTTGGCGCAAGCCCTAACACGGTCTTATAGCAAAAGTAGATATTCCACCAATTCGCAGTAAGCGTTTTCAAATGTCCTTTATAATGCGCACAGCAAAAGAGTGGAACTCTCTACCTGCGTACCTATGTGTTTCCAAGTGCATACAACCCGAATCTCTTCAAAGTAAGAGTGAACAGGCTTCTTCTGGGTAAACTCACTCCATCGTAGACTTTATCTGTGTCATCTCTGACCTAGATTAGAGTCAAGGGCAAACCCATTTCAAATAAAAAAAAAAGATCTTGACGTCTTATGGCATGCAGGAGGCGAGAGGAGTTTTATAAGATCTCCACTCTCCGACCATTTTGCTGTGCCCGACAGGGTCCATAATGATCTCATTTAATTTTAAGTTACTGCCTAAGTACACATTGTTGAATGCAATAAATGATTTGAGTATTGAGAGGGGGGTAAAGCAATTACGAGGTTGAAGTCAAAGTCAAAAAATGTATTTCAAATAGGCACATAGGTACTTCTGAACGTCAAAAATTACAATAAAATAGAATTGTTTCTAATCGCCCCTTCCAAAATGTAGTTTTCGTATGGAGAAGAATGGGCAAAAACTACATCGTTACTCTTTTAAAATGTTTTACACTAAAAAACATTATTTCTCTTCCACACAGGTGCTAGGCGCCCTAAAACAATAATTTGTATACATTAATTATATAATTAGGTACATCTCAACTAGAATAAAATTGCTATTCCACAATAGGTAAAGACGCCAGCACATCAAGCTACCCGACACTGTCAAATTTTCCCAATCAACTTTGAACCTAATGCTTTAGAGATAAAGTTAAAAATCTATTAAAGTACCGTAAAATGAGGCTACTTTGCCCCGTTTTTTGCTCCAAATTGTGAAAAGTGTGACTGATGTAAAATCCCTTTTTTGTTATGGCTTTTGTCAATATTTCCACAGCTTATATAACATTCTGGCTCTAATATTTCAATGACAAAAATAGTTGTTTACTTTGATTTTAATATTTTTTTTTTAATTTAATAATGGAGCAATGTTATCCACCCTTTCGGAAACATTGCTCCTACATTTAACTTGTACTAAAAAAGGCACATTTTTGAGAAAGTAGCAAAGTTGACAGCCCCAGCTGTTAATATGCTCCAAACATAATAATAAGACAGCAAATTTTGTGTTTCTCGTCTTATTTATATGGTTTGAAAATAAAACTCTTAATTTATAAAAATTTATTTAATTTTTTTTTATTTAATTTTTTAAATTAATAAAAAAAAACAAGAAAAAAAAAGGAGCTACGTCTGCCAACAAACTGCTTTGCAGTTTGGCGGAAGTAAATATATTTTGTAAAAAATAATTCTGTGAATAAACACTTTCATTTTTTTTCTTTTTTTTTTTAATTGTACATACTATCAGTTAAATCAGTCTCAGAATCATTTTCTCTTAATAATCTAATAAACTATTAAAACCACCAATAGCAACATCTATCAAGAATCATATAAACTTTTAGAAAACAAAAATATTTAGCTTGTTAACACTAAACAATTACAGCCATGACAAATCTCATTAAAAAAAAATAAAAATACCTTGTAAAAACTTAAAATAGGTAGGCAATCGTATCGTATACATTTTTCTTTAAGTTACTAATAAATAGTGATATGTATTTCTAATTATTTTTGAGATCTTAGATCCCCCAAATTTGATCGAGCTTAGGAACAGTACAAAACTCTGATGACCAATTTTCTTTGGTGCAGTATACATCCCAGAACTTCTTTCCAATTATATTGGATCTCATCGTTTGGTTTTGGCCATTTCCAATATTTGAGAGATCTCTTCATTGAGGATATGTAAGGTCCTTTATCATTCATTTTCGTTATGACACCTGGGAAAATCTCCCCTTCGTACGTGAAAGCTACATATTCTACTTCGGTCTTAATGAGTGGTTTTAGATTTTTCGTTTTAGAACTTTCGGTGACATTATCCAAATTTGTCTCTTCTTCTAACATTGTCTCCAGCATATCGTTCATTGTACCGTCGTTTGAAGAGTCATGAAGAGATATTTCACTCTCGGCATATGTACTGTCACTGTGTATTCTCGTATGACGAGGTTCTGAAGTTGAGGCCTGGGCTTCAACTTCAAAACATGGTTCCTCGTTTTCCTTGTCGTCCTGTGGAGTATCTATCAGTTCAGTGACACTTCTTCCCGGAACTATGTTGAGTTTTTTACGTCGTCTTTTCGGGTTAACGCCTCCAGTCCATTCCACTCTCTTCGCTTGCAGTGTTTCCAGAAAAGAATCTTCTGCTGCTGTTTTATCAACAGGTTTAGGCAATCTCTCCAACAAGACATTTGCATCGATCGGATATATCCCACATTTCCTGAAACCGGATTTCAAGTTTTCTTTTCTATTTTCTTCTAAATCGTCAACAAGTATTTTTAGTAAAACTGGGAAACTGCTCTTTTGAACAGTTTTTTCCCGTATACCTTGTTCGCAATTTTTCCACGTCGTTAGAATTTTCCGCCATGCAACTTTCATTGGATGAAAGAAAGCGACATCCAGTGGCTGCGTCAAGTGGGTGCTGTTCGGAGGAAGGCACACGAATCTTATGTTATTTTCTTTGCACGCCTTAAGAACATCCACCGAAATATGTGACGATAGATTGTCGCCTATGAAGACTTTAGGGCCTTCCTGTTTTTTGAGCTTTGGCAAGACAAGTGAGAAAAACCAGTCATTGAATATATTCATGTCGAACCAACCGGAAGGGCTACAATTGTAGCGAGTATTTTTTGGCCCATTTTCTGTCCAAGTATTCCACAGCTGCTTAGATCTGTACACAACGTATGGCGGAAGTAATTCTCCTTCAGCACTTCCAGCAAACATGATCGACGTAGAACTTTTGGATGTATCTCTTATAACTTCGGGGTATTTGGTGCCTCTCCTCGTCAGAATCTTTTTTTCCCCAGGGTCATCACACAAATTCGTTTCGTCATAATTCCATATGTTCTCTGGCGGAACATCTATTACCACCTCTGCCAAATTTTGGATATAATCTGTGAGGGTGTCCCGATCAATGCCAGCTCTACTGCGCTTTATATTAGCAGCAAGCCGCTGTGACAATTCGGCATTCCTTTTCAAAAAACTCGACACCCATTCCGATCCTGGGCAATATTTTTGAACTTGGAAACTCTCCTCCCAATTCTGTCCAGATAAGATTTTATGACCATGCGCAAATCGAAACTTGTAAGAGGAAAACCATGTTCGCTTAATTTTTGTATGCATGATACGAATATTTTTCTTCTTCAACTGTAAATGTAGCAGGTGCTCCTGATGGCCTTGGTGTTTCATTGCGTCTTAAAAGTCTTAGTTGATTTATTATAGTTCTTCTTAGAATCCCATATATTTCACTGGCCTTTCTTTGACTAAATTCTTTGTTTTCTATTGCTGCTAGACAATCTCGAAGAGTCTCTTCTGAATAATTTTTATAATTTCTTGTAGGTACTTTCTTAACATATTTACGTGGCATATTTCCTATAAAAAAAACTATTTGAATTCACTTTGCGCTATGTAGCAATTAAAATATTAAAAATTCAAAAACATAATTTGTAACTTTGCTCCAGGAGCAAAATATCCCCAAACGTGGTGCAAAGTAGGAACGTGAAAGTAAAAGAGGTTAGAATCTCAAATAAATCTACACATCAACTAAATATTACCTGATAACGTTAGCTAATTACATACCCGATTACATTAAACCCTCCTTACCAAGTATATCCAAGTAGATTCGTCGATGGAGGTGGCTTTTGCAGACTATTATTTTTGACGTGACAACGTCTAATAAATCGATGAAGCTGGCTGCATACACGAAAAAACATGACTCATGTAGCGTTACCTCGCGGCCTTGCTCTGTAGCGTTGCAGTTGTAGCGTTCCATGGCGGCTTGAAGTGCAAGCGAATATTAACAAATGCAATGCAACTATTACATCAGTATTTTCTTATGACGTTGTCACGTTCAACTATCGTCAGTAAACCGACTTTATTTTAACAAAACACTAACTACAAAACAATGGCTGCTATCAAAAAAAAGAAATGGCGGAAACCGGAAGTTCATATTTAGTGTTGCCAGTCTTATAAAACATTTATCGGATACGTTCAAAAATATTTCAATTTCCTTGGAGATTTGATCGAAATAATCTTTTTTTAAATTTGGTGCATATTTACCTTCACAGAGCAAAGTAGCCTCATTTTACGGTAATTTGACAGATTGTAGTAGCTTGATGTGCTGGCGTCTGTACAAGAATTAAATATGAAACCATGACAGATAACAAACATTGTAAAAGTAGGCGATTTTCATAAAAAAATAACAAGTAATAAGTCGTGTGTGAGTTAAAGTTTGACTATACGCGTAAGTCTTAACCCTCTCATACCCTGCAGACATCACGTTGAGCAGGCTGGATTTGATGAAGCCAGTAGGCGTGACCTGGTTCGTGTGGAACCTGGTACCGTACGAGTGTGCTGCTTGTCAGGCCACGGATGTCCAGTGCCGCGGTGAGAGCGTGCTCGGGAAGTACCGTTTCGTGCTCAAGCCCGACTCCAAGAGCATCTTGGTCCAAATTATGAGGTTAGGACTGGAGCTGACGCGCGGATTATTAACATTCTAGTGATATTTATTATAGAAGTATGTATGTTTATTTGTATTTATGTAAGTATATTCTTATAATATTTGTTTAGTTTTATTAAGTGAATTATTTTTAGATTAGATTGTATATGTATTATTTTTTTATCTCCTTTACTCTTTCACACGCTGTCTACATCTCTCTATTTATTGTCCTATCGCAGGTATGCTGGAAGAGATTTCTTATGAAATAAGCATCACCTTTGTACCTATTTTTCTGTTCTGATTTATTTCGTGTCTGTTTATATATGTGTGTACCTACATAAATAGTAAAATAAAAAAAATAAGTAATAATATTTTGATTTATTTGCTAATATTTTACATAATTATATCTATTTTATTGTTTTTTTATTATTTCTCTGTGACCGTGACATCACAGTGGGCCAGCATATCAGAATACAAGCGTGCAGCGCTGCGACATATATTTTTAAATGTCGCAGTATATGTATAATGCTGAGATAGAAGCCTTTTGGCCTCGTACAGGACTTTCTCTTTATATAATTTTGGTTTTTATGTTTTCATAATTGAGTTTAGTTTAGTTTGTGATCTTCCTGTGTTTTGTCTATCCTACCCATATATGCATACTACATTCAACGTGAGCGGAAAATTAAAAAAAAAATCACTGCGGTTGGATATGCCAGCTTCCATAGAAAAATATTCTAACCCCTTTTGACTGAGAACACAGCGCCTTTTGCAACATCACTCCCAAAGGACACAGACGATAGAGATCCATGAGAGAGCACGCATTGGCATCAACCGGCACAAATCCAGATTCACGACTGTTAATCCTACTGAGAATTTCCTCATAGGAAGAGAGGATATTAACCCTTAGCAAACCCTCAGGATCTAGTTCCGTGCTCAACAGACTAAGCCAACGAAGTCATCATTACCACTTGATATATTTCATGTTCATAACATCTTTTTGTAATGTATATATAGGCTCAGGATGGCCTATATCAGTGATTTGATCCATCATGCACGCGAATCAAAGAGGTTATGACTACTGGAATGTAACTTAAAATAGCCAAATGATTGTATTTTCCACTGTAATTACTAATTATCAATCAATCACATAAAAATAAACTAAAACACTTGTATTATTGTGCCGGATTTCGACGATTCGTCGTGAGCGTGGTGCGTGTCGCGGCTTTTTCGGTTCCACCTCTCCGTATGCCGCCTCGCTACCACCGATGCGACGCTCCGTCAGCATGACAGCTTGTCAACTGTCACTCTAATCCGACGTATACGACAGCGAATGTCATGTGTCACTCCATGTTGCGCCGACACGGCCGGACTGACATTCGACCGTCCTCGGGCGTATCTCTTAACGTTGTCCTGGAAAAAGCAGTCTCATTATCTAACTATCTGCTCGTCCAACCTGACGATCAGGAAGATTACTGCGAGTACATAAAACATTAAATAGCAAAATGAAAGCATGTATCCCTTCGACCATCGCAACTGATGGACCGGATAACATCTTTCTTTCGCTCAGGCGTGTTATTTCATTCAACAACTTGGACCGGACGAGTGTGTCCCTTCGACCAACCCTAAAAGCGGTGTGGACCGGACGGCACTGTCCCTACGACCAGTTATACAATGGAATACTTCAAACATGGACCGGACTAGCGCATCCCTTCAACCACCCACACGGGGCTGGCTCGGACGACACTGTCCTTTCGACCAGTAATACGACATAGAGTCTCAAATATGGACCGGACGAGTGCATCCCTTCAACCACCCACACGGGGCTGGCTCGGACGACACTGTCCTTTCGACCAATTCGAAACTGACTTAACGTGACACTCAGCACTAAACATTGAACATTACTTTTTATATATAATTATTACATACCTATTAGTTACGGACAATCTTGCTCATTATGAATTTCGACTTCATATTGTACATCTAGCATGTCGGGGTCAGAGTACACGCTGAGTGTATCTGACCCAGCGGTAAGGGTTTCAGAATTAGCCGTGGCGGTATCTGAGTCTGTGCTCAAGATATCGTCATCTCTGATACTTAGGTCTCCGACTTGATCATTTTGTTCTTGCGGCACATCTTCCGGCGCCATGTCGGCCTCCTCTTCGTTCAATAGACTAGCGGTAATTTCGAGTAAGCCAGAGTGACCCTGAGGTACTGAACGCAAATTCTCGTGTGCATATTTGTAAACGCGATGTGAACCGCTGAGGCTTTTGAGTTCATAGCGATCATTTTCTAAAATGGTGGTTATAACGAAAGGTCCCTTAAACTTTCTATCTAACTTAGTCTGATTACGTTCACTATTTTTAATGAAAACAAAATCACCCTTAGCAAACGGTTTGATATTGGAGCGACCACGGTTAAACCGTTGTGTATCTGCTGCTGCTGATTTTTGAATATTATCTGAGGCATTTTCTCTAACGGACTCTAAATCTAACCGGTTATTTTGCTCGTAAGAATGTGTTGCCGGAATTTTAGACATGCCTAAAGATTGTGCACGAATACCGAACATCAATTCCGTTGGTGAATATTTAGTAACCGTTGATTTCGTACTATTTAGCGCTAATTGAATATTACCCAACTCGTCACGCCATGTTTTATTACGCTCGTTTTCGACTATTGTGAGTAAGCTTTTTAGCGTTCGCATAACGCGCTCAACCTGTCCGTTTGCTCTACTTGAACCGGTTGCTATGAGGTGTAGATCAATTTTATGATCGTTACAGAAGTTCTTGAATTCGGTACTAATATAGCAACGACCCTGATCAGCAATAACACGTTTAGGTGCACCAAAGAGACATACGGCTTTTTCTATAGCTTGCACTGCACTGGTACCATCGAGTGATAATGTGTGCTCTAGTAAAACATATTTGGTAAATGCATCTATGATGACTGAGCAATACTCTTTACGATCGCTCTTACCGCTCAGTTTTCCTGTAAAATCTATATGGATTGTGTGCCACGGCACAGATACCTTTGGGATCGAGTGTAACTGAATCGGTTGAGCTCCTGATGGTCATTTTGACGCTTTGCAAACTATACACGAATCAGTGAATTTTCGCACACATTTAGACATTTGGGGAAACCAGTATTGTTCATAGAGTTTGTCTAATGTTTTGTCGCTACCAAGGTGTTGTATTTCACTATGGACGTGGTTAATGAGTGTCCAAATCAACGAGCGAGGAACGACCGGTAACCATGAAATGGTTTTATTGCGTCCAACCTTTCTATACAAAATACCGTCCCTAACGTCGTCAGTGTGTCCTACTAAATCTGGAAAGTCATTGTTATTGTGTTTAGTTATTAAGTCCTGGATTTCACTATCCCTTTTCTGTTCAACAGAAAGCCAACCTTGATGTAACTCTACGAACTGAACATGTTTTGTAGTAGGAGTTTTGAACGAAGACTCATCTACGCTAGACGGAAGATTACGGGAGAAATAATCAGCATGCTCCATTCCGCGACCTTCGCGATAAATAATTTCAAAATCATAGGCTTGCAGAAAAGCCCACCAACGATGTACACGCGGGGTAAGATCTACCTTAGATTTTGACGCCTTGAGCGAGTTGCAATCCGTGTAAACTGTGAAATGTCGGCCGTACAAATAATGCCGAAAATGTTCTACCGCTCGTACGACAGCCAACGTTTCCAGTTCGTACGAGTGGTAGCGGGATTCTACTTCAGATGTACGCCTGCTAAAATATTCCACGACATGAGGGAGATTATTTTTCTTTTGTATAAGGATTGCTCTGTAACCCTCGGCACTCGCATCGGTGTGCAATTCGACGGGCAATTCCGGGTCGAAGATAGTTAGGACTGGTTCTGAAATCAATATCTTAACTATCTTCTTACGGATTTCTTCATGTTTGTCAGTCCATTTAATTGGTCCTTTTAATTTAGTTAACGGGTATAAAGGTCCAATGGTATTCGTAAACCCGGGTATAAATTTTCTAAAATAGGATGCAAGGCCAATAAATTGACGAACTTGCGTGCCTGTGGTTGGTAAGGGCGCGTCAACTAATGCCTGGATTTTACGAGAGTTTGGTCTAATTTCGCCCGATTGTAGTGAATAACCTAAGTAATCTATTTTTAGTTTCATAAATTTACATTTTCGTAGGTTAAATGAAAATCCAGCTATGGTAAGAGCATGAAGCGCATCATCTAAGCGTTGTAGGCCTTGCGGAACGTCAGAAGAATAGCAGAGAACGTCATCCATGTAGATTAAAGGCTTGTTATTAAGATCATGCAGTGCTTTTGTGATGCATCTCTGGTAAACGGAAGGGGCGTTGCGCAAACCGAAGGGCATGGCAAGATACTCATACTGCCCTTCCGGGGTTACAAATGCTGTCATCTCAACGGAGTCTGGATTAATCAAAATTTGATGGAAGCCACTAGCCATATCTAGAGATGAGAAAAAGTTAGCACCACTGAGCTGGTCTATTTGTTCCTCAATGCGAGGCAATGGATAGTGTTCTGGTCGGGTATTCGAATTAAGTTCACGATAGTCTATGCACATTCTGTCCGTATTATCCTTTTTTTTTACTAGAAGTATCGGGCTAGCGAAGGGGGAGGAGCTCTCACGAATTATTCCTGCGTCTAAGAGTTCTTGTACTTTATCGCGAACTATCTGTTTTTCTACAGGTGCCAACCGATAGGGTGATCTGTGCACTACTTTATGAGGATCTATTAATTTAATCTGTAACTGTCCTGTTTTAACGCGCCTAATAGGTACACCGTCTATGAAATAATCAGAATATTTGCTCAGTATTTTTAAAAGAGTATCTCTATCCTCGTTTATTAAATCAGTATCAATTTGAGAAAAATCGGGTGTGCCCGATTTGGTTTCGCAAAAGTTTGTTTGCTTTTTGACTCCAAACACAAGTTTGTCGTTATCGATTGTCACGCAGAAACCTTTATCTAAGATATCCCTACCTATAATGACCGGCACAGAAATTACAGAATCAGGAACGATGTGAAAAGTTATATCAACTAAAGTCTCACTGATTTTTACCGTGCTTAAGATTTGGGAAGAGCACTGTATGTCATTACTTCCGATACCCTTAAGATAAACAAGATTATTGCGTACAGTACCAGGAAACTTTTTGCAAAGGCTTTCCGTTAAAAGTGAGCAAGATGATCCACTATCGAATAAAAAAGGAAACTGCTCACCGGAAGATGTCTCCAAGGAGGATCTCGAGAGGCGATGATCACAGAGGTTGACCTCCTTATTTGCAGTTTCACTACTGTTCTTCTTTTCTGGACAACCTGTCGACACGTGACCAGTTTTTCCACATGTGTAGCAGTTTACTGATGCTTTGTCTTTGCTTCGTGTAGAACTCGAATTATCTGTTATACTTTGTTATTGTTGAGAATATTAAACCACTGTTTTTATCTTAATTTGTTTTTATTTCTGTTACAAGTTTTTACGTGGTAATTTTTTTTTTTTTGGGTGTCACAAACACACACCATTTTTATCATAGAGTAAGTGACCACAGATAAAAACTAATTACTCATTATTTGGCAATGGTACTATGGCACTGTTAAATTATTATCTTGATATCATTGTCAGATAAAGTAAACTTCCTATCATTTCTCGGTATAGATCTTCTTTTTCTGCTTTCTTTTCTTCTTGTGAGTTGGTTTTAAAATTTACTTCCATTGGTGTTTTTATTTCGTTACTTTCTTGCATGTTAAATTTTGTGAGTATCTTTTCTATTAGCTTAGTTTGCTTCATTATTATAGTATCTTTGGTCCTCTCAATTTCTGTACCTAGAAATAACTTTGCTTCTCCTAGATCTTTAGCATTGTATTCTCTTTTTAAATCATTTATAAACTCTTCACAGTTTTTGCCTATCATCAAGATATCATCAACATAGATTATCATCCAACAGTCTTCTTTGTAGTACAAGCATGAATCATATTCTGATCTTTTAAAGCCTTTCTCAATTGCAAAATTATTTATTGTTTCATTCCAGCATCGGGGTGATTCTGTTAATCCGTATAATGCTCTTTTCAGTTTTAATACCTTATTTTTGCTTACAGGTTGGTACCCTTCTGGTGGTTTAATGTATATTTCTGATTTAACTATTCCATTTAGGAATGCAGTCGGAATGTCCAGTTGTCTAATTGGTAAGTCTTCATTTATTGCCTTTGATATTATTAGTCTAATGCTAGGCATTCTGGCTACAGGGGAGTACATATTCTCAGGTTGGTCTTTCTTTTTTAATTGGAAGCCTCTTGCGACTAATCTAGCCTTCTTTGTTCCATCTTCTTTTTCTTTAAATATCCATTTTGTATCAATAGTTTTTCTGTTTGGAGGTAAATCTTCCTCAGTCCATGTTTCCAATTTTATTAATGCTTTAAGTTCTTTATCTATTGCTTCTTTCCAATTTTCTTCTTTTACTGCTTCATTGTATGTATTTGGTATTTCAGATATTTCATTTGCTATATTGGTTTCATAATCTTTTAAGTAGTGTGGTTTACTTATTGTTCGCCCTGATCTTGTTGTTACTATGGGTAATGCTGTGTTTTCTGTTTCATTTTCAGATTGGATGTTCTCTTCTACTTCATTTTCTGTTTCTTCCATCAAATTTGAATTAGAAATTGTATCTTCTTCTATAGTGTTTCTCAATATTTGTAGATCATAGTCCTCTTCTATTTTATTATTTATATTTTCTTCTTTATTGTCTTGATGATTATTCTCGCTTGTATTTTCTGTTTTGTCTTTATTTTCTTCCTTGTAATTATTTCTTTTGAATACAACATCTCTTCTAATTGTGATTTTTCTTTTTTCAGGTATCCAGAGCCGGTATCCAGATGTAGCATATCCCACCATTATTAGTTTTTGACACCTTTCATCAAGTTTTTTCATTTGAGTGAGATTTTTTGTATATACTTCGGAGCCAAATGTTTGTATATTTTGAACATTTGGTTTTTTTTCTGTCCACTTCTCTATAGGTGTTTCAGTTTGTCCTTGATTAGGTGTTCTATTCAGCAGATATGTAGCTGATAACACTGCTTCACCCCACATTTCTTTTTCTAGGTTTGACTGAAACAACATGGCTCGAACCTTCTCCATTAAAGTGCGGTTAAAGCGTTCAGCCTTGCCATTTTGTTGAGGTGTATAAGCGACAGTGTAGTTCAACCGAATTCCACGGCTTCTGCACCAGTCTTTGACTTGTGTACTCGTATATTCGCCTCCATTATCACAGCGGACTATGCTGACCTTCTGGTTAGTGTGACGTTCAGCCTCTTGTATATATTCTATTAAGCAGGTAAATACTTCACTTTTATTTGCAATAAGGTATGTCTGGGTATAGTCGGTGAAGTCATCAATGAATGTTAATACATACCTTTTTCCATTCCATGTCGATGGTGTGACTGGACCACAAACATCAGTGTGTATAGTATGTAGTTTTCTTTCAGCTCTATGGCGTGTGTAGAACGGCAACCTGGTTTGTTTGGCTTTCATGCAGACATCACAGGTGGAGGTAAGTGAGTCAATTTCTTCTTTTGATATATTAATGCCATCAACAGATTTTATTATATTTTTTAATGTTTCTTTTCCAGGGTGACCATATTTTATGTGCCAATTTTCAGCTGTTTCAACTTTAGACGAGATCAAAGCATCTTCAATGTTTGTATTTAGGTTCACACTGTAGAGTCCAGTTTCATCTTTTGTTCCTTTTAGTATTATATCATCGTTTTTCTTTATTAACACTTCTTTTTTGGTGAAAATAACTTCTCCATCTTTTTCTGTAATGGCTTTCACAGACAGGAGGTTTTTCTTTAGGTTTGGTACAAATAGTACGTTTTCAAAGTTCACATACTCAGTTTGTATTGAGCCCATTTTATTTGAGTCGAGAGTATGATCCTTTTTTGCTGTTTGAATACTTACAGAGCAGTTTTTCTGTTGTTTTAGGATATCTTCATTTTTAGTCATATGGGATGAGCACCCAGAGTCAACAATGAAATTTTCTGTTTGTGTGAAAAAAGATACTGCCTTCCCATCCTTTTTGTTTTTATTTTTATTCCAAAAACAGTCTTTTTCTTTATGATTGTACTTTTTACATATTGGACACTGTTGCTTTCCTTTAAAATAACAATCCTTTTCTTCGTGGTTATTCCTTTTACATACTGAGCAGTATTTCTTCTTATTGAATTTTTTGTGTGATGCTTTAAATGCCACTGTATCTTCTGTTTCTTGTTGTGTATTATTTCTTTGATTCTCAATCAATAATCGAGCTGTAAGATTTGTTAAAGTTTGTTCTGAGGTAGGCGTTGATTCCCAAGCCGTTAAGAAATTTCTGAAGTTGTCTGGCAACATAGAGAGTATTTTTGATATAAGCATTTTGTCATTTATCTTCTCTCCTAAGCTGTTTAGCTGGTGTGCAAGGTTCTCTAACACACTTATGTTGCATGTAATATCTTTATTATTATCAAATTTGTATTGAAAAAATTGTTGTAACAGTTGACATTTCTTCTGTTCTGATTGCCTTTCAAATATAGAACTTAGCTTAGTGTACATACTTTTGGCATCAGGACAAGACAACAACGTTGAGAGTAGTTTTTTATCAATGGTGCATGTAATGATACGTTGTGCTTGTGCATCTTGTTGTTGAAGTTTTGAATCGCTTTTCTCGTCATCCGTGATTCCATTGACAATTAAGCCGGCTTTTGACTGCGGGATGTAATATATATTACATCCTGGAATATATATTTCATCCCGCAGTTGCTGTTCACACTGAAAGATATATATATTGGAACAGTTCAGTTTCGATCACCACTGTGTCATCACGTTCTTTATCAAAACGGTTGAATTATAAAATGGATAATATGGAGATTGTTGAGATTGTTTTGCTTGATTCCTTCTATAGTTCATCAGACGACGACGATGCTGTATTCGATTTACATTTATCATTGTTAACAAGAAAAAAATATAATAAACGTCGATTCTGGATATCGAATCATATTAGACTAAGAGAAGATTATGGCGAATTTCGGCTTTTTAATGAACTCGATGAAGAAAAGTTTTTTAATTACTACAGGATGAATAAAACAAAATTTTTCGAACTTCATGCTATGATTGAAGATGACATTATGAAGCAAGAGACGCATTTACGCAAAAGTATTTCTTCTCTGGAGAGACTTGCAATAACTTTAAGGTAAGTGTCAAATTAAAATAAGACTCACATAAATTCGGTTCATCATTTATTAGAAACCAATATATTGTTTCTTACATTTATATTTGGTCATCCGTACAAATCTAAAAACTTTCATAAGTAGCGTCATCAGTTAAATAAGATCTGATATCGCGACCATCGCTGCTAGTGGTATTTTCGTAAGGTGTAGACTGACATGGGGGCGAAAGAATATCTGACTCAGCTACTGAATGTGGTGATAGAGAGCTTTGTAGCGAATACGATGTTCCAGGACGAGGTGGGGGCGAAGTTGCGTGATAAATATGTGACTCAGGACTAAGTACTGAATGTAATGGTTGAGAGCTATGTGTCGAATACGATGTTCCAGGACGAGGGGCAGGAGGAGGTAGTGTGAAGGATTCTGCCCCAGAAATATTATAAACTACTCTCGCTTTTGAACTTTCCTCTCTAGCACGCATCACACTTTTAAAAACTTCATTCTGTATCTTCATCTGAAAATTTTCGGACAAATTCTTACTCATTTCGTACATAGTGTCAAAAAAAGACTTCATTACATCTTTCGGCGGTTCTTGTCTTGTCAATACTTGTCTTCGTAATTGATCTCTTTCGGCGGCCCTTTTATCTCTTGCCTTTTTTTCCTCATCTAAATACTTTATCAAGCTATCATTTGATTTTCTTTTTCGTGAAATACTTGCAGTTTCTTCTAAATTTCTTTCGGCGTTTTCAATCTCTTGAGTTTGTAAAGAGTCTGATTGTTCTAATAAAGGTTCTGATAAAGGTTCAGCATTTGTGGTCCTCGGTCTGTTTGCCATATACGGTATTAAAAATTCCATTAATTTATCATATTTCCAACCTTTGTCGCTATCAGCAGCTTGTCCAGTAGTCGTTTTTCGTCTATTGAGTGACTGTCTATGACCATCGCGTAGTTTTTTCCATAAGTTTTTAGCTTCTTTTACTGTAACAAATACACAATTATTACAATACATATTAAAAATGTTAAAATTTCTAACATTTCTCTGTTACAGATACTTGGCTACAGGAGATTCGTTCACATCAATGGCATATAGCTATAGAATGGGCTTGTGTACAGTTTCAGGCATTGTTGAAAGTGTTTGTGATGCAATATGGAACCATCTTCAACCTTTAGTATTAAAAGAACCAACTGAAAATGAATGGAAGGAAATAGCTGAAGATTTTAAAAATATCTGGCATTTTGATCACTGCGTCGGTGCTATTGATGGCAAACACGTCGTAATAAAAGCTCCACCACACTCAGGCAGCAATTTTTTTAACTATAAAAAAACATTTTCGATTGTTTTGTTGGCCGTTGTTGACGCAAAAAAAAGATTCATTTACATTGATGTTGGGTCTATGGGACGTTACAGTGATGGTGGAATTTTAAACGACAGTGTATTTGGTCATAAATTAAAAACAAATAATTTGAATTTGCCGCCGGATGAGCCACTGTGTCCAGGAGGACCGGAACTACCCTACGTATTCATAGGGGATGAGGCCTTTCCCCTTCTGATAAATCTAATGCGCGCCTATCAGAAATCAAAATTAACAGACAGTCGAAGAATATTTAACTACCGGTTATCAAGAGCACGCCAGGTAGTTGAAAATGCTTTCGGCATATTAACAGTAAGATGGAGGGTATATAGAAAACCATTTGAGTGTCGTGTCGAGCTTGTCGATAAAATTGTGAATGCTACATGTGTCCTTCATAACTATCTAATCAATGATAACTCCAATATATTCAATGAAAGCGAGATATTATCTACTGAAAATCAGCTGACGCCATTATCCCACTCGGGTTTCAGATATTCAAATGAAAGTTTCTTTATACGGGAAGAATTTTGTCGATTTTTTAACACATCTGGCACTGTACCATGGCAAATTACAAGAATACAAAAGAGATTGTTAAGAATGTAATAACAATAAATACTTACTATCCGGTAAATCACATTCTTTTATTACGTTTCTCCAAGCAGCATCTTTAATTTCATTTATTTTATACTCTTCACTGTTAGTCGCCCATAAGCAAGGATATTTCCTAACGCTTTCTATAAAATGTTCCATAATATGCGTAGGTAAGGATTGCGTACTATAAACAAACAAAAACGAAAATTCAAAACACGAGGTCTACAGTCTGCACCGTTCCGTTCAAAGTGAGGGCGAGGCAGGGGGAGGTGCGGTGTCCGGGGACGTGAGGTAAAATATACAGCTCCTCTTTATCGCCCAGTCGGTCGAAAAAATATTTATAGTTTGGGATATAATATATATTACAGCTTAGTGTAAAGAGGTTGCTTAAATAGCATGGTGAGCGATATTGAATTATATCTCGTGATGTAATATATATTACATTACATCCCGTAGTCAAAAGCCGGCTTTATATCGTGTAAGCCTTCACTTTTGAACAGTATATTCACTTGAAACTTCCATATGGGGAACGTTTTTTCGTCAATTAGACGCTCGATTTGTTGTAGGTTATGGTATGAGTTGTTCGACGACATTTTTACGGAATGTATTATTTTCTGTGTATACGACAACCACGCTCTGCTACCATGTTATACTTTGTTATTGTTGAGAATATTAAACCACTGTTTTTATCTTAATTTGTTTTTATTTCTGTTACAAGTTTTTACGTGGTAATTAATTTTATTTTTTTTTTTTTGGGTGTCACAGACACACACCATTTTTATCATAGAGTAAGTGACCACAGATAAAAACTAATTACTCATTATTTGGCAATGGTACTATGGCACTGTTAAATTATTATCCTAGTTATTTGCAACATTATCTTGAGGTTTCGATGAACCAGAATTTTCCTTTCGCTTCCAACAGTCAATCTGTCGATGACCTGTCAGGCCACACCAGTGACATTTGCCAGGGAATTTAGTGTCTGTTATCCGTAGTCGCTTCGAATCAGGTTCTCGATTACCATCGGTGACATCACCCCGTCGTTTAAGTGAAATGCTACCAAGGATCCGAAATAATTGAGCACGAGTAGTAATTACATGAGGTATCAATTCTCTTCGTATCAAACCATCCTTTTGGCAGAGCACCGATATAACAAAACCAGTGATCGCTTCTTCAGACAGCTCGGTTTGTGGTATGCGCTCGATCATGTTCCACAGGCGCATCGCAGACTCAGACGCGGTTTCTTTAACTCCGATTTGAAATCGTAGGATTTCGTCAAAGTGATCTTGAATCAGTTTGGGCGTCGAAAATGTAGCCAATAATGCTTGTTTGACGGCACTCCAGGTTAATTCTTTGAGGTTCAATTTAGTTAGGCAAGTAGCGGCACGACCCTTCAGCGCTCTAGTAAGTGCCATCAACAAGTCGACACCTTCAAGACATTTCTTCTGCACTATGATCTCTGTGACGTCACACCAGCCCTCAATATCAGCTTCTGTATCATCAGGATCAAATTGTATGAGCGTTGGTGTATTGGTACTCACGGTAGATGTGGGTTGCGACATCGCAAACAGCCGAGATAACAGTGCTTCCATGTTCGTCAATAATTTTGTTGTAGGGTCATTATTTAAAGGTTGCGTCTCCTCCGTATGACGTTCGTTCGATCCCACTTCTGATATAGGCTCAGGATGGCCTATATCAGTGATTTGATCCATCATGCACGCGAATCAAAGAGGTTATGACTACTGGAATGTAACTTAAAATAGCCAAATGATTGTATTTTCCACTGTAATTACTAATTATTATCAATCAATCACATAAAAATAAACTAAAACACTTGTATTATTGTGCCGGATTTCGACGATTCGTCGTGAGCGTGGTGCGTGTCGCGGCTTTTTCCGTTCCACCTCTCCGTATGCCGCCTCGCTACCACCGATGCGACGCTCCGTCAGCATGACAGCTTGTCAACTGTCACTCTAATCCGACGTATACGACAGCGAATGTCATGTGTCACTCCATGTTGCGCCGACATATATTTTATTTATTATTTTGATTGTTGTTTTTATTTATATGTAATCGTATGCTGCACTGGCTGACGTCATCACGTCAACACCGGCTATCTTTGAAAACCAGCGCTGGGGCTCTGTCTCGTATAGGGTCTCAGCATTATGCTGAGCGATGGCCGTTTTGCGCAGATGTGACGCATACTTTCTCCCAAATTGTTACTATTTTGTTTTTCTTATGCATAGATTAATAACGCCTAGATCGATAGTCTTCATACAAGCGCTTCGTCTCAAGTGAGGCAAAAACGCACACATCAATCTATTGATGTATGCGTGAGCATTGCGTATTTACGATCGCCGACACGCACACAAACAAAACTCTGATGTTGTGGAGTGTGTACAGTGCAGTAGTAGTTTCCCCGAAAGTGGGAAAATTTTATACTTACGTAAAATCGGATTATTTATCTTGTACTTGGTAACGTACTAGTTTTATTTAAAGCTTGTTATAAAAATAACATGTTAATTTACATTAAAACGAATATTTGTAATTAAAATCTATATTTATTATAAGTTAACATTCAATAGGTACATGAATGAGCAGCATTAATGGTTTTAATCATTTTAAGGAAAAACGTGAAAGTTTCTTTACACTAGAAGCGCACGATTTCTATACAACGTGTTTTTTTTTATATTCCATAACTCTATGGGGTCATTGTACTAATCATTATGAATAACTTTTACTAAGGGACCAAACCTGAAATCGCGAAAAAAAAATCAACCATTCCCTACATTTTGACGAGTTATGCGAACATAAATGTAGGGAACAGCTGATTTTTTTTTCGCGATTTCAGGTTTGGTCCCTTAGTAAAAGTTGTTCATAATGATTAGTACAATGACCCCATAGAGTTATGGGATATCAAAAAAAACACGTTGTATTTTTACTGGTCTAAAGAATAGCAAGTTTTTTTCGCTAAAGTCTAACTAAATTGTTTGCAGCTGATAACGATGATTTTTTTTGCATGTACACTCTACTTATCTATATAAAATATCCGTATATTATTTATTTATATTTGAATTGAGCTCACCAAGACCTTAATTTTGATACCCATGTTGTAATAATTTAAAATAAATAGTTTCTTTTCAAATCTCAAAATGGCGCTACAAAGCCGCCATATTGATTTTTCTCTAAAAAAATTTTGGCCAGTTGTGTAAAAATCTCGGGTTCATTGTAAAATAAAAATACGGGTGTGTATTTATTTTTCGTTGAACAATAGGGTAATTCATTGCAACTAGTAACACCTTCATAACATGGCGGCCTAAAATTTTGTTGTCGTATTTAATTTTTGTATTCATTATTGTAGCAAAATACAAGTCGAATTGTAGTACTTACCTATGAAATGATATGTTGGTAGGTTTTTTATTCTTTTCTGATGCATTGTGACACCCATTCACTACACAATAAGTCATTATTAATGAAATTGTCTCGGAAAGCTCGGAGATGTTTGCTCTAGCGTTTGACCTTGACAACTGGCGGACGTTCGGAACGTAGTGAGTCGTTCAGACTCACTTGAAAGTGCCTCACTGAAATCGCGCGTACTCGGTTTCTAGGCGTTATAATTCTATGTTCTTATGTTTGTGTTTTTTATGCTTGGGGTTCGTGACATTAAAAATTTACACTTTAATCAACAGCACTAATAACAACTCAAACACACTAATTATGAAACACAATTTCACTACTGATCACTCTTAGTCGCACTTGAATGTCGCTTGTATCGCTTATCCCAACACTATATATGTCTCGCGGCTCACACCGGCCTTATATAGTGCCACAGAGCTACTATATAAACTCTAGAACGTTCGAGTACATACCGGTCCCGACTGACCTGATGTCGATAGTTCTCGGAATTTCTAGGACCTTGACCCTTCTAGTTCTGCTACCCGATACTAGATGGCGCTAGTGGTAACTAATGTACCAAGCATCAATTGTGGCGCGCAACAGTATTGTCTTTCTTCTTTCTTTTTCTTTATCATTCTCCTTCTTCATGTCAATTTATTCGGGATCTGCGCTACATGTCTTTTTCTTGCATACTTCTCTATTAGCCGTTATCCGGGTAGTCAGCTCCTTTCTCACCATATCATCATACACAGAGTCCGTCCATCATTTCTTTGGTCTTCCCCTACTCACATAAAATAATAAATTTATTTGCTTAAAAACATGGTAAAAATACAAAATATATATAAATACTTAAGCGTACAAATTTTCTAATTTTCACAAGCATAATTATGTATTTAACATTTGTTGTCAAAGAAGTCTTTGACACTATAAAAACTATGACTACACAACCATTCATACAATTTATTTTTGAATAATCTCATATTTACGGCCTTGAGATTACTTGGTATCTTATTATATATACGTACACACATACATAGATATACAACTTTTATTATATTTAGCTAGTCTCGGAAGGATAAGCCAGTACGAGCCTGTGGGGGTCTCGTCGGTTACGAGGATATAAATCATCTGCATTGCTAAATAATTCCTTATGCTTCCTCACAAATATACATGTTTCATATATGTAGAGAGACGGTAGCGGCAATTAAATTCATTATAGCCAAAAAAATTCATACTCAAAACTTTCCTCACGACATTTTCCTCATTCCTCCGTAACACATGCCCATACCATGATAACAGATTTCCACACAATTTTTCCGTTACCGGTGCCACTTTCAGACTACCTCTTACTAACCCACCAACAAAGTTATCTAAATAATAAAAATGTTAATATTTAATTTCACAGCTTCAAAGATTCAGACGCTTGCGTCTACATGGGTATATTCAAGGTTGGAGACGCTACTTACAGAAAGATGGTAGCTGTCATTGAAAGTGAGTTTAAGATTTAAGTTTTTATTTTTTTACAGCCAGGAGAGTACTGTGCTACTCGCAAGGGTGTTAAGAGCCCCTAACAATTTCGCGGACTAAAAACAGAAAAATCAGTTTTTTTCAGCGCAAATTTCTCAATATCCTTAAGTTATCTAGTTTTTTAAAAAATACACAAGTATTTATCACCTATCTATCTAGTAAGTCTACGAATTTAATTTTTGATAACTACTTAATATAAATTCCAAAAAATAAAAAACAAACACACGTTTTTACGTAATCACGAAACACCAAGTTTTTCGATTGCTTTTTTAGCTTACTGGTAGCAAATAACGATCTGAAAAAAAATTCTAAATACTAGGCATATAATATATTAGTAAGTCTACGATTTATTTTTTTTAAGTTTAATGTATTAGTACCAGTAAAAAAACTGTTAACTACGCTGAAAAATCCCAATAAAGTCATGTGCAAAACCGTCGTGTACGCGTAAGAATTTATTGAAAATAACAAAAAGTGTTAAATATTTTAAAATTTGAGATGTTTATCTACCAAACTCAATTTTTATATTTTTATTTTGACTACTAATTTAATTGTAGTAAAATATCTAAATAATGCCTTATAAACCGATGCGCTCGCTCGATACATTCAGTCGCGCCCAAAGGCTTCTAGACGACGGACCTGTGTCGCCTGTGACGTTCGCCGCTCCCGTCGTAATTCTTGAATCGCGAGTGATTTTGTACTACGCCTAAACAGTTTTGAGACTGTATGAATATTTATTTTTTTATGTCAATAGTGTGACACTTTGTGATTTGTTAATGTTATTCATACATATTAATGTTTTGTATTGTACTTTTGGATAAACAAAATAATGTTTCGTTTGAATAAAGCTATCTTCAATATTAAAGTAATTTTCCTCCATGCCCCGCTCGTTTTCTCCTTGTTCTATACAAATAAAGTGATTAGCTTTATAAAATAGGACAAAATGACTTGCTATACTATACTTGTTAGAAAGTCATTTACATAGGTGTATCGTGGCAACACCAAATAAACTATGGTTTGATGGTCGTCTGTGTAAAGTATTGTGTGTTGTCTATGTTCGAAGTAAGTTCCAGAATAAAGTCTTGTCTGTCATTAGCGTTCACAGTGTTCACTTCGTTTTATTTAAAAGTATTCCCGTTCTAATAGGTTATGGGCCCAGAAATCCCGTATAGAAAGTATAAGTACTAGTAAAATACGTTGTTTTAGCTAGAATAGGTGTGTGTGCGTGAAAATAACGAAAATGTCGAACGCATTCTTGACCAACGTGCCTAAGCTGTTGGGTCGTGAAAATTATCACGAATGGGCGTTTGCAGCGGAGAACATGCTAGTCTTAGAGGGCGTGTCTGACTGCATCAAGCAAGAAGGATCAGCAGACAAGGGTACAGAAGACAGAAAGGCGATGGCGAAGCTAATTTTAACAATAGACCCGTCACTATACGTTCACATTGAGGAAGCAGCCGCAGTGGTATGGGTATACAAACCTTTGCACAACGTCCAGTTCAGAGCTATCCAGTGATCCTGTTAGTGTCCGAGAGGCACTGGAGTGTACAGATCGAGACAAATGGATTGAGGCAATGAAGGACGAGTTGCAAGCATTTGAAGAGAATGATGCGTGGGTTCCAGTTGAAGAGTTACCTTCTAACAAAACTTTAGTGCAGTGTAAGTGGGTGTTTAAAAAGAAAGCAAATAGTGATAAAAGTGTCCGATACAGAGCGCGTTTAGTGGCGAAAGGCTTCACGCAGAGGCCAGGTATCGATTATGATGAGACTTTTTCGCCTGTTGTCAGGCATTCTACTATTAAATTGTTATTTGCACTGTCTGTACAGCTAAATTTTGAAATTACTCATTTAGATGTAAAAACAGCTTTCTTGAATGGTTATCTCAAAGAAGATATTTATATGGTTCAACAAGATATTAATTTTGATAATAAGAGAAAGGTTATTGTAAACTTGAATAAAGCAATTTACGGTTTGAAGCAGTCCTCTCGCTCATGGTATGAGAGAGTAGAGCAATGTCTTTGTGAACTAGGTTTCAAAAGGAGTAAACTAGAGCCTTGTGTTTTCTCAAAGATGTATATTGATGTTAAAATAATTATTGCCTTGTATGTAGATGATTTTTTTGTTTATTCAAATTGTAAAGTAGAGACGGAAAAATTAATCTCTGTGTTGAGTTCTAATTTTGAGATAAAAAATTTAGGACAGGTTCAACAATGTTTAGGTGTAAGAGTTAAAATTGATAAAAAATTGAATGTTATTACTCTGGATCAGGAACAATACATAGAGCAGTTGCTAGATAAATTTAATATGTTAAATTGCAAAGTAGCTAGTACTCCAATGGAATGTAAATTAGATATTGATAAGTGTGAGACTTGCGATCACGAAATTCCTTATCAACAATTGATTGGTAGTATAATGTATCTGTCGGTCCTTACCAGACCTGATATTTCTTTTTGTGTCAGCTTTCTCAGTCAGTTTAATAAATGTCATACTGATGTACATTGGAATTATGCAAAAAGAATACTCAGATATTTAAAGAAAACAAAGAATTATTGTTTAAAATATGTAAAAGAAAAAGCTGAGCTTGTTGGATTTGTTGATGCCGACTGGGCTAGTAACACTGTAGACCGCAGGTCATATACTGGTTATTGTTTTACTATGTCAGGGTCAGCTGTTTCTTGGGAAAGCAAAAAACAGAGAACTGTGGCTTTGTCTAGCATGGAAGCGGAATATATGGCCATATCAGAAGCCAGTAAAGAGGCTATATATTTAAGATCCTTGCTATATGAATTGACTGGTAATTTAGGTACATTGCTAATGTATAATGATAGTCAAAGTGCACAGAAGTTAGTGGCAAATGATGTGTATCATAGAAAAAGTAAACACATTGATATTAGATATCATTTTGTAAAGGATGCTGTTAATAATAAAATTATTAGATTGGAATATTTGCCAACAACTGCTATGCCAGCTGATGTTCTTACTAAAGCTTTAAGTCCTGTGACACATTATAAATGTATTGAAGGTTTGGGGATTAGTCAGATAGAGTCATAGTGTTAATAATAGTAAGTGTAACTGTTATTGTTTTATAGAAATGTTTGTTTATTTGCTGTAGTTGGGGTGTTAGAAAGTCATTTACATAGGTGTATCGTGGCAACACCAAATAAACTATGGTTTGATGGTCGTCTGTGTAAAGTATTGTGTGTTGTCTATGTTCGAAGTAAGTTCCAGAATAAAGTCTTGTCTGTCATTAGCGTTCACAGTGTTCACTTCGTTTTATTTAAAAGTATTCCCGTTCTAATAATACTCTCATGGTCTGCGGTCTTATGGCGAGGGAATACTACAGACCTCCCCGTCGTTCTGTATTACGTAAACAATAACACGTGTAATTCGTTTCAGACGTACCTTATAATACGCTGGTCACACTTTATAATTTGGTTTTACGAGTACTATAGTGAATGCCGTAATAGGTTACGATATTTTTATAGGGTACCTGAACATAACATGTCATAATCACAATAAAATCCATCCAGTATTACGCAATCTAGTAAGTAAAACTATGGAGTGCTAATAATAGCGGTTACGGACCAAGATTATTTGTTCCCGCTTCAACGCACACTACGATTATCAGTTTATAGTTCGAACGCACACAGACACACTGCGCTCCTATAATTACCTAATCTAATAGTGCGCCGAAATTGTTAGGGGCTCTTAAAGGAATATTGTGACCATAAACCTAGCCCACCCTACCTACCTCAAGCTAGGTGGAGCGAGGATCTTCGCAGGATGGCTGGTAGCAGTTGGATGAGAGTTGCCGAAAGTCGAGTTGAATGGCGTGCAATAGGAGAGGCCTATGTAAACTAGGGCTGGGGCTTTGTCTCGTATAGGGTCTTAGCATTATGCTGAGCGATGGCCGTTTTGCGTAGATGTGACGCATACTTCTCCCAAATTGTTATTTTGTTTGTGTTTTTATTTTTATGCATCATGTTTGCCGCAAATAAACGGATTTTCTTTCTTTCTATGTCCAGCAGTGGACTGCTATAGGCTGATGATGATGAAACCTACCCCGTCACTTTCTTTTATAAAATATACTTTTTTATGTTGACAATATTTGCGTGGTCTTATTATATCTCCAGCACTTAAGGCGCGTTAAGAAGCAAATTTTTTGGTAAATGACAATAGCGCATCGCGGCGGTCAAGGTTCAAAACAGCGTTGCGTTTGACATTAGTTGAATCGAATGACCACCAAAATTAAAGTAATTTTACAGGAATATTTTTTTTTGTATTTCTTTAGTTGGTTGAATACACATTATTATCATAAATATTGAGATATATGCGACGAAAAAAAAAGTGTTACCTTTGTTTTACGATTTTTTTATCATAATACAATTTCTTTTATGAAATATGTATTTTAAAATACAAAAAACTGAGCGTATTACGATGTCCTATGTTTGAGCAGCGCCTTAAAAATAAATATAAATATATTAAAAATAGGGATAATGTTTGACCATAGCATTTTAAGGCAATAAGTGGAATTATTAATATTGCTTTATAGTATTTATAAGGAAAACTCGAAAAGGCTTGTTGACACTTCCCGTGACCCGAAGGCTGACTTTTACCTTGACCAGAGGAGGATAAGCATTACCATGCAACGTGGTAATGCCGCCAATCTCTTGTCATCAGTCGACAGCGATGCGGATGAATTTTTCGACGCCATATTTTAGTTCGTGAATAGTTTTAGTTATGTTAGGATATCATTTTGTTATTTTTACAAATTAATTGGGTATTAGTTGTTTTATACTTACATATTATTTTAATCTTATCTTACTCTTACTAATATTATAAACGCGAAAGTTTGTGACAATGGATGGATGTTTGTTACTCTTTATCGCAAATACTACTGAATGGATTTTGATGAAACTTTACAGTAATGTAGCTTATACAGAGTTGATATGACAGAGGGGCATTAAATTACACTACGTATACTATACGTGTATAGTATTAATTCGATACAGTACAAAAATAGAAAGCGCCAAAAATGAGATTTTTTTTTTTTCAAACAAACTAAATAGCTTAAAGTCAGAGTGAAACGCAACCACCCTTTATAAATAAATTTGACTGACCTTAGATGCCTAGGTAACAAAGTCGCGCAGGAGCGCGTGTGCGTGTGTGCGTGTGTGTTATCTCTCTTGGCGGGGGCGCGGGGGGCGGGCGGTTTAGACCGCTCGCGCCGGCTTTTATGTTAGGTAAGGTTGTAAAGTACGCGCACACACAAAAACACAAAATTTTTAAATTCTCGATGTTCGATGTGTCCTCGATTCATATTAATGCACAAATTATACCGACGGAGAATATTGTTATTTATTTTTCTAATTAAATCACTGTCCGTCGCTAAGCACTTTAATTCCCGTAATCTTTGTACTGCCAATTGTATGGTGCCGGCGTTCCTAGGGCTATTGCGCCGGTCACCATACCTTTCTCGGTATGTTCGCAGAGCTAAATCTGCGTTTCCACGGCATTCACCGTAAATTAAAATCATGTAAGTGTATTCTGACGCCGTGTAAGTTACACGAGGCATTGCTGAACACTTTAATCATTACACACACACACAACCAACGTTTAATTACGTATCCTATCAAAATAAAAACAGTCGATCACAAAAAAAAAACACAAAAAAACACTAACACTAAATAATAATATTCCTAAGTTACGTATCCTGTCACAATAAAAAAAAGAAATACTGTATTAAACTTATTTAGTGTCTATCACAATAAGAAAACAAAATCACAATTATTGACAGCGAGTACGACAAAACATAACGGCGCGGCGGCGGGGCTCCCGTGTTACGTAACGTACATCCCGGATGGATGACGCGTGCGCACTGTCCAAGTGTCCACTGAAAGAAAGTTTTTTAGCAAATTCGCAAGGATCTAGGATGCAATAGCAACACACTGACCTATTTCTATTCCTTTTACGCGCGGGAAAAAGGCGCGGGGGTTTTGCTATGATTGTCTTTGTCACTCTCATAATGAAAGTGCAAGTGTGTGTGTATTTATTGCTTCGTGAAATATTTGGTTGTATCTTATACTCAGATTATCGTTTTAAGGTGCATGACCTATGCGTATGAGATAATCA
The DNA here is from genome assembly GCA_927399505.1 of Luperina testacea. Lineage (NCBI taxonomy): Eukaryota > Metazoa > Arthropoda > Insecta > Lepidoptera > Noctuidae > Luperina > Luperina testacea. The sequence continues at coordinate 2,053,758 of OV656782.1, forward strand.
GCTGTTAGGAAATATACATCGTGTTCAAACGTAGCAAAAACTTCAAAAATCATTTGTGACTAAACTACTGCTCCTATTTAATTGATTTTTGGTACAGAGCTTGAAAATGGTATCTAGTATAGGCAGTTTAAAGGAAAGCCCCTCTGTCGTATCAACTTTGTATATCAGAATAATACATAGCATACTTTTTATCCCGATATTCCTACGGAGGTCGGGTAGTTAGTTTACTTTTTAATTCATTAAATGCTTTTATTTGAGGTTCGTTAAAACACCAAGAAACATTTTTCTTTGTTAGAATCGTTAGATGTTTTGCTATCTGTTGAGACTAGGGGTCGCAAACCGGGATACCGAATTTCGAATATACCGGAATACCGGGCCAAATTTAGGTCTAATTAATACCGGTATTCATTTCACAAAAACCGGGATATTCGGTATTTTCGGTTTTAGTAAATAAATAAAAAACAAATACAAATAGAAAATGTTACGCACCATTTAATTCAAATTACATGTTTTATGAGAATTTATTATTTTTATGTTTTATGAGAATTTATTAGAAGTGCATTTTGCCGGTTCGTTGTTCGTTTTGTTTATGTTGAGACTGTTGGGAGATGTTTAAGTTTGATAAACATTTCATTTTTAGAACTGATACCTAGTAGGAATCCCACTTCCTAGTCAAACACTACATTTAATTAAAGTATTCGAACTACATAGTTAACCAGCATGTCGATTCTGTAAAAATCTCACCGTGAATACTTGCGTGGAGTGAGCTGTCAGTGTCATCCTACTGATGCTAGGGATTGACCAAGCAAACATTTACAATCATAAAAGAGATTTTTTGATTCCCACGTAGTTTGTGTGGCGTGATCACTTCACCCGATTCACGACACTAAATGTCGTAAATCGGGTGAAGTGAAGGTGAAGTGATAAGATCACGCCGCGCTTGCGCGTTAATCACTGTCATTATCACATTGCAGATTGCGTGATCACTTCACCTTCCCTTCACCCGATTCACGACATTTAATGTCGTGAATCGGGTGGAGTGAAGGTGAAGTGATAAGATCACGCCGCGTTTGCTCTTTAGTCACTCATCACATTAGAGATTTGTTTTTACATATTTAACTTGTAAGGCGTCATGTATAAGAACATTAGGAAATTATGGTAATAATATTAATAATTAATATAATACACCATGGCGACCCTGCCTTAGAGTCTGCCAAGGGGCAGATTAAGCAAAGTTTTCGCTGAGCGATTTTCAAAATGTGTAATCATAATAATCATAATCACTTTTTATTTGTCTAACATAGGTAGTAAATATACAGTTCTTAAATTAAAATTCATAGGTCGCTATGTTATGCCAAGAGGCGTACATTAATATGGTTGCATGCTAATTAAATACAATCAACAATATGGAATCATTTCTAAAGTCAATGCATAAATAAATAATCATAAATTAGAATTAGTCACAATATTCAATTAAAATTAGTTAACTCTAAAGTAAAAAAAGACGAGGTATTCGTCAATCAAAACGCGGCTGGTGGAGGTGTTGCTTGTTGACGCCGAGGTGGTGTTGCCATGGTTACGAGATTCGAGTGGAGTGATATATGGTACATTCCGAATTACACTGTAATCGACTACAGCGTGCTTACACCTTGACCCCAATTCTGCTGTATGGTATTTATCTATTATTCCCCGCATAATCTTACCACGCCGTACGTTTGTCAAGCGTGGTATTTTGACAGTTCAAACCGGTTTCGGTCATTGTGTCATAGAGAATACGTTAATAGCAGATGTAGTGATTAGGTTATTAAGGAATTGACGTGGTTTCGAAGTAACGAATCATTAAGTGGTCATAGTGAATTACGGCCCTTTTCTGAATTAACGTGAACGCGATAACGATGTCCCGTGAATCGACATAATTATATGAAGTCATGGCATGTGCCATCTTGCGATAACGCCGACTACCGACCATGCCCTAAAATTTAGGGCATGGTCGGTTTTTCATTTAGGGCCTAAATTAATAATTATCACCGATCTTTAAACTAACGTGGCATTTTCGAAATTGTGCTTCTGGCTACAGTCGCCACCTTACCAAAGAAGAAGAAATTCGTGGTGTGTACACAAATAAATACTATAATCCAACCATGAGTAACTATTCAAGTGAATAGGTATATTACTGACTCTCAGCTGCCATAGTGGTGATTTATCTAAATCGGAAAGCAAATTATTCATGTGAGCGATGATGACTTAATTCGGAATGAGCCATATTTCACGCCGCGCAAGCGCGTTAGGCGCTGGCGCTGTCTGGCTATATAAGGACTTACTAGTCTAGGGAAAAAAGAAAAAAAAAACAAGGTTGAGATTCTGACTGCGCTTCTGTTTTGCTATTTTATTGTAAGTAAAACCCCACTAAAATATTACTGTTTTGACCACTAAAATACTAGCTTTGAATTATATAAAAATATCAATAGGATTAGCATTAAAAAATATTATTAAAATCTCGATTATGATTTTAAATGTATGCTTGGTCAATCCCTAGTATCTGGTAAGATGACACTGACAGTTCACTCCACGCTCACTTCACCTAAGTTTTCACGGTGAGATGGTTACAGAATCGCACTGCAGTAACCTAAGTTATTTTAATAAAGGAATAAACGGGCATTTAGTATTAGTAAATTATTGCTAAGAACTAACTGATTGATTACCAACATATCAAATAATAAACCTTGTGTCAATGAATATTTTGTTTTATTTAGAAGATAAATTCATTTAGGTTAGGTACCTACTTACTATTCCTCCGCAAACTAACTTTATTATACTGAATTTGCTAACTTTAGCTTAATCCCGGAAATATCGAAAATACCGAATTATCGGTATTGGTCTGGAGCCAATACCGAAAATACCGGTTTTGCTTAAATGATTCGGTATTGCGACACCTAGTTGAGACCGCTCGCGCTCCTCTCAACATCGCCGCGCGCTGGCGGCAGTGCACGAGGGTTGCGGGGACAGCGGGGAGTCAGCCGGCCGACGGCCGAGCGCGGGCCCCCGCGCCGCAACGCCACGTCAGTCAGCTGTTGCTGTCCTTCGTGCACGGCTGCGCTTACGCGTCTTAATATCATTTTCTTATTCATGTATTTAACCGACCGTTGTTATTTTATTTCTTTTATTCATAATCATTATACGTGTTATACAGTCCGCTACCATTTCATTTTGCTCCACCACGACCTATCGTCGCGAACATTGGTCCTTCGAGCCGGATGATATCATAGAATAATTTTGAATAAACCGTCGAAAATAACTTGTAAGGCCAACAAACTGTCGAACCTCGTGAACATTTTCAGGTAAAGGGAAATCTATTACAGCTTGAATTTTGACTGCCCCGGGTCGGATGCCATCCGAACTAATCTCGTAGCCCAAATAATTTATACGAGTCGGAATGAAATCGCACTTTTTAAGATTTAATGATAGATGAGCAGACCTTAATAATTGGAAAACCTTTTCCAGCTTATCTAAACCCTCTTCAATGGAACGTGATGTCACCAATAAATCGTCCATATAAGCCAATGCCAAGTTTTGCTTCCCCCTAAGCATACAATTAATCGTCCTTTGGAAAACACTAGGTGCATTGGCAAGTCCAAAAGGCATTCTTTCAAACTCATACAAACCATCCGGTGTTACAAACGCAGTAAATTGCTTACTGGCCTCACTCATTGGCACCTGGTAATATCCTGACGTGAGGTCAAGGCTTATGAAGAACTTGTTGTCCCCTAATCTGTGTAGTTGGTCTTCGATGCGAGGCAACGGATATTTGTCTTTTAACGTTTTTCTATTTAGGGCCCTATAATCGATACATAGCCGTTTATCCCCATTTTTCTTAGGACTCCGGACCGCGGGGCGCTGCTAGTTCTAAATAAATGACTTCATTATTATTATTATCTAGTTAGCAACATTCCGCCAAGAACCCTCTTAGGTAAGAGGGTTCTTGGCGGAATGTTGTGGCGGGTTGTTGGTGTATGAGGTCATACACCATTTTCCATTTAAGATTGTACATTTTATAACCACGTCGCAGTACTGTGCCGCTGCGTCTACGAGACTTCTTTCGTGAGATGGACTTTACATTCATCGTCCGTAATTTTTTTTAAACTTAATGTGCATTTCTGTATACCTATGTATTTTTTAATACTCAATTCATTTTAAATTTCAGATAGCAGTAAGTTTCATTTTTAAATTATTGCAGAGGCACTTTTTTTCATCCAATGGCGAACTTTGATTATTACCAGGCTTACTTACAATGCGTGCCACGAAAGATGAGACTTGACACACCACGTGGTTTGACTTGCGCAGAACACGATTTTAGGTATCTTTAGCGGTATGAGGTCTGAGTGCGGGACGGGACCGGACGTCATAGGGGCAGCGGAAAGAGTGGGGGAGGCGGGGTCAAGTCTCATCTTTCGTGGCACGCATTGTACTGCGTGTCGGTATATCCTGGCAACATCTCCAGGTCGCCGCCACGTGAAACCGGACTTCCACAACACTAGGCTCTTTCTGAGTTAAGGATTTCGTTCTCTTAGCCACTTGGGCTTCAAACTTTCTCGCACAAAGTTCAGAATCCTATTTAAACCCTGGAGGTGATTGATTTTTATGGATGTTCAAGTCCTTCCCAAGAGTTCAAGCTCACTTGAGGTACCAACTGTCATCAAAACCTGCCGGTCTAGCACGTTTAATATCACCGCGAACACTGTAACGGTGTGGCTTTACAACAGTATTTAGTCGAGTAATTACTAAATGTCTGATCACATCCCTAAAGCGCATCGCATCTCTAGACGCCTGACATTGCTCGGCCATGACACTAGAGGTGTGCTGTAATAGAGTTCGTTTGTGTATCCCGGGGACTAATCTGACATCTGTCTTTTGTGTTTGCGTTTTTTTATTATAGAAGTTTGGACATTACACCTGTCAGATTAGTCTCTGGGATTAAAAAAACGAACTATAGGTAATTTTCGTACCTACTATGTCATTCAAAATGCTGCTGCCATTTAAAATGAAACCCAATTGTATTGATAGTCTGTTACGCAATTACCCCGCGGGTAGGTATCGGGTACGGCGAGTACAGTAGGTAACCTGAAATGAATGTTATTATTTTATTTTTCAGCACCAGGTAACTGCATAAGTTATAATATGTTCTTCTTCTTTTTTTGAGAAGTATTTTTACAAATCTTACACTTTAAAGGGTTATGCGCATACAATAAAGTGAATATTGAAAGTGTGCTGACTATTAAAATTTTTGCCTGTATGTATGCCTTTTTAGAACGCAAAACGCGTATAACGCGGTTGATGGCATTATACATAACCGCGTTATACGCGTTTTTTGCTTAAGCGACCGATACAGGACTGCCATTTGTGAGGCTCCAGATCCTGCTTTACTTACGGCATAAGGTAGAAATGTTCATTTTCTGCACCGAGTTGAGTTTGCCATCCGCGGCAATAGAGCAAACTTCATTCATACCGGGTGACATTATTTACAGTCAGAAAAAAACAGGGTATAACAGCTGAACAGAGTAGAAGCCTATGGCACGGTTTTTTTTTAACAAAAATACCGGTGTACCGGTGTATCGGTTATAGCTAAAGGTGGTTTTAGAGGGTTGCGTTCGTATTTTGACTATCTTTTCGCATCTAGGATCGATACTTATCTTTTGGGGTGGAGAACTAGAGTGTTTTGGTTATTCTGCTGTAGATGTATGCCAAACATTATTATTTAGATCAATGTTACTCTTTAGTTTTTGAAGAAGGTCAATTCCAATAAGACCTTTATATTTAGGGTCGAAGTCGGATATTAAAAACTTATGTTATTGATAACTTCTTTAAATATGCCCAGGCGGTCCAACTAACAGCATGCAGCAGTGTCCATATAGCTGAAGCACTAAACCTTTTCTCAGTGTTAGGTTTACCGGATAAAATAACCACAGATTCAGATACCAAATTCGACAACGACGTTATTAAAGAAATATGCCCACTACATAACATCCACATACACTTTACAACGCCCTATAATCCTAATTCTAACTCCCCTATTGAACGTTTGCACTATTATATCCCGGAATTAGTGGTATGTTATATTGTTTGGAAAGCCAACATTCGGTTAAGACAATAACGTCACAGTTTATGTCTAGACGTTGAATAAAAATGCAAAAATTGTCGAAATTCTTAAAAATACTGCGAATATTTTGGGTTAGTATTGTTAGTGGACTAGTGTAGGAGGAGAGATATTGTTTACAGTGCTCAACGTCACAAACACGGCATTCAGATACAGAGAAATTATCTATGTCACTAATTAAATTATTAATCATACTTATAACTAAATATAAAAATAACAATAAAACAACAAGGGCCAGAAAGATACGTAATTAACGGCGCTCTTAGGCGCCTCCATAATCAATAGTATTTATGTACCTCTTTTCAGCCATTAGTTTCGCTGGACAGTCAGCTGCACTTGTCTTGTGATTGCTCGGCTTTTTGAAGTGCAAACAAGTAGCGCATTTTGGTTCCTCAGCCGTCTTTGTGCATTCTTTAATGGAGTGACCCAGATCACCACAGTGGCCACAGGTATGTGTGGTTTCCCGGCATGATTTGGCTGCATGTCCATACTGCTGGCACATATAACAGCGTGTGACTAGAGTAAAGTCTCTCACAGGGCATGACGACCAATTCACAAACACTCTGTCTTTAGATATCAGGGCTTTGCGTATGTCTGCAGATACTTCTATTATATAATTACAGGTCTCAGCGTCCTTCTTACCTGACTTATGGCTTAACTTAATGAAGGTCAAAAAGGTCTCGAGGCTGCAATCCTGAAGGTTCTCGGCTAAATTCTGATGGAATAAACAAGTAAAAACTTCCTTCTCTTGCATGGATGAGGGCACTCCGATAATCACTACTCTAGGCTTCCTTTTTGGGGGCTCGTCTACAGTAAGGCCTGAATTTGATAACAGCATCGATTTTTTCACCTTCTCAATGTCGTCTTTTGTTTCAGTGCTGATAATGACACCGCCATTTTTCGTCTTACGCAGTCCTCTTACCTGAAGCTTCATTTGCTCGGGGCATATAATTTTATGGACAAGTGTTTTTGTCTCCTCACTCGACTTTAGTTTGTCGTTAGGGTATATGGCCACTGAGCTTAAATTTATTGGCTGTATATAATTGTTATTACCTTTTTTAACCATGTCAGCAAAGGAAGTTCCGGTTATTGGTTTGGTAGAAGCTCCGATTGTCAGCTTAAGGTCTTGCAGTTGCTGCGACAGATCAATTTGGTCTTCGAGTGCTTGGACGGTGGTGTGGGCCCGGACAGCATTCATCTTAAGGGACTGGTACTGAACGGCCATCTGCGATGTGCCGTGACTAACTTTTCGGCATAGGGTACTTATACGCAGTTTTTGCTCCATGTTTAATTTGCCCTCTGCTGCTATAGAGCACACTTCACTGAGGCACTGCTCAATGGACGACATCCAGTTCATGTCATGTTTCGTGTCCAATCGGTTGATCTTCATTGGTACTTTCGATAAATACAATAAATTCATACCCGGCTGCGGCGTCCTCGGGGTACCTGCGACTGTAGTCGGTAACTCTATACGGGGCATATTTGTCTGCGGGCTTTTCTTCAACACTGCAGGAATCTGCATAATCTGACTCACTGGTGTCTGAAGCCGAGTCCAGAGCAGCATCAGGATTTTCCCCACTAGGATCTGGTTTAGCTTTTTTTCTTTTCTTAGCCATAATTATCCTAAACCTAAGTTATACAAAAAGGTGCTATTCAATATTTATTAGAGCATTCAAAAATGCTCTAATAAATATTTACACAAACTAAAAAAAAACTATTAACAGTGATTGTACAAAATAATATGTACAAATTAAAGATAAATTGGAAAATAATTTACGACAAATCAAAAAAGGCCGCCTATTCTTTCGAGGTTCCCGCGCTTTTTTTTTCATGACCAGAGACAATCAATCAAAGACAACCAACCAACCACTAGTGTTGTTAGATTAGTGAAACTAAATAGTGATGTTCTTATAATATCAAACATACTCTGTTCACCTTTTATATATTTTTGTCCAGACGGTAAAAAAAAGTCAGCCAGTATCATCATCTGCCTAGCCTTTTCCCAACTATGTTGGGGTCGGCTTCCAGTCTAACCGGATACAGCTGAATATCAGTATTTTACATGGAGCGACTGCCTATCTGACCTCCACAGCCCAGTTACTAGGTAAACTCAGATCGCCTAGCAGGGCAGTGTAGTGAGGGCTATGCTGGCAGAGACAGAGAATTGGACGGAAGTAGCCTCCTTCTGTGAGACCGTGATGGTCAAGAAGGAGGTTGCCGAGCGGGATCGGGAGAGGGCTGATCCTGCTCGGAGAAGGAGGCGTCGGGGTGGCAACCGCCTTGGCGCCTAATACGCCGAAACCCGCTTACCAACAAGGTAGGTGGACCTTTGGGGTCGCGGGCGCACAGAGTGGGGACTCCGTCCGCCCACCAAGTGACCCCAGGGAAGACGGTGGCACAGTGATCACGTGCTGCCGTGCATAGCGAGGCTCAGGGGAGGCCCCTTTACAGTCTCCCCAGGGATGTGCCTTACAGGCGTTGCACGGGGGGGTTCCGGAATTGGTCTTTTAAGAGGAACCGGGACCACCCCTATGTGCTGAAGGTGATCACCGGGCGGTTTTAGTGAGGTAAAAACCCCACACTCCCCGACCTCCCTCCCCGGAGGTCGGGTGCCTTTTGAAGGTTTCCCCCCGACAACACAAAAAAAAAGGTAAACTCAGATCAAACATAAATTGGTTATCTATACTAACATTATTATCTAAGTAAAGTTTGTTAATTTTGTATGTAGGACGTTATCTTCGAAACTACTCTTCCGATTTAAAAAATTCTTTCACTTTTATATAACTACGCTATTGCCAGGCGCCATAGGATACGTTTTATGTTAAAACACGCGGACTAAGTTGTTTTATAATAGAGTGTGTGTGTGGCCAGCTTATACAGTGTTGCCACTCTTAAACTTAATATTATTATGACATCTCTCTTCTTTAAAATGAAACGGCAAACTTACACAAGTTATTAGAAGACAAGTACAATAATTAAACATTACTACAACAAAACACTTACACAAAATACTTAAACAAAATGAGATGCTTATGACACATCATTACAAATCTAGCCTCTTTGGCCTTTTGACAACTCTACCAGATCTGGTTTTGGATTCACCAGTATTATTCTGTTCAGGACTAACGTCTGTAGGAAGCATTTCGAAATCAATAGCTGTATTGTTTTCATTTACACAGATATTATCATTAGCCTCATTATTACTACTAGAATAGTAAGTAGGCACATAAGTATAATCATAAAATTTCTTAATTTGTACCCTATTTCTCCTGTACGTTCTTCCATTACTACTAATCACATAACTTCTTGGTTCAGGACCTACTTTGACTATTACACCATTTCTTATCAGAAGGAAGCAATTTAAAAATTACAACATCATTTGTATGTAATGGACTTAAATTTTTACCTTTAGTTTTTAATGACTTTGACTTATTTTGCAAATATTTATGATACAGTTGAGGTTTGGGTACTTTAGGTTTTAATTGTTCTGTTTTGATTGGAATGACTGTTCTTAATTTCCTAGACATTAATAGTTGTGATGGGGAAGCCAGACTGTTTGTTGCTGTGTTTCTATACTGAAGTAAAGTTAAATAAATGTCAGAATTTGCATGACTTGATTTGATATAGTAGATTATTAACCAAGGGGATAAAGCAGTGTCTTCTGTCGCGGGTGACGATTTAAATCGCGAGCGGGACGAAGGACTCGAGGTTTACTCCCGAGCGTAGCGAGGGTGTTAAAAACTTAAATCACGAGCGAAGCGAGGGATTTAAGACGAGTCCTGAGTGTAGCGAGGGATTTAAGTTCACCCAAGACTAAGACAGCTTTATCACCGAGGAAAATACTCTACTTTTCGTACCATTTGCGAAAAAATTAACACAATAATAATATGAGATAAGCATTTATTAAAATAAATTAAAATAAACTTAACGATTATGTATTTGAAGAAAACAAAAACGCGGCAAATTCCTAGAATAATATTTTTTTGTCGGAAAAGCAAAGGCATCAAGCTCATACGGCCTCGTCGGTTTTCGTAATTTTATTTAATAATCATAACTGCATAATAAATGCGTATTCCTTTTTCAAAAAGATGTATAATGCTTTATATACAAACTCAATGGTGTAAACACAGATGTAGTTCAGTATAAATTTCGGTAAGTATTCCAAATTTAAATCACTTTCTCCCCCTAGAGGATGAATGAAATTCAGTACAATTTTCTTTCCCTGTTTTTAACAGATTAAAAATGACTATTGTTATGTTCGATTTTTGTGGCATAGAATGTCACTTTTTTGAGCAAGTGGTACGAAAAGCATATTTTTTAGAGTTTGAATTGCTCTTTCGACTTGTCCATTTGATTGAGGATAATTAGGACTACTAGTAACATGTTCAATGTCCCAAGTCTTTATAAAATTTTGAAATTCAATTGAACCAAATGAAGGACCATTATCAGAGATTAAAATGAATGGGATACCATGCCTTGAAAAAATTGTTTTTAATTCCTTAATTACAGATTGAGCTGTTGTTCTTTGCATTAAAGCTAATTCAATGTACTTGGAAAAGAATCTATACAGACCAGATATTTATGTCCCTGAAATTCCATGAAGTCAACTCCTACTTTGCTCCAAGGAAGTAGTTTTATTTGATGACTAAACAATGGTTGCCGACTGTTATTATTACTGAATTGCTGAATTTGATCAATGAATTTTAAATACGGACGAACCTCGATAGGAATATCATTTTTGTCAGACGAGAATCCTTCTTTAACAAATTGAATAAGACTATTTAATGACTTGTCAGTATGAGTTTGTTCTTTAAATTTATTGAACCTATTTTTAGATATTTCAAGACTTGAAATTAATACTGCAACATGAACTTCAACATTTTCATTTAGCTCATACATAGACTCTGGTAAGGGTGCTCTCGACAGGGTATCAGAAATATACATTTTTTTGCCTGGGACATACATGACATCCAAGTCATACTGTTGAATTTTTAACATTAGGCTACTAGTCTGGGAGGGATTTTATTTAAGGATTTTTTAAATAAGGGAACTAACGGCTTATGATCTGTGTGGACAATTATTTTACGTCCATATATATATTGATTGAATTTTAGGCATCCAAAGACAATTTTATTGCGAGTAATTCCCGTTCTATCTGGGCATAATGTTGTTGACTTTCTGTTAATGTTGCTGAAGCATACGCTATTGGTTTATTATTTTGCAACATAACTGCACCAAACTGCTGATTGTGATGAATCGCATGACAAAATTATTTTTTCATTTTCATCAAAATATGCTAAAACTGGAGCCTTTGTAATTATTTTTTGTAAATTTTTAAATTCTTGTTCATGAATATCATTAAACTGCCAAGCTACATTTTTCTTAAGGAGTACGCGCAAATTTTTAGTTTTCTCAGAGTAATTTTTAATAAAAGGCTACAGATAAGTTAACATTCCTAAAAAGCGACTTAATTCTTTCGTGTTATTAGGTTTTGACATATTTACAATAGCTGTGACTTTATTAGGATCAGGACGCATTCCTTGTGCATAAAATACATGACCCATATTATGTGACTGACTGTTTGTTGAGTTTAGACTTTGACAGATTGAACTTCATTCCGACTTCTCTAGCCCTTTCTAACGCAGAACTCTTAAAATTGTGTCATGTTCCTTTTGGGACGATGCATAGACTAGTACATCATCAAAATATATAAGTAGGTATATTTGGCATATTCTTGAATAGATCAACCATAATGGCATTAAAGAGCTCCGGTGCTGAGCAGACCCCAAATGGTAAACGAAGAAATTTAAACCTTCCGAACGGAGTAATAAATGTACAGTCAGTTTCAGAGAAATAGTACCCCTCCAAGACTTAAAGATTTATCGCCCGAGCACGCTCGGGCCCGCGTGTCACGTGAGCCTTGAGCAGCTCCCTCCCCCGCGCCCCGCCGCCGCACCCATCTCGTGCACCCACCGATCCGTCTCAAGTATTATTTGCAATGTTTTTAATAATTTATATGGTATTTTATCGGCTTCCTTCTGGCCGAACCGTATAGATACCAAGAATAACTTACAAAAAGACACTGCGTGCGACTAAGATACGAACCCACATCGCGAGATCATCTAGACCGCGCCTTATACCACTAGGCTATTGGCTCAGTTAGCAATCTTAACGAAAATTCGAATAGCATTACTCCTTTTATCGAACAAGGTTATTAACGGTCTAATCTTCTAGATATTAAGGTTTAAATTTCAACTTCCGTCTTATATTTAATACTAGCACCTTACCGACTTGTTTTACAAAATGCAATACGCAACTGCTCTATTAACTAAAACATAAGGTTGAAATTAGCATAGATGTCTTGTTTGGTTGAATAGAATGTGTTGATTCCGATTGTTGCACTACCCTCATTTTACTTCAGAAACTTAACTGCTGTATGAACTGCGAGTTAAGGTTGAATTTAGTATACTATTCTTCGCCTTATTTACTAAACTGTGATTGAGGGTATTTTTACTTTTCAAATGGTTTCATTTTCGTGCCGATTCGCTTGTGTGTAATTATCTTCATCGTAATATTATCCAATTTATTAAGTTTTTGACCAGTTGATTCTATTAATCGATGGTATGGTTCGATTAACAACTTTATTAAAGGCTAAAATTGTAGTTCTGTGGGAAAAGGAACAAAACATAAAGAAAATAGCACGAGATATAAGCATAACGGTAAGATTTACGTTATTCTTACACATACCTATTTATTGTTGCAATCATGTTGCATTATTACTTACAAGTTGGATTTTTTTTATGTATTTCTAATATTATTATTTTCATTACAGAGAAAAACAGTTCGTAGATGGATACAAAGGTATCAAGCGACGGGTGATATGAAATGTGATCACCAAGGCCCTCGCCCGATTGCTTACACTAATGAATCGAAGCGACAACGTAATATGTATTGTGAAAGTTCACTCAGTGGCACCCTTCAAAACTACGCGTTCAAATGCTGACTTCAAGAAGTGTTAGACAGTGACGGCCATCCTATCCGTTATGAATAGGCAACTCAGCAGATTAACTGTGTAACTTATTTGATAAAAATGCATTGGAACATTTATATGAGCAAGTGTCAAGTGTTAATCATTCCCAATATCATTCCATTATCAGTGGGATCATTATCTCGTAGTCAATCAAAAATAAACAACCTTTATTATTATCAATCCAGTTCTTGTTTACAAGTAGTCTTGTAATGTGTTAACGATGCACCATCTGACCTCACATATTTTTCTAATGTTGTGTTAAATAAGGGTTATCAGAAAATGTGATAAAAGAGAAAGATGTATATTGCTATACTGTTATAGTTTAGCATGTTGGTTCTTCCTCTGTAATTCACAGTTTCTAGAAATATCTATAAACGAACCGTTATCTAAACCAAACTAGGGTATCTATTTTGTGTTTAGTTAATATTCTAAGTATAATAACCCCAATTTAACACAGATAGAAATCTGTATATTCAACCAGGAAGTGGATTCCATGAAGTCCTAGAAATGTAATTAAAGAAATAAATGAATATTGTTTATGCAAAATGCTAAGCTTTTATTACAAACCTCCATTTGATTTTTTAATAATAATTAACGAAAAAAACAAAACTAACTACTAAAGAAACTAAAAAATAATAATAAAGGTAAATTAATAAAATAAAAAAAATCTTCTCAACCGCGGATTGAACTCGAGACCGTCGTATTGTTAAGCCGCAGTGTTAACCACTAGACCAACATGCCACTTACGATACATTTCAAAAAACTTAAATAGGTTCGATGTCATTACCAAGGTGTAACGGTTTCTATGAAGCGTGCTGTACATAACTGTGACGATTCACTATCTAATGGTATTGTCCAAAATCCGGAATTCGCATCAAGTGTTGAAAACACTGTAGCAACTTTTAATTTTGACTTGACTGTGTCTATACTAGGGAATGGATAATGTGGTCTCAAAATGGCTTTGTTCAAATTTCGTGGATCAAGACAAACTCTGAGCGCACCATTTCGTTTTTTGGTGATGACTTTACTGCTGACCCAACGAGTTGATTCATCGACTTTTACTATTACACCCGATTTTTCCATCCTAGCTAACTCTGACTCGAATTCTTTAAGTAGACGAAAGGGAACTTTACGAAGTGGTTCTATAACTGGATTGACTGATTTGTCTATTTTTAAATGACATGGCTTTTTGACACAGCCCAGACCCTCAAATACATCCTTAAACTCTTTAAATAAATTATTTTCAACTTCTGAATTGATTCTTTTAACAATTTTAAGCTCTGAACATGTTTTCAGCCCTATGACAGTAGCACAATTAATTTCCAAAATTATAAAAGGAATCTGACTTTGTTTTTCATTAATAAAACAGCCTAAGACAGTCTGACCTCTCACAGGCAGATTTTGTTTACTAAATGTTACTATTGTAACTGAGGACGGTGTTATTCAATTTTCAGACAGTTCTAGACTTTGAAATGTACTCATACTCATCACATTTTCTTGGGCACCAGTATCTAGCATACCAGTTATGACATGATTATTAATTTTAATATTCCAAGATTCCAGAGTATTAACTGAAACTTCACCAGATGCATAAATTGATCCCATAAATAATTCTTCAACTTTTTGACTATTATTACTATCTTGAGACTGTGACTTGACTACATTTACCGAAGACTTGTTACCTCTATTATTTTTTTTTTTAAATAACAACATTTAGCATAATGACCCTTTTTATGACAATTATTACATTCTACATTCGAAGCTGGACATTTAAAACGGTGTTTTTGAGCACATCTAGTAATTGTACTAGATGTGCTCAAAAACACCGTTAAACAAAAGCGCACATACACCGCACACCGCACACCGTTAAACAGAAGCGACAACAGGTCAGAAGATTGCTTCTGACCTGTTGTCGCTTCTGTTTCTTTGACCTGACTTGGTACGACTCCTGGTATGACCTCCATCTCTGCTAGTGCTTCTGCCCCTGTTGTAACCTTTTCCTTTGTTTTGATTATATACTGCTCCAAGAATGTTTTCCTCATTTGATATTTCACTCGTCTGTATTGTGGAATGTTTTATAGCCTGAGCTAATTGGACGACTTCATCAAGGGTGGTCTTGTTTTCTTGAATTAGACGTTTTTTAATTTCAATGTTGTCTGCATTTAATCCACAAATAAAAACATCTTTTACTAGACTTTCTCTCAGTTTATCAAACTGACAGTTTAGACTTAAGTTTTGTAACACGGTAATGTAATCATTGATTGATCCCTTATTTTGCTGTTGTCTTGTGAAAAATTTATGGCGTTCGTAGGTGAGGTTCAATTTAGACGTGAAATATTCTTCGAATTTCGTTAATAATGCCAAATATCCAATTGGGTGCTCCAAATCGAGAAATGGCTAAGTCCACTTTTTCAGTTTTTGGTAATAAGAAAAATAAACATATTTAATTTTTTTGAAAACAAACCACAGGACATGTTGAAATTAAAATACCATTCAGTTATAGTACACAATATACTCTTTATTTTAGTAGATAAAACAAAACAAGCATAAAAAAACAAAACATAAAACAAAACATAAAAAGCATTTTATAATACTTTAATTTAAAAAAAATAGTTTTGGACTTATTATAAATCAACAGGACATAGGGTTATCTTTCCCTCTTTTTAAGGACTAAGAAATTTAACAAAACAAAATTAGCTTATTTAACAGCATTCTATTAATCAAAAATGATTAATATCTATTAGCCTTATAATAACTAGGCTAGTTACTCTATTTCGTCATCCAATTCCTCAACAATTTGACTTTCATTTAATTTTAGCCTGTTCCATAATCAAAGTTTCATAGAATTTTCTTTTTTCTTGTGGTACAAATCGAATAAGTTTTTTAAGAGCCCCTAACAATTTCGGCGCACTATTAGATTAGGTAATTATAGGAGCGCAGTGTGTCTGTGTGCGTTCGAACTATAAACTGATAATCGTAGTGTGCGTTGAAGCGGGAACAAATAATCTTGGTCCGTAACCGCTATTATTAGCACTCCATAGTTTTACTTACTAGATTGCGTAATACTGGATGGATTTTATTGTGATTATGACATGTTATGTTCAGGTACCCTATAAAAATATCGTAACCTATTACGGCATTCACTATAGTACTCGTAAAACCAAATTATAAAGTGTGACCAGCGTATTATAAGGTACGTCTGAAACGAATTACACGTGTTATTGTTTACGTAATACAGAACGACGGGGAGGTCTGTAGTATTCCCTCGCCATAAGACCGCAGACCATGAGAGTATTATTAGAACGGGAATACTTTTAAATAAAACGAAGTGAACACTGTGAACGCTAATGACAGACAAGACTTTATTCTGGAACTTACTTCGAACATAGACAACACACAATACTTTACACAGACGACCATCAAACCATAGTTTATTTGGTGTTGCCACGATACACCTATGTAAATGACTTTCTAACACCCCAACTACAGCAAATAAACAAACATTTCTATAAAACAATAACAGTTACACTTACTATTATTAACACTATGACTCTATCTGACTAATCCCCAAACCTTCAATACATTTATAATGTGTCACAGGACTTAAAGCTTTAGTAAGAACATCAGCTGGCATAGCAGTTGTTGGCAAATATTCCAATCTAATAATTTTATTATTAACAGCATCCTTTACAAAATGATATCTAATATCAATGTGTTTACTTTTTCTATGATACACATCATTTGCCACTAACTTCTGTGCACTTTGACTATCATTATACATTAGCAATGTACCTAAATTACCAGTCAATTCATATAGCAAGGATCTTAAATATATAGCCTCTTTACTGGCTTCTGATATGGCCATATATTCCGCTTCCATGCTAGACAAAGCCACAGTTCTCTGTTTTTTGCTTTCCCAAGAAACAGCTGACCCTGACATAGTAAAACAATAACCAGTATATGACCTGCGGTCTACAGTGTTACTAGCCCAGTCGGCATCAACAAATCCAACAAGCTCAGCTTTTTCTTTTACATATTTTAAACAATAATTCTTTGTTTTCTTTAAATATCTGAGTATTCTTTTTGCATAATTCCAATGTACATCAGTATGACATTTATTAAACTGACTGAGAAAGCTGACACAAAAAGAAATATCAGGTCTGGTAAGGACCGACAGATACATTATACTACCAATCAATTGTTGATAAGGAATTTCGTGATCGCAAGTCTCACACTTATCAATATCTAATTTACATTCCATTGGAGTACTAGCTACTTTGCAATTTAACATATTAAATTTATCTAGCAACTGCTCTATGTATTGTTCCTGATCCAGAGTAATAACATTCAATTTTTTATCAATTTTAACTCTTACACCTAAACATTGTTGAACCTGTCCTAAATTTTTTATCTCAAAATTAGAACTCAACACAGAGATTAATTTTTCCGTCTCTACTTTACAATTTGAATAAACAAAAAAATCATCTACATACAAGGCAATAATTATTTTAACATCAATATACATCTTTGAGAAAACACAAGGCTCTAGTTTACTCCTTTTGAAACCTAGTTCACAAAGACATTGCTCTACTCTCTCATACCATGAGCGAGAGGACTGCTTCAAACCGTAAATTGCTTTATTCAAGTTTACAATAACCTTTCTCTTATTATCAAAATTAATATCTTGTTGAACCATATAAATATCTTCTTTGAGATAACCATTCAAGAAAGCTGTTTTTACATCTAAATGAGTAATTTCAAAATTTAGCTGTACAGACAGTGCAAATAACAATTTAATAGTAGAATGCCTGACAACAGGCGAAAAAGTCTCATCATAATCGATACCTGGCCTCTGCGTGAAGCCTTTCGCCACTAAACGCGCTCTGTATCGGACACTTTTATCACTATTTGCTTTCTTTTTAAACACCCACTTACACTGCACTAAAGTTTTGTTAGAAGGTAACTCTTCAACTGGAACCCACGCATCATTCTCTTCAAATGCTTGCAACTCGTCCTTCATTGCCTCAATCCATTTGTCTCGATCTGTACACTCCAGTGCCTCTCGGACACTAACAGGATCACTGGATAGCTCTGAACTGGACGTTGTGCAAAGGTTTGTATACCCATACCACTGCGGCTGCTTCCTCAATGTGAACGTATAGTGACGGGTCTATTGTTAAAATTAGCTTCGCCATCGCCTTTCTGTCTTCTGTACCCTTGTCTGCTGATCCTTCTTGCTTGATGCAGTCAGACACGCCCTCTAAGACTAGCATGTTCTCCGCTGCAAACGCCCATTCGTGATAATTTTCACGACCCAACAGCTTAGGCACGTTGGTCAAGAATGCGTTCGACATTTTCGTTATTTTCACGCACACACACCTATTCTAGCTAAAACAACGTATTTTACTAGTACTTATACTTTCTATACGGGATTTCTGGGCCCATAACCTATTAGAACGGGAATACTTTTAAATAAAACGAAGTGAACACTGTGAACGCTAATGACAGACAAGACTTTATTCTGGAACTTACTTCGAACATAGACAACACACAATACTTTACACAGACGACCATCAAACCATAGTTTATTTGGTGTTGCCACGATACACCTATGTAAATGACTTTCTAACAAGTATAGTATAGCAAGTCATTTTGTCCTATTTTATAAAGCTAATCACTTTATTTGTATAGAACAAGGAGAAAACGAGCGGGGCATGGAGGAAAATTACTTTAATATTGAAGATAGCTTTATTCAAACGAAACATTATTTTGTTTATCCAAAAGTACAATACAAAACATTAATATGTATGAATAACATTAACAAATCACAAAGTGTCACACTATTGACATAAAAAAATAAATATTCATACAGTCTCAAAACTGTTTAGGCGTAGTACAAAATCACTCGCGATTCAAGAATTACGACGGGAGCGGCGAACGTCACAGGCGACACAGGTCCGTCGTCTAGAAGCCTTTGGGCGCGACTGAATGTATCGAGCGAGCGCATCGGTTTATAAGGCATTATTTAGATATTTTACTACAATTAAATTAGTAGTCAAAATAAAAATATAAAAATTGAGTTTGGTAGATAAACATCTCAAATTTTAAAATATTTAACACTTTTTGTTATTTTCAATAAATTCTTACGCGTACACGACGGTTTTGCACATGACTTTATTGGGATTTTTCAGCGTAGTTAACAGTTTTTTTACTGGTACTAATACATTAAACTTAAAAAAAATAAATCGTAGACTTACTAATATATTATATGCCTAGTATTTAGAATTTTTTTTCAGATCGTTATTTGCTACCAGTAAGCTAAAAAAGCAATCGAAAAACTTGGTGTTTCGTGATTACGTAAAAACGTGTGTTTGTTTTTTATTTTTTGGAATTTATATTAAGTAGTTATCAAAAATTAAATTCGTAGACTTACTAGATAGATAGGTGATAAATACTTGTGTATTTTTTAAAAAACTAGATAACTTAAGGATATTGAGAAATTTGCGCTGAAAAAAACTGATTTTTCTGTTTTTAGTCCGCGAAATTGTTAGGGGCTCTTAATGTCATTAATTTTAGCTTCTTTAATTTTAATAGCATCTCGATAACAATCAGCAGGAACATCTCGAAGATACCTAGATATACCTACTCTATATAAAAAAATAAACTTTAAAGTTATCGCCAGTCATTGAATCAGAAAAGGCTGGCTTTGCATGTCTTTTAAATAAAACTCGACGACAACCTGAAATTCCCGGTATTGTTTGTTTAATATTATCATTATAGTAAGTTTTATAATCTTTAACTTTTAATATTCTTTCGTTACCTCGTTGTTCTTCTCGCTCTCCTCCTCTCTCATCTATTTGCCTTCGTTCCATCAGGTTTCTAAAAATACAACTTCAAATTTCTTGGCATTTCTACTGTTTACTACATAATTGACATAACTTACAGGTTTATATATTTTTTCATGTTTTAATTTTTGTCTTTCTATGAGAGCAAAATGTCTATCAATGGGAAATCATATCAACGTACAGCTTAATACTGACCAGCAAATTGCAAAAAACCTAAAAAAAATTGAATTTCACGGGCTACCCTGGTGCTTTCGCCTTAATAACACCTCAGAGAGAAAAAAAACGATCAGTTTAAACCTGCATCATATTGTTGCAAAATTTTTAAATATTAATTTTGATTTTAATTTAGTCCTTTTTCGGTAAAAACTTACGGACTAAGGCATTTATAGGACTTGGGGATTTTTGGAACTGAAAGTATCGTCAATTTTAATTTTTATAGTTTTCAAAAACCCACTTAGAGATATCATAACAAAAAAATTGTTGGACGTATCGATAGAGAAAAAACGGCCGATCAACATGTGTTACTAGTGTCAAAAATCCCTAACTAGGACTTGGGGATTTTTCGAATTGGGGCACCCAATTGTGTCAATATCCAAATCAAAAGAGTTAAAAATTTCAAGGCCCATGTTGCCTAGATAATGTACCAAGATGGCTACTTTTCGTTTGTCACATTCATTTTCAAGTCCAGTAGCTCGTATATAAATTTTGAACTGGCTCATCCATCTTTTCCATTCTTGCGCCTTATTACTTGTATTGTAATTAAATTCTGGTATTGACCCTCTGACTTGAATAGTCTGAGCAGGAACGTCCAGGAACGTCCAGGAACGTCGTCGTCTCGTAATCAGAATGATTACGAGACGACGACGTTCCTGGCAACTGGTCCGGCATTATTTTTTTTTTCTTTAAAATTTATTTTGCTATTTATTGCACTCACTGTATAGACTGGTAAATTGACTCACTGAACTTCTGACACCATGTTTTATAATAGAGTGTGTGTGTGGCCAGCTTATACAGTGTTGCCACTCTTAAACTTAATATTATTATGACATAAGTTACGGGCAGATCCTTGTTAAGGGGCTTACAGAACCTAAACGCAAAAAACGCAAGTTTTAGAAACAATAAAAGTATATGATCGACTACAGTAAACACAATAAAAAAAATATATTATATTCTTCAGGATATATGCTAGGTAGATAGTGTGTTGAAAACATAATACAACTAATTTGATACGATAGAAGAAAATCATAAAGATACCTCTAAAAACATTATTTTTACAATAAAAACCATACTAATATACATACAATCATTCTGATTTTTTGTCTGATTATTCTACAAGCAACATACTAAAATACTAGTGTTTCAATTTTTTCGTCCAAACAATAGATTTTTTGTAATTCAATAATTGCTTCATAATTTACAATAAATTACCAGCGTTGTGTCATCGCTATTCTCTTTCTTTTCTATGCAGTCCGACAGTGACCGCGCTTTAGGTCATGTAAGTCCCTTAATAAAATAAATACACGATTGCTTATGTTTCAGATGTTACCGTCGCCGGCGGTAAGCGCGTCAAACTATCGGCGCCCGATGAGGGCGCGCCCTTTGAGTACAAACTCCATTACAGTTGCAATATGGAATGCAGCCTCACCAAGGTATAATCACCTTAAGGCTCCTTCAAACAGGCGCGACACGCGATAAAATCGCGCGTGACACAAAGACGCGCAATGAGCGGTGCCTTTGTGTCGCGTGCGATCCGCGTCACGCGTCGCGCCAGGAGCCTTTACCGTTACCCTATGGTCAAGAGCTACACACTCAAGCTCAACCGACACGCGTCTTGCGACAGCGACTGCGGAGAAAACAAATGAAAGAAGTTGTTTAGAGCGTGCCACGAGTCAAACGGGGAATTCACTAGATAGACTCGCACACGAAGGGTTCCGTACCACAAGGCATAAAACGCCGAAAAAAACGTTTCTTTTATACCCCTTCAAATTTTTACTTATTTTATTTTTATTATTTGTTGTTATAGCGGCAACAGAAATACATCGTCTGTGAAAATTTCAACTGTCTAGTTATCACGGTTCATGTGATACAGCCTGGTGACAGACAGACGGACTGTAGAGTCTTAGTAATAGGGTCCCGTTTTTACCCTTTGGGTACGGAACCCTAAAAATCATCAATAAATATATTCAATCAAACATACAACTATATATGAAAAAAAAAACCGGCCAAGTGCGAGTCGGACTCGCGCACCGAGGGTTCCGTACAAACCTGCAAGGTTTACAAAGTTCGTTCATTACGACAATCGAGTCATAACTATTGTATTTTTATTGCAAAATGAAATTCATAACATTACAATGGGGAAAGATGGAGGAGCATAAATTTAAGACAAAGATCTCTTTATCGTTTAAGTAATCCTTTATTTTATATTAACACATATCATTTATCTATAATATAACTGAAACACTTATACTAGCCTTGCAGCAGACTTGCGAAAGTTCTTTTATTAAAGTTATTTATTTACTAAGTTTTTTAGTCACTATTTAGAAATCTGGTTCAAAAATATTAATTAAGTATTAAATTTGAACCAGACCTGTAAATGGTGACTGAAAAAGTTATGAATAGTACCACATTGAACATTGCAAAAAAAAAAAAAAAATTAAGGTTTTCGGAATTCTTCCTTTATGTGTGCTATAAAACGTTGCTTCATGCCAAATTTCAAGATTCTAGGTCGACTGGAAGTACCCTTTAGGTTTTGATTCCCTTGCGAGTACTTGCGAGTTTCAAAATATGCAGCTTAAATTGCTGTTTCTTTTGATTGCGTTGACATAGAAGTTTGATTTTGTTACAGCTTAAAGGTATTATAGACCTGAGTATTTGGTATGAATTTCAATTTAATACCTCTACGCGTTTATGAGGAAATGGGTAGTAAGTTTAAAATTATTAAAAAAAAATATATTATGTGATGTAACTAAAAATTTATGGTTTTCGTAATTTTTCCTTTATCTATGCTATAAGACGTTGCTTCGTACCAAATTTCAAGATTCTGAGTTCACGGGAAGCACCCTGTAGGTTTTGATTCCCTTGCAAGTGTCGAAAATTTGCGGCATAAACGGCTGTATCTTTTGATTGCGTTGGCTTAGAAGTTTGATTTTTTCACAGCTTCAAGGGACAGTAGACCTGAGTAATTGATATAAATTTCAGCTTCATACCTCCACGCGTTCCTGAGAAAAAGGGTCTTGACAGACGGACGGACGGACAGACGGACAACAAAGTGATCCTATAAGGGTTCCGTTTTTTCCTTTTGAGGTACGGAACCCTAAAAAAACAGTGGCACGCCGGGAGTGCCGTCAGAAGTGAAAACAAAACACAAACAGATACTTTGCCATCACTCACTGACATATCGGATTTAAAACTGAGTGCACCCCGACGACAGCCGAACACATCCGAATGTAGCGCGGTGTCGGTAACAGTGTCGAGAGTTCAATGGTTGTTTCCCATCTCAAAAAATGCCCAACGCGCATCTAAAGAAGTTTTCACGTCTAATATAACATATAACGTAAGGAATAATTACAAAATCTAGTCAAAACCATCGCACGATCGCAGTAATTATGGTAAAAAAACAATATTAGTTGAGGGGCGCACGGCTGTTCAATAGTTTACCGGAGGATATAAAAAATGTGACAATAAATACAATACAATATTATAGGTACTACAATAAAATACAATATAAACACACACAAACGCAGATTAAGGCAACATTTCAACATACTTTTTATTATGTACACCATATAAATTACAGACATAAATATAGAAACTGTACAAAGGGTGACACAATGGGCGGTCTTATCGCTAAGAGCGATCTTTTAAAGACAACCTTTGGATGGATTTAAAAAGGGGAAGGACAGACAAATACTGTAGGTAGTCTGTGGTGTACCATTTACATAATAAATACATACATAAAGTACATATGTATTTATAAAAAAAAAAAGGAGCAAAGAAAATATAATGATGATGTTTAAGGAAAGAGGAAGTGCTTAACATAAAACAGAATAATATGCTAATATATTGTCTCCAGCACCCTAGAGGTAACTAATGATAATAGTACTGGTTATAATCACTTAAGTATCTCATTAGAAGTTAACTGTTATTTAGTTCTTAAGTGAAACTAGCTGCGCCCCGCGGTTTCACCCGCATATGTTTAGATGCCATGGGAATATCGGGATAAAAGTAGCCTATATGTGAATTCAGGGTGTCAGCTACCTCCATACCAAATTTTATCGAAATTGATCCAGCCGTTTCAGCACGAAGAAGTAACAAACATAAACACACACATACACTCACAAAGTTTCGCCTTTATAATATTAGTGTGATGAAGTTCATTAAAATCAACTTCTGGAGGGAGGTGGGCTGGTTGGAATAATCCTACAGCCGCCATGGCCCACGCACAATGTTCAACCTGAAGGACTAAATGTGGAAACCAAATCCTCTAACAGAAAACATATACAAATGTATTCCTGTTCCCAGGTCAACGTCAACGGCTTCCCTCTGGAGCCCACCACGCAGAGTTCGAATGTTCCATTTACGGGCTACTTTTTGGTACGTACTACGCTACAAGGTTCTTTAGGCGCGTGGCCAAAGTCACAACTAACGCCGCCATCTTGGTTTGCCAATATAATTTCAGTGGCGGCATCTATATCGCCATATGCGAACTACGCATCACATTGACGTCACGCAAAATCCTGCATCGCGCAAGCAGAGTTTACTGCGCGACTAGCAGAGACGTATACTACATGCCGATATCAATCGTCGGGCAGGGCAGTAGCTCACCAGACACGACACCCGTGTGGTAGGAAGATCCTCCCTTTCTATGGAGGAAGAGTGTACACCCTATTCCTCACCTCATACAGATATTGTATTTCACGAAGTCCGTTCGGCTTTGATTGTAGTAGTGACGTATCCCGACAAGCGCGCTCCCACAGCGGCTGCCCCTTGCTGCCGTCGCATGAGGCTATTTCCGCGAATGTGTACCGTTTTACTTCACCCATTGTTGAGTCTCTGTTGATCACAATGTGCATGTGCACGCTTGACAACATTCATAGCCAAACGGACTTCGTGACATAGAACATCTGTACCTTGAATATGTTAACCAACGACGCCCCCCTGTCAATGTGCGCCCAAAAGAACCCTGTAGCACTCCAGCAATTACGTGATGATCATCATCAGATGATGCCAGGCAGATGCCTGGCCTTATCCCAACTATGTTGGGGTCGGTTTCCAGTCTAACCGGATACAGCTGAATATCAGTATTTTACATGGACGACTGCCTATCTTACCTCCACAAACCAGTTACTGGGTTATCACCACTGGGTGATAACCCTGCGCGTCTGAGCGTCCGTCAACTGGTAAGGTGTATCATATGTGATACACCTTAGCAAGACTGGTTATCAGACTTTCGGGCTACTGACTACTCGTAACGACTGTCAAAGATCCACGAATGACAGCCGGGACCAACGGATTAACGTGCTTTCCGAGGCACGGAGGGGTCTTGGTATTTAAAGATTGTCAACCATCCATGGACCTACCGCGGCAAGCGTTGCTTAACCTGATTCACTTACGTGATGATATTCACTATAATTTGAGTTGTAGTCAAACATGAAATTATTAGCAACTCGTATAATATTGAGCACCTTGATTGCGACTGTTATATAGCGTGTTACGTGTAGCAAGTGTAGCAACAAAAGGCATTTATTAATTTCTTTTAAACCAATTTTCGATAGGTAAGCAAAGAATTTTCTTTCAGCCCGAAAACAGAGCTGTGACGATCGGCATTACGGCGTACAGTTCGTTATACGAGGGCATGTACCAAGGCGTATTCATGATCAACGGGCGTCAGATCACGAAAAATTTAATGGAAATATGGTATGCTGTTCACCTTACACGACTACACACACCCCCACAAACCCCCCCTCCACCCCCCCTCCACCCCTCATACACCACACCACACCCCGTCCCACTCACGCAGCCATCCCCCCTTTATACACATACTCACACATTCATATTCATAATTAAATCGGCACCCTATTTGCGTAACACCCTACCGATCTCAATTTGAATCATTTTGACGGACCCAAAAAAAAATCCCAAAAAAAAAATCCAAAAAAAAAATCCATCCAAAAAAATCCAATGCAAAAAAAATCCAAATCCATTCGAATCCATTGCTTCAAATGTTCAAAAATTTGTCTGCTCAACAACGTCAATAACGCGCAATGAATGTTGTTGAACTGTCAAAATTAAAGCCATCGCTGCTGATAGTGTGTTACGCAATTACCCCCCAGCATGCAGTGCGATTCTGTAACCATCTCACCGTGAAAACTTAGGTGAAGTGAGCGTGGAGTGAGCTGTCAATAGTGTCAATTCCTAGCAAAAACAAACTCACTTCACCTAAATTTTCACGGTGAGATTTTTACAGAATCGACCGGCAGGTCATCATGGGTTTAATAACACACATAATATATGTAAATAAAGGTTTCTCTTGTAGACGAAGTTACAGTTGAACACTGACTTCTAGGTCACAGGTTCCCCTAGTTTAGGAGGCAGGGTTTTTCACTATTTGTGCAAACTTTTCCCAAAATCCAATGTACAGACGCCAGCACAACAAGCTACCCGACACTGTAAAATTTTCCCAATCAACTTTGAACCTTATGCCCTAGCGATAAAGTTGAAAATCGCTTGATGTGCTGGCGTCTGTACCTATTGTGAAATGTATTGGTATTGTATACAAAGGTATTTTATGTCAATTTCTTTTTTCCTTTGTATTCATCGCCGGTTTGACCTCGTAGCGTCGCAAATGCTACAAGTCTCACGCTTTGAGAAGCCTCGTGCTTCGACACTAACGAGAGGAGTACAGGCTCAGTGGTCACAGCCCCAACTTACGAGTTTTAGGTCGTAGATTCGAATCCAGGCAGGCGCTTTACTTTGTGTAAATTATTTCATCACCACTGCTCTCAAAACGGTGAATGTAAACATCGTGAGGAAACTGGCATGTCCTAGAACCAAAAATTCACACATAAATGGGCTCGCGTGGTAGATTATGGCACACTCCCTCTCACAGAGAGGAGGTCTGCGTCCAAGCAGTGGGATCGTTATATGCGATTATAAGCTTTTTGTAAAAGTAGAGTACTGTTTTATTTTTTCTTCTAAGGTCTGATTTTTCAATCGACAGATAATTTTTATTCGTGGAATAAAATTGACGTCTGACAGTTTTTGTATGGAAGAATTGTCAAAAATTCAAAATTTGTCCTTCGCTAAAATTATCTGGCGTTGGAAAAATCAGTCCTAAATGTTAAAACCTCCGTAAAATGTGCTACAGTTGTTACTTATTGCAGGTACAAGGAGGGTCTGTTTCATGAGATAGATTATACAACGGAGATATCCCGTAACATTGTGGAGCCGGAAGCGGCGTCGAAAGAGATCCTGGAGAAAGAGACGTCCCAGGAGGGCGATTACAACATATCGGCTGACGGACGCAGGAAACATCAGCCTTCTGGTACTAGCCGCAGTGGAGGCAAAACGGAACAATGTAAATGATAATAATAAATGATTTTATTTTCTAAGTAGGTTTGCACAAACACTTTTACACGTCAATCAAATATTTTTTAAACTAGATGAGGTCGGCGTTTCCTATCTGACTACTCTGAGAAGAAAGGCCGAAACAAACTCAGAGGTTTCTGGTTGGAATTGTGATGTTTCGTACTCTTGAGTTCGATGCTAGCGCCAAATGATTTTTAGATTGGGTGTCCATTTTGGAGAATTAAGTGGAATTGGGTTCGGGCTTGGCGTGGGGTAATTGTTGACAATATTGTTTTCAAGAGTAACGAATCACGAGACTGTAAAATTAACATTGGAATCATATTGGCATCTCATTGGAATTAAAATTAGTTTGGAGAGTAAGCCCCCAGACTGTTCGCCCACAGAACGTTCTTAAAATTGCGAGAATGTCCCAACAGTTTCAAAAGTCAAAGTCAAACCCTATGTTTACCGATTTCTTCCTGTGTACGCTGACGGGATGACGGGCAAAGCCGCACAGGAAACAGATGTTGTTGTGCGTCTATATCCGATACGTTACATAACGTTCCGTCGTTTCCTTTCCCTGGGTACGATGATCAGCGTAGCTATTCACAACCATCACAACTATCCGACAGGCTATCGCATCGAAAATGACACATTTCGATAACTTGATTTTCGTTGCCCCCGACAGTAAGCATTGTTGGAAGAATAGCGATTAGCGATCGTCTATTTGACTTAGGGCTGATTTTTCAAACATCTGATAACCTTATTCGAAGAATAATTGGACGTAGTTAAGCAGAAAGGACTCAATCCACACTTTGGTCAAAATTGAGTTAAGTATGCCATCGTACTCCTGAGGGTCGAATCTATCATGTAGTGAAAACCCTATTTTGAAAATGAACACGAAAACTAGTTTTCTCACTACCCTGACTCAACCCACAGTATGAAGAGCATACAAAATGTATTTGCTGAACGAACTCAGTCCGCTTGAATTGTTTCTGAGTAATGACATTTCCATGAGTATGTTCTTAAGGTCGATAAACCAGAATAAACTCAAACAGTTTGGATCTTTTCTAAGAATTAGTTTTGATTGGAAATATCATATTATCAAATAACTGAATCGACTCAAACAGGTTGGGTCGTTTCTGTGATATAGGTTTACTGACATAAAATTTTTCGTTTTGTTTATCAGAAAGGACTCAATCCACAATACTTATGTCACTTTTGGTTTATGGGCGTTTGAAGTTTTAGCTGTAATTTCTCTGACCAAAAGCTACATTTTTTTAAATGTTTGCCCTATATTATTAAGAAGATAGTTTATATTTTATTTTTCCATCAAAATAACTATAAATTTTGCAATAGATTTCGAGATATTAAGTGAAATGTGGGTTGAGTCCTTACAATTAAACTTAAATTTGTAAAGACAGGTATTTTTTATTACTTTCTCAGAATGGACTCAAAACTACCCATCGACTAGAAAATACGTTATTAAAAAAAAACAAGTATTATTATAAAAACGTTTTATACCTAATAAATTTACCTTAATCATAAAGTTACCAAAATCACATAAAAACGCCATAATTCAAATTTAAAGAATAGAAAAACCAGCGCAAAGATAAGTGCTCATATCAATTTCCCTCATCTTCCAAATCAAAGTCAAGAGTAGGCCCGTATCCATCAACATCCTCATTGATACAGCTGTTCCCTTTAAGGTTATTTTAAAATGCGTGACAATCTTCGGGTTTTAAAGTAAACATAGATCTAAGATCTTCGAGCTTTGCTTGAGAAATGGCTTTTCCCTGGGGCCAAAGAACTTCAAAATCTTCTTCTGAAAATTGGATTGTAACCCCTTTGTTTTTTTTTTTGACAAACCTATCTTTTGAATATCTCCACTCTCTAACGTCATAGTAATTAAGTAAGGATCTTCTTTTTTCAACAAAATTTGATTAGTTTTTAGCCAGTTTACTTTTTCTTTATTTGTACATAATATTTACAAATAAAGAAAAAGTATTTTGCGGTTAACTATATTATGTAGGTACTTAATAAATCTTATACTTCAAAAAAAAAACGGCCATTCCTTTTTGCCTAACGACACTGATTTCAGCAAGATTGAATGATCACGAGCGTATTTACACCGTAGAAGAATATATGAATATCATAAAAATCAAAGAAATCTGTAAAAAGAAAAAACCCCTTAAAGTTACTAGAATGAAGTAGATTTTTTAAGTACAAAAAAATAGAAAAAAAAACAGTTAAACGCAAAATATACAGTACAAATAAAGAAAAAGTAAACTGGCTAAAAACTAATCAAATTTTGTTGAAAAAAGAAGATCCTTACTTAATTACTATGACGACAGAGAGTGGAGATATTCAAAAGATAGGTTTGTCAAAAAAAAAACAAAGGGGTTACAATCCAATTTTCAGAAGAAGATTTTGAAGTTCTTTGGCCCCAGGGAAAAGCCATTTCTCAAGCAAAGCTCGAAGATCTTAGATCTATGTTTACTTTAATACCCGAAGATTGTCACGCATTTTATAATAACCTTAAAGGAAACAGCTGTATCAACGAGGATGTTGATGGATACGGGCCAACTCTCGACTTTGATTTGGAAGGTGAGGGAAATTGATATGAGCACTTATCTTTGCGCTGTTTTTTCTATTCTTTAAATTTGAATTATGTCGTTTTTACGTGATTTTGTTAACTTTATGATTAAGGTCAATAATTATATAACATTTTTTATAATAATACTTGTTTTTTTTTGTTAATAGCATATTTTCTAGTCGATGGGTAGTTTTGAGTCCATTCTGAGAAAGTAATAAAAAATACCTGTCTTTACAAACTTGAGTTTAATTGTAAGGACTCAACCCACATTTCACTTAATATCTCGAAATCTATTACAAAATATATCATTATTTTGATGGAAAAATAAAATATAAACTATCTTCTTAATAATATAGGGCAAACATTTAAAAAAATGTAACTTTTTGTTAGAGAAATTACAGCTAAAACTTCAAACGCCCATAACTCAAAAGTGACATATTGTGGATTGAGTCCTTTCTGCTTAACTACGTCCAATTTTGAAATTTTGACAGTTACTTCATACAAAAACTGTCAAACGTCAAATTTATTCCTCGAATAAAAGATAACTGGCGATGGAAAAATTAGCTTATAGACACAACATTTTCGGGTTTTAGATTTGTCATCAGCGTTTAGATGACTCCTACGATAGCAATGATTGATGTTCGATTTGATGCAGAAGCGTATCGAATGGGTGAATAGCTATGCAGGTCGGGCAGTAAATCACACAGTAAACCTCTGCAGCTCTGCCTAGTCCTTCGCGGAATAAATGCGTGATGTTATGAGTGTGTCATCAACTCGTCATAATTATTGTTTTTATCTGTTCCAGAGCGCTGGTTTAGCAAAGAGGTGCTGATGCGATTATCTATAGATTAAAAAAAATAGATGAATATAATCAATAAATTGTAAAATGTACCTACATTTTACTTATTATAAGTTATGTTGACATTTATTTTTGTTTTTTTTTTTTAATAACATGTCTACACGGTCAAATTCAGTCAGTTATCATTTTTTTTATGTAAGTGCTGTGTACGCCTGTAAGTGACTAATTCACCATAACACAATGCATATGTTATTAATTTATTATGTCATTGTTTCTAGTGGATAAGTCGTTGGTGTACCTTTTAAATAAAATAAAATAAAATAAAATTAAATTAAATTAAATTAGCCGGCGAATCTCCGCGGACGTTGAGTGTCGATATCTAAAGATGATAAATCAAAACATAAATTGATTTAATTATTTTTTTGTGGTTTCATCGACCGCAGTTAGTGTAGTCACTTGAAATATCATTTATGTGTGTGTGAGCTTCACAACAGAGGTGATGGATGATATCGATATCAAAATACGATAAAACAAAAGAAAACAGATTCGAAACCACTGACCTCTAGTACTTGTATAATACAGACGCACTGCGGTGTTATTCTGTAAAAATCTCACAGTGACAACGTAGGTGAAGTGAGCGTGGAGTGAGCTGTCAATAGAGTCAATTCCTAGCAAAAACAAACTCACTACACCTAAGTTTTCACGGTGAGATTTTTACAGAATCGAGCGGCTGGTCATGAGACCAGTGCGTGTTGCCAGTGATGGTGATGACCTATGGAACTGAAACGTGGTCGCTCACAATAGGCCTCATTAGAAGGCTGAACGTCACCCAAGGGCAATGGACAGGGCTATGTTTGGATTTTCCCTAACGACGTGATCGAATCGGAAATGAAGAGATCTGCAGGAGAACCAAGGTAACCGGTATAACTCGAAGAATTGCGAAACTTTGGCAATGGGCAGGGCACATTACTCGCAGAAGTGATAGCCGAAGGAGCCGAAAGCATTGACTTTGGCCGAAAGGTTCTGGAGTGGCGACTGCGTACTGGAAGATGAAGCGTTGGAAGGTAGCTAAATACAGTGTGTTAGGTTAAACGAGGGACATATTTTAAGGGAGTGTAGTACTCATGAAAATGAACAACTTTTAATATGGGCCCGACTCAAAATAATGAAAAAAAAAACAGCTGTTCCCCACATTTTGTCCAGTTATGCGAACAGAAATGTATAGAGCGGCTGGTTTTATTTTCTCGATTTCAATGTTGGTTTCTTAGTAAAAGTTCTTCATTTTTATGAGTACTACACTCCCTTAAAGTATGTCCCTCGTTTAACCTAACACACTGTATAATCCGTCCGCCTTTGGACATAGTTTCCCTCCTCTCCACACGGAACGCAACTTCTATGGGAGTTGCCAGTTGGAACCAAAAAAAAGTCAACAATGTACTCTATGGTTGGAAAACCATAAACAATTTTTAATGTTACTGTCAATTGTCAAATTTAGGCGGTTTTCAAAGTTTTCGAATTTTCAGTTTTCCGATAGTAAATAGTATCTAGTTTTATTTTGTGGGAGCACTTTTCGAACGTCAAAATTAAGTAAGTCTAAGTATATATGATAGTCCCGCCCAAAACGTCAGCCCTTCACCACTTCACAACAAACTTCCCAGCAGCTTTGCCAGCCATTGCTTTTTATTTGAGTTTCCAACACTTCTTACTTTATGAGGTATGGCTTATTGACAAATTTAATTAGGCTAATTGCGACCTTCAAACTAATGGCAAACATTATTGGTCACCACTCAATAAAATTCTCCTGGCCTTATCAAAATGTATTTGGAGTTGGCGGAGCATGCCTTTTTCTTCCATAATTCTCTATTAGTCATCATCTTGGTAGACACCCCCCTTTATCACCATATTATCATTCACACGGTCCATCGGTTCCCCTAGGTACTCTAATAACCACTACTACTCTGCAATATATGTTTTGTTTTCTGCAAAATGAGCCTGTCAACATAATTAAAAGAATACTAATACATTTCTTGTTTCAGATATCAGAATAATGTGATCATAATGACTATAATCCTCTAATAAAAAATAGCTCGTTCATTTATTGTACTCTTGGCTTTGAGTAGAGGCGAATAATGCTGATAATGAAGCAAGCCATTGGCAGGTTAAATTTTTGAGAAGAATTCAGAATCAAGGTGAGAGTCTATAGTTTTATCTTCTGCCTTTGTGAAGAGTTGATAAGAAAATTTGAGACTGATATAGGTCCATACATACAGGCCTCTTTAAGAGGTCTGGCAAGGCGGGTACAGGTAGGGAAATTAGCATTTTTATTTTTAACGAAATAAAGTTTACAACTTAAAAACTAGCAACACAATGCCCTATTCAAATTTTTTCATTTCAGATTTGTTGCGCACTGCTCTTTTTGGCCTATGACACATACCAGAGGACGGTAGCACAGCAATCCACAACCTGTCTGTCACAAGTATGAAGTATCAGTGTTGCATGAGTATAAGGAATTTTTGGATGCGATAACTTTAGTGAAAAAATATTTTCCGTTTCCTAAAAACTGGGAAGATAGAAATATTTTGAAAACATGATGAGAATTTGAGTTAGTAATAATTTTTTTTTGCATAATATTATGCAGCTGTTAGGTAACACATACTTAGATACATTTTGAAACATGCAATAGGCAAGTGGTAATTTTTTTCCTGCCTTAGCATACCTACTGCCCCAAGGTTAGGTTTTATATTTTAAAATAAATATTTGCAACAGGACTATCTATTTTTACAGATTTAATGACAAAATCCTGGACTACATAGGCTGAATCGATGGGTCTTAAATAGCAATTTGCCCCACTGACAACGAGGACAGATATTTTTGCCGTAAGGGGTGTCATGCCGTTCAGCTGGTAAGTCTCATTTAATATCAAGCATGCACCTATGAGAGCAGTGGTGATCCAATGCTGTCGGCTCCAATTTACCAAGTTCATGCCTGCGTGGTGGATTACTGCTCACTCGCTCTCGCAGGGAGGAGGTCTGGGCCCCCGCAGTGGGAATGTTATAAGGTGATTAATTATGCTTATACACCTGCCTAGTGATCATAGGCTAAACTGACGTTTGTGTTAGAGCACTGTTGAAACTTGAAAAGCACACAGCTCGATAGCTCGCTGATTTGTGAATAGGGGCTGTGCATTTATTACGTAAGACAATTTTGACCCCCTTCTCCCTACATAAGAAAAAATAAGACTTGGATGAACCCCCTCCCCCCTTTCAATTTTACGTAAGATCAGTACTTATCTACCAAAATTGCAAAGAAAAAGTATCAAAAAAATTAAAAACTTATAATTTTTGCTTACTCTTGTGATCTTACATAGGAACAATCTAGACCCCTTCCACCCCCACGTAAGAAATGTGAACAGCCCCTTATTAACGTAAGAGTGAACAGGCTTCTTCTGGGTAAGCTCACTCCATCGTAGACTTTGTCTCTGTCACCTCTGACCTAGACTAGAGTCAAGAGCAAACCCATTTCAAATTTTTAAAAAAACGAACGTTCATATTGTAAGTACCTACCTACTGTAACTTGACAGGAATATTATAAAATTTTAAAACATCATGCACCCTATTCTACCTGCACTGCACCCTAATTGTGTAGCACACTTTCAAGTATAATCTGAATCATTTTGAAAGATATTGCTAAGCCTTTGCTTCATGTTCGAAAAAATACTCAACAACTAAATCACGCAATGAATGTTGCAAAATGAAAGTTATTGCTACTGATAGCGCAATTACCCCCCGGGGTTGTAAGATTACATTTATGTTTTTACTTAAGGCGAAAGCGCCAGGGTAGCCCGCGAAATTCAATTTTTTTTAGGTTTTTTGGAATTTGCTGGTCCGTATTAAGTTGTACGTTGATTAATATATGAATCGCGGCCGTAAGAAATATGTGTTTACAGAATTATAATGATTAAAGTCATCAACACAACTCTCTAAGACCACGTAAGTCCCAAGAATAACTATTTCATGAAATCATCATTCTTTGGACTTACGTGGTCTTAGAGAGTTGTGTTGATGACTTTAATGATTATAATTCTGTAAACACATATTTCTTACGGCCGCGATTCATAATTAATCAACGTACAACTTAATGCTGACCAGCAAATTGCAAAAAACGTAAGAAAATTTGAATTTCGCGGGCTACCTTAGCGCTTCCCCCTTAAGTGTTTATTCAAATATATTTTTACAGGTAATCTCGATGCTGATCTCAATATTTTGGATGCAGGTGCCTCCTATGGTGGGGCATGACATGACATCTTTATTTTTCAAAATTCAGAGTTGAGGGAACATTTAGAGAGATTGCGAGAGTCTGATGAAAGAACCTATTTACTCGGTATGCTTGATTAACTAAAAACTTATTTAATTTTCACTTAGTGTGGGCAAAATTATTTACACAGTTGTCTGAATTACAGGTGATTCCGGATACACTCAGTGTGAAAACCTAATGACGCCTGTCGCGGATGCCAAGGCGAACATGAAGCGTACTACAACAAGCTCCAGAGCGCGTCTCGCAACAGCGTGGAGCGTGCAATCAGGTTATTGAAGGGTCGCTTCGGTGTTTGTGTGCACACGGTGCTGGTATTCAATGCTGACACGATTGGAAAGACTGTGATAGCATGTTGCATGCTTCACAATATTTGCAATCGTGCTGGAATGCCGTCCCCTGTGAAAAGTGGAAGAGGTAATAATACCCGTACCAAAACATTACCCAACCCTGATGGATCAAGACAATTCTCTTAGGAGAGGGCGGAATGCCCGGAGTGCCCTAATCAATAGGCTGTGGCCATCGTGTTAATATTGTTTCTTTTTTTTTAAATATTATTTTTACATTTTATTATTATATATTTTTTACGTACCTATTTTATTTTTATTCAAGTAGATACTGTAGCGCTCTTGAAGCTAGTACAGTCGGCAACAAAAGTCGATTAACACTTCAGTTTTTTTTATCTCGGTTATTGAGCAAAATATTTATTCAAAATTGCATTGTACTTCTGCTGCAATTTTGCTCAATAACTCAAATTAAAAAAAACCAAAGTGTTAATCGACTTTTGTTACTGACCGTACCCAAATGCTGGGCACAGTTATTCACATGATTAACTTCGTTACTCGTTAAACGTTAACGCGTAACATTTCGAAAGATTTTTGAAGGCATTCTTTATGTCAACCTTCAGGATGACCTCTACTTTTCCAGAATTTAGGTATTAAATTATAGATGTATGAGGAACAGGGTGTAAATTTCACTCATACTCTATAAAAAAGGAAGGATCCTCCGACCAAACGGGTGTTGTGTCTGGCGGGCAACTGGCCGATGATTCATGTCGGGCCGTTGTATCTATGCTAATTGCACGGTAAACTCTGCTTGCGAGATGCAGGATTTTGCGTGACGTCATGATGACGCGTTGTTTGCATGTGGCGTTGTAGATACCGCTATAATATAACGGAAGTTAGGTAGGACGCCACCGCCGTTAGGCTAGATGTAGCGACGATCTTCGCAGGGTGGCTGGTAGTAGCTGGATGAAACTTATTGAGAATCGAGCTAAATGGAGAGGCTTATATCCAGCAGTGAACTACTGTAGACTAATGACGATGATTTTGATGATGAACGGAAGTTGACGCTAATCGTTAACTGCCGATAGTAATTGCATTTTATATCTACGTCGTTGCGTTGGTGATTTACTTACGTATAAGAAAACTAGTTTCCTTAAGGGGGAAGCGCTAAGGTAGCCCGCGAAAATCAAATTTTCTTACGTTTTTTGCAATTTGCTGGTCAGTATTAAGTTGTACGTAGATCGAAATATGATTCGCGGCCATAACAAATATGTATTTACAGAATTATAATCATTAAAGTCATCAACACAACTCTCTAAGACCACGTAACTCCAAAGAATGATGATTTCATGAAACAGTTATTCTTTGGAGTTACGTGGTCTTAGAGAGTTGTGTTGATGACTTTAATGATCATAATTCTGTAAATACATATTTCTTACGGCCGCGAATCACATATTAATCAATGTACAACTTAATACTGGTCGCAAAAAACCTAAAAAAAATTGAATTTCGCGGGCTACCCTGGCGCTTTCGCCTTAAGCAGAGCATTGTCAGTATTGTCACCCTTTTTATAGAAAAGAGTATCACCACATCTGGCTTGTGGCGTTTTACCTTCAAGTATGACGGAATCAAACAGCTTTAGCTCCAGAAGCTATTTTTTGAAATAGAATTTCAAATATGAATACAACTCCACAAGAATATAACTGTAGTTTTACATTGTTTAGTTTTATTATAATCATTAATCACTAAAACGGGCAATAGTGGCCACTATTTTCCGTTTTAGTGATTATAATAAAACTAATCAATGTAAAATTACCGTTTATAATAATATTAACGTATAATCTTGTGGAGCACAACTTAACGTGCTTATTTTCTGCATGTTCGTTCTAAAATAAAAGAAATAACCAAACAAACGATGAGGGCGCCACTGTGCGGTCGGCGTTTGTTCGGCGCCCTCTTAAAAGAAAAAGACAAATGTTAACATAAGTTATATTAAGTAAAATAGACGTTTTACAATTACTATTGACAATACAAGAATAGAATAGAATAGAATACTCTTAAACTTAACTTAAACTTATCATCTTCATCTTATTTTTTTGTACCTAAAATGTATAGATAATGGCATCAGCACCTCTTTGTTAAATCAGCGCTCTGGAACAGATAAAAACAATATGACATACTATATTATTATCATGCATATTTTGTTCCGTGAAAGAGTAGGCAGAGCTGCAGAGGCTTCTTGCGAGAAAGAAATTAATTTTGCGGAAGAATGAAAGTTTTTAATCATAGTGTAAAATTTCGTTTCGATCTGTCAAAGTCAAACCAAAAACTGCCGACAGAAGTGAAAACTTGAACAATTACGTGTGTATTTTGTGAATCGTCTTATAAACAAAACACGCGCGGTACCGGCTACGGCCATCCGGCTTACGAATTTTCGATCAGGTCACGTGTCCTGACGAGAGCTTAACATTTTTTACCCATTACAAAAAAAGTGTACAACGCCGCTAAAGAAGTTTTCACTTCAAAAATGACTTGATTTTGATACCTACTCGAAGCGTAAGTTTCGTCTCTGTACCTTAACCTAAGAAGGGCGATACATACCCTATCTCCATGATATTCTTAGTCACCCGCTCTGTGCCGTTGGTCACCACGAGTTGATAAACACCCTCGTACTCTTTGGTAAACGGTTTGATTGAAAAGTTGATAGTAACCGTCAAGATTTCTGTATCATTCCCTTTCACCATCTACACAAAAAAGTAAAAACATGCCTAAAAATAACAGATTTTAAGTGCGACAAAATTGATATACTGTGCGACAAGTATCTTTTGCTGCTTGAAAGACAACGACAGGGGGACGTTGTAGGCCATTTTGTGGAATGAGGGTTTTCTGAAATAAGGTTCGCTAGGTGGCAGCAC
Source organism: Luperina testacea (assembly GCA_927399505.1). Taxonomy (NCBI): domain Eukaryota; kingdom Metazoa; phylum Arthropoda; class Insecta; order Lepidoptera; family Noctuidae; genus Luperina; species Luperina testacea. The sequence continues at coordinate 2,092,255 of OV656782.1, forward strand.
TGGCACGTCAGGTCCAGGCATCTGTCAAAGAGCCTATATTTTCTTTAGTCATGACGGAATGATGAACGAATGAATGAATCGAATGATGAACGTTATCATATATTTTGTATTGGGAGACCTATTGTCACAGTGGCGCCAACTGGTGTCGTAAATTTTCACGAAAACCCTCTCGGCCGATACTCTGCGTCCGCGCTTCATAGTAAGTTACCATCATCGGTCATCGAGAAGTTTTAAGGCGAAACCGCCAGGGTAGCCCGCGAAATAATATTTTTTTTCCGTTTTTTTGCAATTTGCTGGTCAGTATTAAGTTGTACGTCGATTAATATGATTCGCGGCCGTAAAAAATATGTATTTACAGAATTATAATCATTAAAGTCATAACACAACTCTCTAAGACCAAGTAATCCCACAGAATGACTATTTCATGAAATCTTGACATTTTGGGATTATGCGAACCTAACAAGTTGTATTACTGATTCTAATTATTATGATTCTGTAAATACATATTTGTTACGGCCGCGAACCATATTTTAATTGACGTACAAATTAATACTGACTATCAAATTGCAAAAAACGTAAGAAAATTTGAATTTCGCGGGCTACCCGCACTTCCCCCTTAGGGATTATTTTTTTTTTAAGTTTTTTTTTTATGAACTATTCGATGACTGGTGCCCGGTGGTGGCATTTCGGTAATTTCAACGCCTCACCTATGACGGCGCCCGGTGGCGTCACCGTCGCACCGCTCGCACCGCCCTAGGGCCGCTACCTACTCAGTAAGTCCAACCTGGTAAAGTGGGGTTAATTTGTCGGAGCGGTAGTAGGGTGATTGTAGAGCTAAGTCGTAAACCATGCTCCACCTCCTATCCTGCCCTCTGTGTCCCAAAACATGCAGTCAAAGTGACCTTTGCGCTGCCACCGACGACGCGACACCACGAAGAAGAAAAAAGTTTAGAATACATAAGTGCTACGTACCTCTGACTTGTAGGAGTAAAGGGGATTATTATCATCGCTTTTCAGAGTTTTGTCGTTGATGTAAATCTAGGAACAAAATAATGAAATAAGTACAGACGCCAGCACATCAAGTTACTACAATCTGTCAGATTTCTTTAATAGATTTTCAACTTTATCGCTAAAGCATAAGGTTCAAAGTTCATTGGGAAAATTTGACAGTTTCGGGTAGCTTGATGAGCTGGCGTCTGTACCTACCTTATTTATTAGTACTTAAGGCGAAAGCGCCAGGGTAGCCCGCGAAATTCAATTTTTTTTAGGTTTTTTGGAATTTGCTGGTCAGTATTAAGTTGTACGTTGATTAATATATGAATCGCGGCCGTAAGAAATATGTGTTTACAGAATTATAATCATTAAAGTCATCAACACAACTCTCTAAGGCCACGTAAGTCCAAAGAATGATGATTTCATGAAACAGGTATTCTTGAGACTTACGTGGTCTTAGAGAGTTGTGTTGATGACTTTAATGATTATAATTCTGTAAACACATATTTCTTACGGCCGCGATTCATATATTAATCAACGTACAACTTAATGCTGACCAGCAAATTGCAAAAAACGTAAGAAAATTTGAATTTCGCGGGCTACCTTAGCGCTTCCACCTTAAACAAATTTAATTACGTCTCAGCGCCAAACTAAATGGATGGCAAACTAAGAACATTATTGTACAGTTTCTATATTTATGTCTGTAATTTATATATATGGTGTACATAATAAAGAGTATTCTATTCTATTCTATTCTATTATTTTTTTTATTGCACAGCAGTGAGACAGCAAACGCTGTAAAAAAAACACGTGAAATCGATTCAGCGGGGTAATTGCGTAACACAGTATCAGTACGATATTATAGTGTACTCTGTGAGTACGATTTACGAATGTCCAAAACATTGTTGACAAAAATATGATTTTTGGCATTTTCAAACTCAAATAGCAAGACTTTCGCTGTAATAATAAAAAAAATGCTCAAGATGTTATTTCCCATAAACCAATAGGTACCTTTTTTAAATTATTTGACACGTTCGACATTTGAATGATGCCCTTACGTATAAAGGTCAGTGTCAGGTTGTATCTATGTTGAACGAAATATGATTCGCGACCGTAAAAATAGTTAGTACAATGCGTGCCACGAAAGATGAGACTTGACACACCACGTGGTTTGACATGCGCAGTACACGATTTTAGGTATCTTTAGCGGTATGAGGTCTGAGTGCGGGACGGGTCCGGAGTTCCGGACGTCATAGGGGCGGCGGAAAGAGCGCGGGAGGCGGGGTCAAGTCTCATCTTTCGTGGCACGCATTGTACTCGTATTTACAGAATTATAATCATTCAAATCATCAATACAACCGTACGTTCAATACCCATACTGATTGATATTTCATGAAATACTTAGTCACATTTTGTTCAACCGTTGTTCAACATACAACTTGACACTGACCTGCGGGGTACAATGCGTGCCACGAAAGATGAGACTTGACACACCACGTGGTTTGACTTGCAGTACACGATTTTAGGTATCTTTAGCGGTATGAGGTCTGAGTGCGGGACGGGGCCGGACGTCATAGGGGCGGTGGAAAGAGCGGGGGAGGCGGGGTCAAGTCTCATCTTTCGTGGCGCACATTGTAATTCCGGCTTTCATTTTGACAGTTCAACAACATTCATTGCGTTATGTACAGACGCCAGCACATCAAGCTACCCAAAACTGTCAAATTTTCCCAATCAACTTTGAACATTATGCGTCGGCGATAAAGTTGAAAATCTAATAAAGAAATTTGACAGGTTGTAGGAGCTTGATGTGCTGGCGTCTGTACGTTGTTGAGCAGATACATTTTTTGACATATGGCTTAGATATATGTCCTTCAAAATGATTCACGATTGTGATTTAAATAGTGTATTACGCAATCAGGGTGCTGCAAATTCCAAAAAACACAAGAAAATTGGAATTTCGCGGGCTACCTACGCTCGTGCTTCTACCTTTTTTTTTGAGAATGGGAAATCATCAAATGACCTCTCCCGCTCTGGGTGGAGCGGAAGGGAGTGTCAGACTCTTACTGACTAAAATCCACCTATGTTGTTACAGTAATCACTGGGTCAACTATACACACGTGTATACTGTTACTTCGCGTCCCAGCTAAAAAGAACGTTCGCGCAAATACGTGATCGTCACGTTCACATTCATGTCACTTATTTGTACGGAAAACGAATGAACGCGTCGATCGCGTTGGTTAGGACGCGTTCTCACGTGTCTTACCATAGCGGGGTCACACTTGGCAACGTTGCAGGTGTAGACAACGTTGTGCTTGAACTCTCCCGAGGGAGGAGGAGGCGGCACTGAAGCACTCATTGTCACGTTGATCACTGGAAGATAACGGGACACATTAAGTAACAAATCAGAGGAGAGTTCCAGCTAAAACAAAACAAATAAAAATAAATTATGGAACTTACTTGGTGCTGAAAAATTAATTAGTCATAAATAGATGTTATAAGAAATATTACAAGCGCGCTATATTAAACCAGAAGGCGTATAAATATGATGATATTAACAAAATTGATAATGGATTTCATTGATACTAAAATTGATAACATAATTAGGTATATTAAGGCGAAAGCGCCAGGGTAGCCCGCGAAATTTGTATTTTTTTTTTTTAGGTTTTTTGCAATTTGCTGGTCAGTATTAAGTTGTACGTTGATTAATATATGAATCGCGGCCGTAACTAACATGTATTTACAGAATTATAATCATTAAAGTCATCAACACAAATCTCTAAGACCACGTAAGTCCAAAGAATAACTGTTTCATAAAATTATCATTCTTCGGACTTACGTGGTCATAGAGAGTTGTGTTGATGACTTTAATGATTATAATTCTGTAAATACATGTTAGTTACGGCCGCGATTCATATATTAATCAACGTACAACTTAATACTGACCAGCAAATTGCAAAAAACGTAAGAAAATTTGAATTTCGCGGGCTACCCTGGCGCTTTCGCCTCGACCGCCTAGTGGCGCCCTCATCCTTTGTTTGGTTATTTCTTTTAGTTTAGAATGAAAATGCAGAAGGTCCCGGTCTAGGGTGAGAAGCCAGATACAGAAACCCTCAAGGCAGCATGTGGCGAGCTGTTATTATAACATAGCTCACAAATCACAAAACGCATCTAAAAACTATTAATGAAAGTTCCGTGTTCATTGGGTTTGCACATTTTATTTTTTCTAAGCCACGCACTAAGCGAGCGTGCTAATAAAAAGCCTTCACTGCATGATATATATGCCTTTGGAATAGACATAAAACAAACTTACAGCTATCTGAAATAAAAACAAAATGAATATTAATTTATGTGAAATAAAACGCAAACAGGTAATTGGCGCCTACACTCAATGGCGGCTAAAATCTGCTGATTTGTTGGTAAGTACCTAGGTAAGATATTAATTCGGAACGCATCATAATTTTAATCAATTAATAGAAGTATGAATGCAGCAATGAGCGTAAAGGAAAAGAAAAATACTGGCTAGCGAGATATGAGAAGAATAAAACGATTCCTACGTCAAGAAGATAATAAAAAATTGTTTTTTTCAAGAACTGAAAATTATTTATTTCGGTCGTCCACACCACCTACATGTAAGTAGGCTATTATATTTGTTTAGCACTTTCTGTAACCTAGACAGCTTGGGGGATTTTAAGAAATGAGATACTAGTAACTTGACAGCGCGAGTGAACGACACTAGATTAAAAAAAAACAGTGCAGTCGCAAGAGTCGCAAAAACACTTTGTTCTTTTTTTTAACTTACTTTCAAGTACAGCTAATGTTTTTCTATGTCCAGTTTGGCCGATTTTGAAGATTCCCATATATACGCAAGCATTTGTATCCTCAAAGCTGTGAATAAATAATTATTATGATTATGTTTATTGTCGCCACAAACTCCTGCATCGCGCTACCGTCTGGTCAGGGGATCCTTTCTCTTCAATGGAGGAACTTTCCATCCTATTAGTCACTGTTACACATATGAAAAGCCCAATTAACAACACTGGTAGGCAGCAGCCCGCCAGACTCAACAACTGTCATCATGTAAAAGGACTCTGTGATAGAAAAGTATACTCAAGTACAACGCTACAAGTTTATTCTGGCGCGTGGTCAAATTCGGAACTAACGTCGCCATTTTGTTTTCTAAATACATTCTGTGACAATTTCACAAATGTTTACCAACAATGCCCCGTGTCGATGTCATTTTGGCGCCAGAACGTTCTTGTAGCTCTCTAGTAGATACTCACTGATCAAAATCAATGTTGACGGTGTTGTTGATCGATATATCGAGTCCCGTAGTGACGTTCTGTCCGCGACAGCTAACGGCAACGAGCTCGCCGTCCGGGCAAGCGTAGCCGACTGTCTTCTGTTTGTAAGCATGCCTCGCTGGCACCGAGTCACGGAGTATGTGCACTGTACAAGCTGGCAAGTACAAAAGATATTAGGTATGAATTCAGGCAATAGCCAGTAAAATCAGCCTAGAACGTTCTCACTGCTGAGACACAGGCCTCCTCTCTGTGAGAGGGAGTGGGCCATAATCCACCACCTGGGCCCAGTGTAGTTTGGTGGATGTAGAATAGGATAGAATACTCTTTATTATGTACAGAAACTATCAAATTTTCCCAATCAACTTTGAACCTTATGCTTTGGCGATAAAGTTGAAAATCTATTAAAGAAATTTGACAGATTGTAGTAGCTTGATGTGCAGCTGGCGTCTGTATACAATAAATATTATTATACGTATACATAATATAAATGTAGAAATTTTACAGTATCGTATTACCCATTAACTGGGTTGTGGAGGTCAGATAGGCAGTCGCTCCATGTAAAATACTGGTATTCAGCTGCATTCGGTTTGACTGGAAGCCGACTCCACATAGTTGGGAAAAGGCTAGGCAGATGATGATATACAAGGCGTGACCCAATGGGCGGTCTTGTCGTTAAAAGCGATATTTTAAAGACAACATTTGAATGGATTTAGAGATAAAGGAGAGACAATAAGACAATACTCCAGGTAGTCTGTGGTGTACCATTTACATAGATACAATAAATACATACAAACATTAAACATAATTTTGACGACACGGTTGGCGCAGTGGCTGAGTGATCGACTGCTGCGCTGCGTGTCGCGGGTTCGATTCCCGCACGGAACAAATATTTGTATTGCCTACAGGTAGTTGTTTCGGGTCTGGCTGTTTGTGTATGTGAATTTAAATGTTTGTAAACGCACCCACGATACAGGAGTAATTCCTAGTGTGGGGCAACGTTTTAAAAAAAAAAAAAATATATAATACCTAATTACCTAAGTATATAAATAAACTAGCAGCGACCCGCGGTTTGACCCGCATAAGTGTCGATCCCATGGGAATATCGGAATAAAAACTATCTGTCTCTGTAACTCTGTCTGTCTGTCTGTATATGTACCCTTTTCACGGCTAAACCACTGAACGGATTTCGATAAAATTTGGTAGAGAGATACATTGCATCCCGGGGAAGGACATAGGATATTTTTTATCCCGATAATCCCACGGGACCGACACTTATGCGGGTGAAGCCGCGGGGCGCTGTCAGTATCGTATATTTTATTTGGTAGGTATCCCTCTCTCTCGATCAATATTTACAGTGCGTGCCACGTAAGAAGAGACTTGACTCCGCCTCCCCGCCTCTTTCCGCCGCCCCGATGACGCCCGGTCCCCGTCCCGCACCGGGCGTCATCGGGGCGGCGGAAAGAGGCGGGGGTGGCGGGGTCAAGTCTCTTCTTACGTGGCACGCACTGTACATTCATCACTTTTTTAGTTTCATGCGTTTCATCACTCCTCATCACATGCCCATGGAATTCCTTTCCATGAAATAATAAAGTATTACATTTTGGTAATTCTATTACATTGTTTCGTTTTTTCTCCACTGGGGCGAGTCTCAGAAGGCCGTTGTTTCCTGCGTGCGTCAGCCGATAACCACTCGGGGCCAGCATTCTCATCGGGCTCCGCACCGTTAAGGTTCAGGTAGTAGTGGGAGTTTGGTGGCCGAATCTCATCGGGCCTGCAATAAATAACAACTGCCGGTCGATTCTGTAAAAATCTCACCGTGAAAACTTAGGTGAAGTAAGTTTGTTTTTGCTAGGAATTGACAGTATTGACAGCTCACTGCACGCTCACTTCACCTAAGTTTTCACGGTGAGATTTTTACAGAATAGCACCGCAGGCCACGAAGTGCGGGCTTCCCAAAGCGTGAGACTTGTACCTAGTACCTATTGATTTGCTACATCTGCTACGTGGCCAATTCGTTCATGTATACAACATACCCTATTTCCATTAAACTTTTGGTAATCTTACGCCCGTCCATCATAAATACGCCTTGGTACATGCCCTCGTATAACGAGTGGTACTCCGTGATGCCGATGGTTGTCGCACTTTTTTCGGGCTGAAACAAAACACAACAACACAAGCATAATTGAATTGAACAATTTGTTTACTTGTCGAAAATTGATTTAAGGGGCTTACATGACCTAAAGCGCGGTCACTGTCGGACTGCATAGAAAAGAAAGAGAAGCGCGATGACACAACGCTGGTTAATTTATTGCAAAATATGAAGCAATTATTTAAGGACAAAAAATCTATTGTTTGGACGAAAAAATTAAAACTAGTATTTTACTATGTTGCTTGTAGAATAATCTGACAAAAAATCAGAATGATTGTATGTATATTAGTATGGTTTTTATTGTAAAAAGAAAGTTTTTAGAGGTATCTTCATGAGTTTTTGACGTGACAACGTCTAATAAATCGATGAAGGTGGCTGCACTCACGAAAAAACATGACTCATGTAGCGTTACCTCGCGGCCTCGCTCTGTAGCGTTCCATGGCGGCTTGAAGTGCAAGCGAATATTAACAAATGCAATGCAACTATTCCATCAGTATTTTCTTATGACGTTGTCACGTTCAACTATCGTCAGTAAACCAACTTTACAGACAACCGATTTTTTCTATCGTATCAAATTACTTGTATTATGTTTTCAACACACCATCTACCTAGCATATATCCTAAAGAATAACATATTTTTTGTCTGATTTTTTTTACTGTAGTCGATCATATACTTTTATTGTTTCTAAAACTTGCATTTTTTGTGTTCAGGTCCTGTAAGCCCCTTAAAAGCTGTAAAATCAACAAAGATCCAGCCTGTCCCTTGCTACCCTCTCCCAGCGACGCTCTAAGCCGAGGTCCGTACCCCACAGGGGGTGCACTTAGCGTGTAGTCGCTTAGTTTTTAAGTTTTATAACCCCTGGCTGGAAGCCTTATGTATTGAGACATCCACAGGCAAGTCCAGTTTAGTAGATGACAACCTCATTGGTTGAACTGCGAGAATACATCCCAAAAAAAAAACCGTCAAAGGAGAGTTGGACTCGCGGACCGAGGGTTCCATACTTTGTAGGTATGTATATGTATGTATAGTTTAACACGCGTTTTTTTTTTAATGTACCTACGGCATCCTCCTACCAGACGGGTGTTGTGTCTGGTGGGCTACTGCCTGACGATTTACGGCGGGAGTCGTATACGACGTCTGTATGCCAGTCGCGCGACAAACTTTGCTTGCGCAATGCAGGATTTTTGAGTGACGTCAGTGTGATGCGTAGTTCGCATGAGGCGATGTAGATGCCGCCACAAATATTTATGAAAATTGTCACAGAATTTGTGTTAGCAAAACAAAGATGGGGCCGTTAGTTCCGATTTTGGCCACGCACCTATAGAACATCGTAGCGTTGTACGTACCAAGTAATATGCCACAGAGCCAACATTCGACCTTCGCGTCATGGTCTCCAGAGGGATGCCGTTGACTGTGACCTGGGAACACGAATACATTATTTGTGTATTTTGTCTCCATAACGGTCACCACAAGGTTTAAGGCCAGGTTCACAGCCTCAAGTGATGCGACTTGCGACGTGACAATGCGTCAAGAGACACGCGCGCGCGTCCTCTATTTCCGTCCGTCGCGCCGCAAGTCGCGTGGCGGAGACTTCTGACACGTTCTAGACAACTTCTTTCATTGGTTTTCACCGCAGTCGCTGTCACAAGACGCATATCGCTGGACGGTGCAGCTCATGGCCACGGAGTCAAGTGACTGTACCTTGGTGAGGATGCAGTCTCCCGTGCAAACGTATTTAACTTTGTACTCGAAGGACGCGCCCTCCTCGGGGACACCCAGGAGTTGCGTCTTTTCGGGCAGATGTATATCTGAAACATAAGCCATTGTTTATTTATTTTACTAATTAGGATCTGCCTGTCACTTTGTCCGCGCCTTTTAACATACTTAAAAAAAAACCTATGGCACTCGGCAATAGCGTATAGCTTTCTATCAGTGAAAGAATTTTTGAAATCGGATGAGTAGTTTCGAAGACTACGTCCTACATACAAACTAAACAAACTTGACTTTCTTCAACTTTCTTTTTAGGGTTCCGTACCAAACAACAGGGACTGAAAAATTCGAGGTGGGACTGCTAGCATGTGGGGTATCATAATATGAAAGAGCGCAGTTTGCACATTCTCAAACACTTTTTCTTTTTTTTAGGCCGCATAGTTTTCGACTTTTGATGAAAAATTACAAAAATATACCGTTCCCCCCTTATCTCCGAAGTTTGTATACTGAAAATTCTGAAATTATTTGTGATAGAAGTTTATGTAAAGATTACAGGAAAATTAAACGATATCTCTAAATAGCACACTTTTTCAGAAATCATCAACAAAAGTTACATTACTTCCACTATCGGTCAAGAGATGGCGCTGACCTAAAACTGCAATATTCTACCCCGCAACGTGCAGTGTTAAAATTCTCTGACGAATATAGGCCTAAATTTTCAACGAAAATTAGAAGACATTATGGTACGGACCCCTCGGTGCGCAAGTCCGATTCGCTCCTGCCCGGTTTTGTTTAATGTATACTAATAACCAACTTGTATTTAAAGTTTGCACCACATCGACCTTTTTATACAAAGAATAAAAATAATTATTTATAATTATACAAAAGAAGCAATTCATAATTGTTTTAACAGCTCCTAATAGATACTAATACTACTACTATACTGAACATAAGGATGGCAACCAGTCGGCTTACATTTAAGGTAAAAACTCGGGAACACATCCATAAGAAGTTGGCAGACTTGTCCCAGAATTAATTTGTTGGTTTTCTTCATCTATGTTTTTTTTATCATTTTTTTAGCTTTCCTCACTTTATATAATTTGTTGTATGTATGTATATATAAGTATTTATTATTATATTTTATTCTTCAAAATTTTCTCTTCTGTTGCACCTACTGTTTTGTCTCTGCATCACCCTAAGGTAGACTGGTAGAAAATGCCCAAGGCATTAAGTCCGCCTTTGTACATTATGTGCATAAAGTTTTAATAAATAAATAAAATAAATACTACTACACGATACGATGAAGCTCATTGACCGCAACATGATTGCGTAAAACACTATCAATCATAACTTGAATCATTTTGAAGTATGTTGGTAATCCATTGCTTCATATGTTCGAAAATGTGTCTGCTCAACAACGTAAATAACGCAATGAATGTTGTTGAACTGTCAAAATGAAAGTCATTGCTACTGTTAGCATGGGCGTACCCAGGGGGGGGGCAGGGGAGGGCAGCTGCCCTCCCTTGGAAATCTCACAGAACATGTATGAACTCGCCTATTTACTAAATAAAGTGTAAACGGGTCCTTATGCTCTAACTTTTAAATAAACCGCGCAGTAGACACTGACAAAATGCACGATGCAATTGCCAAATAAAACCGTTTAAAAACCGCGCGCGACGATGGCGGACGTACAGACAGCGTCAGTATGTGCTAACCCCTCAAGTTTTAAAATGTTATACATTAAATTCCTTACAAATAATCTAAAGAATACTTCAAAAAGAACCCACATTGTTTCGACTCAGATTCGAACCATCGCATCACCGAACGTCGTCATACTCATACCGGCAGTTTGACGAACTAGCCAGCGAGCCCATATGAATTGCGTTGAAATTGTTATCTACTATGGTCTGAGTCATTTTATCTTTAGGTGGGGATGTCTAATCGATAGATGTTATAATTTGAGGGTATCCATTAATTTTACTTACTTACGTTGTCTTTATAAAATTAATCCATACCCTCAAGTTATAACTACAACGTTTGATGTATACGTTCACTTAAAACGGCGAAGAGTAAACGACTACGATTTATCTATTAATTTTTAAAATGATTTATGATTTTATGAGAACTAAAATTGTAGTTGTTCTGTGTGAACAAAATGTGAGCATAAAAGGAATTGCGAGACAGCTTGGCATAGCAGTAAGTTCATTATAATATTAATTGTGTTCTCCGATTTTTTTCTTGCTGAGCTATTTGCGGTATCTTGTGTGTGGTATTTAATAACTTATTTAAAACCATGTTTTTCTATACAGAGACAAACGGTGCGCTTATGGGTGCGCAGATTTCAAGAAACCGGCGATGTTAAGACAATGTCCATGGGTCGGAGAACTACTGGGATCTATACGGACCAAACTGAACATAATCGGGATATTGTTAAGGTTCACACTACACCGCCGTTTACATCCACTCGTTACAGTTCGCAACGGCATGGAATATCTCTGTCCACGGTTCGAAGACACCTGCAACATATGTCTAACAGAAGAACATCGAAGAGAACCAGAAAAAGCAGTTATATTAATTAAGTATGACAACAAAATAAACAACGAAGACATTTAACTCATTTGATTCCACTATTTTACTTTGTATAGCAAAATATTCTAAGTAGATATCATGAGCTAATAAGAGATGTTAATTGATTATCTATTGATAACATGTTTATTCACTTATTATGCTCATGATTGTAATCCTGCCAAACTAACTTCTAGTTCCTAGACAAGTTGCAAATGCTTCAAAACTTGTCTCTTTCGATGTCACTTGTCAGACTGTCAAATGTCAAATTTGTATACTGAGACGGCATGACAGGTCACGTGACATTTCGTTAGGTTATGTCAATCTAAAATATTTCTACAGCTTACTATTTTATCGTTTACGTTAATAGGATGCTACTTGTCTAGGAACCCAATTGTGTCAGTTGGCAAAATAGTATATTATGATAACTGTAAATAAAATTATCAAATCAAAATAAATCTTTGTTGTAAATATAAATATAATAATAGCAATAATAAATATTATTATATGATTATTAAGGTATTTTATTTTTCTTTATTTTTAAATTCTTTATAAATAATTACTAAAACAAAATAGAAAAATATATTAAAATAATAATTATAATGAACAAAAAGCACATTTCGTGCCTATGATTTGAACTCCCACTCATAGGCACGGCAAGCGGTCTTGAAACCTCTAGTCTATTTAGACGATGAATGAAACGTTCGTAAATGTTAACCCTATTTATTGCTTGTCGTTTTCGCAATAATAAAAGTATTAACGTTTTATTGAAAAAAACAATAATAAAAACAGAATTTTAAAAAATAAATATTATCTTAAACTTTTTATTCACTAAAACAATAAATTAATTAAAATAAAATGTTTTTGCAAAATACAAAAACCAACTTGGGCCTATCACGGATTTGAACGCAGATGTCTTTTGGAGGGGTAATCACTTAATGAAGCTGTGTGTACATTACCGAATCTAGCCGAGCGTTCGAACGCTCGGCTGTATTCGGAAACCTTTTTAAAATAGAAGCGATTTAAATAAAATTGCATGCATAGTCAAATTAACTTTTATTTATTTAACTACCTATAAAGCAGGATCATTTGCGGCTGTTTGCCCTACACACTACACTACATACACTAATAATGATTCATGTAGGTGTGTTTGTGTAGTGTGTATGACAACACAGCCGCGGACGATCCGATCTAAAAAATCTGACTTGCCCCCTCCTACGTCAGAAGCTGGGAACGCCCGCAACTGTTAGGCATTATCATAAAGCGAGGCAATATGACCATAACCGGATGGTGCCGTATAATGACGAATAATACAATCTGCCTACGCAATAATAATACCTACTGGGAGTGTTTGTCAAAAGTGGTAACGCAATTACGAGGTCGACTTTACTTAAATAAATGTCTTAGGTACGGTCAGCAACAAAAGTCGATTAAAACTTCAGTTTTTTTAATCTCGCAGAAGTACAACGCAATTTGAACAAATATTTTGCTCAATAACTGAGATTAAAAAAACTGAAGTGTTAATATTTTGCTCACTAACTGAGTTTAAAAAAACGTGTACGTTACCCCAGCAAGAAAGTGTCTCCTAGAGTTATAGGAGTAGAACGTATAATATGTGCCCTATCTGCTGTAAATGTGCCCCCAAATAAAAAATGTGTGCCCCCTGTCGTTTTGGAAAAAAACGGAAAAAACGATTCCTGCTGGGGTAACGTTTTTCTAGCAGGAAAATTCTAAACGAATGATCGGAGAGAGAAAAATTGTGCATGGCCAGAGAGCTTATATGTGTGCCCTAATGTGCCCCCAAAAAAAAAATCTGTGCCCCTTCAGGTTTTCGAGATATTGCATTTCCTGCTGGAGTAACGTTTTGATGAATCGTATATCTCTACAACCATTGCATGTGCCCCTGTAGAGTAAACATACACGAGTAGCTCTTAATGTGTGCCCCTTAGTGCCCCAATTAGTTTTAAGAAAATATTTATAGTTTTCAAGTTATAGCGGTTTTATGAAAACCCGAAAAAACATCGCAGCGCCTAAATTAGACAAGAAACAAGTTCGCTGAAAACTGTATTCGGACCTTCTTGACGCTAATAATAACCATACAAATTTTCAAAACTATTCATGCATGCGTTTTTGCTAAAAGTCAAAACGATGGTGTCCTAACTTTGACGGCAAAATACAAGGAACCGGCTCAATCCGAAATGTGTAGGTGTAAACAAAAATCATGTGCCTTTAGTCAAAAATATATGGTGAAAATATTCAGCTTGGAATGTTTCGCATTAAGTAAATATTAATGTAGTGTATGCACTTGGGCAGCGCGCGGTCACTCGAGCACTAACCGTGAGCGAGGGCAGACGTGCGCGAGACGCATATACTACTTCACCTGCGTGATCTGTCAAAGTGTGTTTTATTAACCCAACATTACATTCTGAACATTACAAGTGGCGACGAGGATAAAAGTAAGTACTGAAAACATTTACCAAAAAGGGGAAGAAGCACGCTGAAAAATAATGCACGTTGAAAGTTGTTTACGATCAATTAAGCGACTATATTTCGATAAGGATCGTTAGTAGTTTGGATACTAAAGTAAAAACAGAACGTGGTCACGCTGTACCTACCTACCTACACGTAAATAAATAGTTACCAAGGTAGATGTTTACAGCTAATGATTACTTTGTTGCCTCAGTTTCGTATGATTAAGCAACGGAAAATAAATTCGGCTTCGATTGATCTAAACAACTGATAAGCGTAAATGTTACAAAGGCCATGCAGTGAGTGTTGTTTACAACAAAACAAAGGGCTATGCCTGAATAGTACGCAATTATTTTAAATGTGCTGTAATGCAAACAGCAAATTATTGTTAATTATTATTGAGTAAGTGCTTTCATTTAAATAACAAAGTAATTGAGTTATTTGCACACTTCTTATTTTAAATAAAAATAATAACCAATTTTATTATCATAAATCTAAGACATAATTAACTTTTCTGTTGTAAATAACCTACATACCCACTCATTGTAAATATAAAACAAAATCAGTAGATACTATTTTAATCGGGTCACTGGTTTTGCTAGGATTAATTATTGTTTGCATTTCAACACAGAAATATCAAGGTCACGCAAATACTATTCGCACATACGACCATGCTTAAAGAATAAATGTGAGAAAAGACCGGAAAACGTTAGTGTAAGCATCAATAATGTCTTAATTACTAGCATATTTATTGCTAACCAGTTAGTACCTAAACCATTAGGTTTATTAACTATTTTTTATCTATTAACAAATTATTGTTAAGAGATAAAGGTTATTATCAGTCAATTTCCATAATAATGGTAAAGTAACATTATTGAATAAAGTTATTTAATATATTTAGTTAGTCATACTTACGCTTACGTCAAAGGTCATGCTGAATCCGAAATGCTCTAATGGGCACGCAAATACTAACAAGTACCCTAAGGCTATGCAGTAGTGTTACTGTTATCTATATAAAAGATAAAAGGCCACGCATACGAGTATCAAAACCCTGTTACAGGTCGCCCAAAAAAAAAAAAAAAATGACTCACGCAACTTCAATGCTGACAACTATAGATCACTTTGATTGTGAGGGCGACACGACATCGGTTTGTACCCGATGGGAGAAATGGAAACGGGCCCTCGAAATTTATCTTTTAGCTGCTAATATTGATTCTCCTAATAAAAAGCGAGCTACTCTTCTCCATGTTGGTGGATTAGCACTACAGGAGATTTACTACAATTTGCCTGGGGCCCATGCAGAGGAACGTAAAGATGATGATGGCAAAGACTTAGATGTGTATAAAATTGCACTTGGAAAACTTAACGGTTATTTTGCCCCAAAGCAAAGCCATATTTTATGACAGATACCTCTTCCGGCTCATGCAGCAGGAAGAAGGTGAAAAATTCGAAAAATTTCTATTGAGTATTTTAATAAAATAAAATTTCAAAAATAATAAGGACGGGTTGGAATTAATCAAAATGAATAGGGGATAAATATAATTCCTAAAATTGTTCTAATTCAGTTAAAGGGAATATTAAAAAGATTTGTTGATGGATCAAAAAATTGAAAATAAATTACTTACTTATCATTTTCAATTGAGATTTTTAATTTTAAATTTAAATTTTTGTTAAAAATATAATAATTTATAACAAAAAAAATAAAAATAAATAAATAATAATAATCAATTAATTGGTATTATTTGTGGAATAAAAGAATATTACTACGGTAATAATTTAAATTTGACATATTTATGTTATAAATTTAACTAATTCTTTAAAGTAATTTAATTTAATTAGAAGCAAATGCTAATTTACTTACTATAAAATGGTTTAAGAGACCAATACTTGCTTTCATCATCAGTCATCTAATGAAGAATAATTATTAATTCAATTAATGGAATTTTTAATTGAGATTCTTTCAGTTACAATAGGTATAAATCTATGATTAGCTCCACAAAGGAGATGTTTCATTTTTGCTAGCACTTGTACATTATATCAAAAAACGGGGAAAAATATCCTGAATTTAGGAAAAATATTAATCTGTGAATTTGAGAATAACTCTTTGTGTAGAAACAAATTAAAGTTTTTCAATTATTGCCATTTGATAACGTTATGGCCAATATGGCGGCGTCCTGACAGCAAACATGCGTTCTGAAACCAGAATGGATCTGAAACGAGTGCGAAACCGTAAATACAAAAACATTAAATATGATTATAAAAAGGTATCACTGTATTATTAATTCATCTATTACACCTATTTATAATGTGTTATTAATGGACACATGTAAAAAAAAAAAAAATAAAAAAAAAAAATAATGTCAATAGTATCCTAGTTTGATTAATCATCTACTTGGCCAGTGTACTTCCGAACGTTTTATTTTGACATTACACTGTCTGTTAATGCAATGGGACCATGGGGACCCTTGCGGTACCTGACGTGTCATGATGTCGACATGATGTCGAAACTCGTATGGGTGAGTGAACAGATAAACAATGTTTTACCATTAACCAATATGGGTATGGCATAACAATGAAGCAAAAACATAAAATATCTCGTTTTAGGTTGTAATGTCGAGACACGATGGCTTCGCAGTTGCGATAGCTGTCACACGTGTCAGAGAGATTAAATTTTTTCATTTAGTGTATTTTAGTACGTGAAATTGGCAAAATTGTGGTGTTTATTCCACAGAAGCCATTAATCAAGAGTTGAAGTTGAAGGTTGTAATGTCATTAAAGTCATTGTCATCTGTCATTGACTCAATTATGTCTCTATTTTACTCACAACAAATGTCAAACATCTTCAGTTTTAATTTTGTACTAAATTAATTCTATAAATCATTGCCCATTATATGTTTATAGATATATTTCACAGATGTTCTGAAATGTACACGTCCTAGCCAAAGTTACATACAAAAATGAAACGTCTTCTTTCAGAACATTGTCCGTAAAAAATACCAGGTCGAAAAAAAAAAAAAAAAAAATTTGTGTGATTAAGTCGTCCAGGATTTGCATCTACTTTTACACCTAAAGATGGGATAGTTCATGAATGAATTACATCTGTAGCAGTTACTAAAATTCGAATTTGATTATTTATAGGCAAAATAATTCGATTATCTACATCTAATAAACGAAAATTATTTGGTGATATTTCATTAGAGGGGATTATATAAGAGTCAAATTCAATATTTTGAAAATCTGAATACTCATAACTTCAATATCATTGATGTCCATCCAGATTTTAAAGCAATTAACTCAGGTACTCAGGCTTCAAGCATATAGATTCAAAGTTATCTATCGCCCTGGTAAGTCAAATATTGCCGACCCCATTTCTAGACTATGTTAACAACGTTCCAACGAAGCCATTCGATAGCGAAAATTACATAAACCAAATTGTGACATATTCTCGACCTGTCGCTGTGTCCCTAAATGAAATAGAGGCCTCATCATCAAAAGATGATGAAGTCTCAAAGGTAAAAAAGGGTATTTTCAGCGAAGATTGGCACGAATCCGTAAATCGTTTCAAAATCATAAGAAACGAGCTTTGTTTTGCGGAGATATTTTGCTGCGGGGTACTAGGATAGTCATACCAAAAGATCTACGCCAGAGGGTGTTAGAAGCTGCTCACGAAGGGCACCCTGGTATAGTCGCAATGAAAGGTCGCCTAAGGACAACAGTGTGGTGGCCTAGGATCGATGCGGATGCTGAGCGTGTAGTGAAAGGTTGTCGCGGATGCACTCTTGTATCGGCTCCTAATCCACCACACCCGATGAAAAGGCGATCATTACCTAAAGAGCCATGGGTAGATGTGGCCGTTAACTTTCTAGGGCCACTTCCGAGTCGAGACTACATACTAATTCTTATCGACTATTACAGCCGGTATAAAGAAATTAAGGTTATGAGAAGTATCACTGCACATGACACTATTAAAGTTCTAAATGTTTTCAAGGCTAGGTTATCCCGCAACTATAACATGTGACAACGGGAATCAATTTACGAGCGATGTGTTCCGCAACTTCTGCAAAGAATGCGGTATCGTTGTCAATAGTACTATTCCCTATTGGCCCCAAATGAATGGGGAAGTCGAAAGACAAAATCGAGATATACTAAAGAGACTTAAAATTAGCCAAACTAAAAATAAAGACTGGAAAGAGGATATTTTAAATTATTTAATGATGTATAATAGTACACCCCACTCTGTTACAGGTACATCGCCATCTGAGTTATTTTTTAAAAAAGACGCTTTCGAGATAAAGTTCCTTTCGCTCCAGATGTAGAACATAAACTCATAGATTCTGATGTGAGAGATAGGGATATGCTAATGAAAGAAAAAGGGAAGAATATGGGGATAGAAAAAGAGCTAATGATTCTAATTTAGAAATAGGGGAAAAGGTAATGCTAAAAAATATAACTAAGGATAACAAATTGACAACCAACTATAACCCTACCTCTCACACAGTGACAGGAGTTACCGATGGTGACATTCATGTACGGAACGACGAAACAGGTAAAGAGTATCGTCGGAATATATTATTATTATTATATCATCTAAAGAAAATTAATGATTCTTGGCAAATTGTGGACAATGATATTAAGGACACAGGGTCATTGAACAATGAGGACTAAATTATTTACTACTACCTTTATGCAATTAAAATGATTATCTGTTTGTTATTTAGTTAGTGATATAATGTTTGTATGCCTGATTCACTATTTTATATTACTAAATCTATTCTGTTTTTTCATCGTTAATATTGTTGTTTAAGTTATTGTAACTTAATTATTTATAAAATAAAGAAGGGATGTAGTGTATGCACTTGGGCAGCGCGCGGTCACTCGAGCACTAACCGTGAGCGAGGGCAGACGTGCGCGAGACGCATATACTACTTCACCTGCGTGATCTGTCAAAGTGTGTTTTATTAACCCAACATTACATTCTGAACATTACAATTAACAAATAACCAAAATATGTAAGCAACGGCTGGTTATCCGACCAAATTTGAATGACTACTAAAAAGCGACGGATTCATACATATCGATGACCTTCTTTATTGGACGTATTATACCTAAGCTGTTGTCCGTACAGTCGCGTTCAAAAGTTTTGGGGGCTAATTAAAAAATATATTAAATGCACCTTGTGACTATAATAAATGAAACCGCTTGTTGATGTGGAAATTATTATTTTTATTCCCTTAATTTTAATTCTTAAAGTAATTATTGCTTCAAATCACAGATCAAAGAAATTATTTGCACGTTGTGTAGTCATTATTATTTAAATCACAGATCAGTTATTCATCTAAGTCTAACATATAATTAGTAAATTCGCATCACAAAAAATCACAGATCAGTATTAAGTATAATATTGTGTAAAAAATATTAAATTTTAAATCACAGATAAATAATTTTCTTACGAGTAATTTGCTTATACATAGATTCAGATAAAGTGTGTTAGTATAGTAAACCGCATAAAGATATAACTGTAAACATCGAATATGCACAAATTATCTGATGGTATTTGGCTATAAATAAACATATTTATCCCATATACCTACGTAACAACATTATCACCTGACTGTGGAATGACACTTATATATCTAAAACGCCATCAAATCAAAATTATGTGACACTACATAATCAGCTTTAATATAATCGTTAATAATTATAAATTCCTCATAGATATGTGTCGTCTTCCGGTTTTTCATCAAAAACCCAATTTTATGAAAAACCTGCGACATATACACTAAATAAAACTCTCAAAACTGTAGGTACCAAAATTTATTTGGTTAAGGTGAATGCTCCAACCAACCCGCGAAATTCAAATTTTTTCTGTTTTTTTTTGTTCCTACGCCTTTATGAACTTGGAGGGTTGTATTGGTGATTTTGATGATTATAATTCTGTAACTACATACGTCTTACAACCGCGAATAATATTTTAATCAACATACAACCTAGCACTGGCCTGCAAATTGCAAAAAACGCAAGAAATTTTGAATTCCGCGGGCTAGTTGGAGCATTCCCCTTAATGATGAAAAACTTACAATGCGTGCCACGAAAGATGAGACTTGACACACCACGTGGTTTGACATGCGCAGTACACGATTTTAGGTATCTTTAGCGATATCTAATCTCTTTCAATAAATATATATGTACCTAATATAAAAAGACAAATACGGGCTTTTTATTTATATACAAAAAAGAGCTACCTCTTTTTAGTAGTATATAAATTACTGGATGTATTTTAATGAAATTTAGAATCGAGAAGATAGCTTACCTTGGAATAGCACTTAGGCTACTATTTATAATGTACTTAATCATGTGTAAAGTCATAGAAACAGCTAGTAGAATATAATCCAATAACAACTTTATTTAATTACTTATTACTTTTGTAAGTCAGTGTACTCAGGCACAACACGTGTGAACCGGTTAGTGAGTAAAGTAAAGAAGGTCATCGATATGTATGAATCCGTCGCTTTTTAGTAGTCATTCAAATTTGGTCGGATAAGCAGCCGTTGCTTACATATTTTGGTTATTTGTTAATATTTACTTAATGCGAAACATTCCAAGCTGAATATTTTCACCATATATTTTTGACTAAAGGCACATAATTTTGGTTTACACCTACACATTTCGGATTGAGCCGGTTCCTTGTATTTTGCCGTCAAAGTTAGGACACCATCGTTTTGACTTTTAGCAAAAACGCATGCATGAATAGTTTTGAAACTTTGTATGGTTATTATTAGCGTCAAGAAGGACCGAATACAGTTTTCAGCGAACTTGTTTCTTGTCTAATTTAGGCGCTGCGATGTTTTTTCGGGTTTTCATAAAACCGCTATAACTTGAAAACTATAAATATTTTCTTAAAACTAATTGGGGCACTAAGGGGCACACATTAAGAGCTACTCGTGTATGTTTACTCTACAGGGGCACATGCAATGGTTGTAGAGATATACGATTCATCAAAACGTTACTCCAGCAGGAAATGCAATATCTCGAAAACCTGAAGGGGCACAGATTTTTTTTTTGGGGGCACATTAGGTCACACATATAAGCTCTCTGGCCATGCACAATTTTTCTCTCTCCGATCATTCGTTTAGAATTTTCCTGCTAGAAAAACGTTACCCCAGCAGGAATCGTTTTTTCCGTTTTTTTCCAAAACGACAGGGGGCACACATTTTTTATTTGGGGGCACATTTACAGCAGATAGGGCACATATTATACGTTCTACTCCTATAACTCTAGGAGACACTTTCTTGCTGGGGTAACGTACACTAAAAAAACTGGTGTTAATCGACTTTTGTTGCTGATTGTACCTCCATCAGCCATTTATTCGTCAACAAAGGAGGCAATACAGGCAAAAATATTCAGCACAATTTTAATATTCATTATATTGTGCGCGTATAACTCTTGAAAGTGTTAGGTTTGTAAGAAGACTTCTCAACAAAGAAGAAACACATAAGTTATATACCTGTTGCTGAAAAATTAAATAATAACATTAATTTTATAGTGCGTTGTGAGATTTTACAGAATAGGTTTTGATGACAATTGGTGCCTGAAGTGAGCTTGAACTCTAAGAAAGGACTTGCGACATACTTAAAAAACACCCCAGGGTTTAAATGGGATTCTGAACTTTGGAACTTCCTACGGGATAATCCGAAGCCTAAGTGCCTAAGAGAACGAAGTCCTTGTCTCAAAAAGGGTCTGGTGTTGTGGAAGTCCGATAGTTTCTCGTTGCGGTCTGAACTTATTGCCAGATTATACCGACACGCAGTAAGTAAGCTTGGTAATCAAAGTTCGTCCCTGGATGAACAAAAAGTGCCTCTGCAATAATTTAAAAATGTAACTTACTGTTATCTGAAAAATGAATCGAGTATTAAATACTTATGAATATAGAAATGCACATTCCGTCTTTATAAAATAGGTATTTAAATAAAATTACAGACGATGCATGTAAAGTCCGTCTCACGAAAGATGCATGTAAAGTCCGAAGCATCAGTGTGTTAGGTTAAACGAGTGACATATTTTAAGGGAGTGTAGTACTCATGAAAATGAACAACTTTTAATATGGGGCTGACTCAAAAATATGAAAAAAAAAAAACAGCTGTTCCCTACATTTTGTCCAGTTATGCGAACAGAAAATGTATAGAGAGGCTGGTTTTATTTTCTCGATTTCAGTGTTGGTCTCTTAGTAAAAGTTGTTCATTTTCATGAGTACTACACTCTCTTAAAGTACGTCCCTCGTTTAACCTAACACACTGTATACATATACCCTGAAATATGCACCATCATTATCGGCACGCTATTCCTCTGGATATTTCAACATCCTGGATACCGAAAGACCGTCGTCCATTGCCCAGTTTTTTTTTTGCTGTGAGTACTTTGTTACTTTATAATTTGTACATTACGAACTTAAGTCTAAGCGCCTATTACTTATAGAAAACCTTCCAACACTTTCATTAGAATGAACTTTTTGTAAAAAACGTTTTTATTTCGCGATTACATTGACATTATGACACAATAAAAAAACTGGCACTCCGGTAGTGCCGACAGAAGTGAAAACTTGAACAATTACGAGTGTATTTTGTGAATCGTCTTATAAACAAAACACGCGTGTTAAGGTGTGTTCCTTATTTTATAGGGTTTTTTGCAAATCAGGTATGATGACCGCTCGCATGGAGCTCGTCGTCAGTTATATATCCGTGGTTCAGCGCCATCTCGTCGTTGTTGGATGAACTACGTAGTTAGTACGCGAGGCCCTCGTAGTTCTTCCCTATGTGCATAGATGGCGCTGTCCTCAACAACGCGCGTCTTACGTTTTACGTCTTACGTCTTACGAATTTTCGATCAGGGTCACGTGACCTGACGCGAGTTTAGAAGTTTTTACCCATTCCAAAAAAAGTACACAGCGCCGCTAAAGAAGTTTTCACTTCAATAAAAATAAATTAAATTAGTACACAACCTACATTTTGGACCAAAAACTTAAATCTTTATTAAAACTCACTTTCAACAACAGCTAGTAATTTTCTGTAAGTATCGTTGCCTTTCTTGAATAAGACCACGAAGGCGCAAGCATCATCATCTGTATAGCTGTAAAATTAAATATTTTTATAAAGATAACTTTTTTGGTTTAGTGGTTGCATGCAGTGGCGGACTAAGCCAGTCAGAGGCCCGGGGCGGCAAAGCTGAATGAGGCCCCCCAGCTTTAAAAAAAATGTAGTTTTACAAGCTTTTTATTCAGTTCACATCTGTATGTATAAATAAGTGTTTATGTTTAATTCGTTAATTTCGTCGGCAACGCCACTTTTCTTCTCTTCAGAATTCGAAAAGTAATTGGATAAAGATTCAGCAAGCGATTTTGCCTCTTCAGAACCAGATGGTTGAATCCTTTTCAATAAAAATAATGAGATAAATAAGAAACTTTTATAAAAGATAGCTAAACTAAGCCTCATTATTGATTTGACGATATAGATATACAACAAGACTAAAAATGTGCTTAGGCACATTTTTAAAGTCTTGTTTAGGATTTTATCAGGGGAACGCGGAGGCATTTGGGGGCCCCCCAAGACCGGAGGCCCTGGGCGGGCCGCCCCTTCCGCCCCCCTGTTAGTCCGCCACTGGTTGCATGCACGGCTGTTGAGGCTGAAACTTGATACTTGGACCTGACTTGGTTTGCTAAACGTTATTATTCTCTCTTCCTATTAGAAAATTCTCTGTAGGGTTTAACAGTAGTGAATCTGGATTCATGCCTGTTGATGCCAATGCGTGCTCTCTCAAGGACCTATATCGTTCGTGTCTTTTTGGAGTGAGGTTTCGGAAGGTGATGTATGCTTACTCAGGAAGGCGGAGAAATATCTTCTTCAAGATGGGGTTGATCTCGAAGCGGTAATACCCGACCTGGCTCACACCGTTGCACAGCACGTCCAACGCCTCGCAGTCAGAGCACGTGAAATTCATCATCCTGGTCGGGATATAGCCTTGGTCCGCCGGCACCGTCATGTGAGGCCGCAACGAATGGATGTCTGCAGGGTATGAGAGGGTTAGGACTTACGCATATTTAAAGTCAACCTCGTAATTGCTTTTCCACCCTCTAAATACTCAATCATTTATTAGATTCTACAATGTGTACTTAGGCAGTAACTTAAAAAATGAAATCATTATGGACCCTGTCGGGCACAGCAAAATGGTCGGAGAGTAGAGGGCTTACGCCAACTGGCGACTCGGCTGGGTAAGGGATTTTTATGCGACGAATAAAATTTCACAGTGTGTTTTGATATTCGTTGAGATTAGTCGCGTCGATTGCGTGCTCTGTCTAAAATGCAGACGCAGACCGCGCATTTATAATTTGTTATTCATTAACTCGCCACTAACATGGCTGAGACCACCAAAATTAAGACTAAAACCGAAAACGAACAATTGCTATGCAAATACTACAGCTCAGAAAAAAATAATGATTAATTGCCTAATGTTATTTCTGATATGGAAAAACAAATAGAAAGCGTCCAATAACAAGTGAGGTATTTACAATATAAAGCAGAACATAGTACAGCTGCAACCAGTATCCTGTACCAGTGTCCTGAATATTGTACGGACGAAGAGGAGCTAGCCAGGGAAACTCAGTGCATCAGGCGTGAGCAAGAA
The DNA here is from genome assembly GCA_927399505.1 of Luperina testacea. Lineage (NCBI taxonomy): Eukaryota > Metazoa > Arthropoda > Insecta > Lepidoptera > Noctuidae > Luperina > Luperina testacea. The sequence goes on from OV656782.1 coordinate 2,117,117, forward strand.
AAAACGAAAACTAAACATATCGCCCACTTACACTGAGAACATTGAACACTTAGAGACTTAATCCAAGAAAATGATTAAAAAGACTCCGCCACCTCCGCCTGTTGTAATAGATGGCTTCAAGAACTACCAAGCCTTTTTTTATTTGTTGTCAAAGTCTTGAGTCTGGTGATAAATTCTCGACTAAAATATTGAATGGAAAGTGCGTTAAAATAAATGCAGTGAACGAAGACAGGTATGAGTCTACTACAAAGTTATAACTAAAAATAACTTTCTTTGGCACTCCTACAAAAACAAGGAGGAAAGCTATTCAAATAACCTACATGAGTTGCGATACATTCCAGAGCATCTGGTGTGTCAAATTGAGTTATGGTGTAAAACCTTCCTTTTCTTTTCCAAGCTTTTTCCTAGCAGTGGGACATTATTGGCTAATAAAAAAATGGAAACGTGGAGTATATGCTCGAAAACCAAAATAATTTACACAAAGTAAAGCGTCTGTCAGGGTTTGAAACTGTGGTACTATTAAGTAATATATATTTCTGTTCGTTGCAAGAATCCCTTGCCCGTGCCGTGCCGCCCGTGAGTGCAGGCCTTTACAGTTTGAAACTTAGAGAAGTTTCAAGTTAAAGGGAGTTTCTGTCAATAGTGGTAAAGCAATAACGAGGTCGACTGTATCAATAAGCTCAATGATGTCGCCCGATCGTATAAATGGCCATATCGAAATGTGAAAGAGTTCCATATATGAGTAACAAAAAGTGAGCAAGTTACCCAGAAAAGCGGTGACCGTCCACATACATAGTGTCCGCAATTTATCGGTGAATGACGTCACTGAATCGTTATTTATGAAAGTAAGTTGCTGTGTTTTCATAAAGAGCGTTTCTGATATCGTAAAGTCAAACCTCGCTGCCCAAAGATTTAAATCGCTAGATTTGCCTTCATCTTACTTAGTCACGCGAAAAAGTTAATAAAATAAATTAAAATAAAGTGTTCATACGAGAACACTCTACTGGAAGCCGAACCCACGAACGAACATAGTTGGGAAAAGGTTAGGCAGATGATGATGGTGTCTGAGAATACTCAGTATGGACACTTTTTCGCGTGACTAAGGGCCGGTTGTTTCAAACGGTTGGTTAACGTAACATACGGTCGTCAAATAATAGGCGTAATTTAGTAATTGTAATTTGAATCAACGCTTTTTTATTTTGTTTTTCGATAGTTAGCATCATTTATGACGCGTGCGTCAAGTGGACATGAAATAACGCGCCCTAAGTTTCGCACATTATGTAGGTATATAGCGTATACATGACAATCAAGTCAAGTCATTGCATCATTGTGTATCAGAGGTATCAAAAAGAAACAGAAACGCGACTATCTTTCTACGCAGCGTATCCAACGATTTAAATCTTTGCCACTGTCATAATTTTCATGACTGCTGTCACTTCGGCCGTTGTGTGCGGTCACCGCTTTTCTAGTAAACAGTAGCTTCAGTAAGTATTTTTGAAAATCCATCCCCTAAAGTGGTTAAATAGGAGATGAAAGTTTATTTGGAAGTTGAAGTTTTGAAGATGGAAGATCTCATCGAGCACACGAGTTGTGTTTAAGAGTAAACTAGTCGCGAGCTCGAACTCACTGGTGATCATGGCTAAACAGCATGCTGTCTCACCTGGCTTCGTGTCCGACAGAGATAGTATCAGTGATGAGCAGTTAGATGCTAGTCTACACGCACAACGTCTAGTTCTCACGCACAGAAATACCGTTCCGAACTGATAGGCGCGGAAAAAAAATCGAAAAGTGCTTTGGAAAATCGAGTTTTATGAAAAAATCACTGCATTAATCAATTACAAATAAAGTTTATTGAACTCTTCGATTACTAAACTTTGTCGGCACGGACTTTTATTGATGATTTTACAGTTCTTTTATTACTTATTTACGCCCAAATAGCGAGAATAACAAATCTTTGTTGGCACATAACTTTTTAATGGCTTTTGTTTTACTATTCTGTTTCCGTACAGACAAAATTAATAATGAGTCAAAACTTTATCATGTTTAACTTTGGATGCACAATGTCAAAAAGTGGAATAATCCTCTTCCGAAAGTATGGAAAAAATATCGACTAGTGGCACCTTAAAGAAAGATTAATAGAAATACATTAAATGTGCAATACGCCAGCCTCATCTCATTCAGACAAGTTGCAGTAGTTACCGATGCAGTAACGCAGTCCGTGCAAATACCATCACCACCATGTACTTACCAACATCTGTAGAAAAAACAAAAATAAAACTTAGTTTCAATCATAGACACAGAGAATTGACTGAGCGCTCCGTATTTAGCTGTGCAGTAAATACAGACCAAAAAGTTCAGACGCGGCGTCTGTACGAAAGAGACAAAGCGAATGTACGGCAAGTAGTTGTCTCTTTAGTAGTACTACAATTAGTATTGGCCGCACAATAGCTTTGTCTCTTTCTAGAGAGTGGTTACTTTTGTGAGGCTAACGCTCAGTCCATTCTCTATGTCTATGGTTTCAATACACTTTATAGTTGTGCAAATATCTTTTGGCGCATGGTCAAAATCGGAACTAACGCCGCCATATTATTTTTCTAATAAGTACTATATTATCTAAAAACATTTCAAAAAACTCAGCAATTCAAAATGCGGAAACCTTTGTTAATTTTGGAAAAAAGTTCACTGCACCTCCTAGGGTCCTCAATTCTAGAAGACAGACAGACAGAGCTGCATCGGCCTAAATATGTGTCAATGCAATCGGACATGCTTTCATTCATTTTGTTACGAGCTTGGGGTTCGTGACAATAAAAACTGCCGATTTAATCACCAAAAATTGACACTTTAATCACAACACTAATTACACCTCAAACACACTTTCACTTGCTGATCACTCGGTGATGAATATCTTAAGTCGCACTTGAATATCGCTTTCGATGTACTCGCTTGTATCGCTTATAGACATAGTTCTCCGAATTTCTAGGAACTTGACCCTACTAGTTCTGCTACCCGATACTAGATGGCGCTAGTGGTAACTAATGTCACCCTGTACCAGATATCTATTGTGGCGCGCAACAGTATTATAATTAAACTAGAACGAAACATTGTCATACATAGTTTGTTTGGATTAAAAACGTAGTTCAGCATAAACTTTCTCTTTATAATGAGCACCAGGGTCCAGTATCTCAACAGTAGCCACCTTATGGATACAGAACCCTAAGAATATAATATGTATAATAATTTTCAATACTTACTGCGAGCTACAAAGAAAACATAATTTAGTTTTTTAACTATTTTGAATACTCCATCATGAATTTATATTTTAATTTTTTATTTTTAATATTAAAAAGAACCATTAATAAAATCAACATTACCAATATCTGTAATAAAATCATACATAGTTCTATTAGTTGTGTTGTGCGTCGATGTTATTTTTCACATTTTTTTTAACTTATAATAATAATTAAATATGGCGAAGATGATGAATGTACATGATATATAAAAAGAAGAGAATATAATCGTTGTGCGATGTAAAAATAATTGGTAAGCACTTGGCCACACTGGATTTTCTATTGTTTCGTGACCCATCGGTCACGCGCGGAGCTTTACCGGCTTAAAAATAGGTCAAGATACTGGCTGTTGAAGGATTCAATCTGGCTTACCAGGTGCTAAAATAAAAATAAATATTTAGGTGAGTTAGTAGTCTTTTCTGCAGCTGTCCTCAAGAAGGCACGCATTCCAGAATGCTCCGCTCCATCTCTATGGATCTTTACTACTATAGTATATAAGCTAATGACGTCATGACTGCCAGTCGGTCGCTACTAGTATGGTTTAATTTTGCCGAAATGAAACAACACACATCGGACCAACCCACACAAAAAGACTATTATCTAAAGTACATAGTTGTAGGACTTGTAGGTAAATCATTTTATATGTATTTAATAATATTAATTTATTTTGGATAGTAAGCGCAAACGGTGACAAGATTGTGGGTGGGGCCGTTTTGGTACAATGTTGCAAGATTGTGGGTGGGACCGTTTTGGTACAATGTTACAAGATTCGGCGTAGGACCGTTTCGGTATATTATTGCAAGATTGTGGGTGGGATGGGATAATTTTGGTATAATATTGCATGATGGTGGGTGGGACCGTTTTGAAACAATGTTGCAAGATTGTGCGTGGAATCGTTTTGGTATAATATTGCATGATGGTGGGTGGGACCGTTTTGAAACAATGTTGCAAGATTGTGCGTGGGATCGATTTGGTAGATTATTGCAAGATTGTGGGTGGGACAATTTTGGTACAATATTGCAAGATTGTGGGTGGAACCGTTTTGGTACAATGTTGCAAGATTGTGGGTGGGACTGTTTTGGTAGAATATTGCAAGATTGTGGGTGGAACCGATTTGGTACAATGTTACAAGATTGTGAGTGGGACCGTTTTGATACAATGTTGCAAGATTGTGCGTGGGACCGTTTTGGTAGAACAAAGCTCATTATTCATGTACGTACGTTTGAGAGTGAGTGCCTTGACCCGCTCCTCGCTTCCGTCATCATTTTCTATTATGAGAAAATAGTCGCCGAAGTCACGCAGAGTTATCAGCTCGGTGTCCAGTTCGATAACCGATTGCCTAAACAGATGTATTAGTCATTACTTCAATCAACCCAGCCTATCGCAGTCCACAGCTGGATATAGGCCTCTCCCAGGCCGCGCTACAACACCCTGTCCTCCGCCTTCCGCATCCAGTATGTCCCAGCCACATTTAAAGGTCGTCGAGCCATCTAGCTGGGGGGCTTCCCACACTACACTTCCCACGCGTTCTCCACTCCAGGACTCCTCTGCTCCACCGGCCATCCATCCTTCGATAAACATGTCCACCCCACTGCCACTTCAGTTTACTTACTCTGCAAGCTATGTCGGTTAGGTACTCTGGTTCTTTTGCGGATAACTTCTTTGGGCGCGTGGTGGCGCCCTGTTTATTTAAATAAAACTCGGCCAGTTGTTGTAAATGTGTATTTAATTTGTTACACGTCACAGTTTCCGAGCGACTACGGAGGAATATGATTTACACGACACTGGTTAACAATTTAACATCTATTAGCATGGCAATCTCGTAATACAATATATTTGGTCTACCTCACAGGTCTACCTTGAGATTCAAAATCTGTTCTCTGGTTGTTCCTTTCGTCTGCCATAGACATCGCTCTCTAGCATCAAGTAGTGATGTCCTCAGTGGGAACCATAGACATTTAGTTTGGTTCGCCACACTTCGTTTCTTATTTTATTCTTGAATTAGTGGACTGCCCGACTGTCAGTGTCCAGTTATTCCTTGTCTTGTATGAATCTAATCGTAAGGATATAAAACCTTATAACCTTACGACTTAACAATAGTTTCTCATCTACAAAATGTGCTACGAGGATATTTTGGAAACAGAATGACAGGGGGCGTTGTTGGTAAACATTTGTGAAATTGTCACAGAATGTATTGACAAAACAAGATGGCGGAGTTAGTACAGACGCCAGCACATCAAGCTACTACAATCTGTCAAATTCCTTTAATAGATTTTCAACTTTATCGCTAGAGCATAAGGTTCAAAGTTGATTGGGAAAATTTGACAGTTTCGGGTAGCTTGATGTGCTGGCGTCTGTACCAATTTTAGCCAAAATAATCTTGTAGTTTTGTAATGTAAAACTCCGTCGATCAAATTATAGACGCGATCGCCTTTCACCTGATATGGTTGGACAGTGAACTTAATAAAAATTCGTAATGTGCAATACTTAACTGTACTCCTTGACTGTAAAAGAAATAAAACTATTAAGTATTATATTCGTTTTGTCATCGCGGATGCAAGTATAATACTCGTGTAAAGCGGTAGCGCGGGTATAACATACTCGTGCAAAGCGCTTAGTGCGGGTATAACATACTCGTGCAAGGCGCTAGTGCGGGTATAACATACTCGTGCAAGGCGCTAGTGCGGGTATAACATACTCGTGCAAGGCGCTAGTGCGGGTATAACATACCCGTGCAAAGCGCTAGTGCGGGTATAACATACTCGTGCAAGGCGCTAGTGCGGGTATAAAATACTCGTGCAAAGCGCTAGTGTGGGTATAACATACTCGTGCAAGGCGCTAGTGCGGGTATAACATACTCATGCAAGGCGCTAATGCGGATATAACATACTCGTGCAAGGCGCTAGTGCGGGTATAACATACTCGTGCAAGGCGCTAGTGCGGGTATGACGTACTCGTGCAAGGCGCTAGTGCGGGTATAACATACTCGTGCAAGGCGCTAGTGCGGGTATAACATACTCGTCGTTGAACTTGCGCAGGTGGTACTTCTCCGCTTCCAAGAGGCGTACGGAGCCGCCAGCGGCGTGCAGCATGATGCCGCGCAGTACACAGCAGTCACACGTGTAGTTAATGCTGGTGGCGTTGAGCTTCTGTGGCGGCAGCCACAACTGCACCTGCGGTGTGATCCGTGTCTGTCCCATGCCTGCAACGTTCGTCAACATCAAGAAACGATGCGAAATAATAAAAAATAAAAATTTACCTAGAAACATCATGTTTTTAATTATGGTGTCCAACGATACCCCACACGCTTATGTGCATTGATTTTTTGTTTTCATCCCTCGATTACATCTATCTAGAAAGCTTTTTAAAATAAAATATATTATTCTAACCTAACCAAAACTATTTACAAACTAAAATATGGTGTCGAGATATTGCTCCGCATTGCTGTCGACAGTGTCGACTGGTAATGTACCCCAGATACTGGCGGCATTGCCACGTTGTATGGCAATACTTATCCTCTGGACAAGGTAAAATCAAGCCCTTGGGTCACGGGAAGTGTAAACCAGCCGTTTGAAGAATTATACTTAGCTGAATACTATCTCTCTCTCTCCATCTTGTTTATATATCTCATTATATAATGCACCGGTCGACGTGATCACGTCAACGCCAGCTGTCGCTAAAAACCAGCGCTGGGGCTCTGTGTCGCATAGGGTCACAACTCATATCCGTCACAATGCCTGTTTTGCGTGGATGTGACGCATGGTTTTCCCCAAATTGTCATTTTTTGTGTTTGTGTTCTTTCTTTGCGTCATGTTTACTGCAAATAAAGGTAATTTATTTCTTACTACGTACTGAGGGTGATCAGAGGTATGTGGACGAAGTTTCCCCTTCTCGCGATCTCTTCAAACCGCACGTAGTACGTCGTGACGTCCTCTGGTCGCATCGGGCGGAAGAACATCGTGATTGTAACATAGTCGCCATTTATTGCGCTTTTCACCTCTATGTTGTCGAAGTTCTGAAATAAGCACGATCAATTTATTATATTTGCTGATTCTTTGTTCACCAAATATGTATCTTCTTGGTAAATCAAAACTGTCGAAAACCACCGAAATTGCGTAACACACTTTCTATCACAACACAATTTGAATAATTTTGTAGGATAATAGTTAATCTACTGCTTCCACTAACCTGTATTATGTACTTGTATGATAGAGGTCAGTGGTGACTGCTTCATAATATGTATTTGACACATTTGTGTGCTCACCAACGTAAATAATATGTTGTTAAACTGTCAAAATGACAACCATTGCTAGTATCAATGGCTGTCACGAACAGCAGTGCGATTCTGTAACGATCTCACCGTGAAAACTTAGGTGAAGTGAGCGTGGAGTGAGCTGTCAATAGTGTCAATTCCTAGCAAAAACAAACTCACTTCACCTAAATTTTCACGGTGAGATTTTTACAGAATCGACCGGCAGTAGCAATTTGCTACTGTTCGTGAGTAACAGCAGTGCGATTAACCATCGCAGCGCTGTAACCATCTCACCGTGAAAACTTAGGTGAAGTGAGCGTGGAGTGAGCTGTTAATAGTGTCAATTACTAGCAAAAAGAAACTCACATCACCTAAATTTTCACGGTGAGATTTTTACAGAATCGACCGGCAGTAGCAATTTGCTACTGTTCGTGAGTAACAGCAGTGCGATTAACCATCGCAGCGCTGTAACCATCTCACCGTGAAAACTTAAGTGAAGTGAGCGTGGAGTGAGCTGTTAATAGTGTCAATTACTAGCAAAAAGAAACTCACATCACCTAAGTTTTCACGGTGAGATTTTTACAGAATCAACCGGCAGTAGCAATTTGCTACTGTTCGTAAGTAACAGCAGTGCGATTAACCATCGCAGCGCTGTAACCATCTCACCGTGAAAACTTAGGTGAAGTGAGCGTGGAGTGAGCTGTTAATAGTGTCAATTACTAGCAAAAAGAAACTCACATCACCTAAGTTTTCACGGTGAGATTTTTACAGAATCGACCGGCAGCACCCAAAAAGCATTTTATCATATGGCAGCTTTTAAAAAAAAACTTACGTGCAAAGCCTGTAACATAAAAAATAAAGTATATAGATAATAATTACAACTATGTCTAGGAGGCCATGTATTTTGCCAAACGAGTCATTTTCCTGCGAATCATTCCGTAGAGTCCGTCCCACGAAAGAAGTCCCGCGGCAACAAGTGAAACTAATTATCATCATAAAGTTAGCAACATTCCTGCAATAATGTTCACGCACTATTTTCCAAGTTCGGGCAAACCATCAGTTTCGCGTAGGAGAAGTGGTATCTCTTTATTATGTAACTACGCCATAGAAATTTACAAATACAAATGTAGAAATTTTACATAGGCCTATGTAAAATTCATCATAAGTAACATTGCTAGGGGATCTAGAATCACGAGTACTGATTCCACTGTAACAGGTTGCGCGTCCATGTCTATACCATCCTGTATCTATATACTAAAAACGCTCAAAATTAAATTTATCCATACTAATATTTTAAATTCGAAAGTAACTTTGTCTGTATGTATATTCACGCCTAAACCACTGAACGGATTTCGATAAAATTTGGCAGAGAGATAGATCGCATCCCGGGGAAAGACATAGGATAGTTTTTATTCCGATATTCCCACGGGATCGACACTTATGCAGGTGAAACCGCGGGGCGCTGCTAGTATCAGAATAAACCTTAGTCCATAAGAAATTATAAATTTCAACTTTAAAAAAAAAAATTAAACATATGGCGGTCAGTAATTTATAAGTAGGTAATGAAACACTTACACCATCTCGTCGACTGACGCGAGTCTGAAAAATAAATGAAACGTCACATGTCATGTTAAGTGTCATGGTATACGGCTTCTCGCAGGACACCGGAGTACCAGACTCATCATCATTTCACCTTTATAATGCGCACAGCAAAAGAGTGGAACTCTCTACCTGCGTTTGTGTTTCCGAGTGCATACAACCCGAATCTCTTCAACGTAAGAGTGAACAGGCTTCTTCTGGGTAAGCTCACTCCATCGTAGACTTTGTCTCTGTCACCTCTGACCTAGACTAGAGTCAAGAGAAAACCCATTTAAAAAAAAAAAAGGAAGACGTCCACTGCTGGACATAGGGCCTCCCACAAGCATCGCCACTTCAACCGCTTCCAAGCTTCTCGAATCCAGCGGATTCCTGCGGCCTTCACAAACTCATCGGTCCACCTTCTAGGAGGCCTTCCAAACACTCGTCTCCCAGTATACGGTCGCCACTCTAGTTCCTTTCGACCTAATCGGCCATCTGTACTGCAAGCAATGAGCCCTGCCCACCTTAAGGCGACTACATGACCTAATAAAGCGCGGTCTTTGTCGGACTGCATAGAAGTCGGACTCGCTGGTCAGTTTTCTCTCATACAGTTGGCGCCACTTCGAGAGAAGCATCGCAGTATGTCTCACTCACCCGCAGTCCGTTTGGCAGGTACTTGCCGACCCCGTGGTACTCGTAGCCCGCGGGTATCCGTACTCGTCGCCTGCTCGTCACGTAGTTCTGCCCCAAGATAATCGTCTCATTCTTATCGTCCTCTGAAAATTAACGTTTGTTTCAACATTATTTTCCTACGTCTTTTTTTAAATCCTGTTTTGTGTCCCACTGCTGGGCAAAGGCTTCCTCTTTTTTAACCGACTTCGAAAAAGGAGGTTCTGTATTCGACCCGTATGTATGTATGATTGTATGTCCGCGATTTTCTTAAAAACTGATGGCCCAATTTTGATAATTGATAATTCTTTCATTAATGTGATCTAAATACTTAATCTAATGTACGATGTTAATACATAAATGTACTGCATCTCCGGCATTTCTATGCAAATTTTGATGATTCTTTTAGTCGGTGTCTTCAATTCAATGCAATGCAGCAAGTAGTGTTAATTGAATTTGTATGGGGTAGGTACAACTAAAAAGTGAAAAATAAAAACTTTTTTACAAAAAAAAAAGACAACCGACTTCAAAAAAAAAACACTACAAAGTGATAAATAACTTTAAAAACTACTAAAAACTTTCGGTGTCAAAAAACGAAAATGCGGAACCAACGACACCGACTTCCGAAATTAAATTTATTTATCACTTTGTAGGGTTTTTTTGAAGTCGGTTTTTTTTTGTTAAAACGTTTTTATTGTAAAAATGTTAACACGGTTTTATTAGCACTGTAACATGCTTGTAACTATGTTAAAAATTTCCTACTTTTAGCTGTCATATCGAAATGAAACTTTGTAATGTAGTTCGGAAGACAAAACTATAATTTGGTATCTTGGAGCTGATCTGATGATGGAGACATGAGGTGGATAGTGGAACTCTTCAATGGCTACTAGTAGGTAAATCCCTCGAGTTTGGGCTCATATTATTTTTTTTGACGAGTCCAATCGATTGCATTTCGTGTCGAGGGTCTGATGATGGAGCCAAGAGATGAATAGTGGAACTCTTTAAGGGTTACTAGTGATTCAATTGTGTGTCTGTGACAAAAGTGCGTTTTTTTAAACTAGGTAAGGACTTACATATTTTGTTCAGTAATCTATTAAATAATATTATTCAATGTACTTACCGGGAATAGCTAAAATGTAACAATAATAATCAATAAAGGTTGCCGTTGAATTCAACAAAAACAAGAGTTAATGTTATAAAAAATACTTACGGGGTACGATTTCTGTAAGATATGTTAAAATAAATAATCAATGATTAATTTATTTAGGTAAGAAGTTACCGACACTATCTATATTAATTAATTACTTAAAATACTTAGAAAAAGTAACAGGGCATTGAGCAGGGAAAAAATACAGTGACACTCCGGGAGTGCCAACAGAAGTGAAAACTTGAACAATTACGTGTATATTTTGTGAATCGTCTTACACAAAACACGCGCGGTACCGGCTACGGCCATCCGTCTTACGAATTTTCGATCAGGTCACGTGTCCTGACGCGAGTTTAACATTTTTTACCCATTACAAAAGAGTATACAACGCCGTAATGACGACTTAGAAGTTTTCACTTCAAGAAAAATACAGGGTGTTAGAAGTTTTCACTTCAAGAAAAATACAGGGTGTAATACGACCCATCACGAAGTCGTCATCGACGCATTCTGCACAGCAAACTAAATAAGTAATTTTGTGCAAAAATAACTGCTAGAAAACGACCTTTTTGTTGGTGGGAAATACTGTTAGCGATAGCGCGCAATGTAACGCACGCAAATATCGTGCTTATGGATGCATGCAGCAACAGTACAGAATCGTGGGAGTATTTTACAATTTGTTTTCGAAAAAAATGTCAGAAGTTTGAACTTCAATATCACCGTAACCAGAAGGGTCTCAAGTATGATCCAGTAAAAAAGTAACTTTCAGTTTGTGGCCACGTTAACTGTATTTTATACCCGTTAGGTATTATTTATCTTACCTTCCCCTAAAACGACAAAACCACAGTACGGTATTATTATTCTCGCAAAAAAACTAATAAAATATGAATTCAGAATGTTTAGAAAAGTTTTTTTTTTGAACTCGACAATAAATACTACTTACTAGAAATTTCTATTGGAAAAAAAAAAACAAAATTATTATTGATAATAAAAATATATTAAAACAAAAATGTAAGGTATTTATTTATTTTACCATTATCGATGTCTGAAAGACAAAACAAATGAATTTAAAACATTATCCATACTTAATATCATAAATTCGAAATTAACTCCGTCTGTCTGTCTGTATGTTACCTTTTCACGCCTGAACCACTAAACGGATTTCGATAAAATTTGGCAGAGAGATAGATTGCATCCCGCGGAAGGACATTGCATAATTTTTATCGACATACCTCGCGGGCGAAGCCGCGGTCGGAAGCTAGTTTAAAATAAATATACGTTTTATTCCACTATTACATCTCGTAAAAATTAAATTGCGTAATTTCATTATTTTGTTCGTGACGGTAACAAAGACTTATGAAGTCAGAACTCACAATCAACACTTTTATCACGTTAGAACTTTGAAAAATATATTTATTAATTTCAAATCCATAACATGATAATATTTACATAATTAATGCTAACATTTAAAATAATAATAATATTACATTTATTTACTCTCATGGTCGGATGGGATGGCAATCCGACACGACCAGGGGGCTTACTCTCCAAACTAATTTTAATTCCAATGAGATGCCAATATGATTCCAATGTTAATTTTACAGTCACGTGATTCGGTACTCTTGAAAACAATATTGTCAACAATTACCCCACGCCAAGCCCGAACCCAATTCCACTTAGTTCTCCAAAATGGACACCCAATCTAAAAATCATTTGGCGCTAGCATCGAACTCAAGAGTACGAAACGTCACAATTCCAATGTCGATCTATCGGAATTAAATTGAAGAGTAAGCACCCTGAGAGTGATCAGTCGCAGGACCAACGGCTTTACGTGAGCATCGAAGCACGGGGGTATCACACCGCCAACTTCCAAACTTCGGGCTGTTACCAAGAAATTCCCAAAGGATAAAACCCATTAACACTTTTGCCCGACCCAGGAATTGAGCAGTTGTGTCCCTTATTCCGTCCGCGTAGATATTATAATTTTATCATCAATCAGTTATCCTCGATGTGTTAAAGCATTATCATTATTTACTTCATCTAGAAGGTACAATTCGGCCAATGTATCCCCATGGCCGGTCTGAACATAGGCTCTCCGAACTTCCACGCATGTTCCCTCACTCACACTCGCCTCGTGTCACCATTTGGTTCCTAAAAAATGTTATTGCGCAGCCTTCTGCGCAAAGTTCAGATCGGTCATGATTCACCGGCCGTGTTGCAGTAATGGAATCAGTGGAATGTGGGTCACCCAATTCAAAAGTTGCAGCAGTTTAATTTCAACTCTAGATTTTAGAAGTTGAAATATTGGATAGGATACTTGCCTTCAGCTGAAAATAGAAAATATTGGTTATTTTCGTTCCTTGTTATAATTTTTTTTTTAGAACACTTTATTTTTGACGTGACAACGTCTAATAAATCGATGAAGCTGGCTGCACTCACGAAAAAAACATGACTCATGTAGCGTTACCTCGCTGCCTCGCTCTGTAGCGTTCCATGGCGGCTTGAAGTGCAAGCGAATATTAACAAATGCAATGCAACTATTCCATCAGTATTTTCTTATGACGTTGTCACGTTCAACTATCTTCAGTAAACCGACTTTACAGACAACCGATTTTTTACAACCAAAGGGATGGTTCTACTCGTGACTATTTTAGGGGCAATACAAAGATAATGATTTTCAACGACTTACTGTAGTCATCTGAAATAATAATAATATGAAAAACCATTAAAATGAGAATACTTGATAAAATCCACAGGGTTTGTTCAAGCCTATCAAGGAATATTTCACATCTACAACACCGGAGGCGTTGCAGATGTGATGCCATACCGAAGACAATTCACCCACACCCTTTAAAAACGGGAACAGCGGTGCGATTCTGTAAAAATCTCACCGTGAAAACTTAGGTGAAGTGAGCGTGGAGTGAGCTGTCAATAGTATCAATTCCTAACAAAAACAAACTCACTTCACCTATGTTTTCACGGTGAGATTTTTACAGAATCGACCGGCTGCAACGTTTGTCGGCAGTAATAGTACGGTAGTAATTCTTCCATCCAATACTAACCGAGACCACTCCGTGCCTCAGAAAGTAAGTTCAGCCGTAGTACCGGCTGTCATTCGTAGGTCTTTGACAGTCGTTACAGGTAGTCAGAAGCCCGATAGTCTGACGACTGGTGCCAAGAGGTGTCGCGTTACCCAGTAACTGGGTTGTGGAGATTAGATAGGCAGTCGCTCCATGTCAATTCTAGTAATCAGCTGCATTCGGTTAGTCTGGAAGCCGACCCTAACATAGTTGGGAAAACTATAGCCCCGACCGATGATGATCCGATGATCCTTCACGAAGAGCTCTACTGCTAGGTATGAGACAGACTTACGCCACAGTTCGGTGGCCGGCGTGGCCTGGTCGGGTCCAGCCAGGCCGAAGATGTAGCCCACCTGGCAGGGGTTCCAGTGCTCGCACACCTCGCGGTCCGGGTCCAACTCCGACACAAACTTGTACGTCTGCGGGGAAGGGAACATTATGGTTTACGTGATATCTTAGGTGAACATGAGCTGTCATCTCACCTGATGCTTGGCATTGACACTAGTGACAGCTTATATCACCTAAGTTTTCACGGTGAGATTCTTACAGAATACCCCTGCAGATGTAGGTAAGAAGCACCAACAAAACTGAAAAGCAAATATTTGCCTATCATTGTTGTAAGAGGGTGCGTGAAAGGAGACTCCCCGAGTGACGTACCCTCCTACCTTTTGTCACGTCCGGCACCACCTGGGCAATCGACCTCTCTCGATTTGCTGATCCTTTCACCAAGGCACCATTGGCATATCCTGAGAATCCGGTTAGCTCCTAAAAGCATGTGATGACCTGTATGATTTCGATGCCTTTTCGGAAGAGACTGATAATTCAGTAACCTCAAACTAATCCAACACTAAAAATGTGGTGCATAAATAGTATATAAGGTCCCATTAAAATAGATGGACAAACTTTTAGAAATCATTCAGACCACCAAAATAAGGACGATGGTAAAAAAATATATTTAATAAGAAAAACGCATAGATACAAGAAAAATAATCAGCTAATGAAAATACACTATTGTGCCAGCAATGTATTATTTTAGGTCAAAATAAAATCACTTTATTCAGTGTTTTTTTTTTTTGCTTGGATATCTTTAGGTAGACGAATTGAGCGCTGTGTTAAAATTTGTCTATCTATTTTAATGGGATCTTGTATATGCTTAGAACAGGTTCAAAATGAACCTTTACACAATAATAGGTACTCACTCTGTCAGGATAGTACCGATAGTGCACCACCACGTCGTCCGTGTCCTCGAGCGCGCACTTCTGGGTGGTGTAGTTCAGTGGCGTACGCTCGGCTGGCGCGCAGCCAATCACGCTGGTGCCGTTCCGCGGTAAGTCGGGACCCTCGATCCTGTGCCCTGAACAACGGTCAATACAAGTTAAAGCAATCATTATATCAGTGTTTGGACACCTCATGGTGCGTCGTGGGTTGGCCCCCAATGTGGACTGCCGACTTAGAGACGGTCGCGGGAATCCGCTGGATGCGAACAGAGCTTGACCTCGGGTCGTTGTGGCGACGTTTGTAATTGGATTTGGTTCAAAGTTGACTTCCAAGCAGAAAGAACAAGGTAGCAAGCAAAAATACTGGAGGTGTCACGGGACACCCAGTTGGAACGAAGTACATTTCGCTTTTGAACACTTGGCGTTTGAGAGTCAAACCAAAATATAATAGAAAGAAACAGAGGTAGAGAGAAAGTTGAATGGATAAGCGTATCTAACGCTTTTTTTTTACGTGACGATTTCTACCAGTCAATTCCTACCGCGCAAGCCGCGTAAAGTTGCCATCGTTCCAAAAAATGACAAAAGACAACTAAATATAAACTTACGGTTGCAAAAGAAGTACTTATTGTCTGCCACATAGAGCTCCCTATCCTCCGCGGAGAGGCAGGACTCGAACATGATGGGCGTGGGGTCCACGCTGTCATCGCACATGATGGCGCCAGAGCCGTCAGGCTCCCGCGGCGCGCGGTTGGTGGGGCAGCGGTACATCAGACCTGCGACAGCGAACAGACACGTTTTAACATCATTTTAATCAGAAGGCGAATCAAGCGACATAAGGGTAGTTCTTCGAGGTCCCTCAAAACGCAGTCACACGGTCTTAATTCGTAACCTATTAAACATTCAGTCTTAGGACCAAATACAGATTAATCTTTATTTATATGTGTACATAATTTAAACATTAAACATCTAAAATTATTTCTAATGTTTATTTAAAAAAATATCTAATGTCGAAAACGGGAGCAAAATCGGTGTTCTTCGCGCGTCACACTCTGTTCGCGCTCACGGTAAACTTTGATAACTTTTGTTTTCAATTCATAAGCATATAATGTAATATATCTAATTAATTGTATTTAACTATGCATCATAATTATCAAAGAATATTAATTTTATCTCTTAAGTAACAATAGTTAATAAGCTTTATGTCTCTGTCACACGATTTTGTTAGTTTCGAAAGCGCGCAACAAAACTGCACGTATCTTCCAAGAGCGCCAACTTGTCGCTACACATTTTAGCTGCGCAGACGCTCAGTAGTATCCCGGCGTCAGTGGGCGAGACACGTACGTTCATCGCTTCTAAACAAAAAAAATACGAGGCGAGTTATTCTTTGAATATTTTCAAGTAGCCTTGGTCTAGAAACTTTCATGCGCATATTTTGAAGGATAATGCTTATAATTTTCCAAGTCATTTTGTATTAAGAAATAAGATAGATCTTCGAGATTATTCTCAAGTACTTTGTTTGTTTATTTACCTATAAGTTTAATCGTAATTCTCAAAAATGTGAAATTTTCATAACTTTCGTGGCACAACTTTCGTGGTAATTTGTCCACGAAAGTTAGCTAGGGCACCTCGAAAGTTATATATCTCCATTGAATGATAAATTTAGATTACTTGTGACGCTGCAGATGCTATCGTGAAGCTCAAAAAAGGTGTCTTTAATAGCCAATTTTTTAATCACGTCTAAATTGTCTATGGATTATCTTAATTTGACAGGACTAAACTAATATTTATCTTCTGTCCTTTTCATAATGAAATAGAAAGAAAAAGATGCCTGAACTTAAATTTAGTTTAGTTTGTGAACAACAGAATCGGGGCCATTATCTGCCAGCAATAATTAGTAAGTAATAATTATGTTTATGTTGTCTTTCGTAACTTTCATGGGCACAGAAATTTCAAAATAAAATATCTCAGTAGTTTATGCACCGATTTACATAAAATAAAAAAATACGTATTATTTTTACAGCGTCTTAAATGTGGGTACATTTAAATGTAGATTATTAAAAAAAAAAAATTCGCCATGAAAGTTACGCGGAGAATACTTTTTGAAGAACTACCCATAAAGGAGATTTTTTACAAAAAACTAAGATTTGACAGAATGGGTTACATTCAAACTGAATCGTTTGTTTCTGTCACTTAATTACCTTGATTATTACCCCGTGGCCATGAGCTACTAATTTTGCATCACTGTCAAAAGCACAATTATCTTTGTTGTCGTTGTACAGTGCGTGCCACGTAAGAAGAGACTTGACCCCGCCTCCCCCGCCTCTTTCCGCCGCCCCTATGACGTCCGGTCCCGTCCCGCACTCAGACCTCATACCGCTAAAGATACCTAAAATCGTGTTCTGCGCATGTCAGACCACGTGGTGTGTCAAGTCTCTTCTTACGTGGCACGCACTGTACTATAGTGGCTGCAATTGACAAGTCAAAATCACAGTGCTCCTTATAATCGTTACATTACGGTTGATATTGTGTTGCTGCTGTCAAAGGTAAAATAACTGTGAAAGGACTTTACACGCTCAACCGAGAGCGTGTCACGCACGAGTCTCCGCGGCGTGACGCGCGTGTGACAAACGGTAAGGCTATGGTCTCCTATTTTATGCCAAACGTGGCGTCTGATGTTAGCGTCAACGTTTAATTCCGTTCCGATCGACGTCTGAATGCAACGCACAGCGTCGGCGGTCAATACATCCGCAGCAGAGAATGGCGTTTTAGTCGCTGCTCGCGAGCGGTCGCGTAGGTACGGTAGTGGTTTTGCAATCATGGATGTTCTAAAACTTTTAATGGTGGATTTGTTACTGGAAGAAGAGGCACAAGACGACCGTATAAGGAGAAAATTACTTTCAGCGGCGCGTATGTTGGTACTAATCGTACGCGACCGACCGTACGCGACCGACGTCAGCGTAACAGGAATTCAGGCCTAACAAATAGGTATCGCGCTCGCGTGTTGCTTGACGCATTGCCTGAGGCCGAAAACCGGGAGACCACAGAGCATGTAACAGTTTACGAGCAACAGTAACAACTGTCTTGTACCATCGTACATATGTAAGCTGTCACGCTCTATATACCAGGAGACTTTTATGGAATTCAGTTTTGTTTACCAGTCTTACCAAGGGGTATCGTACCTATTACTAAGTAACTGGGTTGTGGAGGTCAGATAGGCAGTCGCTCCATGTAAAACACTGGTATTCAGCTGCATCCGGTTAGACTGGAAGCCGAACCCAACACAGGCTAGGCAGATCATGATGAGAAGCAAGTTTCTCTATCTGAACAGCTGTGCTGCTGGGGAGTTTATTGTTGCGCTACTTCTTCCCAGAATAGAATAGAATACTCTTTATTATGTACACCATATAAATACTAAAGCCAGCCAAAGCCCAGCCCAGCTAAATTACTAGGAAGTGGTGAAGGGCGGGCGTGCGGACTAGGGATGTTACGGAGCTTCGGTTCCGATTTCGAAAAGTCGGAACTTCCGATTAATTTTACACCTCCGATTCCGATTTCGGTTCCGATAATTTTGAATCGGAGTTAGACCGGAGTTCGAAACGCAGCGATACACGTGACTAGAGCGCCTACAAACAAGTTTTCACGTGGCGCCAGGGTAATGTTTATTTATTTTATACACGCTCGCGCTCGAAGTCTCAGTTTATTGTTTTGTTTGTGGATGTTAGAAGAAAGTAGAAGAAAGATGTTTTAAGGAAAGGCCCCTTAACACATCTTTCTTCTACTTCCACCCCGGTTCCGGCTCCGATTTCGGTTCCGAATCCGGTTCCGATTCCGATAAATCAAATTTAAAACCTCCGATTACGGTTCCGGTTCCGGTAAAACGACTTCCGTAACATCTCTAGTGCGGACTGTCTCATGTAATTTTGACGTTCGAAAAGTGCTGATTCTCAGCCTAATTTGAATAAATGACTTTAGTTTTTAAGGTGCCACTAGTCAATATTTTTTCCATACAAATTTCGAGTGAGTATTACTCTACTGTTTGTTTCATAAATCATGCAGTGTGTTTTTCATAAAACTCGATTTTCCGAAGCACTTTACACACACACTTAGCACTTTTTGCGCTTTTTAGCACTTTTTAGCATTTTTATTTGCAATGTGCGTTTTTGTTTGAGCAGAATAAACAAATTTTCTTTCTTTCTTCCTTTTCTTCACTTTTCGAAATTTTTAACGCGCCTTTCAGTTCGGAACGATGTTTCTGTGCGTGAGAACTAGACGTTGTTCGTATAGACTAGCGTGTAACTGCTCATCACTGACACTAGTTCTGCCGGACACGAAGCCAGATGAGACAGCATGCTTTTTGCCAAGGTACATACATCTTTTATGGGGTACTGTGTTAAATGTTATAATAAAATACCTTATGATATATTGCAATTAAATGAAAGAAAATTTAAAACTCACATTAAACGTACACTTTGTAAACAAGCATACTATAAATTAGAAGATTATATCCAAGATAAGAACGCTTGGAAACATGCTGGTCCTGCTCCATAGGACAATCTGGAGCCTAGACAAAATCAAACTGGTTGCTAATTTAATTGTAAATTTATAATTTTTTTTTTACTTTGATTTACATTCTGTAACTACTTTAACTCACACCCTGACTTATTACTTGTAATTTTTTTTTATGAAAATCGTTTACTTTTATCATGTTTATAAATATGTGAGCACCATGTATCTATCTATCTATCATAATTATACCTATAATTAATTTATATTTATGTCATGGTTTCATTTTTAATTATTTTACCTATTGTGGTATAGTAATTTTATTTTAGGTGCATCGTGTTCACATATTATTATTATAATATAACTAATGTATGCAAAATATTGTAAAATATTTTAAAAGAGTATAAACGGTGGAGTTTCTTGCCGATTCTTCTCCATACGAAAACTACCTTTTGGAATGGGGGACTAGAATCAATTCTATTTGTTGTAATTTCTGACATTCAAAAGTGCCTTTTATGTGCCTATTTGGAATAAATGCTTTGACTTTGGCCATGACAACTACTGAGTTAGATCTCGCGACTAGTTTACTCTTAATTTACCCTTCCGTATGATGGCGGGCGGCTTGTTGCGTATCTCGGCGATGGTGACGCCCTTCTCGCCGTTCTGTATGGCCGTCATGACGCGCTTGTACAGCGTGGTGCGCCGCTCCTGCTCCGCGATGATGTACGGCAGCAGCTCCTCCGACAGCACGTCCACCTTCTTCTTCGCTTCGGCGTTCATCTGCGACAAAGTATTGTTGACTGGCATTGCAGGACAACCGAGGAGGCTGCTTGAGCGAGTAATAAATTGAGGCCTCCAGTGTGTGTTTTTTTTTAATACGTAGGTAGTGTTCAACATTGTAGGTGGTACGGAACCCTTCGTGTACGAATCCGAATCGCACTTGGACCGGTTTTCTTTTTTGTATGAAAGTTGAATGCTTACCCGATCAGCGTTCTTGTTGAACTTGATACCCGTGCCGTCCTGAAACGTTATGCAAAACTTTGTTAACCCTTATGTGAGTGACAAATAAAACACCTTTAACAGAGTGACGAGGTACCCGGGTACCTTCATACAGTTTACACGTAATGTAAATATTCAAGATCGGCTTTTGTGTTACACATACTTTGAATATTATTATTTTAGCTAAGCTAAACAGCCGGTCGATTCTGTAAAAATCTCACCGTGAAAACTTAGGTGATGTGAGTTTGTTTTTGCTAGGAATTGACACTATTGACAGCTCACTCCACGCTCACTTCACCTAAGTTTTCACGGTGAGATGGTTACAGAATCGCACTGTAGTTGACAATCTGTGGCGATCAAAGCGGAGGAGAGGTGGAGTACTCAATACATGCCATCAAAACCTGAAAAGTATGGCACAAAAATATTCTGGGCTTGTGATGCAAATAACTCCTACCCCCTAAATGGACAATTATATACAGGAAAGTCAGGTGATGGCATACGTCAAACAAATGTAGGAGAATGCACTGTATTAGATCTCGTGGCTAAATATAAAAACTCAGGGCTGAATGTAACTACGGATAATTTTTTTACGTCGCTTCAATTAGCCCATTCCTTGAATTCGTGGAATATGACACTAGTTGGAACGGTAAGAAAAAATAAACGTTTTCTTCCTGCTAATATGCAAGCACACAAGGAGAGGGCGATTTATTCTTCTAACTTCGCATTTAGCAAAGAAGCAACTGTGTGCTTTTACGTACCTAAATAGAATAAAGCAGTAATAATGTTGTCATCAATGCACATGTCACCAGTTATTGAAAGTAATAAGGAAACTGCCAAGCCAGAAATTATTTTATATTATAATAAAACCAAAAGTGGAGTGGATAACATGGATAAGCTGTTAGCAGAATATACCGTAAAACGCAGAACAAATCGGTGGCCTTTAGCACTTTTTTACAATATCATTGACATTGCAGCTTTGGAAACATATATCATTTACATGGAACATAACCCACAATTGGTCTCGAGTGACAGACTTAGAATGTTTTTGAAATAATTGAGTCTGCATCTGTGTGGTAAAAATATAGAAGAGAGATCAAAAAATTGCATTGTGACTTCAAAATTACATGTGAGATCTGCAATGCAGGACGTGCTTGGCCGAGAACTTGGGCCGTCAATTTCTTCTGGATCTACAACTTCTATAAGTCAGACTATACGAGATTCTAAAGGGCGTGTTGCAGTCGTCGGAAGTACCTATGCAGAGAACTCAAACGCAAGCAAAAAAAAACTCGAAAAGCTTGCACTAACTGCAGAAAATCAATTTGTGATGGACATGCAGTAACTCGTCCAACATGTAACACCAAGCTGTACTAATTCTGTATCAACAAAGATTTGTATTGTTTATAGAAATAAAACACTTTAATAAATGCTTCTTATTAAAATTTTGTATGAAATTATAAATACTTACTTCATAGTTACAAAGAGGTACCCGGGTACCTCGTCACTCAATTATGAGTTTATAATATGTTTTGGTTTCCACAAAACATTGTAAATAGTAGACTTGGTCAATACATTAAAAAATATGTAATTCATAAATAGTTAAGAGCTCTCAGGAAGTCACAGCTACCTACAGGGCGTAAAACATATTTTTTTTAGAATTTGAAAACGCCAAAGGTACCCGGGTACCTCGTCACTCACATAAGGGTTAACACGATACACAAAGGTTAGGTACCTACCTAAGTATTAGTAAAAACCCCGTAAAGGTATCAAACACACGTATCAAACCGGAAAGGGATCGTCACCGTATCAACTCGAGCCGTTCAGTATTCTTTGTATGAAACTTCCTACTGCAACGCATACTAATCGGAATCGTATCATAATCGCCTCGCCTCGGGACAAGCTCACGAATCGCGGTGCGGTGCGTTACGGCTCGCCGTCCCCGCGCTTACGGTTCGTCGTCCCCGCGCTTACGTCTCTCCGTACCCGATCTTACGTCTCTTCGTCCACCGTTGCCCCTCTCACCCCTCCGGCCTGCCTGCTGCACCATCAACCAGCGGTCGGCGAGCCGTAAGCGCGGCGTCGCATAGCCGTAGCCGATTCGACGTATCGGAGCCTCTGATGCGCTTTGGTTACGTGCTTATGTTAGGTTGACGCCTGTTTGACGGCAAGTACGGTACCGATTCCTTTCCGATTTGATACTTTGTGCTATGACCTTTAGGAACGAAATTCCTAAAACTGCGTCCAGATATGTGCTTTTATCCGTACCGTTCCTTCGTTTTGTATCCGCGTCTCGATCCAAGAATGCTAGTTTGGACGCAGCGAACGGTGCATTTGCCCACCAGACACGACACCCGTTTTGTCCGACCATCCTCCCTTTTATGTTATCATGGAAATACCATCGGGCATCGAATACTTACGACTGCCTGTCTCCTGGCGATGTTGGCAAGGTAGCGGCCGCGTCTGGACGCCGGCAGCAGCACGCTACCCGACTGCACCTCGTCGCCCATCTATTGTGAACAGGGGGTTGTTCTGTTAATCACTTAGATTGTTTTACCCGCATATTTATACATATATTGATATAAGCCAAAGCTACTGCTTCGATGCCTTGTCTTCGCTGAGAGTGGTCGCAAAGGCCGAAATTCCGTCACGAGGACTATTACTAAAAAATAAATGGAGTGAACGTGCTTACCGGTGTATAACCGCAATTTGCAAAACCAACATAATGGAAAACAAATAAGAAAATGGACAGTTTGTCCCACATATCTGTGCACAAGTAGTTCCCTCGCTGAACTGAATCTAATCGGAGTTTCACTAACAGGCAATATTTTATTACTTTGTAAAGTAATTGGAAAGCGCCTTAAATTGTGTTCGTTATGACTAATTAATAGTACCAGCGGCCAAGGCCATCTTTAACGTATAGAGGTATGAGAAACAAGGTGTAAAGTTCACTCATACTCTATAGAAAAGGGAGGATCCTCCGACCAGATGGGTGTTGTGTCTGGCGGGCAACTGCCCGATGATTCATGTCGGGCCGTTGTATCTATGCTAGTTGCGCAGTAAACTCTGCTTGCGAGATGCAGGATTTTGCGTGACGTCAGTATGACGCGTTGTTCGCATGTGGCGTTGTAGATACCGCTACAAACGTAATGGAGGCCCTGGGCTCCAGGCCCGTGCCGGACGGCGCCTACGTGTTCCACGCGCGCCTCAAAGAGATGTCAGCTTCAAGTGACGGGGCCCGTAAGGCCTCTGCCTCGAATTTAACGCGGGCAGCGGGGCGGCAGCGGCGGCGGCGCGGGCGGTCACCGTTTGACTGGAGGTGACTGGAGTGCGCCGCTCGTTGCCCGCCCCCGCGCCGCTGTTTTCGAGAACCGGTCCATTTGATTTTACGCATAAGATCCTGCCGCTCCCGCGCCGCCGCCGCCGCCGCCCCGCTGCCCGCAAAATTCGAGGGGCCGAAGCCTGCCGGGTCAGCGGGATTGTCCGAAAGGATTACCGCTGGCCCGGAACATAAAGGGTTAAGGAAGGAACACGGGTGGGTTTTAGTCAGTAAGAGTCTGACACTCTCTTCCGCTCCACCCAGAGCGGGAGGGGTCATTTGATGATTTCCCATCCAAAACAAAAAAAAACGCCCTGGGCTCATAAGGATTTACAGGGCCCCTGTGTAGCTGTAGATAAGAGTAAATAAGCAAAATTCTAAAATATTTCAACAATTATTTTTATTTCTTTACAATCACAATAAATAAATAGACAATTATAATATGGTTCGGAAAAGTAATTCTTAGTGTTTGGCCAGACTGGGGAGCGGGCGCGGGGCGGGCGTGGTGCGGTGCGCGGCGCGGGCTACTCGGCGCGGAGAGGGCGCGGGCAACTCACGCCATAGCTCGTGCATACAAGCGGCCGCAGCGGGCGCGAGGCGCAGCGGGCGCGGGCGACCCGCGTGGTGACCGGGGTTTTCAAACTATGTAGTTCGAGCTTTTTTTATAGTAAAAATAAGTCTTCTTCATCCATATTATATTTTGACAAACACTGGATACGACAACACGCAGAAAGCAGCCGCGCTCCAGTGCGGACAATCAGTCCGCGCGCGTTCTGCACCCGACCCCGCCCCGCACCCGCGCCCGCTCCGCGCCCCAGTCTGGATGGACACTTTGCATTGATGTACAGACGGCACTGCACATCAAGCTAACCGAAACTGTCAAAGTTTTCTCCATCAACTTTGAACCTTATGTTTTAGCGATTAAGTTGAAAATCTATTAAATAAAGGCAGGTTGTAGTAGCTTGATGTGCTGGCATCTGTACTAAAAAAAATATCTCATTCTTCTGTCACGAAATACAAAATATTAGCGTTTAGTTTACACTGTGTATATTTTTCGACTTAATTAAAGCCAATTAGATAATTTATTCAATGTCATTGCCGCATTTGGTCCCATTTTACGTATTTTCATAGTAGGCAAATTTAATTTATTTCAATGTTCAGTTGGAATATAAAATTAAATTATATAAAACCAATAAAATAAACTAGGTAACACTAATCCATACTACATAATATTATAAATTCGAAAGTAATCTGTGTGTCTAGGTAACGGTAACTTACAGATAGACATCTGTTAGTTACCTTTTCACGCCCAAAAGATTTTTTGAGAGCATGCCGGGGCCCCAATCGATCGCGATTTGCGGGGCCCTGGACACTTGCCCAGAGTCCCCAATGGAAATAAGGAGCCTTTCAGCAGCCAGCAGAGCTCATGCGATTAGGAAACTGTTTGTCGTAAGGAACCCCTTATCTGAACATAGTCGGGTCATTAAAAAAAAAAGTTCACATTCGTATTTTTGAGGTATTCCACGGCAATCAGGACAACCCCTGGAAGTACGGTCAAGATACCTACTACCATCATCATCTGCCTAGCCTTTTCCCAACTATGTTGGGGTCGGCTTCCAGTCTAACCGGAAGCAGCTGAATACCAGTATTTTACATGTAGCGACTGATAAGATACCTACTACCAAAATAGTGAAATACTTTCTTCCTCCGAGCATCGGAGAATATCCACTCAAGCCAAGCCAGAGGTGAGGAACAAGACTTCTCCCGGGAGATAGGCTCCGTGAGTTCGCTACTACCCAACAGCTCGCCAGATGCTGCCCTGCGGATTTATATATTTCTCTTGGTTTGGCTCCTCTCCCTAGACCTGTTACGACAGAGTAAAGTCTACCGGCATGTATACCTAGAGTTCCGGAACGACGTCGCGACGTCAACGTAGAGATATGGCGGTTAGGTTATTATTATTTACCATCTCTGATGTTAATAATAGAGCTTTACAATGTCAACCCTCAAACATCACACAATTTTCGGCGTTAAAACTATCCTGAACTGACTGAACTATATTGAGTCCTTATTGAAATATTTGACGAAGAAAACTTTGAAGCATGCAGGAACGTTCATAGCGTACGGCTATAGAGTAACGAGTATCTGCCTATTCCAATCTATTCATGCAAAAGTGAACTTAATTTACATGAATAGCAAATTTTATTTTGAATGAAAGAATTCTTGACGGTTTATCTTGGACAAAAATCATAAAAGTAGTACAGACGCCAGCACATCAAGCTACTACAATCTGTCAAATGTCATTAATAGATTTTCAACTTTATCGCTCAAGCATAAGGTTCAAAGTTGATTGGGAAAATTTGACAGTTTCGGGTAGCTTGATGTGCTGGCGTCTGTACAAAAACTTACTTCATACATACTCGGAACAGGTAATTGGACTAAGTATTTGTCGCCGCTCATAGGGTACGGCGCTAGTACTACGAGCATCTGAAAATACTTAGTTCTACAAAATTACCTCACCTCTTCAACTAAATGTCAAATTCTTGAACAAGTGAGAGCGACATCTGTAGTGAGCAAGTGGCAGTTTTTATAACCATTATTAAAGTTTCAGAACTGTTTAACTAACTAATCTAAAAAAAATAGGTTCTCAATTTGTTGAAATAAATACAGGAAGATTTTTTAGTCACCGTCCAAATTTTGATATATTAATCTTTGGCGAAAATCATTGAATACGTATTTTTTCTTTTAATATCACTCAATACAAAAATATTGATATATCACATCACAAAGTTATCTATAAACAGTTTATGTTTCTGGACACTGCCGCGCCGTGCGTACGCGCTAGGAGAAGTCTCATGGGCCGGCCCGCCCCGCGCGCGCGCCTCGGCCGCCGCAATTCATTGATAACACATAAACACAATAATAAATAAAGTTGCAAATTTTCCCTTCATACTTTCACGGGCTTAGGACCGTCAATAAGCAAAAGGTTTGTGCTATGTTCATTATGATTAGAATGTAATCCTTAATTAATCAATTACAAATAAAGTAAAAATAAATTAGATAAATAAGAACTTTAGACCTTATTAAAACCGTGCCAAAACGTTTTGCTATTAGGCGTATTTAAAAAATTTGAATCAACTTATGTACAAATAATTAAAAATTTAATCAAAATCATCTTAGAACAATCACATTAACAGTACTTTAATAAATGTTCAAAATGCATACCGTTTCTCTCTAAACAGAGTCTTGCACGTTTTTGCACATTATTTTTAATTTTGTTGAGCACTACAGTGTCACTTTTCACTTGGTCGAATGCACGTACAATTTGCTCTTTTAATTGGTCTAGGCTTTGGGCTTCCTCCACATACACTCGTCGTTTTATTTCGCCCCACATAAAAAAGTCACATGGAGTAAGATCTGGTGACCGGGGTGGCCAGGCGACGGGCCCCCCGCGACCGATCCAACGATCACCGTGTTCTATGTTTAAATAATCACGAACGGCGGCGGAGTAATGAGGCGGTGCACCGTCTTGCTGATAATAAAAATCTCGATGGGAGATTACCGGCACGTCATCCATGAAATCAGCAATTACTGTGCGTAACATATCTAGGTACGTGCCCCCGGTCAGCCGTCCCTCAATGAAATATGGCCCCAGTATTCTGTTGCCGACAATTCCAGCCCACACATTTGCGCTAAACCGCACTTGGTGATATGTTTCTCGTATCATGTGTGGGTTTCGAAATGACCACCAATGTTCATTATGCTGATTATACAGCCCCACTCGAGTAAACAAGGCCTCGTCAGTCCACAAAATGTTAGCATCGGGGTGTGCGATCAGCCACTCGCAGAAGGCTCGACGGGGAACGGCGTCTGCGTCGTTCAAAGCCTGTGCCTTTTGAAAATGGTACGGGTGCAACGCAGCAGTATGGAGAAGTTTCCACACGGCATATTGGCTTACGCCGAAGCGCCGCGCTGCATCTCGCGTACTCGATCTAGGGCTCCGTTCAAAGAAATCGAAGATATCTTCTTCGATCTCTACTGCAAGTCTCGGCCTTCCACGTCCTTGAGCGTGTGTAGGAGCTGTAAATTGGCCATGGTCTAATAGCCTCTGATTTGCGGCCAAAATCGTTTGGCGATTAGGAACTGAGGGGTTTATTATCCCTTGATTGCGAAGGCGAGGAATACTTTCTGCTTCGTACAGTCTCTGGGCACCGTTCAAGCTTTCACCACTAAGTATGTAAGATCGCACCATTTCGTAATACTCGCGGTAGGAGTACATTGTAAAAAAATTCACGACAACGCGGGGCGCCGCTGGCGGGATGCGTGGGAACACGGAAGTAAGCGCTTGCGCCGCGAAAGGGTGCGCGGGGCCGACTACCGATAAATGTGTTGCGTAATTGCGTTGCGCAGATGTAGCGGGGTAGGGGTAAGCGGGGTGTGCGCTACCCTTTTCATTGAATGTTTGCGCGGCAAGTGTATTATTATTAACTTTTAGCTTGTGACCACGCAGAGCGGATAATTCTTTCGAGACAATGATTTAATATGAAAATTTTACGTATCGATTTTTTTTCAAAAATGAAGTCAGCGAATGATACCTAATGCCTAGAAAAAATTTGGACGGTGACTAAAAAATCATCCTGTATAAGAAAAGAAAACGGCACGCGAGTTGCTTTTATTTAGTAATTGAATTAGTTTATTAAATAGTTATATTTTACATTAATAAATAGTAGAGTAGATATTTATTTTATGGAAGTGGCAATACCGGCGCGTCTATTGTCAAAATGGTTGTTTATCATTGATATTGATAGTAGCATTCACAATTTTCCGAAAAATAAACAATTTCCAATCAAATGTTACGTAAATTCAGTTGATAATTAACAATGTGTGACGAAAACGAAGCCTACTGTCGCCTGTGCGCCGAACCAACGACAAAAGAAACACTAATATCGCCAGACGAAGATGTAGGAATCAATTCCAAAATAGCTACGAAATTGTTATGGATAAATATCGATGTAAATACCTCAGAAGCTCTTCCAAAAAGCATTTGCTTCTCATGTTTCGACTTACTAGAACGTACATGGTCCTTTTTACACAATGTGAGGACTGCACAGACAAAATTGAACGAGATATTCTTGAAAAAAGATGACAAGGAGAATTCGCGTTCTGATTTCAAAATAGATCCAAGTAATGATGGAATACCTGTAAATGTCGATTGGGAAGAGTTTGAAGACACTAAACGAGACGTAAAACCGGAAATCATTAATGAGGAACTGCAAATAGTGACTGTAGACCCTAATTCTTTGATAGACTTAGCTGCGGCTGCTGTGAAGATTGAACGACTGAGTGCAGACGAAATCCTTCAAAATTCCGATGGTTTTAACACCACCGACAGTGATGCACCTCTGTACATGGCTGTTAAGAAGAAAAAACTCAAAAAGAAAAAGAAATTAAAGTACAATTCTGATTTAGATGCTGAGATTAATGAAAAAGGGTCAGAAAAATTGACTTGGGACGACTATATGTGCCGCTGTGCGGACTGTGACGCTCAATGCAAGAATGTCATGTCTCTACGCTTACATGCCTTACAAATACACACCCGGTGCTGCATATTCAAGTGCTCCGACTGCGGTAAAGTTCTGAATAATTACAAATCGTTCGTCAACCATGTACGTTCACACAAGAAATGGCTCAGATACTGTTGTGAGTTTTGCAACAAACGTTTTACTATGGCATCAGTTTTGAAAAAGCATATAAACACTTGTCACGTCAATGCATACAGAACAATGTGTCAAAACTGTGGTTCAATGTTCGAGAACGAAGAACAATTACAGGATCATATCATAGTTTACACTAAAAACTACAGAAAACGAATGAAATGTGAAACGATAGAATTTGAACTTAAATGTGAACATTGCCAGAAGGAATTTAAATCGCGTAGCAACTTACAGCAACACAAACTCATACACACGGAGCGTAGTAGAGACTTTTCATGTCATGTGTGCGGTAAAATGTTCTTTACCAAAGGTACTTTGAGTACTCACATGATGACGCATGATGACACGAAACCTTTCAAATGTGAGTTCTGTCCAATGGCCTTCCGGGCTCGAGGGAATCTTCAATCCCACTTCAGCCTCCATTCCGGAGCCAAACCATTTGTTTGCGAGCAATGTGGTAAAAGTTTCCGAGTTAAAAGACACTTGAAATCTCATTCCATAGTGCATACAGACTTAATGCCTTACGTATGTGAGTATTGTAACAAAACATTCAGGTTTAAAACCCGTTTGAACTTACATGTTAGACAACATACAGGTGCAAAGCCATATAAATGTGTTTATTGCCAACGGGACTTCACAAATGGGTCTAATTTTAAGAAGCATATGAAGCGCAGACATAATATTGATACATCAAGAAAGCGCTACACTACAAATGTTGTTGAGAACGAACAGAGTTTAGAACACAGTGATGTTGATACAAATCAAACGTAGATAATGTTTTTGGTAATGTTAAAATGTATTTTTTATGTTCAAGCTTGTTTTTAAATATGGGATGAATAGGAATAACAATTCCTTTACTGTTTTATATTGTTATTGTCATACAACTTACCTTCCAACGCTACGTCTTCCGCTGAATGGAGCGGCGACCACGTACCGGAATTCCGGTACGTGGTCGCCGCTCCAGAGCCTTATGAGGGTCGCAGGAATCCGCTGGATGCGAGAAGCACAGAACCGGTCGAAGTGGCGGTGCTTGGGGGAGGCCTATGTCCAGCAGTGTACGACTTTTGGCTGAAATTATGATAAAGATTAACATAAATCATACATTTATGTTCTAGTTTTCTGGTTTGGTCCCATTGCAAAAGTTGTTTGTTATGATGAGAAAAAGGCCCTCTTTCAAGTCTAGGGTATTTAAACTATAACTAAGGTTGTAATACACTCAGCGGGATTGTCCGAAAGGGTTACCGCTGCCCCGGAACATAAAGTGCTAAGGAAGGAACACGGGTGGGCTTTAGTCAGTAAGAGTCTGACACTCCCGCTCCACCCAGAGCGGGAGAGGTCATTTGATGATTTCCCATCCTGAAAAAAAATTCCGCACAACGTTTCAGTCATCGGTCTCGCTTTCAGACTTCCTCTTTTATACTCATTTCTTATTCTATCCATTTGTGTAACACCACACGTCCTTCCCTTCTTAGCATTCTCATCTCAGCTGCATTGTAATGTAATTGGCTTTCATTCTTCTCTTTTGTGGCCCGATATTAATGAATGAATGTGTTGTAGCTTGTGTCTAAGCAATAACAGCCACGCGGGTCGATCCATCAGGTTAAGCTACGCTTGCCGCGGTTGGTCCGTGGATGGGTGACCATCTTTACATACCATGACCCCTCGTGCCTCGAAAAGCACGTTAAGCCGTTAGTGCCGGCGAATCTTTGACAGTCATTACGGGCAGTAGCCCGAAAGTCTGACAACCAGTCTTACCAAGGGTATCGTATTACTCAGTAACTGGGTTGTTGAGGTCAGATAGGCAGTCGCTTCATGTGAAATACTGGTATTCAGCTGCATCCGGTTAGACTGGAAGCCGGCCCCAACATAGTTGGAATAAAGTTAGACAGGCAGATTATTGTTGTCCATATTTGGGTGTGTTCAATTTCCCCTCCAAACGATACGCAAGAATAGGCACAATGATGTAAATGACTCATGTATTTCTGGTACACTGCTTGTTATCATAAATACGTACAGACGCCAGCACATCAAGCTACTACAATCTGTCTTTCTTTAATAGATTTTCAACTTTATCGCTGAAGCCTAAGGCTCAATGTTGATTGGGAAAATTTGACAGTTTCGGGTAGCCTGATGTGCTGGCATCTGTACGATGCGTGCCACGAAAGATGAGACTTGACCCCGCCTCCCCCGCTCTTTCCGCTGCCCCTATGACGTCCGGTCCCGTCCCGCACTCGGACCTCGTACCGCTAAAGATACCTAAAATCGTGCTCTGCGCATGTCAAACCACGTGGTGTGTCAAGTCTCATCTTTCGTGGCACGCATTGTACATACATAAAATCTTGCCTTGAACCTTACATGCTCCTTTTGTTTCGTTTACGTTCATACATCTGCGGGGTACTTGCGTAACACGCTATCAGTTGCAATGGCTTCGGCTTCCATTTTGACAGTTCAACAACATTCATTGCGCTGTTTACGTTGTTGAGCAGATACATTTTTCGAACTTATGAAGCAATGAATTTGCAATATCCTTCAAAATGATTCAGATTGGAATTGATAGTTTGTTACGCAATAAGGGCGCTGCGGTGCGATTCAGTAACCATCTCATCGTGAAAACTTAGGTGAAGTGAGCGTGGAGTGAGCTGTCAATAGTGTCAATTCCTAGCAAAAACAAACTCACTTCACCTAAGTTTTCACGGTGAGATTTTTACAGAATCAACCGGCAGTAGCAATTTGCTATATATACGCACGCCGGTTGCGAGTACCTACTAGGTACGCACCTGAGCTTCCTGAAAGACTTCCAATAAAGTCACTATCAGGGCCGTCTTAACCATATCAGGTGCCGGAGTGCCAAAATCAGCTTGCGCCCCCCTTGCCAACAAAAATAAATTTAACTTAATTTTTGTGTTCCATTTTTAAAGGATTGATTTCCATCAGTTTTTTCTAACGGATTTTTTTTGAGGCGGAGACGTGGATTACAGCGCTGGAGCGTTGCGGTTATAATGAGTGATCAATGATGACCCGATCGGCTTGCGCCCCCTAAGACCCTGCGCCCCCGGGTAAAGACGGCCCTGGTCACTATCTTAAATCGTGCTGAAGTTTATCCTTGAAGTAGTTTGAAGTCTTTCTGAACCTATTATGTGACCTTTGTCCCTGTGTCCACCTTTGCTCAAATCTCTCTTGGTGATGTCCTTCAAGAGCGTCCCCTCCCGGCGTTTCCACTCACATCTGTCTTGTAAATACCTTTCATTAACCATCTCAACATGACCAAACCGTCTAAGCATACTGTTTTAAATTTTTGTCACTACATCTTCTAAACCGCACCATTGCTTTATCAATCACATCCATACTAATATTATAAATGCGAAAGTGTCTGTCTGTAACTTCTTTACGCTTAAACCGCTGAACCGATTTAGATGAAATTTGGTATAGAGATAGTTTGAGTCCCGGGGAAGGACATGGCATAGTTTTATCCCGATATTCCCACGGGGTCGAAACTTATGCGGGTGAAACCGCGGACCGCTGCTAGTCATTCAATAATTTCATGTTTTCATCAATATTATCATTATAAAGCGTTACGATGGCTGGCCGTTTTCCCGCACGGATCAAAATTCGGATTCTCATCTGTGGCCCATACGTAAAAGCCGATCCTGTGGGCCACTGCGCCAACATTGCCTACATTTTACGAAAATCAAATATGTTTTTTGCCCGACTCGAAGTCTAAAAGTAGAGGAATGTTTCATTCAAATGCCATAGTAGTAATATTAAATGATACTTTTTACAACAAACAACTTTCTTGTTAAAATTTGTTCAAATAAACTGTTCTTTTTTATTTCTATTCATTCCATTCCAGCTTGGAGATAAATGTTTATTCATATTGTTATATAATATACAGTGTGTGCCACGTAGGAAGAGACTTGACACACCACGTGGTTTGACATGCGCAGTACCTACACGATTTTAGGTATCTTTAGCGGTATGAGGTCTGAGTGCGGGACGGGACCGGACGTCATAGGGGCAACGGAAAGAGGTGGGGGAGGCGGGGTCAAGTCTCTTCTTACGTGGCACGCACTGTACTATCGCGATGACCTTTGGAGCAATTCTCGTAATTTAAAGCACGTTCACATTCTGATCTCCGTATCAATGTGACAAAAATACCTCGTAATTTCCCTACGTTTTTGACAAGTTTTTGACATTGATCGTCGCTGAGATGAGATTGTAGCTAGATTTTGAACTATTTTTAATTACGGGAACTGGCCTTCTACGGTGCTATTCTGTAAAAATCTCACCGTGAAAACGTAGGTGAAATGAGCGTGGAGTGAGCTGTCAATAGTGTCAATTTCTAGCAAAAACAAACTCGCTTCACCTAAGTTTTCACGGTGAGATTTTTACAGAATCGACCGGCTGTTGTGGTTTCAAATCTGGACATGTACAGACGCCAGCACGTCAAGCTACTACTCTGTCAAATTTCTTTAATAGATTTCAACTTTATCGCTAAAGAATAAAGGTCAAAATTGATTGGGAAAATTTTACAGTTTCGGGTAGCTTGTTGTGCTGGCTTCTGTACTTACGCGTAATAAAATATCAAACTAACGATTTCCAGCAGATCCAGATTCCAGATTCAGATTCAGATTTCATTTTTCCAGATTTTTTTTTTTTTAGCTGACTTCTCATAGTACGAAAAGCCTACACTTACAATGCAAAGTCATGCTATAACTGGAAATGTATAGCTTGATAAATGTCGTCGTGTGTATCAATGTGACTTTTCAATTCTGAGTTTATCTTTACTGACATCAGTGAAGAAAAAACATTGTGAGGAAAATTGGACTTATAATTAATATAGGTCAAAAATCGCCAACCCGTCTTGAGTAAGCGTGGTGATCAATGCTCGTGGCTTCTCAGTATGGGAAAAGGCCTCTGTCAAGCAGTGGATCAATAATACGTTGGTATTGTTATACATATGTATATTACGTAATAGATATTGTTAATAAAAACTTCAGCAATTTAAAAATTCGCGCAATTTATTGTTATTACAAGACCTTGCTGCTTGTTTGTTCGTTAATGTGTTCGCGCCCTTACTGTAAATATTATTTTAATTATTATTATATTAGTTATTATTATTATACTCCTAGGTATACAGTTCTTACGTATGTAAGTAAATAAAGCAATATTTTATTATTCATGTTGGTGGTTTTCATTTTACCTTGAAAAAAAATTGACAGGTCTATCTTAGAGGGATACGCTAAGTAACCCGCGAGATTTAATTTTTCTTACGTTTTCTGCAGTTTGCAGGAATATGATTCGCTAACGTAACTAATATGACTACAGAATAATAATAATAATTAAAATCATCACCGATCATAACCCAGTACTCTAATTGCGTTACACAATCAATCACTAACCAAACCGAACCTTAATTATAAATAGGAGCCTGGGATTCTTGCACGATTGATCTACTGGGGGTAGATTTCAATCGTGCGAGACGAGACGAGACGTAAAAATAACCAGCGTTTTGTGGGTATTCTAACTAACTAATCCTACTAATATTATAAATGTGAAAGTTTGTGTTTGGATGTTTGTTATTCGATCACACACTGAACGGATTTAGATGAAATTTGGCACACAGCTTATAACCAGGATTAACACAGGAGACTTCCCCGGTATTACATTCTCATGTGATAATTTCGGACACCCATAGAGTGCTACCTTTTGCCAGCGGCTTTGGCGCGGTCATAATGTAGCACTCTTACACATCTTTGCCCACCTTCGAGAAATACAGCCGTATCTAAATAACGTTAAGTAACTTTTAGATAATTTTCGCTCTAATAAAACTCCTACGAGTACAATAGTAGAAACGTGACACGACGCCACGGTCTGCAAACTTGTATTGTTGACGTGGCGTCGTGTCGCCACTCTTTTGTCTTGCTGACCGTTTGCCGAGGCTTGTCGGGCACCAGCGGTTGTCGGTTTTGAGGGAAAACGGTGGGTAGGTTAATTCTAATCTTGAATTCAAAAATACCTCAGAAATTATAAATATATATGTCAGATAGAAAATTCACAGGATATCTGTGATTCAATTCTCGCAATTTTAAGAACGTTCAGTCTGTCAAAAATACCTATAATTCCCCTACACCCCCCCTTTTTCCCCCTTTTTCCCTACATTTTTGACATTGATTGTCGCTGAGATAAGATTGCGCGTTGCGACTAGTTTTTAAACATTTTTAACTACGGGAATTGGGCTTCTAATTACCTACCTATTTATTGTTAGTCTTCCTAGGATGGCTAAAAGTACAAACATGTTTGTCCCAAAATTCAGCTACGTCAACTCCGCTTACTGACTCAATTATAAGATCATCAAGTGTACAGGTGACATGCGACGCAGGATGGAGTGGGTCATTGAATGTGGGCAGGTACCGTCTACGCACTTAAGAACCCCCTTCTGTGGGAAATGTCTTAGCTCCGGCTGACTTGACTTCAAAGGCTATTTGGAATTTGGCTAGTCTATTTAGAGACTTCTAAATCAGACACGGTAACCCAGGCAGAAGGCTCTCAGATGGTTTGATTAAATTGTCAGGGAGTTGACACACCACCCGCTATAGATTACATCTTGCTGTGGAACTGTGGAAGCGTTACTATTGTAAGAACTATTGTTAATGTGGTGTTGTCGACTTCTGAGATAGATTAGATATTCGAATATGTCTAATGTCCTTTTAATTCGGTCACGTACAAACTCCCCAGTCTCCGTTAGACCTGAAGGAAACGTTCAAAATGTCGCATTCTCATCTCGCTAATCATTAGGTAATCAATGTCAAAAATGTAGGGAAATTAAAGGTATTTTTGATAGATTGAGATTACGAGAATTATGAGAATTACCCCTCTGATGCTCAGCAATACCGCTTGTGACTACTAGACCAATTAGACAATAATTTCTACTCGTTTATGTTAATTCTGAAAATCGTCATTACTTTTAATTGCATGTCTTGTCAGCCAAGTTACTACAAGCCACACAGAAGTCATTGCCAGCAGATCATCTTGCAACATCGCGTGTGTCAGATAGATAAAATTTAAGCAAACATCTCCTCTCTTACTGTTATTAGCGATATATCAAATCATTAAGCTCTCTCCATCTTGTGACGGACCTACATAAATATAAGCAAAGATTATTTTGTAGACAGGACATAAAAACGTGTGGGGTCGGAGGCCCCCGGCAGAAACGAAGTTCAAAATAAGAATCCAAGATGGCGGTTGAAAATTTAGAAATGTCAAAAAAAAGAAAACGCAGTCGCCATCTTCGATTTTCATTTTGACCTCACTATTTGCTTCAGCACCATGAAAACTATACCTCTCACTGACTCCTTCTTTTTTGTAATAAAAAGTCGCATGGAGGGGGCATAACGCTTTTTCAGTACATGGCGATTTCTCCTAGTTTACCGCAAGCTCCGTTAAAAAACATCGTTCCAATCAGTGGCGGATTTACACTTTTGCCGCCAGTAGGCTATTCAAATGTTGCCGCCCCTACCGACCTCTACAATAATCTCAGATCCTGGATTAATTTTACAATCCAACAATTTGTTTGAAATAAGCACAAGAAATAGTTTTTTGGGTATATTTCTGAGCTAATCAAAGCTCAATCAGGTATAAGGGGGCAAAACAAAATGAGGCCACCTCCCGGTCTTCTGAGTTTATACAGGGTGACTTGTCATTTTTGACGTATTCCTTTTAGGACGTGATAGTGCAGGCGTGGTCGCAGCCCAAAATTTTGGGGGGTCACCCCATGGTGCCCCATTCTTCGGCACCCACGTGCCGAAGAACGCTATTAAAAGATGTATGAACGTAAACGAGGCAATGTGATTATGTACGGATCGTAGCAGGTGTGGTTTCTGCCGACCCTCATTGGAAGAAGGCGTGAGTTTATGTAGGTGTACGTAAACTGTAAACATGAATTCAGCATAAGGGCTCTTACAAACAGGCGCGACACGCGATATAATCGCGCGCAACAGAAAGGCACCGCTCGTTGCGCGACTTGCAGTGCCTTTGTGTCGCGCGCGATTTTATCGCGTGTCTTGCCTTTTTGAAGAAGCCTTAATTATGATTCTAGACCCCCTCTGCTGCCCTATTTCAAAACCTAGAATTTTACAGGAGAGCATACATTAAACATAAAACAGGTCAGCCTGTGAAAAGTATTTAAGTACAAAAATGCTAGTGGTTGTAAAAATGATCTTGATTTCAAAAACCTAGTAAGGTGCATTGACCATTTAAAAACCTAGCAAATCCAGAGACTTACTAGGTTTTGAATTGGTTATTTAAGTGACTTACTAGGTTTTAAAGTGGTCACGCACGATGCTTAAATATATCTGCTTTTATGTGAGTTTAAAACGTTGGTGTTTTTGCATATGGTAGGGACTTACTTAGCCCCAGCGTAGATATTTTTCGTCGGCTATAAAAAAAATATTAGTCGTTCCATAAATTTTAACCGCAGTGTCATAGTTGGTCATAGTTACAATTTGCGCACTGCTTATTTTTTTTCCTGTATAGGTACCTACTACATTGGCGTTACTAGGACAAAAGAGATAATATGCAGGATCGTCGGATATAGTTTTAGTTTTAGATTTTATTCGAGAACATCCATCGGTTTCTTACTAAACTTCAACTATATCCGACGATCCTGCATACTTATCTCTTTTGTTGACTGTACTTATGTAATTTTCTTCACCTTATCCCGTGCTATCAGCGCAGCACCCTGATCGCGTAAGAAAGAAAGAAAAGAAAAGAAAGAAAATTTAAACGTAACACACCTTCATTCACAATCTGAATAATTTTAAAGGATATTGCTAATTCATTGCATCCTATGTCCTTCTTCTGGATGCAATCTATCTCTCTGCCAAATTTGATCGAAATCCCTTCAGTGGTTTAGGCGTGAAAAGGTAATATACAGACAGACAGAGTTACTTTCGAATTTATAATATTATAGTATGGATAACTGTACAATATAGGTACATACTAATGTCTTGTCTACAACATAATATTAGTCTTGGTGAAGTATGTCGCAGTAACGCACGCGATGGCGCGACGCATGCGCAGCCGCAGACGAAGTAACTAGCTTGGGATATATCTGATGGGTTGTCCGAAGATACCTTTGCTTACCTGTAAAATTAAGGAGAGAAAAATCGTGGGATAGGTTAGCGATTTTCAACGTTGATCATAGCACTACAGAGACTAAGTTTTCTCAGGAGGTCTATAATTCAGTGCCGTCCTGTGGTAGCCAATAAGTATACGTTATGATGTTACACAAACTATCCCTACAACCCCATCCCTAGCATTAACTTTCGAGTTACAGGTAAAAAGACGAAAAATCAGAAGAACAAGAAGGTCAACTAGCGGGTTTAATATTCTTAAAAAGTTGTCTCGATGACAATAAAAATTTAAAAAAAAAGTTGTTTTCTTTTAAACGGTTTCTTTGCTAGTTTTTCAAATAAAATGAGCAGTATTTTTTCCAATTCTGTTTTTATTGTAGACTTTTTAACTGACTTCCAAAAAGGAGGAGGTTAGGTATATGTTCGACTTTATATGTTTTTTTTATGTATGTTCACCGATTACTCGAAGACGGCTGGACCCATTCCAAAAATTCTTTTTTTAGGTAGGTAGGTAGGTAGGTACAGACGCCAGCACATCTAGCTACCCGAAACTGTCAAATTTTCCCAATCAACTTTGAACCTTATGCTTTAGCGATAAAGTTGAAAATCTATTCAAGAAATTTGACAGATTGTAGTAGCTTGATGTGCTGGCGTCTGTACCTCTGGAACACAAAATTAAGAAAAAGTTTGTTTATTTTTACGTACTCTAACCGATGAAGTAGGTAATGAACGTAACATTTCAGCTCAACTTTCATCATGCGATGGACCAATTACATAATGAGCAGGTGGATATACCTATATCATCAACCACGAAGCCTGTGCTAAGCCAAAAAAGGATCTTGAACTTATCTACCTATAGGTTTTTAAGGTTTTTGCAGTAATTTTAAGGTAGGCAAGTGGGTATTCGAGCGGGTGATTAAAGATTTACAAGCTTTGAGTTGCGTATTAACTGAAATCTCCAACCTGCTTCATATTTAAAGTCTTCATAATAAAAGTATAACAATCTCAAGATAAATAAATGAATCTTGGCTCGTGCCGCTCCCTCGCAAGTCGCGCCGTGCTCATCAAAGCATGCAGAAAACAAAAGCAACGGAAATATTACTCCAGTCGACGACAAGAATGCCCAGAGGACAGTTTTCTATACAAAATACTTAATTATAATCCTTAAATAATTCAAATAAAACCTCGGCTGTGTGCTTGCTTACCATTGCCTAATAGTAGAATAATTTAAAAACATACCCTGTCAAAAATTACCGCCAAATATTTATACAAATCAAATTAGTAATCTCAAAGTTGTAAATAAAATAAATATTCATGAAAATGTCTAATGTTAATCACATACTGCGTGTACAAGTTAATTAAAAGTTTAAAAACAGTTGTTTTGTTAAATAAGTGTTTGTATTGATGACAGTTAGGAGTTATATTTTTTAAGATGGACGTTGGCAAAGGCGCGGCAGTGCGTCTAATATTTTTTGCTTTCTTCACACGGTATGCGCTATCTCAGGAGTACTTTAGAATGGTAAGTGTACCAATTAAATCCATTTTCAATTTGAATTTCCACTGATTACCAACTTCTTTTATGTAAATTTTATACAGTAATGTTTTTTATCTCGTAAAATCTTCGTTCGAGTGCATTGTAATGCAGAATCTTTAGCTTATGTAACATTGTGTGCGAGACAGCAAAACTTGCAAAAAAAAAAACATTATGTAAGTATAATAATAATATGCTATTGTGTTGTTATAAGATCTTACGAAGTTTTTACTACCATAATAACTAATAGAAACTCGACTGTCGAACGTGAGGTCCAGTGTTCGATCCCTGAGTGAGGAAAACTGAAAATGTGTTTTCTGTGAGGAAGAATCTCAGAATTAAACTAACAATTGCACCATTGTCCTATGTCTTATCCTATCTCTGTTCTCCATCTTTTAGAAATGAGGTTTCTGCTTCATGCATGCGATAACTGCATTCATTAGGTATAGGTTTCCCACATGCGTTGAAATTCCGCATTTATACATCTAAAGTGGTGGTTATTTATTAGGTCCGTACTTATAAAATCGGCGTTTTATATGGAAAAGACAGAAAGTAAAGTAAAAATGTCTTTGCCCATTGTTGTCTATACACTTTCGCCACTTTATGAGCAGTTCATTGATTCTTTTGCTGAAAAAATTGTCGGAGCGAGAATCAATAAAATCTTTGAAGGCGGTTTTGACTGCCTCATCGGAATTTAATTTTCTTCCTTGCAAGAAACTGTCCAAATTCCGCAAAAACTTGGTTATCTGTTGGAGCAAGGTCCGGGGAGTGTGGTGGGTGTCGGAGACATTCCAATAGCAGCCCCTCTTTTAGCGACAGTCTGCAGTTGTGCAATATGTGATCTAGCGTTGTCCTGAAACAGCAGTGAGCTAGAGCAAACGACCAGCCTCGATTGTTTAACAGCTATCTTTTTCATCATGGTTTGTAATTGTTGGCAAAACAGACCTGCTGTAATCGTCTGGCCAGATCTTGGGAAGCTGTAGTGGCTGACATCGGTACTGGTCCACCAGACACTTTCCTTACCTTTTTCTGAGTAAACTTTCGCTTGGGGCAGAATTTGGCCGGTTCTACTGGGTTCAACAAATGTGATGAGCGTTTCCGATTATCGTAAAGGATCCATTTTCGTATTTACCTAATTTTGACCGTTCCTTTTAAGACGAAAAAAGGGCGCGCAACGACGTTGCCAAATCGCTTGCCTATGCGCACGTACATAATTATGTGTATCTTTACACGTTAAATTTGATGTTTTAATTTGGTGCACCCAATTCCATCCTTTAGTAATTGTTCTCTGTTATAGCCACGTTCAAAAGACGTGCTCTCTCTACACAATTACGTATGACAATCTAATCCATGCAGAACTGTGCATGAATGGTATATGCAAAACACTGTTTAGCAAACAGTTAGACACCTTTACCGATAGAACCATAGACGCGTGACGAACGATACTTAGAATTGTATGAATTTTTGTAAGTACACAGTAATTTTCCCTGCGCTGTCAAACTTGTGCAGGAACGAAAATGAGGAAAAAGTTTTGAGTTTGGATGAGGATGGCTACACGAGTAGGGGAAGACCATACTAGAGATGGATGGACTGGGAGAGGGACTAAAGGGAGTGATTACTGAGAGGGCGACTGATTGAGAAGTATGGCAGAAAAAGACATGTTGCATCGACCTCAATTAAATTGGAATAAGGACAGGTGAATGAGGATGACGTCGAAACGACAATGCAGCTCATGGCTTACCTGCCGGGTCAGCGGGATTGTCCAAAAGGGTTACCGCTGGCTCGGAACATAAAGGGCTAAGGAAGGAACACGAGTGGGTTTTAGTCAGTAAGAGTCTGACACTCCCGCTCCACCCAGAGCGGGAGGGGTCATTTGATAATTTCCCATCCTGAAAAAAAAGCTCATGGCTTAAGAGGGGACGGCACTTGCGAGGAATTTAAAAAATATGTATTTAAAGAAACTATTGCCGTCGCCTAACCACAAGTCTGCCCCCGTAGTGTGTGATAGAGACAGCTGCTGCAGCTCAGACAGAAATTATCACAAATATTTTGACGAGATCGACGTTTCGTATTCCCCTTTTTTCTCCTCGAAAACTGAGCCGATATTCCCACTCTATGTGGAGCGGAAGGGAGTGTCAGACTTTTACTGACTAAAACTCACCCGTGTTCCTTCCTTAGCCCTTTATGTTCCGGGCCAGCGGTAATAACCCTTTCGGACAATCCCACTGACTTCGGACAATCCCGCTGACAACCTTAACACATCTTTCTTCTACTTCCGCCCCGGTTCCGGTTCCGATTCCGATCAATCAAATTTAAAACCTCCGATTCTGGTTTCGGTTCCGGTAAAACGACTTCCGTAACAGCTCCAATCCAAAGCACCTGAACATCTGTATACCCAACGAAACCACGCCGTAAAAATGACCCAGTTAGTTTTATTGTATTTAGTCACGCTTATGGCCATACTTACATATACCAGAACGTACCCACGTCGTTATATGTGACATTTTTTTGTCTCACAACCTTCGTGATCCGCACAAGGCATGACCGAAATGACAAATTGGTCGGAAGATGCATAAAAAGTCATTTTGGCCAATTGCTTTTTAGATTAACCTTAAAACAATGTGCTATATGCTTTGATTTTAATTTTTTTCATGCCCTGTGATCTTGTGCTTAAAAAAGGTGGTTATTTCATATGGGTCTCAGTTTTTAAGAAGCACCTTGACTTGGGAAGTTTTGCAGATTAGCGAAAGTAGGTACACGGTAGAAAATTATAGAGATTATACATATCGCATTGTACCTATTTAAATACATTTTATGATAACAAAAACAGGTTACTGAAACGAAAGACAATTTTAAAGACTTTTGAAAGGAGAATGGGCATCTACTATAGGTTTCTGCCCTGAAGCCCCAATAGCCATAAGATATATACCAATGGAAAGAGCTTTTCAAGAAAAACCTTTGCTACAAAAAGATTTTTGCCAATTGTTAGTCAGTTCGGACTTAATAACCTAAATAGGTGATAACTTGAGCACTGAAGTTAAGGAATTCTTGCTGCCCAAAAGCGATGTGTTATACACCAA
The DNA here is from genome assembly GCA_927399505.1 of Luperina testacea. Classification (NCBI taxonomy): domain Eukaryota; kingdom Metazoa; phylum Arthropoda; class Insecta; order Lepidoptera; family Noctuidae; genus Luperina; species Luperina testacea. The sequence goes on from OV656782.1 coordinate 2,160,615, forward strand.
TGGAAAGAGCTTTTTAAGGAGAACCTTTGCTACAAACACGACTTTGCCAATTGTTAGTCAGTTCGGAGTTAATGACCTAAATGGGTGATTACTTGGGCACCGAAGCTTAGGAATGTTCTTGGCGCGCAATAGCCAAAACATATACATCAATGAAAAGAGCTTTTCAAGGAGAACTTTCGTTACTAATACAACTTTTGCCTATTGTTAGTCAGTTTGAAATTAATGACCTAAATAGGCGACTACTTGGACACCGAAGATTAGAAATGACCCATCCCCAGGGTCCTATTCCTTCTTGGTGAGAAAAGTCGTGTTGTTAGCAAAGGTTCCCCTTGAAAAGCTCTTTTCATTGGTGTATATCTTATGGCTATTAGGCACTAAGAATTCCTTAACTTCGGTGCCCAAGCTGTCACCTTTGTAGGTCACTGACTCCGTGCTGTGCTGAAAGGCACCGCAAGTCGCGCAACGAGCGGTGCCTTTGTGCCGCGCGAATGAAAATGATATTTGAACCGTAGATAGGCAGTCGCTCCATGTAAAATACTGGTATTCAGCTGCATCCGGTTAGACTGGAAGCAGACCCCAACACAGTTGGGAAAAGGCTAGGCAGATGATGAGCCTCAAACCCGATCAAAAACAATATTAACAAACTTCCAACAACATAATTTCCGTTAAGGCGAAAGCGCCAGAGTACCCCACGAAATTCAATTTTTTTGACGTTTTTTTTTTCAATTTGCTGGTCAGTATTAAGTTGTACGTTGATTAATATATGATTCGCGGCCGTAACAAATATGTATTTACAGAATTATAATCATTAAAGTCATCAACACAACTCTCTAAGACCAAGTAATCCCACAGAATGACATATTTCATGAAATCTTGACATTTTGGGATTATTTTAACCTAACAAGTTGTATTACTGATTGTAATGATTATGATTCTGTAAATTCATATTTGTTACGGTCGCGAATCGTACTTTGATCAACGTACAACTTAATACTGGCCAGCAAATTGCAAAAAACGTAAGAAAATTTGAATTTCGCGGGCTACCTTATTGACCTCTGAACGATATCACATCCATCACCACGTGGTTTGTTCGACTGACCACTTTCATTGAACCATTGTTTCGGAGTGATAGACAGACGGATGTCCTACTGACAATGGATCACTTTCGATTCTTTTATTAACGTTATGCTACTTCCTCTCATTTCTTGAGTTTGGTTATGCTGGGGCACGCTGGGGCTTATTTTGTGACAAGCTTCTGCTCGCGACTTCGTCCGCGTGAAATTTCTTGTACCCCCGACCCACCCGGTCGCTTCGCTTCATCTGCCCGTGGTGTCAATTCATTTTCTTCATTTTTTTTATTTATATTTTTTACATATACTTTATTGTACACCACAAAAACACAGAACAAAAAAAATCTGTCGACCGACCGACCGACCGAACGACCAGACCGGTCGATCTTTCTAACTTTTTTGGCTTTTTGATCAGCTCCTAAGGGTCATGGCGTGATGTTTAATAGCCCATATTTAGCTTTCTTAAAAATTGGACTATTAAGGGGCTTACATGACCTAAAGCCTAATATAGCCTAGCCTAATATTGTATTGTATATGTTTTATATGGGCCTTGACGCCTGAAATAAATGGATAAATAATAAATAAAGCGCGGTCACTGTCGCTGCATAGAAAAGAAAGAGAAGCGCGATGACATAACGCTGGTAATTTATTGAAAAATATGAAGCAATTCAAAGGCGATACGATTCCGATTAGTGTGCATTGCAGTAGGGAGTTTCATACAAAGAATACTGAACGGCTCGAGTTGATACGGTGACGATCCCTTTCCGAGTTGATACGTGTGCTATAACCTTTATCACAATTTATATTGTTGTCCAAGGCTGTACCTACACGTCGTAAGAGAAAATGTATTTCCCTCCACACAAGGCGTGAGGACACAGCCATTATACCCATAATTCTACAAAGGTAACACAAAGACATTGTGTGACCAGCCCAAGGTCACCTACAATCGCGATGACTGTAACGCTAGCAATTCATCTAATAATGTAAGGATTTCCGCCGATTTAGTAACAATCATCTTGTGCATTATGGTCTCCTTCTGACTAAGATAACAACGTGTGTAACTGTCAGGGTTTTCCGAAGGTCTGGCGGGTGAACCAGAAAGATTCAGCGCTCTTTTTTTTTTTTTTTTTAGGATGGGAAATCAGATTCAGCTGTCTTAGACACTATTTTGTAAATGGGTATTGTTCTTTGATTCTAAAGCGCGAGAGTCATGTTGTTTTGTGAAAATATTTCTACTCTGCACTGCTATTATTTATGTGCAGATGTGACATCAAGCTACCCGAAACTGCCCAATCAACTTTGAACCTTATGCATCAGCGACAAAATTGAAAATCTATTAAAGAAATTTGACAGATTGTAGTAGCTTGATGTGCTGGCGTCTGTACTAGCTTCTGCCCGCGACTTCGTCCGCGTGAAATTTCTTGTTCCCCCGACCCACCCCGTCACATCTCATCGCCTGCCCGCGCTATTACTTCGTTTTTGCTTAGCGTTCTTTCTGACTTTTTTTCTTTTTGCTCGGCTCCTAAGGGTCATAGCGTGATGTTAAATAGCCTATCTATAGCCTTCCACAAGAATTGGGCTATCAAATACAAAAAGATTTTTTCAAAGTCAACTGGTAGTTCCAGAGATTACCCCCTACATACAAACTTACAAACTTTACCTCTTTATAATATTACTCGTAGTATAGATTAAACTCAAACTCAAAGCATTTATCCATACATAATATTATAAAAGATAATATTAGAAAAGAAAGAGAAGCGCGATGACACAACGCTGGTAATTTATTGCAAAATATAAAGCAATTATTTAATTGCAAAAAATCTATTGTTTGGACTAAGAAATGAAAACAGTAGTGTTTTAGTATATTGCTTGTAGAATATTGTGATCACGGAGACTGTCTACTTTTATCATAAATTTTCTATACATTTCTCAATATGTAAGTGAACCGTAATGTTCTTTTTTTTGAGAAATATATGTTTTTAAACCGAAAAGAAATCGGCCAACCAAAGGAACCGAACCCAGTACAGTACCCGGCGATAAATATTGCACATCGACCTTTGGAAAGAGACAATCGGCTAATTTCGGCTTCGTAGAGTTATCTCTGTCGCACGAAATACAAACAGTCCGGTATCTATTAGGAGCTGTTAAAACAATTATGATTTGCTTCTTTTGATAAATATTTTTATTCTTTGTATAAAATACAAAAAAAAGGTAAAGGTCGATATGCAATATTTATCGCCGGGTACTGTACTAGCACACACGTTGTGCTGACAACCACAGCGTAAACGAGGTAGTCACAAAATCAAAATTATATTTTATTTTCAGGGTATGAATACAAATACAGCAGAGGCGTCCCAGTTCCTTCGGGAGTACGACAGAGAAGCTTCTGGAATGTGCTACAGGTAAGTTCAATTCACGAGTTTTTTGTAAAAATGTCCCTGTAATTTTTTTTCTCTTTTTCTGGCATCAAAATACATGCATAAGTAATTATTTAAACTATGCGATAATAATTGTTAAATGTATTGTTTTATTTATTAATGATAATATAGTAAAAATAGAAGTATATACTACACGTATATAGGTATTATATAAAATATACTAATTGAAATAATATTTAAATTTTAAAATTAATGTAAGTAATGTAAATGCACTTAAATTGGAATTTTTTGCAAGAACTGCCTTTAATAATTTATTGTTAATTGTAATTTGTTTTTGCATACCGTTAAAACGGTGAGACATGTAGCACTATGCAATGTTATGAACATCTTTGTAAACACCATGTTTCTGGCAAATAAATATTCTATTCAATAGAATAGAATATTTATTTGCCAGAAACAAGGATGAGGATTAAGGATTCTTATAGAATATATAGAATAGAATACTATTCTATATATTCTTATAGAATATATAGAATAGAATACTATTCTATATATTCTATAAGAATCCTTTAGATCTTCATATCAACTCAGCCTGTTGCAGTCCATTGGTGGACATAGCCTTCTCCCAGGCTGCACCACAACACCATGTCCCTCCGCGTTCCGCTTCCAGTCTGTCCCCAGCGACCTTCATAACGTCGTGGATCCATTTAGCTGGGGGGCGTCCCACACTACGCTTGCCGATACGCGATCTTCACTCCAGGACTCGTCTGCTCCACCGGCCATCGGTCCTTCGACAAACATGGCCAGCCCACTGCCACTTCAGTTTGCTTACTCTGCAAGCTATGGCGGTTAATCCGATTCTTTTCCGGATAACCTCATTTCAAAAAAACTCTGTGCATAGCCCGCTCCATAACGCGCTGAGCGACTTTAAATTTGTGGACCAACCTGACTGCCAGTGTACACGTTTTAGCACCATATGGCATAACGGGCAAGACGCACTGGTTGAAGACCTCGGTCTTCAAACATTGCGGGATAAGTGACGAGAGAAGATCTTCCCTCCCTACAAAAATTAGGCGGCCCTCAGATCACGTGAAGAGTTGACTCCCTCATTTTCTACACATAGTCCCTCAATCTTATTCCAGAGTAACAATGTCCCAATGGAAGTTCGTGACCAACATCACAGAGTACAATCGTCGCCGTATGCTGGAAGAGCTGGCTCTCAGCTCCAAGTTCGAGAGGCTCTCCTGGAGGAAGGCGGCTGCTTATGACTCCTCCAGGCTGTCGGACCCTCAGGGGAGACGGCAGCTGATGAAGATCGTGCAGGCTAGCAGGGCGGCCTTGCCTGATGATAAGTATTCTGAGGTAAGGTATACGTCCTGGAGTTACTTGAAGACCTTTTCAGCAAAATGCTTCCAAGGACCTTCCTTTACTAATGAAACCGTGATGATTAGAATAGTTACGTTTGATAAATCCTAGATGAATGTTAAAGCTCTAGTTTCAAAGTGGCTGGATGCCTGGCCCAGGCGACCTAAAAAGGCCATTTTGGCAGAATCATAAAAGGAAAACATTAAGAAATACAATGGACAGTTAACTGTTAAGTTAATCGTATAAAATTCCATTGGTGAAGGATTTTTCAGTTTTATTGAAGTGAAAACTTCTTTAGCATCGTTGTGATTTGAAAGTTTATGTAACGAAAAAGCGACAGTAAGGTGCAGCGCAGACGACAGACTATCCGTGACGCACTTTTTAGTCTGTGAAAATAGTTCCTATGCAATTATATGCAGTAACACACACGACGCGCAAAAAGTCCGGCGCACAAAAAATCCGTGTAATTCGGGCAGATCGCACCACGCCGCACCGCGCCGCTCGGCACAAAAAGTGTGTGAAAAAAGTGAACGTTTGCTTCAACGCGCGCTAACGCAGACGGGACGGCACGCGATCTATTATCATGGTGCCAGAGGTCGATGTAACGATGTTAATTCAAGAAATACAAAACAGACCAGCAATTTATGATACTTCTAAGGCAGAATATCATGATAGCACGATTGCCATAGCGTCTACGTCCCTACAGCTCTGCCGACAAAATGATCGAAGATGTGCATCGTGTGCGTTGAGTCTGTGAAAAATCCGCGACCGACTTTTTGCGCGCCATGCAGACTTTTTGTGCGCCGCAGACTCGATCGCACAAAAAGTGTGCCGTCTGCGCTGCACCTTAAAAGAGACATACAAGATTTAACGTGGGAGAAAATGAGATATAGGAAGCCATTATACAGCGTTTTTTTTGTTTTTTATTTTATTTTTACAAATGACATGGATGGATGAATGGATGGATGGATGGATCAGAATCAGAATCGGAATCAGAATCAGGATCAGAATCAGGATCAGAATCTGGATCTGTATCAGGATCAGAATCAGGATCAGAATCAGAATCAGAATCAGGATCAGAATCAGGATCAGAATCAGGATAAGAATCTGGATCAGAATCAGGATCAGAATCAGGATTAGAATCAGGATCAGAATCAGGATCCTTGATCTGAATCAGGATCTGAATCAGGATCTGAATCAGGATCTGAATCAGGATCTGAATCAGGATCTGAATCAGGATCTGAATGAGGATCAGAATCAGAATCAGGATCAGAATCAGGATCTGAATCAGGATCTGAATTTGGATCTGAATCAGGATCTGAATCAGGATCAGAAACAGGATCAGAATCTGGATCTGAATCTGGATCTGAATCAGAATCAGGATCAGAATCAGGATCAGAATCAGGATAAGAATCTGGATCAGAATCAGGATCAGAATCAGGATTAGAATCAGGATCAGAATCAGGATCCTTGATCTGAATCAGGATCTGAATCAGGATCTGAATCAGAATCAGGATCAGAATCAGGATCTGAATCAGGATCTGAATCAGGATCTGAATTTGGATCTGAATCAGGATCTGAATCAGGATCAGAAACAGGATCAGAATCTGGATCTGAATCTGGATCTGAATCTGGATCTGAATCTGGATCTGAATCAGGATCTGAATCAGGATCTGAATCAGGATCTGAATCAGGATCAGAATTAGGATCAGAATCAGGATCTGAATGTGGATCTGGATCTGAATCTGAATCAGGTTCAGAATCAGAATCTGGATCAGGATCAGAATCAGGATTCCCAATCAGGATCTGAATCAGGATCGGAATCAGGATCAGAATCAGGATCAGAATCAGGATCAGAATCAGGATCAGAATCTGGATCTCAATCTGGATCTGAATCTGGATCTGAATCTGGATCTCAATCTGGATCTGTCTGGATCTGAATCTGGATCTGAATTTGGATCTGAATCTGGATCTGAATCAGGATCAGAATCAGGATCAGAATCAGGATCTGAATCAAGATCTGTATCAGGATCTGAATCAGGATCTGAATCAGGATCTGAATCAGGATCAGAAACAGGATCAGAATCTGGATCTGAATCCAGATCTGTATCAGGATCTGAATCAGGATCTGAATCAGGATCTGAATCAGGATCAGAAACAGGATCAGAATCTGGATCTGAATCAGGATCTGAATCAGGATCTGAATCAGGATCTGAATCAGGATCAGAATCAGGATCGGAATCAGGATCTGAATCAGAAACTGAATCAGGATCAGAAACAGGATCAGAATCTGGATCAGAATCAGGATCTGAATGTGGATCTGGATCTGAATCTGAATCAGAATCAGGATCAAAAAAAAATGCCCAAGGCATTAAGTCCGCCTTTGTGTACAGTTTTTCTTACCTGTGCATAAAGTTTAATGAATAAATAAATCAGGTTCAGCATCTGAATCTGAATCAGAATCAGGATTCCGAATCAGGATCGGAATCAGGATCAGAATCAGGATCTGAATGTGGATCTGGATCTGAATCTGAATCAGGTTCAGAATCTGAATCAGGATCAGGATCAGAATCAGGATTCCCAATCAGGATCTGAATCAGGATCGGAATCAGGATCAGAATCAGGATCAGAATCAGGATCAGAATCAGGATCAGAATCTGGATCTCAATCTGGATCTGAATCTGGATCTGAATCTGGATCTGAATCTGGATCTGAATCTGGATCTGAATCAGGTTCTGAATCAGGTTCTGAATCAGGTTCTGAATCAGGATCTGAATCAGGTTCTGAATCAGGATCTGAATCAGGATCTGAATCTGGATCTCAATCTGGTTCGGAATCAGGATCTCAATCTGGATCTGAATCTGGATCTCAATCTGGATCTGAATCTGGATCTCAATCTGGATCTGAATCTGGATCTGAATCTGGATCTGAATCAGGATCTGAATCTGAATCTGAATCTGGATCTGAATCTGGATCTGAATCAGGATCTGAATCAGGTTCTGAATCAGGATCTGAATCTGGATCTGAATCAGGATCTGAATCAGGATCAGAATCAGGATCTGAATCAGGATCTGAATCAAGATCTGAATCAGGATCTGAATCAGGATCTGAATCAGGTTCTGAATCAGGATCTGGATCAGATTCTGAATCAGGATCTGAATCAGGTTCTGAATCAGGATCTGAATCAGGTTCTGAATCAGGATCTGAATCAGGATCTGAATCAGGATCAGAAACAGGATCGGAATCTGGATGTGAATCAGGATCAGAATCAGGACCGGTCGATTCTGTAAAAATCTTACCGTGAAAACTTAGGTGATGTGAGTTTGTTTTTGCTAGGAATTGACACTATTGACAGCTCACTCCACGCTCACTTCACCCAAGTTTTCACGGTGAGATGGTTACAGAATCGCACTAATCAGCATCTGAATCAGGATCTGAATCAGGATCTGAATCAGGATCAGAATCAGGATCGGAATCAGGATCTGAATCAGGATCTGAATCAGGATCTGAATCTGAATCAGAATCTGAACCTGAATCTGAATCTGGATCTGGATCTAGATCTGAATTTGGATCTGGATCAGAATCTGGATCAGAATCATCAGGATGTTCTTTAGCATCGTTGTGATTTGAAAGTTTAAGACACGAAAAAGCGACAGTTTTTACATGTTGTTTTGTTGTTTTTTTAGAGACATGTAAATTCATAAGATTTAACATGGGAGAAAATGAGATAGGAAGCATTATACAGTGTTTTTGAAGGTTTCACTTCTACCACGTGTGAATTGCACACATGCTGTTTTTTTTTGTCTGTGTAAAATACCAATCAATCCAATCCAAATCCAATCTCTTTGATTATACCTACGTAGTGCAATGAAAAAAAGAAAAACGCGGACTGTATAATTCATAATTTTATCCTTTTATGATTCTGCCAATGTGGCCTTTTTAGGCCCCCAGTTCTTTACCGAGTAGTTGACAAATCAAAATTCTACAATTTCGTATCACTTTTATTTGTTTACCGAACTGTCCTCCGAGTCCTCATTAGTCCTCATTGATACGTTCTCCTTTGTTCATAAACAATCGACAGATATATCTTCATACGTGGGATAAAATTGACGTCTGATAGATTTTGTATGGAAGAACTGTCAAAAATTCAAAATTATTCCTCGGATAAAATTATCTGGCGTTGGAAAAATCAGCCCTAGCGACTGTTTTTATAATCTGGTTTTTTATATTTCTATGATTTAACCGTGTACATTTTTGACGTTTAACGTCACATACCTTTAATCCTAACTAATATTATAAATGCGAAAGTAAGTTTGTTTTAACCTTTTCACGCCTAAACCACTGAACCGATTATCCTGAAATTTTGCATATACGTTGTCAGGTGTACAGAAACGGACATAGGGTACCTTTCATCCCGAAAAAAAGTGCTGTTGTTCCCGAGGAAAACAACTATAACGTTATTATGATTTTAGATGGCGCCACGGCGCTATCTGTTTTATCATAATAACGTTATAGTTGTTGATTCGAAAGATACGTCTTTCGAATCATGATAGAATTATATTAGAACCTATGACTTACAACTCAATACCACTTTGCCACCACTGCTCCTGCATAAGCTCAATTCTACAAATCCATAAAAAAAAATATTTTCATAACTCATTCCAGCTCCAACAATTAATCTCCGAAATGAAAGAGATCTACAACTCGGCGAAAATCTGTCCCTACGGCCAAAAGCCCTACGACCCTCACATACCAAGGATCCCCTTCAGCAACGAATACCAGGACATGAACCAGGGCTACCAACTGGCAAACCAACCATACCAGCATTACCAACCTTACACAGAATCGACGGAATCTAATTACTGTGATATGCAGTTGGATCCTGAGATATCCAGGATTCTGGCACATTCGAGGATTGAGAGTGAGTTGCTGTATGTATGGAAGAGTTTTCGGGAGCAAACCGGACCGAAATTGAGGAATCGTTTCATGAGATATGTGCAATTGGCTAATCAGGCGGCTGTGGCTACCGGTAAGTACCTACTTTATAAGTTTACCAGCTTCTGCCAACTGCTTCTGCAACTATAAGCGATTCTGATCAAGCGTTTCATACGAATATTAACACTAACTTTATTTCCTACGTATAAGATTCATTTCCGCATGAAACCTACTGTACAATGCGTGCCACGAAAGATGAGACTTGACCCCGCCTCCCCCGCTCTTTCCGCTGCCCCTATGACGTCCGGTCCCGTCCCGCACTCAGACCTCATACCGCTAAAGATACCTAAAATCGTGTTCTGCGCATGTCAAACCACGTGGTGTGTCAAGTCTCATCTTTCGTGGCGCGCATTGTACTAGCACTTTCCTAAACGAGTTTAATCAGAAGGACCTCTCATCTGCCCGCCTTTTCCCAACTATGTTGGAGTCGGCTTCCAGTCTGACCGGATGCTACTGAATATCAGTATTTTACATGGAGCGACTGCCTATCTGACCTTCACAAGCAGTACCGCAGTAACTGGGTAATAGGATATCTCTTGGTAAGACTGGTTGTCAGACTTTCGGGCTACTGACGACCCGTAACGACTGTCAAAGATCCACGAATGACATCCCAGACTAACGGCTTAACGTGCTTTCAAAGGCACGGAGGGGTCTTTCGTATGTAAAGTACTACTAAATACCTCTACATACCCCAGGATACAGAGACGCCGGCGACCAAATGCGAGCAGCATACGAAGACCAGTCCTTCAGAGCCAGCGTTGAAGAGATGTACAATCAAATACAGCCGCTGTACAAGCAGCTGTTCACGTACGTGCGCAGGCGCCTGGTGCAGCGGTACGGGGTGACCAGTGTGCGCTCTGACGGTCCGATACCTGCGCATTTGTTGGGTAAGTCATGGCATCGACAGCCTTCCCCATAAAGGGATCAGCACCGTATCGCCTTTCGCCTCGCCGTCAAACAGGCGTCACCTAACGTAAGCACGTAACCAAAGCGGATCAGCGGTGCTATTCTGTAAAGATCTCACCGTGAAAACTTAGGTGAAGTGAGCGTGGAGTGAGCTTTCAATAGTGTCAATTCCTAGCAAAAACAAACTCACTTCACCTAAGTTTTCCCGGTGAGATTTTTACAGAATCGACCGGCAGAAGCTCCGATACGTCGACTCGGCTACGGCTAGGCGACACCATGCTTACGGCTCGCCCAGCGGTGGTTGATGGTGCAGCAGGCAGGCCTGAAGGGTGAGAGAACCCAAAACTGACTTCGTTTTCTATTTCTGTCACAGCATTGCAGTTTCCCTCCTTAAAAACCAGTCTTCTGTATTATTTTAGTTTTACTCATAGGGCGTTTGTGCACTACAAGGAATTTTACCGTCCGGCAGTCCGATTTTTTACGGTCCCATATGGCACGCCCATAATAAAAAAATAAAATCGGACTGCCGGACAGTAAAATTCCGTGTAGTGCACAAACGCCCATAGGGCGATTGTGCACTACAAGGAATTTTACTGTCCGGCAGTCCATACAAGACAAACGCCCATAGGGCGATTGTGCACTACAAGGAATTTTACTGTCCGGCAGTCCGATTTTATTTTTTTATTATGGGCGTGCCATATGGGACCGTAAAAAATCGGACTGCCGGACGGTAAAATTCCGTGTAGTGCACAAACGCCCATAATCTATTTAAAAAAAATATTGTAGTAGTGGTGGCCTAGTAGATACAGCTGCGATTTACGAGTTGTAGGTCGTAGGTTTGAACCCAGACAGGCGCGTTACTTTGTGTAAATTATTTCATCACCACTGCTCTTAAAACGGTGAAAGAAAACATCGTGAGGAAACCGGCATGTCCTAGAATTAAAAATTCGAAGATATAATCCATACTGTCTATACTAATATTATAAATGCGAAAGTATGTCTGTTTGTTACCTCTTCACGCTTAAACCGTTGAACCGATTTAGATGAAATTTGGTATAGACATATTTTGAGAATCGGGAAAGAACATAGTATAGTTTTTATCCCGATATTCCCACGGGATCGACAATTATGCGGGTGATAACCGCGGGGCGCTGCTAGTACAATATAATATTATGACATATACAATGCGTGCCACGAAAGATGAGACTTGACCCCGCCTCCCCCGCTCTTTCCGCCGCCCCTATGACGTCTGGTCCCGTCCCGCACTCAGACCTCATACCGCTAAAGATACCTAAAATCGTGTACTGCGCAAGTCAAACCACGTGGTGTGTCAAGTCTCATCTTTCGTGGCACGCATTGTACCAACCCGCACTGGGCCCGCGTGGTGGATTACAGCCCACTCCCTCTCAAAGAGAGGAGGCCTGTGTCCCAGCAGTGGGAACATTATTAGGCTGATTGCATTATTTTTACCCGACTGCGCCTGAAGGAGGGTTATGTTTTTTTGACCTTGTCCCCAGGTAACATGTGGGCACAGAACTGGAAGTCGATCATGGACCTCGTGATGCCGTTCCCGCAGTCTCCCAACGTCGACGTCACCGCCGAGATGTTGAGACAAGGGTTCACTCCGCTCAGGTACCTATATATACATAATATCATGCCTGTACCCCGATGAGATGGACAGAAGTGTGTCTCTCTGTATAGTAACTAGAAAGAGTGTTCGTGGAGTATCTTACCCGTTATTCTCCATAGGTACAGACGCCAGCACATCAAGTTACTACAATCGATCAAATTTCTTTAATAGATTTTCAACTTTATCGCAAAATAATAAGGTTCAAAGTCGATTGGGACAATTTGACAGTTTCGGGTAGCTCGAAGTGCTGGCGTCGTACCCTGCGCTTTGGAATGGGCAACTAGTTTCATATTTCTGACTGACCGACCTCTTGACAATTCAAAAGAGCCTGTAAATGGTTTGTTTGTAATAAATGGTTTGAGTTTGACACCTCTGTTTAACGTCCTATCGCTTTTTTCACGCCCAAATTCAGGCTACGGGCCGGTACGGAGAATTTCCCAATGGGAAAACCAAACTCAGCTGAAGCTACCTGAAGCTAGAATTTATTGTACCGTCTGGACAAAGACAGGATATAAAAGGTGAACGTAGTAGAAGCCTATAGCAAAGAAATCTATATTTTTGAAACAAAAAAAAAAAACTAATAAATCGATAAATAATATAAAAAACAGCATGTGTGCAATTCACACGTGGTAAAAGTGAAACCTTCAATCTGAATCTTAAATCTCATGAATTTACATGTCTCTTTTTACTGTCGCTTTTTCGTTTCATAAACTTTCAAATCACAACGATGCTAAAGAACATCCATCCATCCATCCATCCATCCACCCACCCACACCCACACCCACACCCACACCCACACCCACACCCACACCCGCACCCACAACCACACCCACATCCACATCCACAAATTAGTAGCATAGGATTAAATGTGATATCATTTTTAATAATAAAACACAAAAACACTGTATAATGCTTCCTATCTCATTTTCTCCCACGTTAAATCTTATATTATGTCTCTGTTTACTGTCGCTTTTTCGTTTCATAAAATTTCAAGTCACAACGATGCTAAAGAAGTTTTCACTTCAAAAAACAACTTAAAGGGTTTCTCTACGCGCGCGATTTTTTTCCAGAATGTTCCAAATGGCCGAAGAATTCTACACTTCCATGGGCCTGAAGCCAGTCCCTCCCGAGTTCTGGCGCGGCTCCATGTTGGTGCGGCCTGCACAGCGCAGTGTGCAGTGCACAGCCAGCGCCTGGGACCTGTGCAACCGGATCGACTATAGGTAACACTAACAACTATCATAAGCCTACAGCAGTCCACAGTTGGACATCTAGGCTAGATGTCAGACTACTACTACTATTTTAACTGCAACTACTACTACTATTTTAACTGCAACTACTACTACTATTTTAACTGCAACTACTACTACTATTTTAACTGCAACTACTACTACTATTTTAACTGCAACTACTACTACTATTTTAACTGCAACTACTACTACTATTTTAACTGCAACTACTACTACTATTTTAACTGCAACTACTACTACTATTTTAACTGCAACTACTACTACTATTTCAACTGCAACTACTACTACTATTTTAACTGCAACTACTACTACTATTTTAACTGCAACTACTACTACTATTTTAACTGCAACTACTACTACTATTTTAACTGCAACTACTACTACTATTTTAACTGCAACTACTACTACTATTTTAACTGCAACTACTACTACTATTTTAACTGCAACTACTACTACTATTTTAACTGCAACTACTACTACTATTTTAACTGCAACTACTACTACTATTTTAACTGCAACTACTACTACTATTTTAACTGCAACTACTACTACTATTTTAACTGCAACTACTACTACTATTTCAACTGCAACTACTACTACTATTTTAACTGCAACTACTACTACTATTTTAACTGCAACTACTACTACTATTTTAACTGCAACTACTACTACTATTTTAACTGCAACTACTATTTTAACTACAACTACTACTACTATTTTATAATAAAATACGCACCGATAGTCGTACTTGAATAAAGGCGAGTGCGTTACTAGCAAGCAGTTGTTACTCGTCTATCCTCGTACTTACAATTGACGACGAGTACCCACGCGAAGTAAAAGTAAAAATGTCCGGTTTGGTTTTTGGTCTTTTATCAGTGTTTGATCACAATGTACAATCTTGGGAGACCTACAAGTGCCGCATTAAACAATGGTATGTGGCTAAAGACATCACCGGGACGAGCGATCCTACAGTAACAAAGCGACGAGCTATCTTGCTTGCTATATTATAAAGCTGAAGAGTTTGTTTGTTTGGTTGAACGTGCTGATCTCAGGAACTACTGGTTCGAATCGAAAAATTCTTATTGCGTTGGATAGTCCATTCATCGAGGAAGGCTCTAGGCTGTAGAGCATCACGCTACGACCAATAGGAGCGGAGCATCAATGGAAAATGTTGCAAAAACGGGAAAAATATCTGATAAATGCCATCCCATTTAAGTGTTTGGATGTTTGTTACTCAATCACGCGTAAACCGTTAAACAGATTTGGATGAAAATTGGCACATAGATAGACCATTTCCTGGATTAACACATAGGATACTTTTTATCCCGATATTCCCATTGGATCGAAACTGACGCGGGTGAAACCGCGGAGCGCTGCTAGTATTAACGTATTAACGTATAATCTTGTGGAGCACAACTTGACGTGCTTATTTACTGCATTTTCATTCTAAAATAAAAGAAATAACCAAACAAACGATGAGAGCGCCACTGCACGGTCGGCATTTGGTCGGCGCCCTCGTAATATTTCTTGAAATAGTCTTTCAATATGATTATCTGAACTGAGAGTTGTACCTATTGATGATTTTTTAAAGAAAATTTGACTTACCCCGGCTACCTAGCGCATCCCTCTTAAAAATATAGCTATTTATGATTCTATAAATCTTTTCTTCAGAATCAAACAATGTACAGAAGTGACAATGCAAGACCTGGTGTCCACCCACCACGAGATGGCGCACGTGCAGTACTACCTGCAGTACTCCGAGCAACCGCAGCTGTTCAGGGACGGCGCGAACCCTGGTGAGTCTTGAAAGAAAGAAAATACATTTATTTAGCACAGACTAAGAGACACACAATACACCAGATAGTTAGATAATAGTCGTACGGTCAGCATCAAAAGTCGATTAACACTTCAGTTTTTTTAATCTCAGTTATTGAGCAAAATATTTATTCAAAATTGCAGCAGAAGTACGATGCAATTTTCAACAAATATTTTGCTCAATAACTGAGATTAAAAAAAACTGAAGTGTTAATATTTTGCTCAATAGCTAAGATTTAAAATAACTGAAGTATTAATCGACTTTTGATGCTGACCGTACATCAGATAAAAACTAAGATAAAAATAAAAAGTGCAAATTCCGATGTAAGAAATTAGCAGGAAAGTGTGCCTCACGGCTGCGCCAAAAAGGCCCTGGTCCGTCCGCTGCTGGCCATAGGGCTTCCCCAAGGATCGTCAAACCGACCGGGCATGCACTGGAATCCCTGGGACGATATTTTAAGTACTGCTACTTCTACCAGTAACAACTTTCAGAAAGAATCTAACTGTACTTCTATTAAATAAATGTTACTACTTCGTATCGGATATAAATATAAAATAAATTTTTGTTGTGTCGCAGGTTTTTCATAAAATTAGGTTTTTGATGAAAAACCGGAAGATGACACATTTTAAACTCAATTTCATCATAAACCTGTAACAATCCAGATTTTTGATCGAAAACCTGAACTAGTTTGGGTTTATGATAAAGTTCTTGTCAAAATCACGGGTTTGCTTGGTTTTATGACAAATAAATCTATTTAAATGAAACAAATAAAACAATCCATCATCATTTGCAACTTAGTAGAAAGAAACAATTATTTATTTATCAAAATGTTACATCCATGATCCAATCAATATTCTCCTCCTTCAATCAAATTATGAAATGAAATGTTTTTCAATGCCACGTACCTATATTACCTAATCTGATTTTGATAAACCGCGAAATAGTTATTTGTTATACAAGAGTGCAAAGTTGCTTTTTAACCGCGTGCTCAATTTTGATGACCGAGCAAGCGAAGGATTCTAAAATTGAATCACGAGCGCAGAGAGTGATTCAAAAATTAGAATCCTGAGCGTTAGCGAGGGAATCAAAAGAGCACGAGGTGAAAAATCTTTGCACTCGAGTGCAACACGTAACTTTTCATCCCACCTCAGCGAGGAAATGATGAGGCTCTTTTTAAAAATGCCACTAATTTAGGATAGGTGTCTGTATATATGTTCTTTTTACAATTAAAACTAATATACATACAATCATTATGATTTTTTGTCAGATTATTCTACAAGCAACATACTAAAGCACTAGTGTTTTAATTTTTTAGTGCAAACAACAGATTTTTTGTAAAGAGAAAATTGCTTCAAATTTTGCAATAAATGACCAGCGCGCAGCGTTGTGTCATCGCGCTTCTCTTTCTTTTCTATGCAGTCCGACAAAGACCGGGCTTTAAGTCATGTAGTCGCCTTAAGACTACAGGTTATGGGTTAATATGTGAAATTAAAGTGAAATCTGTATTTTTGTTGTCAGCATTCCACGAAGCAGTCGCCAACGCAGCCACTCTGTCAGTTTACAATCTACCTCACCTGCAGAGAGTTGGGCTCTATCAGAACAAGTGAGTTTTTTGTGAAACTCCTTTTATTTATAACATAACAAATAACAGACCTGCTCATTGCGAATTTATATTTTTATTTTGGAAGTTAGTGCCCACGAAAACACGGTTTTGACACGGTTGGAGCAGTGGCTGAGCGATCGACTGCTGCGCTGCGTGTCGCGGGTTCGATTCTCGCACGGAACAAATATTTGTTTTGCCTACAGGTAGTTGTTCCAGGTCTGGCTGTTTGTGTATGTGAATTTAAATGTTTGTAAACGCACCCATGATACAGGAGTAATTCCTAGTGTGGGGCAACGTTTTTAAAAATAAAACAAAACACTATGCTGAAGTTATGCGACCGAAGTTCCGCGGCTGATTTTACGTTCCGACGTATTCGGCTGTTAAGACACGCCATAAGTGCCGAATTTACGCGGCAGAAATTCAGTTGCGCACACGCGGGGCGCGGCCATGCCTGCCTCCCGCTGCTCCCCGCCCCGGATCTTCGGCAATCGAACCGAACTCCGATCGCGTATAATGTGTGCTCTACAGAATACGTTGCCGCCGAATTGCCGCTGAACTTACGCCCGACAGAAGTTCGGCTGTACGCTATAACGTAACGTAATTACGGCATAATGTGTCGTCAGTAATCAAATAGCATTGCAGGCGAAATCATGCCGAACTTCGGTCGCGTAACTTTGGCATAGTGTGTTTAGACGCTTAAAGTGAATAATAAGCGCAAGAGATGCCTAGAGAGGTTTGGAAGGAGGAAAGAAGAGGCGTTTGCGGTTTGCCCAGCTGTGGGATATAACGTAGACTAACACAAAATAAAAACATATACAGGTAGCAAGGACATCGTCGCGCAAACTCTAAGCATAGATTCAGCGCATGATTCTAGATCTCCTAGCGTAGAATATTTTCGTCGGTAATCAGAAAAAACCTGTCAAGTGCGAATCGGTTCATAATGATTCAGATTAGGTGCTGATTAATATTTGTTTCTGCTGTCCAGCTTAAAATTGAAAAAAGTTTCATGAAAAAGCGTTTTTGGTACCTACTTCCTATTTAAGGGCATTACATTGCCCAATGACCTTGAGCATGCTGCCCCGTACTAACTTACGACGAAACGACGAGAGAGAGAGGGACGAGTGCGGGAGTGACATAGTGCTTTTCGCGAAATTTCGGATTTTTATGACAATATTTATTATTTATTTATTTAAACTTTTCGCACAAAAAGGTACAAAGGCGGACTTAATGCCTTAGGCATTCTCTACCAGTCAACCAAGGGTGGTGAAGAGATTGGATGGCAGGTGCTTTGTGTGAGAGGAACAATGATAAAAAAAAAATCTATTAAAACTAGGTACACAAATACATAAATATAGGTTATATACATTTACATACTATTTACTATAATATATACTTATAATATATGTATATATATAATACACAAATTCAAAGGAGAGAGGTGATGAGATGACTACGCTATTTGTTTTGAAAATAACTCTGCAATTTCCGCTTAAATGCATACCGACTGGTGGCCGTCCTGATATCAAGAGGAAGTGCGTTCCAAAGAAGAATGGACTGAATATGAAAGGAAGAATGAACAAAGTCAGAAGTATGAGAAGGACAGAGTAGGAGAAGATTGTTAGAAGAACGCAGATTCTTAGCGTGAGAAGAACAAAGATATTGGAAGTGAGACACGAGATAAGAAGGAGGAGTGGGAGAGTTGAGAAGGGAGAAAAGCGTGGTCAAAGCGCGCAAACTTCTCAATATTAAAAGAAATAAGAGAAAAAAATCAATACACATTGTTAAATACGTCATTAAGTATTTTTTGGAACAAAATTCATGCCGAATTATTGAGCCGTTATAGAGAAAATTTTCAATTTAGGTTGAAAAAGGACCTATTTGTTACGATTTTTTGATAAAATTTGAGTAAGTTTATTAAAATTTTAAACAATACAATGTATTTGTGATGACTTTTACTTTAACATATATTTTTTATATTGAAAACACACAAAAGGATTCATCTACAAACTTCTTTAAACACACGGTATTTTCAGGATTTGAGCGAGGTAATCCCCTTAATTCAAGCTAAACTTGATGTTAGCCCATTCAATTTTTTGGCCAAAATACAAAATATGAACGCAATGCCATGAAACTTAGGATGTTCCAGTATTATTCTGGAGACCCAGGAATTACAGCAGTAGAAAAAGTTGCAGATATATGCAATTGACGCTAAAAACTTAAAACTTAATTTAAAGCTTAAAATGCCAATGCATTCTACAACATTTTTCGACAAATCCTTTTCTGTTCAGGCCGCTCGTTTATGGAATGCATTGCCAGTTCAAATAAAACGCGCGCAATCGTTAGCTGTATTTAAGAGACTCGTGAGTCGTGAAGGAACATTACTTGGTGTTGTGATTTTGTTTTCTTAGCTGCAATTATTATATAGTCATCATTTATTTTCGTTGTTTATATGTATATTTAGTATGTATTTATTTATGTATCTATTATACAGCAGTATATATATACAATCTCTCTATGTATCTATTATAGTATATTATGTTGCACCATTAACAACCCCATTTTTTATATCCACGCATTCACTGTCCATTCTAAGGTTGCCTGGAAGAGATCGCAGAAAGCGATAAGGCCGCCCATTGTATGTTTTGTATTCATAATTGTATTTTTTTGTTATGTATTTTCTGGTGTACAATAAAGTATATATAAATAAATAAAACGATACTTAAAGTCCCTCAGTTTCATAATTATCAATATGCTCTTCCTCCAGGAGTCACGACCCGTACGAGGTGGGCATGAACTTCCTGATGACGATGGCGCTGGAGAAGGTGGCGTACTTACCCTTCGCGTTTATGGTGGACCAGGTAACATTATTTATTTACTTAGTTACAGTGCGTGCCACGTAAGAAGAGACTTGACACACCACGTGGTCTGACATGCGCAGAACACGATTTTAGGTATCTTTAGCGGTATGAGGTCTGAGTGCGAGACGGGACCGGACGTCATAGGGGCGGCGGAAAGAGCGGGGGAGGTGGGGTCAAGTCTCTTCTTACGTGGCACGCACTGTACATGAGTTTATTTACAATGTTCAAACAATAATCTTTTAACATTATAGGCGGATTTTTCCATCACCAGATAACTTTTATTCTTGAAATAAAATCAACGTTTGACAGTTTTTTGTATAAAATAACTGTCAAAATTTCAAAATAATTATTCCTTGAATAAAATGATGATTGAAATATCTATCAGCCCTAAATAAACTAACAAACTGTTCAAATAAAAATATAATATCCTAACCTACTTAAGAGCGCGTATACAGAAAGTGGGCAACGTCGCAAACAGCTGTCAAATATTTCCCTGTTTCGATTAATTTGTCAATATTACTCTATGAAAATAGAAATATGGCTAACCAATGAACTAGAATATTAATAATGAATTGCAATTAAAACACTGAATTTGATGTTGTAACCGTTTTAGGTGTAAAAAAGGCATTTGTAAAGTTTCCAAATACTTTTTTACATCTAAAACTAAATATTCGGTGTTACGATATTAATTATTGCATTTCATAATCAATATTCTAGTTCATTAGTTAGCCATATTTCTTATTTTCATACAGTAATCTTGACAAATTAATCTAAACAGCGAAATATTTGACAGCTATTTGCGACGTTGCCCACTTTCTGTATACACGCTCTAAACTAGGGACTGATTTTTCCAACGCCAGATAATTTTATCCGAGGAATAATTTTGAAATTTTGACAGTTGTTTCATACAAAAACTGTCAAACGTCAATTTTATTCCATGAAAAAAAATTATCTGTCGATTGAAAAATCAGCCCTAAAACAATTAAGTATTAAACCAAAATCATCATCATCAGCTGCCTAGCCTTTTCCTAACTATGTTGGGGTCGGCTTCCAGTCTAACCGGATGCAGCTGAATACCAGTATTTTACATGGAGCGACTGCCTATCTGACCTCCACAACCCAGTTACCGGGTAATACGAAACCCCTTGGTAAGACTGGTTGTTAGACTTTCGGGCTTCTGACGACCCGTAACGATTGTCAAAGATTCACGTACGACCAACAGTTTATCGTGCTTTCCGAGGCACGGAGAGGTCTTGGCATGTTATGATGGTCACCCATCCACGGACGAACAGCGGCAAGCATAGCTTAACTTGTTCGATCGACCCATGCAGCTGTTATTACTTTTTTTTTTACTAGCCTATGCTGTCCCACTGCTGGGCAAAGGCCTCCCCCAAATCCTTCCAGGAACTCTTTTCCCGCGCCACCTCGAACCAGCCCTCGCGGTACGCGTCCAGGTCATCTCGCCATCTCTTTCTGGGCCGGCCTCGGCGGCGCCGTCCATCTTCAGGCACCCATTGTGTGGAGATTTTTGCCCAGCGGTCATCGTGCATACGGCTGATGTGACCCGCCCAATCCCATTTGAGCCTGGCAGCCTTCTTTCCTACATCCAGTATGCCCGTTTTGGAACGCAGCGTGGTGTTCCGAATTCTGTCCTGTCTTTTAACACCCAGAATGCTGCGTTCCATCGCTCTTTGGCAAACTGTTATTACTATCAAACTAAAACACGCTGAGTCGAAAAAGTTCTTCGCATCGCTGTCGACTGGTAATGTACTCAAGAAACAGGCGGCATTGCCACGTTGTATGGCAATGCTTAGCTTCTGGTCAAGGTAAAAGCCAGCCCTTGGATCACGGAAAGTGAATAGCATTTAATCGATTTAAATCCTTTGTTCCCTCCTCGACACGTAAAGTCGGGATGATTTTTTTTCCCGTCTATCCCATGGTGTGGGTTGTCTTTGGATAGGTCGTACGAAAATATTGCGAGTGTTTGAGAACCTTGCTGAGGCGACGATGCGTAGCGAGGGATGTGTGTAAAACTAACCAATACCAACGCTAACTTAGTTCAAGCTATGAAAATGAAGCGATGTTATTGGTTGGTTTCACACACATCTCACGCTACGCATCCTCACTCATCTCTGGTGGAAAACCAGCCTAATCTTTGTTGGAGTCTAGATCGTTTGTTAGAGTCTGTACCTCCCAGCTATATAGTTATTTTTGGACTATGTATGTAAAAATTAATGAAGTTAAAAGGAATACTGTCACAGCAAAACCAACTTACACTTGCAGTTGAAATGTATGGTGAGAACATGTATTTCGCGGGCTGACCTGGCGGTTCCCCCTTTAGTGGATTTTAAGTTGCCCACAAGATCTAACATAGGTAACTTATTTAATTAGTTTTTACTTTTGCAGTGGCGCTGGTCAATATTTGAAGATGGAGTTCAAAACATGAACACAAGATGGTGGCAAATGAAACTTAGATATCAGGTAAAACATTTTTTTATTTCCATTCCAAACTACTGTAGCGGCATCTACATCGCCACATGGGAACTACGCATCATGCCGACGTCACGCAAAATCCTGCATCGCGCAAGAAGAGTTTACCGCGCGACTAGCATATTGTTACGAGTAGACTAGCATAAATTGGTACGGCAGTTTTTTTGCCGATTTTTTTGGCATCATGAATGAAACCAAAAAAAATGGACACTTTAATCAACACCACTAATAACAACTTAAACACACTAGTTATGAAACACAATTAATTGCACTACTAATCGCTCTAAGTCGGACTTGAAGATCGCTTTCGATGTTATCGCTTGTATCGCTTATCCAATACTATGTGTCTCGCTGAGATCGCGACGCCCCCGTAAGGGGGCGTGGCGAGCGGTACCGGGGCTTGGCCCCCCGGCCGCAAAATGCCATATGGTGGCCCGTAACCACGGGCCCCTACTATGTGTCTCGCGGCCCACAACGGCCTTATATGTATAGTACCACAGAGCTACTATATAAACATCTAGAATGTTCGAGTACATACCGGTCCCGACTGACCCGATGTCGATAGTTCTCGGAATTTCTAGGATCTTGACCCTACTAGTTCTGCTACCCGATACTAGATGGCGCTAGTGGTAACTAATGTCACCATGTACCAGGCATCAATTGTGGCGCGTAACAATATATACTACTACCTGGCATCAATCGTCGGGCAGTTGCCCGCCAGACACGACACCCATCTGGTCGGGGGATCCTACCTTTTCTATAGAGTATGAGTGAACTTTACACCCTGTTCCTCATACCTCTATACTGGGTAATACAATACCCCCTGGTAAGACTGGTTGTCAGACTTTCGGGCTTCTGACTACCCGAAACGACTGTCAAAGATCCGAATGACAGCCGGGACCAACGGCTTAACGTGCTTTCCGAGGCACGGAGGTTTGTGAGAGCCGTGCGGTTGTTATTACTTAACCACGAGCTTAGAATTAGAATGTCCTAAGTAATTTGGACGTTCAAAAAGTACTGCTTCTCGGCCTAATCACTACATAGTATAAAACAAAGTCGCTTTCTCTGTCCCTATGTCCCTATGTCCCTATGTCCCTTTGTATGCTTAAATCTTTGAAACTACGCAACGGATTTTGATGCGGTTTTTTTTAATAGATAGAGTGATTCAAGAGGAAGGTTTATATGTATAATAATAATAATGTTTCCGTGCGAAGCCGGGGCGGGTCGCTAGTTATTAATAAATGGCTTTTGATTTTGATCTCTGGACCCTGTGTAATACTTTTATTCGAACATAAAAAAAAAAACAAAAAAAAAAATAATAATAAATAAAATAATAATAATAATAAATATTAGAACATAAAATATATATAACGGAGAAGGTATAGTGTGTCTCGTTATTATCAGCCATATTTAACTACTGTGGGCGTACAGTGGGTATGTGTTGGTTATTGCGCAATAGAAAAACCGTTTGCAGTTCAAATAAGATTATAATTTCACGAACAATTTAGTCACACTAGCAAATTACACACTGTAGGTACACGAACACGACACAACCAGATACGGAACGCCGGACAGTTTCTGAGCACATGCTGTCCGTACGATGTCCAATCTCCAAGTCCTAAGTCCAAAGTGAGCCCCACATCGTTCTGTCGAGCTGTTTTCTAACCCCCACGGACTCAGGCTAGACTCTGTCAAGCGCCACCAGGTGGCGCTAGCGTTCCGAGTAGTCCGGATGCGACATATAAAAAATAGTAGCCCACCGGTATCGAGGTCAAAATAAAAAAGTGTGTTATTATTACGTTCCAGAGTAGCGGTGGCCCAGTTGTGATGGCCGCGACTTGAGAGTTCTAGGTCGTAGGTTCGAACCGAGTCAGCCGCTTTACTTTGTATAAATGATTTCATCACCACTGCTCTCAAAAATTTGAAGGGAAACATCGTGGGGAAACCGGCATGTCCTAGAAAAATTCGAAGACATGTCACATTTGCCGGTTCAGCGGGATTGTCTGAAAGGGTTACCTACCGCTGGCCCGGAACATAAAGGGCTAAGGAAGGAACACGGGTGGGTTTTAATCAGTAAGAGTCTGACACTCCCTTCCGCTCCATTCAGAGCGGGAGGGGTCATTTGATGATTTCCCATCCTGAAAAAATAAAAAAGACATGTCACATTTACCAACCCGCAGTGGCCCGCGTGGTGGATTACGGCCCACTCCCTCTCACAGAGAGGGGGCCTGTGTCCCACCAGTGATAATATTATATGCTGATTATTAGTTTTAATGTTCCAGGGTGTGATACCTCCCGTCGCTAGACACGAAGGTGACTTCGACCCTGGCTCCAAATACCATATCATTTCTGATCAGGTTAGTAAAACCGGCGAAATGAATTGCTTCTCAAATGGATTACCAACTCAAATTGTCCACATATTCAAATCATAACTGATGAGACTTGATCCCGCCTCCCCCGCTCTTTCCGCCGCCCCTATGACGACCGGTCCCGTCCCGCACTCAGACCTCATACCGCTAAAGATACCTAAAATCGTGTACTGCGCATGTCAGACCACGTGGTGTGTCAAGTCTCATCTTTCGTGGCACGCATTGTACTTAGAGAGCAGACCCCCAGACTCTTCGCATCATCACCATTTGGTTTTCTCATCTAAACTACTATTAGATTAGATTTTTTTTATATGTTTTGTTGTTATGCTTTCACCCTAAAACGGCCAGACGAATTTGGATGAAATTTGGCACGTTAGTAGACACTAGACCATGACCTGGATTATATATATTTTTATCCCAATTTTCCTACGAGAAGGAGATTTATGTAGGTGAAACGAGGTGCCGCTAGTTCGTAATATTAGTAGAAAGTGCTACTTAAAACGGTACTACTTTGATGGACCGATGACCTTGTGAAGGCCGCAGGAATCCGCTGGATGCGAGAAGCACAGAACCGGTCCAAGTGGAGGAGCTTGGGGGAGTCCTATGTCCAGCAGTGGACATCTTTCGACTCAATTAATGATGATTCCCTATCTGTCTATTAGCAGAAATAAAGTTTTTTTTTTTTGTCAAATTCCAGGAGTACATCAAATACTTCTTAGCAACGATCCTAGAGTTCCAGATCTTCGAGCAGCTGTGTTCAGTGTCGGGCCACACCGGACACTTGTACGAGTGTGATATCTACAGGAGCAGGGATGCTGGACGAGTACTAAGGTTAGCTTGTAATTTCGAGTTATATGAACCGGACACTATATGAAAATTCAGAACCCTGACTTAATTTGAATGAGGCTGGCACAGTGGGTCATTACTCAAACTCAAACTCAAAGCATTTATTTCAATTAAACCATTTACAGGCACTTTTGAATTGTCAAGAAGTCGGTCAATCAGAAAATATGAAGCTAGTTGCCCATTCCAAAGCGTAGGTACCTATGGAGAAGAACGGGCAAGAAACTCCATGGACACTCTTTTTAAATTATATTTTACAAAAATATTAGTTACATCATTACTTTTGATATTAAAATTATATAATGTGAGAACGATGTAAAAAATTAAGAAAGACGTACGCGTTAAAAGCGTCCAGAGTACAACAAATAGTACTTAACAAACAACAATCCAAAAATAAAATAATTAAAAATAAGCCGAGGCAGCTAAGTGATGACCAGCCCCAACTGACGGCGCCCGTTCACGAACATGACGCATAGATCAGCACCATTCAGCTCAACCATTTTGAAGGGAGATAAGTGATCCAAAGCATGACATTAAAACATTCAGAGCAACAAGATGTATGCAAGTAATATGGATCTCACGTGACCAACTTTGAACGGGTTTGGTCTTATTACGACAGCTATATATATCGAGTGCATCAAATTATATTACAGAGGTATGAAGAACAGGATGCAAAGTTCACTCATACTCTATAGAAAAGGGAGGATCCTCCGACCAGACGGGTGTTGTATCTGGCGGGCAACTGCCCGATGATTCATGTCGGGCCGTTGTATATATTATGCTAGTTGCGCGGTAAACTCTGCTTGCGAGATGCAGAATTTTACGTGACGTCAGTGTGACGCGTATGACCTTGAAATATCTCGAAAACTATTGAATTTCAGCCATATATACAGGGGGGTTCAATTTTTTGCATCTTGGCCCCCCTATCAGCTCCTAACAGATATACCTCGAATTACAAGTAACCTATATTGAAATATGTAAACATTTGCACGCCGACAATAAAGGCAAAATAAGAGATCAACGTAAAATTAATATCTTTAGAACTTTCTGTATTTTGGATATTATGTTTTCTATTTGCATTGATGCCAGCTATCGATTCATATAGATTTCAGGCACGGCCGCCATTTTGAAAAAAAAAACAAAATGGCGGGCAGTATGCCAAGGACCTTCAAAGACCTTTATTTGATTGTCGTATTGCCGTCTCCACCTGGCGTATTCCCAATACTGCCTGTCGATTCTGTAAAAATATCACCGTGAAAACTTAGGTGAAGTGATTTTGTTTTGCTAGGAATTAACACTATTGACAGCTCACTCCACGCTCACTTCACCTAAGTTTTCACGGTGAGATGGTTACAGAATCGCACTGCAGCGTTGCTATTCTGTAAAAATCTCACCATGAAAACGTAGGAGAAGTGAGCGTGGAGTGAGCTGTCAATAGTGTCAGTTCCTAGCAAAAACAAACTCACTTCACCTAAGTTTTCACGGTGAGATTTTTACAGAATAGCACCGCTGTTCTTTGAAACGTTTTTTGTAGTTCCGACAATATTTTCGTAACTTGTTTTCAGTGAAATAATGCAAGCTGGCTCTTCGAAGCCTGCTTCAGAAATCATCAAATCTATGACCCGAGGGAAGACCAACAGGATATCACCTGAGGCTCTTGTTAAGTAAGTATTGTTAAAGGACATGTCCAGAAATGGTTTTTTATTATTTAATAATTCCAACCAGAGTAAGTTAAATATATTTGGATAGACATCCCTAAAACTAGTCGTTCTAGTTATATCATACATTTTTAAAGACCTCCAATTTTGAGAAAAATCGTTTTTTGTTTTCGTGAGAATTTACATCTAAAACGAACAAACCTTCTAATTTTCTAGAATAATAAAATGAACACACCTAAAAAAAAAGTAAACTTGTCAAAATTGACACAGGAGAACTGTCATTACTGGCAGTGAGCGTCAACGTCAATCAATTTTTGATGTACTTCTTCTTCTCTTCGTTTAAAAAGGAGCATGACGTCGTACGAATGACGCATGGAGCCGGTAGGGATGGCGATCTGACCTCAATTAATCGTTTTATCGGGCGAAAACAATCGATTTTTTAAATCAATTTTTAGCATAGAAAATCAACATTTGTGTTTTCTATTGAGACTATAAGATATATTATTTATTTTCTAAACTTTTTAATGTAAAATCATTAAGAAAATAAATGTCTTGTTTTATACCGAATACTCTTTATATGGTACTTAATTTGTTATTCACGAATTCCCTGAACTAAAAAAATCCCTGATTTTACTGATGAGAAATCGTTTATTAAGGTATCTTTCTTGATTTTCATAAAATGGACTAAACATATTTACATCTAATCTTCTAAGGATCTTTTTCGGCAAGAATCGATAACACTTTGGGCTGGTGACGCCAGCTATGTATGGCTAACTCGATTATTCGAGTTGCGCTCAGATTGAGATGCCGCGATCGAGTTGAATTAGATTGCCACGGTAAATGAAGAAGCGAGTACGTGATTGACGTCTCTGGTTTGGCATGTATTTGAACCTTATTTTATATTTAAATTCTACTGAAATTGTATTTTAAATAATTAAAATAGTCTCAATATACGTTCCCTTGCGAATCTATAAAAAAAAATCGTCGCTAAACAGAGGTGAAAAAACAATAATTCGTTCAATTTCATCCATTTACCAGAGTTCCGTAACTCGAGTTCAACTCGAGTCACATGAATTTCAATCCGAGTAACCTTATCCTGAGTTGGCACATCTCTAACGCCAGTGACAGCTGAAAAATCATGTCAAATATGACATTGTCACAGAGTGACGGAGTATTTATTATGGTTGCCAACTACAAATAACATCAATTATTATTTTATGATTTTTCGCTTAAATGGAGGGGTTTAAAAATATTATTTCAGTAGTTCTGAGTTCCATATTTTTGTCGTATTTATTAGAACCGAGTTTGATGCTGGTTAGATTTTTCTTGGAATAAAAAACCAACGTCCATACAAAAAGCGGACATCTCCTTTAGTCTGCTCCCATTCCCATAGCATTGTATTTTTGTTTCTCAAACTAACTCCAACTGCTGGATATAGACTGTCCCTTTAGCCTTACGAGGTTAGGTAGGTAACAATAACCAGAATACATGGCTTGGCATTATAGAGGTATGAGAAACAGGGTGTAAATTTCACTCAACCTCCATAGAAAAGGGAGAATCCTCCAACCAGACGGGTGTTGTGTCTGGCGGGCAACTGCCCAATGATTCATATCGGGCCGTTGTATATTATGCTAGTTGCGCGGTAAACTTTGCTTGCGAGATGCAGGATTTTGCGTGACGTCAGTATGACGCGATGTTCGCATGTGGCGTTGTAGATACCGCTACAGCTTACTTAGACCCAACTTCTGATTATTATAGGCTTGTTCTACAGTATTCTTAAGAAGCTTTTCCTAACTATTCAGTGGTTGGTTTCCATACCTAGTAATCAGGCATCCACCAAATCCCATTAAAACTTCTGTTTTACGTTTGGTTTTAACCCCATAACAAGTCATATTTTATTATTTATTTTTTTAGTTACCTGAAAATATGGCATAAAGATCTGCAGTCTGACTCCCAGGTTTTGAAAGATTTATGCCTTATTAGCCTTGATCAGTAAATCTGCTGTCACGCTGTCATCTCTCTCTCATCGGTTTTGTTATTTCATCAAAACATGCATCATAAAACTCTCATGACTACAGTTTAAATTGATAAGCTTTCAGAAAACCCCTGATTGTTTTTTTATTTTATTTTATTGCTGATTTGGCCCGCTCTTGACTACAATCACCTGATGGAAAGCGATGGATGAGGTCTGTGATGGTACAGTCAGCAAAAAAAGTCGATGAACACTTCAGTTTTTTAATCTCGGTTATTGAGCAAAAAATTTGTTCAAAATTGCATAGTACTTCTGCTGCAATTTTGAACAAATATTTTGCTCAGTAACTGATAATAAAAAAACTGAAGCGTTAATCGAATTTTGTTGCTGACCGTACAAGCGTGCCCAGAAGATGCCTAAGGCACTGGAACTCCCACGCATCGACGAAACATAGCAGGCTGCTTGATGCCGGACTCCGGTGGGAGGGTGGTCACTAACCAGCCGGGCGTTAGCGCTCCCGCGCAAGGGAAGACTTGGCCAGTCAAATAAGGTGTTGGGTGTGACTGTCCAGGATGCGCCGAACGCTCGGTTCTGTTGAGCAACTGCCGGAACAAACTGCGCTACACGAGGAGGCTTGTTCATGCATACCCAAGTTTTTAAATTATCCTCATTTCTTTTCCCAGATACTTCCGTCCACTAGAACTCTGGCTGCGAGTTCAGAACCGCGACGAGCCCCTCATCGGCTGGAGCTCCAACTACCACGACGTGGCACTGTTCGCGCCACAGAGAGGCTCTTCAGACGCTCTGAAAACGTCCTGTGTGGTGATAGTGATGGGGCTCGTCTTGATGTTGTTATAATTCGTGTAAAGAATATATTCAAATTTTGATAACTTTGTTTTATTTATCTTTCGTTAGACTGACCTTTCAGATTCGTACAAAAAATAAAATTTTTACGTGATGATCTTATCGTGGACGTCCACGATATCGCGGTAAGACAGGGAAGATAAATGTATGGAAAAACATGAAGGCGCTGTTAAATTTCCATCCACGATAACGTCCGTGTACATTTCATAGACGACGTCGTAAAATCTCATCAAAATCTGTTCAGTAGTTTTTGCGTGGAAGAGTAACAAACATCCATCCATCCTCACAAACTTTCGCGTTTATAATATTACTAGCTTCTGCCCACGACTTCGTCCGCGTGAAATTTCTTGTTACTCCGACCCACCCCGTCGCATCGCATCACCTGCCTTCGTTTTTGCTTAGCGTTCTTTCTGACTTTTTTTCTTTTTGCTCGGCTCCTAAAGGTCATAGCGTGATTTTAAATAGCCTATAGCCTTCCTCAAGAATTGGGCTATCAAATGCAAAAAGAATTTTTCAAATCCGACTGGTAGTTCCAGAGATTAGCGCGTTCAACCAAACAAACAAACAAACTCTTCAACTTTATAATATTAGTATAGATTACCTATTAGTAGGATTATTGACGTTAAAAAACGCACAATCGATTTCGAATAGAGTACGCAAAGTAAAGTTTAAATTGTATTCCAAGTTCTGAGTTGAGCTGCACGATTTTTGACAAATACGTGCACTGACTGGACAGGTCCGCTCAATCTATGAGGTAGTTCTTTCCTCAAAAGTCCATTTCACATCAATCTACATGGTCTTCACATGTTCTGACCAAGATTATGTCTCGACTTTAAAAGAGACTGTGCCCTCTGAGTATGTTTCGGCCTTTCTTCTCAGAATAGTCAGATAGGAAAGGCCGGTCGCCGACCTCATCTAGTTTAAAAAAATATGATTGACGTGTAAAAGTGTTTTTACAAGCCTACTTACAAAAAATAAATCATTTATCATTTATTCTCAATTTACTCGCTTTAATCTGAGCCGCTAGGCCACAAAATTCATTATACTTAGATTCCGCGTTGTTGCTTTTGTAAAAGTACTCATTAAAACCATCGCCATTTTGAAACAAACAAAACAACATCACATACCTACGTGCTTAGACCATCTCCAAAATATATTGAACTCATTTGATATTTTCTTTTCACTATATGTTATAATTTAAACCAGAAAGTGTTTGTGGTCAATTGTGGTTAAGTTAGCGTTGTTTTCAACCGACTTCTAGGAGGTTATCAATTCGGATGTTTATATATTTTATTTTATTTTATGTATGTTCGGGCATAACTCCCTCATATATAGACGGATTTGCAATTTTTTTTTGTTCGAACGAGGTTTATTCCGAAATGGTCCCATTTAAATTTCGTAAAGATCTGATGAGGAGTTTCGGAGACAGACAACGGAACTCTTCAATAAATGCCAGCAAATCAACCGCGTTTACTGCTATAGCTTAAGTAGGTATACATTGTTTACGCAATCACACTACATAACATCACGCCTGTACCATTTAAAGGGGTAGGCAGATGTGTTCAATAGCTTCCTGTTACTGATATTCACATAGCAAATAGTGATAAATGAATTTGTTTGGGGTAGGAAGGTACAACTAAAAAGTGAAAAATAAAAACTTTTTTACAAAAAAAACAACCAAGGTACTTCCAAAAAAAAAACACTACAAAGTGAAATAGTAGATTATTAACCAAGGGGATAAAGCAGTGTCTTCTGTCGCGGGTGACGATTTAAATCGCGAGCGTAACGAAGGTCTCGAGGTTTACTCCCGAGCGTAGCGAGGGTGTTAAAAACTTAAATCACGAGCGAAGCGAGGGATTTAAGACGAGTCCTGAGTGTAGCGAGGGATTTAAGTTCACCCAAGACTAAGACAGCTTTATCACCGAGGAAAATACTCTACTTTTCGTACCATTTGCGAAAAAATTAACACAATAATAATATGAGATAAGCATTTATTAAAAATATTGACAAATAAAATAAACTTAACGTTTATGTATTCGAATAAAACAAAAATGCGGCAAATTCCTAGACTAATATTTTTTTGTCGGATAATCGGTCAAGCTCATACGGCCTCGTCGGTTTTCGTAATTTTATTTAATAATCATAACTGCATAATAAATGTGTATTCCTTTTTCAAAAAGATGTATAATGCTTTATATACAAACTCAATGGTGTAAACACAGATGTAGTTCAGTATAAATTTCGGTAAGTATTCCAAATTTAAATCACATTCTCCCCCTAGAGGATGAATGAAATTCAGTACAATTTTCTTTCCCTGTTTTTAACAGATTAAAAATGACTATTGTTATGTTCGCTTTTTGTGGGATAGAATGTCACTTTTTTGAGCAAGTGGTACGAAAAATAACTTTAATTTCGAAAGTCGGTGTCAAAAAACGAAAATACAGAACCAACGACACCGACTTTCGAAATTTAAGTTATTTTTCACTTTGTAGTGTTTGTTTTTGTTTTCACGGTGAGATTTTTACAGAATCGACCGGCAGGAATTGACACTATTGACAGCTCACTCCACGCACGCTTCACCTAAATTTTCACGGTGCGATTTTTACAAAATAGCACCGCTAGCAAAGACAAACTCACTTCACCAAAATCACGGTGAGATTTATACAGAATCGACCGGAAGTAATTAGCATTGTAACAAGAGTACGATTAAGTTATAAGGTAGGTAGGAATCTAAGTGTGTAATTTATTATGCTAAAAACACTTTAGGTCAGAGGGCCGTCTTAAACATATTGGGCGCCGGGGTGCGAAAAACAGTCTGGGGGGAGTAGGCTGCTGTTTTTACAAAAAAAAAAAAATTTGGAGTCCAAATTTTAGGGAGAACCACCAAAGTCAGGTTGTATTTGTCTTGCAATTGACTTAGAGGGTTGTATTGATATATAACCCTCTAAGTTCATATAACCCTATTGATTGATATTTCATGAAATAGTCATTTTGAATTTCAGGGGCTACCCTGGCGCCTCCTAAGACCCTGCGCCCGGGTGCCACGCACCCCTTGCACCCTCGGGTAAAGACGGCCCTGGGTCAGAGCTTCAGGGAAAAGTCCCAACGTTACATTGCGCACTACCGGAAACAGCAAATTTCACACCAAAAACAAAAGTCGTTTCCCTGCAATTATTTTTTAGTTGACGGCTGTCCTGTGTGATGTATCTTTATACATAAATATTTAAGTATATGTCTTTCGCTTTCACAGTCTCTAACTTATTCTAAATAAGTAAGATTAAATCTACAGAAGAAGTATTTCAAGCGTGGAATACAAAAAAAGTAAATTTCACCGAAAATTTGCCTTATTTGAGAATCGTGGTCAGACAAGATGTTTGAATTTAAAATTTAGGCAATAAATTATGTTTATAACTTAAAATCTAGAATAGATTGCACTCTTTCTGTCTGGATTACATACAAAATGTCTTTGTCCGTTTAATGCTAACACAGATTTTGGAGATATAAATAAGTAGCAAATGAGTATGTTTAAGTTTTTTCTAATTTTTATTGAGACAGTATAAGAGACAGTATGACAGTAAAATATTGTTTTACTTTGGTAATTGAATTGCTATAAATGCGTATAGCAATTCAATATCGAAAATTCGTAAGACGGATGGCCGTAGCAGGTACCGCGCGTGTTTTGTTTATAAGACGATTCACAAAATACACACGTAATTGTTCAAGTTTTCACTTCTATCGGCACTCCCGGAGTGCCACTGTTTTTTTTTTAGAAATATAGTATTAGGGCTCTTATATAGCAGGACACTATTATTATAATAGGATTAGCAACCCTAGTCGCTATGTTGTATGTACAGACGCCAGCACATCAAGTTACTACAACCTGTAAAAATTTCTTTAATAGATTTTCAACTTTACCGCTAAAGCATAAGGTTCAAAGTTGATTGGAAAAATTTGACAGTTTCGGGTAGCTTGATGTGCTGGCGTCTGTACAACATTTTGATTTCACTTTTTAATGAGCCCTAATTGTAGAATATGTATCCGTTAATAGGAGTGAAAACTACTTTTACTTTGTGTAAATTATTTCAGCACCACTTCTCTCAAAACGGTGAAGGAAAACATCGTGAGGAAACCAGCGTTTCCTAGAACCAAAAACCGGTCAAGTGCGTGTCAGACCACGCACAATGAAGGGTTCCGCAGTTGGAATGAATTTATCCCAAGAACAATCTTAACATTGTAGTTGAAAAACATGTTCTTCCCATACATTCCAACTGAAAATGTAAGTTTTTACGCACATTATTGAGAGATTTACCATGTTGTTTTAAGACCACAGACTTCTTATAAGTTTCCCTGTAATCTATAGGTATAGAACTATTTGCTGAATTTTTTTCAAAATTTTAGGCTCGGTAGTTTCGGAGATAAGGGGGGAGAATGGTCAATTTTCGTCTATTTTCTTAAATAACTTTAATACAGTTTACTTTAAAATTAAGAAAAAAATATATTTGAAATCTTCACAGTAAGCCCTTCCATTTTACATGTCACACGGTACAGATTGCGAAACTTTTTTTTTTTAATTTTCTATTTGCCCCCCAGAAATGACCCCCATATTTAAAATTCATTTATTAACGTTACACGTCTGTGTTTCGGTCACAGAGATTCACATGTGTACCAAATTTCAACTGGATCGGTCCGTTAAATTCGGAACAAATCGGCTGTGACAGACGAGACGGACGGATAGACAGACACACGAGTGATCCTTTATGGGTTCCGTTTTTTTCCTTTTGAGATACTGAACCCTAAAAAGTCGAACACATGTGACGTCCACCAACCCGCACTGGGCCCGCCTGGTGATTTAGAAAAAAGGAGGTTTGTGTCCCAGTAGAGGCCTCCTCATTATTAAAGGCTGATTATAAGACGTCCATTTTACTTAAGATCTATCCACTCAAACAAATAAACCAGAATTAGAGATCAACATAAATTGGATATTTACAATATACACCTTTCGAAGTAAATATACCTAATCAGTATCACACAGTCGCATTGTCGGAACGCGAGCGAACGCGCGCATTCAAAATTCAAAAAATCCAAAATGGAGTCGCTACCAAAATTATCAATATTTTTTATTTTTTGTTGTAATTTTAACATTTTAAAGGCGGAAGGAAATGGTTTGATGACAGTTTTAGAAGAAAAGTTTCAAGAACAATTAAGCGATTGTAGTAATTATGTAGTAAAATGGTTAGAAGATTTTAATGATAGACATTTAGGGACCAGTAAGTTGGGGAGGATACTCCATTACGAGGATTTGAAACCTAAGTTTGGTGTGGAGTCTTCAAGACGTGAGTATTTTCCTTTCACTAAACCTACGAATGATGTGGTGTACTTCTTTGGTTTAATTCCATATAGATCTATATTTCTGTTATATTATATTCTACCTAAGTATTTAGAGGGGTCAAATTAAATTAGCTTGCGAAACTCTGCAGGGTGATGAGATTTAATGTTTTTTTTTTTTTGGGTTCAGCGACCGCTGTAGGGTTTGAGGGGCATCCATTAATTACGTGAGGCGTTTAGGGGGGAGGGTGTCAAGTCGATTCTCACCCAATCTCACGTGGGGGAGATGGGGTTCCTGGCAAGTATCACGTAATTTTTTTTACCGTAAGAAACTGGGTTGAATACAGCAAAACGTGTTTCTCTATTAAAATATGACTAAATTCTACATAATAATATTTATCGCGGTCATAGATATATTAAAGGAGATATGACCGGTAGTTGTGGTAAATCCAACTCAATGAAGCATAAATTTAACGTATTTACACTGAAAAAAAAGTGAGCCGTCACGGGACGCCTGGCAGATGTGAAACATTGCGCATGGCGACGCGTCGCCACACAGTACACAAGACTGTGACTGTATACACCATCAAATAGCGTGGCGACGCGTCGCCACGGCATGCGTCGCCACGCCAGAAATTTGTTTTACGTGCGGCTATAGATGTTTCACATCAATACGCATTTTGAACAATCTCACGTGAGATTAGAGTGAAGGGGGAGGGGCTCGAGCCAAATCTCACGATATCTCACTAAGGGGGGAGGGGGGGTCCAAAAATCGCCAAAATCACCTCACGTACTTAATGGACCCCCTTGTTACTTTAAGTATGAGTTAAGAAAATCTGTTTTCTTTCATTTTGTGGTGTTGACATATCGTTATCCATCATGTCTGTGAAGTTAACACAACAAAAAGCTAATTTTTAAACTGATATTTCAAGTGACTAACGCTAACTGTGCGGTCACCCAACAAAAATAATCGTCAAATTAATTTATTTTTTTCTTTTGATCACGTTGTTCTTCTAAACTCCGCAACGGAATTTGACGCGGTTTTCACCATTATTTAGATGTTTTATTCCGCAAGGTTTGTGTAAAATACATTATCTTATATTAAACTTACATCAATAATAACGGAATCTCAATGTATTGTCAAATCGTACACACCGTGCGAAGCAGCGGTGCTATTCTGTAAAAATGTCACCGTGAAAACTAAGGTGAAGTGAGCGTGGTGTGAGCTGTTAAATAGTGTCAATTCCTAGCAAAAACAAACTCACTTCACCTAAGTCTTCACGGTGAGATTTTTACAGAATCAACCGGCAGGAGCGGGTTGCTAGTTAATGATAAAAGTGTGCAAGTGTGTGTGTATGTGTGTGTGTAAGTGTGTGTGTGATGCTTGACACAAATATTGAAGTTCGACTTGTAGTGCGGTTTAATTGGGCTTGTTGCGGGTTCGTTTCCCGACTGAATCAGGTCCAAAAAATTTTTACCTACCTCTTATTTGACTTCATTTTTAAATAAAAAACCATAAAATAGAATACTCTTTATTATGTACAGTTTACATAATAAAGAGTATTCTATTTTACAACAATTGGTGTACAATGTACACCATTTAAATTACAGTAACTGTAATTTAAATGGTGTACAATGTACACCATTTAAATTACAGTAACTGTAATTTAAATGGTGTACATTGTACACCATTTAAATTACAGTTATATAGAAATTTTACAAGGGGTGACACAATAGGCGGTCTTATCGCTATATATAAGACATACATACATACATAATGCATATTATACTAATCTATATACCAAACCTGAAATCGTTTTTGTGTTTAGGTCCTGTAAGCCCCTTAAGAACTTTCCGTTTGTCGAAATAAAGTTCAAAATACAGTAACTGGCTCGTTGGCTTAGGCTAGGTCTAAGGTTAGAACTCTAGAATAAGACGGAAAGCGAGAAATCATTTATTTGAATTAAGGCTCCTTCAAACAGGCGCGACACGACACGCGACACAAATGCACCGCAAGTCGCACAACGAGCGCGAGCGGTGCCTTTATGTCGCGCGCGATTATATCGCGTGTCGCGCCTGTTTGCAGGAGCCTTTAAACTAATAAGAGGCATTTTTAAATTGTTACCAATTCCAAAGCTTATATAGTAGGTTTCTATGGAGAAGAACGGGCAAGAAACTCCACGGACACTGTTTTAAATCATAATGTGAAGTTAACAGGCCTATAAAGCATTTTCAACAGTAACCTCGGCACTTATTTTAAGATTAACACCTCACTGAGATTAGGGTACCGTAACTAAATTGGTATGATGAACGTAGTTTACAAGGCAAACAATTTGACGGTTTTTTTTTTATTGGGCCCGCATCGCTTTCCATCAGGCGTAATCGAGGTCAAGAACCTCGATTACGCCTGATGGAAAGCGATGGGTGAAGTCTATGATGGAATGAGCGTGCCCAGAAGATGCGTAAGGCACTGGAACTCCTACGCATCGACGAATCAGTAGGCTACTTGACTCTGGACTCGGGTGGCAGGGTGGTCGCAAACCAAGCTGGCGTTAGCCCTACTACCTACTACCAAGGGAAGAATTGGCCAGTCAAATAAGGTGTTGGGTGTAACTGTCCAGGATGCGCCGGGCGCTCGGTTTCGGTCGGAGTTTGATAGATTATAAACTGTCGAAAATTAATACGTTATATTGTAAGCAGTATGGTAGGTAGGTACAGTTCACAATTTATCGACAGTTTACAATCTCGCGAGATAGATCATAAACGGTGTTCACAATCATACAGTGAAATATATTTTGCGCTTTTATAAATTTATTATTATTATTTTTGGGTAGATTATGTGCGGAACCATGTGCCGAAAATCCAACTTCAACTTGACAACTCTCGTTATTTTTCGCATAGTCGACTGGGAAGTTATTGTAGGTTGTTAATAGGTAAATGGGCTAACGAGATTCCAATTTTATAACTTCTTATACGAGGTGTTCTTGGACATAAAATCGGACTTTTAATTAGCTGCAATAAAATGACAGCTTATTTGTTACATAAATGACTGAAATTGGCGTCTTTTTGTTTTTTCGCGGCCATCAACCAAATCTTGTTTTTACAGAATAGTGTAACAAACGAAACTTATTTGACATTCATATCGCTAAACTCAGTCCGAAAATCCTACAAACAAGGGCGACACGCGAAATAATCGCGCACGACACAAAGGCACCACTCGTTGCGCGACTTGCGGTGTCTTTGTGTCGCACACGATTCTATCGCGTGTCGCGCCTGTTTGAAGGAGCAAAGGTCATTTTACTGCAGCCAATTAAAAGTCGGACCATATTATAGTGCCGTGTGTTCCTATAATTTAGATAGATGTTGATTTCAAGTGACTGCGCTAACTGCGGTCGGCGACCCCAGGATTCCACACAAAAATCGTCAATTTATTTTTTATTTTATCATAATTAATATATCTTGAACCGCTTTTGGCAACCCAGCGGACATCCAAATCACCAAGATGAGCGTGGTTTATTTTGTTTTGGTTGATAATTTATTCGACGAAATTTGGTATGGTTTGTGATACATATCTTAAATTTACAAAAGTGCAGTAATGACAGGTCATAATATAAAAACTATTTCATCTTAGTTTTACACCTTTATATAGAACAATAGCTGTTAATTTTAGAAAGGAATTTTCTTGTGTATTCTTAAAACCAGCAGCCTTCGGGTAATAAAATCGTTCTATAACTTTCATGATCGATTTTTATTGATACTTCCCGCTTGAAGATTAAAAGCCTCAATCAATCTCCCGCAGGTATGTCTATCCTTGGCATAGTTTTGTGTGTACTCCTGGCGCCCGAATTTTCACTTCTACTTATTGTTTATTTATGAAAGATCGCTCTTAGCGATAAGACCGCCCATTGTGTCACCCTTTGTACAGCATGTCGATTCTGTAAAAATCTCACCGTGAATACTTGCGTGGAGTGAGCTGTCAGTGTCATCCTACTGATGCTAGGGATTGACCAAGCAAACATTTACAATCATGATCGATTTTAATAATATTTTTTAATGCTAATCCTATTGATATTTTTATATAATTCAAAGCTAGTATTTAAGTGGTCAAAACATTAATATTTTGTGGGGTTTTACTTACAATAAAATTGCAAAACAGAAGCGCAGTCAGAATCTCAACCTTGTTTTTTTTTTCTTTTTTCCCTAGACTAGTAAGTCCTTATATAGCCAGACAGCGCCAGCGCCTAACGCGCTTGCGCGGCGTGAAATATGGCTCATTCCGAATTAAGTCATCATCGCACACAGCGCTCACATAAATAATTTGCGAAAACGTATTCTCTATGACACAATGACCGAAACCGGTTTGAACTGTCAAAATACCACGCTTGACAACCGTACGGCGTGGTAAGATTATGCGGGGAATAATAGATAAATACCATACAGCAGAATAATTGGGGTCAAGGTGTAAGCACGCTGTAGTCGATTACAGTGCAATTCGGAATGTACCATATATCACTCCACTCGAATCTCGTAACCATGGCAACACCACCTCGGCGTCAACAACACCTCCACCAGCCGCGTTTTGATTGACGAATACCTCGTCTTTTTCTACTTTAGAGTTACACATTTTGAAAATCGCTCAACGAAAACTTTGGTTAATCTGCCCCTTGGCAGACCCTAAGGCAGGGTCGCCATGGTGTATTATATTAATTATTAATATTATTACCATAATTTCCTAATGTTCTTATACATGACGCCTTACAAGTTAAATATGTAAAAACAAATCTCTAATGTGATGAGTGACTAACGCGCAAGCGCGGCGTGATCTTATCACTTCACCTTCACTCCACCCGATTCACGACATTAAATGTCGTGAATCGGGTGAAGAGAAGGTGAAGTGATCACGCAATCTGCAATGTGATAACGACAGTGATTAACGCGCAAGCGCGGCGTGATCTTATCACTTCACCTTCACTTCACCCGATTTACGACAATTAGTGTCGTGAATCGGGTGAAGTGATCACGCCACACAAACTACGTGGGATTACATTCTATGGTCCGTCAACTAGGCATCCGTTAGCACTCGATGACTTGACACACTCGGTTATCTCTTCTAATTCAATAGTTTTGGGTTAATAACAACGCTGAACATCGTCGCAGTCTTTACTAGACTCGATCTACAATTGCTCATTGACGCACATTCGTGTAATTTACATGCGGGGCCGCAGTCTGTGCGACATGCACTAAGTAAAACCCCACAAAATATTAATGTTTTGACCACTAAAATACTAGCTTTGAATTATATAAAAATATCAATAGGATTAGGCTAAAAAAATATTATTAAAATCTCTTTTATGATTGTAAATGTATGCTTGGTCAATCCCTAGTATCTGGTAAGATGACACTGACAGTTCACTCCACGCTCACTTCACCTAAGTTTTCACGGTGAGATGGTTACAGAATCGCACTGCTGTTTCTATATTTATGTCTGTAATTTATATGGTGTACATAATAAAGAGTATTCTATTCTATTTATTTAGAGTATACCACACATTTTTAATACCATTCATTCTTCTTCTTTTTTTTTATTATTACACTACATTATGCTATCTATTACGAGTATTACGCTAACTTCTTCTGTCCACCAGAAGGCAAGAATATGAAGAAGATGGGCATGGCGATGATGCCGCTGATCTTCCACGTGGGAGCCACCTCCACATGGATGCTGCTCACCAGCATCATGGCTGTCAAGTCTGTAGCTATAGGTCTGATGCTACTGGTGTTCAAGATTGCTGTTAGTTCTGCTAAGGTAAGGAAAAAAAAGAAAGAAAATAGGTTTACTGTAGTCAATCATATACTTTTATTGTTTCTAAAACTTGCGTTTTTGCGTTTAGGTCCTGTAATCGTATTTAAAACACTTCTAAAATCATACAGGCGACGTGACACCACATTCTCTTTTGTTGCTTTTAATCATCAAAAACTGCTGATCGACAGTTTGAATAGGAAAAAATATAATATCTGAAGTTCCCAAGTTACAAAATTATATCACAGTAAACGCATTTTGATTGCAAAAAAACTGCTTAAAAAACTATGATACGTTGACCCAGTATTTTTAAAGTAATCAGTACCTATAGTTAGCGCGTTTCCTGAGTCGTTTATCACGGCAGTTTCTACGAAACTTAATGACGGAACTGTATACAGAGAGTTTGGTGGTCATTTGCTAGCACAAAATTGTTTTATTTTTATTACGTAATTTTAAATTAAAGTTTGTCTTCCTTTATCACAATTGTACGACTTTGGAAGCACCCGAGTAATTTTCTATAACCAATTGTAAATAAATGTACTTATCTATAAATTGCAGATAAGGATAACACCAAAAATTATTGCGCTCTATTACAACCACAAACAAAAAAGTTGTGACGACATTTTGGATGATTAAAAAACTTTTTTACAAAAAAAACAACCGACATCCAAAAAAAACACTACAAAGTGAAAAATAACTTTAATTTCGGAAGTCGGTATCGTTGGTTCTGTATTTTCGTTTTTCACTTTTTAGTTGTACCTATCTACCACAAACAAATTCATATAACACTATTTGCTATGTGAATATCTGGATATATTTTATCTATCTAAGCAATCATTTAAGAAAATGGCTCTAGATATTTTGTCTAACGAGTATTTTAAGTTAGATTAAGCTAAGCTAAGTATCACAGCATTATTATTGTGGCAGCGACTATTGTTTTACTTTTCTCTTTCTTTTTTATGTCTTTAGCACTCCTAACCTTTAGTTAAAACGTGGACAATGGTGTGGGTTACATGTTTGTTATTCTTATTTTAGTATTTTTCTGTATTTTGTATCATGTAACTGTTTTTTGTCCCTAATAAATAAATAAATATCAGTGACAGGAAGCTATTGAACACATCTGCCTACCCCTTTAAAGAGTACAGCCGTGTTTTTATGTTGTGTGATTGCGTAAACAATGCATACATATGCTATAGCAGTAATCGCGGTTGATTTGCTGGCATTTAGGTATTGAAGAGTTCCGTTGTCTGTCTCCGAAACTCATCCCATTTAAATGGGACCATTTTGGAATAAACCTCTTTCGAACACAAAAAAATGCAAATCCGTCTATATATGAGGGAGTTATGCCCGAACATAAATAAAAAAAATATATATAAACATCCGAATTGAGAACATCTTCCTTTTTTGAAGTCGGTTAAAAAGAAACATTATTATTATCTCAATTACCTACCGTGGCCCTTGAGACAGGTGTTATGGTTAAAACTAGGTTAAAACTAATATGACGCCTCCTATTCCTAAGAAAATTGTGTCGGTCTTTCTACCAAACATCCCGTAGAAAAGAAACAGAATAAAAAAACTAAAAAGGTTTGTCCGGCACGCGATATTGTCTATGGACTTTTTTATCTGTGCTGTGAATTTAATTGAGTTTGCGATGGTTCTACTGGTTGGGTAATAAAAAAATACTGTGTTGGCGTAGTGGTCGCAAGAATGACTGCTGAGAGTAAAGGGTCTTGTGTTCGGTCCTTGAGTTAAACAAAGTTTTATTAAGAAATTCTCAATAGCAATCGGGATTCTGGATTTGTGCCAAGGTGAATGCGCAGTGGTAGACCGCGAAAGTCAAGTTTTCTTACGTTTTTTGCAATTTGCAGGTCAATGTCAGGTTGTATCTTGATCAAAATATGATTCGCGACTATAGTAGATATGTATTTACAGAATTATAGTCATTAGAATCATTAATATATCACTAGGAACTAGGACCATGGGCCCGAGTGCTCGAACATATGTTCTAAAGAGAAACGGCGTAAATACTCCAGTATTTACGCCGTTTGAGGTTTTCCGCACCTGCAGCAGCCGCCCCAGCACAGCTCACCGTGCTTGCAAGATGGGATGGCGCAACG
Organism: Luperina testacea; assembly: GCA_927399505.1. NCBI lineage: Eukaryota > Metazoa > Arthropoda > Insecta > Lepidoptera > Noctuidae > Luperina > Luperina testacea. Next base: position 2,203,924 of record OV656782.1, read on the forward strand.
GTGTCAACACACATTGACTGTTTTACTTCTTTCGAAAATTGTGCAGTAATTCTAACTTTTGCTCATTTATTTCCAAACTAGATGTGCCCGCCACTTGTTAGCGTGGAGGCCGGAAAACAATAACCTCTCTTTTTATTATTATTAAAAGCCTGTGATGTCTGTCTCACTGTAGGGCCATAAAGGCCTTTCCACTTCTCTCTGTACAAAGCTACTAAGGACCATTTCTTGTTGAAGGAGTCCAGCTTCTCCTGCCATATCCATGTGGGCCTGCCGCAATGTCGCTTGCCATTAAAAGGGACCCATTGGGTCGTAAGTTTGGCCCATTGGTCGTCTGACATGCGGCAGATGTGTCCTATAAAAAAGAATTAGTAAAGAGACATATGTCTCTTTACTAATTCTTTTTTTAAATAATAGTACTCAGATGTGAAATAACTAAGGCGTATAAAACATCAGCTACCTGCCTGTGAAAGCCCCGACAAAATCGGTTCAGCCGTTACGGAGATTAGCCGAATGATAAGTGATTTTATTTTTGTAAGTAGGTTTGTACAAACACTTTTACACGTCAATCATATTTTTAATTAAAAACTAGATGCGGTCGGTGTTTCCTATCTGACTAGTCTGAGAAGAAAGGCCGAAACAAACTCAGAGGTCACAGTCTCTTTTAAAGACCAAACATAATCTTGGTCAGGTTATATAAAGACCATGTAGATCGATGTCTGAGATGGTCTTTTGAGGAAAGAACCACACAATATTAAGAGTACCTGTCGAGTCAATGCACGCATTTGTCAGAAATCGTGTAGCTAATCAACGATTCGACGAACAATACCAAAGAAAGGACATTTGGTAAGGCCACATACAAATTACTCAAACTGCCAGACCATGACAAAAACTGAAAAACTATCAGAACAGAGAGAATAATAAAAAAATGACCCACATAGTCTTCACATTCACAATACTTAATTAAAATAATATGATACTTTACAAAGTAAGCAAATGCCATCTTCTTTGTTTATATTAAACAAAGTCGGGTTAGTGACACCATTTATAACTCAAGAACGGCTGGACCGATTTTTATGATCCGACGATGGGCCGACGAGCTAGAGGATAAGATGGCTGGGACAAACTGGATGCGGAAGGCGGAGGGACAGGGTGTTGTGGTGCAGCCTGGGAGAGGGTTATGTCCACCAATGGACTGCAATAGGCCGAGTTGATTGATTAAACTTAATTCTTAGCAAAACGAAGTTCGAGCGTTTCGAGTATGGACACTTCTTGCTCAATAAAAAATGATAATGCTTATTTAATTACACACCAGTTGGTAACCATGCTTGAGTTTAAATATGTGTTGATAAAAAACAGCAAAAAAATCGTTGAATTTTTGAATAATTGTGATTAGTTCCTCGCAAACAATAATTGAGACTGGTTGGTCTAGCGGTCCCAATCGTTACCGCTAAGCATGAGGTCCTGGGTACGATTCTTGGATCGGGCAGTGTATTGATTTTCTCCACAGATATAGCTAGATAACGTTAGTATCACGATCAGTATGAAAACCAAGCGTGCCATTTTTTGACTACCTACTATGACGTCACAAGCAAGTCACAAGTGATGGGAAAATCAAATCAATTCAAAGACGCCGCCGCGTGCGGCACCCGTCTCGCCCCACCCCCGGGCCTAGCGCCAGCGCTCACGCTCACCCAGCCAGCAGTACACAGGTGCTATTCTGTAAAAATCTCACCATGAAAACTTAGGTGAAGTGAGTTTGTTTTTGCTAGGAATTGTCACTATTAACAGCTCACTCCATGCTCACTTCACCTAAGTTTTCACGGTGAGATTTTTACAGAATAGCACCGCAGGACTGAGCGCGGAACTGGCGGCTTACGATTTTTGAACGTAAGCTGGTGCTATTTTTGTCGAAGTAGTTGCTCTTGTGTTATCTAGATGTCTCTATGTCTGTGGTTTTCTCCATCTGGACGGAGGCGTCTGGGTTTGTGGCCGGCTGATGGTGTACTATAGCTAGACGCCAGCACATGAAGCTACTACAATCTGTCAAATTTCTTTAATAGATTTTCAACTTTATCGCTAAAGCATAAGGTTCAAAGTTTATTGGGAAAATTTGACAGTTTCGGGTAGCTTGATGTGCTGTCGTCTGTACATCTCTGCCTAACCCTTCGGGTATACAGGCGTTATGATACGTTATGTTGTTAGGAGATTAGTTCAGTCTCCTTGGTGCCGATTCTGTTGTTCACAAACTAAACTAAATTTAAGTTCAGTGCCTCTTTTTCTTTCTACTTCATTAAGAAAAGGACAGAAGATAAATTTTAGTTTAGTCCTGTCAAATTCTCTCGCGTCTGACACTACTCCGTACAAGTTTAGACGTGATTAAAAGCTTGCCTACTAAAATTACGTCAATTTACGTCAGGCGCTGATTGTACTGGTGGTGGTGGACTGGTGGTGGTGATGGTGGCGGCTGGTGATAGTGTGTTTGTGTAATTTGTGTTACGCAATTAGGTACCTCGCAGAATTGATAAGAGAAATTGCCTAAAATGAAACTTATCTATTATTTTTAAATTCTATATATCGTACTTTCTTATCACATAACATTTCTGCTTTAATAACTTCCTGACACAGATATTTGCATAGCAAGTTCATTTCAAATATCTTTATTTACCAATGAACAATAAACAAAATGCACTTATCCTAAGTTGCATAGCAAGTAGTGTTAATTGAATTTGTGTGGGGTAGGTAGAACTAAAAAGTGAAAAATAAAAACTATTTACAAATCCGTTAATTTTGCAAATCCGTCTATACAATATAAGACGGAGTTATGCCCGAACAAACATTTAAAAAAAATATCCGAATGGAGAACCTCCTCCTTTTTAGAAGTCGGTTAAAAAGAGTGTTAAAAATAATTATTAATTTTCAATTGTTTATTTTCCAGGTGGCGTCATTCTTCACGACGTTGAAAGCTAAGCAAGGTGGCCATCATCACGAGTACTCGTGGTCCTCGCCTCCTTCTGAACATCATGGTTAGTTAGTTGACTTCGTCTTGATTTTAATGTAGATTTTATCGGCTGCTGTAATCTTTAATAAAATACCTGACTAACTTACCGTTGTTTCTCAGTATTACTTGTAGGTAGATAGGTAAATGTTCTGGTGGGCAAAGTATAAGTAGGTTACTGCTATTGTTAGCCTACATCATCCCACTGGTTGGCAAAGACCATGACTTCCAGCTCTTTCGATCCAGGGCTAAAGTGAACCACTGGTCGTTTGTTTTGTCCAGCTCGTCCCACCATCTTCTACAGGGTCTGTTGTGACGCCTTCTAGCTATGTCAGGGCTCCACAGTCCACGTGGTGGTTATTATTAAATGGAGTGTTTGATCCTCCCTTCCGTGCCTCGGAAAGCACGTTAAGCCGTTAGTCCCGGCTATCATTCTTGGATCTTTGACAGTCTTTACGTTACGGGTCATCAGAAGCCCGAATGTCTGGCAACCAGTCTTATCAAGGGGTATCGTGCTACCCAATAACTGGGTTGTGGAGGTCAGATAGGCAGTCGCTCCGTGTAAAATACTGGTATTCAGCTGCATCCTTTTAGACTGGAAGCCGACCCCAACATAGTTGGAAAAAGGCAGGCAGATTTTTTGTCATTCTTATGTTCAAATTCTAGTGGTCGCAAGTGTGAGCATGGAGGGTTTGATCCTCAGGTCAAATAAAGTGTCATCGGGAATTTGTCAGTAGTAGTCCGATTGTTGACTGATCTGTAACCGGTTAAAATAGAAATAAACTCACCCTTTACCGTCATGAGTAACGAAATGTGATTGTAATGTATACCTCTGCTTACGCCTTGGTAAACTGTCGTGATGGTATCATCATCATCATCATAATCAGCCTATAACGTTCCCACTGCTGGGACACAGGCCTCCTCAGTGAGAGGGAGTGGGCCGTAATCCACCACGCGGGCCCAGTGAAAAGATGAAATGAAATACACGTGATGGTATGTCGAAAAAAAATTCCTCATCATTATTAGACATACACCTAACAAAATCTTATTTAAAATCTTGCATCTTTTTTCTCATTGCAGGGTATGACAGAAGTCTGCCGGATCCCGGTAAGAAATATTTTAATTGTTTAAATGTGCAATGTAAATAAATGAGATTTTGTTATTCACTCTGTTATTTTTGAGGCGAAACCGTGGGAAAATCAATATTTGATTTATAAAAATAGAAATTCAATTGTGTCTCATTAGCCACCATTGAGCTAATAATATTATACAGTGCGATTATTCAATGCTCTAAGAATACCGGGTTAAATTAAATTACCTAGCGAAAAAATCATTTCAATTTAAAATTTTATCCATATTTCCATACTTACTAATTAAAGAGGGGCTTGACTAAGTACAATGCGTGCCACGAAAGATGAGACTTGACACACCACGTGGTTTGACATGAGCAGAACACGATTTTAGGTATATTTAGCGGTATGAGGTCTGAGTGCGGGACGGGACCGGATGTCATAGGGGCAGCGGAAAGAGCGGGGGAGGCGGGGTCAAGTCTCATCTTTCGTGGCACGCATTGTAATAACACTCGCACGGGTCGATCGATCAGGTTAAGCTACGCTTGCCGCGGCTGGTCCGTGGATGAGTGACCATCTTCATATACTAAGACCCCTTCGTGCCTCGGAAAGCACGTAAAGCCGTTGGTCCCAGCTGTCATTTGTGGATCTTTGACAGTTTTACGGGTCGTCAGTAGCGCGAAAGTCTGATAACCCGTCTTACCAAAACCATGAAAACGACACCCAAGACGAAAAATTTAGTAAATTTTTGCAGCCGCCATCCTATGTTATTGGCTTCAGCACCCTCGAAAACCATGAAAACTATCCCTCTTTGTCTCTTTCTATTATTTATAATAAAAAGTCGCATGGAAAGGGCATAACGCATTTTCGTTACGACTCTTACCGCAACCTCCGTTAAAGAACATTTTTCCAAAAAGCATGCTACACCTATAAAACTGAATCACTGTTTTTGAAAATTTCTTTACGATAACTCTTTATCTTTTAATTTTATTCCAGATTCCTACTACCCAGCAGTTTGGAACTCTTACACCCCTGAATTCAACGACGTGTCGCCTCCATACAAAACAATCCCCATGTACAAAAACCATGAACCGACATACGAAGATGCAGAATACACAGAGGATAGCAACACTCATAGCTAATACGATTTAGTCATGTAATTGTAGAATCATAAGTACAGACGCCAGCACATCAAGCTACCCGAAACTGTCAATTTTCCCAATCAACTTTGAACCTTATGCTTTAGAGATAAAGTTGAAAATCTATTAAAGAAATTTGACAGATTGTAGTAACTTGATGTGCTGGCGTCTGTACCTAATTCAATACGTGTTAAAATTAACAGTATATTGCCGTGTCCTCGTATTTTAAGACTATTTATAATAGAATTATTCAAGTATTTTGACTAAGGCTACGTCCTAACCAAAGCGATCGCCGCGCAAGCAGGCGACTGTCGCGGGGTTCGGCGAACCTGAACGCGTGATCGCGCCGGCAGAGGGCGCTTTGTTGAAGTTACGGTTTCCTAGAAATACGTTGACCGCCACATGCGGCCGTAATGTCCAAATACAGAGCGTTTATTGACACCTTGCTGTCAAATACTGGTGAAAATTACAGATTTTCATGACGTCCGCTACCGGGATAAAAACTATCCTATGTCCTTTCCCGGGACTCAAACTGTCTCTATACCAAATTACATCTAAATCGGTTCAGCGGTTTAAGCGTGAAGAGGTAACAGACAGACAGACCCACACTTTCGCATTTATAATGTTAGTATAGATGAGTGACATGAAGGCGACGTGCGCGCGCGACCTTTCTCTTTGGTTAGGACCAGGACCATAAATGCGAAACACACTATCAATGGTGCCGATTCTATTATTCACAAACTAAACTACATAAATTTAAGTTCAGTGCATCTTTTTCTTTCCATTTCATTAAGAAAAGGACAGAAGGTAAATTTTAGTTTAGTCCTGTCAAATTAATCAGCGCCTGACGTAAATTGACGTAACTTTAGTAGGCAAGTTTTTGATCACGTATAAACTTGTACGGAGTAGTGTCAGGCGCTGATTAATTTGACAGGACTAAACTAAAATTTATTTTCTGTCCTTTTCTTAATGAAATAGAAAGAAGAAGACGCACTGAACTCAAATTTAGTTCAGTTTGTGAACAAGGGAATCGGCACCATTGTCAATCTCAATCATTTTGAAAGATATTGCTAATTCATTACTTCATATGTTCGAAAAATGGCTCAACAACGTAAATAACGCAATGAATGTTGTTGAACTGTCAAAATGAAACCCATTGCTATAATGCGTGCCACGAAAGATGAGACTTGACCCCGCCTCCCCCCTCTTTCCGCCGCCCCTATGACGTCCGGTCCCGTCCCGCACTCAGACCTCATACCGCTAAAGATACCTAAAATCGTGTTCTGCGCATGTCAAACCACGTGGTGTGTCAAGTCTAATCTTTCGCATTGTACTGATAATGCGTTACGCAATTACCCCTCCCCCACCCCCGGGTTAGAACTTAGTGAAATAATAATGTTATGCGCAAGCGAATGATGCTCAATCTTGATTTTGAATACAGATGTGTATGAGATCTGTCAGTTTAAAATCTTAATTCTTGAGTGAGCATCGTTGTAATATAGAGTAGGTATGGGCGTAATTTTAGTTGCTGCACTTAATCCGCTTGGTTCACGCACGTAAATAACCTTAGAAAAGAGGGTATGTTGTGAAGAGATTATAATCTTAATGGCTAGTTCACAATGTGTGTTATTTCAAGTTAAACAAATATCAGCTTTATTGAGTGAGAATTAAGTTGATTTAATATTACTATTGAAAAAGTTATATGAATGTTTGAAGTTGTAGCATAAACTGAACTTTATTGTGTAGGTATTAAAGTTAGTTTTCCAATAACTCATATTTGTTTACATGTTTAGTTTCCAGTCTTTATGTACTTAAAATATAATAAAAATATATTAATAATTATTATATTTATATTTGAAATAAGAATTTGAGATAATTTTCAAGTTATGGAACAAAAAACTGAATGTCATACACCAAAAACGTATTACTTGGAACTTTGTTACAAATCGTCACTCAAAAATCAACTTAGAATACATTTTTATTTTTATTGCTGAAAACATTTCGTGCAACAGTGGATAACTGAGATGGAATGTAAATTATCTAAGATTATGAATATTGCTGTAGGTAGGTTAAGAAAACTGCATTTATAATTTATACGGGTAACTTTATTTATTGCAATAAAAAATGTATCAAAAAACGGACGGACTATCATTTTTCCTTAAAAATATACAATTTACATAAATAACAAAGGGGATTGAAGATTTTTTATCAAGCATGGCATACCTACAGTAGCCGCCATTTTGTTTTATTACATAAATTTAAAAAATTTAATTTATATAAGTCTCATGCAAGGCCGCCATTTTGAAAAAAATATCAAAATGGCGGACAATAGAATCATATTCCACGACCTTCAAAACCCTTTACAAAAAATTTTGATAATAAAGCTCATTTTGGAATGTAAAAATCGAGATTCTATCCCTGTTATAAAAAAAAATCCTGTATAAATACAAGTCATAAATCTTTTATAAGATTCACTAAAATACAATATTGATATACAAAACTATATAATTGTATAAAATATACAAGGTGGAGACGACAATCCGACAATAAATTATACTGCCTATATCTAATGAAATTCCCAGTTTGCATACGAAAATTCGATGCTAGGATTTATTTCATAGTTCCAAAATACTTCTATGCATTAATATTGCTGTGTTCTCATTTATTGTCGTGTTGTTATCTCCACACTATTTGTATCAAAATATAAAATATCAAACATCAACTGTTGTATAAAAAAATACATTTTTGAGCTCAACAAATCACATACAGTTTTACACATAAAAAGATCTCCAAGTTTCAAATTAAAGCTACATATTGTGATAAAAGATGTCGCATTTACCTACAATATCACAAAATAATAATTAAAGTTCAAAAAAAAACATTACCCTCCTTTTGAGCTCCGCCACAGTCGGGTAAAAATGTCAAAGTAACATGGCAGTGATAATACTTTTCTTTTTATTTTATTTTCAAAAAGTTTACTTAAACTTATTGAGCAAATGTTGACATTAAAGTCAATCTGTTCTTCCAAAAATATTTTTTTATTTGAAATGGGTTTGCTCTTGACTCTAGTCTAGGTCAGAGGTGACAGAGACAAAGTCTATGATGGAGGGAGCTTACCCAGAAGAAGCCTGTTCACTCTTACTTTGAAGAGATTCGGGTTGTATGCACTCGGAAACACAAACGCAGGTAGAGAGCACATGTACATTTAACATACATAAGTGTCGGTTTTTGTTTATGAACTATGTCAGGGCACTGCAAAACACAATGTTGGCTTGCTGTTCAGTTAGTGGGGATTAGCATAGCATAATCCCACAGCTGGGACTCAGGTCTCCTCTCTGTGAGAGAGAGTGGGCCGTAATCCACCACGCGGTCCCAGTGCGGGTTGGCAGATGTCACATACCATCAAATTTTAAGTTCTAGGACATGCCGGTTTCCTCACAATGTTTTTCTTCACCGTTTTGAGAGCAGTGGTGATGAAATAATTTACACAAAGTGCCTGGTTTGGTTCGAACTTTTAAGCCACCACTGCGTTTTGCAAATAACAACATAAAAGCATCAATTGAATCAAAACTTATCAAAACACAGCATGTAGTAGATTTTCAGTAAATTAAGTAGTAATAAATAGATTTCAGAACAAAATCAAGAAATTAATAGTTCTTTTTTAAATTTTAAAATAACATTAATCAAGTACGGTGTGCAACAAAATTCGATTAACACTCCAGTTTTTATTAATCTCAGTTATTGAGCAAAATATTTGTTCAAAATTGCAGCAGAAGTACAATGCAATTTTGAACAAATATTTTGCTTAATAACTGAGATTAAAAAAACTGAAGTATTCATCGACTTTTGTTTTGTGTCATTATAAAAAAATATATTACAAAGTCATGTTTATCAAAACCAAAATATTTCATTTCACATAAACCAACATGGACACCTATGAAACGTCAGAAGCTAGGTGCACGGTTCCAATTGGTCGTTTCCTATGGAGAAGAACCGTCAAGAAACTCCACGGTTACTCTTTTAAAAATCCATTGAGTTTGTCAATAATTCTCAATTAAAGATTTCAACATACTAACTCGATGGATTTGACTTTTTTAAGCGGTTCGAATTGAGAACCTCCTGTTTTGAAGTCGATTAAAAATAAGTAAATATTTGGTTCGTCTCGTCAAAAATACTATTAGTGTGAAACATTACTAAAATTCTTGCAGCTTAGGTTTCTTAGGGGAGCGGTGATGGTGGTCGCTACATAACATCCGAAATCTGTCGTGAAAATGGCAGTTTCAAAAAATAAGTTTAAGCGGACTAACTGATAACGAATGGGCCAATAGAACCCAGTTGTCCAATTATTTTGGTCATACAAATATTACAATACAGGAAAAAAATAATTAGTGCGCAAACTGTTACCATGAATTTAGCATATGATTTTGGGCACCCTAGCGCTGAAATGATTTTAGTGTAACTTTTTTAGTTTTAAATGCTCTTTTTTTTCTTTTTGTATTTCCTGTGTCCAAAATAAATAAGTATTCTTTCTTTCTTTCCTAGGGGGCTACAATCATAAGATGAATTCATGATTACAGTTTGCGCACTGGTTAATTTTTTTTTCCTTTATTTATGAAACCAACCAAGGATGCTTATTTCCACATCTACAAGTCATCAGTAATCTTAAAACAAACGCTCAAAAATATACACAAAGTTATCAAAATGGAGTCGCTAACCAGTCCAAGAACACTACTGCTACCAAACCAACTATACTTAACCTTTTTCTTGGTCAACCTCCTTTTATCTACAACTAACTTTTTGGGCCAAGAATTATAGTCTGTGGGCACACTTTGACATTGACTCGGATGCCATTTGCGAGGAGTATTATTTGAATTTTTCGCTTGAATACAAACTTCATGGGTTTTTCCGTCTTGGAGAGATATTTTGAACGGCTCGTCGATCGGGATGGTCTGGGATCTAAGGGTGTATGCCACGTCTGATGAATAGTGAAGTTTATTGGTGCTGTCTCGAATGTAGAGGATGAAATCGCCGACGTCATCGTTCGTGGTTATAAACCAATGGGCGTAGATCGACGATTGGGAGCTGAAAGAGAAAATTTGTTTGAGATATCTTTTTGGGTCAAAATTGGGGATGAAGTGGATAGATTTGTTTGGGTGATAAAGATGATGCAATAATACGGAGATAAAATTATTATAATAATCATGAAAATTTGGAGAATAGATTGGTGATCGTAGTTAGTTTTTTATTAAATTAGCAGGGAAGTATGATGCAGCCCTTTTTGTAATACGGTACAAATAAAAATCACTAACCCCCCTTACTAATAAACATTGTATAGCGTCTGTATAGTTACACAACGCTTTGTCTTCTTCTTTCGAAAGTCTTACTGACGACTGAAAGAGAGAAATCGGTATGTAACTATTCATCTGATACAATACGTTTATTAGTACGGGGGGTTCTGAGAAAATTGCGGACATGCAATATACATACGGGTCGAAGACAGAAAGTCTTTATTTGAAGTTTTTTTTTTATAGTAAACTTCGAGCCGAAAGCAAAAAACGGCATAATATTTTGTACCACTCACTTTTACACGCGTAATTTTAGTAAATAAAAAATATATTTAAACCAAGTTTTAAATACATTTCATAATTATATCGCAATTCCGACTTATTTTGATGTTTTTCTCGTGGATACGTGTTACCAAAAACACAAAAAGAATCTCTCCGGCGGGGAATCGAACCCCGGTCTCCCGCGTGACAGGCGGGGATACTTACCACTATACTACCGAAGATGTGATGACAACGCTGAAATCTGCAACCTATTGGCAGTGCAAAACAGAGGCTACATACAAATTCTGATCACGGATCACTATGTAATTCTCAGCCTTGTGCTCACCAACATTTAAATCAACTGATTAAATATTTAATCAGTTCTTTATTTAAAATTTCCGTAGGAAATTTGACATAAACCAACTGTTTAAATACCTAACTGGTGGTTTGAATGTTGGTGAACTCGGGCCTCAGTCTTCAAACGTGGTTTTTATAACAACGACCTATGATTATTGTCGTTCCATATAGGTAGGGCTTCCAATCCCGCAATACCGAGATCCCGGTATTCCGGGATCCCGTCTTTTTCCAGTCCCGCGTGTTGCGAGATTACGGGCGCAGTATCCCGCGGGATTTGCGGGACTAGAAATTAAAGACTTCGTAATGAGAATGCAGTTCAGCCTTTCCAAGTCATCTGAGAATAGGTAAACAAGTGGTAACCAATCGAACAAAGTCAAAAAAAAAAATGTAGATCTAATGAAATATAACCAGAAAATTACTATTTGCTATCGATATTATGATTAGAAAAGTTTTAAATCATTGTCTGGTGAAAAAAAAAACACAAAAAGAATCTCTCCGGCGGGGAATCGAACCCCGGTCTCCCGCGTGACAGGCGGGGATACTTACCACTATACTACCGAAGATGTGGCAGCTGTGGCCAAATTTGCGACCTATTGGTACAACATCATTGAAACGATCGTTTGGAAAGACTTATATTTGTGACAATTTATTGTAAAAACCCTACGAATAATAAAAAGTCAGAAAACGTAACTATGAACAAAATCAACGAGAAATTCTGCTCCAAACTTCACTACATTGACAAAATGCCTCGAGTATTCGAACGAAAGAACACACATGCAAATAAGCCAATCAGCTGCGCTCGCGTAAAGCCAGTTCGCCCAGTTTAGCTAATAATTTGATAAATTATACTCACTATTGTATATCCCTAAACGCCAAATCTGGTTCAGAAACAAAGTCGAACGCACTCTCTCCCTCAGTGTTGCTGTGCTCCAAAATCATAGTGTCAACTTCAATGTTGCCAGTGCACAACAATCTATCTTCATCTACTGTCAGTAGATTTTCATTTTGTAACGTTACCGGCTCAGCGCAGGTCAGATTTTGGTACTTGTCGTCCATTTTTAGTAAAGATGGTCTCATATGGTTTAAGTAATGTTTTAACGGACGCGTGAAGCAGTCGCATTTTAAACTGTTTCCTGTAAATAAAACAAGAAATTAAAAAAATATATACATATGTATATAATTATGTAACTTTTTGAGGGTTTTTTTTAAGTGAAAACTTCTTTAGTACTACAGTTAAAATTTTCACAGATGATGTATTTCTGTTGCCGCTATAACAACAAATACTAAGAAAAGAATAAAATAAATATTTAAGGGGGGCCTCCCATAGAACAAACGTGTTTTTTTTTCTTGTGGTACGGAACCCTTCGTGTGCGAGTCCCACTCGCACTTGGCCAGTTTTTTGGGTATAAAATATTCGACACTTGAATGAGGGTTTTCTGAAATGACGTTCGCTAGGTGGCAGCACTGACACGTCAGGTCCAGGCATCTGTCAAAGAGCCTATATTTTCTTTAGTCATGACGGAATGATGAACGAATGAATGAATCGAATGATGAACGTCATCATATATTTTGTATTGGGAGACCTCTTGTCACAGTGGTGCCAACTGGTGTCGTAAATTTTCACGAAAACCCTCAATGAGGGTTTTCTGAAATGACGTTCGCTAGGTGGCAGCACTGACACGTCAGGTCCAGGCATCTGTCAAAGAGCCTATATTTTCTTTAGTCATGACTGAACGATGAACGAATGAATGAATCGAATGATGAACGTCATCATATATTTTATATTCATTGTCGAAATGGAAGACCTCTTGTCAAAGTGGTGCCAACTGGTGTCGTAAATTTTCACGAAAACCCCCATTGAAATAAATGCTTTGTTACAAAACAAATGTCTGTTCTTTTCTATTCTACTGACCTTGAAATAACACCGTCAACCCCTCATGCCTGACTTTCCTAACCAACTGGGGCTCGAAGCTCGTAAGCTCATTATGACGAACATCCAACAACTTCAGATGTTTAGCCGACATTATATTTTTAGTAGGTAATGTTTGGAGCGAGTTGTTTCGTAGATGCAGCTCCGTTATGTTTTCGGGGAAGCTGAATTTGATTTCGGCTGGAATGTAAAAAAAATGTTGGTTACACGGCCTAGATGACAATCCATACTAATATTATAATTTCGAAAGTAACTCTGTCTGTCTGTATGTTACTTTTTCATGCCTAAACCACTGAACTGATTTCGATATTTCGTCGTTGTCAAACCAAAATCTGCTATGTGCCGTTTTTTGAGATTTTAAGATTTTGACCACAGCTTATAGGTCACTGCCTTATTTCTCATATAAAAAAACTGCTATGTGCTTATGACCACTAGTTGTGGAACTATGGTCTCAGAATAAAATTAACTCTCATGTAAAATTTTTCAGGAAAACTTCTTTTGTCAAGTGTAAACTCTTTATAACGAAACTCAAGGGACTGAGCATTTTTTGTCGATATAGAGAGTTATCGTTATATGGAGTGAACAAAAAAACAACCAAATTAACAATTATCACACAAGCTTTTTCGTCAACACTAATCGCTTTCCGTTTACTGGCCATTTTAACAGTTGCAAAGTAGGTTTACGACTAATAATACGATAGGTACCCAGTATGCTTGGTCGAAGACCATCACTTCCGAGAAAACAATGCATCATACTGCACGTATTCAAGGCAATTAAGGATAACAAAAGCTAGACACCGACCTCAGATGTTTCGGAGCTTCAGTCTTTTGTTACCTGATAACATAACATAAACAATAATACCGATAATAAATATTTACTGTCTAAAAATATGAACACATTTCTTCGTAATAGAGAATGGCGTATCGCTATAAAGAGTGTTTCAATATGTGGGTTTTAACGCAAACCAACCAAGTTGGGCTCACTTCAACGTTACAGGGAGTTTATTGTTATAAAGGATAACGTTATAAAGAGTTTACTTACACTGTATCTCAAAAGTATACTTTTTGCACATAGCAGGTTTTGGTTTGACAACGACGATTTGGCAGAGAGATAGTTGTGTTGTGTGACATTAGAAACATATTTTGGTAAAAAAACGTCAGCAAAAGTTAGAACTTGAACCTTCAATATCTCCGTAACCAGAAGGTTCCCAGGTCCCATACCTGTCTGTCCAGTACAAAAAAAAATATTACAGTGACGGGGAGTACAAGTGACTAGGTTTCATTGTCTTTTGGAACTTATAGACTCTGGGCTGGAAAATCTAATAACACTTTGCTCATCATGGGAATTCTGACGACACGGTTGGCGCAGTGGCTGAACGATCGACTGCTTCGCTGCGTGTCGCGGGCTCGATTCCCGCACGGAACAAATATTTGTATTGCCTACAGGTAGTTGTTCCGGGTCTGGCTGTTTGCGTATGTGAATTTAAATGTTTGTAAACGCACCCACGATACAGGAGTAATTCCTAGTGTGGGGCAACGTTTTCAAAAAAAATAAAAAATATTAAGGTGAATGGGTAGTTGAGACCGCGAAATTCAAATTTTCTTACGTTTTTTGCAATTTGCAGGTCAGTGTCAGGTTGTATCTTGATCAAAATATGATTCGCGACAATAGCAGGTACATATTTAGAGAAGTATAATCATTAGAATCAATAATACATCTTTCTAAGTTAGATTTGTACCACTAACACTTTTCCATAGAGATTGGTGGTTGGTGGTAGAAATCTAACTTAGAAAGATATATTAATGATTCTAATTATTATAATTCTCTAAATATGTACCTGTTATTGTCGCGAATCATATTTTGATCAAGATACAATCTGACACTGACCTGCAAATTGCAAAAAACGTAAGAAAATTTGAATTTCGCGGTCTCAACTACCCATTCACCTTAAAAATAAAAATTTACGTAGTTTAGCAGAATCTGTACAATACTTACATGTTCTTGATATCATATCTTTCAGATTGTTATGAGATAAATCTAAAACTGCCAACGAAGTAAGATTGCCAAGGACATCTGGAAAACAATTAAAACGTATATTTTAGTCGATTAACGCGCGACAAGATTTTATATCATATAAATTGTGTACTATAATTGTGAAGTTTTAAAGGAAAAGTTTATTTTATTCTTTTTAGGGCATTTAAATAAAAGCTTGTTTTTAAAACAGTTTTTTACTTTTAATTTATTTTTTACTTTTTAGTTATCGTTGGACAGGTTTCTCAGTCTGTTTATTAACTCGCATTCGTAGTTTCAGTGATTCCTTTCATTTGATACCCACATTGTAGGAAAGCATAAAAAACTTAGTCCGCCATCTTTAGAAGTGCGCCTTATGGGATTTAGAGTGACGTCACTTTATTTTTCGAGTTATTCCCAGCAAGCCCTTTCATTTAATACCCATATTGTAGGAGTGCATTAAAAATAACTAGTCCGCCATCTTGGGTGTTCCGCCATGTTGGATTTAGAATGACGTCACACAGCTAACCATGCATTGCCATCCAAACTAAACGTTATACAAGATTTCAGCTCAATCGGTTGAAGATATCTGCTTCAAAATTGAGTTGCAAGATGCCACCCGAACAAACATAGTTACATACAAACATACATTGTAAGTTAAATAAAAGCTTGTAATAAAATATTTATTCCTCAATTTTCACTATAGAACCTACCACTGTTTATCTCTGCATCACCCAAAGGTTAACTGGTAAAAAATGCCGTTTATCTCTGCATCACCCAAAGGTTAACTGGTAAAAAATGCCGTTTGTCTCTGCATCACCCGAAGGTTAACTGGTAAAAAATGCCGTTTGTCTCTGCATCACCCAAAGGTTAACTGGTAAAAAATGCCGTTTGTCTCTGCATCACCCAAAGGTTGATTGGTAAAAAATGTCTATGGCATTAAGTCCGCCTCTATACATTTGCGAGCTTAAAGTATTAAATTAATAAATAAATAACTTACTATTCCTAATATCGTTAATATAATTCCCAGTCAGATTCAATGTCTTAACTTTCTGAGCGCCTAAAGTCAGATCGTGCGTCAGCACCGGTATCTCGTTGTAACTCAGGTCAATTTTCTGCAGTCTGTAGGGAATCCAAGGGCTCGCGGGAAACATCTTCTTCGTCAGGAAGCCGATTTTATTGTGGCTTAGGATTACCTGAATAGAGAAAATGCTTTATTACACCAAAGAACAAAACCGGCCAAGAGCGTGTCGTGTAGTTTCCCGTCCGTCACAATAAGTTCTTCTTAGTCCAGAAATTATTTTGTACAACTTTTTGTCTTTTTTGCACAAAAACTGTTGTTTCCATCAAGTTCAAAATTATTTTCCTAGAAAGTCCTTATAAAGTTCTACTTTTCAGATTTTTTTTCATATTTTCTAAACTTATGGTTCAAAAGTTAGAGGGGGGGACACATTGTTTTTTACTTTTGGAGCGATTATTTCCGAAATTATTGACATTATCAAAAAATGATTTTAGTAAACCCCTATTCATTTTTAAATACCTTTCCAACAATAAATCACACGTAAGGGTTGAAATTAACAAAAAAAATCACTTCCCACTTTACATATAGGAGGGCTACCCTAATAAAACATTTTTTTCCAATTTTTATTTTACCACTTTGTCGGCGTGATTGATATACATATTGGTACCAAATTTCAGCTTTCTAGTGCTAACGGTCACAGAGATTAAGCGAGGACGGATGGACGGACGGACAGACATGGCGAAACTATAAGGGTTCCTAGTTGACTACGGAACCCTAAAAAAAGGAAAATATTTAGTTGGCACAATATGCGCCACATTTTCCCAGCCAAAGCACTACTAAGTGGTGAAGGGCGTGCCGGGGGACTTTCTTATGTAAGGGCTTTGAAAGTCTGTGGCATACATACCTGTCCGCCATTTTTTTTTTTCAAAATGGTGGCGTCTCATGAAACCTTTATAAATCGATAGCTAACATCACACACACAACTTTAAATACCCCCACGACCCATGTGCCGTTGTGTGCATCCATAAACACAATGTTTTTACGTGCGTTACATTGCGCACTACCGCAAACAGAAAAATTTCGCACCAAAAATAAAAGTCGTTTCTAAGCAATTATTTTTGTGCAATGTTACTTTGTTTGATGTATAGACGCCAGCACATCAAGCTACTACAGTCTGTCAAATTTATTTAATAGCTTTGCAAGTTTATTGCTAAAGCATAAGGTTCAAAGTTGATTGGGAAAATTTGACAGTTTCGAGTAACTTGATGTGCTGGCATTTGTACAGAAAGCATAATTGATGGATATGTGATGGGTATTTTAACATCCTGTATCATTAAAAAAATGAATTACTCACTCGAATGAAGCAATAATTATCCAACAAATAAGAGTACAAGAACGAACTTAATTGAAAAGAAAGAAGAGAAAAAAATTAAATGCAAAGTAATAAATAATAATGATGGTGGTAATGGTGGTGGTGGTAAGGTATTGTATGGTATGGTAATTGCAAAGTTATTTTCAAAACAAATAGCGTAGAGTCATCTCAACACCTGCCTCCCTTGAATTTATATGTATATATATATATATTACAAGCATACATTATAGTAAAGAGTATGTATGTGTATATAACCTATTTATATATTTGTGTACCTAGTTTTAATAGTTTTTTTTTATTATTGTTCCTCTCAACCAAAGCACCTGCCATCCAATCTCTTCACCACCCTTGGTTGACTGGTAGAGAATGCCTAAGGCATTAAGTCCGCCTTTGTACCTTTTTGTGCGAAATGTATAAATAAATAAACTTACCTCTTCTAGAGACAAACAATCATCCAACAACCCATGTGTCTTGTTATCAATCTTTTCTAAGAAGTTATGTGATAGATCCAACCTCCTGTGAAATAACATTTATTTATATCAGTTCTAACCACAGTTTAAGGTATCAAATCGGAAAGGGATCAGCACCGTATCGCCTTTCGCCTCGCCGTCAAACAGGCGTCAACCTAACGTAAGCACGTAACCAAAGCGGATCAGAAGCTCCGATACGTCGACTAGGCTACGGCTAGGCGACGCCGCGCTTTCGGCTCACCGACCGCTGGTTGATGGTGCAGCAGGCAGGCCGGAGGGGGGAGAGGGGCAAGGGTGGATGAAGAGACGTAAGCTCGGGTACGGAGAGATGTAAGCGCGGGGACGACGAGCCGTAACGCACCGCACCGCGGTTCGTGAGCTTGTCCCGAGGCGAGGCGATTACGTTACGATTCCGATTAGCGCGCGTTGCAGTAGGGAGTTTCATACAAAGAATGCTGAATGGCTCGAGTTGATACGGTGATGATATTATTCAGCAGTTGACAGATAGTTGCGCAACTGTTAGGAGTATGTTGCGTGGCTGTTTTGATATAGTTGCGCGACATTCTTGACATAGTTGCGCGACAGTTTTGACATAGTTGCGCGACAGTTTTGACATTACCTCCGCCAAACTTCAAAGCAGTTTGGCGGAGGTAAATATATTTTGTAAAAAATAAATTCTGTGAATAAACACATTTTCATTTTTTTGACGTGACAACGTCTAATAAATCGATGAAGCTGGTTGCACTCACGAAAAAACATGACTCATGTAGCGTTACCTCGCGGCCTCGCTCTGTAGCGTTCCATGGCGGCTTGAAGTGCAAGCGAATATTAACAAATGCAATGCAACTATTCCATCAGTATTTTCTTATGACGTTGTCACGTTCAACTATCGTCAGTAAACCGACTTTTTTTTTAGTTGCACGACAGTTTTGACATAGTTGCGCGACTGTTCTGAGATAGTCGCCCACTTTTTTTTGATGTAGTTGCCAGAATCAAAATCGATCCGATTGTTTATCAAGTTTGTGCGATTTTTTCAAGATTGTTGCACGACTATTTTGAGATAGTTGCGTCACAGTATTTCCTTATAACAATATTTTTATTCAACCTACCTTAGCGCTACCAATCCTTTAAAAGCTTCGTTAGGAATATGCTCCAGCCTGTTCCCGCTGAGCGACAGATCCAGCAACTGTTGCAGGCCGTTGAACGTGCGTTGCGCAACAGACGTCAGTTGGTTGCGCGACAGATCGATCTTGAAAGTTGTTGGTAGGTTGCCGAATGCAGACCTGCTTAGTTCTGTTATGTTGTTATCCTGGAAAACAATTATAATAGTTATTTATGATAATAGTGCGGTAAGTTGGTTTTTACAAACGAGTAGACGAATGTAAGCCCGAGACGAAGTCGAGTGCTTACCATAGTCACGAGTTTGTAAATACCAATTTCTGCACGTGTGTCATACAATGTTTTTCAACACATTTGCGAGAAAACAGTACACTATGTAATTAAACAAACTTTTTCATTTGACTATTTTTAATAGCAAATAAGAAAATAAACAGATAGGTCACTACTCTTGCAACAATTTTTGAAGTTTCTAATATGAAAATGGCGCGAATTTGCGAATGGCGCCACATGCACGTGGTGAAAATTAGAACTACATCTTTCGTCTCATTTACTCTTTAGTATTAAAGTGAGACAACGTATTGAGCAAAAGCGCTTCCAAGGAGGTTCGATCAGTCAGGTTGTTTATTCTCATAATGTAAAACTCTTTGGTGGAATTCTTATATTTTTTTTATGGAAATTAAAAAAAAAACCGTAAAGAAAACGCACGGTGCTATACAACGGGATATGCCGTAAAATAGGTACTTAGGTGAGAGTACCTATTTTACCGCACGTTCCGTTGTATGGTGCGTAATTTTTAACTTTCGAACAATGTATACAGGCTTTGTAAATGCATTTTTCGAGCAAATGTGTTGAAAAGTATATTTTAGACAATAGACAACATGGTTGGCGAAGGGGCTCTGCGATCGTTAAGGGTGATTACATGCCGAAGACTGCGCACTGCGATACAGGGTGAAATTTTAAATACCGTTATCCTCTTAAGGGGGTCATTGTACTGATCATTATGAACAACTTTTACTACAGAATCAAACCTGAAATCGTGAAAAAAATCAGCTGTTCCCTACATTTATGTTCACATCTCGTCAAAATATAGGGAACGCAGATTTTTTTTCCCGATTTCAGGTTTTTCCCATACTAAAAGTTGTAATTATGAGTACTATGACCACTGACCTGTACCTACATTGTTGGCAAATAAATATTTCTGATTCACTTAAGAAGATAATGGTGATTATGGTTTATTTTTACCTGCACATGCAAATACTGCAAACTGCTCAATGTAGACAGCGCCTCCCACGGCGGTTTCGTCAAACCGTTGTTCGACAGATCCAGAGCCTGCAGCGTCAGCAGGCTGGAGAAGCTGTTGGACGCCAACGTGTCGCCCAACATGTTGGACGACAGGTTCAGTCGGAGGAGCGCGTTCATTGACGGCCAGGTGCTCGGTTTGATTTCCGTTAGGTTGTTGTAGGCGACGTTTAGTTCGCTGTAGAGAAAAATAGAAAGAAAAAAAGAAAATACATTTATTTAGCACAGATTAAGAGACACAAAATACACCAGATAGTTAAATAATAGTCGTACATCAGATAAAAACTAAGGTAAAAACAAAAAGTGCAAAGTCCGATGTAAGAAATTAGCAGGAAAGTGTACCTCACGGCTGCGCCAAAAAGGCCCAGTTCAGCAAAAATGCCAGACAACTGGTGCCTGACGCTGGTTTTCAACTGGACCTGATGTGTGAGGTGACGGTTGTAAATCAGTTTTATACTGCATCGTGATGTGTGTAATGTGTACACATTACACACATCAATAAATTAGTGTCATAAATAAATAAAAATAAATTAGTGTCACATAAAAACAGTAACGAATATGTATGTATAAATAGCGTGATATTGAGTAACATTGCAAAAATAAAAAAATACTGATAAATAAGTAAGTGAGATGGCCGCATGATAGACATTCTTATGCAAATAAAGAAATTCTCCAAAAATTCTCCTTCAAAATAAACTTATTATTTACTAGTTTCTGCCCGCGACTTCGTCCGCATGAAATTACTTGTTCCCCCGACCCACCCCGTCGCGTCGCATTGCATCGCCTGCCCGCGCTATTACTTCTTTTTCGCTTGGCGTTCTTTCTGATTTTTTTTCTTTTTCTCGGCCCCTAAAGGCCGTGATATTAAAGAGACTATAGCCTTCCTCAAGAATTGGGCTATCAAATATTTATAATCCATCTGGTAGTTCCAGAGATTAGCGCGTTCAAACAAAACAAACTCTTCAGCTTTTTTTAGGGTTCCGTACCCAAAGGGTAAAAACCCTATTACTATTATTATTATACTATTATTATTATTATTAGACCCTATTACTATTATTATTTTTATATTTATTTATTTATTACTACGGCTCCACTGTCCGTCTGTCACCAGGCTGTATCTCAAGAACCTATCTCAAGAACCGTGATAGCTAAACAGTTGAAATTTTCACAGATGATGTATTTCTGTTGCCGCTACAACAACAAATACTAAAAACAGAATAAAATAAATATTTAAGGGGGCTCCCATACAACAAACGTGTTTTTTTCAGCATATTTGCCTTGTGGTACGGAACCCTTCGAGTGCGAGTCCGACTCGCACTTGGCCAGTTTTATTTATTAGTATACATTACTCACCCCAAACTAATAGGTATTTCAAACAGCTTCTCCAGCTTATTAAAGCTGATATCGATAAGGCGAGCGCTGACCAGCTTGGCCAAGCTGCCTCGGGAAATATCACGTAGTCTGTTATGTGACAAGTCTAATTCTAATACTGTGGGTATAGTGCCGAACGTCGATGGTTTTATCACTTCTAGGGAATTGTAGCTTAGGTTTAAGAATCTGGAACGAAAAAAACATATTTATACTTCATAAAACATAGCTTGGTCTTCGCGACAGCTGTCAGTAAAATCACGCCTATGAAGTCCTGAATTTCATAACAGTACAGACAGTACCTGTCAATGTCATACTTTATGGGCATACCGACCTAATTAGTGATGGGCGATGAATCGTCGTGACCACAGACTATAAACTATCGAAGGTGGTAACAAAATGCAGAAAACTAATGGAAGAAGATTGGGAGCGGGACGTCCGATTTGATAATATTTGTGAACACGAGTTTAGAATACATTTTCAAGATATAAGATATGCTAGAACATAGCTATTCAGAAACTGATTCAGATATGGATTTGGGGTGTACTCCTTTAAGAGAATAAATTTATTTTATATTAAAATATTCGTTTAATTTAGTAACGTTTGTAATTAAATTAAACCCAATTATATGTTACGTTAGCATCGATAAATAGTAAGAAACGTCGATAAATTCTATCGACAAATTTTTATATCTTGACAACCCTAGGAATGTCAGTTTGACATATGTCGCAGAGATCAAGCTATCTTTTAGGTAGTATAAGTTATGTATATCTCTAAGCTGCTTCGGGAAATATCGCGTACTCTGAAGGTTAATTCTCGTAATTTTAAGAGCGTTGACAGTCTAAAGGCCAGTTTTCGTAATTTACAACGTTCAAAATCTAGACGCAGTCTCATCTCGGCGACAAATGTTTGTGTACTACGAACTGCCCAGCCTTCTTGAACGCCCACGCAAATGTTTGTTGCAAACATTTGCTTGGTCATTCCCTAAAGTCGAAAATCTCATCAAAGAAAAAGCCTTTGAAGCAATTCTTGTTTAACCTATGGAGGTATGAGGAACATGGTGTAAAGTTCACTCATGCTCCATAGAAAAGGGAGGATCCTCCGACCAGACGGGTGTTGTGTGTGGCGGGCAACTGCCGGATGATTCATGTCGGGCCGTTGTATCTATGCTAGTTACGCGGTAAACTCTGCTTGCGAGATGCAGGATTTTGCGTGACGTCAGTATGACGCGTTGTTCGCATGAGGCGTTGTAGATACCGCTACAAACAGAGTTGTAACAGCATGGAATAGTTTCCTGGAAAATTGTGTGACGGCTCCCACACTAAATCACTTCAATAATCTGGACTGACTAGACAGATAAAATATCTCCAAGCTATTTGATACATAAGCATCAGCGAATTCGCTGCTAGTATGTCTTACGAAATTTTTTTTTTTTTTTTTTTTTTTTTATTTGAAATGGGTTTGCTCTTGACTCTAGTAAATAAATAGGAATAATAATATAATAATACTCTAATAATAATAAACGTTATGATTTTGACGTATGAATAATTTTAAATAATAATCACCAGCATTATTAAAATTATTTATAAGTATTTGTCAAAATATTCGTTACTCGGGTAATACTCGTACAACACATACCCTATGAATAAAAGGACTTGGCTTAAGGACTTTGCATCCAAAGCCTAAACTTTAAAAAAAAGAAACATACCCTATGCTTCCTACATTCCATACTAAAAACTTACCTAATAGAAAACAGATTTTGAAAAACAGCATTGAAGATTTCACTAATATTATTATGTGATAGATCCACTGTGTTTAACTCGTACAATTTAGGGAATGCCAGCCTCTGTATAGACTCAATTTTGTTGTACGATACGTTTAGGATTTGTATTCCTGACATATTTTGTATCGGTATCTGTAACAGAAGAAGTTAATTTAAGGAGGATGCTGCGATGGACCGTCGTACCCGCTTCGGTTGGCTACCTACCTACTTTATTTTTAAGTACTTTCAATGGCTTTTGAAATATTTTTTATTATATGGCGATGTAAACTATCGAAAAAAATATTTAAAAAATACATGCATATTCCCAATAATCAATAGATTCCTATTAACTCAAACTCAAAGCATTTATTTCAATTAAACCATTTACAGACACTTTTGAATTGTCAAGAAGTCGGGTCAGTCAGAAAATATGAAGCTAGTTGCCCATTCCAAAGCGTAGGTACCTATGGAGAAGAACGTGCAAAAAACTCCATGGACACTCTTTTAAATTATATTTTTACAAAAATATTAGTTACATTGAATTTATAATAAAAAGTGAGAACGATGTAAAAAGAAGACGTACGCGTTAAAAGCGATGCTAGTGGGAATATCGCCGAAAGTTCCCAAAGTGAATATTTCTACGGGCGACATTGGGAACTGTTTTATCTCACCTGAGAGAAATCAGTAAACTCATTATGCGCCATCAGCAGTGTATACGCATAACTATTCTCATCGAAAGCCTGCGGACTGATCATAGACAACTTGTTATGGCTAAAGTCTAGCAGAGTCATGTTGTTGCAGTTCTGGAACGCGCCCTTCTCTATGGTCGATAAAGCGTTGTGTGATATGTTAACTACGGCTTGGTAGAGATCCGTGAATGCCTGGTTCTCTATTATAGTAATGTTGTTTTCAGCTAGATTTATCACCTGCAAAAAAAAGTAGTTTCGATTTAATTTATTAATTTGGGGCTTACATGAGCTAAAGCGCGGTCACTGTCGGACTGCATAGAAAAGACAGAGAAGCGCGATGACACAACCCTGGTAATTTATTGCAAAATATGAAGCAATTATTTAATTACAAAATATCTATTGTTTGGACGAAAAAATTAAAACACTAGTATTTTAGTATGTTGCTTGTAGAATAATCTTTTCTTGTCAACATCGACCTTTACCTTTTTTTGTATTTTATACAAAGAATAAAAATAATTATCAAAAGAAGCAATTGTATTTCGTGCGACAGAGATAACGCTCTACGAAGCCGAAATTAGCCGATTGTCTCTTTCCAAAGGTCGATGTGCAATATTTATCGCCGGGTACTATATATAAAGTAACACTCACCTCAGCATACTTAACAGCCTGGAACATCTGGAAGTCTACTTTACTGATCTTGTTCCTGGCGAGGTCCACAGTACCGATGCGCGTTACCGCCGAGAACGTGCCGCGACCTATGTCTGAGATCTGGTTATCTTGGAGGTACAGGCGTCTGCGAAGAGACAATAATAATATTAACGCGGTATTACCCTGACTGCGAACGTTTATAGCAGCCGCCATCTTGTATTTTCATTATGAACTTCGTTACTTGCGGAGGTGCCCCGACCCCACACGTTTGTTTTTTATGGCTATAATGTGTATAGTCTAACTATATTTCTCCAGTTGTTCTTCCAGAGAGCGACCCCATGGTAAACCAACAAAAGCAGTCACATTATAACAGATTTTTTTTTGTAGCCTGCGCTGTCCCACTCCTATGCAAAGGCCTCCCTCCCCTCCTTCCATCTTTCGCGAGTCCGCGCGTCTTCCTTCCAGTTTTGATGAAACCTATCCGGCTCGTCCCGTCATCTCCTACGTGGTCTGCCGCGACCCCGCCTCACTGTCTCAGGGCACCAATCCTGCTCTATTTGGGCCCACAGTTTGTCCGGCATGCGGCAGACATGTCCTGTTTTATTAAAATTCTTATTTGAAACTATTTTTGGTCTTACCTCAGAAACCTCATGCCTCTGAAACTGTTAGTATCCAGTTTCTTGATCTTATTATTGTCCAAGTGTACCACTTTTATAACTGTGTTCCTTGCAAACATGCCTCTGTAAAATAAAAATAATAAGATTAATATTTCTTCCTTCCTTCTTTCTTTCTTTATTTTTTCTTTCTTCTTTCTTTCTTCTTTTTTCTTTATTTTTTTTTTTTTCTTATCTTATCTTTAAAATAAAATAGCTTCTGTGTGCTACTTTTTTCGGGTAGCTAGGACAAAAAGCGTAAATCGAAGCAGCGGTGCTATTCTGTAAAAATCTCACAGTGAAAACTTAGGTGAAGTGAGCGTGGAGTGAGCTGTCAATAGTGTCAATTCCTAGCAATAACAAACTCACTTCACCTAAGTTTTCACGGTGTGATTTTTACAGAATCGCCCGGCTGATTCAAAATTCAAAGTAAAAAAACATTGCCCTTAAAACTGAGGCTGAGTCTACATTAGGCCGCGACGCGACCTGCGACACATGAGCGATTAAAACAAGTAAATGAATGCTCACGTATATGGCTACACCGTACATCAAATATTACTAGCGATCTTTGATTTCTTTATGCGATAGGAACAACATTACTGAAATCACGGCATCGGCTACATCAATGAGCGAAATTGAAGCGAATTTATTAGAAAATTGCTTTTTTTTCGCTTGTAATGTAGCCATACCATGTCTTTCTCGTTTCGCTCTTCCAGTCGCATCGCAAATCGCTGCCTACTGTAGCCTCAGCCTGAGTGTTAGTAAACAACACAATACGGTGACATATACAGGGTTATTGGTAAAACATTAACAACCTCTTAAGAGGTCATTGTACTCATCATTATGAACAACTTTTACTATGGGACCAAACCTGAAATCGCGAAAAAAAAAAATCAGCAGTTCCCTACATTTATGTTCGTATAACTCGTCAAAATGTAGGGAACAGCTGATTTTGTTTTCGCGATTTTGTGTGCGCTTGCGCGTGTAAAAACAATCTTCACGCGCCAGCGCCGCGGCAAACATCCCTGACGCACTGCAACGCCATGGCAACCCCATCAGTTTCAGTTAAAGAAGCGTTTTTAGTTTTTCACAAACAGTTGGTTACCAAAAAAATCGGTTGTCTGTAAAGTCGGTTTACTGACGATAGTTGAACGTGACAACGTCATAAGAAAATACTGATGGAATAGTTGCATTGCATTTGTTAATATTCGCTTGCACTTCAAGCCGCCATGGAACGCCTCCACGCTACAGAGCGAGGCCGCGAGGTAACGCTACATGAGTCATGTTTTTTCGTGAGTGCAGCCAGCTTCATCGATTTAATAGACGTTGTCACGTCAAAAGCGAAAGTAAACTTGAAAAAAAAGTCATGAGTTGTTTTTTTTTTTTGTATTTTCATTGCCCTGCAACGATTCACCCAATGGAAATCTTCAATACAAGAGTCTTCGCAGTTATGTGGTAAAATTGCTCAGGCTTTAAAAAAAACGGGTTTAAAAATACTCTTAAACATTTAAACAAACATGTTTACTTACCTCGGTATCTCTCCAAGTTGGTTGTGACTGGCATTACACCAGCCTAGTTTACTTAAATCTCCGATATGACTGCCATCTAGCTTGGTCAAACTGTTGTGACTGAAATAAAAAAAATACCTCATTTTTTTAAATCCGTTTGCTTGCTTTAAACTTGATCTTCTGAAAAGTTATGACAATTTGAGTGTTTACAGTAAGGTTCTAAAATTTTTTCTTGAGACTTAAAAGATATTGAAAAATGTGCCTATACTAATAAATCGTGGTACAATGCGTGCCACGAATGATGAGACTTGACCCCGCCTCCCCCGCTCTTTCCGCCGCCCCTATGACGTCCAGTCCCGTCCCGCACTCAGACCTCATACCGCTAAAGATACCTAAAATCGTGTACTGCGCATGTCAAACCACGTGGTGTGTCAAATCTCATCTTTCGTGGCACGCATTGTACCCACTGTCATTAAAGCACTTTTGTAGTGATGATACATTTTTTTTTAATGGGTTTGCTCTTGACTCTAGTCTAGGTCAGAGGTGACAGAGACAAAGTCTACGATGGAGTGAGCTTACTCAGAAGAAGCCTGTTCACTCTTACTTTGAAGAGATTCGGGTTGTATGCACTCGGAAACACAAACGCAGTTGTTTTTTTTTTGCAGTTTTTACTGCAAACAACCCCAACCGTTTTGTTTGATCCACGATTTTTTACCCATCCTGTATATACTATCCATGAGGGTAGGTAGAAACTACAGAACGTCACCTGCTACGATTCTTAAATACAGTACCCGGCGATAAATATTACACATCGACCTTTGGAAAGAGACAATCGGCTAATTTCGGCTTCGTAGAGCGTTATCTCTGTCGCACGAAATACAAACAGTCCGGTATTTGCCTCATTTACGTTTATACATCTGCGGGGTACTTGCGTAACACTCTAACAGTAGCAATGGCTTCCATTTTGACAGTTGAGCAACATTCATTGCGTTTTTTACGTCGACCAGCAGACTAATTTTTCGAACACATGAAGCAATGTATTTAGCAATATCCTTCAAAATCATTCAGATTGTAAGTGTGTTACGCAATTCGGATGCTGTATAGTTTACTCAGGGGCGGATCTACTTAAAGGCTTTTTGGGCTGCAGCCCAGGGCCCCGTGGATACAGAGGGCCCCCAACCGAACTGAAAACAATAGACGATATTGTCAATAATAAAAATTATCTAGAATTTAAAAAAATCGGATCATAAAAAAAAATGGCAATTAGTTGAGTAATTAGGTAGGGCCCCTAAGCAGTATTAGCCCAGGGCCCCACAAATTCAAGATCCGCCCCTGAGTTTACTGTTAAACACAACCCTCATTTTTGGATTCGCCGCAGGCGGGTGAGAACAGTAAATGATTTAAGGGGACTACAAGACCTAAACGTAAAAAATGCAAGTTTTATAATGCCTAAAAGTATATGATCGACTACAGTAAATAAAATCAGAAAAATACATATATGATATTCTTCAGGATATATGCCAGTTAGATAGTGTGTTGAAAACATAATACAACTAATGTGATACAATCGAAAAAAATCATAAAGATACCTCTAAAAACTTTCTTTTTATAATAAAAACCTTACTAATATACATACATTCATTGTGTAACTAATATATTTGTAAAAATATAATTTAAAAGAGTGTCCATGGAGTTTCTTGCCCGTTCTTCTCCATAGGTACCTACGCTTTGGAATGGGCAACTAGCTTCATATTTTCTGACTGACCGACTTTTTGACAATTCAAAAGTGCCTGTAAATGGTTTAATTGAAAATGCTTTGAGTTTGAGTTTTTGTGATTTTTTGTCAGATTATTCTACAAGCAACATACTAAACCACTATTGTTTTAATTTTTTAGACCAAATAATAGAATTTTTGTAAATAGATAACTGCTTCATATTTTGCAATAAATTACCAGCGTTGTGTCATCGCGCTTCTCTTTCTTTTCTATGCAGTCCGACAGTGACCGCGCTTTAGGTCATGTGGGGACTACAATTAAGAGGGTCAGTTTCGTTCGATACAATAGTGAAAATTACCTTAAATCCAATACTTCGGTGTCTCTCAATCCTTTAAATTGACTACGTTTCAATGTTACCAATTTGTTCCCGTGCAGATCTAATTTCTTTAGTTTTTTTAGCACCTGGAAATTTAACACGAAAATTATATTGTCAATTTTTTTTTAAACTGATAACTGTTAAGAACCTGTGTAACCACAGATATAGATACACCTAGATAACGCACCTGCTTACGTACAAAAATCGTAAGCCGCCACTTTCGCGCTCTGTCCTGAGTACTGCTGGCTGGGTGAGCGTGAGCGCTGGCGCTAGGCCCCGGGGGTGGCGCGAGACGGGTGCCGCACGCGGCGGCGTCGTTGAATCGATTTGATTTTCCCATCACTAAATAGTGCTTGTGACGTCATAGTAGGTAGTCAAAAAAAATGGCACGTTTGGTTTTCATACAGATCGTGATACTTGTTTTATCTAGGTTTATCTATATCTGTGTGTATGACCAATTAATTAATGCGGCTGTAAGCCGAGGTTCAAACAGGCGCATTTTTTCCGCGGTGATTTTTTTTTCGCGCACCGAATTTTCAACGCCCTGTGTAGCGCCGACGGTTGAAATCCAAGTGTTTTTTGTGATGAGACCATTTATTCATTTATAAGACCATGTAATTTACCATGTTCGGACAAATAAATGAATTTGAATTTGAATCGTTTTTTTCCCATCTCAAAAAATACCCAACTTGCCTAAAGAAGTTTCACTTCAAAAATCAAGTACACTCGACCCATCTAATTAGTTTACATTTTATATGTGTGGGTGAAGTCATAGTTATGCACACAAACACTAAATAATACGAGCGAGCTCTGTTTTTATTAGTGTGCGTATGGCATACCAATTACCATATACCAATATAATTATATACATTCACTTATGTTTCTTAATGAGATATAATATTTCGCATGATATTACTATAGTAACCTTGGCACAATGGCTATAGTCTTTGGTCAGGGAACGAGAAGTCGTAAGTTCAAACCTTTGGGTGCAGCGATATATTCTTTTTGTATTCATTATTTTGTTAAAACATTGCTTAAAGTTGAATTTATAACGATTCGATCCCGTTCATGGACGAGTAATGAAGTTTGCAACGTTTGAGACGACCACGGAACTCTCAGGCTATTTTATTTTGACTGTTAAGAAAATAACTACCCACAATTTAAAAAAATTGTTTTCAAACACCTTAATTTATAAAAAAATTGCGTTCTTAGTTGTCAATCTACGAGTATTTGCATTACTGAGTTTATTGATTACTACCTACTCATATTTGTGTGCGGATTTATTTATGTGGATCCAACCATGCAACATTTATCAATGTTGAAAAAGGCAGAAATTGTTGTTTTGCATGAGCAAAACATATCTATAAGTGAAAATGGAAAGCGCTTAATGATATCGGTGAGTAACAGTTAGATATTACGTTACTTCAACTTAACTAACTCATCTCACCTTTCAATGTTTACCTAGGAATAAATTAATGTAACTTATCTGCAATACCTACCATAGTTTAATAATAATATAATATTATCATAAAATGTATTACAGTATTTTTTTTTATCATAAGATGATTATGATAGAATTAAGTTGGTCTAGCCAATTTTTGTCTCACTACGGCCCGGGCTAGACGGATTTAAAAAAAAGCCTTCGAATAACGTAAATAAAAATAGATTATTACCTATATTTATTATAATGTAAGTGTGTATTTAAGACATATTATTACTTTATTTTAACTGGTATACATATGTATTGTATATAATATAAGTAATATTAATTAGGTATATATATAAGTAAATAAAGTATATTATATATACTTCACACTAATATTATATAGGCGAAAATTTGTGAGTGTGTGTGTGTGTTTGTATGTTTGTTACTTCTTCACGCTTAAACGGCTGGACCAATTTTGATAAAATTTCTTATGGAGGTAGCTGACACTGTGAATTAACATATTATCCCGATATTCCCACGGGATCGACATTTACGCGGGTGAAACCGCGGGGCGCAGCTAGTAGTATATAAATATAACAAATATAGTCTATATATTTATTTAATAATAGCTATTACTATAAGTATATTAAATACTGTTTTGTTTGTATCCACAGAGGAGAAGCGTGCAGTTATGGGTCCGCCGATATGCGGATTCTGGAGACGTAGAACATCTTCGACGTGGGCCAAAACCAAAGGCAAATTCATCGGCTCGACACCACGACATCGTAGCAAGGCACAAGGCTGATCCCTTCTTGTCCACCCGCGTAACAGCAACAGCACACAATGTGTGCTTACAAACTGTTAGAAATCATCTTCATGCAGCTGGTTTACGTTGTAGTAAGCCAGCGCGGAAGATTTTACTGTCTACTGCGCACCGACAAAACCGACTACAGTTTGCTAGGTCATACGTCAATTTTGATTGGGAGAACAATGTGGTGATTTTTAGCGACGAAAAATCGTTTAAGTCGGATAAGGATGGGCGTAAAATATTGTGTTACTTCTACCTGGGAGTCGCTACGTGGAAGTAATATATGCGCGAATATGGTTAACAGCATGAGCAGAAGGTTACAAGAAGTAATAGAAAACGAGGGTTTGCCGACTCATTATTAGTCGAATTTATTTTAATTAGTAGACGAATATGAACCTTATTTTTACGCAAATAATGTTCATATTTGTTAAGTGAATGTGAACCAATACAAACCTTAGCAATGGTTAGGTATATAACATCAACTCGTATTATTGAAGTCTGGTGAAGTGATGTTATTGTTATGCACTTAGAAGTTGTCATAATTTCTTACTATCTAACATGTTAATTCACTTCACCTCTAATATTACTTTGATTCAATTTATATACCTACCTACCTACTTTGACAAATTATTTACGTCCATCCTTAACCAACAAAAAACTTTATCAAAAAATCTGGTAAACAACAGTTTTTACTCATTCGAACGTCTAGTATGAATAGCTATAGAATATGTGAAATCATTGTATCGGCCACACAAGTTTTTTTTGCTAACATACAGCCCACTCCGAATTGAACCTTAAAACAACCATTGTAAGGAAGGAACATATTGGAAGAAACGAGTGGGATCATTACCAAACCAATACCAAATAATAATAAATGTTTACATAATAAAAAATCAAATTAATTTAATGCTTTTATTTAATTTACCTTTCTACTTTTTTGCTTGAGTGATTTTATTGGCCACAAAATTAATTTAATAAAAAACAAAAAGTAAAAAACAGCAAAACAAAAACCCTCAGCTGGGATCGAACTCACGTCAACGAGCTTACATCAGTAGCTATCGCAGGCGCTTACACCAACTAGCTAAGAGAACTATGTTATAATGGTCTAAAATGTTGGGTCAAATTCATTGTGAACCCGTTTATTTTATCTCTAACCTTGAATGTATCATACGTATACGCACACAATAATAATGACAGTTACCGATGTTGCGTGATGTAAACTAATTAGCTTTGCCGATTGTACCTGAAAAGCTTCCGGCGGCATATCTGTAAGTAATCCGTTGGATAAGTGCAATCTCTCCAGCTTGCCAGCCGCCTGGCTGCCCGCGAAGATATCCTTGCCCAGTTTCGTCATCTTGTGTCCGTCTATTGATAACACTGATAGATTACCGAGGATCTGAAATATAAGAGAAACATAACATCGGATCATGTCTGTATGCACAGAGGTACAGACGCCAGCACATCAAGCAACATAAAACTGCAATATTCTGCACCGCAGTGCACAGTGTTAAAATTCTCTGACGATTAGGCCTCGCCGATGAAAAATTAAAAACATAATGGTACCCTCGGTGCTCCTCGGTTAGGCTTGTATATATGTATTATAATATTTTTTCTATTTTTAATATACACTAGCTGCGCCCCGCGGTTTCACCCGCATAAGTGTGGATCCTGTGGGAATATCGGCATAAAAACTATCCTATGTCCTTCCCCGGGATGCAATCTATCTCTCTGCCAAATTTTATCGAAATCCGTTTAGTGGTTTAGACGTGAAAAGGTAACATACAGACAGACGGGCAGACAGAGTTATTTTCGAATTTATAATATTAGTATGGATATTCAGTATCAATGAGCTTCGTTGCCGACTACCGCCCTAGAGTAAAGACTTACCCTAAAAGCATCTTTCGGAAACTCCTCAATGTTAGTATTAGTCATATACAGCTCCTGCAACGTCCTGTTGACTCCAGCGAAGGCATACTGGTCGATCGTCTTAATAGGAGTGTCCACTATCTCCATGACCCTGATTGTGGAGCGGTGGAAGAGAGGCCCGAAGAGATTTGCTAGAAAAAGATGCAAGTATTTATTAGTACAGATGTTCTATGTCACGAAGTCCGTTTGGCTATGAATGTTGTCAAGCGTGCACATGCACATTGTGATCAACAGAGACTCAACAATGGGTGAAGTAAAACGGTACACATTCGCGGGAATAGCCTCATGCGACGGCAGCAAGGGGCAGCCGCTGTGGGAGCGCGCTTGTCGGGATACGTCACTACTACAATCAAAGCCGAACGGACTTCGTGAAATAGAATATCTGTACATACTAGCTTCTGCCCGCTACTTCGTCCGCGTGAAACATCGCATCCCCCGCCACCGCTATTCCTTCATTTTCGCTTAGGATTGTGTTTGTTCGGCTCCTAAGAGTCCTAGCGTGATGTTAATAGCCGATAGCCTTCATTAACAATTGGCTATCGAATGCAAAAATAATTTTTCATAATCCGACTGGTAGTTCTAGAGATTAGCACGTTCGGCTTTCTTATTAGTATAAAATCTATATCTATATGTATAATCAACACTGTTGATTATACAGAGTCTGCGTGCGTTACATTGCGCGCTACTGTAAAAAGCGTATTTTTATACCAAAAAATAGTCTCCCCCGACTGCGGACTGCCTCGTTAATCTAGACGTAGCAAGCGGTAATGCTGAGCATGCACTGAAAAAATATTATTTTAACAAAGTACCTTTTTGGCTCGGTTACAATCATATCGGTAATTTTTAACTAGGACTTAACTAAAAATCTCTAAGTGAACTTGGCATAGAGTAGACATGTGTACTTTGTCAAATATGCTCGGGTAATAACAAATAAATCATTAATCATTTTCAAATAACTTAATTTGTAAATTCAAACACTTTCGAACTTGATCCGAAACTACTAAGTGATTAATCAACACTTAATAAGCATGCTGTTGTTTTTAAACAATTATTTCAATCGGTTGATTTTTACTAACATTCTTATTTAAAAATAGATGAGTTGGACTCATTTGGTTCTAAACATGAGTGTTTACTGATTTTAATCGAATAATTAATCGGTTGTATTTTACAAACCATCTGATTTAACATTACATGAGATGAACTTATTTAATTTCAGTCAAGTAACTTATTTTACATATTGTTCCTAACGACCTTATTTAATAGCAATCGGCTAGTGTAATTTAAATCTAATCAAGTAATTTACTCGGTAAAAAACTACCGAGACACTTATTTAAAAATAACCTCCACTCGGCTGACAATCACAACAATGATTCGTTTCGTTCGTCCCCCCGCTACCGCAGCCCAGCCCGCTCGTTCATTTGTCTTTCGACTCTGGATAGATCATCATATTCTACGCTCGCGTCCCGCCGAAATAAATTATAATTATAATAATTTAGGAAATAAAGTGTAGTGAGGTGGAAAATTATGGATGAGGAGGTCCGAAATTTGTTAACCGCTTGGAATCTCGAGTCTTACATCGAAGTGTTCAGAGGTCAGTACATTCATTGTGTTTTCTTCTTGTCGTAAACCTCAGACCAAATAAAAAACTAAGACAGAGAGCTGTCAACCAACAGTAAAGTGAAGCCGTTTTCGTAAACATGTTAGAACTTACTAACTTAGTGAGGTATAGTTTTGGCATGTCTTAGTTTTTTATTTGGTCAACAAGGACACAACTCTATATGAACTTCTCAGTTTGCAAGATTGTAAGTATACTTTATGACAATTATTTATTTTTATTTGTTATTCCTTTGCCTATCCTAAGGTGTTAAAATATGTTTATACTACACTTGCTTAGTAAGTGTACCAATACTACCCCACTAAAAGGCTTGAAAGCTTTTCATTAAACCTTCTCAAAAATCTAGGCAGTTATATTGTATGGAATTTCATTACTGCCCTGAAAATCAGGCTAATAATGCGTTCATTACTAACGCGTTTTGTTTTTGAAGTGAAAACTTCTTTGGCATTGTTGCGGCTTGAAATTTTATGAAACGAAAAAGCGACAGTAAAAAGAGACATTTATAAGATTTAACGTGGGAGAAAATGAGACAGAAAGCATTATACAGTGTTTTTGAGTGTATTGAGTGTTTTTGAGGGTTATTGAGTGTCTTTGAGTGTTATTGAGTGTTATTGCGTGTTTTTGCGTGTTTTTGAGTGTTTTTGCGTGTTTTAAGTGTTCTTGAGTGTTTTTGTGTTTTATTGAGTGTTTTTGAGTGTTGTTGAGTGTTATTGAGTGTTTTTGCGTGTTTTTGAGTGTTCTTGAGTGTTTTGAGTGTTTTTGAGTGTTATTGAGTGTTTTTGGGTGTTATTGAGTGTTTTTGAGTGTTATTGAGTGTTTTGAGTGTTTTTGAGTGTTTTGAGTGTATTTGAGTGTTTTTAAGTGTTTTTGAGTGTTTTGAGTGTTCTTGAGTGTTTTTGTGTTTTATTGAGTGTTTTGAGTGTGTTTGAGTGTTGTTGAGTGTTATTGAGTGTTTTTGCGTGTTATTGAGTGTTTTTGAGTGTTTTGAGTGTTTTTTAGTGTTGTTGAGTGTTATTGAGTGTTTTTGAGTGTTATTTAGTGTTTTTGAGTGTTTTGAGTGTTCTTGAGTGTTTTTGTGTTTTATTGAGTTTTTTTGAGTGTTTTGAGTGTTTTTGAGTGTTATTGAGTGTCATTGAGTGTTTTTGCGTGTTATTGAGTGTTTTTGAGTGTTATTGAGTGTTTTTGAGTGTTATTGAGTGTTTTGAGTGTTTTTGAGTGTTATTGAGTGTTTTGAGTGTTTTTGAGTGTTTTGAGTGTTTTTGAGTGTTTTTGAGTGTTTTGAGTGTTGACGTATTTTGTAGAAACAATTTTCTTGGTAAAGTTTAAAGTTTGGCGGCGTAAATCACAAGTTAAAATGAGTGATTCCAGTGACAATGATAGCAATTTATTAATGTAGTACAACAAGTGTAGTATAAAGCAGTATATATCACTCGAGGGTAAGTACAGATTACTAAACTCGTGTGGTTTACGGCCCTCCGCTTCGCGTCGGGCCTCAAATGCACACTCGTTTAGTAATCTGTGCCTTACTCCCCTTGGTGAATAAATAGCTATTATATTTATTTATAATCCATTATGGACAAGTCATGGACGTGTTAACGTCAATAACATGCGGGAGAAGAGACACAATCAATTTTCTATTGTGTCTGTTTTTTCGGTAACTGACAATGGTTCTTAGGATTCCGTACAATGGAAAAAAGTAATCCTTATAAGACCTCTTCGTTGTCTGTCCATCTGTCTGTTTGTAAACTGTACCGTGTCACTTGGTAACGATTTAACCCAGTGCCCTCCGTCATAAGCTGCCGTTTAAATACTTATTCTTTTAAAAATATATTTACAATAATTTGCATAAATTAATGTTTCTATTCTAAAAACCCTATTTTTTGATCATAGCGCCTTAAATAAATGCTTAGGTATTTTATTACGTTTTACTATTCGTATGCTGCAGTACTAAGAAAAGCTTTTTGTTTCAGCATCGGAAGAGAGCTCCAGCATTGCCTGCATGTTATTGATCCCTAAACTTTTGACTGTAACAAGTGTGCGTTTAAAAAACTGTCAAAAAAAAGTCTGGCGGCCATCGAAAGCCGAAATCAGGGAAGGATTCATCACACATGTGAGAAATGATTGCGATGTAAGTTCTGTTATAAATGCTAGGAGAGAAAAATTTAGGCAATTTGTTCTTAAATTGCTTTAACTGACTGTACAATATAACAATATAATTATGCTTAAACCTATTGATGAACACTGATTTTGTTATACATAAACCAATGTCATTTATAGCCAAAAATAAATCAGTATTATTATAATATGTACTTATGTTTTTATTATTTCCAAAGAACCCCATAAAACCACGTTATTTTACAGCAATGCTACTCGTTAACTCGAAACTAATTCAATTGTTATATAGACATACAGACGTAGCTGCTGCAAAGTTACTCTGTTTTCTCAGCCAATGTATTGGGCTACTACAACTGGTTCACTCGATAGCTTCTGTAATGTGACTCGGTAAATACAGCTAGTCTATTGAGTAGTTATAGATGCAGTCTTATTCAGTACACAACGAAACCAATTCAATTGGTACAGTACGGTGCAGAAATATTATAAATAAAAAATATTTAGGTACCTACTTTCAAAATTGTATAAATAATTAATTAAATAATATTTATTCATAATACATTCTGCACCGTACTGTACCGATTGAATTGGTTTCGTCGTGTACTGAATAAGATTGTATCTATAACTACCCAATAGACTAGCTGTATTTACCGAGTAACATTACAGCAGCTATCGAGTGAACCAGTTGTAGTAACCCAATACATTGGCTGAGAAAACAGAGTAACTTTGCAGCAGCTACCGAGTAAAGCGATTATAGTTACAATGTAACATTGCTATAAATACCCATTAAACTAGCTGCATTTACCGAGTAACTTTGCAGCAGCTACCGAGTAAAGCGATTATAGTTACAATGTAACATTGCTATAAATACCCAATAAACTAGCTGCATTTACCGAGTAACATTGCAGCAGCTACCGAGTAAAGCGATTATAGTTACAATGTAACATTGCTATAAATACCCAATAAACTAGCTGCATTTACCGAGTAACTTTGCAGCAGCTACCGAGTAAAGCGATTACAGTTACAAGGTAACACTGATGTTATATGCCGAGTAAGCCTGCTGTAGTTAAGTAAGTTTACAAAGTAAAATTGGCTAAACGCAGCCAACTTTGCTCTGTTGTTACTAATGTAGGCAACTGTGTTATTAATAAAGAAATATTTTTAACCAATTGTAACGGTTAATATTTAACAAGCGATGATAGCAAAGTTGACGTATTTGTTTTTAGCTACAAACTTTGCAGGTGCTATATTGACAAACATGCTGGGTTATTTTCAACAGTATCTTATTTATTTTTGACCCTTACGTTTTTTCAGTGTGAGGTCCTTGGTTCGATTCCCGGGGCTAAGTGACATAACAGACGAAAAGTGGATGTACTATAGTAGGTACATCTATACTTAACCCTTAGGATATTACAGGCTGCTATGTTATGAACCATCGAGGAATCTTACATCTATACACTGTAAGAGCTATTCTTGCTTGAAGCTCTCGGCCGCTATAGTAAACAGATGTGGACATCGTGTACACGGGATTTTGTTTTAAAATTGGGCAGATGTAAGTTTCCTCGATGGTTCATTATAAAAATTAATACCAAAAACATACTCACAAATCTTACACTCCTTCAACAACAATCTTTCAACTGGCAACCCCAGTCCTGCAATATTCCCCAACCCCACACTGAGCACAGACAATCCTGTATTCTCACATTTTATGAACAAGCCTGTATCCGACCCCTTTTCACAGACACAGGGGTACAATAGGGTAACTGTCGAGTCTTTTGGGCAGGGGTAGACCGGGCCAGGCGGTATGTACTCCGCGTTTGTGTAGATAAGCATTGATGCCAGAGCGAAAATTATTTTTGTGACCATTTTTGTGGGTGAGGGACCTGAAAATAGATTTTTTTTATCAGTTGCACAAAACACATAATAGTACAAGTCCAGAAGATCCACTCCACAAAAAAAAATTAGCTCTTGAAAAATTGACTCTTGCTAAGACACAATACTTGAAGTGCAATTCTGGTCACACAGCATTCTTTTTTTAGTTTCTTCTCGTAGTTCAACCTAGGACTTGCCTGTGGATGCCTCAATAAATTAAGGCCTCGGCTTAGGGACAGGCTGGATCGGAATTAAAGGTTGCACAGCGCTATTTGCCTACAGTTATATCCACCTACAAGGTGCCTCTCTTTCTATCACAAAACTCATTATCTCTTCCGACTATGTTAGAGCCCTACTGAGTGAATTGGCCCAACAAGTCGAGCCTGTTGCGTATTTGTAGCTACCTTACCTTGTAGCTAGCTTATATAACTAAAATGCGGAGTTGCCAGGCCTGACAGTTGTTAAAATTGGTCTTAGCATGGATTTCATAATTGTTCATAATTGTGTGAATTGGGAATTGGAGGAAGCGAAGAGGGAAAGCACCTGTGTTTGAGCCAACACTTTTTTTTAAATTGCTGAATTTGTCTGCTCTTGACCTCGATCATGCCTGATGGATCGCGATGATTGAGGTCTATGATGGAACAAGTGAGCCCAGAAGATGCCTCTGGCACTGGAACTCCCACGCATCACACTTCAGCATCTGCCCAACCTTTTCCCAAATATGTTGGGGTCGGCTTCCGAGACCGGAAGCCGACCGGTATTCAACCGCATCATGTTAGACAACATGATGCGGCTGAATACCAGTATTTTACATGGAGTGACTGCCTATCTGACCTCCACAACACAGTTACTGGGTAATACGATACCCCTTGGTAAGACTGGTTGTCAGACTTTCGGGCTTCTGACTAGCCGTAACAACTGTCAAAGATCCACGAATGACAGCCGGGACCAACGGCTTAACGTGCTTTCCGAGGCACGGAGGGTTCTCGGTATGTAAAGATGGTCACCCAACCACAGACCAACCGCGGCAAGTATAGCTTAACCTGATCGATCACCCTGAGCGGCTGTTATTATATATCCGTTCAGTAGTTTTTGCGTGAAAGAGAAACAAAGATCCATTCGGCTATCCTAACAAATTTCGCGTTTATAATACGAGTAGGAATTTAAACACAAAACTTTGTAGAACGCTAAAGAAAAGGTTGCTGCAAAATTAGAACTTGTTGCTGGCAGCAAAGAAATAAAGAATAACTTGTTATTAACTTAAGGACATTATGACGAATAAAAAACTCACTCAAGGCTGCAAAATATAAGCCTAAAGTTTACGCTATGTAACTATTTCCAACTTGTTTGCAAACTTTAAAGGTCAAAAAAACCAGTTTAAAACTAAAAACAAAGCGACAATAGAACTGATAACTTAAATGACCATATATCTCAGTCTAATTAAGAGTAATTAACATGTTATAAATAGCTCGGATTCCCTTGAAAAGTTAACTCTAAATACTTTGCAAACTACGACAAAACTTTCACTTTTAATAAATCAGTTGAAAACACAGTACCTGCGCTTAATCCTAGAAGAAACATGGATTACACGAAATCCTGCAGTTGATGTGTGAATTACTAAATCCGTATCATAATAATTACGTTAAAATACGTAATATTATTTTCTTGGAAGAACTGCGTAACTCCACTCCACCATGATCATCACGGAACTAACCAATTAACTATAGACAACTTGTTAGTGTCATGACAAATGACATTTGATGTCAGACAGTTAACAAAGTCAAAAATAGAAATAGTCTAAAATTAATATTTTTTGGTATAATTCGTGCCGTGGCAGATAATAATAGGCATGAAACATCTGTCAATCAATAACCAGTGGACATAAACGAAGAGAAGAAGAAGAGAAGTCATCATAATAATTATTTTAGTTTTCTCCGCTTCTTTTACCTAATTTATGTTTTCTCCTCGTTTAAGGTGTCTTCATACTGTGTTTTGGTAAACCCCGTTACCAAGAGGTGATTTGCTGGTAAATACACAATAATAATTATTGTGTCTTTTTAACCCTACCACCTAAGTTCACATTGTGGAAAGTAATAAATAAATATTGAGTGATGTTCCGTCTCTAAAAACGAATTTTGTTTGTTTCAGTTACTTTTTCACATCAAGAGTAAAATTAACTAAATAATAAATTAAATTTCTTCACGTTTTATTAATTCTCCCTAACCAATCACCTCTAAACAAAAAAGAAATATTATGTATAATCCGAACGAAGACAGCAAGAGAAAAAACTATATGCCGCCGGCAGATACAGGTGCAACTCAAAATGCTCCAGCGACATGCGAAGCCCTCATAGGAGAAAAAATATTTATACAACCAAAAGACACAAACTATTTTAGTTGCTGGGAGCTGTTTTGCTTTCCTTGCAATATATGCTCGAAGTTTTGGGACTGCTGCTCGGCACTATGCTCAGGCTCGAGCTCGAACCAATTTGTGGTGTTCCTGATGGTGGTACAATGGTGTATTTGCAAAATCACTCGCGCCACAATCCCAAACCCTTTAGTCTTCCCTTACTATTTCTACATGTTTGGCGAAGTTGTCGTTATGTCAGTGTTGCTCTATTTGCTGTGGTACTATTTCGGAGAAACTGTGGTTTTACCGTTATTTCATACATTCTATGCCGTGGAATATGATACGAAGCCCAGACCCCCGAAAAACACAACGCGAAAGTGTTTTAAGAAATACTGTTTTAGAACAGGTGAAATATTTGACGCACCTGTAGAATCAAGTTCAGCTCCTCAGTTTCATTCAATAACGATAATTACTTTTGTTATAGAAGGTTTAGTTAATGGAATACTTTAAATAATCATAATTTACAAGTACGTCTTTTTTTTAATTCATTTTCAATTAAGTATATTTTATCGCAAAAACCTCGATACATTTTGGGTGCGTCTCCCGCTAGGCTATACGCGCATCAGCGAGGTAATCAGTAGGAATGGCTTTCATTTTGACAATTCAACAACATTCATTGCGTTATTTACGTTGTTGATTAAACAAATTTTTCGAACGTAGGAAGCAATGAATTAGCAATATACTTCAAAATTATTCAGATTGTGATTGATAGTGTGTTACGCAATTAGGGTACATCGGGGCAATTGCGTAACATATTATCAATCGGAATCGGTTTCATTTTAACTGTTCAACAATATTCATTGCGTTATTTAAGTGTTGAGCAGACAAATTTTTCGAACTTATGAAGCAATGGATTAGCAATTTGCTTCAAAATGATTCAGATTCCGATTGATAGTGTGTTAGGAAATTTGGGTGCTGGTCCTCAATCAGAAACAGAATACAATAAAGACCGGACAGGTGCGAGTATCATTCACGCGCGCATATCGAATTCCGTACCACCAAAACCATTTCTCATCGCGAAAATCGAACTGGCCACAGACAGATGGATAGTCAAATCGACGGACAGACAATGTAGGTAGACTTGGTAATAAATACGTTCCCGTTTTCACCCCTGGGTACGGAAACCTTAAATCTAAAACTTCATTCTATAATATTCCTATCTATATGGATACACAGGCACCGACTTTAGTCATCGCTGACTTGCTTGCGATTTCGATATCTCACGTTTACACAAAAAAATTATTATTTGCTGATGTATGTATTTAGATCTTTCTTTCTTTAATTAAAACGGTTTAAAATCAATTACAGAAATTAAAGATTAGTAAAGTTTGTATATACACATACCTACTCACAGCCGACAGCCAATAATCGCCAGCGTCTAAATTCACTGCGTGTGTATCTAGCATTAGGCACCGTTTCTAACGAAAGTGCGCTTCGGAAATGCGACAACGTTGGCGCTACAATCCTGTAGGGCGAACAACGGATGATCGAATGCACGAATGCACGCTAGTGCGAAGAACTGACAGATGTTAAAATATCTTCAAATTTTTGGTTCCAGGCTGTTCCAGGACATGTCCTAGAACTATGGTCGTGGGTTTAGGTTCAGGCAGACACGATGTCTGCCTTGGATCAAGATCGTACTGCGATCGCACCCACGACCTAACTCGTAAGTGGAAGTACTCGGAGTTTTCTTGGACTCGGACTCGGCCCACTGGGCAACCTCAGCTCTCGTGAAAATCTTACACGCGTAATTTTCGGCAGGCGTGTTGCTACTGGCTGTTACTATGAATAAGTGTAATATAATACATACTACGTACATATATTGGCCTGTACCGAACTTTAGGAGCGGGAAAAAAATTGATGACATGATGACATACATGAAGATGACAGCGAAGATTTAGGCTGCGTTCCGAGTTGGGAAATAATCGATATGAGCGTGTTTAAACCCGTACCAAATTAGCGTGAGCGTGATAACGATGTCCCATGAATCGTCATAGATGACGTCATGACATGCGCCATCTTGCGATACCGCCGACCATTCCTTTTAATAATGAGGGCCGTGAGGGCTCTCAAAAATGACAGTGTGTGTGAGTGAGGATGTGTCAGTGTGTTTTGCTTTGAGTTGCATCATATCTTTAAATTAAACTAACGTGGCATTTTCGAAATTGTGCTTCTGGCTGACACTAATCAAAGAAGAAGAACTGAAGAAAAAATGTGGTGTTTAAATATACAAGGAAATACTGTAATAATATCGTCTTGACTTTTCGTGAAACAATAACACACGAGCGTTCCGAATTGTTGACATCTCTCAGCTGTCATCGTAATATCTAAATCGGAACGCATGTGGGATGATGTGTGCTGAACGATTATAGCTAATTCGGAATGCAGCCATAGTACTTTATAAGAGCGAGTCTGTCAGTTGCTGACGTTGCTGTCAGT
Source organism: Luperina testacea (assembly GCA_927399505.1). NCBI lineage: Eukaryota > Metazoa > Arthropoda > Insecta > Lepidoptera > Noctuidae > Luperina > Luperina testacea. The sequence continues at coordinate 2,247,578 of OV656782.1, forward strand.
CTTTTGAATGATGTTAAGATTTGTAATGCCGAAATCTAAACTCTTGAATAATTAATTCTTAATAAATTAGTACACATGAATAAATCAAAATTTGTTCACCCCAAATTATGAGTTGGAGCTTGTAATCAAAGTAAAATTTTAGTTTAAGGAGAAATTCAAATATGGCACCCAAGAAGAAGGCAAAACGAAAGGAAAGCTTCCGATGCGATGAAGTTCATGGCGAAGAGTTCCACGCACAGATCGAAGAAGTCTTCGGTTACAACTGGTGGGATGTCTTCTGCTTTCCATATATTCTCGGAGCCAGACTATGGGACTGCTGCGTCGCACTATGCTCGGGAACAAATCAATGTCTCGTCTACTGGATGATGATTCAATGGCTAGTCTGTAAAATCACAAAATTAACAACACCTGACCCCATCATATTCCCCTACTATTTCTACATGTTTTGTCAAGTTGTACTTTTAACAGCATTTTTCGTTATGGTTTGGCGTTATATCGGGGCAAGCGTTATTATACCGTATTTTGTAGCTTATTATGAGGCATGGTTGGAAGTTGAACCAGGGTCGAAACCGAAAAACACAACACGATTATCCTTCAGAAAATATTGTTTTAGAAAAGGTGAAATTTTTGATACACCCTATGAAAATTCATCTTTGTCGTTGAAGAATAATCCAATAACAATAGTATCGCTTTTGATAGAAGTGTTTATATACGATGTTCTGAGATAATATACAGTCTACAACCATTTAAAATAATCGCTTTGATTTTAGTGATAACAATCACAAATTCACAATCACCATTCAACTACGAATTTGTGATCTGGCAACAATCTGTGCAACTCCGGTATGCCTACACACAATGTGACGACACAATCATACTGCTATACATTACTCATTACATTTTCTGTGTAAGAGGCCCAGGCATTGTATAGGCTTTCCGTGCAATGGGAGAGACGTCAGTATATAAAGCTGAGATAAGAAATGTAAAACTTGTGTCGTCGTCCGTACCTATCCGCTTGAGTGATGAGCGCGCCCAAAAAAAACCGATAACTGCAGGCCAGATTACGACACACCGCCGGCTGCCATAGCCGCTAGCCGGTACGAAAAGACCACTAAAATACTGTTGACTGAGCAGTTCGCCGATAATCAGTTAGATCGCCGATAGTTAGTTCAGTAAAGGTATTTAATTCATAGTTTCTACCTACCCTCATGGGAAGAAGGCGTGTTTATAGTATTTTTTAATTTTTACTGCGATCGACTCTGATACTATTATTACTAGCTGACCCGGCGAACTTCATGTATGAGAAAATTAATTAGTAACTTGATAATTTTTATTTTTTTGAGAAGATAAAAAATAAAACTATAGCAATACTGTCGCTGACGTTTTAAGTTTGACATTGACAGAAAACAGATGGTAGAAGAATTTACGTCATACGTCAGTCACCCCGAAAATGGCGAGAAGTGTGTTACGCTGACACTATTTTTAATTTCAAAAATAAATCTGAGCTTTATTTCAAAGCGAAAATCATTTCCTCAGACTTAAAAAATCGTGTATAAAGTTTTAGTAAATACCAACATATCATAACGCTCTACTGGTAAGTAAAAATATTTAATTTGATAATAAGAAAAAGTGAAATTTAAGAGGCAACTTTGGTGATGTATTTATTCAATTAATTTGAATAATAAAGAGAGATCTTAACTGCGATTGATTCTGATACTATTTATGTCCGTTTCTCAGTGTGTAGATGTATCTATTCAGTCTTTTTCACTCTGAAATGAATGAAAAATTACATTGTTCGTAGTCGGTGGTTTACATAAAGGTACTAAAGGATTGCGTGCTACTATACTAGTAATCCGTTTCAAGTTAGCATAGGAACGTTCTAACGTGCAGAAACATACTGTGTTCCGCCGGCAAATATTATCACGTAAGTTTTGACTACAAGAAAATACGTTTTGAATGTTGATAAATAATAGGTATATGTATAAACTCTAGTGACCTAGTAACGGCGCGGACACTTGACACACTTTCTAGATCATAGAAATAATTTAGTGCCATTTTTTTTTCTTCTTAAAGTTAGCAATGGAAATTTGTATAGTAAGTATTGTGAGAACTATTTCATACATGTTTTTAAAACTAGGCAATTTAAATAAATACCTTGATATGTTTTTACAAAACAAAAACGAAATTTTTAGTTCTGATTAAAATTTGATCCAGTAAATAGCTATTTTTGGAAGTACCATAGAGAATCTCAGTTCATAATTTTCCAAAAAAGTTATATTTTATTTTTATGGTCATCTAGTGTGATTTCTATAAAACTATCTAATCTTAAATCTGAGATGAAACAAAAAGATTAGAGAGAAATGATGATGGTTCAATGGAATATACACTTCTAGTTTCCACCCGAGACTTTGTCCATGTGGACAAAGTCTCGGGAAAGAAATAATCATGTGATTATTTCTTGTTTGATCATAAAATATATCCCATGACACTCGGCAATACTGTAGCTTCCAGTTTATGAAGAAAAAACCGGACTTGGATCAGTAGTTCTGAAGATTAACCCCTATATACAAACTCGCCATATTTCCCCTGTATTTTTTTAGTATAGTATAGACAAAGTGATGATTTGAATTATGTATTTACTAGCTTCTGCCTGCGACATTGTCCACAAGTTTTAATATAAAACATTATATATGGCAGTCGGCAATAGTGTAGCATTTTACTAGTGAAAGAACTTTTGTAATTATAACAGTACTTCCAGAGATTAGTTTTTACAAACATATAAACAAACAATTTGACCTCTCTATTTACTTATATTTTATTTTGGATTAGTTCAGTGAAATACACACACACACATACACAGAGAGAAGATATATATATATTAAGATATATGTATACAACATATCAGATTTTTTTATAAGTCGTTGTACAGTTGCTCCGTCACGAGTTCACGGTTTATCGTCGCGATCAGCCTTGTAGTTGGAATTGGGACAACTACAGGGTATAAACATCATAATCTGCCTTGCCTTTTCCCAAAATATGCTAGGGTCAGTGTTCAATCTAAACGGATGCAGCTAAATACCAGCACTTTGCATGGAGCGACTGCCTATCTTTCCTCCACATCCCAGTTGCTGGGTAGCAAAATACCCCTTTGTAAGTCTGGTTGTCAGACTTTTAGCAAACCATGACTGAAATAGTTCATGCCCTGTTGTTTTATTCATCATCATCAAAGTAGCATTCGTTAAGTATTTACATCGGCCGGGCTTGCGCAGTACGTCACTGCGTCTGCGCGCTTCCGTTGGCCCGCTGTCATGACTAGAGCTAGAGCGACCACTAATGCTGCCGTCGACGACACCCGAGCCACGGTAATGTTATCTAAACATTACCGTGCCCGAGCGCACGCCGTTGTAACCGAACGGATCAGGCATCAATTTCCTTTAACACATTGTAAAATGCTCTCCGATGACGCCTGAGGCCGGCCGGTGTAAAGAGCAGATTCTCGTGTTTTATAAAACAGCTAATAACTGATTAGCGTGTGCGTGAGATTGGATTTTAGTTATAATTCGCGATCTTGAACGATCTGCGAAGGTCGGTAGTACTAACTAGCACGAATATGTAGCAGGTTAACAAAATTTAATGGAGATGCGCTAAGGTAACCCGCGAAATTCAAAGGGCTTGAAGATCCCTGGTATACCTACCTGTTCACATTTTGTTTTTTTTTTAAATGGCGGCCGCGCATGGAACCTATATAAATGGATAACTGACATCAATGCAAACTGAAAACATTTTATACAAAACCCCGTAAAGTATCACGTTTCCGAGATATAAACGTTCAAAGTTTATCACGTGACATCCATTTTTTTTAAACTTGCGTACATCTTGTTACTTTGATCTTGAAATAATCACTCTGAAAGTTTAAAGTAATCAAACATCTATGTACTTAAGCAAGTTAAAAAAAATGGATGCCACTTTGAAAAAAATAACAAAAAAGCGCGACAGTACGTATGCCAGGATCCATATAAAAACTTTCGATCCCATTATACAGGAACGGCGTAAGGTGAAGGCGCGGCGCAGGCGCACGTCGCCTTCACCTTACGCCGCCGTCTCTGTATAATTTACGCCCAAGGGATTTGTTCTTAGGGTACAAATCTAACTTAGAAAGATGTTTTAAAGATTCTAATTCTGTAAATACGTACCGATTCGCGACTATAACAAATAAATATTTGTTATAGTCGCGATCGCGAATCATATTTTGATCAGGATACAACCTGACACTGGCCTGCAAATTGCAAAAAACCGTAAGAAAATTTGAATTTCGCGTGCTACCACTGCGCATTCACCATAAAAACTTTGCTTGATTTTATGATTATAATTCAATAAAAATAAGTAAGTATTTATTACAGCCGCGAATTATATTTAGATCAACAGACAACCCGATACTGCCGGTCGATTTTCTGTAAAAATCTCACCGTGAAAACTTAGGTGAAGTGAGCATAAAGTGAGCTGTCAATGGTGTCAATCCCTAGCATCATGTGGAATGACAGCTCACTTCACCTAAGTTATCACGGTGATCTTTTTACAGAATAGCACCGCTGTACAATGAAACAACTAAAAAACATTTTGCGGTGCTATTCTGTAAAAAGGGGCAGGAGAATGGATATATTGCGGAATTTATTGACTCTTGTTTTTTGAAAGATTGACATCAGCCGATCGATTCTGTAAAAATCTCACCGTGAAAACTTAGGTGAAGTGAGTTTGTTTTTGCTAGGAATTGACACTATTGACAGCTCACTCCACGCTCACTTCACCTAAGTTTTCACGGTGAGAGGGTTACAGAATAGCACCGCTGACCTGCAAATTACAAAAAAAATCTTCGGCTTTATTATTAGTATCGAGAACACAGAACATGATGCGTGTTATGTATAATTCAAGAACCGTTTACTCATTTGGACGGACTGTTTACATTTTTCCCCGAATCGCAATCGCCGAAGCAACGACGTCAATTCGAATAATCGTCATTGTTTAAATATGCGTGCCACGAAAGATGAGACTTGACACACCACGTGGTTTGACTTGCACAGAACACGATTTTAGGTATCTTTAGCTTAGCGGTATGAGGTCTGAGTGCGGGACGGGACCGGACTTCATAGGGGCGGTGAAAAGAGCGGGGGAGGCGGGGTCAAGTCTCTTCTTTCGTGGCGCGCATTGTAAATTTGTAATATGCATTTACTGGGTATACCGTCCTTCAGGCTGGCACATACAACGTTAACACCCTTTTATTTATTATCTTCACTCGTAACAGTCGTAACTAGGGTTGCCAACTTTTTTTAGAAGAAATAGAGTACATCTGATTTTGAAGGAGGTAAATAAAGAGTACGGACGTACAAAAAAGAGTATCATTTATTTTGTACTTTTAAAAAGGTATTTTTTGTACTTTTTGCAGCACCTAACAATTTTTCATTGTTCTTAAAGAAATTGCATGAGTCCAAACATTCCAACTCTAAATTTATAATATGTAATTACATAGGTATATCAAGAACTCATTTTTGATCAATTTCAATGAAGCTCTATTTCTCTCTTCTCGCTACTTGACATTCATGACCGAAAAGACTCTTTCAGTAAATCCTGAAGTGGCGGGAACAGAGAGTACAATTTTTTTAAACAATCAAATTCTTCAGGACATTTTTTAAAAATAAATTGCCATTTTTCTGCAGTGGATTTTTGCATAAAATCTGTGTTATTAAACAATTCGGCTTGGAGTTCTTTTAAAATTATTACTTCTGAATATAAACTGTCCATGTGTATGTTTGTTTAGTCTTTGTAAATTAAGTTTTCCTTCTATAATTTGTTCTAAATGATTAAATTAAACAGTAAATAGTAGATTTTTTTTATTTTGATTATGGGTCTTTGCATATTATTACAGACTGGCACTAGTTAAGTAAACATTGTGTAAAAAAGAGTATTGTTGCGCGCCAAAAATAATGCTTGATACATCGCCATGTATCGCCATTAGTTACCACTAGCGCCATCTTGTATCGGGTAGCAGAACTAGTACCTTGGCCTTGGTACTAGGACATTGACCCTTCCTGTAGGTACTAGTAGTTCCGAGAACTATCGACGTCGAGTCGGTCGGGACCGCTATGTACTCGAACATACTAGATGTTTATCGAGTGGCTCTGTGGGACTATATAAGGCGGGCGCGAGCCGCGAGACACATAGTTTTCAGTAAGCTATACATGCGATAACATCGAAAGCGATATTCGAGTGCGACTAGTAAGTGACATTGTGTTTATTAATTAGTGTGTTTGAGTTGTAATTAGTGTTGGTGAGTAAAGTGTCATTTTTTGGTTATTAAATCGGCAGTTTTTATTGTAACGAACCCCAAGTTCGTAACAATTGGTGTCAGAAGCGAGGGATAAAAACATGCCGATTTTACCCAAAGACGACATGGAGGGTATCCGTACCCGGAGTCAACGCCAGCAAGAGACGGATCAGAGGCGATTTGGTGGAGCAATGCCACAGGGGTCGGAAGGTCAGCTACCGACCACGGAGGCCGGCCCGTCCACAGCTGCTCCAGCATCATCAGCACCAGATTTTGCTGCTCTGATGATGATGCTGCAGGAGCAGGCCCGCCGACAGGAGGAACAGGCTCGTCGACTGGAAGAACAGCTCCAGCGGGACAGGGAGGAACAGGCTCGCCGACAGGAGGAGCAGGCTCACCGACAGGAAGAACAGGCTCGTCGGTTGGAGGAACAGCTCCAGCGGGACAAGGAGGAACAGGCCCGCCAACAGGAGGAGCAGGCGCGCCGCCAGGAAGAGCAGATGCTCCTTATAAAGGACCTTCACGCTACCTTCGGCAAAGACATGAAGGAGGTGAAGGATAAGGTTGCCCAACATGACAACCGTCTGTCGGAAGCCGAAACCCGAATCGACCAAGTGAAAAACCAGGTAGACAACGTGATGGCTGACGTGAAGCAAACCGTGATGGCTGACGTAAGGAAAACGCTGGATTACCTGAAACTGGGTGATGGAATCGCAGCTCCCGTAGCTACAACACCTTCGCTACGAGGATTCAAAGTGCCACCGTTCGACGGAACTTCTTCCTGGTCAGCCTACAAAATCCAGTTCGAGGCTGTCATGAAGGCGAACGGGTGGAATAAAAGTCAGGCCATGACTGCCCTCACCCTGGGCTTGCGCGACCAGGCCTTAACTGTTCTGGAAGCTCTCGGTAAGGAAGTGACTTACGAGCAGCTCCTTGAGGCACTGGAGGCTCGGTATGGCGACGCTCACCTTGAGCACGTGTTTCGTGCGCAGCTCAAGGATCGCGTGCAACGCAGTAACGAAAACCTGCAGCAGTGGGCCCTTGAAGTGGAGAAGCTGGTTCGTAAAGCTTACCAGTCCGTACCTGCGCTTATTGATGGAAACCTGGTGCAGGCATTCATCGACGGCATCCGCGACCTTGAAGTTAGAGCTGCTGTAAGGCTCGGTCACCACGGGACGCTGAAGGACGCCTTAGCCCATGCACTGGAGGTGGAAGCTGCGCGGCAGGATCATCGTTCCCATCGCGTCAGGGAGGTTGCAGCGGCTACAGTTCGCGAGCGCAGTAAAAGATACAGCCCTAGATGCTACGGCTGTAGGGAAAGGGGCCACCTTCGATCCAGTTGCCCTAAGCGAACTGCAGAAAGGGAAGGTGGCTGGTCTCCAGAGGGTAGTGCGGCTAACAGCACCGCCCGGCAGCAGCGGGACGGCTATGTGGTTAAACACCGCAGCGGGAAGTCTCTTGGCAACACAGATGCATTGTCAAGAAGACCTTTTCCTGAAGACTGCAAACACTGTACTAGGCACGAGAGTAAGGAAGTGGCACCTGTAAGGATGCTCAGGACAGACCTCAGCAACGAGTGGAAGGAGAGCCTACAACGTGCACAGCAGGAAGATTCGGACATCAAGCCAATTCTGGAGTGGATGAAGGCCAGAGCTCCTAAGCCCAAGTGGAGTGACGTCTCAGCGATGAGTTCGGTCACAAAAAGCTATTGGGCCCAATGGGACAGCTTGGTGGTTCAGGATGGAGTCCTGTGCCGTAAATGGGAAAATGCTCGGGGAGACAGCTGCCATTTGCAAATGGTTGTCCCTAAAGCTCAAGTACCGGATGTTCTACAGCTGTACCATAATGGTTGTTCAGGAGGTCATCTGGGAGTAAAACGGACTTTACTGAAGATAAGGGAACGGTTTTACTGGATCCACTGTCGAGACGATGTCGAAGATTGGTGTCGCAAATGTACAAGTTGTGCAGCTGTAAAGGGACCTCAGACTCGTAGTAGAGGTGCATTAAAATTGTACAATGTTGGTGCACCATGGGAGAGGATAGCCCTTGACGTTGCGGGGCCGTTTCCGGAGAGTGAAAGTGGCAACAAGTATTTCATGGTTGTGATGGATTACTTCACGAAGTGGCCGGAAGTCTTTGCCATTCCAAATCAAGAAGCTTCGACAGTTGCGGATAAATTGGTTCATGAAGTCTTCTGTCGTTTTGGAGTACCTTTGGAGATTCACAGTGATCAAGGAAGGAATTTTGAGTCCCAAATATTCCAGGAAACTTGTCGAGTTATGGGTACTCATAAAACAAGAACGACTTCTTACCACCCACAATCGGATGGAATGGTGGAACGATTTAACCAGACACTGGAGAGGTATCTAGCAAAAGTTGTGGAAAATCGGCAACGAGATTGGGACAAGCACATACAACCGTTTTTGTTGTCATATCGAAGCGCTGTCCACGAAAGTACATCGGTGACGCCAGCTTTCGCAAACTTCGGAAGAGAACTACGGCTGCCTGCAGACCTGATCACCGGGTTACCACCTGATGCCCCACGCAGTGTAACTGATTATGCAAATGATTTGCGGAACAAGATGAATGACATTTATGAGCACGTCCGACAATCGGGCCAGCAAATGTCTGAAAGGATGAAAACCCGTTATGACCGCAAAATGAATAATAAAGGGTTCGACGAAGGTTCACTAGTGTGGTTGCACAATCCAGTCCGCAGTAAAGGGAAATCTCCTAAGCTTCAAGCTAAATGGGACGGACCGTACCGGATTGTGACAAAGATCAATGATGTAACCTACCGGATACAGAAAGGTGCAAGAGGTACTCCTAAGATCGTCCATGTGGATCGACTGGCGCGTTATTATGGAGCCAATAATGCTCGGGACGAGCATGTCTTAGGAGGGGGCAGTGTTGCGCGCCAAAAATAATGCTTGATACATCGCCATGTATCGCCATTAGTTACCACTAGCGCCATCTTGTATCGGGTAGCAGAACTAGTACCTTGGCCTTGGTACTAGGACATTGACCCTTCCTGTAGGTACTAGTAGTTCCGAGAACTATCGACGTCGAGTCGGTCGGGACCGCTATGTACTCGAACATACTAGATGTTTATCGAGTGGCTCTGTGGGACTATAAAAGGCGGGCGCGAGCCGCGAGACACATAGTTTTCAGTAAGCTATACATGCGATAACATCGAAAGCGATATTCGAGTGCGACTAGTAAGTGACATTGTGTTTATTAATTAGTGTGTTTGAGTTGTAATTAGTGTTGGTGAGTAAAGTGTCATTTTTTGGTTATTAAATCGGCAGTTTTTATTGTAACGAACCCCAAGTTCGTAACAGTATCTTAGCGTACTCTATTAGTGTTATAGATTATAGAGTACGCCTACATGATATAGAGGACAATACTCTATTTTAGAGTACGGTTGGCAACCCTAGTCGTAACTAACAATGTAAAAAATTTTAGAAGTCAATTTTAACCTACTTCTAATTGTCGCATCGAAATGAAACTTTGTGTTTTTATGTAGTTCGGATGACAAAACTATAATTTGGTATCTTGAAGCTGATCTGATGATGGAGCCGGGAGGTGTATAGTGGAACCCTTCAGTGGCTACTGGTAAACCCCTGGAATTTGGCCTCATAATGATTTGTTTCAACGAGTTTAATAGATTGGGCTTGGTAACGAGGGTCTGGTGATGGAGCCAGGAGATGGATAGTGGAACTCTTTAGTGAATACCAGTTTTAGTGCGCGATAAAAGCATGTTTTTTAGTTTTTTTTAAACTACATTTTTTATTTTCTACTTTGCATACTATTGTATAGAACCGTGGGGCTCGTGGCTAACATATAACATAATAATACATACATACATACACATAACAATAACATCCTTGCCTCGGAAAGCACGTTAAGCCGTTGGTCCGGGTGAGATTTGTAGATCTTCGACAGTCGTTACGGGTAGTCAGAAGCCCGAAAGTCTGACAACCGGTCTTAGGGTGCTTTCATAAAGACGCGGACTCCCGGTGAAGACAAGTCGGTACCGATCGGTGCGGGTAAAATATCCCCGTATAAACTTATATGCTTACACAAAGAAACAGATAAAACATTGTGACCGTTTCTTTCCGTAGATCAACCTGCAGTGATCTGTACCGGAAAACCTACTGCTATATGTCAGTCGTGTTGCCTAGTAACTGGGTTCTGGGGTCCGATAGGCTGTCCCTCCATGTAAAATTACTGGTATTCAGCTGCATCCGTTTAAGACTAGAAGCCGACTCCAACATAGTTCAGAAAAGGTTAGGCAGGTGGTGGCTTTTCTATAAAATCTAGTTCTTATAACTTAATAAATAGCTGTGCTGCCGGGTGCTGGTGGGTTTGTTACTTACACCACTACTTCTTCCCAGATAGCAGTAAGAAGTGGGTGAAGGTTTTGGGGGACTGTCTTTTGTAGTAAATTGACGTTTATAAAGTGCTTATTCTGCAATTCTGTGCTGAAACGGGTTTGAAGATTCAATGCATACGCATGCATGGCATAATGATTATTTTAAACTTTCAGAGATGTTTCAAACATCTGTAGGCAACGCGATCTAAGCAAGTGCAAAAAATTTGGATGTCACGTGATCAATTATGAACGTTAATATCTCGGAAACGTTACGTGACGCTTTACGGGGCTTGTTCCTTTTATATTTTCCGTTTGCGATGTTAGCTATCGATTTATATACATAGGTTTCATGCGTGGCGGAAATTAAAAAAAATAATAAAATGAAGTGGCGCGACAGAAGACGTATGCCAAGCTCCTTAAAAATATCTTTAATCCCCTTGAATAAATGACTTTCCATTTTGATAGTCTACCTACACTTTTCGTTTAACGAGAGGTCAGCTTAAGTACGGCATACAAGCAAGTGTATGCCTTTTGACGTCATGCGTACATGAATTTATAATAAAAACGTTGCCTTTAACAGTGGGTCATAAATTTTTAACGATTAACGTCGTCAGATGAGCGCAATAAAACTGATGAGCGTCATTTTTCAACGAGTTTTCGAGGACTTAAGCGGCTTACAGGACCTAAACATAAAAAAACGCAAGTATAAGAAACAATAAAAGTATATGATCGACTACAGTAAACAAAATCAGAAAAATATGTGATATTCTTCAGGATATATGCTAGATAGATAGTGTGTTGAAAACATAATACAACTAATTTGGTACGATAGGAAAAAATTATGAAGATACCTCTAAAAACTTTCTTTTTACAATAAAAACCATACTAATATACATACAATCATTCTGTCTTTTTGTCAGATTATTCTACAAGCAACATACTAAAATACTAGTGTTTCGGGTAGCTTGACGTGCTGGCGTCTCGCGTCTGTAAGTTCCGATTTTCGATTGTTAGCAATCGAAAATCGATCGCAAGATTTGGCTTAGGGTCAGTCCATCTAGTTATACTAGTAGTTATACAATATAACAGAATGGACAAAAAGAGTCCTATTTGTTAAAAGTACTCTATATCCTATGGTGCCTTTCCATCGATGTGGAAAGAGGCCAAAGTCATTCCTTTACCCAAAAAATCCAATCCTACTTCCTTTTCAGAATACCGTCCTATCTCCATCTTGCCTTTCCTCTTCTACAATCCCCAAAAGTTTATGTTTGACTTTTAGGAAGCATAACCTGGCTCAGGAATAATCAATTCATAAACACGTGGTGCGTCTATGGTGAGCGTCATCGGAGTACCAACAACGTAGAAGCATGGCATATGACACTTAACCAAGCCTGTAAAACCCGAAAACACGTAAGCTTTATGCAATTTTTTAAAGCAATAAACGAGGATGCAGAAGATGGCCATTATGGACATTGCGGAAAATAAATGTAACCTAAAAGAAAGTAGCATTATCAACGATGCAATGATCATGGATGCGCAAATGCAGTTAGTAACCGGTGAAATATCAATTGCCACTTTCCTTGAAACACTGCGATAAGGACCAAGCACTCAAGTCCATGCTCATTGTCAAAGGTTTTGTTTATCTTATTTACTCACTTGTTGGGTCTTTCCCCGTAAGTTATATAAGTATTATATTAGATTGTATTATAAAAAGTATTCATGATAGGTATTTTGTTGTTTAATTTATAGCTATTTATAATTATGTAGGTAGGTATAACTACATGGACAAACCTCTATGATTTGTTGCGAATCCAATAAGTTATATTGAGCATTATAACAAATAGGACTTTTTTTGTCCATTCTGTTATATTGTATAACTACTAGTATAACTAAAGTTTTATGAAAGCTACAGGAGCGCGCGAAGCGAACTCCAAAATAAACAAACTCAAAACTAAATAGGGCCCACCATGTTTTTTTGCCTTAACTTAAAATTGAACGTAATTGTTCAGTTTTTATGAATGTACAAGTGTCAAGTGGGCATTCAGGAATAGTGTAAAAATAAACAATGGAATCATTTGTTTATTTCCTTTAATAAAAACACAAATAACAGTTTTTAGGAAAAATTACACAAAATAAAGGATCAACATGATCTTGTAAAGCACACGTCTTCTGAAAAAAATTATGGTGCTTGTTATTTTTTAATAACGAGTGGGTCCTCCTCTGCTCCGTATGCACTCTCTGAGCCTATCTGGTACACTTTCAATCAAGTGAGTCACGTTTGTATGCGGTATTTGTTCCCAACAGACTTTCAGGGCGTTAATGAGCTCCTGCTGGCTGTTAACATCACTGTAGTTTTCTTTCAGGCTTCTTTTGAGTTGATCCCATAAATGCTCTATTGGGTTGAGGTCGGGACTCATGGCTGGCCATGGCAAAACGGTGATATTGGCTTCAGAAAGGGCTCTTTGTGTGGTGCGGGCTGTGTGTGCGCGAGCGTTGTCATGCATAAAGACAAAATTATTGCCCACTCTTTGTGAAAACGGGATGACATGTGGCCGGATTACTCGCTCGATGTAACTGGCGGCGGTTACGGTACCTTCATTGAGAATTACCAGCTCTGTTTTGCCGTGTAAGCTAATTCCACCCCATACCATAACACTGGGACCCCCCCATCGGTCTGTTCCATGGACGCATGGTTCAGAAAAACGTTCCCCTTCTCTTCTCCACACGCGTATCCGTCTGTCATCACTGTAAAACTTCACTTTAGACTCGTCCGTAAAAAGCACATTCCTCCAGTTATCCATGGTCCATTCCAAATGTTCCCGGGCGTACCTTAATCGTGCTGCACGATGAGCCCTCGTTAGTTTCAGTCGAATAGCGCGTACTCTAGAGCGTTGTCCATCTTCGTGAAGCCGATTCCGAATGGTTTGGTCGCTGACTCTCGTCCCTGTGGATTGCCGTAGTCGAGTTTGTAAGGTCCGAGCGGTAACAGTACGCTCCCGTCGTGCGGTTAACCTTAGATATCGGTCTTCCTGGGTAGTCGTAGCCCTAACTCTTCCTGTGCCAGGTCTCCTAGCTACACTTCCGGTCTCCTGATACCGTTCCCAAACATTTCGGATTGCTCGTCGCGAAACACCGAGGTGGATAGCCACAGACCTCTGAGACTGTCCCTCTTGAAGCAAGGATACTGCTCTTGCAGCGGTTTCCATGTCCATATGACGGCGAGGACCAGGCATAGTGATCACAACTAACACAGAAACCAAACAAAATTGTTAAAAACGTGAGTATTCCACAACACTGTTTAGTGTAGACTGAAAACTTAAGTGACTGAGAATTTGTGCATTCGACGATTTTTTCGAGTACTTCACTTTTTTAGCTACCCTCTTGAAACCAATATGAATGTTGTCGAAATAAACATTGATAAGGGTTCCTAAACATGTCAGCTTGACGGTTCAATGCATAACTTTGTCAACAACTACTTAGATAACTTTATTTTGACCAAAATAGTGACTGATTCGAGGTGGGCCCTATTTTGTTTTGAGTAGTTACCTAGCAATTTATTAGTCAAATTTTATGTATCTATAATGCGCCAATCCAACAGAAGCGCCAGCTCTATGGTAAAAAGTTAAACGAAAATGTGTCGTATTTGCACTTATAGGCATCGGAAAGGGCACCCGCGCTACACAATGAGCCTGTAATGTTTCCAGTGCTAGGACACAGGCCTCCTCTGTGTGAGATGGAGTGGGCCATAATTTACCACGCGGGCGCAACCTGCTGTTACCGTTTGACTACCTATGCCTACGCTAATCACCTAGTGATTATCTCATTGTGTAGATGCTGCGCGTCTCATTTGCGGTGCGCTTGTTTGCCACGCTTGAATTTTCCACCCCCAGAAGGCGGGGCACGGGCCCCGGCTTGCCCCTCCCCCTTATATCCGGGGCTGACTACACGGGGTTATGCCATTTATCCACCCCGAAAAATCCACGCTACGGTGTATGCGCGGAAACGCATGTCCGAGGATCCTAAGCCTAGTTGGATAAACGGAATTTACAGGACGAATGGAGCTTTTTTCCCGATTGTCAACAGTGTTAACGACAGGAGTATTACTGATCAGGAATAATAGAAAAGCATTCCCGTTCGTCCACCCTGTGAACGAATGAAACTTTATTTTCTCGATTGTCAATAGTGTGGGCGACGAGGTGTTACTGCGGTGCTATTCTGTAACCCTCTCACCGTAAAAACTTAGGTGAAGTGAGCGTGGAGTGAGCTGTCAATAGTGTCAATTCCTAGCAAAAACAAACTCACTTCACCTAAGTTTTCACGGTGACATTTTTACATAAATTAAACTAACTAAATAAATTAAATTAAACTAACGTGGCATTTTCGAAATTGTGCTTCTGGCTGACAGTCGCCACCTAACCAAAGAAGAACTGATGAAATGTTGTGTTTATACAAGGAAATATTGTAATAATATCGTTTTTACATTGAGTTAGCACTGATTATTGCTATGAGCGCTGTGAGCTATATTGTCTTAATTCGGGATGCGGCCGGAGTTTGTCAAGTCAGAACATTTAAACAGTTTAGCTGTTCTGAATATAGAAGCCTTCTATATTCAGAACAGCTAAACTGTTTAAACGTTCTTCGCTTAAACGTGAATGTAGATAATTTTTTATTATTTTAAGTACGGATTTTTTTTTTTATTCCTTCTTGCCTAGAAAGTCAAAAAGAAAGGAGCATTTATGCTCCTTTCTTTTTGACTTTCTAGGCAAGCTCAGCTTTAGCTGAGCGCGAGGTGCGTCTTGCACCGCCCCTGGCAGGCTACCGCCCCGGGCTATGGCCCTTTTGGCCCTAGGGTAAATACGCCACTGGGCGTAGACACCATGAACCGTATATTACCTCTATTCTTAGACGATAAACAAAACATTTATGACGGCGATACTATATTCGCTAGATGCTGTGATAAAATCTATAACGTCAACCAGCACAATGCATCCATTGTTACTCGAATGTTTGCGAAATACGTGAAGTTAAAAAATAATGAATTGTAATTCTAAGGCCGACGGAAGCCAGTTTGCGTAGAAGCATAATCAAATCATCATCTGCCTAGCATTTTCCTAACTAAGTTGGGGTTGGCTTCCAGTCTAACCAGGTGCAGCTGAATACCAGTATTTTACATGAAGCGACTGCCTATCAGGAGAGTAGTGGTGGCCCAGGGGTAAGGGCCCCGACTTACCAGGTGTAGGTCGTGGATTCGAACCCAGCTAGCAGCTTTAATTTGTGTAAATAATTTCATCACCACTGCTCTCAAAACGGTGAAGGAAAACATCGTGAGGAAACCGACATGTCCCAGAATCGAAAATTCGAAGACATGTGACATCTACCAACCTGCACTGGGCCCGCGTGGTGGATTACGGCCCACTCCCTCTCACAGAGAGGAGGCCTGTGTCCCAGCAGTGGGAACATTATAGGCTGATTATGTATGTATGTATGACTGCCTATCTGACCTCCACAACCCAGGTACTGGGTAATACGTTTCCCCTTGGCAAGACTGGTAGTCAGACTTTCGGGCTTCTGACTGCCCGTGTCGACTGTCAAGGATCCACGAATGACAGCCGGCACCAACGGCTTAACGTGCTCGGGGGGTTTCGGTATTTAAAGATCACCCACACACGGATCGACCGTGGCAAGCGTAGCTTAACTCGATCGACACGTGCGGCTTTCATAGCCACGAACCTCTCCTTTTGTTTTTCGCTGTCTCACTTAAAATTCCATGTCGTCGACTTTCACCTAACGATCGCGTATGGTATGTACAAACTGCTTAACTCAATTATAATTAGTAATCGTTTCCGATGGGTGTCAGGGTGCCAACATCCCATCCGTGTTCATTTTAATAAGACCTACACTAGCCTTCTGTCCGCGACTTTGTTCGCGTAAAATTTCGCGTTTTAACATAAAATATATCCTTTAATGAAAGAATTTTCGGAATTGGATCAGTACATAAAGGCATGAGGAATAGGGTGTAAAGTTCACTCATCCTCCATAGAAAGAGACGATCCTCCGACCAGACGAGTGTCGTGTCTGGTTGGCAACTGCCCGACTATTGATGTCGGGAGTTCGGGACTTTTTATATATGCTACTTGAGCGGTAAACTCTGCTTGCGAGATGCAGGATTTTATGTGACGTCATTATGACGCGTAGTCTCGCATGTGGCGTTTGTAGATACCGCTACAGCGTATTGGGGACCTAAATTTTGTCTACACCTTAAAATCATTCGTTTTTTTGCTGGTCATTGAATTAGCGTCATCATTAAAACTTGGCTCCAGAACATTCGCAAGTAATTTCTGAGGTGATAATTGAGTGGCTCGTTTGCTAATATGTATTCCGAATGCTATTTCATAATGGTAGTATGCATGACCTTGTATCTTGCTTAAATGAAATGTTGGTTAACTCGTTTTTGAGAAAATTGTTTGGTTAACCTTCAGATCGATTTCCATTCATTTTGGGGTTAGGAGGTAACTTGAGCAGCGGTGGCCCAGTGGTAAGCGGCGCGACTGAGTCGGACTCGCACACGAAGGATTCCGTACCTGGCAAAAGTGGAACTCTCTACCTGCGTTTGTGTTTCCGAGTGCATACAACCCGAATCTCTTCAAAGTAAGAGTGAACAGGCTTCTTCTGGGTGAGCTCACTCCATCGTAGACTTTGTCTCTGTCATCTCTGACCTAGACTAGAGTCAAGAGCAAACCCATTTCAAATTTAAAAAAAAATACCGGTCAAGTGTGAGTTGAACTAGCGTGGAGAGGCTTTCGTACGATGAATATTTTATCTACCAATTTTTTTTTTATATCTGACCTAAATTTGTTTGTGGTAACTAAAAAAAACTTATCATTGTAATTGAAAAACATGTTCTCCCATACATTCCAACTGACAATGTGAGTTTCTACGCACAATATTGAGAGATTTACCATGTTGTTTTAAGATCACAGACTTCTTTTATGTTTTCCTGTAATTTATAGATGTAGAACTAATTATAAAAAAATATATTTGAGATCCTCACAGTAAGCCCTTTCTTTTGATGTGTCACACGGTACAGATTGCGAAACTTTTTTTTTTAAATTTTCTATTTGCCCCTAAAAATGACCCCAATATTCAAAATTCATTTATATACGTTACACACGTCTGTATTTGGGTCACATAAATTCATATATGTTCATTAAATTCGGAGCAAATTGGCTGTGACAGACGGACAGACAGACACACGAGTGATCCTTTAGTGGTTCCGTTTTTTCCTTTTGAGGCATGGAACCCTAAAAACGCCGAAACAACCCTTGTAGCACGCGTATACGTCAAAAATGGCGCTAACTATCGTCTAACAAAAAAAAAGCGTTGTTTCAAATTACCAAAGTTATGGCCTTGACATACGTATGTTACGTTATCAACCAGCCCTTCTTTAGTCTTTCAAGTGGACCATAGTGCGTGGGCTATGGTGATCGTCAGTGGTTGGACCAACCAGCGCACCTCCATCCAGAAATTGATTACATATCTCTTAACCTGTTGAGAACATCAGTGTAAGATCTGGGTGTCCCGATGGTTTCTGACCTAATCTGGGTGACGCCTGTGCATTTGTGCACTCAAAGAGCACATGCACCTCGGTTTCCTCAGCTTCCATGCAAGCCCTGCACAAGGGACTGTCCGTTATCTGTTATGCAGTGGACGTATTTCGACTGAAATATAAAAATGGTGCCGATTTCCTTGTTCACAAACTAAACTAAACTTAAGTTCAGTGCATTTTTTTTTCTTTCTATTTCATTAAGAAAAGGACAGAAGATAAATTTTAGTTTAGTCCTGTCACATTAATCAGCGCCTGACGTAAATTGACGTAATTTTAGTCGGCAAGTTTTTAATCACGTCTAAACTTGTACGGAGTAATGTCAGGCGCTCATTAATTTGACAGGACTAAACTAAAATTGAAAAAGATGCACTGAACTTAAATTTAGTTTAGTTTGTGAACAACAGAGTCGGCACCATTGAATGCTTTACACTGATGCACTATATCTAAACATCGTAAGTTTGTTTTTTGTTCCAATAAAAAATATTATTCTATATTGTTGTATTGTCTTCCTACTGTATTGTTCATAGCATAAGGCTGCTTTTCCACCAGAGATGTGCTATGCAGCTATGCTGCGAAGATGTGAAATCTACGCTACGAAAATATGTGACCGTTTCCACCAATACTATGCTAGGTAGCTGTGCGAGGAAGATGCGCTACGAAGATGCGCCGCCACAAAGTAGCTGTGCGAGAAAGATGCGCATCTCGAGCTATACCACTCGCGATGGTCCATAGCAGGAATCTATAACACGCATCCATAGCACGCATCCATACCACACATCCTTCCATATAAAAAACATATCTTCTATCTATCATGGGGTTTAGGTTTCCGCACTTAGTCCTTGAAGTGGACCATTGTGCGTGAGCCATGGTGGCCGATTACTCCAACCAGCCCACCTCCCTCCAGAAGCAGATTAGACTTCCCGGTCTCCTCAGGGCATCCGCAAGGGATGTTGGTGTTCCCAGGGTCTCCTCGCGAATCTTGGTAACGCCTGTGCACTCAAGAAGCACATGCGCCACCGTTTCCTCCGCCTCCATGCATGCTCTGCACAGGGGACTGTCAGTGATTCCCAGGTCAAAAACATATCTTAGTTGAATCCGTTTCCACCAGTGCTAAGTTATGTGCACCAATGAATATGATTGGTGGATATCAAACGCATCCATAGCATCGTAGCATAGCACATCTCTCGTGGAAAAGCACCCTTATAATAAAAGCACCCTTATAATTTGATATTCGTGTAGCTTACCATGGCTGTAATATTGTTCACGGTCTACGCGAAGTATACGTGAGAAGAATGTTATTAGGATACAGCGGTGCTATTCTGTAAAAATCTCACCGTGAAAACTTAGGTGAAGTGAGCGTGGAGTGAGCTGTCAATAGTGTCAATTCCGAGTAAAAACAAGTCACTTCACCTAAATTTTCACGGTGAGATTTTTACAGAATCGACCGGCAGATTACTTGTTTATTTTGTAGTTGCTGTCTGCTATTTCGTCCGTGTGGAAGTCAACTATATCAGAGCGGCAATTCTCGTAATTTTTTTAACGTTCACAGGTTTAGGGGCCTAGAAAGGCCACTTTGGCAGAATCATACAAGGATAACATTATGAATCATAATGGACAGTTACCTGTTAAGTTACTCGTATCAAATCCCATTGGTGAAGGATTTTTCAGTTATTTTTTTTTGTCTGTGCTAAAATACCAATCAATCCAAATCCAATCCCAATCTCTTTGATTATACCTACGTAGTGCAGCGAAAAAAAAAAGAAAAACACGGACTGTCTTTGCTATATTATGATTCATAATGTGATCCATTTATGATCCACCCAAAGTGGCCTTTTTAGACCCCCTGATCTCAGTCTCAATCGGTCAAAAATAGAATAGAATAGAATAGAATAGAATAGAAAAAATACCTCTTTTTTTCTACATTTTGACAAGTTTTTGACATTTGTTTGTCGCCAAGATGAGACTGCGGCTAGATTTTGAACGTACTCGTATTAAATTACGAGAATTGGCTTCTAGACGTTAACATTATCCTATGGCAGTCGGCAAATAGGTTGCCTTACCCAAAGGGTAAAAACGGGACCCTATTACTAAGACTCCACTGTTCACCTGTCTGTCTGTCTGTCACCAGGCTGTATTTCATGAACCGTGATAGCTAGACAGTTGAAAAAAGGAAAAAACGGGTCCCTATTACTAAGACTCCACTGTCCGTCTGTCTGTCACCAGACAGTATCTCATGAACCATGATAGCTAGAATTTGATTTTTATCCTGGTACATTCTCTTGGTATAATTTATGGCTACACGCGGGTGAACCCGCAGGCAAAAGCTAGTGTGTCATATTTAAACCCCTCCAAAAACGGGACCCTATTTACACACACACGAAGGTTTCCGTACCACAAGGCAAAAACGCCGGAAATAAAACACGTTTGTTGTATGGGAGCCCCTCTTAAATATTTATTTTATTCTGTTTTTAGTATTTTTTGTTATAGCGGCAACAGAAATACATCATCTGTGAAAATTTCAACTGTCTAGCTATCACGGTTCATGAGATACAGCCTGGTGACAGACGGACAGTGGAGTCTTAGTAATAGGGTCCCGTTTTTACCCTTTGGTTGGGTACGGAACCCTAAAAAGGCAAGGTCAGACGAAAACAAGAAAAAATTAAACTTACTTTCATTTTCATTAAAATACCTTTAAAATGTCAATGCTGCGTAGAAAGCTATCACGGTCATCTGTCCGTTTTTAAGCATACACTCCGAAACTGGTTTTTTATAGGTCACTAGTGTTGTCGTGCAGCGTTTATCGAGCGAATCGTAACTGTGTATCGTGTCCGTTGTTTATAGAGTGTTGTGTTTAGTGCGTAACGGGTTAGCGAAGTTACTGGTGTTTGGATCAGGCTATATTTAGTGCTGCGGGCTTAGAATTTAGATCTTATATTTAGATTGTTTATTTTCCGTTTCTGGGGGTCTACGCCCTAATCAAGATGTCCGTAGTTTCAGCTGATGTTACGGGCCTTTCTAACCCCGTATCACATACGGACATAGTATATTATACTTTATGTGTGTATTTATTGTATTATGTAAATGGTACACCACGGACTACCTACAGTATTTGTCTGTCCTTCTCCTTTTCAAATCCATCCTAAGGTTGTCTTTAAAAGATCGCTCTTAGCGATAAGACCGCCCATTGTGTCACCCTTTGTACAGTTTCTATATTTATGTCTGTAATTTATATGGTGTACATAATAAAGAGTATTCTATTCTATTAGTTCGATCCCCGAACTAAGAATAATTGACAACACGATTTGACAGTTGTCCCGACGCCCGATGTGTATTTGTGCGTCCGAAAAATTCCATTTGGCACTTATTTTGACGGATTAACAAATGGACGGGCCCGTATCTTCGTCGACGGACATAGAGATTAGATCGTATGGGAGAGAATGGAAGGAGAAAACGTGTTACACCCAAGTAACATGAAACAAGGACAGGAAGACGATGATGAAGATTTCCTGTTTCTGGAAACCCTTTTTGAATTTGTAGATCGACTTACATGATGCGTCGTTATTTTGGTCCACCAAGGAAAATAATTAACATGAGATTAGACAAAATCGTCAGAAAGTTTTTTTTTTTAATATTTTCCGCAGTTTCAAGAAATTCTTCAAAATGCAATATTTATTTTATTATAATTATGCCCTATTTATTTGAAGGTCTTCAATTTGAAATGAAGATTTTTTCTCTAATTATATCATTTACTTGGACCTTGGTGCATTGAAATTCAAGAAAATTTTGTTTCTGTTTCGCCATTTTTTTGACAGTTTTTTATTTTTACCCGACTGCGTCATTTTCTACCTGAATATTATGTGTTTTAAAAAAACTGTACTTAGTAACAGTATTTGATAAAATCAAAATCAAAAATTAATTTATTCAAATTAGGCTGAGAGTCAGCACTTTTCGAACGGCAAATTGGCTAGACAGTCCCCCACAAGGCCCGCCCTTTATTATTGATATTTCTTTAACCTAACCAGCTATAATTGACTTACGGCGAAGGCCGTGAGTTGGAGGTCGTGAGCTAAAGGCTCCTTCAAACAGGCGCGACACGCGATAAAATCGCGCGCGACACAAAAGCACCGCAAGTCGCGCAACGAGCGGTACCTTTGTGTCGCGCGCGATTATATCGCGTTTCGCACCTGTTTGTAGGAGCCTTAAAACTTCAACCGTCGAACTATTGAGTTGAACTCGGTAAGAAGCATATTTTTAGGTAATTGACAATAGCTTATCGTGGCAACAAATAAGGTTCAAAACAGCGATGCGTTTGATGTTAGTTGATTCGAATGACCACCAAAATAAAAGTAATTTTGCAGTTTTAATTAAATGAAAAAATAAATGTACGGCTCAGTGGAATAATTTTACGTGTTTCTTCAGTTTATTGAATTCCCTTTATTACCATTACATGAAGTTTAAGCTCAAAATTTTGAGAAAAATATTTTTTTAAACTCTTTTTTACGATTGTTTTATCATGATACTATTTTATTTTTATAAAATATTTTTGAGTAAATGTTTTCTATGGATATAACATCACAATTTTTTCTGGCTTGTCATATGTACAGACGCCAGCACATCAAGCTACTACAATCTGTCAAATTTACTTAATAGATTTTCAACTTTATCGCTAAAGCATAAGGTTCAAAGTAGATTGGGAAAATTTTACAGTTTCGGGTAGGTTGATGTGCTGACGTCTGTACCAATAGCGGTTGGGTGTCCTACGTTAGGGCAGCGCCTAAGGTAAATACACTTTGTGTTAAAAGCAAAAAGTGTATTTAGCTTCATTAGGGCGCTTAACATCGAAACTAACTTTTCCCGATCCAACAATCCGTCAGGAGTACTTCTGACTTGTTGATTGAGTCAGAAGAATATACAAACATTAAAAAAAAAACCATTTGCGGCAAGTAGGCTGGTATTCGTTTTTTCAACGTCATAATAGGGCAGACATGCCCCACCCCCCGGTCCCCCAGGGACCTGTGCCCCAATTGCGTAACACTATCAATCAGAATCTGAATCATTTTGAAAGATATTGCTAATCCATTGCTTCATATGTTCGAAAAATCTCCCCAACAACGTAAATAACGCAATGAATGTTGTTAAACTGTCAAAATGAAAGCTACTGTTAGTATGTAACGTAATTACCCCGCCGAAAACGCATCATATAATATACAATTTTAAGCCTTTCAAAAAATCTCAAGAACTAATCAAAACTTTTTCCATTATTCCAGATAGCTGTGTAAGCAGCTAAGCAGTAGAAATGAAAGTGTGGGGAGCTCACGGCGAGTTCTGCGCTCGTCACCAATGGGAAGTGATCGTGGCAACCCTGGCCTTGCTCGCATGCGCCGCTAGCGTCGAGAGAAATGGCCCGGGCAATAGATCGGAACACTGCGCGGGATGGGCGAGAGCATGCCCGGGTCTAGAGGCCGAATACCAGGCCGCAGACGCAGTGATCATGACCTTTGTGCGCTGCGCAGCACTCCTCTACGCTTACTACCAAATCTCAAACCTCCACAAAATCGCATCGAAGTACCTCCTCATCATTGCCGGGGTGTTTTCCACGTTTGCCAGCTTCATCTTCACGTCAGCGGTCGCTAGTTTGTTCTGGAGTGAGTTAGCGAGTATTAAGGATGCCCCATTTCTGTTTCTGTTGGTCGCTGATGTGGCTAGGGGCGCCAGAATGGCAAAGGCGGGGTGGTCTGCTGGTGAGGACCAGGGAAAAAGGGTCGGAAGAGCGCTGGCTTTACTGGGACCGACAGCAACTTTGGATACTCTCCTAGCAGTCTTGTTGGTAGGAGTTGGAGCCCTATCTGGAGTACCCAGGCTAGAACATATGTGTACTTTCGCCTGCCTAGCGTTGTTAGTAGACTACCTAGTTTTCGTCACTTTCTATCCAGCCTGTCTTTCTCTGGTAGCAGACTTCGCTTCAGGACGAAAAGAAATGTCCCCTGACAGTCCGTTTTCTGAAGCTGATCTCAAACCGAATCCAGTTGTTCAAAGAGTGAAGATGATTATGGCAGCTGGGTTACTATGCGTCCATCTTACCAGCAGGTGGCCATGGAGTTCTGATAACGGAATCATGGAAGGTCCGACAGACACTTTGACCCCTGCTCCAAATGACAATATTCGCTTACATTCATATGTCAAATGGTTTTCAGTCTCTGCCGACTATATCGTCATAGCAACTCTGCTTTGCGCTTTGATTATAAAATTCGTTTTCTTCGAGGAGCAAAGAAACTGGGTCATAGATATGAATGACATGACTGTTAAAGAAGTGGTTCATGAACAGCCCAGAAATAAGCCTAAATTCTCAGTGGGCGATGACTCGAATTCAGAAGTTTCTACGCAAACTGAGGGAGTTTTAGAAGATGAATGGCCTACACTGTCTCCAAGTTCTTCTGCTGCCAAACTTAACTCCAAAAAGCGTCCAATGGCAGAATGCCTTGAAATATACAGATCTGAGGGAGCTTGCGTCTCACTAAGTGATGAAGAAGTGGTGATGCTCGTAGAACAGTCCCACATACCTTTACATAGGCTAGAAGCAGTATTAGGCGATCCATTACGTGGCGTAAGATTGCGCCGAAAAGTTGTCGGTTCAAGGTTTCAAACTGAATTGGCAATCAAACAGCTGCCTTACCTAAATTATGATTATTCTAAAGTTCTAAACGCTTGTTGTGAAAATGTTATCGGGTACGTTGGTGTGCCTGTTGGTTATGCTGGTCCTTTAGTCGTCGATGGCAAGCCATACATGATCCCAATGGCTACAACGGAAGGGGCATTAGTTGCGTCTACCAACCGAGGTGCGAAAGCCATTGGTACGAGAGGAGTCATAAGTGTCGTCGAAGACGTAGGCATGACAAGAGCCCCAGCAGTTAAACTCCCCAACGTTGTAAGAGCCCATGAATGCCGACAGTGGATAGATAATAAAGACAACTACGCTGTAATAAAAGAAGCCTTTGATTCTACATCAAGATTCGCTCGCCTCCAAGAGATTCATATAGGAGTTGATGGAGCAACACTGTACTTAAGATTTCGAGCCACGACAGGCGACGCAATGGGCATGAACATGGTTTCCAAAGGAGCCGAAAACGCTCTAAAATTACTTAAAAACTACTTCCCAGATATGGAAGTCATAAGCTTGTCTGGAAACTACTGTTCAGACAAAAAAGCTGCAGCCATTAACTGGGTTAAGGGTAGGGGTAAAAGAGTAGTCTGTGAGACGACGATAACCAATGATAGTTTAAGAACCATTTTTAAAACTGATGCCAGAACTCTGGCTAGGTGCAATAAAATTAAGAATCTCTCTGGCTCAGCTTTGGCTGGCTCCATAGGCGGTAATAACGCCCATGCAGCGAATATGGTAACCGCTATTTACATAGCTACAGGCCAAGATCCGGCTCAGAATGTAACCAGCTCGAATTGTTCTACAAACATGGAAGTCTGCGGCGAAAATGGTGACGATCTTTATGTTACATGCACCATGCCTTCTCTAGAAGTCGGTACTGTTGGCGGAGGTACCATTTTGACGGCACAAGGAGCCTGCTTAGACATCCTAGGAGTTAAGGGAGCAGGTGCACGCCCTGCAGAAAACTCAGCAAGATTAGCGTCACTGATATGCGCTACAGTGTTGGCGGGAGAGCTGAGCCTAATGGCTGCGCTTGTCAATTCAGATCTTGTCAAATCACACATGAGACACAATCGGTCGACGGTCAACGTCCAAGTGCAAGCTGAGAACATGACTTTGAAAGTACCCACCTTATAACACACAGTTTGATACGTTTAACATTAAACTCATGCTAATGGGGCCTTATGAAGATCATTCAAGTTTCATGCCGTTATTACGGCTAAACTCTTCGTTGAATCCGTAGAGCATAGGCGTAGTGCTTAATTTGGCTAGCGATGTGAGTATTACAAGTCCAGTATTCTACTTATTGTGAAAGTTCGGTCATAAGGTAAAGAAAAGTCAGATATAGTGCAGCAAGTCCATCTAGCCTGAATCTCTATGTCAACGAAGATACGGATCTGTCCGAAAGTAGAAGACACAGATCCGCCTAAACAAGTGTCAAATTATTTTTTTCAGGCGGGCAAATGCATATCGGGAGAAAGGATAACTGTCAAATCGCGTAGTCATTCATTCTTAGGTCGGGCCTCGAACTAATCTTAAGTCCGTAAGTGATACCCGTATCTTCGGCTAAAACTACGGATTTAGTGCTTACGGTCTAGGCCCCCTGGTGGCGAAAAAGTGAAAAGAAACAGACAGAATTAATTTTTGACAGTTCTTCCGTACAAAAACTGTCAGACGTAAATTTTATTCCACGAATAAAAATTATCGGTCGATTGAAAAATCAGCTCTTAAACCGACAAAATTTTCGGGACGAATAAAAATTATCGGTCGATTGAAAAATCAGCCCTTAAACCGACAAAATTTTCGGGTTTTGGACTTGTGAACAGCGTTATGTTATGAGGCTCCTAGAATAACATTGATTAATGTTCGATACGGTACGGAAGCGTATCGAATGCTTGTGAATTCTAAGACAACAGGTCCGGGAAAATAGAGGGCTTTTACATTATATTATAAACAATCTACCTAAGTCGAGTTACAACCTTCTAGCTCCCTGTGCTGGACAAGCGTCCGTTACTCTGGGCTAGATAACCTTGCTGCACTAGAAATTCACATTTCCGATTTCTTTTGTTTTTACCTTTTCTACGTCGCAGATAGTGATTTTAGAGGGGAAAGCATTTTGCAGAATAAAAATCATGTCATTGATATTAATATAGTTTATTGTAGTGCGACTTGGTAAATGAAAATAAGAAATATGCTCTTCCTCTCGATAGTTTAGAATATATTGACACCTGAAGTCCAATTCCCGTAATTAAAAACGTTAAAAATCTATTTCAGCGACAATCAATGTCACAAATGTATGGAAATTAGAGCAATTTTTGAGAGACAGATGAAACTGTGAACTTTCTTAAAATTTCCTACGAGAATGGCCCCCCTGACTTACGGTGTTGCCAGTAATGAAAATGATTGTTTTAATTTCTAGATTTTTTTTGCCAAGGTAACATAGGTTATCCCAGTGATTTTATTAAATTCCTGAGACTTGATGTTTATGGGAAGTTTTGGTGGCCTATTGTAAGTAAAATGTATCATTTTAATGGTATTATCGACAATATTATAATTATATTTAGTTGAATGTCTGCTGATGTTGTAAACGTAAAGCGTGATCATTGTAACTAATAGTTGTTCAATAAATTAACTTTGAATGTTTTGTTGTGTTTTTATTCAGAAAAAATGCCTCAATCGGTCTGTGGATTACGGCCCACGCCCTCTCACAGAGAGGAGGCCTGTGTCCCGGCACGGCAGTGGGAACATAGGCTGATTATGGTATATGATGGACCATACCTGGGAACTTTCTGATTACGGAGTTATTGAAGGTCAAAATTCCAACAGCAACTGATGTTTTTTACAAAAATAAGTTTTTAATTTTATAACACAACTTTAAATACCCCCACGACCCCAGTCGGCTGTCCCATTTCAAAACCTAGTAAGGGACACTTTTTACAAAAATCATTTTATTGCATAATCTTGCTAACCTAGAAGGTCTCTACCAAATACAAAAACACCAGCGTTTTAAACTTACATAAAAGGAGACATCGATACCTAGTAAGTGCACCTTTCACTCCCTAGTGAACATTTAAAACCTAGTAAGTCACCTTAAGGCGAAAGCGCCAGGGTAGCCCGCGAAATTCAAATTTTCTTACGTTTTTTGCAATTTGCTGGTCAGTATTAAGTTGTACGTTGATTAATATGTATATGAATCGCGGCCGTAACTAACATGTATTTACAGAATTATAATCATTAAAGTCATCAACACAAATCTCTAAGACCACGTAAGTCCAAAGAATAACTGTTTCATGAAATTATCATTCTTCGGACTTACGTGGTCTTAGAGAGTTGTGTTGATGACTTTAATGATTATAATTCTGTAAATACATGTTAGTTACGGCCGCGATTCATATATTAATCAACGTACAACTTAATACTGACCAGCAAATTGCAAAAAACGTCAGAAAATTTCAATTTCGCGGGCTACCTTAGCGCTTCCCCCTTAACTAATTCAAAAAAATACATTCCATCGGCTGACCAATATTACGTTTATGCGCTCTCCTGACTTAAAATGAAAAAGTCCTTACTAGGTTTTGAAACGGGGTAGCCGCAGTACCGTTGCACGTACCCATAAGCACAATGTTTTACGTGCGTTACGTTGTGTACTACCGGAAAATAATAGCAAATTTTCACACCAAAAAAATATTAACATCCGAATTGAGAACCTCCTCCTTTTTTGAAGTCCGTTAAAAATACGGCGTTGCCCAGCAATTATTTTTTTTTTTGCAATGTTCCTTAGTTTGGTGAACAGAATGCGTAGATAGTTGACGGCTACGCGATGGGTGTTTTTACACTGTGTATTAATTTTTTGAACATCATAAGAAAATCACGGTCGCACGGAAGGCCATAGAAAGAAAGAATATGTATTTATTGCAACTCGTACAGGAAGATCACAAACTAAAGTAACACAGTAAAATAAAAATACAAACAATATAAAAAAGTAACAAAAGGAAAATGAAACAGAAAGTCCTATACGAGGCCAAAAGGCTCCTATCTCAGCATGAAATAATACATGAGGAAAATCATCGATCTAATTTCTCTAGATAAAAATTGGGGAAAACTGTTCCTTCTGTCAATCATGTTTATTGGAAGGCTTTTATAGCTGCAGCTCATGATGAGAAGTTTTATAGGTACCTATCTTGGATTTGTTTCTCCCAACTGACTAGCTCACTGGCTTTAGATATCTATCCAGTACCGCGACTAGAGAGAGAGAAGAATTTTAGATAGGTAACTAGTATTTGGGCGTTGCGCGAGCTGCAAGCAGCTCGCGGGGTCGTGTTTTTGAGGAGTATTTCTTAACCTTGTAAAAAGTATTTGGGCGTTGCGCGAGCTGCAAGCAGCTCGCGGGGTCGTGTTTTTGAGGAGTATTTCTTACGATGGGGGGAGAGGGGGGAGTTTTGAAAAATGATTTTGACCAACTCTGGGCCCCTTGATATGAATCTGAAAAAAAAAATGTTCCAAGTCTCTTAACTTCCGAGATCTACCTCTAGAGGGGGGGAGAAAGGGGGCAAGGGGGGCAACTTTGAAAAATGGATTTTACTTTTCCGAGCCTCCTCTATACGAATCCGTAAAACAACAAAACACGGGACTCTTAGTTTCCGAGATACGATAGGGATGGGGGAGAGTGGGGTGGAATGGAAAAAGGGAGGTTTGAATTTTGAAAAATGGTTTTTACTTTTCCGAGCCTCCTCTATACGAATCCGTAAAAAAACAAAACCCAGGTTTCTTAATTTCCGAGATACGATGGGGGGAGGGGTGAAGGGGGGGAGAGGGGGAGTTTTGAAAAATGATTTTGACCAACTCGGGGCCCCTTGATATGAATCTGAAAAAAAAAATGTTCCAAGTCCCATTAACTTCCGAGATCTACCTCTAGAGGGGGGGAGAAGGGGGGCAAGGGGGGCAACTTTGAAAAATGGTTTTTACTTTTCCGAGCCTCCTCTACACGAATCCGTAAAAAAACAAAACCAAGGTTTCTTAATTTCCGAGATACGATGGGGGGAGGGGTGAAGGGGGGGGAGAGGGGGGAGTTTTGAAAAATGATTTTGACCAACTCTGGGCCCCTTGATATGAATCTGAAAAAAAAAATGTTCCAAGTCTCTCAACTTCCGAGATCTACCTAAAGAGGGGGGGAGAAGGGGGGCAAGGGGGCAACTTTGAAAAATGGATTTTACTTTTCCGAGCCTCCTCTATACGAATCCGTAAAACAACAAAACACGGGACTCTTAGTTTCCGAGATACGATAGGGAGGGGGGAGAGTGGGGTGGAAAAGGGGAGGTTTGGGATTTTTCCCATACTCGTGAGAGTTACTTCTATACGAATCTGTAAAAATATACCCACCTCCCCCTTCACCATCTGGGAGAACAATTTGTCAGTGAGTCAGTGAGTCAGTCAGTGAGTGGTAATCGAGCTTTATATAGTATAAAATCGAGCTTTATATAGTATAATAATAATAATATAATATATTATAATAATAATATAATCTCTTCAGGTAATAAACATACACACTATCTACTTTTAATATACTACCAGCGCCATCTATTTTACTGCTCAATAAAATTACCAAAAAAGTGAAAGCGCCTTCTACATACTTCTGTAACAATGACGTTTCATGAGCCTGCTGCCTGATAATTCATAATGTAATCTGCAGATGTCGCTGCAAGCAAATTGAGCAGATTTATCCCGCTCAATTTAGAACTGTCATGGCTACACGAACAATTAATTACCTGCAAATTCCTTGCTCTTTGCTCGCGACTCTCGAGTCTATAGTTAAGTAACTCAGTGTGTCTCAGTCTCCCTCTCTCGCTCGCACAATGCTCAGTCGCTTCGAGAGTGACGCGTCGCGCGGAATGAGTACAGAGCAAAGTAATGTTTTAGATCCAAATGATGCATTTGAAACGTTGTTACTGAACCATGTTTTGAATCACTTCAATGATCCGGATCAGTGAGTCGCAGTGGTCTCAAACCTACCGAATTTTAGATATTTCTACCGGTATGGGATCAGTTCTACCGAAATGTAAATAATTTCTCACGATTTTTGAGAATAGGAGATCCTTCCGATTATTTACTGTTTTAACATTTTTGAAAAGGCAACCCATTTCATTTTGTCTATGATTAAGGGGAAGCGCTAAGGTAGCCGCGAAATTCAAATTTTCTTACATTTTTTGCGGTCAGTATTAAGTTGCACTTCGATCAAAATATGATTCGCGGCCGTAACAAATATGTATTTATAGAATTATAATCATTAAAGTCATCAACACAACTCTCTAAGACCACGTAAGTCCAAAGAATGATGATTTCATGAAACAGTTATTCTTTGGACTTACGTGGTCTTAGAGAGTTGTGTTGGTGACTTTAATAATTATAATTCTGTAAATACATATTTGTTACGGCCGCGAATCATATATTAATTAACGTACAACTTAATACTGACCAGCAAATTGCAAAAAACCTAAAAAAAATTGAATTTCGCGGGCTACCCTGGCGCTAAATCCCTACGGACTTTGAGAAAGGTATACCCAGGTATACCTAAGTAAGTAAGTATGGGGACACACCCTTTTATTCTAGTTATAGGGGATGCACCAAGTTGATTCGCTACTTCGCTAGCCTATACAAGTGAAAATTCGGACTTTATTTTTTTCATTCGCTCGCTCTCGTCAAGCTTTCACTTTTAAAATAAAACATAAAATACGTAGACGTACTCAGAATGTTGTCTGATGAAGAACCAACGTTCAAGCACGAATGTAAAAAGAAAAAAATACCAACAGTTTTATAGAAAAGAATGTGAAGAAGAATTTTCTGGCTGGTTTCAAGAAAGCTCTAAAGGCACAAATTATGGCTATTGGAGAAGCTGTAACAAGGATATTAATATTACATCTGGGAAAGACGCTCGGAAACATTACAAGCACACTTACTGTCAACAAAATTTTTTTATGTCCTTAATAATTAACAAAGTTATTTTATGTTTTAAAAATAAATGATAATTAATCATCAATAGACTTTTTTTTACCTACCGTTTTTTGGTACGAATCTACAGATATTTGTGGGCAACTCTTACAACTCTACCGATTTGGCCATTTGACGTTCGTTCGAGTTCGAGACTTGAGTTTAACGAGTTTATTATCGTAAAAGTTGGCGAGAGGGAAACATGTTTTACGCCAACTGATATTTTATTGTTTATTTACACATTTTAACGTTAAGAAAACAATGTAAAGTGTAATTTATATCGTGTTATAGTTATGTGACTGTGTTTGTGTACAAAATGAAAGTTATTGAAGCTAAAATTGTAGTTTTAGGATCGCAAGGTAAGTTGGTAATTACATTTTGATTTCTTTCAAGTTTTTCTCATGATGTCGTAATTTGTACTTCCATTAATTCGGTTATCGTGTTTCTATCAGTTATTACGTCATAATTAGTGGCATCATAAGTAAAAAGTTATAACAAAAAACAATCATAAATCTTGTTAGTTTTGAACTTCTTAAAAGTCTCGAGTAACTCGAGTTGATTGTTTAATGTTACGTATGTGTTTATTGGTATGTCGATTAGATAATAATTGGCATTTATCCTCAGGCAGGCTATCTATAATTAGGGCTGCCATTTCCTAAATTACGAACCCCGGATAGAAACCTCAAAAACCCCGGACATTTGAGTGAAATAAAGACTTTTCAAAAAATTAGGTCAGTGGGTCTTACAATAAAATAAAAACGTCGTTGAGTATCATATATTTTTTTGTTATTTATAGAAAATCAACTTAAACAATACAAATGAAACGCTTAATTTACTAATCAATTATACACTCTTCTCTATGTGAGAGGATTCTGAATAGTGTCTGGGTAAACCCGGACACTATTTAAAAGCCCCGCCAGGACGCTCCCCGGACACCCTCTAAACTAGGACAAATCCGGGGAAACTCGGACGGATGGCAGCCCTAGCTATAATTTAGCGCAGGTTGTCAAATATTTTAAGGATTCTTTGTCTATGAAAAAACAGTGCTAGTTTAGTTGGCATTAAGTAAAGACGTTCAGTCAAAATAAACGTGAAGAAATCATAACGCTGTTTGATTTCTTAGAAGGGTTCATCAACCCTTCACAGTACCATGCAGCGTGGGATGGACTTTGAAAACTCATATAAAATTAAACTCTCTTCAACAAGTTTAATTTTCGAAAACTAAATGTTTTGTTCGAACTTTATTTAGTAAATTCCTGAACCGTTTAGCGGAAAACATTATTGAACCTTTTTCCCGTAAATCTAAATTATGAATAATCTGAAAACTTATCCTTATTTAGATCATTTTGACTGACTATTTACTGTGGGCGTGGCATTTTTGCTTCATTGTGGGCTGATTTTACCAAAGTCAGTATCTTATATCCGTGGAATAAAATGGACTTCTGACAGTTCTAGTATGGAAAAACTGTCAAAAATACAAAATTTATTCTCAGGTTATGACTTATCGTAGGTATAAAAGGTTTAGTGAAATTCACCAAATTAGTCATCTAATTTCTGCCATTATGGGCCATCTGTCTAATCATTCAAGTTTAACAAGTCATTCTGTAATTTCTGTCTACCCCCATGGAAAGAAGGCGTGTGTTTGTGTATTATATATGAATTCCAATCATCGTAAATGTGTCGTTATAATGCTCTCTTTTTCACCCGGGTTAAAAAATACATAGTTAAATTAATAACACATCTATACAGGGTTATTGGTAAAACATTAACAACCTCTTAAGAGGTCATTGTACTCATCATTATGAACAACTTTTAGATAGATAGATATGTATAGTACTATAGATAGATAGATAAAACGTTTATTCAGTGCAACAAAAGATACAATACAGGTATTAAAAACATCAATAAAGATGAAAAAAAATAAATAACAAAGATTAAAAAAATAAATTGAACAACCAGCTCATAAACATCTGTGGGGACTGTGTCTTACGTACCCATCCCTTGCATAGTTTTAAGAATGTAGTATTGTATAGAAGAACTTATTGTAATAATTTTTAGAAAGTTTCATTTTTGTGTTTTTCCCACGTTGAACATCTGCAAGCGATTTAAGTTATAGGTACTATTGTCTTTCATGATTCTTTACTTTTAGTTAAGGTTCTTCATTGTTCTATTATGTTTAGTATCTTGTATTGTACCCATTTGCTATTGTTAGTTAAGGTTCATTGTTCTGTTATTTTCAGTTGTCTTGTATTGTACCCATCTGCATTTCTCGCGTTTTATAATACTTTTAAAAGGCAGATGTGGATTTGCCGCGTCCTTTGTTTAGTGAACGGCAGATTTGGGAGATTTTTGGTTCGGAGCTTCAGTCTGTGCTGAACTACGATCGTGCGAGGTCCTCTCTGACCCCCGATCATATTTTACTCGCCGAAGCTCGCCGTAATAGTTTACGGCGAGCTTCGTGTTTCTATTAGTTTTACTCTTCATGTAACATTATTTAATTTTACCTTTTCGTGTCAAGTGTAACTACTAGCTTTAGTTACTTGATATCGTAATAAATTAATCGCTACTTCTGTGTACAACTTACTTCAGTGTATCACTCGCTCCACGCGGTCACGAATACCCCACAGTGGTGACCCCGACGTGATCAAAACTATCAATAACGTGAGTTCGTGACAGTGCGGAAAGAGTTTCGCGAGTGCTAAATCAAAGTACGTGTTAAAATGGCGAGCGATCCAGCGGGAGTCACTAGCGGCGGATGACGCGCAATCCCAGCCAGCCAGCTCCCACGGCTTCAACGGGTATCCTGACCACCAGCATGCAGCGACCGCGCATACCTGGTCATCACCCTCAGCCTCATCAGCAACCTCGGCACAGCACACTGCACTTTCGGCCGGTCAACAAGAAGAGCTCAATTCCTCTCCTGGTCGACGCAGCAGCCAGCTTCAACTCGGCGCTGTACCACATCCGACGCACTGGAGCATAACGCAGCGCCCGCGCCACCCCGACTCACTGGGGACATCTTCGCAGACAGTTCCGACTCACCGTGAACTATGCGGCAACCGGTTCCGACTCACTGGAACCTAAGTTGGCCTGGCAAGCATATTCCTCGCCGTTCCGACGCACTGGAGCATAACGCAGCGCCCGCGCCACCCCGACTCACTGGGGACATCTTTGCAGATAGTTCCGACTCACCGTGAACTATGCGGCAACCGGTTCCGACTCACTGGAACCTAAGTTGGCCTGGCAAGCATATTTCTCGCCGTTCTGGTAGGCGAGTTAAATTTCCTGTTTACTATCAGGCAGGTGTTTCGTGATCTTTATCACTGGTAGGGGGGTACTGTGGGGACTGTGTCTTACGTACCCATCCCTTGCATAGTTTTAAGAATGTAGTATTGTATAGAAGAACTTATTGTAATAATTTTTAGAAAGTTTCATTTTTGTGTTTTTCCCACGTTGAACATCTGCAAGCGATTTAAGTTATAGGTACTATTGTCTTTCATGATTCTTTACTTTTAGTTAAGGTTCTTCATTGTTCTATTATGTTTAGTATCTTGTATTGTACCCATTTGCTATTGTTAGTTAAGGTTCATTGTTCTGTTATTTTCAGTTGTCTTGTATTGTACCCATCTGCATTTCTCGCGTTTTATAATACTTTTAAAAGGCAGATGTGGATTTGCCGCGTCCTTTGTTTAGTGAACGGCAGATTTGGGAGATTTTTGGTTCGGAGCTTCAGTCTGTGCTGAACTACGATCGTGCGAGGTCCTCTCTGACCCCCGATCATATTTTACTCGCCGAAGCTCGCCGTAATAGTTTACGGCGAGCTTCGTGTTTCTATTAGTTTTACTCTTCATGTAACATTATTTAATTTTACCTTTTCGTGTCAAGTGTAACTACTAGCTTTAGTTACTTGATATCGTAATAAATTAATCGCTACTTCTGTGTACAACTTACTTCAGTGTATCACTCGCTCCACGCGGTCACGAATACCCCACACATCTATAACGGTTGATACTACTGGGCGGTGTGTGTCTCATGGTTGCACCAAATGGGAGTCCAGCTCAGCATATGCCAGGTATAATACCTGACGCTGGTACCAAACCACTACTTTACTATGGGACCAAACCTGAAATCGCGAAAAAGAAAGTGGCTGTTCCCTACTGCTGCATAATCTAGGGTGTATAATCATTTTATCATGAACTGTGTTGACGATGGTATCGCGGTCCGCCCGTCCTTTTAATATTTAGTCATATTTATGAAAGATTATATGGTTTGTGTTAGCGATGATGGACGGCTCAGTACAGCATGTCGATTCTGTAAAAATCTCACCGTGAATACTTGCGTGGAGTGAGCTGTCTTTGTCATCCTACTGATGCTAGGGATTGACCAAGCAAACATTTACAATCATAATCGATTTTAATAATATTTTTTAATGCTAATCCTATTGATATTTTTATATAATTCAAAGCTAGTATTTAAGTGGTCAAAACATTAATATTTTGTGGGGTTTTACTTACAATAAAATTGCAAAACAGAAGCGCAGTCAGAATCTCAACCTTGTTTTTTTTTTCTTTTTTCCCTAGACTAGTAAGTCCTTATATAGCCAGACAGCGCCAGCGCCTAACGCGCTTGCGCGGCGTGAAATATGGCTCATTCCGAATTAAGTCATCATCGCACACAGCGCTCACATAAATAATTTGCGAAAACGTATTCTCTATGACACAATGACCGAAACCGGTTTGAACTGTCAAAATACCACGCATGACAACCGTACGGCGTGGTAAGATTATGCGGGGAATAATAGATAAATACCATACAGCAGAAATTGGGGTCAAGGTGTAAGCACGCTGTAGTCGATTACAGTGCAATTCGGAATGTACCATATATCACTCCACTCGAATCTCGTAACCATGGCAACACCACCTCGGCGTCAACAACACCTCCACCAGCCGCGTTTTGATTGATGAATACCTCGTCTTTTTCTACTTTAGAGTTACACATTTTGAAAATCGCTCAACGAAAACTTTGCTTAATCTGCCCCTTGGCAGACTCTAAGGCAGGGTCGCCATGGTGTATTATATTAATTATTAATATTATTACCATAATTTCCTAATGTTCTTATACATGACGCCTTACAAGTTAAATATGTAAAAACAAATCTCTAATGTGATGAGTGACTAACGCGCAAGCGCGGCGTGATCTTATCACTTCACCTTCACTCCACCCGATTCACGACATTAAATGTCGTGAATCGGGTGAAGGGAAGGTGAAGTGATCACGCAATCTGCAATGTGATAATGACAGTGATTAACGCGCAAGCGCGGCGTGATCTTATCACTTCACCTTCACTTCACCCGATTTACGACATTTAGTGTCGTGAATCGGGTGAAGTGATCACGCCACACAAACTACGTGGGATTACATTCTATGGTCCGTCAACTAGGCATCCGTTAGCACTCGATGACTTGACACACTCGGTTATCTCTTCTAATTCAATAGTTTTGGGTTAATAACAACGCTGAACATCGTCGCAGTCTTTACTAGACTCGATCTACAATTGCTCATTGACGCACATTCGTGTAATTTACATGCGGGGCCGCAGTCTGTGCGACATGCACTAAGTAAAACCCCACAAAATATTAATGTTTTGACCACTAAAATACTAGCTTTGAATTATATAAAAATATCAATAGGATTAGGCTAAAAAAATATTATTAAAATCTCTTTTATGATTGTAAATGTATGCTTGGTCAATCCCTAGTATCTGGTAAGATGACACTGACAGTTCACTCCACGCTCACTTCACCTAAGTTTTCACGGTGAGATGGTTACAGAATCGCACTGCTGTTTTGAAAGAATAATGTAACTACTTAATGTTCACTTTAAATTAAGAATCCATAATTGATTTACTGTCTGTGTTTGTGTATGTGTACCTACATATTATGTAATATTGTGTTCCTCTGAGTCGTAAATTTAATGTGGCAACATTTTGAATATTATCCTAATAAAAGGCGGGGTGGTTGCGAACGTCGCGATATAAACAATTTTAAACTGCGCGCGAGGCAGAATCAAGCGTGGCTCGCACCCGCGCCACCGACAGGCGACAGTCGCCGGCTAGACACGACGCCGTGAGGGCGGAATCATACGCGCACCGTACACGTCTGCGCAGCCACCCAATTTATGCTATATTTTCGTAGTTTTCTTTAAACACCAACACCAGTGCAACGATCCGCTACAAAAGTGGTCCATTCGAGCCGGATCAGCAGTGTTCAGTGGTAGGAAACACAAACCCTGTGTGGCAGGATGCCATTATTTCAAACGCCGCGTTCCGGGAGAACACGTGCACAATCGAGAGAAATAATGGCTAACGAAACGAAAATGAAGCTAGAAGCGGGTTCAGACGTCCAGTACAACAGGAAAAGCGCTGGAAAGATCCTGTCCGACATCGTTGCGACTCAAGATGGCGGCGTGCACAACCGCGAACAAGCCGCCACGTGTACGAGCCACGCCTCTGACGCGT
This sequence comes from Luperina testacea, assembly GCA_927399505.1. Lineage (NCBI taxonomy): Eukaryota > Metazoa > Arthropoda > Insecta > Lepidoptera > Noctuidae > Luperina > Luperina testacea. Next base: position 2,286,040 of record OV656782.1, read on the forward strand.
CTTTCTCATCGGCCACGAGGCAAAAGCAGCTCGAATATAAAGCAGCTCAAGCCAGAGCCATCATCGAATTGAAAGAGGCTCAAGCCGAAATGACGATGACTATGACTAAAGCTCGCATAGAAAAGGAGCTATTAGAGAAAAAAATTGCCGCCGATTTGGCACGCCTAGAAGATTCCAGATGTTCAAAACAATCTTCGTCTATATCATGCAAAAGTAAAGTAGAAAAGTGGCTGGAACAATCCGTTGCGGCACCAGGGTCGTCGCTTGAACGGAACGTGGTCGGCGAAGTTTGTGAAAACAACGCCAGCCGCGCACGGCAACCCACAGATCAGTCGGCCGGTACTCAACCTGCAATTGAAGCGCTCACTAACGCCATAAAGGACGCCATCAGTGCTTCAACCTCAAAATCAACAAACAGTGAACTCTTGTCAAGGTTAGCTATCTGCAAAGACTTGCCCATATACTCCGGAGATCCGATGGAGTGGCTACATTTCAAAGGAGCCTTCGACGAGTCCACGCGCCTTTGCAACTACAGTGATTCCGAGAATTTATGGCGCCTACGTAAGTGTCTCCGCGGCGAAGCAAAGGAGTCAGCGTCATCTTTACTGATGAGCGCCACATCACCCCAAGAGATACTTGAGACATTGGAACTTCGTTTTGGTAGACCTGAAAACATAATGAGAACTGTTACGCAACAGTTAAGAAAATTACAGCCGCTACCACAAGCATATCATACGGAGATCGTAAACTTCGCCATCAAAGTAAAGAATTATGTCACAGCTACTCGCACTGTGCAACAAAGTGATTATCTACGAAGTCCCGAACTAGTAACCATTGTTGTCTCCAAATTGCCCACCGAACTGATTAATAAATGGGCCGATTACCTATATCAGTATGATAAACAAGACGACACACCAAAACTAGAATTATTATCCAAGTTTCTTCATCAAGAAGCCAAGAAAGTTGCAATGACAGGAGTAAGCTACGTGCACAGTCAAATCGATTCGAAACCGAGATCGAATTCCGAGAAATATAAAAATCACAAGCAATCAGTGTTAGTGTGTGCGGAGGTCAACAACCCCTCCACATCTGATAAATGCAAATACTGCAAAAAACCTATTCACAAACTAACAGAGTGCAGCAAATTCAAACACGCTATGCGCAAAGACCGATGGCGCTATGTTCGCATAAAGTAAACAAACTGTGCTTCAAGTGTCTCGGAGATCGACATGAAAATCAGTCGGAGTGCACCGCCGAGAACTGCGACGTCGACGCCTGTGGTGGGCCGCATCATCGTTTGCTTCACTGGGTGAAACCGCAGGCAGCGCGCCAGGCCGCAACCGAGCCGCTGAGCAGGTCTCAGCCGCCCGACGCGGTCGCGGCGCCGCGCGCCTGCACTAGCAGCGACGAACTCTTAGCTCACACGGTCGAAACGCGATGTTCCGAAGTGTCCGTTCTAAATAATAATCCTGAAAAGTGTAAAGTGCTTAACGTGTCAAAAATAGTGCTTAAAATAGTGCCGGTTACTATTCATGGACCCAGGTCAAGTGTGGCCACGCATGCGCTCCTCGATGACGGCGCAACAGTGACTCTCATCGCGGCCGACCTTGCCGATAAGGCCGGGCTGCACGGCGACAGGGTCACAATGCGTGCTTCAGGTGCATGGGACTCAGAGTTATTGTGCGAAACCGAGATAATTCAATGTAAAATAAGTAACAGTGACGGTAACAAATTCGACTTGCGTGCTCGTAAACTCAAAGAACTTAATTTGCCCCTACAGTTATTCACATCTAATGTAAACTATTGTGAAAACATTTCTAGTAATAATAATCCCATAATATGTAACAGCAATGTTAAACCTAAAATGTTAATTGGTCAGGACAATTATGATTTAATTGCACCTATTTCATGTAAAAGGTATAAGCCGGGCGGACCATACATCACGCAAACTTTATTAGGATGGTGCGTGCACGGAGCTTGGCAAGCTGATTTTTCTGGTAAGCGCGCCGAGCACGTCAACAGCATCGGCAGCATTGGCGGCGCCGGCGGCGAGACAGCCGCAGCGCACGGAGCGGCCACATCGTGCGCACTCAGTCACCCAGGTAAGCCTGCCGCGCACGCGCTCCGCGACTCGTCCGCGAGGAACGGTGGCAGCGCGGGCGCGAGCGAGACTTCATGTTTTGATGTTATTACATGTGTAAATAAACCATTGTGTCAGTCAGCTGTCGTTAAAGATACCTTCGAATGTAGTACAGACGTTGATTTACGCCAATTACATGATTTAATTCGCTGTTCATTTTCACTTGATTCAATTGGTATCAGTAACAAACCACGTCAAAATGTTGAAGAATTACGAGCCGTAAATATCCTTAAAGAGTCAGCTGAGTTAGTTAACGGTCAATGGTCGGTCAAGCTTCCATGGAAGCACGATAAATTTGTTATGCCGGACTCTTATCCCGTAGCAGTAAAAAGATTACACTCGGTAGAAAGAAAAATGTCTTCTAATCCAGAATATGAAATTAGATACCGCGAACGTATTGAACATTTACTTAACAATAATTACGCACGAAAACTGACTGAGGCAGAGTGCAGGTTCGATTCCGAGTCGGACCACGTCTGGTATTTACCACATTTTGGTGTGGACAACCAAAACAAAAAGAAGTTGCGATTGGTCTTTGATGCCGCCGCCAAAAGTGACAATATGTCACTTAATGACTTTCTACTCCAAGGGCCTGACTTATTACAATCTTTATATGGTATAATGTTTAGGTTCAGAGAGAACCCTATAGGAATAATAGGAGACATAAAAGATATGTTTTTACGCATTAAAATACATAATAACGATCAAAATGCACTTAGGTTTTTGTGGAAGGAGAAAGGCTGCGATGTTGTAAATAAGTATGTAATGACGTCACTTATTTTTGGCGCGAATTGTTCCCCGTTTGTTGCCCAATTTATTAATCAAAATATAAATGCTTCTCGATTTAGTCAACAGATGCCAGACGCTGTGAAAGCTATAACAAACAATCAGTACATGGACGATTATATTGATAGCTTTTCTGATGAGGAGGTGGCTAGGAAAATAATAAAAGAAATTTCATTTATCCATAATGAAGGTGGATTTAAAATGTGTAACTATCTCAGTAATGTACCTAACGTGCTAAGTGACATTCCAAAAGACAGTCTTAACAACATAGCAATAAAGTTCAATTTTGATAAACAAGCTGAGCGTGCATTAGGTATATTGTGGTTCCCGCGCACCGATCTATTAGCGTTAGATTTATCTTTTAAACGTATTCCGCAAGATATTATACTTTTAAAACGAATACCTACTAAGCGCGAAATGCTAAGCATTGTTATGTCTATTTTCGATGTTCACGGCTATTTGGGACCGTTTACCATCAAGGGAAAAATATTGATGCGTGAAACATGGAAAGTTAATATCAAATGGGATGAAAAATTAAATGAGAAATTATATGATTTATTTTGTAAATGGATTAATCAAGCTAAGGAGATAAATAACATTAGAATTCCGCGATGTTATTTTTCCTGTGATCAGACGACTGATAGTTTAGTTAGCTTAGAACTTCATTTATTTTGTGATGCATCGCCGAGCGCGTACGCCGCTGCCGCATATTGGCGCCGCGAAAGCAGCGACGGACAAGCAACCGTATCGTTTATCGCGAGTAAATGTAAAGTTACTCCATTAAAACCGGTTTCCGTACCTAGACTTGAACTGCAAGGGGCCGTGTTAGCATGTAAGTTAGCTAATAGTGTTAAAAGGGAACATCGTTTACAACCTAATTTAGTTTTCTACTGGACAGATTCGACTACAGTTTTACACTGGGTTAAAAATAATTGTAGAACGTATAAAGCATTTATTGCGAACAGGCTAGGGGAAATAGACGAGTTGAGTAAGTCCGACGAGTGGCGATATGTGCCCACTGGTGTAAACGTCGCAGACCTGGCGACAAAAAATAGTGATTACGTATTGACAGGTGATTCAGAGTGGTTCTCGGGCCCGTCGTTCTTACACCAGCCGCGTTCTTGCTGGCCGCAACAACCTGAAATAAAAACAATTAGTGATGATATATTGGAAAAAGTACACGTTGTTCGAGATAATAATAAAATAATAAGTGACTTACCTGTTCCCGAACCAAGTCGATTCTCTAGTTGGCTGCGATTATTACGTAGTACTGCAACTGTTCTATTGTTTGTTGAAAAATGTAAGAAGAGTGAAATTAAAGTAATTAACCAAAAATTAATAAATCAAGCGAAACTGTTGTTACTTCGTTACTCACAAGAATGTTCCTTTCAAACTGAAATAAATCTGCTTAGATTAAACAAAGAAGTAAATAAAGATAGCCGTTTGAGGTCACTCACCCCGATATTGGACGAAAATAATTTGTTACGCATGGGTAGTCGTATCGGTAACGTAAAGGGGGTAGATCAGCTCACTAAATACCCAATAATTTTAGACGGAAATGACTATATCGCGCGACTAATCGTTACTCAATACCATATAAAGGCCGCGCACTCTAGTAATGAGATGGTAGTCAATGAGTTGCGTCAAAAATATTGGCTCATTCGATTAAGACCTACAGTTCGTACTATATCTAAACAATGTTTAATTTGCCGTTTTAAAAGAGCCATGCCTTTGCCGCCACGCCTTGGTGACCTACCCGAATGTCGTCTTACACATCACTATAGACCATTCACCATGTGTGGAGTAGACTTATTCGGGCCTATGGAAGTCACGGTCGGTCGGCAGAGGGCGCGCAGGTACGGCGTAGTATTCACTTGCCTCACGGTGCGCGCGGTCCATATTGAAGTAGTTCCGACTCTTACTACTGATTCCATGATAATGTCACTTCGCCGCATGGCCGCTCGTAGGGGTTGGCCACACACCATGTTTTCGGATAACGGCACTAATTTGAGAGGGGCTGACACGGAAATGAAAAGGGCTTATAAAGAACTACTCGATAATCAACAAGCATTAACAACTGAAGCTTTAAACAAGGGAGTCGAGTGGAAATTCATACCTCCCGCCAGTCCACATATGGGTGGTGCATGGGAGCGTCTTGTTAGAAGCGTTAAAACAGCTTTGAAAGTTGTTCTAAAGGAAAGAGCTCCGAGAGAAGAAACTTTGCTTACTTTCTTGTGTGAAGTTGAGAACATGATAAACGGGCGACCCTTGACTCACGTTTCCGTCGACCCACGCGACCCAGAGTCTCTAACACCTAATCATTTTCTGCTAGGTTCTTCATCCAATCTCCCACGAATAGGTATCTTTGATGACAGTGACTTATACCTAAGAAAGCAATGGCGTATCGTACAACGCCTAGCTGATTTATTTTGGTCCAGATGGCTCAGAGAGGTATTGCCTACTCTAGCGCCCCGCAAGAAATGGGACCGTGAGGGTGCACAGCTAAAGGTAGGTGACCTAGTTGTTATAGTAGACCCCGCTTCCCCTCGGAATGTCTGGCCAAAGGGAATCATTCATCAGGTGTATCCGGGAGCTGATGGACGGGTAAGAACCGTAGACATTAAAACAAAAACAGGTATTATGAAGCGTCCCGCAACACGAGTTGCTTTACTCATGAGTTTTGAGTGTCGCAATGACGACACTAAGGGGCAGGATGTTGACGATGGTATCGCGGTCCGCCCGTCCTTTTAATATTTAGTCATATTTATGAAAGATTATATGGTTTGTGTTAGCGATGATGGACGGCTCAGTACTGTTTTGAAAGAATAATGTAACTACTTAATGTTCACTTTAAATTAAGAATCCATAATTGATTTACTGTCTGTGTTTGTGTATGTGTACCTACATATTATGTAATATTGTGTTCCTCTGAGTTGTAAATTTAATGTGGCAACATTTTGAATATTATCCTAATAAAAGGCGGGGTGGTTGCGAACGTCGCGATATAAACAATTTTAAACTGCGCGCGAGGCAGAATCAAGCGTGGCTCGCACCCGCGCCACCGACAGGCGACAGTCGCCGGCTAGACACGACGCCGTGAGGGCGGAATCATACGCGCACCGTACACGTCTGCGCAGCCACCCAATTTATGCTATATTTTCGTAGTTTTCTTTAAACACCAACACCAGTGCAACGATCCGCTACAAACTGGTTTAATAATATCCATGATAAAATTATTATCTACCCTAAACATCATATTATTACGAATGGAAAAATACAAAAAAAAACCTTTTTTTGATCAGTACGGTCAACTGCATGTCAGTTCTCTGATATAATAAATCAATCTAATCATAAGTTTTGGGGATTCACCAAATAATGTGCAAGTACGGTTAGCTTTTTATTGAAATTCAAACCTTATATCCATAACATAGGGTTTATATTAAGCTACGTTAATATACGGTATTCCCTATCTATCTACATAATATAATATATGTAAATTGATAGGGAATACCATAGAAGCTACTTAGAGATATTATCTCTAAGTAGCTTCTATATTCTGTAATGTCAAAATAACTTGCCAAGGGAGCAAACTACTATTTTGAAGGCGGGAGTGTTTCTACTTGAGGAAGACATACTCATTTTTTTATAAAACTAAACTAATTTGAGTAAACAATTACGAACGAAGGCAGAATGCTTTTCTCGCGTTTTTTTCGCAATCTTTTCTTTTTAATTTGGCTCGCGCGCTTTTTCCTTTATCATACATCCTGTTACTTCTTCATACAATGTTCGTGATTGATCTCTTTGGTGATTGGAACTTTTATCTTAATTTTTATCCTGATTCCAAATTCAAATCACTTTTAGTCCCTATTTACGAAGAATACTCTAGCTCTTTTTGAATAGAATAAAAAGATAGAAATACGGTACTTATAATAAAAACAATTTTTAAAATTTTGTCTCTGTCTTGTTTCGGCTAATGTCCGAAACGGCTGGACGGATTTTAATGAAATTTGGTATGGGGATACTTTGGACCCTGGGGAAGGACAAGGCTACTTTTTATCGAAATACCTCGCGGTTGAAGTCGCGGGCGGTAGCTAGTCCCCAAGAAATTGTGAAATGGAACGGTCATTGACTTGCTAATGTGTGTTAGTAAACAATTCCACGCTGATAATAACGACTTAAATGATAATAAAAGCATTGGAAGTAAGCACCTATGCGATTAAAATACACTCGATCCAATAACCATTGTAAAAAGACATATCGAAACCGAGAGTCATTTGTACTCCCCGTCATTGTAATCATATTTTTGTACTGGACCATACCTGACAGCGTTCTAGTTACAGAGATATTGAAGGCCAAAAATTCCAACTTTTACTGACGTTTTTTTGCGAATACAAGTTTTTAATGTTATAAGTAACACAACTTTCACAACTTTGGATACCCCACGACCCCTCTGTACCGTTGTATGCACCCATACGCACAATGTTTTGAGTGCGTTACAATGCGCACTACCGCAAACAGCAAATCACACCAAAAGTAAAAGTCGTTTCCCAGCAATTATTTTTGTGCAAAATTACTTATTTTGATGTACAGAATGCGTAGTTGGCGGCTATATGATGTGTCTTTTTACAGCGTGCCACGAAAGATGAGACTTGACCCCGCCTCCCCCGCTCTTTCCGCCGCCCCTATGACGTCCGGTCCCGTCCCGCACTCAGACCTCATACCGCTAAAGATACCTAAAATCGTGTACTGCGCATGTCAAACCACGTGGTGTGTCAAGTCTCATCTTTCGTGGCACGCATTGTACTCCTGCTTCGTTTACGTTCATACATCTGCGAGGTACTTGCATACACTCTAACAGTAGCAATGACTTCCATTTTGACAGTTGAGCAACATTCATTGAGTTATTTATATCGTTCAGCAGACTAATTTTTCGAACACATGAAGCAATGTATTAGTAATAGTGTCAAGTCTCATCTTTCGTGGCACGCATTGTACTCCTGCTTTGTTTACGTTCATACATCTGCGAGGTACTTGCATACACTCTAACAGTAGCAATGACTTCCATTTTGACAGTTGAGCAACATTCATTGAGTTATTTATATCGTTCAGCAGACTAATTTTTCGAACACATGAAGCAATGTATTAGTAATAGTGTCAAGTCTCATCTTTCGTGGCACGCATTGTATAGCTTTAAAACCGGAGGCTAATTACATAACACACTAACAGTAGCAATTTTTATTTTGACAGTTCAACAACATTCATTTGACGACACGGTTGGCGCAGTTGTTAAGCGATTGACTGCTGCGCTGCGTGTCGCGGGTTCGATTCCCGCACGGAACAAATATTTGTACGACCTACATGTAGTTGTTCCGGGTCTGGCTGTTTGTGTATGTGAGTTTAAATGTTTGTAAACGCACCCACAATACAGGAGAAATTCCTAGTGTGGGGCAACGTTTTCTAAAAAAAAAATAAAAATAAAAGAAAAAATAAAAAAAAATCATTGCGTTTATTACGTTGTTGAGTAGACAACATTTTCGAACATACCAAAATTTTACAACATAAGCAGTTGCTAGCCAGGTTATGGAGTTTGGGGTACAGACGCCAGCACATCAACCTACCACAATCTGTCAGATTTTCCCAATCAACTTTGAACCTTATGCTTTAGCGATAAAGTTGAAAATCTATTAAAGAAATCTGACAGATTGTGGTAGGTTGATGTGCTGGCGTCCGTACATCTCTAGTAAATATTTATGTGTAAGTATGATTGCCTAGGGTTGAGACATTTAAGACTGAATTGTACTCAATTTAGACAAACGTTTAGTCTGGTTATGTCTAGACCGATATATCCAGGCATTAGGTACCTTACCTATCATGACAAATTGATAGATAAGAACAGAATTTTACCAGATAGCAGATAAACAGCTGATTTTTATCGTAACATAAGTGCATTACAAATTTACAAGGTCGACAGTAAAATAATTGAACTAAGTAAGTACATACAATAATCTTGAATAAATTACACAAGAAATGATTTAAGGGGCTTACATGACCTAAAGCGCGGTCACTGTCAGACTGCATAGAAAAGAAAGAGACGCGCGATGACACAAGCACAACGCTGGTAATTTATTGCTAAATATGAAGCAATTATTTAATTACAAAAAATCTATTGTTTGGACTTATAAATTAAAACATTAGTATTTTAGTATGTTGCTTGTAGAATATTCTGTCAAAAAATCATAATGATTGTATGTATATTAATTAGTATGAATGTTATTGTAGAAAGAAAGTTTTTAGAGGTATCTTCATGATTTTTTTCTATCGTATTAAATTAGTTGTATTATGTTTTCAAAACACTATGTACAAGGTAAGCATAAGGTCCCTTTTGATTTGGACGACCACATATACTTTTATTATTTCTAAAACTTGCGATTTTTGCGTTTAGGTCCAGTAAGCCTTTCTTTTTTCTGGATGGGAAATCGTCAAATGACCCCTCCCGCTCTGGGTGGAGCGGAAGGGAGTGTCAGACTCTTACTGACTAAAACCCACCCGTGTTCCTTCCTTAGCCCTTTATGTTCCGGGCCAGCGGTAACCCTTTCGGACAATCCCGCTGACCCGGCAGCCCCTTAAGATTTGTTTCTGCATTTTACACCCTATTCAATAGAATCTTTTTGTTCATTGTATGTTGTAAAGTCTATCAACAGTATCAACCGATCACATCAAGCTGTGGTGGCCCAGTGGTAACTGTTAACTGCCCCATCCTATGAGTAGGTTGCGGGTTCGAATCCGCTGCTCATCTAAAGCTACATACCCACTGCTCTCAAAACTGAAGGAACACATCGTGAGGAAACTGACATGTCATAGTACCAAGAGTTAGACGACGTCACGACATGACATCCACCAACTCGCGCTGGGCCGCGTGGTGGATTGCATCTGAGCAGCAAAAACTCAAACCTCAAAGCATTTATTTCAATTAAACCATTTACAGGCACTTTTGAACTGTCAATAAGTCGGTCATCAGTCTGAAAATATGAAGCTAGTTGCTCATTCCAAAGCGTAGGTACCTATGGAGAAGAACGGGCAAGAAGCTCCATGGATACTATTTTAAATTATAATATATTTTTACAAAAATTATTAGTTACATTACATCATTAATGTGAATTTATAATTATAATTGTGAGAACGATGTAAAAAAGACGTAGGCGTTAAAAGCGTCCAGAGAACAACAAATAGTAAGAAAACAACAATTCAAAATTAACATAATTAAAAATAAGCCGAGGCAGCTAAGTGATGACCAGCCCCAACTGACGGCGCCCGTTCACGAACATGACGCATAGATTAGCACCATTCAGCTCAATAATTTTAAAGGGAGCTAAATGATTTTTTGATGAATTAGCAGAGGCCTGTATTGTGTCCCAGACTCCCAGTCCCAGCCCATGAATCCAGCATTATACAACGTACAGCTACAATGGTGACATTCATTTAACACACGGGTAGGGCTTAGTGGCCAGTAATCATAAAAAAATAACAACTTAAAGTAAAGGCTCCTACAAACAGGCGCGACACGCGATATAATCGTGCGCGACACAAACACAACGCTCGTTGCGCGACTTGCGGTGCCTTTGTGTCGCGTGTCGTGTCGCGCCTGTTTGAAGGAGCTTTAATTCGTCATTTGAAAGGTACCGCTTGCGCCGCTCGCCGACATAGGCACAGAGCTCTCTCTCTCTTTCCTTCAATTCGCCTACTCTTTGCACATTATTCGTTTTAATTTATGATTGATTGATGAGATGTGATTGATAATTTTTATTATGATTTTATAATTCTATACTTAAATAAATATTTGTTACGGCCGCGAATCATATTTAGATCAAAATATTTATTTATTTATTTAAATAAATCCATTTTTATATTTAGATCAACATACTTATAAACTTAAAAAAAAAAGTTGGTTCAGCCGTTTGGGAGCTACGATGGCGCAGACAGACACACAGATACACACGTTTAACTTATAACACTCCTCTGTTTTTGTCGGGTGTTAAAAGTATAATATCGTAACCCAACTAAAACCATTAATGTACCCAAGAGACTGGCGGCATTACCACGTTGTAAAGCAATACTTATCCTCTAGCCAAGGTCAAAGCCAGCCCTTAGGTCATGGTCACCTGATACTAACCTGTAAATTGCAAAAAAACATCGGTTGTCTGTAAAGTCGGTTTACGGACGATAGTTTAACGTGACAACGTCATAACAAAACATTAATGAAATTGCCGAACGCGGAGGCCGATTCGGCAGCGTTCGACATCATCTGTCTCTCATCGCTCGTTCCGCGCTCTCGCTTGCACTTCAAGCCGCCATGGCGTACAACGCTACAGCAGAGCAAGGTCGCGAGGTAACGCTACATGAGTCATGTTTTTTTCGTGTGTGCAGCCAGCTTCATCGATTTATTAGACGTTGTCACGTCAAAAAAAGTAAGAAAATTTGAATTTAGCTTGCAATTCAGACGCTTAAAGATGTAACGTAACACCAAGATAACCAAGGAAAGTTTTCAACTCAAACTAAGTGAAACAGACTCACTTTCTGATTTATAATATTACCTAGATAATTCACTCTTAGAAATCAGCCCGGCAGAGCGTTAAACCGGAACGCGCGAGCCCGCCATATGATATCTAAGTATGTCGGTCAAGGGAGGTATTGAGATCTTACCTGAACACTTGCAATATTGAATGGATGTGGAAGCAACGAGGCAATACCGTTCTTTGAAATTATGTTATACCAGCTTCTCCCCGCAACTTCGTCCGCGTGAAATTTCTTCTTCCCCATACACATCCGTCGCATCGCATCGCCTGCCCGCGCTATTACAGTACCCGTCGATAAATATTGCACATCGACCTTTGGAAAGAGACAATAGGCTAACCTCGGCTTCGTAGAGCGTTATCTCTGTCGCACGAAATACAAACAGTCCGGTATCTATTAGGAGCTGTTAAAACAATTATGATTTGCTTCTTTTGATAATTATTTTTATTCTTTGTATAAAATCGATAGGATCGAATAGGTCGATGTGCAATATTTATCGCCGGGTACTGTACTTCGTTTTCGCTTTCTTTTTGCTCGGCTCCTAAGGGTCATAGCGTGATGTAAAATAGCCTGTAGCCTTCCTCAAGAATTGGGCTATCAAATGCAAAAAGATTTTTTCTAATCCCACTGGTAGATAGTTCCAGCATTAGCGCGTTCAAACTAACAAACAAACTCTTCAGTGATTGGACCATCTGACGTCAAGCAATCATCTATACGCCGCCGATGCATTACATCCAAAGGGTTTATGGTTTGTAGCATGCAGTGGACTCCCATCAGATATAATTATACTGTGATAATGCCACTTGAAGGGCCCGTGGTTAAATAATAACAGCCGCACAGGTCTATCGATCAGGTTAAGCTACGCTTGCCGCGGTTGGTCTGTGGATGGGTGACCATCTTTACATACCGAGACTCCTCCGTGCCTCGGAGAGCACGATAAGCCGTTACGGGTAGTCAGAAGCCCGAAAGTCTGACAACCAGTCTTACCAAGGGGCCTCGTAGCTTCCTATTACCCAGTAACTGGGTTTTGGAGGTCAGACAGGCAGTCGCTCCATGTAAAATACTGGTATTCAGCAGCAGTTGCATCCGGTTACACAGGAAGCCGACCCCAACATAGTTGGGAAATGGCTAGGCAGATGATGAATGTCACTTTAAAGGAGCTTAAATAAAATACATTGAGCGAGCTTTATAAGCTACACAATAGTAAAACCTTTCAAGATGCGATTCGTAGTTATGCTTCCATTTCATTTTAAGGCTCCTTCAAACAGGCGCGACACGACACGCGACACAAAGGCATCGCAAGTCGCGCAACGAGTGGTGCCTTTGTGTCGCGCGCGATTTCATCGCGTGTCGCGCCTGTTTGAAGGAGCCTTCCTAACATCGCCGTATGCCCATTTTCTCTAGGCGACACCTAAATATATTGCACTGTTAAATTTTCAACTGTCGGCGCTGTATCAAGCGTTCAAAATCCAACATAAACACTTTTAAAAATTAATCCCTATGCTTTATAGTTTATAAACTTATTTTTTCATGACTGTACTCTGTCCAGTTGCTAATCTGTCCAGCTGCGAAACTGTCCAGCTGAGAATCTGTCCAGTTGCGAATCTGTCCAGTTGCTCCGGAGGGATTTTATTTAGACATTTTAATTTCACATCGTGTATTAGACTATTGCAATTTCATCGCACATTTTAATCAAACAAAAGGTTTCTCGCTCTGTCTACTCTCTGTGGCCTAATCCAATCTGATAAGAGATAACGCACGGTAGTCATCCACAGTAATATAAAAAAATAGTCTTGATTATAATGTCAATAACGTTTATCGCCAGTATTGCATGCTTGCTGAATTGCGTCAGGAGATTAACGGAGTAGTGCGAGCTGCGAGGTTGTTGAGATAACACGGTTTGTTTAGCTTTCGTTTTTAACCGACTTCAAAAAAGAAGGAGGTTCTTAATTCGGATGTTTATACTTATATTTTTTTTATTGTATTTTCGGGCATAACTCCCTCTGTATAGACGGATTTGCAAAAACATTTTTGACGTGACAACGTCTAATAAATCGATGAAGCTGGCTGCACTCACGAAAAAACATGACTCATGTAGCGTTACCTCGCGGCCTCGCTCTGTAGCGTTCCATGGCGGCTTGAAGTGCAAGCGAATATTAAGAAAATGCAATGCAACTATTCCATCAGTATTTTCTTATGACGTTTGTCACGTTCAACTATCGTCAGTAAACCGACTTTACAGACAACAGATTTTTGTGTAAAAGAGGTTTATTCCGAAATGGTCCCATTTAAATTTCGTAAAGATCTGATGATGAGTTTCGGAGACAGACAACGGAACTCTTCAATAAATGCCAGCAAATCAACGCGATTGCTGCTATAGCATTATGTATGCATTGTTTACGCCATCACACAACATAACATCACGCCTGTACCCTTTAAAGGGGTAGGCAGATGTGTCCAATAGCTTTCTGTCACTGATATTCACATAGCAAGTAGTGTTATATTATGAATTTGAGGTAGGTAGGTACAACTAAAAACTGAAAAATAAAAATTTCGCAAGTCGGTGTCAAAAAACGAAAATACAGAACTATCGACACCGACTTCCGAAATTAAAGTTATTTTTCACTTTGTAGTGTTTTTCTTGGAAATTGGTTGTTTTTTAGTAATAATCTTAAGTATCTCTGGTGATTGGAATGTTGAATAGAGATGATGACGTTTTTTGATTTTAAGCTCAAAAAAATATTTGTTTGCAAATAGTGAAACTAATACTACAAAAATTCTAAAGCACACAAGAGAACACACAGGAACGATAGTCAGGTACTGTCGTTCTCGTTTTGGCCTTCCCCGGAATGCAATCTATCTCTGCCAAATTTTATCGAAATCCGTTCAGTGAGTTTTGGCGTGAAAAGGTAACATACAAACAGACAGAAAGAGTTACTTTCAAATTTATAATACTAGCTTCCCCCCACGGCTTCGCCCGCCTGGTATGTCGATAAAAACTATCCTATGTCCTTCCCAGGGATGCAATCTATCTCTCTGCCAAATGTTATCGAAATCTGTTCAGTGGTTTTGGCGTGAAAAGGTAACGTACAGACAGACAGAGTTAATTTCGAATTTATAATATTAGTATGGATTAGTATGAATGGATTAGAAATATCGTTCAAAATGATTCAGATTGATAGTTTGTTGCGCAATTAGACAATGACGTAATATAAAGACTGCAGCCGCATTTGCGATCACTAGCGCAACGAGAAAGTAATTTTTCGCTTGACTAACTCTGGGTTCAGCTGGTTCTAACAAATCTAAACAAACCCCAAGGTTGAAATAGACTTCTAAAAAATTGCTAATTTATTTGCAACCACGCTTACTAAACCGGTCACAAATCGGATGAATGTTATAGTCAGTGAAGATAAACCAAACCAGTCTTAATTTTTCTGTCATTATTTAAATGGGTAGTAGGTATTATTAATTTTTAAAACTGTTCGTTCAAGCCATTTTTGTTGCTGACCCACTTCTTTGATGGATTATGGTTATAAAGAAAACTATTATAGAACGATTAGCGTAGATTTAATAAAAGAAAAGTAAGAAAAAACAGCACACTGCTTTCACCAAAGTCGAAAAGAGAGAGAGAGACAGTGACAGCTTTGCAATCACAAGATTTTGACAGCTTTAAAAGTGTTTCAAACTCAAACTCAAAACATTTATTTCAATTAAACCATTTACAGGCACTTTTGAATTGTCAAAAAGTCGGTCAGTCAGAAAATATGAAGCTAGTTGCCCATTCCAAAGCGTAGGTACCTATGGAGAAGAACGGGCAAGAAACTCCATGGACACTCTTTTAAATTATAGTTGTACAAATATAGTTTACAAATGCAGTTATTTTTATTGCGTTTACAAAGACTATTTCCAACACTGGCCCTTAAACCAATAAAATATAACCATTGACGTATCATATACAGCACATAGCTTAGAAATTAAGAAGCAACAACAACTCTACTTAAATAAATTAACCAAACAAAAAGGTGTTACAACAATGTATACAGTTACACAATTTCGAGCCTTGTATTAATTACAAAGAAATACAAATCATCACCACACACCATCACCACCACCCTCCACCACACCACCACCACCGCCACCCTCCACCACACCACCACCAACACCACCACCGCCACCCTCCACCACACCACCACCACCACCACCGCCACCACCACGATCTATCTCAATCTGAATCATTTTGAAGGATTATTGCTAATCCATTGCTTCATAATGTTCGAAAATTTTGTCTGCTCAATAACGTAATTAAGAGCGTTTATACAGAAAGTGGGCAACGTCGCAAATAGCTGTCAAATATTTCGCTGTTTAGATTAATTTGTCAATATTACTGTATGAAAATAAGAAATGTGGCTAACTAATGAACTAGAATATTGATTATGAAATGCAATAATTAATATCGTAACACCGACTATTTAGTTTTAGATGTAAAAAAAGTATTTGGAAACTTTACAAATGCCTTTTTTACACCTAAAACGGTTACAACATCAAATTCAGTGTTTTAATTGCAATTCATTATTAATATTCTAGTTCATTAGTTAGCCATATTTCTTATTTTCATAGAGTAATATTGACAAATTAATCAAAACAGGGAAATATTTGACAGCTGTTTGCGACGTTGCCCACTTTCTGTATACGCGCTCTTAACACAATGAATTTTGTTGAAATTTCAAAATGAAATCCATCGCTACTGATAGAGTGTTACGCAAATAACCCGCTGGTTATAGTTTGCGCACTGGTTAAAAATGTATCCTGCCGGTCGATTCTGTAAAAATCTCACCGTGAAAACTTGGGTGAAGTGAGTTTGTTTTTGCTAGGAATTGACACTATTGACAGCTCACTCCACGCTCACTTCACCTAAGTTTTCACGGTGAGATTTTTACAGAATAGCAACGCAGTATATCAGCGAACCCTGCTTAAAATAAATGCTGATCACTATCATATTTTTCTTACAGGTGTAGGCAAGACCAGCCTGGTAGTCCGGTACATTGGCAAGATGTTTTCAAAACACATCTCACCCACGATAGGAGCCTCCTTCTTCACCTGCAATATTAATCTGGAGAATGCCAGGGTCAAACTACAGGTAATTGTTTTTTTTTTTGAAGTGAAAACTTCTATAGGCGCGTTAGGCATTTTTTGAGATGGGGAAAAACCATTGAACTCGCACCACTGTTACCGTAAGCGACACCGCGCGTTTTGTTTATAAGACGATTAAAAAAAACCCGCTTCGGATGTGTTCGGCTGTCCTCGGGAGGTACTCGGCTTTAATGTATATCCGATATGTCAGATGGTAAAGTATTCTGCGGTTCTATTCTATAAAAAAACATCACCGTGATAAGTTAGGGATTGACACTATTGACCGCTCACTTTAAACTCACTTCACCTAAGTTATCACGGTGATATTTTTACAGAATAGCACCACAGATGCAAAGAAATGGGTCAGCAACAATTACTACAATTACTGTTTGTGTTTTGTTTTCACTTCTGTCGGCACTCCCGGAGTGCCACAGATTTTTTTTAAGTTCTATAACAGCCAAACAGGTCGACCGATCAGTTTAAATTACACTTGCCGCGGTAGGTCTGTAAATGGGTGGCCATCTTTACATGTATACTGAAACCCCTCAGTGTCTCGGAAAGCACGTGGTCCCGGCTGTCATTCGTGGATCTTTAGAAAGAAAGAAAATACATTTATTTGCGGCGTTTCTTTTTTTTGACAGTTGTTACGGGTAGTCAGAAGCCCGGAAGTCTGACAACCAATCTTATCAAGGGGGGGAGTATTACCCGGTAACTGGGTTGTGGAGGTTATTTGCGGCGTTTCTTTTTTTTGACAGTTGTTACGGGTAGTCAGAAGCCCGGAAGTCTGACAATCAATCTTATCAAGGGGGGGGGGGTTATTACCCAGTAACTGGGTTGTGGAGGTCAGATAGGCAGTTGCTCCGTGTAAAATACTAGTATTCAGCTGCATCTGGTTAGATTGGTAGCCGACCGAATTTGCACAAAACTGAGACTGATGAGCAGTGATCGGACTAGGTAGATTGATTTTTGGTACTTGTATCACAAATGCACACAGAAAGAATAACATGGATAAGCCATTTTTCCGGAAAGTAATTCCGGTATTTCCGGATTCAATTAAATATTGTTAATGTTGGTAGTGATATTATTACTACTCAATTCAAAATTTAAAGGAAGGTATCAAAACTAAATTAATTCATTATTTATCTGTTGAATAATAAAAACAATCGAATTCCGATCGAAGCTTTAATATTTATTTTTTATTTTTAGCGTTTTATGGCTAGATCTTTTATAGATAGATATACATTTCGGCTAACTAATGAAATTCTGACTACCACCAATTCCGGAGGAATGTCCATAGTAATATATACGTTTCGGATCAATGACCCCAGTTCAATCTACCTACTCCGATCACTGCTGATGAGCAAAGACAAACTAGAGCTAGCACACGTAGGAAAGATTTGCCCAACACTATTCAACCGAAATTAAAAATTGTCAAACATAGCCCAAGGTATCAGTCTGTAATTTTATACAACAAGTTGCCTATAGATTTCAAAACCATTTATAGTGTTAACCTATTTAAAAACAAACTGAGGACCTATTTGTTGGGGAAAGGCTACTACAGTATCAATGAATTCCTAGATGACGTATGACTTATGACCCCAACATACCTGGGAAAAGGGTAGGCAGATTGGAGATGTAACTGCTAAACATTCAACATTGTCGAAGAAATCTATAAAAAAAAATTGTTACGATGATAATTGATAAGAAACGCGAAAACAATCACGAGGGGTCACGATCTCTTTAAAACCTGACATTTCGGTAGCATTCTGAGTGCGTGACTCGAAAAATTGCGCATATCTTTAGAACAGCCGGTCGATTCTGTAAAAATCTCACCGTGAAAACTTAGGTGAGGTGAGTTTGTTTTTGCTAGGAATTATCACTATTGACAGCTCACTCCACGCTCACTTCACCTAAGTTTTCACGGTGAGATAGTTACAGAATCGCACTGCTGTTTATTTGGTGTCGACGCAACATGGTCTTTTTCTTCCATACTTCTCTATTAGCCGTCATCTTGTAAGTCACCCCCTTACTAACCATATCATCATTCACACAGTCCATCCATCGTTTCTTTGGTCTTCCCCTTACTCTTATAGACATCGACATTCATACTTACAATGCGTGCCACGAAAGATGAGACTTGACACACCACGTGGTTTGACTTGCGCAGAACACGATTTTAGGTATCTTTAGCGGTATGAGGTCTGAGTGCGAGACGGGACCGGACGTCATAGGGGCAGCGGAAAGAGCGGGGAGGCGGGGTCAAGTCTCATCTTTCGTGGCACGCATTGTAGGTACTCACGACAAAATTCCCCCGTAACACATGCCCATACCATGACAACCGATTTCCACACAACTTTTCAGTTACCTGTGCCACATTCAGACTTCCTCTTTATAGAATGGTTTACAATATCTTGTTCATAATATTCCAGGTATGGGACACAGCTGGACAAGAGCGGTTTCGCTCAATGGCGCCCATGTACTACAGAAACGCTAACGCTGCGTTACTAGTATTTGATATTACTAGTGTTAACAGCTTTGCAGCCATAAAAGGATGGGTCAAGGAGTTGCAGAGGTATGTAGTTTACTGATCAGCCTTCTAATTGCATAATACGCTTTAAATCACAGTCCGAAGGATTTTTAAGCAATTCCTAATCCATTAGCCAACTTCCCCATGCTTAAAAGACCGTCAAAGCTAATTTCCCTTTACCACGTTATGTTTTTGTATACAGTGTTTCAAATTGGAACACAACATGTGAGAGGTATTTCACCTCTGTCTCTCTTGTATACTTTACATTTGGCGTCTAATAGGGTCACACCACATCTCCGCAGTGACTGTGGTGGGGATGACAGCAGTGCAGCAGTGATGGACAATGGAGTGGTTTGAACTGTCAAGATACATGTTGTCCGTACGGTTGACATTTGGATTCATTGCCGTTAACAAGACGTGGTTAGATTTCGCGGGAATTAATACAGAATTGGGGTCCTGAACGAATTCTAACACGTCTAAGGGCTGATTTTTTAATCATCTGTTAACTTTATTCGAGAAATAATTTTGTAATGTTGACAGTTGTTTCATAAAAAAACTGTCAAACGTCAATTTTATTCCTCGAATAAAAATTATCTGAAAAATCAGCCCTAAGTTACAAAACTAAGCCCAGCCGGTCGATTCTGTAAAAATCTCACTGTGAAAACTTAGGTGAAATGAGTTTGTTTTTGCTAGGAATTGACACTATTGTCAGCTCACTCCACGCTCACTTCACCTAAGTTTTCACGGTGAGATTTTTACAGAATAGCACCGCAGGTTCGCACAGGCTTGCTATTCCCGCGGCGTTTTTTTTTTTCGCGCACTGAATTTTGAACGCACTTGAACAGTACGTTCAAAATCCAGTGTGCAATAGAATCCCGCCGCGATATTTTTACGTCACGTCACGAACGAGTGTACTACATGAACTTGACAAATGGATATGCGATTACCGCTTGTGCGACAAAACTGTACTGCGACTTAAACGTGGGCTAAGATTAGCTTACACCACCAACAACTAAACACATTTAGTGCTAAACATATCTAACACATAAATCTGTCGTGTGATGTAAAAATGGAACTGTCTTTTAACGATTTGTGGTGCATGCAAGCGGGCGGTTAAAAAAATCGTCTATTAAACAATAATATTTCTCACATTACAGCAACGTCCCCGAAGCAATGGTCCTATCAGTAGTAGGCAACAAGAGTGACCTAGAAGACTTGCGCGCAGTACAGTCCAGTGAAGCGGAACAGTTCGCTGCGTCCATCGGCGCGCAGTACTGTGAGACGTCCGCACTACATGATCAGGTAACTATCAGCGCGAACAAGAGTGATCAGAAGACTTGCGGGCAGTACAGTCCAGTGAAGCGGAACAGTTCGCTGCGTCCATCGGCGCGCAGTACTGTGAGACGTCCGCACTACATGATCAGGTAACTATCAGCACGAACAAGAGTGATCAGAAGACTTGCGCGCTATACAGTCCAGTGAAGCGGCTCAGTTCGCTGCGTACATCGGCGCGCAGTACTGTGAGACGTCCGCACTACATGATCAGGCAACTATCAGCGCGAACAAGAGTGATCAGAAGACTTGCGCGCAGTAAAGTCCAGTGAAGCGGCTCAGTTCGCTGCGTCCATCGGCGCGCAGTACTGTGAGACGTCCGCACTACATGATCAGGTAACTATCAGCGCGAACAAGAGTGATCAGAAGACGTGCGCGCAGTAAAGTCCAGTGAAGCGGCTCAGTTCGCTGCGTCCATCGGCGCGCAGTACTGTGAGACAAATTATCGCCATGTGGAGACACGTTCTAAGGGAGTGTATAGGAATACGTGGCACAGCCCTTATAAGCCCTAACAATTGCTAACAAATATTTCATTAATTTTTGTTTGTTTGTTTGCCAGCTGGGAATCGACCAAGTATTCCTGACCACTGCGGCAGCTCTCCTCAAGCTGTCCAGCTCCAACCTGGTGTCCTCTCTGAGGTCCTACGACTCCGCTGAGTTGGACGCCACTAAAATACCCACTGGTAAGGAGATATACATAGATTGTTAAAGAGTGTCCATGGAGTTTCTTGCCCGTTCTTCTCCATAGGTACCTACGCTTTGGAATGGGCAACTAGCTTCATATTTTCTATTATATATTCTTAATTTTTTTTTGACAATTCAAAAGTGCCTGTAAATGGTTTAATTGAAATAAATGCTTTGAGTTTGAGTTTAATGTTGAGTGGGGTTGACGGCGAAAACGCGAGACGTCCAAAATCAAACTTAGCTGATCTGATAATCAGCACTTTTTGACTTTGAAAAACAGAAAAATTATTTATTGTGACTAGTACAGGAAGATCACAAACTAAACTAAACACAATTTTCTATGCAATCCGACAGTGACCGCGCTTTAAGTCATGTAAACCCCTTAAAGATTAATTATTATGTACTCTTCATTACAGGCACACCGACAGAAGAAGACGCAACGCATACAGGGAAGGTGGAACTACCCGCGTGGAGCATAGACAGTATCGCGCACGGCGATGTGCAGAAGAACATGTGTTGTTGACCATAATTCCAGCTGTACGTACCCGCAAACGAGACGTGTCGGATAATATCGGAATGCTTTACACTCTGCTGAATAAGCTGTATCCGCTTGCAGGAATCGCACCACTTGCCGTACGAAGGCATGTCGCATGCGTGCTGGAAAAAAAGAACCAAGAATCCGATTCCCGACATCTCTACGATGACACAACGACCTCGGATGGGCTCCAGGACAATCCACCCAATGAGAGAAGCATCCACCATCACTCTTGCTTCCTAGCGTGATCTGCAGTGACCTATATGCATGTGGGCCGCAGCAGACACAATTTGTCGAAGTAGTGGATTACTGACCCATCCAACGCCGAGAGCGGTGCTTCTGATCAGACCATGCCCCACTTGCTGGAGTGTCCTAAGAGGCTGTTCACCTGCACCTTGGATGACCTAAAGAATGGCACTGATGCTGCACTCAACGTGGCCATCTACTGGGCTTAAATTATATAAAACATCGTAGAAGAGTACCATCGGCACGTAAAAAAGCTGTGCCCACTGCGACGCTAACAACTGGCCAGGGAAAATTATCCAAATAACAACCTACTCCATTCGCAG
The DNA here is from genome assembly GCA_927399505.1 of Luperina testacea. Classification (NCBI taxonomy): domain Eukaryota; kingdom Metazoa; phylum Arthropoda; class Insecta; order Lepidoptera; family Noctuidae; genus Luperina; species Luperina testacea. The sequence goes on from OV656782.1 coordinate 2,308,314, forward strand.
ATATGGCACTTAAAAGTATTGAAAAAAACTTTTGGAATTGCATAGAGTTGTTAGTCGCTCCATGTAAAATACTGGTATTGATGTTTTTCTGAAATGACGTTCGCTAGGTGGCAGCACTGACACATCAGGTCCAGGCATCTGTCAAGAGCCTATATTTTCTTTAGTCATGACTGAATGATGAACGAATGAATGAATCGAATGATTAACATATATTTTCATTGTCGAAATGGAAGACCTCTTGTTAAAGTGGTGCCAACTGGTGTCGTAAATTTTCACGAAAACCCCATTATGTTTGTGTAAAGGCAGATTTAGACAGATCCAGTGCACAAGTCAGTTATCGGCGCCAGTGCCCGCGCCTAGACTGGCTTGCACTGTTTACATGGTGTCAGTAGTCGCGGCTAGTTTTCACGGTGAGCACACGTTTGTGAAGTCAGTGAAGAAAAATGAATTCGCGAAACGGACGAAAAAAACATTTTCTCTTACTAGCCAGATGCAACGTCACCCCACAAAGCGGCGCCAGTAACTGACCAGGCTGTTTACACGGGGTTTTTGTCACTGGCGCGGGTGGGCGCGGGTTGCGGGGGGCGCCGACTGGCTTCTAAATATTCGTGTGCGAATTTACAAGCCAGCGCTGACTTCCCGCCACTGGATTGACTTGAAATCAATTTACACGGGTTTTTTTCGGGTCAGCGCTGGCTTGTCTCGATTTCGGCGCCAGTCACTGGATCTGTCTAAATCTGCCTTAACACAGACCTGTATTGTACAGACGCCAGCACATCAAGCTACTACAATCTGTCAAATTTCTTTAATAGATTTTCAACTTTATCGCTAAAGTATAAGGTTCAAAGTTGATTGGGAAAATTTGACAGGGTCTGGTAGCTTGATGTGCTGGCGTCTGTACAAGTAACGATAGAGTTCAGTGTTGTGTTATCAAAGAATAGGTTTCTGCCCAGCCTGCATTGTTTAATGTGGATACTAAATAGTTTTCAATACTATTGTTATACTATAATCATTAAAAACTTCTTTAATTATGAAGATTAGAAAAAAAAATGGTTATACTGACAATTTTGCCGTCAATCTCATAAATGGTCATTTTGTATATGTCAGGCGTTTTGCAGTGAACTTGTTTGTCATTAATTTCTCTGGTTTGGCCTATGGGCCAAAAATATAAATACATATAAAAAAATAACACAAAATGAGAGGCTAGAAAACTGTTTCAAGCTCAATTCTGTTCATTTTTGATAGTTTGAAACCAGAACACTATTGAAAATGAATCTAAATTTGCTAAAGTTCACCCTCCGACGAATTTATATTCCTATGTCTCTTTTTAGGAATAATATGAATGATAATCTAGAACAACGCAACCACGTCACTTCTTCTGTTGCAATCGGGTTAGTACTTTGTTGATAACATAACACAGCATCACGCGTGTGCTCACTTCCCAAAAGGTTAGGGCCTTATCACACTGGCGATTTGCAAGCGAGTCCAAAGCGAGGCGAGTACTCGGCGAGTTCGCAGTTAGTGCGCGGCGAACTCGCCGCGGGCGTCTCTAGCGTCGCTTTGGACTCTTTTGTCGCCAGTGTGATAGATAAGGCACATTGACAGACCTTTACCTACACTACACTCACATTTCGAGTTATGTTACTCTGACGAAATGTTCTACTGCTACAGAGGAATCCCAGACGGAAAACTCAATAACACTGCCCGATGTAGATACATAGATAGAATTCCTCTTTATTGTACACCAAAAACAATCTCGCTAATACACGTCATCGTCATCTGCATAAACTTTTCCCTACTAGTTTGGGGTCGGCTTCCAGTCTAACCGGATGCAGCTGAACCAGTATCTTACATGAAGCGACTGCCTATCTGACCTCCACAACCCAGCATAATATTATTGCACATGACGTTTCCGTAAATTGTCAATCACGCGCAGCATCTGGAGCAACCTGTACTTGAAAGAATTGTAGCGCTGGGTTCATTTGCCGGGGTCACGGATCATAACGTCACATCAATGAAATTGAGAAGAATAACGTGCAAAGAGTAGGCGAATTGATGCGAAGCTCTCTCTTTCCTTCAATTCGCCTGCTCATTGCACAGCGGTAATTTTCACATTATGAATTATTTGATGTTGTTATAATTATTATGGTTACTAGCCTGTAACCTAGTAGTAGCCTTACGCTTGTGATAAATTAATGTCGCCATTGTCGTGTAGTAGCACATTGTATAGATATCTCATTATTGCTTTATCCGCGTTTTTTTTTTTTTGAAAATTTGGTTTGTTGATTTGAAATTAAAAAAGTTAGGTTTCTCTAGATATTTTTTTTACTTGCACTATTAAGCCTTTCTTGCCACATATATTATCAGAAAATGCTCAATTTTGATGATAGGTCACCTACTTTATTAAAAGTTTATAGTCTTACGCTAGAAACAGGGTATTGTAACATTGTTCACAGCAAAAATAACCAAGATCCTTATGTAATTTAGAATTAAGATGGTATTTAAAAATACAGTTATATTTTTGATAATAATTGCAATTTTAATTAAACATTCCACATTGTATGATTATTGATTTTACTGTGTAGGTACAGGCAATTTTGTACGTATTAAGTTTACGAATAAATCAATTTATGAATAATGTTAATTGATTGTTTATTTATTTGATCATTATCAGTCTCCTCACAGAGTACATTTTAAGTTTGTGTGGTCGACTGTTAGTCTTGTTTCATACTTCTCTACAATCAAAAGTATTTCATTTCACATAACCTGGGCACTTGTGAAACGTCAGAAGCTAGATCGGTTGTTTTCGATGGCGAAGAGACTGCAAGAAACTACACGCTCTCTTCTCATGTTTTCAAATTATAATGTTAATTGGTATCGGAGGACAGTGCAAGGCCTGTCAACAAGTATCAGGTAATTAATAAAAAATAAAAAAGAATCTATCAAAAAAATAAATCTTTAAAAATAAAAATCAATGTTTGTATGTTTGTCCTTTAGCGTTCCGAAACCATTGATCAGATTGTGATGAAACTTAGTAGGGTGTTCTGGGGACGCCCGTGAGGGTTCCTAGTAACTAAAACATTGGAAAAAATTACAAAAAAAATCTGGGGCGGTACGAAGTTCGCCGGGTTAGCTAGTAAAATATAAAAATCTATTTTTTTGCCTTGAAAGTTCTCTGTGTCTACTTTTCTACACCTTGACTCTTGAACTAAGCGTATGAACGATCGGGAATATTCGGGAAAACACCGACCTCATCTAAGTTTAATAAAACCGGCCAAGAGCGTGTCGGGCCACGCTCAGTGTAGGGTTCCGTAATTTCCCGTCCGTCACAATAAGTGTTCCCACTTTGAGTTTAACACGTTCCCTGTCCAATGACTCCAAAAGAGTCACGTTTGTGCCAAACTCGTACGTCCATGACTCCATAAGGAGTCACACGATTTTTAGTTCACACGTCCTTGACTCCTTGTGGAGTCATAAATTTATTTTTCAGTTTTGGTCTGAAAAATATACAATTTTTTAACTGATATTAGTATAGATGTAAACCCTTAAAAAAATATTGTCAACTTATAAGAAAATGGACGTACGTATGATCGATGGACGTACGAATATTTTTTTAATTTTTGTTCTGGGACAGGGAACGTGTTAAAAGTGGGTATCCATTATGTTCGCGCTCCTGCAACTGCTCCCGGTAGTGGGTACGTGCGCGAACACGGAGCGTGCAACATTGCACGCTCCGCGGCAGGCGCTCCGACTCCGTTATTTTGTACAACTTTTTTGTCTTTTTTGTACAAAAACTGTTGTTTCAATCAAGTTCAAAATGATTTTCCTAGAAAGTCCTTATAAAGTTCTACTTTTCAGATTTTTTTAATATTTTCTAAAGTTATGGTTCAAAAGTTAGAGGGGGGGACACACATTGTTTTTTACTTTTGGAGCGATTATTTCCGAAATTATTGACATTATCAAAAATGATATTTGTAAACCCCTATTCATTTTTAAATACCTTTCTAACAATATATCACACGTTAGGGTTGAAATTAAAAAAATAATCACTTCCCACTTTACATATAAGGGGGCTACCCTAATAAAACATTTTTTCCAATTTTTATTTTACCACTTTGTCGGCGTGATTGGTATACCTACATATTGCTACCAAATTTCAGCTTTCTAGTGCTAACGGTCACAGAGATTAAGCGAGGACGGACAGACAGACATGGCGAAACTATAAGGGTTCCTAGTTGACTACGGAACCCTAAAAATATGATTGACGTGTAACCTTCTTAGAAACAAAATAGTTTATCATTCGGTAACCATAGTATGGGCTACTAGTTTCTATTGGGAAAACCCTAAGATTCTGGATTAGCGTGTGGTGAATGTGTTGGCTCTCAAAGCTTATGTTGTGTTTTGTATAGTAATAGGTAAGTATTATTGCTCATCGATGTAGTTTATTCCAGGTGTCAATATTCATGCTCCATTTTCTTATTGTCCATGGTCATGGCCACTAAGAAAACTCAGTCATTTCGATTATTCAAGAAGACCATAGGAATAGAAAAATTAAACAACAGAAATTTTATTATAAATATAATAATATTGTGTTGTGATCTGTTAGCAACATTGTAACACTATCACTGACTGAATATTTACAGGTCAAAATGGTGTAACGTAAAGTAGTCCTATGTCACTAGCGCGTGGCGAGCACTAAAACGTGCCCGCGACGGGGTACCGTGCGTCTTCCGTGACGCTTGCTTGCGTCACTCGTGACGCACGTGACGCTAGGGTGCGTCACGAGCTCGTAACCACGCACGGAAACGTTCCCGTCGACGCGCGCTAAGGGCTGCATGTGACGCTCTAGCGGCGGCTAGGGAACCGCGTTGGTATAGCTGTAGCGGTCTGAACGCTAGCAAACGTCCTAGCGTGCACTCTGGGGCGTCGTGAAGTCGTGGAGGCTTGCGTCTTGCGTGTGGTCGCGCAGGGTCTGTGTGCGACGATTGTGCTTGAGCTGGTAATGAGTGCGCGTTGTGTGTATAGCCCGGTGCTCGCGCTCTGGCGTTCCTCAGTAAGAAGACTGGTTTGGGTGGAGCAGGCGCGGTTGTCGGCCGGGCGTATCTTTCCCGGAATAGCGGCCAAGTTTCATGTCTCTCATGTCTGTCGAGTCTCTCTGGCTCATGGGGAGACGCTCTGCCTTCGCTGCCGCCCGCTAGTAACTCGAACGTGACACGGCAGGAGTCTCCTCCATATAACTTCACAAGGAACGCGGTGTGTTCTTGTCGCAGGTATCTGGCCGCTCGTCTGACGTACGCGAGGGGGCCTCGCATGCCGCCGGCGGCTGCCAGTTCTGCCGCGCGAACGGACCAGGGCTCCGCTACGCAGTGCTGCAGTTGTCGAACGGCAATGCTGACCAGTTTGTCGAGCGTGTAGGCGGGGTAGGCCTGGAAGATAAAGAGGGTTATTAGTTAATCATGCGTTGAATGAATTTATTACAGTTGGGGTGTCCGAAGTTTTGAATTATATAAGATCTTCATAGGAATCCAAAAAGCGTTACCAGTAAATGAAAGTCAATTATCACTTAATTTTTATAGAAACTATTTTTGTTATTCGCATTTCTTATAACATGCCCTTATTCTAATCTATTCGGGGTCAGCGCAACATTTAGTTCTGTCAGAAGATCATTACCTTGATCCCGAGCATCTCTCTCGCGGCGTCTTCGTACGCGGGCGCGTCCATGTTGCCGTCCAGCACCGCGCGCACGAGGTCCAGCAGCACGTCGTAGTAGTGCTTGGGCTCGTGCGCGTCGGGCGGCAGGTTGTTGGGCTTGAGGCGCAGCGCGTGCGCGACGGGCGGGCGCGCGGGGCGCTCGGCGTCGCGCGCGCGGCCCAGCGCGGCGGCGGTGCGGCGTGCGGCCGCCAGGCGCTGGCACAGCGCGCCGTGCACGCGCAGGAACAGGTACCACGACGACGTGCACACGAAGCGGGCTTCCTGCGGGGACAAGTATACACGTGTACTCAAACTATTACAACATCTTATATGTAGTTTTGGATACAACACAGCATCGTTGAGCTCCTTAAATCTTGAGTTGAGCTACACGATTTCTGACAAATGCGTGCACTGACTGGACAGGTCCTCTCAATCTGTGTGGTTCTTTCCTCAAAAAACCATCTCAGATATCGACCTACATGGTCTTCATAATAACCTGAACAAGATTATGTCTGGACTTTAAAAGAGACTATGACCTCTGAGTTTGTTTCGGCCTTTCTTCTCAGAGTAGTCAGATAGGAAACGCCGATCTCATCTAGTTTAAAAAATACATGATTAACGTGTAAAAATGTTTGCGCAAACCTACTTACAAAAATAAAATCATTTATCATCATTTCGGAAAACTAAGGGTTACAAATTAATACAAACACGAGCAATATTTTTCCATGACAACAAGAATTCTGTGACTGCTTACAGCCAGGTGATATTTTCAATGATTTTAGGAGCAGAGCTAGCATGCAGTTATACATCAAAAACATTGCAATAAAATTATTGCCTATTTAGAAGCACTTTAACGTTAATTTTTGATGCATGTTATATGCATAAACAGTTATAATACTTACATTAGCAGGATGATCTCTATAATCATCCTCGAGATCCTGTGGCTCCGCTTTAATCTCAGTCTTCATCGACATCTCCTCATTACTGCTCGTTCTCTTCACACTGTTCGCAGACGCAATTGAACTTTCTGTAAAACGGAAAGTAAACTTTATAGAAATACTACAAGAGGTTGTAATTGATTGGAAGACTTGGAATATTGATTCTAAATAAAATTTATATTTTGTGGAGACTATCAGTAGGAAGGCAGCATGCGTGTATCACCACTGACATTCTGTCATTTGCACATCGCACGGTTTGTCATCATTGTCTCGAATTAATTAAAATTTATTTGTAAAAGCTTATTTTTTTAACGGTTATATTAGAAATCATACACCTCACTATCTGTTGCTAGCCATATAAATATTAGTTCTATTTTATCATTTGCATTCAAATAGTTTATAAAGATATTTTATCTTACCTTTACTGTCTGTGTTATTATTGTTCTTCGGTTTGTTTTCTTTATTCTTGTTATTTTTGCCGCTCTTGTCCGACGCGTTATCAGATTCTGATGACTGTGGACAAATTACATGAATATAAGTTAAAAAAAAAAAAAAAGAAATTATATAATAAATAAATATTGGGTACACTCACACCCTCAACACTTACACACTTACATTCATACACAAACACACACTTAGAGCTGCTAAATTAATGTTTTATGTTATTTTTACTTTTATCTTTTTTTTCTCTTTTTTAAAAACCTTTTACGCCTCATCATTGTTGAGTTACCACTTATGGGAAGAGCGAGGCAGCTCCGACACAAGTACTTTTGTAACTTACTGGGGCTGTCTCAATTTATGTATGACACAATGTTTAAGTTGAAATAAATATTTTTGTATTTTTTTTTTTTTTTTTTTTTTTTTTTTTTTTTTTTTTTTTTGTATAAGTAATGAAAATCAAGCTATACCGCTATCTCTTGTAGAATGGTCAAATGGCTTTTCCAGATTATTGTTACACATATCAGAAGGCTAATTCCCGTAATTAAACACGTTAAAAAGTTAGTTGCAATCTCATCTCGATGACAATCAATGTCAAAAACGTAGGGAAATTTGGAGTATTTTTGACAGATTGAGACTGAGATCAGGGTGCTTACTCTTCAATTTAAGAGCGCTTTCACATTTAGGCGACTTTCGCAGCGCGACAGTCGCGCGGCTGACGCGCGACTGTCGTGCTGTCAGAATTTCATAGTTTAAACAGAAGCGCGGCGGTCGCGCGCTGCCGCCGCGGCCGCCGCGTGCTCTCAGTCGGCGATGAGTCAGTGTTGCAAACTTGCAAACGTACGTAATTATTATATGTAGACTACACAATGAACGAGTTTGATACCGAACGATTTATTACTGAAATTCAAATGCGTCCTGTTTTGTGGGACTCAAGAAGAATTACAACAACAGGACCCTAAAAATTATTCCTGATTTCGAAAATAAAAGTGGGTCCGAAAAAAGTGCGCCACACTGAACTTAACTGCGGCGCGGTAGCGGCGCTGCTAACGCGCGGCTGTTCTTATAATGTGAAGGAATGCGCTTCTGCCGCGCTACTGTCGCGCTGCTAACGTCCTAATGTGAAAGCGGCCTTATTCCGATAGATCGACATTGGAATTGTGACGTTTCGTACTCTTGAGTTCGATGCTAGCGCCAAATGATTTTTAGATTGGGTGTCCATTTTGGAGAACTAAGTGGAATTGGGTTCGGACTTGGCGTGGGGTAATTGTTGACAATATTGTTTTCAAGAGTACCGAATCACGTGACTGTAAAATTAACATTGGAATCATATTGGCATCTCATTGGAATTAAAATTAGTTTGGAGAGTAAGCCCTCAGGCTGTGAATGTTCTTAAAATTAATAGAATTGCCCCTCTGGTGACATCTGCGAGACTACTGGCTCTTTTAATTATTTGGCGAAACTTCACACACATGATGGGGGTCGCTGTCTTCCAAGTACATAGTTGCAATATATTTCTACTACCAGCGCCGTGCGTTTTCATCTGCATAAGTGTCGATCCCGTGGGAATACCGGGATAAAAACTATTTATGTCCTTTCCCGGGATTTAAACTATCTCTATACAAAATTTCATCTAAATCAGTTCAGCGGTTTAAGCGTGAAGAGGTAACAGATAGACAGACACCCTTTCGCATTTATAATATTAGTATGGATGTATGGATTAGCCCATAATTTTATACTAAAATCAGAACGCGTGGCCAAAATCAGAACTAACGTCGTTATCTTTTTCAAACACAATTAAAAAACAATATTGACAACGACGCCCCCGTCATTCTAGCGCCAAAAGATCTTTGTAGCAGTGTATGTATACTCAAATTAGTGTACTTTAAAGTGTTTAGAATACTCTAGAGGTATTGATAGTTATGTAATGCTTACTTCTTGCTTCTCCTGTTTGACAGCATTGGTGTTCTTGTCCTCTGGTGTTTCACCGCTTGGACTGCCTGGACTGCCAGCATCATCTTTTTCTTCTGCTGAAATTAAAATATACTGTTATTTTATGCCATTTACTGCGAATATAGCATAATGATAGAGAAGGCTAAGTTAAGAAAACTTTAATTAGAAATGGTAGTATCAACAAGATTTTTGTACAGTGTGGTGTGTTTTTCTAATTATATTTATGCCATCTTAATAATTATAACTTCGATGCAAGTAAAGAATTATGCATTGATATACGTCGTAGGTGATCTTAGAGGTCGTTAGAGTCACCCACAGTACAAATTTTGTCCAGGTCAGACTAATTTGTTGTGAAGAAACCGGCATAAGCTAGAACAAAAAATTCGAAGACGTGTGACATCTACCAACCCGCACTGGGCCCGCGTGGTAGATTACAGCCCACTCCCTTTCGATGAGAATAGGCCTGTGTCTCAGCAGTGGGAGCATTATAGGCCGATTATCCTGTTATGCAGACTGCCTTTAAGATCGTAGGAAGTGTCTGCTTACTATTAATTAATTTTAAAACCAATAGAACATACCTTCATCCCTTTCATCATCAGAGAGCGGTTGCCTCGGATGCGCGAAGAGATCCGGCAGGAAATGTCGCAACAGCCGCTTGATGCGTCGCTTCTCCGTCTTCTGTATCGCGGTCTGGCGGCGCGCGTGGTGGATGAGCAGCTCGGCCGTGTCGCGGAGGATTTTTATTGCTGTTGACAATGGAAGAAGGTGATTTTTAGTCATTGTAGGAGTCGTTCTTGATGTCGTAGTGGAGTTGAGGAAATAATATTTGTAGCAAAGTCAAAATAAAATAAGTAAAAGGTATTCTAGCAGTATACACAAAGCAATTTTGTAAAATTCTGCAATAGCAGACTTCATTTAACAGTTTAACTAAACAATTGCGCAATATATAATACTAGCTTCTGCCCGCGACTTCGTCCGCGTGAAATTTCTTGTTACTCCGACCCACCCCGTCGTATCGCATCGCCTGCCCGCGCTATTACTTCGTTTTTGCTTAGCGTTCTTTCTGACTTTTTTTCTTTTTGCTCGGCTCCTAAAGGTCGTAGCGTGATGTTAAATAGCCTATAGCCTTCCTCAAGAATTAGGCTATCAAATGCAAAAAGAATTTTTCAAGTCCGACTGGGAGTTCCAGAGATTAGCGCGTTCAACCAAACAAACTCTTCAGCTTTATAATATTATATACAGTATGTTAACTAACAGAGGGCGTTCCCGTTAACCCGCAATAGTATAGCATCCATACATTAAAAAAAATATTACCATTCGAAAATAAAATGTTTCTATATTTTTTATATTAAAATATTCACTAAAAATCGTAAATTGATACTCTATTTATTTAATTAATTCTAATTTATTTAATTAAATAAATTCCGACATTGCTGTCCTTCAAGTACGCGTGTACAGAGTGTTTCTTTAACGTGTCAACTTACGATTTTTAGTGAATATTTTAATATAAAAAAAAATAAAAACATTTTATTTTCGAATGGTAATATGTTTTTTAACATGTATGGATGCTATACTATTGCGGGTTAACGGGAACTCCCTCTGTTAGTTAACATACTGTATATAGTATATAAAATATAGTATAGATATGTGGTATACAGGAATTTCTCAGTAGCAGTTTGGAAGTTGGTGGTGTAATACCACTGTGCCTTGGAAAGCACGTAAAGCCATTGGTCTTACACCTGATCTGCCCTCGGTCATGTCGGATTGCCGTTCCATCGGACTACAAGAGTAAAGGATCAAAGAGTGCACCTGTGTTTGGCCACACACTTGTACACTATAATATCTCCCGTGTACTTGGCTAATCTTCGTTGAGATTGGCCACCGTGATCGATATCGTTCAGGGGGATTATATAATATTAATAGCTGACCCGGCCACGCGTTGCTGTGGCTAACGTTTTTGTGCAATAAAATAATATTGCGATTATAAATGGAGATGTGAGCTATCCTATCTTTCAAGTTGGATCAAACTGCACACGGTGTACAAATTTGATTAAAATCGGTTAAGTAGTTTAGGAGTCCATCGCGGACAAACATCGTGGCACGTAATTTATATATATTAAGATATAAATGTTAGGCGTAAGTAAGTATTTAACAAAACTGCTTTGTTTACATTACAAAATCACCTGTTAATTAATCAAGCAAGTTTACAAATACGGCAAGCATTTACCTCTAACAACTAAATACCTAGAAATTGTAATTAATGAGGAAACAATTGGGTATAATTGAAGCACATTATTGACGATTGAATCGGAAGGAAGATGCTAACAACATTGTATGTATTTATAGAAGGATTAGCCAAACGTATTTCCTATTATTAGAAAACTAGACTGGTGTTAGGTAATTTATTTGCGAATGGAATTTTCGCCTGTAATCTCCAGGGCTGTCTTAACTCTTAACCATATTGCGCGCCGGGGTGCGAAAATCAGCCTGCGCCCCAATTTTTGTATTTTATTTTTTTATTTAATAGTTACTCTACAATAAAATTAGGTACATTTCCAAACATCAAATTTAATTTTTCCGGCTTTAAAATCGACAATCTTTTTTATGATATCGTCTGTTTTGTAATCAACTTTCAATTCGATAGGTATAGCCAAATTTGTCAATCTATCTTGAGTCATAGTAAGTAGATTTTTATTCATTTCAATTTCGAGAAGGTTTACGCATGGTACGTGTAGGTTTAAGGATTGGCTTGCGCCCCCTAAGACCCTGTGCCCGGGTGCCACACACCCCTTGCCCCGGGTAAAGACGACCCTGGTAATCTCAGAAGGGGTGACTCACATTTCGCTAGTTATGCTGCATTTTGACCGCCACAGTCATGTATAGATGACAAACCAAAATGTGCTCAGCACGCCACGGTTCGACTACATGACAGACTTTGACGTCGAGGGCACGTTTATGATGTTTTGACGTGTGGCGGTCAAAAGGTTAACTCTCATGTAATACGGGGTAAGCCTAATGCCATCCACACTGGGCACAAATCATTGGGCTGTTACTGAGAAATTCCCGATGGAAAAACCCAAAAACACTGTCTTACCCGGGAATCGAACCCAGGACTTCATGCTCAGCTGTAGCGCTTGCGACTACTAGACCGACGAGGCAGTTTCGATGAAGAGATATTGTATTGGCTTTACAAATAACTGGTTTTTGTCTTGGCATCGTTCATATTACCCGCGCTACGCCACTGGGTAGTGTGAATCGACGTTTTAAACCCCTATTAAACTATGCGATATTTAAGGGCCCGAAATTTTGCTGATGTGTTTTCTTAATAGGGATCCTTCCTCCCTTTCTCTTATTACACCCAGGAAAGGGTCCCAGAATATCGCGTAATGCATCAAGGCTTTTAGTTACCTAGAGAAGTTAAAATCAAAAATAATCGTCACCGACGCAATACGTCATTAACTCAATTTTATTCTTATTAAAACCACGTAGTAGTCATAAGTCAACATGTATGGCCTTTATAAGTTGCGAACATAACAAAACATTATTATATTTAACACAAAACGTTCATTACATAAGAATACATAACATACAAAAACGAGGAAATCATTCAAATTGCCGCGTAGTTTGTTTATGTACGTGTTTTACGCGTGGCCTTCAACTGAAGGTCGGTCGCGTAACAATCTAATGCTCAAATAAGATACTGGACCTAATTTTAACCGATTGCGGCGCAGATAGAGTGTAATGGGTTTTAGTTTCATGTGGTTGTTTGGCAAATAGGTCGACGGATGGAAAGAGGTTACTGCCGACTATGGAGATCTGCAATACCTAGTAGTTTTACGATATGTTACGTACTTTGAAACTACAACACAGTTATTTTGAACTAGCTTCTGCCCGGGCCTTCGTCCGCGTGAAATTTCTTGTTTAACCTTTTTAGGGGGGAAGCGCTAGGGTAGCCCGCGTAATTCAAATTTTCTTATGTTTTCTGCAATTTGCTGATCAGTATTAAGTTGTACGTTGATTAATATATGATTCGCTACCGTAACAAATATGTATTTACAGAATTATAATCATTAGAATCAGTAATACAACTTGCCAAGTGAGTATAATCCTAAAATGTCAAAATTTCCTGAAATAGTCATTCAGTAGGATTACTTGGCCTTAGAGTGTTGTGTTGATGACTTTAATGATTATAATTCTGTAAATACATATTTGTTACGGTCGCGAATCGTATTTTAATCAACGTACAACTTAATACTGACCAGCAAATTGAAAAATACCTAAAAATATTGAATTTCACGGGCTACCCTGGCGCTTACGCCGGATTAATAAATCCGACAAATATTTTCGTGTCCATTTCGCCAGGGTCGTATATTTACGACAAAATGCCACCACAGCCCTTTCAATCTGCCTTTTTATTTAATTAAGCTGTATTCTATCAGATATTTATTTTTCGATTCACTGTGCCGGGCGCTGGGGGCATGACAACTGATATGAAGTCAGGCAGTTAAAAGGTTACTATTTTTTCTTGAGACCTAAGGACATACCCGATATGACAAGTAATTTCACGTATGCAAAGCTGGGGCTGAGTTCTTCCTATCTGTTTTCGACAAAGCATTTCTGTCAGTCCGTCTATTGAGGTAATAAAGTAAAATGTCTCACCTTCCTGCCGACTCTGCATATTGTAGTCCAGCACCACATGCGGGCCGGGCCGCCGCGCTGCGAACGCAGATTCCACCTCGTTGAACAGCGACTTGGAGCGCATCGCCTTCAGGTCGTTCTGCTTGAAGTTAATGCCTTGGTGGTCGAGGGATTTTAGGTAGTACTTCTCGTTCTGTTCGCGCCATTGTTTGTTGAAACCCTGGAAGGAATGGTTAATTAGTAAATTGTATGTGGAAATTATATATTTTTTTTTTACAATCCACCTAAATACACCATGCTTTTAAGTTTACAATAACTATAATACTATATATTTATATAATATTATAAATGCGAAAGTAAGTTTGTTCGTTTGTTACCTTTTCAGGCCTAAACCACTGAACCGATCATCCTGAAATTTTGCATATACGTTGTCAGGTGTACAGAAACGGACATAGGGTATCTTTCATCCCGAAAAAAAAGTGCTGTTATCGAGGAAAACAACAAAAACGTTATTATGGTATTAGATGGCCCCACGTGTCTTTCGAACGTGATCAACACTTAAGCGGGTAAAACCGCGGGGCGCTGCTAGTTATCTATACAGCGAAAGTGCGTCCACATTTGGATATAGGCCTCCCCGCTAAGCTTCGCCATAAGGACGCTATTCTGTTATAGTTCTAATGCAGAGCAAAGCCCACTCATACAGAGAAGTGGCAAGCATTGAACACAACGTTTGCTCAAGACGGGTTGTCAAGCAGTTTCAGTGTCATAAAACTTTAAACGTTATCTTTTTTACTATAATACATAGTATCGCTTGAGTCGTCGGAGTGCACGCGGCGCAGTGGGCAAACGCGCGACCTTTTCAAGTTTCTCAAGCGATACTATGTATTATAGTAATACAGATAAAGCTTAAAATTATATGACACTGAAACTGCTCGCCGTATCGCTGCCATCTCGGTGTGATTTGAGTCTAAGAAGTCCAGGTTTCTTCAGGATTTATTCTACATATTTAGTTTCAGGGGCCCGCTGCTAAATAATAACAGCCGCACAGGTCGATCGATCAGGTTAAGATACACTTGCCGCGGTTGATGGGTATGGCGCTGTGGATGGGTATGGGTGACCATCTTTACATACCGACACCCCTCCGTGCCTCGGAAAGCACGTTAAGCCATTGGTCCCGGCTGTCATTCGTAATCTTTGACAGTCCTTACGGGTAGTCAGAAGCCCGATAGTCTGACAACCAGTATTACATAGGGGTATCGTATCACCCAGTATCTGGGTTGTAGGGGTCAGAAAGGCAGTCGCTCCATGTAAAATACTGGTATTCAGCTGCATCCGGTTAGACTAAATCTAGTTTAAAAAGTTAGTATAGCAAGATCTTTACTTTAAAAAGCATGGTGTGTTTCTATGTGAGACTATCAGTAGGAAGGCAGCATGCGTGTATCACCACTGACATTCTGTCATTTGCACATCGCACGGTTTGTCATCATTGTCTCAAGAATTACTACTTAAAATTTCTATCAAAACTCTGTATTTTGAAACATTTACGACCACCAATTATAACTTCTTGTTTTTATTCTAGCAACAAACATTATTGTTTATAGTGTATTTTACCTTCTGCGCCTCCCGCCACTCATCTTCCTTGGCCTTAAGACGTCGTAACACGACCGGCACAGCCACGACAGGGTTCTTCTTGAGCCCGGCGATTATATCCACTGCCTGCAAAGGATACAACAGTTATCTCACCTGAAGCATAGCTAAACTTCCAACTCAGAATCTCAGATAATTATCCAGTTTTCGAACAAACTCAATGTCATGTGTAATTGTTCAAATTCAATTCATCATCTGGCCAGCCTTTTCCCAATTATGTTGGGGTCGGCTTCCAGTCTAACCGGATGCAGCTGAATACCAGTATTTTACATGGAGTTCAAATTCCATTACACCCGAAATTTATTTAGGGGTTTTTACTGCAAAAAAAAACAAACTTGGACTATGTAACTCTAAAGTTCATAGTTGAGTAAGTGACAATGAGTGCTGCACCCTTACCCTATTTCAAGTTAAACAAATATCAACTTTATTTCAATGACAATTAAGTTGATTTCAGAGTGACTAGCACTATTGACAAAGTTATAAAAATGTTTGAAGTTGGAGCGTAAACTGAACTTTATTATGTAGGGATTAAAGTTATTTTTCCATTAATTAATAATTGTTTACATTCTTGGCAAATAAATCGCGAACACGGGATAGTTATCCAGGATCCTTAATTCAAGTATTGTGGTATAGTAAGCTAGATACATGGTGTTAATTGATATGAAATATCAGAGCTACAGCTTTGAAAGACATCCACTGCTGGGCATAAGCCTCTCCATTCTAGGACATGCCGGTTCCCTCACAAAGTTTTTCTTCACCATTTTGAGGGCAGTGGTGATGAAATTATCACCAGCGACCACTTAAAGAAGCACAACTTGTAAGCCGGGGTTGTGACAACTGCTCAACTAGTAACTTATTTGCTGTATACCAAATAATCATGATTTGAGCCGAAAGATGTCCACTGCTGGACATAAACTAGCGCTGGGGCTCTGTCTCGTATAAGGTCTTAGCATTATGCTGAGCGATGGCAGTTTTGCGTAGATGTGACGCATATTTTCTCCCAAATTGTTATTTTGTTTTTATGCGTCATGTTTGCCGCAAAGAAACTTATTTTCTTAAATTTCTCTTCTTTTTTACATAGACTGTATACCAATTAACACCATGCATAACCTACTAATTTTAATAAAATAGCTTCAAACTAAACTTTCAAGCTTTTCTTCGCGCATCTCATAAAGTAAGCTTCTAACCTAAAATAAATAATAATAAGTTCTCCTCACGCCATCTAAGGCATGATCTAAAGTGCAAAGTGCATAAAAAACAACCATAACCAACTTAAAATAAACTAAAACTAAATATAAAAGAGCATAGACGAAGGCATGCAATGCTGTGTATAAATAAAAAAAGGCGAAATAAAAAAATAGCAGACCATGAAATTAAAATCGTAGCTGAAACTAATTTGTTGAACTGAAAATAATAGTGTTTCTATGCGAAAATTGCTCCTAAATATTTTGAATCGGAAATCCCCAGAAACCTACATTCATATAACATTTTCAAGGTAAAAAAATTGTTTTTAACTCTGCATCATTTTGATATATTTTTCACAGACAATACGACATGCGTCTCTAAAGAAAGCTAAGCAATTATCAAAGATATTAACTTTTTACTGTTTTATGGAACTACTTGATAAAAAGAAAAATAAAAGTCAAAATACTGCGTTACTTTAATTTCGTCGTTTCATTTTCATACTTTGTTTTGCAGGCAAAAACCATACTTTTCCTTTCAAAGCTACAATAACAGCTAAATCCAATATAGTTTAATCTTTCAAAATCTACCCCTTTCTATCCAATCTTTATCACCCCTGTCTGTATCAAATGAAACCTACCCTGTTTTTCAATCCCCCATATCTATTTTTTCCCTTGCCCTAGCTTTATTTCTACACGATCCTTTGCCAAATTTACCCTACTATCCCTGTCAGGACCCTACTTTACCCCTTGCCAACCAAAATCTACCTCCCCTTTTAGCCCAGATCTAACCCGCTACTTGCACAGCATGCCTAGTAGTCTCGACTCGATCGTACCACCTTATCACCGTAAATGCGTCGCAGCGCCCTCTGGTGGATGGTGGGCGAATGGCCGCCGAGGCAGTCGTCCAGGCGATACTTCGCCGCGTCCTCGGGTGTCATTCGGGAGAGCTTCTTCTGGACGCCTTCGAGCACTCGGATGGTTGACGCGTTGGTTTCTATTACGACGTCCAGCTGGAATGAGGAGAGTTTGATTTAGTGAATGATGCTAAATGATGACATGATAATC
Source organism: Luperina testacea (assembly GCA_927399505.1). NCBI lineage: Eukaryota > Metazoa > Arthropoda > Insecta > Lepidoptera > Noctuidae > Luperina > Luperina testacea. The sequence goes on from OV656782.1 coordinate 2,325,868, forward strand.
ATTTTAACTTTTATCTGATTACAACCGATAGTTATAGTTATCTCTGGTTTTAACGTCCCAATTCCAATAATCTATATCAGTAAAAATCTGTATGATTATATTATATTGGTAGTTCGGCGACAGGTTGCAGGAACAACTTGCGATCCACGGATCCCCCTCAAGTTAAATGGGAAAATTTATAAGTCCGTGATACGGCCTGTCGTACTATATTTATTTTTTTAAATATCGCAGAAATTATTCAGACATAAAAAAATCTGCTGTTTCCATACATTTTGACGAGTTACGCGAACATAAATGTAGGGAACAATTGTTTTTTTTCGTGATTTCAGGTTTGGTCCCATAGTAAAAGTTGTTCGTAATGATGAATACAATGACCCCTTAAGGCGAAAGCGCCAGGGTAGCCCGCGAAATTCAATTTTTTTTAGGTTTTTTGAAATTTGCTGGTCAGTATTAAGTTGTACGTTGATTAATATATGAATCGCGGCCGTAAGAAATATGTGTTTACAGAATTATAATCATTAAAGTCATCAACACAACTCTCTAAGACCACGTAAGTCCCAAGAATAACTGTTTCATGAAATCATCATTCTTTGGACTTACGTGGTCTTAGAGAGTTGTGTTGATGACTTTAATGATTATAATTCTGTAAACACATATTTCTTACGGCCGCGATTCATATATTAATCAACGTACAACTTAATGCTGACCAGCAAATTGCAAAAAACGTAAGAAAATTTGAATTTCGCGGGCTACCTTAGCGCTTCCCCCTTAAGAGATTTCGTGTATGGACAGATATACCAAATATACTATAAGGGCAGATAATCAATTTTACAAAACTCACCTCAAACCTCTCGTCCTCGCACCGATAGATATACTCCTCATACTGCGTCTTCCGCGACGTCACGAACGTGGAGTCTTCGCTCCAGGTGGGGAAGGACACCCAGGTGTCGTTGAGCACCTCGCGGCACAGCGGCGTGCGGCCCGAGCAGCGCCGCGCGGCTGCCTCGCGCGGCAGCGCGCAGTACGACGTGCCCAGGCGCTTGCACGTCGTCAGGTCTGGGAGGAGGGACCAGTTATGTACACTTGATCATGTAAATAATATCTTAGTTGCAATGGTTGACTATATTCCTAGCAAAATAATTTTTAACGCGAATTAAAGTTGTACCAAACATGAACCTCGAAAAATGTATATTCACTTCAATACCTACTCGACGTACATATATGGGAAAAAACCATTGAACTTGTGTTTAGTTTATAAGATGATTAAATAAAATCCCCACTTCGGATGTGTTCGGCTGTCCTCGGGATGTATTCGGTTTTAATGTATATCCGATATGTCAGCGAGTGATGTAAAAGTATTCTGTTTGTGTTTTGTTTTCACTTCAGTCGGCACTCCCGGAGTGCCACTGTTTTTTTTTTCTCGATTACGATGTTGGTCCAATGGAGTAAGTTCTTCAGTTTGATGGTCTGTACCTTAAAATTTGACCAGTAGACATTTTTAATAAAAATTCTAACATACCTATATCCATAGCGGCATCTCCCTGCGGCCTCTCATGCCTGAGCTGCGCGCCCAGTTGCCCTATAGGCTCGTACCGCAGCTTCTCTCCTTGCGGGCGCTCCCGTTCGAAGAGCACGCTGCTAGCGGCTGCGAAGGTCGAATTGTTGTAGCCTGTAGGAGAAATACGCGTATTTTTAATAAAGATCAGCCTATAACGTTCAAGAATCAGTTTGTATCAACACTTTTACATATAAACCATATTTTAAAAACAAACTCGGAGGTCACGTCTCTTTTAAAGTCCAGACATAATCTTGGTTAGATCATGTGAAAACCATGTAGATTGATGAAAATGGTCTATTGAGGAAAGAACACGCATTGTCAGTAATCGTGCAGCTCAACACAAAACTTAGGAGCTCAACTATTAAGTAAGGATTACAAACTCTGTAACCTGTAACACAATACTACGCGCGACTTCTTCGCGGGTAATACGATACCCCTTGGTAAGGCTGGTTGGGGGAATTTCGGGCTTCTGACTACCCGTAATGACTGCCCGGACCGGCCGGCTTCGCGTTATTTACTAACAAAAATAAAATGTACTAAAAAATCTAAGGAAAATGTTCCGTAACTGATAATGGTATTATGTAGGCGGTTTTCCTCGTTGCGTCCCGGTCAAGGTAAACTCTATTTACGTAATTATGTACGCGTTAAATGTTTTAAAACTATCTAGCCGCATTTTTTTTCTCTTCGCCCTGGATCGAAAGAGCTGGAAATCATGGGGGAAAGGACTTTTTCCAGCAGTGGGATGATGCAGACTAACAGTAATTTCTTTTTTTATCTTGTTTTTCTTTTTTATTTGTTACTCAGTGACGCGTAAGCCGCTGAATTTGGATGAAGTTAGGCACGAACCTTGTCTTGTATTAGACAATAATATTATAAAGAGGTAGGATTAAAAGGAGTGAAATTGTCACATGATTGTATTGACAAAACAAGGTGGTGACGTTAGTTCAGATTTTGGTCACGCGCCGAAAGAACCTTGTAGCGTTGTCTAAACTAATATTATAACGAGAAAATGTTTGATATATTGTGTTTCTTTGTTACGCTTTTACTCTAAAACTGCTGAACAGATTTGGATGAAATTAGACACATTGGTAGACTATGACCTGGAGAAGGTCGTAGGCTTCTCTCTCTTCATCCCGGAACGCAGACGAAGTCGCGGGCAACAGCTAGTACAAAACGTTCGCAAGTCATGAAACAGGCCACAAATATCATAAAACTTACTATGCAGCGCATTCGTGTTAGTGGGTGTATGTGGCGGCGACGGCGGGCCGAGGAAGTCCTGCAGCCACTTCTGCAGCTCCGGGTGCCGACACAGGAACGGAGCCGTCACGCACAGCAGCTCCGATGACGAGATTATCTCGTTGGTGAAGAGGAGGAGGCATCTGTGAAGAGTTATATACGGTTAGTGTTAAGATGCTGTATACGGGTGGTGAAGTCGTGACGGAAAAGTCATATGAAAGATACTGTATTTTAGTATTGTGAGACTATCAGTAGGAAGGCAGCATGCGTGTATCACCACTGACATTCTGTCATTTGCACATCGCACGGTTTGTCATCATTGTCTCGTATAGAACAGCTTCCCTTAGCCAGATTTTACATGAACTATATTTTCCCTACAATAAAATGAAATTTTCTTAAGATCATATAAAATTAAGATTAAAGATATTGAAGATAAAATAATATAAAAAGATTAAAGATATAAAATTAAGATTATGATTATATAATATGTATGCTAAATATTGAAAGAATTTTAAAAGAGTAACGGTGGAGTTTCTTGCCCGTTCTTCTCCATACGAAAACTACCTTTTGGAATGGGCGACTAGAATCAATTCTATTTGTTGTAATTTTTGACGTTCAAAAGTGCCTTTTATGTGCCTAGGGACCGTTCAAGTATTACGTAAGCAGATTTTTTGCAATTATTAGCCCCCCCTCCCCCTCGTCAGCACAAGTAAGCAAAGCTCTTACCCCCCCCCCTATGCTTTTTTTTTATTTTTCAGGATGGGAAATCATCAAATGACTCCTCCCGCTCTGGGTGGAGCGGAAGGGAGTGTCAGACTCTTACTGACTAAAACCCACCCGTGTTCCTTCCTTCGCCCTTTATGTTCCGGGCCAGCGGTAACCCTTTCGGACAATCCCGCTAACCCGGCACATTGTACATGCATGCAATCAATAAAGAAACCAGAACTGATGACGTAATCACCATCCAGACCCCCCATCCCCCATGTTATCAAAAATAAGCAAAGCAAAGACCCCCTCGCCCCCCTGTATTGCTTACGTAATACTTGAATGGCCCCCTACTTGAAATAAATGCTTTGACTTTGACTCACCTTAAGAAGTTATCATAAACGTGCTGCGATCGCAGCGCCTTGCGCGCTCTGTCGAAGAAGTTGAACTCGTGCACGGTGGCGAGCTTCGACGCCTCGGCGTACGACACGTCGCGCACGCTCGCGCCTGTCAGCGCCGACGCGCGCGATTTCTTGGGCGGCGGCGCGCCCACTGCTGCGGGGCGGACTACATGTTAGTATCGAAGGCTTTTATGAATATAAAGGAAAATTCAACCATATGGACTATGGATCTTATCGGACCTTCCGTGGTCCCTGAACAGTCTCTGGACACAAGTGGGAAGCTGCAAGTCCAACCTGGTAAAGTTACTCAAAGTGATTGTGGAGCTATGTCGCAAACCATGCTCCACCTCCTATCGTCCCCTCTGTGTCCGAAAACATGCAGTGAAAGTGACCTCTACGCTACCACCGACGACGCCATGAAAGTACATGTTAGTATCGAAGGCTTTTATGAATATAAAGGAAAATTCAGCCACATGCGACTATGGATCTTGTCGGACCTTCCGTGGTCCCTGAACCGTTTCTGGACACAAGTGGGAAGATGCAAGTCCAACCTGGTAAAGTGGGGCTACCTTGACGGAACGGCAGTAGGGTGTGATTGTGGAGCTATGTCGCAAACCATGCTCTCCACCTTCTATCCTCCCCACTGTGTCCGAAAAAATGCAGTGAAAGTGACCTCTGCGCTGCCACAGACGCGCGACGACGCCATGGAAGTGGCAAAGTTTTAAGAAAACAAGATCTAAAATACATTCGTGAAGAGGAAGAATCGCTATAATTTTTATGTTTTCATGATCACAACAGTCGCTACGGAAGCGATTAATAACTACTTGCCACTCAATTGTATTAATTTTAAACCACATTGAAAACCAAATACAACTAAATAATATTCACAAAGCTCTTGGCATAGTCTTCTACCCTCCAATCAAATTTACTAGTCTAAGAATCAGCATTACCATACAACGTGGCAGTGCTACCAGCCTTTCAGGCACTTTTCCTGTTAACAGCGATGCGGATGAATTTTTTGATGCCCTGTGATTCTTTCCTTGGCTATTTTATGAAAAGTTTTAACTGAGGACGTTCAAGATGCTGGCAAGATTTTATCCTAACACACTAAGAAGTAGCCTAGCTGAATACAGGCTTTTAAATCCAGTCATATTCAAAGTAACGACAAAATCCCAGAAATCAGAAGTAACTTACCCATGGTGCTTGATGAAGTGAAGCTGGGAGATCTCTTGAGATGATGGTGCGGCTGTGGCGGAGCCGTCACCGTGCTAGATGCCGAGCTTTGGTGCTTTGGCAGCTGCTGAACAATGAGAAAAAATAACTTGTTATTACTAATCTAGTGAACTCATTTTGATGCTAAAAAGTTGTAGTTCGGGCGATATCGTCGCCTTAGAGTGAAAACCTCGGTAATGTAAGTAGCATTTTATGCATTTCGGACAATCTTATAGTATCGAACAGTTCTGCATATAAAAGCGAGTTAAATTTCCATATTAATTAATAAAAATACAGAACCTCCTTTTTTGAAGTCGGTAAAAAAAACTTAGAAGACTCCGTAGAAAAATTTTACAGCACGCAGTTCTTTCGCCCTCCTGAAAAGTTACTTCTTTTACACTTACGAGGTTTTCACTCTAGGGCGTCGATATGCGATTCTTGAAGCTAGAGGTAAAACAAAAATATAAATAATGGAGTATTCTCAAAAAGGAGTCATTGTCACTTACATAGAAAACAAATCGTATTATGTAGAAGCGGAACTGGGCGTTCCATAAACTACTAATCTATAATAGTTTGATTTTGAATGCATCCTCAGTGCATTTTTTTTTGTGTATTGCACAACAGTAATTTCAGACACAGGCATTATCTCCGATAATTTTAAAAGATTTCAATCTGCCAAGTTATTTTTAAATTTGTGATAACGATGGCTTTTTAATTTGTGCAGATTGGACTGCAACTGGATATCAACGGGATACTAAAGTGAGCTGCGACTTACAATAAAATTCTATCTTTTGACAATAAAAAAGCAAATTCCCTTACACAATACCGCGTTGTTATCCATATCAACTAAATAAACAATGTTATCATGGTCAATAAAAATAGCATCATTACATGTTAGTGTATTTATCTGATAACGACAAGTGCCGCCATACAGGAAGGTGTGTTTGTTTCGTGTTGACATTGTGTTGTAATGATAAAATGAATTCTGCTTGGAATTTAGACTGCTGATTTGTTTGTGTTGGATGACAAATTACTTGATGGTTCACGTGATGGTGAGTAGTTGTGACAAACTTGAAATACCACGTGTTCTTATAATTTAGTTTGCTTTAAAATAGAATAGACATTTATTATGCAAATATGGGTAATACATGCTAGGTGTTATAATACATTAAAGAACGGTCATATTTCACCATTCGGTATGCAACATTTATATTATTAACATTTACTTTAGGTTAAACAAAAGCCAGATCCATCAATTGAAGAGTAGTTCAGGCAATTTTTTCTTTGATAAAAACTTGGTCACACACACTGTAGTATGTTTTATCTATTAAAAATGTACTTTGTCTACTTTTAAACAGGACTGTTGTCATGTGTGTTGTTTTCAGTGTGTACATGTTGTTGGTCTGTAAAAATATTTGTTTTATCTTCTTTTTCTGGTTGGTTGGGTTTCTTGCGGACAGTTCTTTTCAACCCTAGGGTGAGTTTAGGGGATTTTTTGTTTCGTTTGTGTTGGTTCTCAGACTTATTGTAATAATTACATAATCTTATAATATCACTGGTTTTATACTCCAAATCAGAACATAATTGGAACACCTAAAACCAATACTAAAAAAGATATTATTACCAGACTGCGCCAGAAGGAGGGTTATGTTTTATTCATTCTTTTTTCATTATTTTCACGAGGCTTCTCACATGGAAATGTTGTCCCTGAGATGTTTTCATTGTGACGTAGGCTGAAGTTTGTATAGGTGTAAACCTATGCTGACAGTGTAAGTGTGTATGTGTAATGCAAGCAGGTATGGTACTCACCGGCGCGTGGAGGTGGTGCGGCGGCGACGCGGGCGCGGCCGGGAAGCGCTCCGGCGGGGAGCTGTCGGCGCGCGGGGGCTGCGGGGGGGCGTTAGCTAATCATTTGTGTAACTCTACTTATTACGATAACATTTTTTTTTTGTATTTAACAGGTTCCGGCGCGGATGTGACACATTCCGACCCTTGCTTGAGCCAGCTGAGCCTAATTAATCCAGCCTGTCCTCTGTTGCCCTCTCCCAGCGACGCCCTAAGCAGAGGTCCGTACCCCACAGGGGGTGCCCTTAGCGTGTAGTCGCTTAGTTTTTAAGGTTTTTTAACCCCTGGCTGGAGGCATTAATTTATTGAGGAACTGTGAGATGACATTCACAAAAGATGAGACACATTTGAAGTTTTATTGCTATGACGGCTATAGCAGTAGTGTCCTTGAAAGTATTAACCAAATTCAAACTCATATTTATTATAGTAACCTACAAAAAACAAACTCCACTAAAATAATCAGATGTAATTGAGCTGCTTGAAGTGCTTGTAATAATAGCAAGGGTGAACTATGTTGACATTTTCCGGCCGGACACGACATTTGGCTTAGCGGCGTTGACGCTGCGAGCGGTGCGTCGAACATGGTTCATGTATATTTGTTTTTGCCGCTCGCCGCCCCGCGCTAAGCTAGGCCGTTAAACAGGTATGTTGCTATGCTCCTAGCATTCTCGCCCCTCTCAGGACAAGCTATGGTCGACCTTTAATTAGCTGCCCTAAAATAACAGCTTATGTGATACCACTAATTAACGAAATTTAAATTGTGTTGTCTTTGTCGGAGCAAACCTGAAATCTCGAAAAAACAGCTGTTCCCTAACATTTATGTTCATATAACTCGTCAAAACGTAGGGAACAGCTGATTTTTTTCCCATAGTAAAAGTTGTTCATAATGATGAGTACAATGACCTCTCTCTTGTTAATGTTTTACCAATAACCCTGTATATGGTTTAAACTCTATGGTCTTACGTTTAAATTTAATCGTGGCAATAGTGTTTCAGATTCGCGACCGATGGTAATAATAAAAAAAAAATGACGAGCTCTAGAAAAAAAAAAAAAACTCAAATCCGTAGAGGCGTAGATAAAAGCATTCTTATCCAATACCTGGGCCCCAATCTGTATGGTAATCTTACCACTTGCAAACCACGTCAATATCGTGTCTTGCAGAAACCCGTGTAACGGAAATGAATCGAAGTCAACCATACGGACAACATGTATGTTGACAGTTCAAACCACGCGAAGTTCGCGTTCATTTCGCGAGTTTTCGTTCATTATGTCGTAGAGAATACGTAGCAGACGCAATTAAAAGCAATCCAAACAGCTCAATCTGATTATTTTAATGGAGTTTTTTTTTTTTTGTTGTAGTTTACAATAGTAAAAATGAGTTGGAATTTGGTTAACACTTTCAAGGACACTACTGCTATAGCCGCCATAGCAATAAAACTTCGAATGTGTGTCGCCTTTTTTTTATTTGTTGTACGCAAAATACGCGCATTGACGTGGAGTTGCGGACACCAGCCCGTATTACCAGCTATTACCTACGTAGCAGACGTGGTTTCGAAGTAAGGAATCATTAAAGTGGTCATATTGAAATAGTTCCTGTACATAAGTGTCGTTTAGCTAGTTTACCTGATGATGTGTCACAGGAGGTGACCGGACGTGCGGGTAGTGTCGCTCGCGTACCTCGGGAACGGGCTTCGTGACCGCCTTCGCGTCCGGCAGGAACTGTCCAAACTCGGCCAGCAGATCGTCTTGATTCTCAAACAGTTTTGCCACCTGATGAATAACCGTATTGGTTAGTAACATTCATCTTTATTAAAACTATAAATCTGAGTTAGGGGGCTGTCTCCACGAGCGAGAGAATCGCTTCGATATTATCGTCGTGCCACGTATTTACTCTATTAGAACGTGTCTCCACACGGCGATATCATTGCGGCGAAAATTTGATGATACGGCAAGACTATCGCCGCGATTCTCTCGCTCGTGGAGACGGCCCCTTAGTTTGAACGCGCTAATCTCTGGAATTTCTAACACGGTTTTTTTTAAATTACGAACCTGCGAATAAACCTCAGCTTCCGTCTGCAGCTTAGCCTGTGGCTCCTTCATCTCCCGATGTCCTCGTTGATAAGCGTGCAGGATCTCCAAGAACCGCTTGTACTTGTCCGGTTGCCTTGAAAACCGGGACTGTATGGAGATAAAACAAAATGGTGGTCAGTATGGCGGTGGTTGGTGGTTAGTGGTGGTGGGGTAACAGGTGGTAATCAGAACTCAAATAGAGCAGCCGCAAGTTTTTATCATTAGGGGTCGAACGGTAATTAATTTCATCATTTTGATGGGGGAAGATCTTTATCTTTTTGTAATATTTTTTTTTACGATTTTTTTTCTTGTAAAAGCATAATCCTTCGTTCTAGTCAAGACGAAAGAAGCATTTTTTGTCGAGTCTGTACGATAGCTGTTATTGTACGCCATATTAACTAGAATAAATTAATAAAATGCCAGGGCTGTTGCAAAAACAAGTATGTAGTTTTGTTTCTCAATATATGTCTGGACTTTAAAAGAGACTATAACCTCTGAGTTTGTTTCGGCCTTTCTTCTCAGAGTAGTCAGATAGGAAACGCCGCACTCATCTAGTTTAAAAAATATGATTGACGTGTAAAAGTGTTTGTGCAAACCTACTTACAAAAATAAAATCATTTATCATTTAATATACTATTTTCAGCCGTTTTAAAAATATGACATTATAAATACATGTTGTTGAGTAATAAGTTTAAAGTAAAACTCACCTTAATCTTGTTAACATATTCAATAGCATGATTAAACTCCACCGGCTGGCTGGAAGGCGCAGGCGCAGCGTGTGTCGGGTTCGATGGCTGCACGGACCCTATGGGACATAGCGTGATGATATAGTACTTGTGGAAGTGGGTAGTGTATGAGGAAGGTACAGAAAGGTAATCAGAACTCAAATAGAGCAGCCGCAAGTTTTTATCATTAGGAATCGAACGGTAATTAATTTCATCATTTTGAAGACGTGTTTATGTTTAGATGTATAGCAGGTCATGGAAATAGATTTGTTTATCTAAGCATCTTGAGATAATATTCTTACTTCATTATCTGTAGTTCAAGCAATGATTACTTAAATAATTATAAACATTTAGACATGTAATATTGAAATATCAAGTCAAACAATGTTACATAAGGCAACTTTAGTATATAAATGAAATAAACTTCGTGTAATGCTCACCCGGTGCTGAAGCATGGTGTATAGCGGCCGCTTCAATCTGCTGATGAGCTTGCGAGATCTGATGCAGCGTGTTGGTAGGAGCTGCATTCACCGACAGATTGTGCACGATCGCGTTGTTTACCGACCTGAGGGGAATTAGGAGAGGTTAGGAAAAAAAACTTCACAAATGTCTATTACGACTGACCTAGACAGGGACAAACTTATAAATAAGTTATTTGTTAGACGTATCGGCACAATGGCCACATGAGCGTCATCATCATCTGCCTAGCCTTTTCCCAACTATGTTGGGATCGGCTTCCAGTCTAACCGGAAGCCAGTATTTTACATGGAGCGACTGCCTATCTGACCTCCAAAACCCAGTTACTGGGTAATAAGCAGTGATCGGAGTAGGTAGATTGAACTGGGGTCATTGATCCGAAACGTATATATTACTATGGACATTCCTCCGGAATTGGTGGTAGTCAGAATTTCATTAGTTAGCCGAAATTTATATCTATCTATAAAAGATCTAGCCATAAAAGGCTAAAAATTAAAAATAAATATTAAAGCTTCGATCGGAATTCGATTGTTTTTATTATTCAACAGATAAATAATGAATTAATTTAGTTTTGATACCTTCCTTTAAATTTTGAATTGAGTAGTAATAATATCACTACCAACATTAACAATATTTAATTGAATCCGGAAATACCGGAATTACTTTCTGGAAAAATGGCTTATCCATGTTATTCTTTCTGTGTGCATTTATGATACAAGTACCAAAAATCAATCTACCTACTCCGATCACTGGTAATAAGATACCCCTTGGTAAGACAAGTGGTTGTCACTTTCGGGCTTCTGACTACCCGTAACGGCTTATCGTGCTTTCCGATGCACGGAGGAGTCTCGGTATGTAAAGATGGTCACCCATCCACAGACCAACCGCGGCAAGCGTAGCTTAACCTGATCGATAGACCTGTGCGGCTGTTATTATTTAACCACGGGCCCTTCAAGTGGCATTATCACAGTATAATTATATCAGATGGAAGTCCACTGCGAGCTATAAACCGCTTTTCGATTCAATGGTCAGCTGCTGTTGAATACCAGTATTTTACATGGAGCGACTACCTATCTGATCGCCACAACCCAGTTACTAGGTAATAAGATACCCCTGAGCACAATCCAGCATACATGACCGCGTTACATGAGCGTAATCCAGCTTATTATTCATAGCTTATCTTTAATAGGACTCGTTTTAGGCAGTCAGAAATAAACTGCAATATTGGATACAGCTGAATGTGATGTAATTTTAATGTCTGGGGGCATTTGATTTATAGTATGCTTAAAGACTTAATATCATGGCTGCGTGTCCTGTCAGCTGCACGTAACAGGAACTGATGGAGGCTAGTGATGACGCTAAACACGTAGGCAAATTCTGGGCAGAGACCAGTTAGATTGCCATCGTCACGCTAAGAAGAATGTCTGGGAGTGGGAGCTTGGTCAGTAATTTCGTTAATTTTTTACACTCAAAAATATCAGCTGAAAATCAAATGATTTTAAAGTTATTTACTAATTTTATTTGAAGTAGGTACTTACATTTCCATATTAGAATAGTTCGATCGCCGAACTGTCTCCTTCTCCACCTCCCTATGAACAAGGACTTATGTTTAATACGTATTCTAGAAACTCCATTTTAATACAACTAATATAATATTAAAGTCCCTCCAGACCGAATTACGGCCAAGGCGACCAATCTCAGCGGAAACTAGTCATCGACGCGGGAGATGTTATAGTGCACAAGTGTGTTCACAGAGACAGATCCACTCTCATTGTTCGATAGGAAAAAAAACGAATCCTAACTAATACAGGACGTTTGGAAGCTGAGTGCAAAGCTTTGAGGGAGTGATAGTTGACACCATTTTGAGCCATACTTGTCTTAGACGAAGTATGATTTTTTAACTGCAAACTTTTCAAAAATAAAATGCCAACTTTAACTGCGAAAAAAAAATAAAATCCAGCTTCCAAACACCCTATGTATTAGACAAGTGGCCAAGGCATGAATGTTTTAAGCCACTTTTATAACTACTTCAGCTCATTGCTGTGATGAATCCCTGCTGGAAAACAAATTATTACTTGTAATATTAATAATTATTATTACTTGTTTAAATCATTGCTTAAAAATTGAGCATCTATGTTCTATGTTAGAAGTATTGGTTTCCGCACTTAGTACTTCAAGTGGACCATTGTGCGTGAATGAAAAAAAGGGCAATATTTCTACTGTCATTTTCTTTAAACTGCACATCGTGCAGAGTGAAATTCTAAGATGGAACTTCCTATCAAAAACCAAAATTATGAAAAAGTGGAATCGAGCAAAGATCAGTAGAACCTGTCATTATACTACCAAACAAGGCTACGTTAATTTATTTATTTTAATAATGATCAAAATATTTTACTTCAGAAGCTAGGTGCACGGTTCCAATTGGCCGTTTCCTATGGAGAAGAGCCGACAAGAAACTCCACGTCTACTCTATTAAAAATAATTGAGTGGTTACTCTTTTAATAATATTATCTATTTTCTACCCACCCAATAGGTACGCAAGTCCACAGCATATAAAAATAACGCACATAATACACTAACAATTAAAACAGCAAGAAATAAAGGGACTGTGACCTCTGAGTTTGTTTCGGCCTTTCTTCTCGGCGTCATTTAGTTTAAAAAAATATAATTGACGTGTAAAAGTGTTTATACAAACCTGTTTACAAAAATCATTTATCATAATAAAGTAACTCGACAAATACCTAAGTTAGCAACAAAAATATTGATACGGCGCGGCGCGGGGTGAATGAACTAAACAGCTGTTGCGTCACACCTACACGTTGATACAGCAAGCGGCTCCCGATTTACATAATACTGAATAAATAGCGTTTTGTTTTATTATTAAGGCCAGGATCTTCGAGCGTAGTAGGCATTTAGCGTTACCTCCGTCCTCGCGTGGCAAATGCCGCGAAAGCGCAGTTCGAATGAACTCGCTGACCCCTGTCACGGTTATTTTTATAAGTATAGTATTGTGAATCGGCCCTATTCTTGAAATATAGGGCTGCTCGTCTACAGTATTTTAATTTCATCATCCTACTTTAGTTTCTTTCTAGTTTTGTGATTGTAAATATTATATTTTTAACCGACTTCGAAAAAGGCGAAGGTTCTCAATTCGGATATTTTTATTTTTTTTTATGTATGTTAGGGCATAACTCCATCGTAAATAGACAGATTTGCAATTTTTTTTTTTTGAAGTGGAAACTTCTTTAGCATCGTTGTGAATTTGTGATTTGAAAATTTTATGAAACGAAAAAGCAACAGTAAAAAGAGACATGAGATTTAACGTGGGAGAAAATGATTAGGAATCATTATACAGTGTTTTTGTTTTTTATTATTACAAATGACATCACATTTAATCCTATGCTACTAATTTGTGGTGATGATGATTTTGAGGATGATGGTGATGGTGATGGCGATGGCGATGGTGATGGCGATGGTGATGGCGATGGCGATGATGATGATGGTGATGGCGATGGTGATGGTGATGGCGATGGTGGTGGCGACGGTGATGGCGATGGTGATGGCGATGATGGTGATGCGATGGTGATGGCGATGGTGATGGTGATGGCGATGGTGATGGCGATGGTGATGGCGATGGTGATGGCGATGGTGATGGCGATGGTGATGGCGATGGCGATGGTGAAGGCGATGGCGATGGCGATGGTGATGGTGAAGGATGGATGGATGGATGGATGGATGGATGGATGGATGTTCTTTAGCATCGTTGTGATTTGAAAGTTTATGAAACGAAAAAGCGACAGTAAAAAGAGACATGTAAATTCATAAGATTTAACGTTGGAGAAAATGAGATAGGAAGCATTATACAGTGTTTTTGAAGGTTTCACTTCTACCACGTGTGAATTGCACACATGCTGTTTTTTTATTTTTGACTTTCTTTTTTATGACTTTCGGAGACAAACAACGGAACTCTTCAATAAATGCCAGCAAATCAACCGCGATTGCTGCTATAGCATATGAAATCGCAATCACACAACATAACATCACGCCTGTACCCTTCAAAGGGTAAGGCAGATGTGTTCAATAGCTTTGTTACTGATATTCACATAGCAAGTAGTGATATATGAATTTGTTTGGGGTAGGTAAGTACAACTAAAAAGTGAAAAATAAAAACTGTTTTACAAAAAAAAAAACCGACTTCCAAAAAAAAACACTACAAAGTGAAAAATAACTTTAGTTTCGAAAGTCGGTGTCAAAAAATGAAAATATATTCTTCACGTAGTAGTGTTTTTTTTTTGAGTCGGTTGTTTTTTTTGTAAAACAGTTTTTTTGGTTGCTTGAATTCGTCAATAAGTTTTTTTAATTAAATCTACAAATCAAAAACACCACAATACGTATTTTTATTGAACTCTTCCTATTTCATTCACAACGAATTTCATATTTTTAAATAAAAAAACAGCATGTGTGCAATTCACACGTGGTAGAAGTGAAACCTTCAAAAACACTGTGTGTATAATGCTTCCTATCTCATTTTCTCCCACGTTAAATCTTATGAATTTACATGTCTCTTTTTACTGTGGCTTTTTCGTTTCATAAACTTTCAAATCACAACGATGCTAAAGAACATCCATCCATCCATCCATCCATCCATCCATCCATCCATCACCATCACCATCGCCATCGCCATCGCCATCACCATCACCATCGCCATCGCAATCGCCATAACCATCGCCATCACCATCGCCATCGCCATCACCATCGCCATCAACATCTCCATCACCATCATCATCATCATCATCGCCATCACCATCGCCATCACCATCGCCATAACCATCGCCATCACCATCATTGCCATCGCCATCACCATCGCTATCACCATCACCATCGCACCACCATCGCCATCACCATCGCCATCACCATCACCATCGCCATCGCCATCGCCAACACCATCACCATCATCATCACAAATTAGTAGCATAGGATTAAATGTGATGTCATTTGTAATAATAAAAAACAAAAACACTGTATGTGTATAATGCTTCCTATCTCATTTTCTCCCACGTTAAATCTTGTCTCTTTTTACTGTAGCTTTTTCTACTGTAGCTTTTTCGTTTCATAAAATTTTCAAATCACAATAATGCTAAAGTTTTCACTTCAAAAAAATATAATATTTTACCTATACAATCACAAAACTAGAAACACAAACTCAAAAAAACTCAAATTTTGCAATTGAATATAAACCTTATTCCGTTGTAGTAAAGTTGAAAATCTATTACAGATATTACGATAATTGTAAATTTATGGTACCGACCTGCTACTGCTAGTACTGTGACGAAAGCAAGAGAACCTCAACTACAATATTATTCTGTCGCGTCACTTATAAATACGTAGAAAAATAATAATCAAACTTACCTTATTTTTTTTAAGCTTTGCTGTTCAATGCTGAACATTTTTTTTTTCTTTCTTCTGTTTTTATTCCCCATAATTTAATTATACTATATAAAGCTCGATTACCACTCACTGACTGACTGACTCACTGACATAATTGTTCTCCCAGATGGTGAAGGGGGAGGTGGGTATATTTTTACAGATTCGTATAGAAGTAACTCTCACGAGTATGGGAAAAATCCCAAACCTCCCCTTTTCCACCCCACTCTCCCCCCTCCCTATCGTATCTCGGAAACTAAGAGTCCCGTGTTTTGTTGTTTTACGGATTCGTATAGAGGAGGCTCGGAAAAGTAAAATTCATTTTTCAAAGTTGCCCCCCTTGCCCCCCTTCTCCCCCCCTCTAGGTAGATCTCGGAAGTTAAGAGACTTGGAAATTTTTTTTTTTCAGATTCATATCAAGGGGCCCAGAGTTGGTCAAAATCATTTTTCAAAACTCCCCCCGCTCCCCCCTTCACCCCTCCCCCCATCGTAAGAAATACTCCTCAAAAACACGACCCCGCGAGCTGCTTGCAGCTCGCGCAACGCCCAAATACTTTTTACAAGGGTAAGAAATACTCCTCAAAAACACGACCCCGCGAGCTGCTTGCAGCTCGCGCAACGCCCAAATACTAGTCTTAATTATACAACTATATTATAACAAACTAATATTTAGTTTAATTATTAATACTAGAACCTAAACAATATTTACAGACTGATTTTTGAAACTAATACACAAACACGGAAATTAACAATAATATAACGTATATTTCGATCGATTAGCGGGAACGCGGCGAGCCAGCAAAAGCGACACAGGTCCTACCTCGGTAACGCCCGGCGGGCTACTGAAGTGAAGCGCGCAGGCCGCCTTTTTAGATTATATCTTGTTAAGACAATAAAAATCAGATTTGAGAAAAATTAACCGTAGAATGTTCTACTATACATCATTGCCTATTTTTTGATACATTTTTTGCGAGTAAAAGTTAAGTCTACTTCAAATACGACTTGAAAAACGATTAAAAACTTCGCTGTTTTCGATTTGTTTGCGATTTTTTATGATCGAGTGAAGTTGTAAATATCGTGTTTTGAATCATAGAATAATCAAGAATGTTAGTTAAACTATGCCATATATTTTTTTCAGATTAAAACAAAGAATATTTGATTGTTTAATGTTGAATCAAAAATAGGTCGATTCCGAGATTTCCGAGAGTCCTGGCCTTAAGAAGGCTTTCGCAAAGTGCGACATGGTGATTAACCATACTTGAAGACGTGTCTTGACCATTTTTTGTTGTTGTTTTGGGTAACCAACAATATTGGAGGTACAGTATGGAGCCGGAGGTCAGTCACTTCAAATAAGAATAAAGAAAAAAAGCTAAAGTAACTTGCAGCTTAAAATCAGCGTCAGGTACTTGTGTTGTCATTTGCCATTATGCTTAGCTGAGGCCCTTTTGGCATTATCTGTTTTCAGTTTTTTATAGTTTTAAGATTTATTTTTATGCTGTAATGCCACGCAAATTCTTTCTATTCTATATTTGCTAACATTAGCAACCTATAATGTTAGTGTGTGGGAGGGAGAAGGTCGCAATCCATCACGCGGGCATCACAAATCACTATGGTGTCCTTTTCTGTTTTAAGAGCAGTTGGGATGAAATAAGTTGTCTCACTGCTGGAAAAAATGTCGTCCCAATAAATTGTGAAATGGAGATGTCTTCGGTTATTTAAAGACGTGCCTCTCCTTTGTTTTTTCTACTTTTTTTTTTATTTAGATGTCTTTAGCATATCTCGGGACCCTGGGGTCCTAGAATTGTCCCATTGGAAGGCGTACGACCCCTCGTACGTTAGCGTAACCATAGCCAACTCGTAGAGGCCATGGGGCCTAACGTAACTATGTAATTTATGGAGATTAACCCCCTTACTAATAAACGTTGTATACTTATTGTCTGTATAGTTACACAACGCTTTGTCTTCTTCTTTTGAAAGTCAAATTACTGACCACTGAAAGAAAGGAATTGGTGTGTAACTATTCATCTGATATAACACGTTTATTAATAAGGGGTTATGTGTTGAGGCCCCCATTATTATTGGCCATTAAGTCCTATTCCTGAGCAAAGACCCCCCTACTCTCTTTTTACCTCTCTGTCTTTTCTCCTTTTAGCGTCCTGTTTATTGCAAAGAAATGTATTATCATTCTTTTCTTATGGTTGCAGAACACTCTATTTTCCAACAAAGTCCCTTTCCGTGTCCTATATAAAAAAAATTAAATGTAATTATCTATACTAATATAATAAAGCTGAAGAGTTTGTTTGTTTGTTTGTTTGTTTGGTTGAACGCGCTAATCTCAGGAACTACTGGTTCGAATTAAAAAAATATTTTTGTGTTGGATAGTCCATTTATCGAGGAAGGCTATAGGCTATATAACATCACGCTACGACCAATAGGAGCGGAGCATCAATGAAAAATGATGCAAAAACGGGGAAAAAATATTCCTTTTGAGAGCTTTCGTTGCGTACGCTGCGTAAACGGTTAAAGTTACGCAAAAATCATGTATGACGGAATTGTTTCCCTTTAAAAGTTCTAAAAAAAAGTCCGCGACAGCATATGTCTATCTTTTAAGATTTACTCACTATAACCTTTTTTATGGTAATCAAATTTCTTCTAAACTAATGCATTATTTGCGAAGGTTTTTTTTTTTATAAACATGTAATTAATCCTTATCAAAATAAATACGTTATTCATCACAAGTATTTAATTTTGAATAAAATTGCCCTTGACATCATTTTTATTTTAACCGACTTCGATAAAGGAGGAGGTTCTCAATTCGGATGTTTCTATTTTTTATTTATATTCGGGCATAACTCCCTCATATACAAAGTTGATACGACAGAGGGGCTTTCCTTTAAACTGCCTATACTAGATACCATTTTCAAGCTCTGTACCAAAAATCAATTAAATAGGAGCAGTAGTTTAGTCACAAATGATTTTTGAAGTTTTTGCTACGTTTGAACACGATGTATATTTCCTAACAGCTGATTATCTCATACGCATAGGTCATGCACCTTAAAACGATAATCTGAGTATAAGATACATTGTTGCCGCACAAGTACAACCAAATATTTCACGAAGCAATAAATACACACACACTTGCACTTTCACTATGAGAGTGACAAAGACAATCATAGCAAAACCCCCGCGCCTTTTTCCCGCGCGTAAAAGGAATAGAAATAGGTCAGTGTGTTGCTATTGCATCCTAGATCCTTGCGAATTTGCTAAAAAACCTTCTTTCAGTGGACACTACAGTGCGCACGCGTCATCCATTCGGGATGTACGTTACGTAACACGGGAGCCCCGCCGCCGCGCCGTTATGTTTTGTCGTACTCGCTGTCAATAATTGTGATTTTGTTTTCTTATTGTGATAGACACTAAATAAGTTTAATACAGTATTTCTTTTTTTTATTGTGACAGGATACGTAACTTAGGAATATTATTATTTAGTGTTAATGTTTTTTTTTGTGATCGACTGTTTTTATTGTGATAGGATACGTAATTAAACGTTGGTTGTGTGTGTGTGTAATGATTAAAGTGTTCAGCAATGCCTCGTGTAACTTACACGGCGTCAGAATACACTTACATGATTTTAATTTACGGTGAATGCCGTGGAAACGCAGATTTAGCTCTGCGAACATACCGAGAAAGGTATGGTGACCGGCGCAATAGCCCTAGGAACGCCGGCACCATACAATTGGCAGTACAAAGATTACGGGAATTAAAGTGCTTAGCGACGGACAGTGATTTAATTAGAAAAATAAATAACAATATTCTCCGTCGGTATAATTTGTGCATTAATATGAATCGAGGACACATCGAGAATTTAAAAATTTTGTGTTTTTGTGTGTGCGCGTACTTTACAACCTTACCTAACATAAAAGCCGGCGCGAGCGATCTAAACCGCCCGCCCCCCGCGCCCCCGCCAAGAGAGATAACACACACGCACACACGCACACGCGCTCCTGCGCGACTTTGTTACCTAGGCATCTAAGGTCAGTCAAATTTATTTATAAAGGGTGGTTGCGTTTCACTCTGACTTTAAGCTATTTAGTTTGTTTGAAAAAAAAAAAATCTCATTTTTGGCGCTTTCTATTTTTGTACTGTATCGAATTAATACTATACACGTATAGTATACGTAGTGTAATTTAATGCCCCTCTGTCATATCAACTCTGTACTTGCAATTTTTTTTTGTTCGAAATGGGTTTATTCCGGAATGGTCCCATTTAAATTTCATAAAGATCTGATAATGAGTTTCGGAGACAGACAACGGAACTCTTCAATAAATGCCAGCAAATCAACCGCGATTGCTGCTATAGCATATGTATGCATTGTTTACGCAATCACACAACGTAACATTACGCCTGTACCTTTTAAAAGGGTAGGCAGATGTGTTCAATAACTTCCTGTCACTGATATTCACATACCAAGTAGTGTTATATGAATTTGTTTGGAGTAGGCAGGTACAACTAAAAAGTGAAAAATAAAAACTTAAAACAAAAAGAACTGACTTCCAAAAGAATACTACAAAGTGAAAAATACATATTATAAAGCTGAAGAGTTTGTTTGGTTGAACGCGCTAATCTCTGGAACTACCAGTCGGATTTGAAAAATTCTTTTTGCATTTGATAGCCCACTTCTTGAGGAAGGCTATAGGCTATTTAACATCACGCTATGACCTTTAGGAGCCGAGCAAAAAGAAAAAAAGTCAGAAAGAACGCTAAGCAAAAACGAAGTAATAGCGCGGGCAGGCGATGCGATGCGACGGGGTGGGTCGGAGTAACAAGAAATTTCACGCGGACGAAGTCGCGGGTGAAGAAGAAGAAGCTAGTGTTTTATAAAAATACTCACTGCGCCTGCGGCAACAGATGTACAAGCTGCGGCTGCGGCGGCGGCGGTGCGTGCTGCACGCCCAGCACGACGCTGGCGCCGCCCGGCCCGGCGCCGCCGAAGCCCGTGGGAGACGGCATGGATACTGACACCTGAGGAGGAAGGGAGTGCTATAGTATTGTACATGAAAAATCCGTTTTGAAACAAGCAGGTTGTCCACCTGATAGTAAAGATTAGGGATGCATCCGATACAGATATATCGGCGATACATCAGGTTTGCCGATATATCGGTATCGGCGATATTTTTATGGCCGATTCAACGATACTTTTCAAATTTCGCGCTTTAAAAATGTAATGTAAACGCGCGTGTTGTCCCGTCTATTTCGTTGCAAATGAGGCACGAACTATACTAACTATGCTCGGGGAAACCCCGCGCTTCATTCAGTGTTTTGTTTCGCCCGCCCGCTTTGGCCTCGCACTCGCACATCTTTCCCATTTCGTTAGGTTGAATGTAAATACTACGCGCAACACGCGTAGTATTTTTCCATGCAAATAAGATTAAGAATTACATATCGTAACTAGTCGTTTGAGTCAAATAAAATAAATATTAATCATATCTACTTCAAAACACAAAAGTGCTATATGGAATCACTTTGATTGATAATTCCATAAAAATCTTATAAATGTTAATTTTGATTACTAAAACTATTAATTAATTGTGCTTTATTTAATCTACCTTCCTTTTTGAATTCAGTAAGCGTATCGGTATCGCCGATATTTTTATAAGAGTATCGGTATCGTATCGGCAAAAAGGCGTATCGGGGCATCCCTAGTAAAGATCAACAGAGCTAAAATTGCGTGTATACTGGGTCAAATTAAATAAGCTAGCAAAGCTGCAGCCGTGATGAATATAGATAGGACTACCCCAAAACCAACTTGTGCTATTCAACCGATTCTCAAACGCATCTTTGTCGCAGTTAAATCTCATGCTATGTCTTTCGCTTTTAAATGTAGCAACAGAAAGACTGAAGATTGTCCTACACCTGTATTCACAAACAATATTTGTCTCAATCGACAGATAATTTTTGTTCGAAAAATAAAATTGCCGTCTGACAGTTTTTGTATGGAAGTGCCAAAATATCAAAATTATTCCTCCGATCAAATTATCTGGCGTTGGAAAAATCAGCCCTAAAGAGCCAAACCACACGGCGCGGTGCGGCGCCGCACCGCAAGCCATTTCGCCGCGCTGACAAGCACACGGGAAGTGCGGCATCGCGGCGGCGCCGCAGCGGCAGCAGCGGCGACGTAGCAAAGATGTTATAGCTTGTCCTATGTACTACAGTTTGTAATAACAATGGATCGGAAAAGACGTGTGTGTGTCGGGAAAGACGTGTGAAGATGTGTGTTGCAACTGTGCGGTGCCACTCCGGCGCCGCTGTTTACACCCCTCCCTGCCTTGTCTCGATTCCGGCGCGCGCGCGGTGCGGCGCCGGAGCGCACCGCACAGCGCCGTGTGGCTACAACACAGTTTTGTATGTAGAAAACCGGAGCGGTAACGCTCAGACGCCGCGCCGGAACCGCACCGCGCCGTGTGGTTTGGCTCTAAGTAGCAATACTATGCGAAGTACACATTTCTCAATGTGACAAGCCTTTAAATGTCAAAAATCCATAAACAATAAGGGACGCATAGTGCGAAGCCAGTCAAGTATTGTCTATGAATAGGGTTTTGGAACCCTGTGCGTCCGCGTGCACTGAGAGACCTCATAGTAATGTTTAATTATTAAAGTATTGCTTGAGGAAAGTCATACTGTATTAACATTTTCGGCACACTGCAAGTCGTGTAGTACTGTGCAATGCTTCCAATGCTAACTTGATATACCCCCTTGTACGCAGTTGTCTAACCTATTGAGGTTAGCAACGGGATGGGGGGGATAAGACCATCA
Organism: Luperina testacea; assembly: GCA_927399505.1. Classification (NCBI taxonomy): domain Eukaryota; kingdom Metazoa; phylum Arthropoda; class Insecta; order Lepidoptera; family Noctuidae; genus Luperina; species Luperina testacea. Next base: position 2,348,334 of record OV656782.1, read on the forward strand.
TAACCTAACTCTTAGGCTCGAATGATTGATTGGTCCTATGTTTGTTTCCTATTGCAAGTAACTTTTATGCGCTTTAGTATGACCATCTCATGGCAAGCGATAATGTGGTCGACGATTGTATGTCTGCATTGAAGTAACCAGAAGGGCAATTCTCGTAATTTTAAGAATGTTCATAAGTCTGACCACAGACTCAAAAATACCCTCAATTGACCTACATTTTCGAGAAGTTTTTGACATTGATTGTCGCTGAGATGAGATTGTGACTAGATTTTTGAACGTTTTCAATGAGGGTTTTCGTGAAAATTTACGACACCAGTTGGCACCACTGTGACAAGAGGTCTTCCAATATAAAATATATGATGACGTTCATCATTCGATTCATTCATTCGTTCATCATTCAGTGAAAATATAGGATCTTTGACAGATGCCTGGACCTGACGTGTCAGTGCTGCCACCTAGCGAACGTCATTTCAGAAAACCCTCATTACGGGAATTGACCTTCTGTACACTAAAGATTCCCTTACAAAAGAATTTCATTCTCATTGAACTTAAACATCTTATAAAAATAAGTGTAGTTTGAGAATTCGGCGAATAAACAAAACAGACCTGTTTTCCCTAAAGCAGTGGGCAGACGTGAAATATGACGCCACTGCCATCACTGAGGCACTAATACAGACTAATTCCTAATTCCCAATAACACTGCTCAACCAGGGGATCTAACACAGAATCCTCAGCAGTTGGGCCAGCCACTGGATAATCTTAACTAATATTATAAACGCGAAAGTAAGTTTGTTTGTTACGACAGTTTCACGCTAAAACGGCTGAACTAATTTGGATGAAATTTGACACGTGGGGAGATCATGACCTGAAGGCTCTTAAGTTTGTTTGTTACGATTTCACGATAAAACGGCTGAACTAATTTGGATGAAATTTGACACATGGGGAGATCATGACCTGAAGAAGGTTCTTGTTTGTTACGGTTTCACGCTAAAGGCTCCTACAAACAGGCGCGACACGCGATATAATCGCGCGCGACACAGACACCGCTCGTTGCGCGACTTGCGGTGCCTTTGTGTCGCGCGCGATTTTATCGCGTGTTGCGCCTTAAAACGGCTGAACGAATTTGGATAAAATTTGACATATGGGTGGATCATGACCTGAAGGCTCTTTTCATCCTGGATCGCAGGCTAGTCGCGGACTACAGCTAATAATTAAATAATTCTCTTACCTGTCCATTACTCTGAACTTCGATCTTATATCCCGGAGGCAAAAAAGTGTTGAAGCCAACTATCAGCTCCGGGTGCCCTTTAAACAGGTTCGATACCCGGGTGATGACGCCTGGGGTGTCAATACTGCAATATAAACTAAAATTAAGATGGAGGATAATTGTTAGTAGTCGGTTTAATTAAACGAGTGTTGTCAGATACAATTAATATTGCAGCCATTAATTTTTTCATGGTGTTCAAACGGTAATTGTTTTCATCATTCAAATATGGAAGACTATTTTTAGTTGAGTAAAAAACATCTTGTTTAGACTATGCAAGCTTTTTAGTCAAGTACCAATTTAGTTGTGAAATACAAGATTAGTAAATTTTAAGACAAAAAAGTGTTGTAGAATATTTCAAATGAGGCACGATTATTGGAAATAAGCTTCAAAATAGTTTCTTACAATGATCATAGAGCTATGTTTTTGTTAATACAAGCTTTAAAGCCACAACAAATATTTAATTCCCAGTAAAAAAAAAATTAAAGTCTTCTTTTGTTCTCTAAAATACGCAAATATATTTTAAATATTCATGCAAAATCATCAACATCCTACATACTTATTTTCAAATTAAATAATATTTTTTTGTTATTTAATATTACGCAATTTATATTAAAAAACACATTCATGCAAAACTCAAACTCAAAGCATTTATTTCAAATAAACCAATTACTGGCACTTTTGAATTGTCAAGGGGTCGGTCAGTAAGAAATGTGGAGCTAGTTGCCCATTCCAAAGCGTAGTAGGTACCTATGGAGAAGAACGGGCAAGACATGGGAAAGGATGACAAAATCATTAACATTAAACTTTTGCCCCTTTTTAACAGACTTCAAAAAAAGGTGGAGGTTATAGATTTAGTTGTTTTTTTTTCTATAATAATTTGGCATCTCTAAACCATAATTTTTCACATCTATGAAAGTCACAACTAAGTATAAAAAATTTGAAAACTGAACAGATGTGCAGGACCATCTTTAACCTACCTATTGGAGGCTCTGGGCACATAGGATCACGGGGCCCCAGTGGAGATAAGAGACAATAAATTAAACCTACTAATATTTCACAACTGAGGGGCTAGAAACCTATTGTAAATCGCACTGAAAATCACTTATTTTGTCATTGAATCTGGTACTAATAATGCGTAGAATGGAACGGCGCACGGCGGCTGCAAAAATGATTTTTTTTATGACAGCAGGTCGGGGCTCCCATCGATCGCGGGGCCCAGAGTACCCAATGGAAAACAGGGGCCCACAAACGTGCATGAAACAACATCAAAATCCTGTCATTACCCTAACTTACGTAACCTCAAACGCAGCATGTAAAAACGTAACAATACTAAAAAAGAACACCACTTACGTCTGACTCTTGAACTCCTTCATGATATCCAGAAAGTCATTGTACACTTGTGGCTGCGTATTGAACTTGTATTTGACTTGGTCCAGGTACGACAGAGCATCTTCCACCTTCAGCCGCTGGAACTGGCCCGCGGCCTGCTGCTGCGCCACCCCAGGGCCCACGCCGGGTCCCACACCGGGCCCCACGCCTGGCGGGGTCGCTAGAGGCGCGGGGGCCGGGGACTGCCGCCCTAGCGCTGCTGGTAAAGCGCTTAAGTTCGACTGTTGCGGCGGTAGAGCCTGTTGGAGAAAAGTGTATTGTTAGATTCTGGGCTAAAGTAGTTTTGTTAAAAGAAACAAATTGTTCTGATCAGAATAATTGTTGTCAAAGAACCAATTGTTTTGACGAGTTTTTGCTAGTAGTGGGTTGCGATAGCCTGAATCAATTGAAGTATGTAACTACAAATAAATGATATCTGTATGTCTGATTCGCATTACTCAATGAGGCTGGCTATAAAACTAGATTTTGTACACTTCCATCTTATGTACGGACAGCAGACCGGACGGCAGCCAGCACATAAACCTACCCGAAACTGTCAAATTTTCGCAATCAACTTTGAACCTTATGCTTTAGTGATAAAGTTGAAAATCTATTAAAGAAATCTGACAGATTGTAGTAACTTGATGTGCTGGCGTCTGTACCAGGGAATTTTACTGTTGCCTGGAGTTATAAAATCATCTGCCTAGCCTTTTCCCAATCCCAACTATGTTGAGATCGGCTTCCAGTCTAACAGGATGCAGCTGAATACCAGTATTTTACATGAAGCGACTCCCTATCTGACCTCCACAACCTAGTTACTGGGTAACATAATACCCCTTGGTAAGACTGGTTGTCAGACTTTAGGGCTTCTGACTACCTGTAACGAATGTCAAGATCTAGAAATGTCAGCCGTGACCAACGGCTTAACGAGCTTTCAGAGACACGGAGGGGGTCTCGATTATGTAATAAATGGTCACCCATCCACTGACTGACATCGACAAACGTAGCGTAACCTTTGATCAACCCGTACCGCTGTTATTATTTAACCACGAGACCCTCTACTAGTCTATAAAACTAGTAACTAGTAAAAAAAATTTTTCCAACAGAAGTCCCATTATGCCTGTCTCTCTGGATAATAAATCCCCCTACCAAACTTGCTAACGCACTAATTCTTTAACTACATGACAACTTTGATAGCTAAAGCCCAGGAGTAGAACTAGGAATATGTTCAACAGAATATTTCCAGCTCATAATTTGTTTCAACTATTAAAAAAAACTCTTCTTTATAAATATTCTTCTATAAAAACACTTTTCTAAGACATGTGACATCTGCCATCCCGCACTGGGCCCGCGTGGTGGATTACGGCCCACTCCCTTTCTTACCGAGAGGAGGCCTGTATCCCAGAAGAGGGAATATTGTAGGGTAATTATTCATTATGCATAAAAAAGTAAGTTAATGTATTACAAAAGACAATAGCCCTAACCTTTGCTTGTACAGACGCCAGCACATCAAGCTACCCGAAACTGTCAAATTTTCCCAATCAACTTTGAAACTTATGGTTTTGTGATAAAGTTGAAAGTCTGTTAAAGAAATTTGACAGATTGTAGTAGTATGATGTGCTGGCGTCTGTACAATTACATAACTAAGACAACACAATGATTACATAAACAAAACACGTGACCAATAAACATAATTATGTATTCAGTTGATTATTGTTTACATATTCCATAATGCAGGTCATGGATAAGCTATCTATTATCAAAGTTACTCAGACTATCGCTAAGGACTTTATAATGCACTGTTCATTGTTTCTTAGTGGCATTTTATGTGATTGGTCAAACATTGGTTTTATCCAACACTAGCTTATCCACAATTTCGTCTGCGTAAAATTTGGTACCCCCACTGCGTCGCATCGCATCGCCTGCCGTCTTTCGTTTGGCGTTCTTTCAGTCTTTTTTATTGCTCGGATCTTCAGGGTACTAACCTGATGTTATATAGCCTTCCTCAAGAGTTGCACTATCAAGTGCAAAAATATTTTTTCAAATTCTGCTGGTCGTTCTAGAGATTAACGCGGTCAAACAAACACTCTTCAGGTTTTAATTATTAGTATAGATATGTGGACCTCACATGATCTAACCAAGATAATGTTTGGACTTTCAAACGAAAGACCTTGAGTAAGTATGTATTTCGATTTCTTCTAGAGTAGTCAGATAGGAAACATCGACCTCATGTAGTTTTTTTAAATATTATTGACGTGTCAAGGTGTTTGCATAAACCCTACTTACAAAAATAAAGATAATGTATCATTATCATCATTCGAAAGGACACAAGCCCGTCCATTTTAGTACTGAGACCCCCCTTTGTGCTTCGAAAAACACGTTAAGCGCGTTGGTCCCAGGTAACGTTCATAGATCTTTGATTGTCGTATAGTTTGAAGCCCTAAAGTCTGACAATTAGTCTTACTAAGGGGTATCACCGCGTTACTCAGTAACAAGGTTGTGGAGGACAGACAAGCAGTCGCTCCATGTAAAACACTGGTACTCAGCTGCATTCAGTTAGACTGGAAGCAGACACTAACATAGTTGGGTATAGGGCCGATTATATTTATATTCTTAATCTGTATTTTTTGTATTTGTTTTGTCACAAAACCTAAACCTATTGACCCACTACACAGATAAGCGCACACGCATAACAATATTATTTATAAATTTTACCAACTACTATATTATTCTCACTTATGAAAAACAACGACTATTTATAGTGATCGGTAGTTCCAGAGATTACCCCCTACATATAAACTTTACCTCTTTATAATATTAGTATAGAAGTATAGATGAAAGTGAAGGTGAAGTGAAACATCGCGAGGAAACCATGTTCTATAACCGAAAACCCGAAGACACGTGACATCTACCAACCCGCATGGGATCTCACAGAGAGGAGTCCCATCAATGGGAACCGTATAGGCTGTTTATGCTACTCGCCTTAAGCCTCTGCGGCTGCGGCGGCGGCTGCTGCTTCGCTGCGTACTGCACGGCGCTGGTCTTCAGGTAGTTGATGACGGGCCCGCCGCCCGGGGGCCGTGCGTTAGTGCGGGCGAAGCTCCCGCTGCCCACAGAGAGGAGCGTTGTTGGACCGGCCGGGGAGCGGATGTCTGTTGGAGAAAATGAGGGGTTATAATGCGACGAACATGTTAGACCCCTTGGTCAATTACTGGATCATGCCCTTCTTCAGGTCAGCATGCAACTATGGGCATATTCCCTAGCTAGTGTTTGTGCAATTTGAATCAATATGAAGGAACACATTGTCAATTTATAGGCTATAGTGTTAACACTTTACCATTTAATGTGTATTTTGAGTCTGAAGTTTGATTGTTTCTTTATTTTTTATTGTCTTCATGGTTTTGTTAGATTTTTTTTTTTTAACTTTTACACTTTTTATACTTTTTCTACGAGAAGACAATTTGTGTCTAAAGCTAAACACACTATGCCGAAGGTACGCGACCGAAGTTCAGCATGATTACGCCTGCAATTCTATTTGAATTACTGACGACACATTATGCCGAAATTAAGCGTGGATAAAGCGTACAGCCGAACTTCGGTCGGGTGTAAGTTCAGCGGCAATTCGGCAGCAACGTATTCTGTAGAGCACACATTATACGAAGTTCGGTTCGACTCTTCTAAGCCTCTGAAATTGCTATTGCTGTAAAATAGTCCATTTTTTCGGGTTTCACATCTCAAAAGTAATAACGGAACCCTAACTGAATCACTTTGTTTTGCGTCCGTCTGTCCGGCTGTCTAGATAACACGACACGAAGCCATGACAGCGCTCGAGACACTGAATACACGCAAAGTTGCGCAACTGAATTTCTGCCGCGTAAGTTCGGTCGCGTACCTTCTGCATAGTGTGTTTGGACAGTTGAACAAGTTGCAGCCTGCAGGACAATTAAACGCCCCCAGACGTAATAACAATAGAACTTCTATTGTGTCTCGTTCAGTAATTAAACCAATTAACCAAAGTCCCTCAATCTTTCGTTTAGATCTGTTGTAAACTTACCTAAAATCTGCGGTTGGGCCGACTGGGCCAAAGTGTGCATATTGCTTGCACCTGCTTGTTGAATCTGTAACAAAGAATAATAATTATAAATTAACAATTATTAAAAAAAAGTCTGGTACTAGAAAAAAAAAGTCTGTACTATGGTAAAATACTGACAAGAATAACCTAAAACGCAGCATATGAAAGTAGATATGGACATAATAAACAGTCTTATTCCTTTTCAGATAAAAGGCAGTAATTAGGCAGGGGTCTTGCTTTTTGCTATTTTCCTTTTGTTTCTATTCCCGGTACTTAAGGGGCTTACATGAACTAAAGCGCGGTCACTGTCGGACTGCATAGAAAAGAAAGAGAAGCGCGATGACACAACGCTGGTAATTTATTGCAAAATATGAAGCAATTATTATTGAATTACAAAAAATCTATTGTTTGGACTAAAAAATTAAGGAACTGGTGTTTTAGTATGTTGCTTGTAGAATAATCTGACAAAAAATCAGACTGATTGCATGTATATTAGTATGGTTTTTATTGTAAAAATAAAGTTTTTAGAGGTATCTTCATCATATTTTTTTCTATCGGATCAAATTACTTGGGTTTTCAAAACACTATCTACCTAGCATATATCCTGAAGAATATCATTATTTTTCTGATTTTGTTTAGTGTAGTCCAGGGGTGGCGAACCTTTATGGATCAACGTGCCATTTTTTGTAAGGAAATGTTTGATGAGGTCATAGATGTGCCATTTTTTTTGTGATTACAGGGAAAATTATAAAACAATACTATCGATTCCGCGCTTCCCGCCTACTGCTCCTTACACCGCGCCTACTCACTCCGTAAAGTAGGCTCAAACGCGTTCGTTTGTTAAATTTCAGTGTATTACGTAGGTACTTTTTCGATCGAAGGCGTGCGCAAAATAATTTGTCGCGTGCCATCAATGGCACGCGTGCCACTGGTTCGCCATCCCTGGTGTAGTCGATCATATACTTTTATTGTTTCTAACTTGCGTTTTTTTGCGTTTAGGTCCTGTAATCCTCTTAAGAGCGTTCATCCCGCGCAAGCTAGCAACGTCGCATTTCTGGTAGTTTTTCGTGATTGTTTTATTAAATTTAAACCAAAGTACTATTTTTTACAGCCAAGTACTAGATCATTGGTATTTATACGTTCAAATGCTATTTTTTACACTTATTTTCCTCATAAAAATTGCAGACATTCATACATGTCGAATACAGAACCTCTTTTATTGAAGTCCGTTAAATGAAAAGAGCGGTAATTTTACTCCTGTCACCTACTACATAATTATCATAAACAAATGTTTAAAAAAATAGCCGTGTTTACAAGTAATACAGGTAGATATGCATATCCAAGGTCGCAACGGCATAACAACTATTTCGAAACCAGCGTTGGCGTTGTAGTTATTTTTAAATTCATGAGTCATTTTTAAGTTTGTCCTCTTGGCAGATATAGGCATCATGTTTTTTGCTGAAGATTGTTAACGTGAAAGTCTGTCGAAAGGTTTTCGAGTATTTTGATGTTAGGTTTTTTTTTTTGTTGTTCAGCATGGGAAATCAAATGACCTCCTCCCACTCTGGGTGGAGCGGAAGGGAGTGTCAGACTCTTGCAGACTAAAACACACCCGTCTTCCTTCCTTAGCCCTTTATGTTTCGGGCCAGCGGCCCTTTCGGACAATCCCGCTGACCCGGCAAGCTTCGGCCATAACGGGCCCCTTCAATTTGATGTCGAAATCTCTTTGAGGCGTCCGGCACGGCCTGGTCTTGATCGGACGGTGAGCTACCCATTACTCTCCGCCAGCAGGCCCGCGCCTACGGTGGCCGGGAGTCGTCGCGCGGCTGGGACGGGAGGCTCTCTCCCTGAGCCATCCCGCCACCTCCTTCGCTAACATGACTGTTTCGCAGAAGGAGGTGAATGCCCCCACTCCCTCTTGCTCCGGACCATGGTTTGAATCAGGGCCGGACGCGAGGTCGCCGCCGCTGCCAATCGCCTCTACGATGACACGGCGGTGCTCCGCCCAAGCGGGGCAGATCTTAGGCATGATTGCAAAAAGCTTTTAAAACTATTATGGTATTATCCTTTGTCAGTATGTAAGCTGGTTTCATTTTGTGAATTATTTTGCATGCAAGGCTCCTATTGCGAGCGCGAACGCTAAAATCAATGTTAAGTCTATGCCCGCAGCATGTTGCACTGCGGTTGCGGTCGGAGACCGCATGCGGGCGCCAGTCAGTTGTTTTTTATTTCGGACTGCACAAATTTGGCCTTCCATGGTGACATTGCTAGCGCCCAAGCGCATGCGGGGACCATACCAGAACATTAACCGAAACAACGTGATTTTTTTAATTAATTAATTTATTATTTTTAGTGCGAAACATCACAGAGCACTTATTATCAGTCTACCTTTTCCAAAAGTTGTTTTTCACTAAATCTTCAATGTAAATAAAGGTCGCCCTACAAGGAAAAGGACTTCTCCGTAAGTACGTGTGTCAATGAATGTATCATAACATTCATAACAAAACATTGGGAAAACCGGTGCGTGAAACAGTTAGAATTAAATATTTTGGCACTTTGACACGTTTTCTTTAATAGTTAAAAGAATCTGTGCCAATTTAAAACTACGGTATCTGGGTCAAGCAGAGTGCCGTTATATTTATGCTTTAGAACAAGTTGTCTTTGTTAATTTAAACATCCATATTGAGAGACAAGCGATGGCAGTGATCACCGCGGATCAGCAAGCGTAGTGTGGGACGCCCCCCAGCTAGATGGAAGGACGACCTCAAAAAGGTGGCTGGGGTAGACTGTATGTGGAAGACGGAGGGCAGGGTGCTGTGGCGCAGCCTGGGAGAGGTCATGTCCAGCAGTGGACGGCGATAGACTGAGTTGATTGTTTGATTAAGAGACAAATCGGTTCGTCATCAGCGTTTTACAATGCTGTGCCACGAAAAATGAGACTTGACCCCGTCTCCCCCGATCTTTCCGCCGCCCCTATGACGTCCGGTCCCGTCCCGCACTCAGACCTCATACCGCTAAGATACATAAAATCGTGTACTGCTCAAGTCAAACCACGTGGTGTGTCAAGTCTCCTCTTTCATGGCACGCATCGTACCTAGTTAACTTTCACTGATGAACACAGCCCTTCACTTTGGCAAAAATATCATCATAATCAGTCTATAATGTTCCCACTACTGGGACACAGGCCACTTCTCAGTGAGAGGGAGTGGCCCGTAATCCACCGGGCTCAGTGCGGGTTGGTAGATATCACATGTCTTCGAATTTTTGGTTCAAGGACATGCCGGTTTCCTCACGATGTTTTCCTTCACAGTTTTGAGAGCAGTGGTGATGAAATAATTTACACAAAGTTAAGCGCCTGTGTGGGTTCGAACCTACGACCTACAACTCGAAGTCGTGTTCGTTACCACTGGGCCACCACTGCTCGAAATTTTTTGTTATTTCAAGCAATTTTGTCCATTGCAAAGTATGAAAATACCTTCCCTAGTTTAACTTTTAGATTACGAGTATTAGTTGGTCAATATTGTTAAACGCATTTAACAAAAGGTTTTTTTTTAACGTTAATTAGACGATTCTTTCATCAGAAAACGAGACAAATGCCAATAATTAATTGATTACCTAATGACATTCGTTGCATATTTTTTATCTTCAGTCACCTAACCGTAAACAAAATACGAAGTGTAAAATCCTACACATTTCCATGTTCAATTAGCTCCTACGCCGGCGATGTTAAGGCAACACACAAACAAGACGTTTACACCTCTAGGTCGATATATCGATATCATGTCGATAACCCCGCTGTTTATAGTTTTATGCACATCACTATCTGCACTGTAATGTTGTAGTTTTGCTTCTTAGTATGGTACTATATTTTCGAATGAGAGTGAATACTGTTTCTAATCGTGTTTTTAGTTTCGTATCCAAAGGGTAAAAGCGGGATCCTATTACTAAGACTCCACTGTCCGTCTGTCACCAGGCTGTATCTCATGAACCGTGATAGATAGACAAATGAAATTTTCACAGATGATGTATTTCTGTTGCCGCTATAACAACAAATACTAAAAACAGAATAAAATAAATATTAAAGGGGGGCTCCCATACAACAGTGTTTTTTTCGGCGTTTTTGCCTTGTGGTTCGGAACCCTTCGTGTTTCAGTTTTTATGTTACTAGCTGTTGCCCGCAACGTCGGATGCAGCTGAATACTAGTATTTTACATGGAGCGAATGCCTATCTGACCTCCACAACCCAGTTACTGGGTAATACAATACCCCTTGGTAAGACTGGTTGTCAGACTTTGGGGCTTCTGACTACCAATAAAGACTGTCAAAGATCCACGAATGACAGCCGGGACCAACAGCTTAACGTACTTTCCGAGGCACGGAGGGGTCTTGGTATGTAAAGATGGTCACCCAACCACGGACGAACCGCGGCAAGCGTAGCTTAACCTGATCGGTCGACCTGTGCGGTTGTTATTACGACGCCACGGGTCCCTCTGTACAAGTCTCATGCTATCTATCTGTGTCAATTTATTTCATAAAGATGGGTTTAATGGTTAAGCGTGAAAACATAACAGACCTACCAGTCCATCATTATCATAAAAGATGATATCTAAGAATTCTTGTTTTAACATTTTCGGCACACTGCAAGTCGTGTAGTACTGTGCAATGCTTCCAATGCTAAATTGATATACCCCCTTGTACGCAGTTGTCAAACCTATTGAGGTTAGCAACGGGATGGGGGGGATAGAAACTAATTTGTAGATCCTAAGACACGTTACCTTCCTTCTGGGACTGGTCGGGTAAAAAGATTTTTATAGAAATGAGTAGTACTTCTTAATCCACAGAGGTATAAGAATCTTATGGTAATTGAACTACATTGACAGGTAGGCGCTGTTAAACATTTTGACGTGACAACGTCTAATAAATCGATGAAGCTGGTTGCACTCACGAAAAAACATGACTCATGTAGCGTTACCTCGCGGCCTCGCTCTGTAGCGTTCCATGGCGGCTTGAAGTTCAAGCGAATATTAACAAATGCAATGCAACTATTCCATCAGTATTTTCTTATGACGTTGTCACGTTCAACTATCGTCAGTAAACAGACTTTACAGACAACCGATTTTTTTCTTTGTTTTGGTAAATATTTGTGATAATCTATTCTAATAAGTAAAATTGAAGTGTCTGTTTAGTATGCCAAAATAACAGCTTTTTACTAAATGCATATTATTATGATTGTTTAACCGGTACTTATAACATTTTTTTGTCTGTTTGTTCCGGCTAATCTCCGAAACGGCTAGGCAGATTTTGATGAAATTTGGTAAGGGGATACTATGAAACCTGCGGAAGGACACAGACTACTTTTTACAGACATACCACGCGTGTGAAGCCGCGGGTGGGAGAGCTAGTGTTTTGTAAAATTGTATTAAAAAAACAAGATGACTGACGACATGAGAATGACGACACGGTTGGCGCAGTGGCTGAGCGATCGACTGCTGCGCTGCGTGTCGCGGGTTCGATTCCCGCACGGAACAAATATTTGTATTGCCTACAGGTAGTTGTTCCGGGTCTGGCTGTTTGTGTATGTGAATTTAAATGTTTGTAAACGCACACACGATACAGGAGTAATTCCTAGTGGGGCAACGTTTTAAAAAAAAAAAAAAAATTAAAAAGATGGCGCTTTTGGCTATGTGCTAAAGTACCGCATACAGACGTACAGTAGTATACTTTACTCCTGAACATAGGTGTTCTACCGGCTAAACATGGCCATAAGGGTCGTTTTGCCATAATCATCAATTCCGAATAGTTATTTGCAAATTGTTATTATCTTTACTCTTGACATTGGAAATAGAAATACCCATTTTTCCTGCTTTTACGAAACAAAACCACCCTTACTTTCTCCCGTAGTCGGGTAAAAAAGGGAAGTGTCTGGTTCTTTATTTAGAATCTTACTATGACGCGCCATTCTATTTCAAAGCCTCCATTTTACTTAGTAACTTGATTCGATACTTAGAAACCTTACACAGAAGTTTTAATTTCGTTTATTTGACAAAAAAATATTGCTTAGCTATAACACCAAGCAAATTTAGACAATACATAATTAATATTACATGAAACCGTAAATAGAAATATCAAGTTACCGTTTCTCTGTAATTTGTGAAGTTTATGATGCTTGAAGAGGTAAGCAGGGTCAATTAAATTACGAACATTACAAGTGTGGCGATTTTGTACATTATAATTTCTCATGAGTTATTCTGGTTCCTAAAATCCATCAATGAGCACTTTTCGAAAGTTAATTTTAAAAGTCCCCCAAAACGCCCACTCTTCACCACTTCCTAGTGCTTTAGCTGAGAATTGGCGTAACAAACTCTCCAGCAACACAGCTGTCTGTTCAGTTAGAAGAACTTATAAAATGCCAAGGTTTGCTTTTCGATAGTGGAAGCTATGGGTACAATGCGCGCCACGAAAGATGAGACTTGACCCCGCCTCCCCCGCTCTTTCCGTCGCCCCTATGACGTCCGGTCCCGTCCCGCACCCAGACCTCATACCGCTAAAGATACCTAAAATCGTGTACTGCGCAAGTCAAACCACGTGGTGTGTCAAGTCTCATCTTTTGTGGCACGCATTGTACCTCCCTGTTGTTATATCGGCCCGTAATAGGCTGCAGGGTAAACGGAAACACATCACCGTTGCTCATTGCGTTGTTGGTTATAAAACTATCAGTCCACGTTTATTCTCGATTTTCGATCACCGTAAGTCAGTAGGTAATTTTTAGTTATTTTTTTTATTAACTTAATGTTAGATTGGTATTATCTAGGTTTTGAACCAGCAACCTAGTTCTAAGCAAGTTCTCATAACCTCCGAACAACTGAAGTACTTAATCCTATTTATTTATCTAATTACTATAAAAAAAAGTTTCAATTAATAAAAAAGGTGACATGCCCAAGGGACGCTAATTAAAGACCACTATCATTTTTTAATTAAGATAGTTACATGTAGTTATTTCAATTACGGCTGCGTCGTGGAGTAACGACGCTAATTACTTACGTCACATATTAGTCCGTAAACGTCCACCGCTGGACATAACTGCTATGTTGAAAAAAATATAGGGGACTAGCTTCGGACATGTGGAGGTCGGAAATTGTCCACGGGAATGTACTACCGGAATAAAATGTATCCTATGTCCTAACCCTGTCATGGTCTACCAGTGTTCAAAAGTCAACCAAATTCGTTCGTTTTTCGTTTTATTATAATGTTAGTGTGTATATTGGATTTGACAGTACTGCGCTGCGCTCCAAACCAAAGATAGCTCTCGTGCTTGTTTCCAGAATAGCTGGTGCATGGTGGCCGAGGAACGAGTAAAAAAGGGGTGCGACTGAAAAGGTCTTTACTCCGTGGGACAGTGACAAGTTGATATATTTCGTCACACATGCATGACGTTCCTAACCAAACTACAATCAGTAGTTTTCAGTGTCATTGCACCCTATTGAGTTGTCGCCAAGGATAGCTCCGATACGGTGCGGACAGAATAGACAACGTTTTTGGTAAGTTTCCAATTTAGATACACATGAAGAAACTGATGTCTGATGCTTTGGTATTACTGAAGTGTTTGGCTTAAATGGAAGTCATTGAGCTCCTTACTTTTATGTATAAAACATTATTTTGAAAAATATTGTCTTCAATCCATACTAACTAATATTATAAATTCGAAAGTAACTCCGTCGGTCTGTCTGTATGTTACCTTTTCACGCCTAAACCACTGAACGGATTTCGATAAAATTTGGCAGAGATAGATTGCATCCCGGGGAAGGACATAGGATAGTTTTAACGACATACCTCGCGACGTATTCCACATGGGGCTCCCGCTTAAATGGCACCCGAGCACCTGACACACAGCGGCACATTCATTCAGGTGCCATTTAAGCGGGTGCCCAATGTGGAATACGTCGCGCGCGACGCCTCGGGCGGAAGCTAGTAATTTCTATAATTGTAAGCGTAAGACCAAAAACCAACCAACACTGGGCCCGCCTGGTGGATTACTGGCCTCTCACAGAGAGCAAGCCTGCGTCCCAGCTGTGGGAACATTATAGGCTGATTTTGGAAGCAGTTGACTGGCTCATGATGATAAGCAAAAACGAATTGAGCCATTTTGTAAGTATTACAGAAATTGGGAGATCGCGAATCGGTCAAACGACGCTCTCAGGCTAGATGGGGCGACGATCTTTGCAGGGTGGCTGGTAGCAGCTGGATGAGCGTTGCCGAAAATCGAGTTGAATGGCGTGCACTAGTAGAGGCCTATGTCCAGCAGTGGACTGCTGTAGGCCGATGATGGTGACAGAAATTGGGAATAATGGGATGAATCCTGGAACAAGATTTTGGCAACCAGCTCTCCGAGATGGTGGTTGGCTCCTCTTCGACTTGATAAATGACTTGGGTCTAGAAGTAGTTTTTCGAAGTGGAATTTACCGTGCAATTTTCAGGTACAGACGCCAGCACATCAAGCTACCCGAAACTGTCAAATTTTCCCAATCAACTTTGAACCTCATGCTTTAGCGATAAAGTTGAAAATCTATTGAAGAAATTTGACAGATTGTAGTAGCTTGATGTGTACAAGACACAGGCAGTAGGCACAGGTGGCAATATCCATGTGTAATTAAAATAAACAGATGTGGAAGAACCTGGTTTTTTAGTGCAAATTGGGAGAGGCTTACGACCAGCAGTAGTTGCTTGTTGCGATAGCAAGAGTTGGTCGATTTGGGGACAGACTATTTTTTTTTTCATCATAATATGGAAATCCTTATAAAAACTGCTTCCACCAGGTTTCTTTTTGGAAGACAAACCCGCCCCATTTCATAGAGATTCCTAGGCAAAATCTACGTACTGAAAAACCGATATTCCTTTTCCTAATTGGCGAATAACCGTCTCGGGCCGACAACGTTCTAAAGAGCGTTCAACTTATATGAAACTCTAATCGCTATCAAAATAGGTACGTGTATTAGCGTGTTACTGTTATCATTATACACACAACAATACAAAAACATTAGAAGGAAGATTATTACTATCGAAGTCGTGAACAAGTTTGTGTTTCTAAATAAAAATGCCATCATGGTTATCCAAGGTGACACATAGACGCGCAAACTGTTACAGTGCGTGCCACGTAAGAAGAGACTTGACACACCACGTGGTCTGACATGCGCAGAACACGATTTTAGGTATCTTTAGCGGTATGAGGTCTGAGTGCGGGACGGGACCGGACGTCATAGGGGCGGTGGAAAGAGGCGGGGGAGGCGGCGTCAAGTCTCTTCTTACGTGGCACGCACTGTACCATGCATTCGGCACATGATTCTACGCGTATCGTGGCAATTTTACGTCGGTTATCAAAATAACATCTTAGGTATAACATTATGCGAGGTTCAAGAGAGGCCCCTTTACAGTCTCCCCAGGATGTGCCTTACAGGCGTTGCACGGGGGGGTCCGGAATTGTTTTTTTAAGAGGAACCGGGACCCTATGATGGTGATCACCAGGGTGGTTTTAGTGAGGTAAAAATCCTACACTCCCCGACCTCAGGATGCCCGGAGGTCGGGTGCCTTTTGAAGGTTCACACCGAAAACAAAAATAAAAAGGTTATACCTTTTTTTATATAGTTTTGATTTTCCTTATCGCAACCGTCACCCTTATCATTGATTAATAATAATAATACTTTTTTGATGCAAGTCCATACAATTATGCTTAATATCTCTAGCTAAAGTTCTCAATAATTAAAGGCGCACAAAAATTGAAACCCTGACTCCCAAACTAGGAATACCTGCAACTTAAAGAGTCAGTGATTTTTAAGATTCCCTTCTCTTTCATAACAATCACACAATCAATCCATTTTCTCTGGTCTTCCTCTCCACCATTCATTAACATTTATATTCGTCACTCTCTTCGTTACATGCGTTTTATCTCTCCGTTTGCATCTATATGATTTCGGACACAAGGGCCAGGCATAAGAAGTTGGCATTATAAATCTTACTGCATCAGCTCTTAACGGTAAGAAAAGTTAAAGAGAAAGACAGAAGTTTGTCAAAGGTGAGAAGCCAGGCATTACTGCAACTGGCATCTCGCGGGCAGGTGATGCGATGTGACGACAAGAAATTTCATGCGGACGAAGTCGCGGGCCGAAGCTAGTAAATAATAAAAATCTTGACTTGAGTCGAGAGGTTTAGAAAGTTCCAAGTCCATTTTGATATGTACTAACAATTATGCCGAATGAATTCTAAGTTTTAGTTGTATTAAGCTAACTTTATTACAGTTCCAGAGATTATAAGTTTCTCCCACGTTTAATATAAAAAACTTGCCAAGTGCGAGTCGGATTCGCACGCGAAGGGTTCCGTACCACAAGGCAAAAACGCCGAAAAAACACGTTTGTTGTATGGGAGCCCCCCTTAAAAATTTATTTCATTCTGTTTTTAGAAATACATCATCTGTGAAAATTTCAACTGTCTAGCTATCACGTTTCATGATATACAGCCTGGTGACAGACAGAGTGGAGCTTTAGTAATAGGGTCCCGTTTTCACCCTTTGGGTACGGAACCCTAAAAACAACAGACTTCAAAAAAAACACTACAAAGTGATAAATAACTTTAATTTCTCTCGTTGATTCCGCATTTTCGTTTTTGACACAGACTTTCGAAATTAAAGTTACTTATCACTTTTTAGTTATACCTACCCCGCACAATTTGAATTAAACTAGTGAATTGAAGACACCGACTAGAATCATCAAAATTCGCATAGAAATGCCAGAGATGCAGTACATTTTATGCATATAACTTCGTACATAAGAATAATTACCTAATGTTTTATAATACTAAAACCTTTCAGAAAGTATGTAGATCACATTAATGAAAGAATGATCAAAATTGCTTCATTAGTTTTTGAGAAAATTGCAACATACATACATACATAATATATACGGATTGAACACAGAACTTCCTTTTTTGAAGTCTGTTAAAAAGAAACATTAGATGAACGACGCAAAGGAAATAAAAAATAAAACTTCGTTCTATACATCCGCCATTTTGTTATACCATTGTACTGGTGAAGAAAAAATAGTTTTAGTAGTATTTTTGTTAAACAATTAGAAATGCATATTATTTTTATTTATTATTACAGGTAAAATAACATGTCCAGAATATTTTGAACAAGATAAAATAAATAACTAAATAATAATAAACAGAATTTGACATTTTGTTTTACAGTACCTAAGCGCCGCCATCTTTACAGTCCGGTAAGAATTTATAAGTCCCTGTATATATTTTTATTTATTAACATTCCTGTAACTACAAATGAATTGCTTTTTGTTTCGATTTTATTAATTTTAACTGACCAAGGCCACGCCAGGAAATAGCCATAATTATGATGAATTACGAATGAAGGAAAATATAATTAGTATTTTAATTGCAGAGGAAAGGCAGACCTATCCATTTCAAAGTCGGATTAGTTACACCATTTATAACTCGCTGGACCGATTTTAATGATCTTTGATTTGTTGGATTTGTCTCCGCCCCGAATAGCAGAATAACTACTAAAAAGGGGGGGCAAATTCACGAAAAAAAATTAAGACAATTTCGTTTTCTCATACATTCGTTCTTATTGGTTCCGAGGCGGTCCGAAGTTCGTTTAGGCGCTTATTACACTATCCAATTTATAGGAAATCTAACAGGAACACCAACTAGGAAGTCAGAAGCTAGTGATCAGTGTGATCACACTACACTAAATTGGATTCTAAATCGGACAGACGACGCATTCGTGGAGGCGGATCGTACTGGGTTGCACGTTTCGTATTTTGTATCTATACAGTCTCTATAAAGTCGCGTTTTTAGGGTTCCGTAGTCAACTAGGAACCCTTATAGTTTCGCCATGTCTGTCTGTCCGTCCTCGCTTAATCTCTGTGACTGTTAGCACTATAAAGCTGAAATTTGGTACCAATATGTATATTAATCACGCCTACAAAGTGCTAAAATAAAAATTGGAAAAAAATGTTTTATTAGGGTAGCCCCCCTATATGTAAAGTGGGAAGTGATTTTTTTTTTAATTTCAACCCTAACGTGTGATATATTGTTGGAAAGGTATTTAAAAATGAATAGGGGTTTACTAAAATCATTTTTTGATAATGTCAATAATTTCGGAAATAATCGCTCCAAAAGTAAAAAACAATGTGTCCCCCCCCCTCTAACTTTTGAACCATAAGTTTAGAAAATATGAAAAAAATCTGAAAAGTAGAACTTTATAAGGACTTTCTAGGAAAATTATTTTGAACTTGATGGAAACAACAGTTTTTGTACAAAAAAGACAAAAAGTTGTACAAAATAATTTCTGGACTGTTTGTAGTATAATCGTACCTATACGATGGATGGATACCCACTTTTAAACTCATAAGTGGGAACACTTATTGTGACGGACGGGAAACTACGGAACTCTACACTGAGCGTGGCCCGACATGCTCTTGGCCGGTTTTTTTTTGTCATACTTTTCGTCTTTGAAGTCGCGTTTTTGTCATAATTTTTGTAAATTTCCAATAAGACCTTAAAGCCTTCATCGCGTAACGACTTGTTAATTTTTTTTTGTCATTTTTAATAATAAGGATAGGGCATTTCTCCATACATTTCCATTAATTTAGTTTAGTCCGGACTAGTCGTTCTAAATCGTAGCGCCGTGATTACATTGTCCTAGATCGTAGACAATTTAGGAAGTAGAGCGGTTGGACCTCCAATTTAAGACTCCTATAAACAGGCGCGACACGCGATATAATCGCGCGAGACAACGGTGCGCGACTTGCGGTGCCTTTGTGTCGCGCGCGATTTTACCGTGTGTCGCGCATGTTTGTAGGAGCCTTTACACTAAAAAGGATCCAACCTGTTCTAACTGCGATTACATCTGCCGACTTCCTAAAAATTGGATAGTGTAATAAGCGCTTTAGTAAGTCCTACATAAAAGCGATGGTTTCTAAGCCTTTTCTTCATTTTTCAAATCTTTTTTATACCCTTCTCTTTCTTTCGTAATTTAGTGCCAAGCTATTTTGACAACAAGACTGTTTATTCTGGATAAATACCAAGATATTATTCATCTTAATAAATCTTACCTGCGATTGATTCTGGGGAGGCATAGGCGAGGGCTCATCAGGCCCCAGCCTCGGGACACCTGTCCGTTTCATCATCTTCGATGATCAGCGATTTCCCATCACACGATCACCTGGAATTACAGAAAATAATATCATAAGTATGATTTTTATCAACAGATATAAGTGATTTAATCATTATACAAATGTAATGTAGTTTATTTGATTTTCTGTAGACTCTGTGGTTTTAGATATTTAGAAATTTGATGGTTTGTATGACACTAGTTGGTTACCAGACAGATTAAAATATGAAACATTCCTGGCTGATTTTAACTAATCTGGAGGTGGTGAAAAAAACTAGTCATTTTAAGTTCAATTTAATTTTTTTTGATAAAGAACATGGCCCAAAAAATTGCATTTTTTTAAATATATTACTAGTAAATTTTTTTTAATTAAAATCGTTTACTTTTACCATGTTTGTAAATATGTGAGCACCATGTATCTATCAGATAATTAATTTATATGTCATGGTTTCATTTTTAATTCTTTTACCTATTGTGGTATAGTAATTTTATTTTAGGTGCATTGTCTTCACATATTATTATTATATAATTAATGTATGCGAAATATTGTAAAACATTTTAAAAGAGTAATGGTGGAGTTTTTTCTTGCCCATTCTTCTCCATAGAAAAACTACCTTTTGAAATGGGTGACTAGAATCATTCTATTTTGTTGTAATTTTTGACATTCAAAAGTGCATTTTATGGGCCCATTTGAAATGAATGCTTTGACTTTGACTTCGATACTGTCAGACTTATGTCAAGTGATTTGATTGGCTTTTGTCATTTTTTCAGCGTCAGCATTTCAATTATTTTTATCAGTGTTGATAATTGTTTCAGAATCTGGTGGCCAGTGTTTTGTTTAATTTGTATTAACATTTTCGGCACACTGCAAGTCGTGTAGTACTGTGCAATGCTTCCAATGCTAACTTGATATACCCCCTTGTACACAGTTGTCAAACCTATTGAGGTTAGCAACGGGATGGGGGGATATGGGTTAAATGCATAAACCATGCTATGTGTACCAACTGTTCTAACCTAACTTTTTAATGAGGTTGCCAGTATTTCGATGATAGATTGTTGGTTTCCTATTACAAGAAACCTAAATTTGATTTTAAAAAATACTTTAGGCTCTTTCCCAGACAACTATCACACATGATAAGCAATGAAGCAGTTTAGTAAAAGATGGTGCATGTAGCATGCTTGGATTGGATTACCTAACCTATTTACTTAAGACTTGATTGAAGTCACATGGGTGATCTCACAGTGAACTTCTGGCTACCTACCTACTCGTTCGAGTTACACATCGTCCCACTAAGAATTTTTGACAGAATAAGTACTGGCGCCGCTGTTTTGGTAATTTCATTACTTACTTCAAATATTTATGTCACTCAGTTATTGTTTCTGACTTAAACCAAGGTTGTCGATGTATGTCTGGCACGAGTAACCAAAAAAGCTGATAAACTAATGACATTTGATAAATTTCCGCGCCTACTCCATTTTAGCGAAGACTAAACATCACTTTGTAATTTTTATTATAAAAACCGTAAATTAGGAACTGTTGTTGCCGAAAACGTGAAACTAATGATTGTTGTACCTACAATTTTGTACACGGAAACAACACGCGTTATGAAACACTGATAAAATAAATGAAAAACGCGTCCGTACAGGTTAGACTCATTACGCGCATGTGATTTTGTGGAAATAACATTTTTTCTGCGATAAATACTTCTTTCAATACGTAAACTATCTACAACAAGACAAGTTGTCAGTACTCGAATAATTACAGCTCACTTTCGACGAATCTAGATCGATCCGTTAGTTGCTGAATAAATAACAAGTGATAATAACCGCGTCCGCCATTTTCACATGCGGAGTTGTTTTGTTTTAATTAGGTATTTAACTACAGTACTGTCAACACATGTAATTAATTGTTGATAATGATGAAAGGATTATGTAACTCACCGTGTAATTTTGATTTTTGTGAATGAATAATTTCTATTAGTTACTTTATTCTTACAGTAGCGGTTATTCTTATATAAATGTTGACACTTGACAGTCACACACATACGTAGAGTACCTACTACTTGTCATGTCAAAGTAATGTTTTCGAAAAAATGAAACTGAAAAAAAATCTTGTGAAATTACGTCACGTCCTGAATTTAAATCATTCTACATCGTTCCACTTTCTTACAACTTTAGCATTTTTAGCATGCCGTTCAGGGTCAAATTAATAAAACGACACTGAATATTTTGACAAATAAGATGAATTTATCGAATAACTGGATTGGATAACGCTATTATGAAACGAAATATGCAACGTGACTAACACAACGTACTACGGTGAATGTATATAGCTTTTATAAACATATTACGCAACTAAAACACGAACATAAAGGTACTCGAAAGCTAGAAGGCGAGGCGCATTCGAATTTGGAATTCGAATCTCCGGTCACAGCACCCACACAGGTTTCGTTCAGAAACCGGTCCGGCAGAGACGACGATGACACAAACTCGTACTTATTAATAGCGGAAAACGTACACAAATCGATAACACCCTAGCTAGCTGCACAACAGCGACTGAGCCGGCGCAAATTACCTACTCGCTCAAACTTTCAAGTCTGAAGCGCAGGCCACTAAACAATATCGAGTACAAGAGAATTATAAGTCCCGCTTGTTTTACATGGTCACGTTCTGAAATCTTCTATTTAGATATCGGACTCGCCTCTTTCACGGTACAGTCACTCACAAAAATATTTAGGTATTATTATTTCTACAATGAATCATAGCGAGCGGATCTCGTTTGAAGAAAAAGTTAAAGGCGGTTAAGGATAATCATCTTTCAGAATAGAGCGGTAAAGTCCGGTTTGCATCGGGACGGGGGAAACGAGGACGGCGCGGCGGTATTCGTCACCGACGTAGAAAATGGCGACTAAATACCAACAATTACATAGCACGACTCACCGAACGTCAATGCGAATCAATGTTACACGAAGGAGAACAGAAGTCAACCCAGTTTACTGGACGAGGAGATGTGAGCTCCTACCTATATGTTGCAATTCAGATAACGATTGGCCTAGAAGGCATCGATGTCAAAAACTAACAAAAAGAGTACATACCGTTGAATATTAAATGCTGACACGTCGGTATCTTCAATTACATGTAGAAAACGCCTTTTATAACTCAAAAAACAGTTTCGAGACAATGAATAAAGATAATAGCGCGTCACGGCTTGCTCCGAGCGAGCACATTCGTGCGCCTCCAAATAGCGCAACGGCGCAACTTTTTCGAGCGCGGCGTCAACACGGTCAGGTGGGCGAGGTTGCGACACTGCCATAGCGCTATCTCGCTCGCGCTGTATGCTATCTCTTTCGCACCCGCGATACTGACGCGCTAGGACTGGAGGGACGCAATCGGAGCCCTTCCTCGGACAAACGTCGCGCACCGAGCTGCGCGGCCGACTGACTGCTCAACAGCGCCTCCAACTGCGGCGGCCCAACCGAGAATCGAGCCCGAGCCACTAGACGGAACGGCAACGCCGCCATAGAAATAATAGCGAGCGAAACAGACTTGCAACGATATGAAATGCCACGAACCACCGCACACCGCCGCGGCACTGGCGGACCAAAACAAAATCTCCTTTCTCTAAAATTATACAACAGTCGGTATTGAGAGCACACCCGGGCTACTCGGCGTCTATTTCCCGCCAAAAACAATAATCTACTTGGAGGAAATGCACAAAGGATTAACATTTTTTGGGACATGTTTCCTGATCAATTTCATAGGCTTAACCTATTGAAGTATGGATTTTTGTGCTTCCTACCGACACAGCTAAGTACGTGTATGGATGGGTAGTTCAAGTATGTAGCTTGACAACAAGCGGGGAGGTATTGGTGAGGGGAATAATAAAATCAATGTGAGTGAATTAGAGACATTTATAATGTAAAGATGTTAGTTTCTTGATTGTTATGCTTAAAATGCGATAAAACAAGAGAAGGCGGATTAGAGTAAGATTTATTATGAGACATGGTACATAGAATCTCAATAGCTTAGTAGTTTGCTAGGTGTTATGGAGAAAGGTAGGTAGATTTATTGCAAGATGTAATTGACAAAATAAAATTCTGATTGTTACAAAAAAAACGATGATTACAGCTGCTGAAAGCTAAAGTAGTGGGTCAGGTTGTTAAAAAATAAAGCTGTAGAAAAATGAGAAAACACAGTTGCCTTATCATTTTGTTTTTTAAATTACATAGGTGGATTTATATGGGTCAAAACAGAAAAGAAACAAATTGCAAATATTATGTTGTTTTATTTTCATTAAGTTTTTTCTATACATTTTAGCTGCCTGTCCTATGGTTCAGCAAAACCTAAAAATATTTGGTCAGTGTATTAATAATTTTCAACAAAAAAAAAATCTACAAAGTTGAATAACTAACTACAAATAATATTTGAAATACTACAATTACCACTAATTAGAAAATAATCAAATCAAGATAAGCAAAATGATATAAAAGCTTAAATTGGAGCTGTTTATCTAATGCTTTAAAATTTGACTGAGAATGAAAATAACATCAGTTCAATACATATGAATATCTAAGTTCTAAAACAAATCCTGATAAAAGACCATGGTAAAAAGAAAATTGGTGTCCTAAACAACGAAGAAATGATCTAAATAAGAGGTAACTAACCAAAACAGCAAGCTATGATACTTGAAAATGATGAGGTAGAAAAAACAAAAACAACTGCAAATCAACCTATACATTATTAAAAGTTACCGTGATAACAAGTAATGGAATTTAGTTATTAAGTCTGAACTAATGACGAGCTAATAGCAAAACTAAACAAGAATAAAAAACAATGGAAACATGCACCCTGAATCGATACTGGAGAAAGTACACTGCTTTGGAAATACAAAGTGGACTAATCTAAACCAAAGGAATACAATTAGAAACATCACATTTATCATTTCAACCCATCTTTTTTCAAAGCTTGTCCATAATTAGCATGATTTCTAAAATTCACCATGACTGCTACAAATTTTTTGCCAACTCATGCGTTGGTGAGGCGATTAAATGACAATTGCCATGTTTTAGACAGAACATACAGGTCAGAAGGTGGTACCTTTGCCAAGAAAATTACAAGAGGATTTTTTTTAAACTGATTTCTTTGTTTCTTCTCGATTACCTGTCATTAGGTTCCGATAGCCTATTTCGAAATATGAAACCTATTTCGTATGCAAATACCAATTAATTAGAAACACAACATAAACCGTTACGATTATGACTGCCAGTTCTGTCACTCACAATATGCAAGTGCATTGAAAACAGGTTCTAATTCTAAGCAGTTTTCAAAGTAGCCCACAAACTCTGCAATCAAATGCAAGATTTTCATCCAAGGAGTTTGTATATTCTATCAGTATCTTTTGAGGAAGCATTAATAGTTAATACTGGTCATCTAAGGAACCCTTAAATTTTTTACCATTCAATCTGTTTGTCCGGATATATTTATCTTATCGTGAGAAAGGTTTATCTTTTTACTATCGTTTTACACTATTTTTCCACGTCGGTACGTGCCTTTGGTTTTTCTAAGATTAAAAATATAGATCTTGCATTCTTTAGAGAAACCAGAACTACTTGTAACAGATTTTTGGTCACAAGAAATTTTGGACTGCCTAGCCCAGGAGCTTTTGATTTTTGTTACAATCTACTTCTATACCAATCTATATATGTATATCTTTGTCCATTTCATACATAAGTTAAGTGCAAAACAAGGTGCAAAATTGCTCTCAACGAAGCCCTTCCAAATGTCATAATGACCTATTTGCATTAACAACTCTTTCGGGTCCTTTACAATAGCTCCATTGTGCTATTTTCAACGTCCATCATGGGTCACCCTAAATTTTATTCATAGAAAGGGGATACTAAAGAAGTGTTTATTCCACCAAAAGTTAAAAATGAGAATAATTAAAAAAGAAGCCATATTATGCATTGAATTAAAGACAGCTGCATTGGAACTCGGCATTCAATTAGATGTCAAAGACCTACATCAAGATCAGGCAAAGGAAAAATGTGGTAGGTATTTATCGAAACGAGAGTTTTTTATAAGCCAAGGAATGGAAAGGGAATGAGTAGACAAAGGAACTCGAAAAGGTTATGAAAGATTAAGACAAATAAGTAAGTGTCGAAAAGTTAATACAAGACAAAAACATGTTAATTCCCCAAACAAATGTTTTTATTAAAAAAAAAAATAGAATAACAATGGAAGTTGAAGAAAAGAGATTGAATAAGAGTTCTGAAGTAATTAAATTGCAAGACGGCTTAAATTTTGGCAGGGCAACTATCAGCTGATACATGACGCTTGTTGCCCATAACAAAACCTTTCCCAATGTGTGAAGACAATAAACGTAGCACGCTAATCTATTTATCAACGCAGAGGTTTATTTTTAAATTGGTACCATTTGTTGAATCTATTTCAAGTCATGAATGCAAACCACAGTGAGAGGTCCTCAATTTGGAATTCCATCCATTCTAGTAGGTATCAATTAACCAACCAAAAAATCTGGTGATGAAACAGCACGCAAAGTATGTAGAAAACACACCCATTCTCAATTTAAATAAACCTTTCATAAATATGATAAATATGCAATAAATATCTATTGAGGTCCGCAGTGATGTAAACATAGGTACTTGTATACAGATTATGACCAACCATTATTCTATCTATCAGGACCTCGTCCACTCAATAACAACCTAGTTTGTTTGTCGGTTTATGTGTATGTGTGCGCAGTAAACAGGTATCAACAGACAACACTGGCACGCCAAGTATTAACCTCAATTAGCTCATCCATGTGTGAGTGCCACACACACACCATCTCAAGTTATTACTAAAATTTAATTAGGTACAATACCAATACGCTGGCTATTTAATGTATTAAACTCGTTTATCGTTTGTATTAAATTTATCCCATTGTTAAGCGGAGGATACAAAACGTATAGCCTTGAAACTTCTTATCGAACAAGTGAGTCGACTGACGACTACACACAATTACGACCTGTGAAGCGCGACGTTGCCAACATTCAGCGCGCTACTGCGTCTTAATTTTACAAGTCCGCCGCCATTTTGTTTCCATTTATCAGATGCAACTTGCGAATGATGCGGCTCGATCTATTCTCTTTTTGTTAAGGCTAACAGATTCATAGATTAAAACACACTTAAAGAAAGCTAGTTAGCTAGTAACCGCACTTTCCCGCATCAAAAAACACGCATGTTACGTAACCTTAGTAAGTCTTCTAAAGATGTAAAATGCATAAGGTTAACTCTCGCGTCGAGTATACTGCAGGCTGAAAGTTCAAGATATCTCAATAGTGAATATCGGATATGCTGTAGATGTCTAGATCATAGAGATTGCAAACGTACCCTAGCCATACCTAGGTATTTACGTAGGGGGCAAAGTGTCGGCGCAATATGGTTGCATACGTACTTTGAGAGGTTCGTGAGCCAGCGCCGGGTGCGGGGCGTTCGCCCCGTGCTGCCAGGGTAGCCCTCCGGCCGACTCACAACCAGATACATCACAAATACGGTCATTTTCAACGCAAATTCCGCGGTATCGATCACGCACAGACGCCATTTTGAACCGACACTGAGCGCGGACGAGCGCGCGACGTTGCCACGTCGCACGTTTCCAATCCGCACTTCTATTTCTGTCGCCCTCCCCCCGCGCACCGTGACGCCGGAGGTCGCCAAACAGCGCTCGACAAAACATTCACGATTTCAATTTATACATCAACTTCGCGGGTTCTTATTTGAAAAACTCATGATCTAGTAGGCCTTCGGATCAGGCAGGCGCGGGCGGGGGGGCAGGGGAGGGGCGGCTGAGTGAAGGGGAAGGGGGGGGTGTTATAGCAGCGTTTCCAATGATAAGATAGTACTTATAGACATTGTATAGATGTACATGAATTGTAATATATCGTCCAAGCGCGCCCGGCTTTCACCAAAGAGCGGAGCGAGGCGCGGCCGCGCAGGACCGCGCCGACATGTGCCATTGGCCACCGCAGAGATCGATAGACAAACACCGACGAGGACGCTGACCTACATACGATACTGAGCCTTACTGCTGTAATAATAGATGTCGTATTCGTCCGGTAGTGACTATAAACAAACTACCGCACGAGCACACTAACGTCGTCCACGTAGATACGCACGAACACAGGCGTTGTGAAAACGACGCGAGCAAGCGACGAGCTGCGCGACCTACCAATGTATACCATCATTGTATTATGGCACTTTTCTAGAGTCGAAATTCCTGTGCCGCGTCGCGCCCAGCGCGCCCTACCGAAGGACAAAGGGACGATTTCACACGGAAAACAAAGGGAAACGCCGGTCCACGGATAATAACACATTTTTTGTTTGATAAATTAACTTTTTAACAAGTTTTTATCGGGTGGCAGCGCGTTGCCAAGTCGTCAGGTTGTGCCGATCGCGCGCTCTCTCATTATGAAATTGGGATTTTCTAACTGCACATGACGCAGTCGTTTGATAAGATGATTTTTTGAAAGGTTACATAAAATATGCAATACTATACTGGAATGAGTGAGTAGCGTATGGTCATGGCACAGGTGCGCCGGACAAGTCGTAACAGGCAATATGGCATTATCCATCATAAGTCTATTTCGCCACTACACGTATTACACAAATAAAAGCAATCAAAATCAACTAAAAAGACCAGATAATAAGCTTGGAATAGGAAAAGACGCAATCTGTCAAGCAGTCACTTACCTGTATTTTTACACGAAACGTGCGTATTTCTTCACAAAACTCACTGGAACGTCACTCCGAGACGATGCAATAGTAATATTCAAGGTATTTTAAGGTTTTTAAACAATTTGATGTGCATAAAAAAATTATACATGCCGTTGAGCAAACGTCCCGCGCGCATAGAGACCGAATGCGAACTGTTGGTAAGTTTGGTTTGGTTGGGTCGGTTGATAGGTGGGGGGCGGCGGGCGGAAAACCGGAGAACGGGCAATCGGGGGAGTCAGAAAGGGCAAAATTGTAATAATTTTTAACGGATTTACATTGCTAAACTAGTAACCAACAACCCGTTAAAAATTATAATATGTTTTTTGGTTACGTTACATTCAATAATAAACTCGCCTCATGTGATAAAAATGCGATAAGTGATTGTCTTGACATTGATGTTTTTCCTGTTTCGAACTCTTCGGAACTACACATACATAGACAAAAACCAAAAACACAATGATTTATTGACCCAGTGTTGCCGAATAAAAAAATACTATGGTGTTTACAGAGCTATATAATTATGTTTATTTATGAAAGTTACTATTTCAAATAAAAACGTGTAATGCTGGCTAAATATAGAATTTATAGCGGTTTGAAGGTCAAAATTTTACTCAACTTTGGAATATCATTTAATTTTCGGAGATAATATTCCAAAGAAGGATCTTTAACTTTTTTATCGTAATTTACGGCAAAACAACAAAAAAATATAGCTCTTCGAATGTAAGTGAGTTGTACTAGCATTGGCACTATGATATTTAGTCGGTTTATACCTGTCAGACACCAACCAATGAAAATTCAGTAATTCATAAAAAAAATTTTACTTATTCTCGACCAATCAGAATAGAGATCGTGTATGACAGAAAAAGATAAACTTCTTCAACACGTATTGAAAATTTGCCGACATTGATCTGGATTTTCTTGTAAATTAAACACATAATTGTGCTAGTTAGATAATAAAGAGTTAAAGATGCGTCCGGCAACCCTTTTCTTTGCGTTTACAATTTTGTTTGTAACGGTAACTGCACGAATAGACCCCAAAAACTTGAAGTGTTTAGGTGTGTATATTTACCGAAATGTTTAAACTTAATTTTTATATATTTGATGGTTAATTGAAGTTATCTTGTTATTTCAGTGTGCCGGACGACCTTCGAGGAGCTTAACGATGTGATTAAAAAAGTAGATAAATGGAAAAAAGTTGATGTAAGTAATCCATTAAATTGACCAACTTCAGTTAAAGTTTTATTACTATTGAATTCTTAAATGTCCTGCATATTATTCGATCACTTCAAGTTCTATGAACCATTAAGTAGTTTAGATATGACGTCCATTTATTTTAGGTCATGCAAATGCATTTTTTATACAACATTACTAATAAATTTTTCTGCTGACAAAACTAGAATAAATTGTAAATAGGTACCTAATAACTTCATTTTTAAGTTTCTTATCACCCCTATAGTCTTTTATAGTAAGCCAGAGATATATTCCATCTGTAAAAAGCAAAAATTTCAAGTACTTATACAATAAAAACAAATTAAACCAATTTGTACATTTTTATGGTTATCACTAAGACAGTTTTAAACAACAGTAATATATTTCTTGCTGATGTTTAATTCAGTTAATCACATGTGTTTAAGCCGCTACATGTTATGTCAAACTTTTTTTTCTCTCCTCCGTCTGCTGGCTTTCTGTTAGAGAATCTTGTGGAATTCTTATAAACATGTAACACGAAAACATCGTGAGGAAATCATGAAGACATGATTGTGACATCTTTCACACATCACACACACACACACACACATACACACAAACTTACACTCATAAAAACCTCCCAACATACTTTTACTTTTGAATAGTTTTATTTACTTTTACTCTAATAATAAGCTCACTAATTGTTTGAAACTTTGGTACTTGCTGTGATATTAGATGTAAGCTATCAAATATGTAACCTTGAACGGGTGGGGACCTGGTGACCTGTATTACAGATGTTACTACCTACCACAGGCACCAGCGATCCATAACCAAAAATCGTTAGCTGTTTCTTGTGTCTTTTGCGAAAAAAAATCGGCTGTTCTCTACTTTTATGTTCATATAACTCGTCAAAACTTAGGGAACTGCTGATTTTTCTTTCGTGATTTCAGGTTTGTTCCTATAGTAATGATGAGTACAATGACCTCTTAAGAGGTTGTTAATGTTTTACCAATAACCCTGTATATGGTACTTACTAAGAACAATTGTTTTTGGTGAAGTTTGTCTTTTTGTCACGGCTAATCTTCGAAACGGCTGGACCCATTTTGACGGGACTTTCACTGGCAGATAGGTGATGTTATAAGGAGTAACTGAAGCTTACTTTAATTTTAGAAAAAAAAAATAGTATCATGCAAAAAAATTAATACCATGAAATCAAATTCGTTTACCGACATGCACGCGAACGATGTCGCGAGCTCAGCTAGACAAATTAATATACTTAGTTATGTATCATTAAAGTATGTAATCTGCGTTCGCGATTTAGTTTCCAAACATGTAAACAAATATGACTTATTGGAAAAACAACGTTAACACTTGCACAATAATGTTCAGTTTGCGCTACAACTTCAAACATTTTTATAATTTTTTCAATAGCACTAGTCGCTCTGAAGTCAACTTAATTTTCACTACAGTAAAATTGATATTTGTTTAACTTGAAATAACATCTTGCATATACCTTTAATTATTGATAACAGCTTATCTTTCCCTGTAAGCTGTAAAAATATTGATTGTAGTAATCATTTCACAGTAGTGGGTTTTTCATGAATGAGTTTTTAATTAGCAGGCATCCCACTGGGGAAAATAATTGTAAATTCTGCCTCTGTAGAAACTTTAACTATTTAGGGACTGTCCATTAATCACGTGAGGCTCGAAAGGGGGGAGGGAGAGGTCCATAAAAAGATTACGAAATATCACAAGGGGGGTGTAGTAATATATCACGTGTATTTATTTTTCAAAAACAACCTGCAACTCTCTGTCTACCTCTAAAGGTTATTATTGTAGTCTTTAATTTTCTATAATAAAATTAGATAATACTTTTAGTGATGTAACGAATGTTGGAATTTTCACATTCGCGAATGCGAATGCGAATGCGAATATTTATCTTCAACATTCGCGAATGCGAATGCGAATGCGAATATCTGTTACATCACTAATTCATTATAAATATATTTAATTCCTCAGATATATAAAGTGGAATGAAAAAATATACATTTAAAGCCAAAGGTTATAAACAAAATTATTAAACTTTAAATATCTAATGTATTAAGATATTTAAAGTTTAATAATTTTGTTTCAAGTAATTGTTTAGTTTTTTAGTAAATAGAAACTGTAAACTTTATTTAAAAATGGTAGTAAAGTAATAATATACTACTAAATAAATGCAAAGCTTACATAGTTGTAACAAGGCTGATTAATGTTAGATTTGATCAGATCTCTGAAGTTCTTTTTTCATAAATGAGACTTTTTTTTTTTTGAGGATGGGAAATCATCAAATGACTCCTCCCGTTCTGGGTGGAGCGGAAGGGAGTGTCAGACTCTTACTGACTAAAACCCACCCGTGTTCCTTCCTTCGCCCTTTATGTTCCGGGCCAGCGGTAACCCTTTCGGACAATCCCGCTGATCCGGCAGGCTTCGGCCCTTAAGGGCCCCTTCGTTTAATGCTGACATCTCTTTGAGGCGCGCGTGGAACACGTACGCGCCGTCCGGCACGGGCCTGGTCCTGATAGGACGGTGAGTTACCCATTACTCTCCGCCCGCAGGCTCGCGCCTACGGTGGCCGGGAGTCGTCGCGCGGCTCCCGACGCCCGGAGCGTCTCCCGCGGTGGCTGGGACGGGAGGATCTCTTCCTCAGCCGTCCCGCCGCCTCCTTCGCTAGCATGACTGCTTCGCAGAAGGAGGCGACTGCCCCCCACTCCCTCTCGCCCCGGACCATGGCTTGAACCAGGCCCGGATGCGAGAGGTCGCCGCTGCTGCCGATCGCCTCTACGAGGACACGGCGGTGCTCCGCCCAAGCGGGGCAGACCTCCACCGTGTCCTCTGGGCGATCCTGGCAATGGTGACACCCGGGCGTTTCCTCCCGCCTGATTATGTGCAGGAACCTCCCGAAACTTCCGTGTCCGGTGAGGACCTGCGTCAGGCGGTAGGTGAGGGCATGACGCCTCTCTAGCCACTCCTCAAAGAGGGGTCTTACCGCCGCTATCGTGGCGCGCCCTTCATAAATGAGACTTTAATTTAGAATGTAGAAGTATGATTTAATAAAAATATCTAAGTGTTATCTATTGTATTATTATTTCACATGCATGCATATAATAATTTCCTTTTTGATTATTAAAAACATTCGCTAAATATTCGCATAATTTTTGCGAATGCGAATGCGAATGCGAATATTGAAAAATATGCGGATATTCGCGAATGCGAATATCCGTTACATCACTAATACTTATTATACCTGTATTTTATAAATATAAAAATGATTCTTTGTAGGTACTAAAAATACACGTGATATAGGGGGGGTAGTCTTAAACCTTACAATGTATCACCAAGGGGGAGGAGGGGGGGTTAAAAATGCCAAAAAAAAACATCACGTGATTAATGAACGGCCCCTTAACGCAGCGTAGCCTTGGAAGGCCTCCCACAAGGTAGTCCGACGACCTTCTGAAGGCCGCAGGAACCCGTTGGATGCGAGAAGCACAGAACCGGTCGAAGTGGAGGTGCTTGGGGGAGGCCTATGTCCAGCAGTGGACGTCTTTCGGCTGAAATGATGATGATGGGAAACTTTAACTATTTATTGGTTACTACATTCTACCCGCGACTTCGTCCGCGTTAAATTTCTTGTTTTTTAACGTGAAATATGGCCGTGCTTTCTGGCTATGACCACCAGTGAGTTCGAGCTCACGACTAGTTCCACCTTCAGGAAGGCAATAGGCGATTTAACATCACGCTATGATCCCTAGGAATTGTGCAACAAGGAAAGAAGTTAGAAAAAACCGGCCAAGTGCGAATCGGACTCCCACACGAAGCGTTCCGTACCACAAGGCATAAAACGCCGAAAAAAACGTTTCTTTTATACCCCTTTAAATTTTAACTTTGAAAAAAATGCATAAATATACCGGCTGGTTTTTACCGGTCTGGACAAAACAGCGTATAAAATAAGATTAAAAACTAAAACCTACTGAAAAGAATGAAACAGGAAAGTACCTTCCCGTAGTCACTGGTGCGCTGCCATTAGGGAAATTAAAACCCATAAAATTATAATAAATAAATTTATTATTTCAGGTTGGCAACTTCCGAATGGACGCGAGTGGCAACACCATGCAGGATAAAGTTCCTGCTCACCGCTCAGCCGTGTACATCTCCGAACTGATTGATGAAATCTGTGAGTAGGCTTCATATTATTAAAAAAACTTTTTTACAAAAAATAAAACAACCGACTTCCAAAAAAAAACACTACAAAGTGAAAAATTACTTTAATTTCGGAAGTCGGTTGTTTTTTTTTGTAAAAAAGTTTTTATTTTTTATTTTAGTTGTACCTACCTACCCCAATCAAATTTATATAACACTACTTTGCTATGTGAATATACGAAGCTATTGAACACATCTTCCTACCCCTTTAAAGGGTACAGGCGTGATGTTATGTTCTGTGATTGCGTAAACAATGCATACATATGCTATAGCAGCAATCGCGGTTGATTTGCTGGCATTTATTGAAGAATTCCGTTGTCTGTCTCCGAAACTCATCATCAGATCTTTACGAAATTGAAATGGGACCATTTCGGAATAAACCTCATTCGAACAAAAAAAATATTTTGCAAATCCTTCTATATATGAGGGAGTTATGCCCGAACATACATAATATATATATATATATATATATATGACGGCGGGAGCGTGGGCGTAACGATAGCAGGGTCATCATCGTTATGGTTTCTTGGTACGGGTTCCATGATAAAGTTGGGTACTCGGGCAAACCAATGAAACTTAGGTTTAACTCGAATTACAGTCAGATACTTTTATTACACAGTAGATATTTACAATAATAGGTAATAATACAGAAACTCAGACTTGTACGGTGGACGTGACAGGTTCGATCATAAGATCTGGTCAGGTATAGCAATCCCTGTCTAGAATTCCGTATCGACTCTGTCCACGTTTTTGGCGGGAAATTGAAGCGCCAACTCACGGCGTCCACAGTACAAACCAATCAACCAATCAGAACCGTCGACCAATGAGAATCGAGTAACATTTCGTTCGAAAATCAACGAGTAGGTTTACATGGAAATAATAATTAATTGAATGTGTGTTACAGGCAAGAAAATGGACGACTACGTGCGCGTCTACTACAAGGCTACCAACAAGCTGGCCATCATGCAGCTCATCACGAAGGAGGGCGGCATGAACCCTGACTTCTCCAAGACCAAGTTTGTGACTGACGACGATTTGAACAAGAGTTTGGAGTACTATGTGAGTATCATTTAATTTCGGTGTCGGGCTGGTGTATATGTCGCAGCCAACTGGTTAAATTAGCCGTTTAGTTAACCGCCTGGTCTTTGGAAGTAGTGCTCGCCTCGCTTCGCTCTCACAGCTCGCACGCGGTTGATCACAGTTCTAACCTAACCCATTTGGTCGGGGTGCCCTGGCTTAGTTACTGCGACCAATTCGGCTCGCGCGTGATTGGTTACAGACTTCCAACTTAAACTATAATTGATTATCATTCAGGCCGTTAGTTAAAAGTCTAGGCGGTTAACTAAACGGCTAATTAAACCAGTTGGCTGCAACATAATATACATATATATATGTTAGTCGCGCGGTAAACTCTGCTTGCGCGATGCAGGATTTTGTGTGACGTCAGCATGATGCATGTAGTTCACATGTGGCGTTGTAAATGCCGCAAAGTAACCACAGAAAAGTTTATCCCGATATTGCCACGGGATCGACACTTATGCGAGTGAAACCACGGAGCGCTGCTAGTGTTTGTATAATTTTGATGTTGGTCGGCTTAATACAGCCCCATAACACTTTGGCATAAGGATATGCTTATGTAATAAAATATTGTTATATATCGATAGACAGGAATCCTACTTTCTTTTAATGAATAGTTAAACTTTAAACTGTTCTTCTGTAAAGCTAGCCTCGCTTATTCAATTTATCCTTTCAACCGTCGATATACTTACATAATTAATTGTGACGACACGGTTGGCGCAGTGACAGCGATCGACTGCAGCGCTGCGTGTCGCGGCTTTGATTCCCGCACGGAACAAATATTTGTATTGCCTACAGGTAGTTGTTCCGGGTCTGGCTGTTTGTGTATGTGAATTTAAATGTTTGTAAACGCACTCACGATACAGGAGCAATTCCTAGTGTGGGACAACGTTTAAAAAAAAAAGCACCACCTATAATTTTTGATGTAATTTTGATGTAATTTCCAGTGCGAGCGCATGTTCGAGGAGAATGAGGACGAGATCACGTCGCTGTACAAGAACAGACCTGATGATGATGTCATGCCTGATGCCGAGAGAGAGGTAACATATCTTAATGAGGGTATTCTGAAATGACGTTCGGTAGGTGGCAGCACTGACACGGCAGGTCCAGGCATCTGTCAAAGAGCCTATATTTTCTTTAGTCATGACTGAATGATGAACGAATGAATGAATCGAATGATGAACGTCATCATATATTTTATATTCATTGTCGCAATGGAAGAACTCTTGTCATAGTGGTGCTAACTGGTGTCGTAAATTTTCACGTAAACCCTCATTAACACATAATCAGTGTACAATGTTCCCACTGCTGCGACACAGGCCTTCGAGAGGGATTGGGCTGTAATCTACCACGCGGGCCCAGTGCGGGTTGGTAGATGTCACACATGTCTTCGAATTTTTAGTTCTAGGTCATGCCGGTTTCCTCGCGATGTTTTCCTTCACCGTTTTGAGAGCAGTGGTGATGAAATAATTTACACAAAGCAAAGCGTCTGCTTGGGCTCGAACTCACGACCGACACCTCGTAAGTGGAGGCCGCACGTGTTTTATTTTATTTTATTTAAAAGGTACACCAACGACTTATCCACTAGAAATATTGACATAAGTAACAATAAATAACATATGTATTGTGTTATGGTGAATTAGTCACTTACAGGCGTACACAGCACTTACATAAAAAAAATAGCTTCTTAATTATATATTGCTTCTTAATTAAATTAAATTATACAGTATTAAAAACATTTAATGGCGTCACAAATTACGACACAAATTATATTTTGTAATAGAATTAAAAACAAATTCATCAGGAACCGAGGACGTATCGCCTGAACTCACTCAGACTGTTCAAAAATATGTCCAAGTTGTTAGTACGCGTACTAAGCTTATTGTAGCTAGACATAAACCGGTATAAAGGAGCTGAACGACCAAGATTAGTTCTATTTTTGGGCATTTTAAATGTTTCCGTTTTAAAATTGGATCTGTATGAGGTACGGCGGGGAACACTTAGACCGATCTCCGAAACCAACTCCGGCAAATTCGCCAAATCATACTAACTATAATTTTTCAACTCACAACCTAAATATTTTATACGGGATGCCAGAGACATAGACGCGCTCTCGTAGAGGCCATCGGCAGTGGCGGCGACCTCTCGCGTCCGGCCCTGGTTCTAGCCATGGTCCGGGGCGAGAGGGAGTGGGGGGCAGTCGCCTCCTTCTGCGAAGCAGTCATGCTAGCGAAGGAGGCGGCGGGACGGCTGAGGGAGAGAGCCTCCCGTCCCAGCCGCCGCGGGAGACGCTCCGGGCGTCGGGAGCCGCGCGACGACTCCCGGCCACCGTTATAGGCGCGGGCCTGCGGGCGGAGAGTAATGGGTAGCTCACCGTCCGATCAGGAACAGGCCCGTGCCGGACAAGCGTACGTGTTCCACGCGCGTCTCAAAGAGATGTCAGCATCAGCAGATGGGGCTCGGTAGGGCCGAAGCCTGCCGGGTCAGCGGGATTGTCCGAAAGGGTTACCGCTGGCCCGGAACATAAAGGGCTAAGGAAGGAACACGGGTGGGTTTTAGTCAGTAAGAGTCTGACACTCCCTTCCGCTCCACCCAGAGCGGGAAGGGTTATTTGATGATATCCATCCTGAAGAAAAAAGGAAAGGGACGGACGCGAAACCTGTTACCTGTACCCAATGATATTATATTTTTACACTTGTAATATCATTGCCAGTACATGATTGCAAATAAACAACGAAAATGCGATCCTAACGACAACTACTTCCGAAATTAAAGCTGTTTTCCACTTTGTAGTGTCTTATTTGGAAGTCTTTTTGTAATTTTTTTTCTTTCTTTCAATATTATATATTATCTGTTCACAGATCTGTTTCAACCACGCCAATTACTGCGAAGAATGGATGCTACCCAACGACGAGGATACAACGTGGACGCATGAGATGGAAGCTGCGTACGTTAAGGTAAGCATGACTTAGAACTCAACGCAAACCATTTATTTCAATTAAACCATTTCCAGGCACTTTGGAACTGTCACAGTGTCGCTCAGTTAGTCTGAAAGTTGAAGCTATGGGCCGACCGATTAACTAAGGCGTTGCCTGAGGTAGCTGCGCGGTGCGGGAGGGGAGATAGTTGTCACAAGTTGACGAATCACTGAGCTCTCGCATTACGTCACCACAGCCCTCCCGCACCGCGCTGCTACCTCAGGCAACGTCTTAGTTAAGCGGTCGGCTTATAGTTGCCAATTACAAAACGTAAATCTCTATGAAGAAGAACGGATAAACAACTCCAAAGATACTCTTTTAAATCAAGTTATTTCAAAATCCTGGGTACATTATTCTTGTTACGTGAGAAGAATGTAAAGAAACAATTCAACATATAAAATTAAAAATAAACTGAGGCAGCTAAGAGATGGTGGTCTCAACCGACCGCTCGTTCACGAACATGACGCGTGGATCAGCACCATCCAGCTCAACCATTTTGTAGGGAACCGGATGATCTAACACACGCGCCGCCATCGGCAACAGTAACAGACAGCTGTGCTGCTGGGGAGTTTGTTGCGACACTTCTTCTCCCCAGCTGCAGCACTAGGAAGTGGTGAAGGGCGGGCGTGCCGGGGGACTGTCTTATGTCATTTTGACGTTCGAAAAGTGCTGATTCTCAGCCTAGTTTGAATAATTTACTTTTGATTTGATGGCCGATGGGGCCCGAAAGGTTCTGGAGTGGCGACCGCGTACCGGAAGAGGTAGCGTTGG
This sequence comes from Luperina testacea, assembly GCA_927399505.1. Classification (NCBI taxonomy): domain Eukaryota; kingdom Metazoa; phylum Arthropoda; class Insecta; order Lepidoptera; family Noctuidae; genus Luperina; species Luperina testacea. The sequence goes on from OV656782.1 coordinate 2,387,246, forward strand.
AATGCCTCCCACAAGGTGGTCCGACGACCTTGTGAAGGTCACAGGAATCCGTTGGATGCGAGAAGCACAGAACCGGTCGAAGTGGAGGTGCTTGGGGGAGGCCTATGTCCAGCAGTGGACGTCTTTCGGCTGAATGAAATGATGATGATGATGGCTTTTGATTTATTTCTTAAGTGTCACAGCATCATTCTGAGTTGTGAGAATTTTGGATTCGCTCAGGACTTTGTTATTTTTTTACTTTTTAAATTATTATTAAAAAGATATATTTGTCGCATCCGGTCATTTATTTAATTATTAGGAACGCTAACGCCATCTGGTGGCGCTTGACAGAGTCTAGCCTGAGTTCGTGGGGGTTAGAAAACAGCTCGACAGAACGATGTGGAGTATTGTGGAGGTCTCTTGGACTTGCTCTTGGACATTCGACATTGTACGGACAACATGTGCTCAGAAACTGTCCCGCGTTCCGTATCAGGGTGCTTACTCTTCAATTTAATTCCGATAGATCGACATTGGAATTGTGACGTTTCGTACTCTTGAGTTCGATGCTAGCGCCAAATGATTTTTAGATTGGGTGTCCATTTTGGAGAACTAGTGGAATTGGGTTCGGGCTTGGCATGGGGTAATTGTTGACAATATTGTTTTCAAGAGTACCGAATCACGTGACTGTAAAATTAACATTGGAATCATATCGGCATCTCATTGGAATTAAAATTAGTTTGGAGAGTAAGCCCCCTGGTTGTGTCGTGTACCTACAGTGTGTAATTTGCTAGTGTGATTAAATTGTTCGTGAAATTATAATCTGATTTAAACTGCAAACCGTTTTCCTATTGCGCAATAACCAACACAACACTACCCACATAGTACGCCCACAATAGTTAAAATATGGCTGATAATAACGAGACACACTATACCTTCTCCGTTATATGTATTTATGATTGTGGTTAGTTTAGTTTGTGATCTTCCTATAAGTCACAATAAATACTTTTTCTTTCAATGATGAATTGTATTAATTTTAATTTCCAGGTGCACGGCCCCGACCCGTACGGCTTCGGCGGGCTTCCGCCGCAGTCCCAGATGCCAGACTTCAGTGAGGATTACGACGACACCGCGGCGCAGTCTGACGACTTCGACATTCCTGCTGAACCTGATAAGGATGAGCTATAGATGTATAGCAATAACAATGATAATGTTGCAATAGCCGGTCAGAAAAAATATTATGTTTACACGACAGGGACTGCTATGATTAATTTTCCTTTGTTGCGCTAGTTACTACATCTTACTACAGATGTTCTATGTCACGAAGTCCGTTTGGCTATGAATGTTGTCAAGCGTGCACATGCACATTGTGATCAACAGAGACTCAACAATGGGTGAAGTAAAACGGTACACATTCGCGGAAATAGCCTCATGCGACGGTAGCAAGGGGCAGCCGCTGTGGGAGCGCGCTTGTCGGGATACGTCACTACTACAATCAAAGCCGAACGGACTTCGTGAAATAGAATATCTGTACTAGTTGTAATACCGTTAATTTTGATCACCCTTCCTACTATTCCAGTGTTGAGCTGTTAGAAGGGAAAAAATAAATAGCCCGTGTTACTACCGTCAATACCTTTTTTAACTGATTTCAAAACAAGGTTGTTACCGACTTCAAAAAAAGGAGGTTATCAATTCGACACGTATGTCATGTATGTAATATTATTGGAACTGCATTCAATCTAATAAGGCTTCCAAACAAATATACAAAATTTTATAGATGTATTTATGTTTTTTTTAGTATAAATTGTTTTAAGTTCAAGTTAAAAAGAAAACATAAATTAGTTTATTTTTTTTTTAAGTAGGTATTTACGGAAGTGACACGAATTTTTTCCTTCTAACAGCGCAATACTGGAGTTATAAGAAGGGTAATCAAAATTAACGGCATTACAACTGGTAGTAACTAGGGCAACAAAGGTTAATTTTACCTTCAACAAAAAATTTGTAATGCAACAGTTTTCTAGAAAAGCATGGTTATGAACGTGTTCAAAACTTCGAACCAGTCAATATTATTACCAGTGCAATCCTTACACCTACTCTATGATAATGTCTTCCAACAAATTACCTATATTTTACTCTATAAACAGTAGAAAGGACATTATTCGTTTCGTACCCATAAAGTGCCGACCAGAAAAAATAAGAACTGGCAAAGTGCGAGTTGTACTCGCACACGAAGGGTTCCGTACCACAAGGCAAAAACGCCGAAAAAAAAACACGTTTGTTGTATGGGAGCCCCCCTTAAATATTTATTTTATTCTGTTTTTAGTATTTGTTGTTATAGCGGCAACAAAAATACATCATCTGTGAAAATTTCAACTGTCTAGCTATCACGGTTCATGAGATACAGCCTGGTGACAGACGGACAGTGGAGTCTTAGTAATAGGGTCCCGTTTTTACTAAAAAAAAGAAAGATTTTTGGCATTTTCAATTTCAAATAGCAGCCGGGGGGGCTAATTGTAGACTTTCGATGTAAAAATGGGAATTATCCCATAAGAATCATTTTGTCTATTGTTCCGTCGACAAAATCCGTGTCTATGGTGGTGCTACGCCGGTGTATAGTATTAAGATTTCGTCCAATTCTTGCTCATTCTACCTTAGATGGTATGGCATCTATTTCATAAGATAAGTAAAGGCAACAGTAACACAGCTACTTCTAGACAAGTGCGCCAATGTCGACAGCATCATCGCTTACCATCTGAAGGGGACAATTCTCGTAACTTTAAGAATATTCGCATGTTTCAATCTGTCAAAAATACTTCTAATTTCCCTACATTTTTGACAGCTTTTTGATATTGATGGTCGCTGAGATGGATCGCGACTAAATTTTGAATGTTTTTCGTTGCGGGAATTGGTCTTCTGTATAAGAAATACTGCATAGAAATAGCAGTATAAGGCGTTTGTAAACTTGCTTATTTAAAAAGCGGCCAAGTGCGAGTCAGACTCGCACACGAAGGGTTCCGTACCACAAAGCAAAAAAACGCCACGTTTCATGTATGGAAACCACCTTTTGTTTTTTAACTACATATATTATAGCGGCAATAGGAACACACCTCTGTGAAAATTTCAACTGTTACGGTTCATGAGATACGGCCAGCTGACAGACAAACGGACGGATGGACAGCGGAGGCTTAGTATAAGGTCCCGTTGGCAATCTGTGGGTGCGGAACCCTAAATAATATTTTAAGAAGTAAAATATGTGTCTTCAAAGTTTTTGTTAAGTTACGTAAACCATATTTGGCGTTAGTACTTATTTAATTTTATAATCAGTACCAAGTACTTAGAAAATGAGCATTTATGTAAGGGAGGGCCCGCCCACGAGCAACTTTTGTCTGTGCAAAAAATTTGTCTCTCACATCATGTCTACGGGTTTGTATGAAAGTGCGCGCATGTAGCGACGTTCACACATGTACGTGTTTGGACGGAACTATCGCCCGTCTATGCGTTGCAAAGCAAGTGCGTGCACGGCGACAAAAAAGTTGCCGTCTAGCCAGTTGCCGCTCAACGGAAAATTTTACAAAAAAAAAAACTGTCACTCCGGGAGTGCCGACAGAAGTGAAAACTTGAACAATTACGTGTGTATTTTGTGAATCGTCTTATAAACAAAACACGCGCGGTACCGGCTACGGCCATCCGTCTTACGAATTTTCGATCAGATCACGTGTCCAGACGCGAGTTTACCATTTTTTACCCATTACAAAAAAAGTGTACAACGCCGCTAAAGAAGTTTACACATCAAAAAGTTGCGTTGCTGTCGCTCCCGTGCGTGTGCGCATCGTCCAAATCTTGGCGACGAGAGAGCGATAGAGACAAAAAGTTGCTGGGCAACTGACTTGCTTGTGGGTGCCTTCCCATATTCAAGATTGAGAGCTATACAATCCATTTCTTCATATTCTACAATAGATTAATACTTATGTGCAATGATAATTAATTATTCAAACAGGGCGGCAGGGGGCATCAATGCGCAAACTGTCCCCATGAATCCACCCTGGCTAAGTAGTAACAGCCGCACGGGTCGATTGATCAGGTTAAGCTACGCTTGCCGCGGTTGGTCCATGGATGGGTGACCATATTTACATACCAAGACCTCCGTGCATCGGAAAGCACGTTAAGCCGTTGGTCCCGGCTGTCATTCGTGGATCTTTGACAGTCGTTACGGGTCGTCAGAAGCCTGAAAGTCTGACAACCAGTCTTACCAAGGGGTATTTACCCAGTAACTGGGTTGTGGAGGTCACATACGCAGTCGCTCCATGTAAAATACTACGAAAAAAAATTTACGCTAGGGTGTCTAGATCTAGAATCATTTGCTAAATCCATGGTGTCAGTATGCGCTTCGATGTCTCTTGTATCCTATATAATATCTTTAAAAACCCTTTTTATAGGGTTTACTATCGAGTGCCTTATTATTATAATATCGTGAGGAGTTTAAGCCCTCAAAAAGTGCCTTCTAAGATCGCTAGTGCCTTCTAAAGGTTTTAGCGACGATTTACAGGTGTTTGGTAGAAGGACCGACACAATTTTCTTAGGGAAAGGAAGTGTTATATTACTCTAGTTTTCACCCATAACACCTGTCTTAAGTGTCACGGTAGGTAATTGAGATAATAATGTATTTCTTTTTAATCACCCGAAATATCGTCACATTTTTTTATTTGTGGTTGTAATAGAGCGCAATAATTGTTGGTGTTATCTGCAATTTACATTTATGTACAATTGGTTCTAGGATTTGGCTTGAGTGCTTCCAAATTAGAAAAATTGTGTTAAGGAACGAAACATTTCGATTTAAAAATTCATAATAAAAAATAAAACAAAAACTTTGTGCTAGCAAATGATGTCCCCAATCCTCCAAAAAGTTGTGTCGTTCCTTTAACCAAACATCCTGTATACATTGCCATATACTAGCAATGCAAATAAACTATGTATATTTCGTTGAATAAATGAGTTGTGTTAAATTCTATAATGTGATATGGAATTATTGAATTGTGTGAATTTATTATTTAATAATATTTTTGACTAAACTGCCCAATATGTTTTCATTATCGAATCTAATTAGAGATGCGCCGAGTAACACTTTTGCCGAGTAACGAGTACCGAGTTTTACTCGGCTCAATTTTTTTTCAACCGAGTACTCGGCCGAGTAACTCGGTTCAATCAAATTCCCATTTCGCGCGCGTAAACAAGTGCAATCAGGTTCGCGCAATTTTAAATATTGATTATTATTTATTACTGTTCTCTTAATTTTGTCTCATTACTACTCATTCATTAGCATAATTTTGATTTTATTAATTGAGATTGTCAAAGATTTCCTAAATTAGTAATAAATACTTTTTGATTGTACATTTCCAACTTTATAACAATTTCTTTTTTTTTCTTTTTTTTTGATTAACACTGTTGTTTTAATTATATCTACCTAAATATATTGCTTTTCTTAAACAAAATATACTCGGCATTCAAACCGAGTTATTCGGCCGAGTAAGAGTATCAAAAAACCCGCCGAGTACGCCGAGTACCGAGTATTAACCGAGTACTCGGCCCATCTCTAAATCTAATATAATCTAATAATAATATATGTATGTTCGATATACAGGATTCCGTAAGATATACAGGGTCACATTAAATTATCTGGCGAAACTTCATAGGCATATATGTTCGAAAAAAGTGTCTGCTCAACAAGGTAAATAACGCAATTAATGTTGTTGAACTGTAAACTCAAACTCAAAGCATTTATTTCAATTAAACCTTGTAGAGGCACTTTTGAATTGTCAAAATTAAGTAGTCTGTCAGTTAGTCAAAAAGTTGAAGCTAGTTGTCTTAAATGAAAACCATTGCTACTGCTAACAGTAGCAATGACTTTTATTTGGCGAATAATTGTATAACACAGTAATGTGTTATACAATGTCATACACTCACGTCGGTTGCGAGTACTAAGCACTTGACCTTCAAGAACATTTTTTTTTATCGTCGTTACAAGTCTATGAAGAATGCGCCTTGTAGAAATCGGGCAATTTTCAATCCTTTGAAGCTGCATTAATATGAAAGAAATTTACATTTTATATATAAGGGTTGCCTACAATGAGTTTTATGTTTAATTATTATGTGTGTTGTGATTATATGAGTGATTTATAAATGGGTATTAAATATTTTGTTTGAAAAAGTTGTGTTTTATTTCTATCACAAATCTGACCGAATTTCGGTCACGGTGGCCAATTTTAAAACTGAGATTTGCCAAGTACAAAGGAGATAAATGATTTTATGTAAATAGGCTTGTACAGACGCCAGCACATCAAGCTACCCGAAACTGTCAAATTTTTCCAATCAACTTTGAACCTTAATGCTATTGCGATGAAGTTAAAAATCTATTAAAGAAATTTGTCAGATTGTAGTAGCTTGATGTCCTGGCGTCTGTACAAATCTCTCTATTCAGTTTTATTTCAATTAAACCAATTACAGGCACTTTTGAAGTGTCAAGGAGTGGGTCAGTCATAACGATGAAGGTAGTTGCCCAATCCAAAACGTAATTGGTTCCTATGGGGAGAAGAACGGCCAAAAAAAAAGTGGCACTTCAGGAATGCCGACAGAAGTGAAAACAAAACACAAACAATACTTTGCCATCACTAACTGACACATGTCACCTACATTCGAAAGTAACTCTGTTCTGCCTGTCTGTATTTTACCTTTTCACGCCTAAACCACTGAACGGATTTCGATAATATTTGGCGGGGAAATAGATCGCATCCTGGAGAAGGACAAAGGCTACTTTTTGCCTCGACTTCATAATATCAGCAGCCGACGCGCCGCCGTCGGCTGCAGCCGACACGCTTCGGCAGTTGCGGTTATCTCTGTAGACTATCAAAAAGTACTCTGTCGTCGATGTTCGTCAACGCGTGTCCAGTCCAAGAGTGTGGCCATCAGTAACCATGACGGTTCTCAATTGGCCGAGTTATATCTGTCCATTTGCAAATTTGCAGCGACATCTGCAGATTACACTGTGAACTATCTAGTTGTCCATGGTTAGCAGGCTCTTGAAAAACGTCATTGTTGTAGTTTCTCTAAAAATTTACGGCTCTGTTGGTAATTTTATTGAGCAGTAAAATAGATGGCGCTGGTTGTAGTAAGTATTCAATAAGTATGTTTGTTTATGGCCCTGTCACCTGAAATAAAGGAATTATAATTATTATAAAAGTTCCAGGTTTTATTTTCTGTTTTATTTTTGATTATTAAGTACCTAGGTCTGCCCTAGAACACAGTTAAGTTCGCTGAATACCCACTTTACTTGGAACTTCTTTCAAACCAAGTTATCCTTTTATGATTCTGCCAAAGTGGCCTTTTTAGGCCCCCTGATAACTTTATTCGAGGAATTATTTTGAAATTTTGACAGTTATTTCATACAAGAACTATCAAACGTCAATTTTATTCCTCGTATAAAAGTTATTTATTTATTTATTCATTCATAACAATTTTTACATTATGTCGAATATTAAAAATTATTAAAATTTTAAAAATTAGTTATCAGGCGATAGAAAAATCAGCCCTAAATGAAGTATCATACTACGTAGGGATAGTCTTTACTAACATAAAATCAATGATTGCCCACTTAATAGCGCAGCGTTTTATAGCGATTTCGAGTTAATAGTTTATGAGTTTTATTTTATAGTGATTGCTATAAGATGGGTAAGGGCACTGAGATTGACGTCGTAAAATATTATTTTATACACTACAAGAGCAGGCGAGAGCAGTTTATCATTTACGAGGTACTATCAAATGGGTCTTTAATCTGTCTTTTATGTAGAAAGTCCTATTATCTAAAGATTCTTCTCTCTCTCTCTTGTCTCGGCACTATACAGAGTCAAATTAAATTAGCTATCAAACTCTGCAGACGTGATGTGTATCTACATATATCAAAACACGACCCATGACGTCTGTGAAGTTTACACAATAAAAAGCTGTTGTTTTAAGGTGAATGGGTAGTGGTAGACCGCGAAATTCAAATTTTCTTACGTTTTTTGCAATTTGCAGGTCAGTGTCAGATTGTATCTTGATCAAAATATGATTCGCGACAATAAAAGGTACATATTTAAGGAATTATAATCATTAGAATCATTAATATATCTTTCTAAGTTAGATTTCTACCACCAACCACCAATCTCTTATGGAAAAGTGTTAGTGGTAGAAATCTAACTTAGAAAGATGTATTATTGATTCTAATGATTATACTTGTCTAAATATGTACCTGCTATTGTCGCGAATCATATTTTGATCAAGATACAACCTGACACTGACCTGCAAATTGCAAAAAACGTAAGAAAATTTGAATTTCGCGGTCGCAACTACCCATTCACCTTAAGTGCTGAGCTGTTGTTTATAGGTACTAACTGAGGTAGGTGACCCCACAAAAAAAAATCGTCGAATTAATTTATTTTTTGTCTTACCGTGTTGAGACATCGATAGCCATCACGACTACGGAGTTTCGTTAGCTAATTCAATTTGACTCTGTATGACTAGCTAAAGCCACTGAGCCACAGAGAGAACCGCAGTCAGTTGCGAGAAACTTGACTGGTATTTTTAAATACAAGGTACGTACCTATAAAACTTCGCATCATGATCTGCAGCTAAAAGCCTTCCAATAAACATGATTGACAAAAGGAACAGTTTGTGCAGAACGAGAAACATTTGCTGTAGGTATGTACTTACCTACAGCATTTACGTATTTATTCAATGATGTATAAAACTTCATTGTATTTATTTATTAGTTTTAGTTAATTTACTAGTAGTAGTTTGTAATTAGTTAGTTTAGTTAAGTTATTCCCCTATTAAGTACTAGTAAACTATTCCCTTAGCTAATATACTAACTAGTAAACTAATAGTTTCGAGAAATAGGGCCCTGTCTGTAAGTAGGAGGCCGCGGAACCAATATTTCATAGCTATGCCCCTGGCCCACAAGAAAGATGCATTTACTAAAATTGAATATACGAAACGACCACAAAGAATTCTAATTAATTCTTCCAGTGTTAAATAGTTAGTTTACATATTACCTGGTGAATATATTTTTATCCAATCTAATCTCTAATCTAAAGAAAATCACCTCACTAGCGAAAATAACAAGATAACGAATTCAAATCAATACAAAAGGAGCGGGAAAACCAATCCAATATGGCCGATTTGCGAGCGCTTTCGACCGCCATTAAAATATTTGAGAAAGATCGTTTACAATCTTTTATTTTCATACAAAATTTGATAAATGTACCAATATCGACTAAAATAAGGCCTAATTTTGCTTGTGTAGACGGTAAATATAGATGTGCTATATGTAAGTGCCTGCCACAAGTCAAGTCGGAAATCGGAAAACATTATACAGATTAAATTTGGCCGGAAGTATATAGAGTTGAAGAATACTCTATGAAAAATGTGAGGTTTTTTTGAGTATTACAAAAAAAAACATAGCTGCCAAGAACTCTGTAGATGGCGTTGAACTGACTACGTTACTAGGTGCCAAAGCAAAACAGAGTTAACTAATTATTTCGTAGTTAATTAATTAATTACTTTTTTATGTACGTTTCGTTCTAAAATCCCAAAATTACATCCAAGTGAAATAATCAAAAAATGATGTGACGTTCCGTTCCTTGCAGGTAGGTAATTTACCAACTTCAGCGTCATCTATCCAGCGACTAGGGAAGAGTTAAAAAAAAAAGAATATCCGTCATTGATATCCAAAGCCAAAAACAATGAGATAACACAATATCATGCCTGTATCCTCAAAGGGTGAGGCAGAGTACCTATAAGTACACCCACATTTCGCCATTTATGTATAAAAGTTCCATATAATAAGGGGCGAGCATTTTGCCATCAACTGGGCACAAATCCAGACTCCAGGCTGCTACTGAGAAATTCCAGATGGAAAAACCAATAACACTTTGCCCGAAACGGTTGTCGAAACCAGGACCTCATTGGTACGGAACCCTAAAAAGGGATACCTTATTAAGTGAAAACAAAACACAAACAGAATACTTTGCCATCACTTACTGACATATCGGATATACATTAAAACCGAGTAGGTACATCCCGAGGACAGCCGAACACATCCGAAGCTGATATTTTTTGAATCGTCTTATAAACAAAACACGCGTGGTGTCGCTTGCGGTAACAGGAGCGCGAGTTCAATGGTTTTTTCCCATCTCAAAAAATGCCCAACGCGCTTGAGGAAGTTTTCACTTCAAAAACTTTTTTATTGTTTCTTTTTGGTTCGCGGTAGTAATCCTCATGGATTTCCTCCAGAAGGGCATGCTGGACTCTTACCGGCTAAAACCACCGCGGTGTTCCACCTCTGCCTATGGCCGGGGGTGCGGGATTCGCATAAGCATTCACCGCTCCCATTACAAACATCATAATCAGTTTAAAGAGAACCCTTGTACAACTGAAAAAAAATATCGATGGTGGAATAAACATCTCTATAAAATCTCCAAATACACTTAATTCAGTGGCTAAAGAAATCCGTATCCTCCGCCGCACTCGTACAATGGCAGATCTACATAAAAACACCATACCATCAACATACGGGCCGGTTAAAAGTTTGTCAAATTGTCTGTGAACGAGATGGCTGGGTGGGTCGCTCAGTGAATTAAATCAATTAAATGTTAGTGTATAGGAATCTATATATCTATATTTATGGTGTAGATAATAAAGAATTTATTCTTTTCTAATAAATCTGAAGACTTTGTTTAAACTAATCTCTGGGACAGCCAGTTGGAGTTGAAAAATTATTTTTGCATTTTTTAGTTCAATTTTCTAGCTAAACCGTAGCCAATTTCAACTTTAATTTTATTTATTTTAAGTCTAAAACTATCAAAATGTTGTACCTCTGTAATGGTGCCCAAGATACAGGCTGTGACTAATTTGGGACCAACGATCAACGATACCTCCATTTGTAATTTTGAATTATGAAATAAACGATTTTTATTTTACTTTACTAAACCTTGAGGAAGTCTATAGTCTACCAAACATCACGCTTGGACCCTTAGGAGCCGAGCAAACAGAACGCTAAGTGAAAACGAAGTAATAGCGCGGGCTGGCGATGCGACGCGATTAGGTGGGTCGGGGGAACAAGGTACTTCACAAGGCCGAAGTCGCGGGCTGAAGCCATTAAAAACATATAAAGCTGATCTTGTTGGTAATTTGGATAGTTAATTCTACAAGCGTATCTATAATATTCATATTCATATTTATTTATTTGCGTAAAACATGGTATACAAAGGTGTTACATGAGTTAAGGATAAGGTCATACATGTTTTGCTTAAGACTAAAGCATGCAAATTGGTTAATACAAGTTGTGTTCAAAGTATTCTTTATTGCTATAAAAATTATTATCATTTAGCCATTTGAATAAGTGAATTTTAAACAGTCTTCCATTTAGTAATTTAAGTTTACATGGTAATTTATTATATATACGTACAGCCATGGCTAAACAGCTTTTACTGTATTTTGTTGATCGAGGGAATTCGTCTAAAACAAGTCTAAATTTGTCACGCCGATTCCTAGAGCTTACATCTGCTGCTGTTCTGAATAGGTATTTGTGTTTCCGTACAAACATACATGTTTCATATACATATAGCGAGGGGAGTGGTAGCAGACCGAGTTTTTTAAATAATGGTCGACAAGATACGTCCGGTGGAATTCCCTGAATAGCTCGAACGCATTTCTTTTGAGCGATAAATGCTCTAGTATGGTCAGTACTATTTCCCCATACAATTAATCCATATCGCAGCGAGGACTCTACATAAGCGCGATAGGACATTATAGCTGTTTTAATATTTGTAACATTTTTAATCCGTCTAAGAGCGTATACGAATTTATTGATTTTATTACATATGCTATCGATATGAGCTTTCCAGTCCAGATGTTCGTCTATGATCGTTCCCAAAAACTTGGTTTGTGCTACTTTTTGAAGTTTTGATATATTCATTGTGAAATTAAATTTATTATTATAAGATTTATTAAATTGTACATATACTGATTTATTAAGGTTAATAACTAAATTATTTTTATTAAGCCAATTTATAAGATTTTCTATTGTATTATTAATATCTGTTTCATGATCAATTATTGATTTACTTTTTTTATCGGTAGCAACTATTATTGAAATATCGTCAGCAAACAGAAAGCATTTATGATTAGTCATGTCAACAATATCATTCACATAAAGGAGAAACAAAATCGGGCCCAATATACTGCCCTGGGGAACGCCTCGTTTGGTGGTTTTATATTCAGAGTGGTATGTAACCATATCTTTATTGTCATTCATATTAGTGATTGCAACACACTGCTGTCTGCCGGATATGTATGACACTAACCATTGTAGTGGAGGTCCTCTAATTCCCATAGACTCCAACTTCCGAAAAAGAATGTTATGCGAGACCAGGTCGAACGCCTTAGATAGATCAAGAAATAAGCCCGTCGTTAATTGATTACACAGGTCGACAAAATTTGACAAACGCTCTGCCCCAGAAACCAGATGATACTTTCCCGAAGGATTTTGACGCGCTGAATTCGAATCTGGCCTCAAAATTGCTCTATCACGTCAGGATTTTGAGATATCCTAACCTAAAAGTGCAAAAAATACCGTTTTTGCTCATTTTTGAGGTTATGTAGCACGGCCGATCCTATTTTCTTTCTAAAATTATTAATAGCATCTCAAAGCACTGAGTAAACTCAACGTCATTTTAAAGAGAAAAACTAGTCCTTTGAGATGCTATTAATAATTTTAGAAAGAAAATAGGATCGGCCGTGCTACATAACCTCAAAAATGAGCAAAAACGGTATTTTTTGCACTTTTAGGTTAGGATATCTCGAAACCCTGACGTGATAGAGCAATTTTGAGGCCAGATTTGAATTCAGCGCGTCAAAATCCTTCGGAAAAGTATAGTCTGGTTTCTTGGGAAAAAAATTGTTGACCTGTGTTATTATTAATATTAGTCATTACTGCTTTCAAGAGTGAGAAGATAGCTAATGTTGTTGATTTATCTTTTTGAAAACCGAATTGCTCTTTCTTTATAATATTAAATGTCTCGCAGTAATTAATAAGCCTTTTATACATGCATTTTTCGTAGATTTTTGACAATATTGGTATCAAAGTTATTGGGCGGTAGTTGTTAACATCATGTGTTTCACCTTTTTTAAAAAGTGGTTTTACAATTGACATTTTTAATTTATCTGGAAACACTCCTTGAACAAAAGACAAGTTTATAAGATGCGTTAGAATGCCGCGTATTTCCTTAGCACATTTCTTAATAATTCTAGTGCTAAGTTCGTCGTAGCCTTCGGAGGTAGTATTATTTAATAACATAATTTGTTGTTCTACTTCGCTTTCTGACATTGGAACGAGGAACATTGAGTGTATTAGATTTTCACTACCATGACTGTTTGTGCTTTGCTGTGTGGGTTCATAATTTAGATAGAAATCATTGAAAGTGGAGGCTATTTCTGTTGGCTCCGTAAGTATGGTATTATTAATTTTAATAGATTCTATGTTATTATTAGGACTAGGATTATGTACTTCATTTTTTATTACAGTCCATGTAGCCTTACATGTGTTCTGATGTGTATGCATAAATTTTATATTAGCATTTCTTTTGGAGTTATAGATACATTTTTGTAACAAATTTGAGTATTTGATGTATCTAGTTTTGTGGGGTTGAGTTTTCTTCTTATAATATTGATAACGCAAAAATCTCTTTGTTTTACAACTCTGCTTAAGACCTTTAGTTATCCATGTTCTTTTTACTGTTTTGTTTCGATTTATCTTTATCTTTACTTTAGGAAAACACAGATAATAGAAAAGGCACATTAACTCGTGAAAACACTTAAATGCTATATTTGCATCCTTTTCTATATATGCTTCTGACCACGTCAAACTTTGCAGACATTTTCGGAACTTGTGAACATTGTGGACATTATAATCTCTTTTGTAAACGTAGTAAATTGCATCTTTTATAGATTGGCGTTTTAAGGGGAAGCCTATCATTTGTGCTGTTTCGTGGTCCGAGAGGTAGAGTGATAGTACTGTCGTAGATGCATCAGGGATATTACTCAATATATGGTCAATACAAGAGGATTTGCGAGTAGCTTCATTAATATGAATTTTTAAATTATAGTTATTTGCTAGATCTTGGAATTCGTTAGTGATTTTACCTTTTTTTAGTGTGTTTATGTTGAAGTCTCCTGCTAGAACTATGCGTGTTGAAGGTTTGTATTTTTTGAGAATATCATGTAAGAGACTGTCTAGATTAGTTAAAAATAGGTTGGGGTCGGACTGGGGTGTTCTGTATATGCATATTATCAATAGTTTTTCGTTAGTTAACTCAATGCCACAAATTTCGAATGTATTAACTGATGCATATTTTTTAACCATAGGTAATTTATTGAAAATAAGATCCTTTTTAACTAGAATGCAAGTTCCACCTCGGTTTTTTTCTCTACAAAAGTTAGCTGCCATTATGTAATCTGATATCTTAAGATAGCTCTCATGGCCTTTCTTAATAAATGTTTCAGACAGGCAGATTACATGTGGGTCATTATATGAATCTCGCATCTCTTGTAATGTTATATCTAATAGTTCTTGTTTGGATAGAATGCTTGCAATGTTTTGATGTAATATCCTAAAGTGGTGAAACGAAGATGTTGTTGGTGACGTATTTTTAGAGTCGAAAAAAAATGTTAGAAGTTTTTAATGGTAGAAAATAGTATGGTATGGTACCCTTTTTTATGTGTTCAATTTTTTCAGTGGGATCGCGAGTATCTTTAATTTCCAGTTCTTTGTTTGCGGAACTTTTGAAATAAAAGGGGATAGTCCCCTTCTTGGGCTCCTTGTTTTTTGTTAAAAAACTTGTTCTGCCACTCACCAGTCGTTTTTTTATTTCAGCAGGATTCAAAAATGTCGCATTATAGTATTCACAGTCTAGTTCATAGTTTATTGATTTGCAAATATCAGATAACTTGGAATTTTGGCAGTTCGTGAAATGACAATTTTTATAATAATGGCAAATATATTTTAAGCGATGATTTAATTTCACGACATCAAGGTAGTAACTTTGTTGTACATTTAGTAAAATAATAGTATTTTTATAAAATAATTTCAGCATGGATTTTAGTTGGAATAGCACATGTTTCATGTTATGATCATTTTCCCCCAAACATATTACAACCTTGTCGTCCGGTTGCAGGTTGAAATTCATACAACTTTTCATTATGACATCGCTACCTGCATTTGGCATCGTTTGGGCGAAAACTCCATACTTCTCATATTGTGTATTTATTCTCGACTCCATAAGAGCTGCAGCTAGACCTACGCATTGTTGGGCGCCGAAGATCACAATTTTTTTCCCATATTCATGCTGTTGTTGTTTTGTAATGTTGGTTTGTGTTGTACTGATTGCAGCTGCACAGTTTTCGTGTTTTGTTGCAGTCAGGGCCTGTATTTGTTTAGCGAATGTTGCTCTCTCTTGTACTGCATCTTTCACGTCTTTTTCCAATGCTATGATTTTTTGTTGTAGGCCCAGATATGTTATGTTGCTGCTGGATTCAACGTTTGATGTAGGTCCAGGCGAGGTTGGTGTAGAGGACATATTTTGGAATAAGAGCGAACGCTTTTTCTTTTTGGTTGTGTTTATTAGGCTATTTTCTAAAATTGCGGACGAGGAACACAGAGATTTTAATATTTTAATTTCAGCAGTTAGTTTCTTAATTTGTTCTTTTAGATTGTTATTATCCAATATTACATTTTCCAGTTCGTTCTCTGTACTCTTCAGTTTCTCAGTTAATTGATATATCGTATCTTGTACTTCTGTGATTGAGGTATTAATTATTGTGCCGTCTAAGCTTTTGGATAATTTATTCGGCGAGGTATCAGCTTCATATGATGTTTCGTAATCTGTGAGAATGTGGGAGTCGTACGTAAGGGGCGATTTTCCCATATTTTCGGTGCATCGTACAGGGGAAGACTGCCTGTCTGGATGTATTCTTTTATTTCTCATGGTTACATTAGACACATCTGCATTTTTTGCAACTGCTTTCTTAATGCAGTTATTGCAGCGCCATTTCTTCTTAGATTCCTGGCTCATTGAACGGTATGTTTGTTCGGGGTAGCCATCGCAATCGGGCTCAAATCTGTTGTTACAAACAGAGCACAATGCTGTATTTTTTGCGGGAACAGTTTTTTTGCATTTGTAGCATTGTACTAGTGCTGACATCTTACGGATTTCACTTGAGGAGTTTGTGTTCAGCTTGGATGTTGACATTTTAGTTCAGTATTACGCGTCTAGATGGCGTAAATTATTGATCTATTCGAAGTGCTACAGCTACTAGGCAGGAGATGTCGCTTTTTAAAATTTTGTGAATGTTGAAGAATGACTTTGAGATTTTCAAAATAACGACGAGAAAAAAGTTCAAGTTTTATATTCACTCTTTATTTTTGAGTTTAATTAGCACACTGCTGTTCACCACTTGTCGACCATCGATTCACTGTGTTGTTATGAACGTTTTCGTCACTTTACACACAATATTTACACTGTGTTTACCTCAGATTACGTTCCGGAATTGTTCACGTAATAACTTTTTTTTGCATAACAGTTACGTTGAGATAACACTTTCACTGTTTGTTTACACTATATAGATCACGCGCATTATAAAGTTATTAAAATTTAACTGTATTTTAGATTTTTATTGCCAATAATAACGGAGCTCGATGTTTTCGTTACGAACAGCGCCATCTACCGGTATATTAATATGAATTTCATATATTTTTGTTCTGAAATCAGAAAGTTTTTTAATGTATTTATTAGTAATTGGTTTTTGGAATAGAATTCTGGAAGTTGGTTTCCTGATAGAAGATAAATAAAAGTCGGTTTACTGACGATAGTTGAACGTGACAACGTCATAAGAAAATACTGATGGAATAGTTGCATTGCATTTGTTAATATTCGCTTGCACTTCAAGCCGACATGGAACGCTACAGCAAGGCCGCGAGGTAACGATACATGAGTCATGTTTTTTCGTGAGTGCAGCCAGCTTCATCGATTTATTAGACGTTGTCACGTCAAAAAAGTATCAAGGAACACGCATAATTCATTATTCGTAACCTATGCGTCAAAGCTCATAAGTCTGCTTACCCTCCACAAATTACGCGCTTTGAATATCAACGAATACCATAAACAAAGGGTAGGTATATTCTCTTCCGCGCCGCCGGGCTACGGTAACTGCCCACTCAGCCTAAGGAAACGAATGAAGCAAAAATGTTTATGATACATTAGCCAAATTACGATGGCAAATGTTATCTGTGCGATTTGTTTGTGTTTATCGCGTGAGTTTGGAATTTTAGCTGCTGAAGCAATGTTGAAGCGATGATTATGCTTGACATTCTTTTTTTTTGTATTTTTCTATGGTCTTGATCAACTAAATACCTACAGCAACAATCTGTGAATATGTCCCTCGTTGTCTCTTGAGCTACAGCAATGAGGCAAGATCTGAGAGCAAGGGTACATCTGTAGAAACTAGCGCCTATTCAGGGACCTACCACCTAGCCAATTAGCGATCCTATAAGTGATTTATTTCTTTGAAAAAAATTGCCTTGATCTCCTGTTTTGCGCTTACAATGACTTTGCTTTGCCCAAACTTTTAGCGCAACTTTCCTCCCGCTACCAAAAATACGAGACAAAGTAAAGCAGCGCTAAAATCGCTGCACAGTTCACAACAGCAATATGTTAACGTAGTATGTAAGTAATGAGAGTAATTTAGCTAAAAGCCCGCGAAACGCGGCCAAAGTGGTCGTAACAATAAAAGTGGCGATAAATTTGTAACACCGCCATCTAGCAGTCACTAGTTCATGTTGTATTCATGAGACCCGTCGCTAGATGGCGTTAGTCGTGATTTAATTCTACCCAGCCTTTTTATGTGAAATGGAGCGGGGAATTAATTTATTAAGTACATATAAATATCGTCTTTTGTTTAGTGCTTGTTTTTATTTTTATTGCTTTATTTACAAGATGTTTTGTGTTTTTAGGGAGTGCAACAATTAAAAAGGTGGCACGCAGTATTATTATGCGCGCCATAATGGGAGAAGGACGCGACGTGCGATCGGCCGCACTTGGTGATGGGGCTCGCTAGGCATGGCGGGCAGATACCAGTCGGGGGTGCGGCGAATGTACTAGTATCTCCCGGGCCCGCGACTCATGGTACTGGAGGGAATCATGGGGTTTTAGTCGGTTAGAGTCCGACATAAGCCTCCGTCCCAGACGGAGGGAATCCATGAGGATAAAGAAAAGGGAATGCCTTGTTGTTCATGCATGGATGACGCATAAAACTTGGTAAACATGATACAACATGTTTCGGAAAATTTTGTTGTCTTGAAAGGCGTTTGCCAGTACCTACATAGAGACCTACATAGAGAGCAGTGGTGGCCAAGTGGTAACGGCCGCGACTTACGAGTTGTAGGTCGTAGGTTCGAACCCAGACAGGCGCTTTACTTTGTGTAAATTATTTCATCACCACTGCTCACAAAACGGTGAAGGAAAACATCGTGAGGAAACCGGCATGTCCAAGAACCAAAAATTCGAAGACATGTGACATCTACCAACCCGCACTGGGCCCGCGTGGTGGATTACGGCCCACTCCCTCTCACTGAGAGGAGGCCTGTGTCCCAGCAGTGGGAACAATTATAGGCTGATGATGATGATGATGATGATGATGATGACATAGAGACTGGTCCATGGACTTATTATACAAACTGGTCTCACAAAGATTGTATTGCTGTTACATGTCAGTTCTGAACCAAAAATTCCCTTTTGCGAGAAATAAAATAAATATTATTCAAGCTCAAATTCAAAGCACTTCTGAATTGTCAATTACTTTTATTTTATCCTTTCCTTTAATAATGAGTTTTAAATGACCATAGATACAATCGTCAGCTGATTCCTTTGTAGGTACCCAAGCTTAGCAAGAAACTACTGGCAAGTAGTTTCTTGCTACAATTCAAATACGGCTTGTCTCGATCACTCCTACTACAAAGAAGATTCCGTGTTATGTATTTCATGCGCATATAACACATACCATAGACAACCGAAGTGTGAATGTAGAATGCTTGGAACAGAGTAGAGTATGCACGAGAGGGCAAACGTCGCTATCATAATGAAGACATTCCTGCATTGTTTGTATTTTTGCATAAAAGAGCTTCGTACGGGTGCAATTTTTTTTCGAATTTTCTAATTTTTTTTTCATACCAAGGTTTGTATGAAAAAAAAATTTGAAAATTAGCAAGTCAATTATTTTGTCATTGAATCGGGTACTAATAATGCGTAGAATGGAACGGCGGTTGCAAATAATTCTTTTTTAGGGCAGGCCGCGCGGGGCCCCTGCTGATCGTGGGGTCCTGCGCTTGCCCAGAGTTCCCAATGGAAAAGAGGGGCCTGAGTACATATACCAGTTACTTGTTCTAAATAAGTTCAATAATGGACCACCAATATAATAATCTATGACTGGATTCTTTAATTCCAAATCAATTCTGGTAATCGAATCCCAATAAGATTGTCCCTTTTCCTACAAAAATAACAGAATATTTAAAACAATGCGTCCTATCCACTCGAGTCTAGTCGCACCGCAAACGGGCAATCAGCGAGCGATCGCCAACACGACAACACCCCTCCCCGCCCCGTTCACCCGCCGGCGCTCCTTGATTCCAAATTCAATTTGCACCAATCAACGGCCGCCGTCTTCCCGCCTTCCCGCGCGACGTGACGAGCTGTTGTTTTTTTTAAAAAAATATCGTCCCTATTGTCTTTGATTGTTTGCGGTTGGTGTAATGTCTTTTGTCTTTGGTTGTTTACGGACCGTTTTTGGACGAATGTTATTTTTTTATGATGGTGGGTTGTGGTAAATTATTATGTTTTGTTTCGTAGAATAATGGTAGAAGTTAGTTATTTATTGATTAAAAGAGCACACTTCTGGCTAGTTAGAAACACGGATTAAATAGAAGTTAAATCTATGCTAATCTATCTATACTAGTACTAGTAATAAAGCTGAAGAGTTTGTTTGTTTGTTTGAACGCGCTAATCTCTAGAACTTACCGGTCGGATTTGAAAAATTCGTTTTGCATTTGATAGCCCAATTTTTGAGAAAGGTTAAAGGCCATATAACATCACGCTAGGTCCCTTTGAAGCCGAACAAAAAGAAATAAAAGTCAGAAGGAATGCTAAATGAAAACAAAGTGATAGCGGGGGCAGGCGATGCGATGCGATGGGGTGGGTCGTCACGCGCACGAAATCGCAGGCAGAAGCTTCATGTATATATTTTTTTTCAGATGTGAAATCATCGTAAGATCCCGCGCTGGGTGGAGCGGAAGGGAGTGTCCGACTCTTAGGGCATAAACTGCGTTACGCGTGTGCACGCACGTGAGCACGTCGCGGGCCACGCTTCTGGTGCACGCACGTGAGCACGTCGCGGGCCACGCTTCTGGTGCACGCACGTGAGCACGTTCGCGTGCATAAGCACGCGAACGTGCTCACGTGCGCGGGCATCGGCGCGTCAGTTTTCTCAGTACAATTTTGACGTTGGGGGGAGAGGGGGGAGTTTTGAATAATGATTTTGACCAACTCTGGGCCCCTTGATATGAATCTGAAAAAAAAAAATGTTTCAAGTCTCTTAACTTCCGAGATCTACCTCTAGAGGGGGGGAGAAGGGGGGCAAGGGGGGCAACTTTGAAAAATGGATTTTACTTTTCCGAGCCTCCTCTATACGAATCCGTAAAACAACAAAACACGGGACTCTTAGTTTCCGAGATACGATAGGGATGTGGGAGAGTGGGGGGTGGAATGGAAAAGGGGAGGTTTGAATTTTGAAAAATGGATTTTACTTTTCCGAGCCTCCTCTATACGAATCCGTAAAAAAACAAAACCCAGGTTTCTTAATTTCCGAGATACAATGGGGGGAGGGGTGAAGGGGGGGAGAGGGGGGAGTTTTGAAAAATGATTTTGACAAACTCTGGGCCCCTTGATATGAATCTGAAAAAAAAAATGTTCCAAGTCTCTTAACTTCCGAGATCTACCTAGAGGGGGGGGAGAGAAGGGGGGCAAGGGGGCAACTTTGAAAAATGGATTTTACTTTTCCGAGCCTCCTCTATACGAATCCGTAAAAAAACAAAACCCAGGTTTCTTAATTTCCGAGATACGATGGGAGGAGGGGTGAAGGGGGGGAGAGGGGGGAGTTTTGAAAAATGATTTTGACCAACTCTGGGCCCCTTGATATGAATCTGAAAAAAAAAATGTTCCAAGTCTCTTAACTTCCGAGATCTACCTAGAGGGGGGGGAGAGAAGGGGGGCAAGGGGGCAACTTTGAAAAATGGATTTTACTTTTCCGAGCCTCCTCTATACGAATCCGTAAAAAAACAAAACCCAGGTTTCTTAATTTCCGAGATACGATGGGAGGAGGGGTGAAGGGGGGAGAGGGGGGAGTTTTGAAAAATGATTTTGACCAACTCTGGGCCCCTTGATATGAATCTGAAAAAATGTTCCAAGTCTCTTAACTTCCGAGATCTACCTAGAGGGGGGGGGGGAGAAGGGGGGCAAGGGGGCAACTTTGAAAAATGGATTTTACTTTTCCGAGCCTCCTCTATACGAATCCGTAAAACAACAAAACACGGGACTCTTAGTTTCCGAGATACGATAGAGAGGGGGGAGAGTGGGGTGGAAAAGGGGAGGTTTGGGATTTTTCCCATACTCGTGAGAGTTACTTCTATACGAATCTGTAAAAATATACCCACCTCCCCCTTCACCATCTGGGAGAACAATTATGTCAGTGAGTCAGTCAGTGAGTGGTAATCGAGCTTTATATAGAGCCTTCCAACTTCACTCCAGTCATCAAAATTTTGAAACAGTACTGTACAAATGTCTAGCCATGCTTTTGATTTAGCGTCCCGGTCTTTAAATATTTCGCTAGATTGGTCCCATATGGCAGGACGACACTGAACTTCAACAATTACCCTTTCTGTATCAAAATTTGTCATTTTTTGTTATGGGCCGGGCACGCGCGTGCGGTCGGTTCGAGATAGCGCTGTCAACTGAACAAGCACGCGCGTGCACCCGCTAGCGGGCTTCGCGCGTGGACCCGTCCAACGTGATGCGTGATCACGTCGCGTGCATGCGTGCCCCGTTGCACGGAAGTATCACGCGACGGGCGCCCGACGGGCTCACGAGCGTGTGCACGCGCATGGGCACGCGCGGGTCGGTTTTGTGTGGACACGCGAGAGGCACGCTTAACGCAGTTTATGCCCTTACTGACTAAAACCCGGCCGTGTTCCTTCCTTAGCCCTTTGTGGGCCAGCGCGGCGGTAACTCTTTCAGACAATCCCGCTGAAGCTTCGTGTACCTACCTACATGATATATTTTCATGAAAACCCGAATAAGGAAGATAAGTTAAATAATTTTTTTGAGGAAAACTAGTTGGGAAAACCTTGGAAAACGCCATTTTCTTCGTGAAAATTGGAGAAAAAAATGGATCGTGCGAGCTAATGATGTTCTTTTAAGCTAAAGGGGGTTGGCAGGATGGGAAATAACCTCTATATTTATAAACGTTGCTTAAAGTTAAGTAGATGTGGGTAGGCGCTGCTACCAAGCGAACGTCAATATTAACAAGCTCAGTAAAATATTTTAATTAAAAATAGTTATAAGTGCTAAATAATAATGAACATTAATCTAACTTTTTTAACATAACGTAAACCTTACGGACAAGGGTTTTCTAACCAAAAACTTGTGAATCTTGTAGAAAAAGTGAAAAAGTATCATCATAAGAACAGTGTTTAAACAGTGCCCTAATACACAAAAACTCAAAGTAATATAAGTGCAAAGTCTTTGGATTTAACTGGAACGAAATATAAACAAAAAGTGAAAAAAAAGTGCAAAAATATTCATGGCATGAGTCATTGTAACGACCTTATTAAATTCAAATAGTACTCAATAACTTAAGACACACTATTTCGACAAAGCACTTAACGACTCAGTTGGTCTAGAGGCCGTAATCGCGTCCTCCTACACGACGTGCCCCGAGTTCGAAACCCACATAACGCAATTATTTTTTACAAGGTTTTATCTGATTGTTAACCAAAATGAACTTCCTAGATAATATTACGTTCCGTCGAAATAGAACTAGAACAAACTCGGATTCTATACTAATTAATGATAGTGAAGTACCTGCAACAACAACAAATACAATAAATGAAACGACCAATAGCCTACCCGAAATGTCCGATGACGAGAATGACGAAATTGAGAAATTACGAGAACAAGTTAACAATCTTACGTTGGAATTACAAAGTGCCCACTCAGAAATTGAGATTCTTACATTAGAGAATAGTAAACTAAAAATGCTTAGCGAAAACTTAACAAAGAAAAATGTTCTTTATAAAAAAATAACAAATAGCCCAAATAAAACGAAATCATCAAGCCCAAAAATAAATAAAAATAATAGAAGCAACAAACAGACTCAAACAGAAACATTTGACAAAACAAACACAAAAACCGAAGAAAATTATAACGTCACACAATTAGAACAGAAAAGGGAGAAACTACCCGAAATAAATAAACAAATTCATATAAAACGCAATAAAATATGTATCATTAGCACAGACAACAAAAAAAAACTACTTGAGATTGCAGAAAATACATTTTATAAATGTGAATTATGTCACTACATCACACCTTATGGAAATACACAACTTTTGTTAAAGGGAATTAAAGAGAAGATTATAAACTTCACACCACAAGATTACTGCATTATATTACTGGGTGAAGAGGATTTTAAGACTACGAACAATTATGTAGACACTATTCTGCATATTAGAAGCACATTGCAAGAAATTAAACACACGAACATAATCATTTGTACACCAACATACAAATTCTTTAATAACAATTACCTCTATAATTCCAGGGTCGAAACATTTAACAATTTGTTGTATCTTGATGCACTTACACACAGTTATGCTTACTTCCTGGATAGTAATCTAAACTTGAAATACGACGATACTATGTTCGATAGACGCACCGGCGTTTTAAAAAACTCTGGACTGCAAATAATCATGAAAGATATATACGAGATTATAATTTCCATACAATCTTCAACAATAACTGATAGTAATATTGAAGACACTTTAACATATTCATCAGTGGTTGGAAATTATCAGAAGCAAACTTTAAATGAACCCACACCAAGCTATCAGAGAAATTCTAACTACGAAGGTAACACTATAGACCACCATAACACAAATACATGTCACCAACCTGACAACCAAATTAAGACAGTAACTGAATCAGAAGACACGGGGCAGTTTTTTCTTCAGTCGTATTAATGTAATGCATCAAAACATTGCTGGATTGTTAAATAAATCAGACTTGTTAACTGTACAATTAGAAAACTTGGGAAATCAAGGGACAACTGTAGATGTACTCTGTTTAACAGAGCATTTCATAACATCTGGACATGAGAGTTTATTGCATATTCCGAATTTCCATCTAGCCGCTCTCTTTTCACGAAGCACAAATCGGGGAGGAACTTGTATTCTTGTAAGACAGGGGCACCAGTATAGGGAACTACCAGATGTTGCCAAACAGTCTGTATCAGGCGTGTTTGAAATTTGTGCTGTGGAATTGACATCTTATTCAATTATTGTTATATGTGTTTATAGAGTACCAAAATATAATTACTTGACATTTTATGAAAAACTTGACATTGTATTAAAAAAAGTTTGCTTGTTATCGAATAAGAAAATAGTGTTGTGTGGTGATCTTAACATTAATGTACTGTTAAGAAATAAGATTACTCTGGATTTGGAACACTTCTTACTCAACTATAACTTGACTCTAGCTCTAAACCAGCCTACTAGGCCTCATAGTAAAACGTGCATTGATAACTTTGCACATAATCTAAGAAAAGGATGGAAAACGGAAATTATTGACCTCATGTTATCAGACCACACATCACAAATACTTAAAATACCTGTCAATAAAACGTGTCGCTTAAAATTTTGGAAAACGGTAAAAAAAAATTACTCCAAAGAGAATCTTAATAAATTTAAATCATGTATACAAAATTTATCTTTCAAAGAAGTCTACGAAAGTAATGATGTTAATGTAGCCTACAAGACCTTTTTTGATATTTTCTCATTGTTTTACAATCTCTGTTTTCCAGAGAAAATAATAACTATAAACATTAACAAACAGGTTAAATGGATTTCTCGTGGCATAAAAACATGTAGTAAGAAACAGAGACGGTTATTGTGGGCTTACAGACTGCACCCAACAAAAAAATCTAAAAGTGATTTGAAAATATACACTAAGCAATATAAAAAAATAGTTAGACTAACTCAGAAGGCACAAAATAATTATTTTATAAACAACTCGCAAAATAAATCCAAAGCCACATGGCAGATAGTCAATAGATCTAAAACTAACCTGCCTAAAGAACAAATACTGACAATAAAAACAGGGGATTTGACTTACACAAACCCAAAGGACATAGCAAATGTATTTAATGACTACTTTATAGATGAAATTGAGAAAAATACAATAAATGACATTAAAATAAACAATAAGTTAGATAATTTGACAATACAATCAATGTTTATGCAGCCTGTTCTAAAATCCGATATTATTTTAGTCACAAAGTCGCTTAAAAATACTAGTACTGTAGGTATTGACGGTATATCTACAAAAGTAATTAAATATGTAATTGAGCTTATAGCACCTGCCCTAGCACATATTATTAATATAGGTATTACAGAGGGCATCTATCCCGAAGGCTTAAAAAAAGTCATAATTAAACCGATTCACAAAAAGGAAGACAAGACGAATATAAAAAATTACCGGCCAATAGCCAAAATTCCTATTTTTTCCAAAATCTTTGAAAAAGTTATTTATAACTCGCTATACCAATATCTTCACAAATATAATATTTTGTGCAAAGAGCAAAACGGTTTCCGGAGAAATAAAACAATTAACATGGCTATTTTCGACCTTTTAAATAATGTTATGTCTGGCGTTGACAGCAAGACTCCCGTCTGCGCTATTTACACAGACATGACTAAAGCCTTTGATTATGTTGATCACAAAATTCTTCTAGACAAATTGCATTGCTATGGCATCAGAGGGAACATTTTAAAATTACTAGAATCATATCTAAGTAATAGATTGCAATGTACTGAAATCACAAGAGTGTGCGCAAAAACCAAAACGGAACGAACGTATGTGTCGCATTTCAGGAGTATAAAATATGGAGTGCCTCAAGGTAGCGTGCTTGGGCCACCTTTATTTCTCATTTACATAAATGATTTGCCAAAAGTAACACAACAACAAATTATTTTGTTTGCAGACGATAGCACTGCCATAGTAAAATGTAAGGACCTAAATACTTATCAATTTGACATTAATAATACTCTTACTGACATAATTAATTGGCTTAATATGAATAATTTAATAATCAACCTCAAGAAAACTAAAGTAATGCATTTCCACCAAAGAATTGAAGCTCCAAAAATTTGTGTCAATTACAATGGCAACGAAATAGAAGAAGTAAAAGTAAGTGTGTTTTTAGGAATCCATATTGACAGTAGCCTTAATTGGAAAGCTCATATAGAACAGCTATGTAAAAGAATAAATAAATCTGCCTATGCACTTTTTCAATTGGCTAGAAAAGTAAATATAGATGCGTTACTTGTTGCCTATCATGGTCTAGTAGCCTCACTTCTACGATACGGAATTATTTTTTGGGGTAATTCCCCGGATAAGGGATTACTATTCAAGGCACAAAAAAGGTGCATTAGAGCCATGTGTGGTCTTAAAACAGATGACAGCTGTGCACCGTACTTTAAATCATTAAAAATACTTACGCTACCGGCGATATACATATTAGAAATTAGTATCTTCGTCAAAACAAATTCCAACCTTTTTGAAAAAATGACAATGGTACGAAATGTTCCAATTCGTAGTCAATACAAAAATGCTTTGAGCAATTATAAATGTAAAACTGCATTAGTAAAAAAAAGTGTCCTGGGTATGGCTCCACGCATTTATAATAAAATTCCAGACGCCATAAAAGAATTAAATCTTACACAATTTAAGAAAAAAATGAAATTATTCTTGATTGATAAAGGTTATTATACTATTGATGACTACTTAAATGACGAATTAATTTAGAATTACAATTATAAGTATTGACATTTTAATTTTAATTATTTTGACAGATCTTTGACATTTTAATAATTCCTCATTTGGGTTTGACATAATTGGAATATGAAATAATATGTGATCGTTCAATTTATTTTCTATTTAATACCATAACTATGCATGATTTTCAAATATTTTTAGAAATTTTTAATTTGTAATCCTCGGTTAGATTTGCACACCATATTTGTACGCCTCCTGGCATAACATAGCGCTCTGATCATCAAACATAAGATCTGTATTTCTTTACCTATGTTAACAAATAAATAAATTATTATTATTATTATAAATTATTATTATTATTATTATTAGAGATTACCATACCTACATTTTTGACATTTAAACGTCTTTTGACGGGACGAGCGATCTAGATGGCGGGACGAGCGATCTAGATAGCGGGACGAGCTATCTAGATGGCGGAACGAACTGGAGAAAACACACGACCAGTTACAGTACCCGGCGATAAATATTGCACATCGACCTTTGGAAAGAGACAATCGGCTAATTTCGGCTTCGTAGAGCGTTATCTCTGTCGCACGAAATACAAACAGGCCGATATCTATTAGGAGCTGTTAAAACAATTATGATTTGCTTCTTTTGATAATTATTTTTGTTCTTTGTATAAAATTGATGGGATCGAATAGGTCGATGTGCAATATTTATCGCCGGGTACTGTACCAGATTTTAGACCTAGATCGAAAAAACTGGAAGTCATGGGGAGAGGCCTTTGCCCAGATGTGGGATGATGCAGGCTAACTGTAGTAGTAGTAAACGTCTCTTATCTTTAAGCAACGTTTATAAATAAACCCCTAGTACCAGTAGTAGATGTTTTAACACGCTTTTTTTGATAGTCGTAGTAAAAAAGGAGCGGTGTAATGACGTAGAGATTGAAAAATATCAGCAAAAAGAATATTTTTTTTCCATTTTTAATCCTCACGTGGAATTCGTTGCATTTTGAGTAGATTCAATTAGTGGTAAGGTAAAAAATATGAACGAATTTCAGGTAATTTGCAATTCAGGAACCTTGGGACTGATTCATAAATAAAAAACTTCTTTTTGCGCTGAACATCCGAGCACATAATATTATTTCACCATAACTGCTCTCAAAACGGTGAAGGAAAACATCGTGAGGAAACCGGCATGTCCTAGAACCAAAAAATTCGAAGACATGTGACATCTACCAACCCGCACTGGGCCCGCGTGGTAGATTACGGCCCACTCCCTCTCACAGAGAGGAGGCCTGTGTCCCAGCTGTGGGAACATTATACCTAAGCGAGCACAAAAAAAAATAATAATTAAACAATGTATGTTTAATGAATACATGAGATATAAATTACCAATTAAAATCTAAAGATTACAAGAACACAGGAATAATTAAGAAAAAAAAAAATGCGGGTGCAGCTCCGTACACATAACGAAAAAATAAAGAATAAGGGAGATTTCGTGTGAGAGTTATATATCTTTCTTCTCTCTCATATAACGAAATGTGACTAAACGTGACGCGTTCTTGAAATTTTACTCTTAAATTCTCGTCCAATTATTATCGAATCGTCGTCTAAGAAGTTTCACTTCAAAAAGGCATATATGGACAGCCCAAAAACTTTTAAACCCTGGCTGGGGGCCTTAATTTATTGAGTCACAGGCAAGTCTGGATAAGCAGGCGACAACCTTTTAGGTAGAACTACGATACAAAAAAAAGAGCCCAAAAAACAGGTGTAATTTAAAAGTCAAAAAGCGCGCGAACGCGTACCGAAAATGGCCACCGCAGCCGATAGCGGGGTGTCGTCGTTACAATACCAAATATTGATATTCGCTCCTCGATTTTGTATTCTGTTTGAATTTGTAGATACTATTTGCACTTCTACTTGCTACAGTTTTGCGTCTGTCATCATTGTTTGGCGTTCTATATAGATCTGTGGGAGCCACAGATTATAAAGATGTAGGTATAGACATGATAGAGATATTGTGGTGACTATTTCTAGATGGAATAACATTATTTTGACGCTGGCAGAATAGTCGATATCGGCTCAGTTGCCAAAGAAAAAAAAAAAAACATAATTTTAAACTAGTATTTAATCAAATGGCGATTGTCATGTGGTTACTGCCACCCCTACCTGCAATTGTTTAAAATAACCCACTGTTCTTCCTAGTCGCTAGTGGTTATCGCTAGTTAATTCCGCTAGTGTTTTAGTTTTTTCTGAAACTAAAACACTAGCGGAAAGTTGCACACTTGTACTGTAGGCACTAGGAAGAAGAGTGGGGCGCGTCTTCGTGGATGGTACAAAAAAAAAGACAGTCTGATAGCCAGTCTTATCAAGAAGTATCGTATTACCCAGTAACTGGCTTGTGGAGGTGAGATAGGCAGTCGAATCGCTCCATGTAAAATACTGGTATTCAGCTGCATCAGGTTAGACTGGAAGCCGACCCCAACATAGATGGGAAAATGCTAGGCAGATGATGACTACAT
Organism: Luperina testacea; assembly: GCA_927399505.1. NCBI lineage: Eukaryota > Metazoa > Arthropoda > Insecta > Lepidoptera > Noctuidae > Luperina > Luperina testacea. Next base: position 2,416,988 of record OV656782.1, read on the forward strand.
GTGACTTGGTTATTAGTGTGTATAAAATTTTTATAAACTTTGTACGGACGCCAGCACATCAACCTACCACAATCTGTCAGATTTCTTTAATAGATTTTCAACTTTATCGCTAAAGCATAAGGTTCAATGTTGATTGGGAAAATCTGACAGATTGTGGTAGGTTGATGTGCTGGCGTCTGTACTTAATTAGGAAACAATAAAAAAGGTCTGCAGGAGTGACGATGCACCAATTAACATTTTTATCCGATAAAATAATTTATAATTGGTGTCTATTTTTATTTAATAACTAGCATCGCCCTGCGGTTTCACCTGCGTAAGTTTCGATCCCGTGGGAATATCGGGATAAAAAGTATCCTATGTGTTAATCCAGGAAATGGTCTATCAATGTGCCAATTTTCAACCAAATCTGTTCAGCGGTTTACGCGTGACTGAGTAACAAACATCCAAACATCTTCACAAACTTTCACATTTACAATATTAGTAGGTTAGAAACACTAGAAAAAGAGCTCTCGGTCTGCAAACGTTTACTAGCCCATTTAGGGCACCTCCCATTTTAATCCAGGCCTAAATCCAGCCATTCTCCTAGAACAGAAGCTAAAAAACCCTGAAACAGTCTCAAGCTATCGACGTCGGTATCGGTGGCTGCAAACAGCGGTAAGTTGTTTAAACAAAAGGCATCAATCACTGCCGACACGCCCCTCGGCGGGAGCTATAGTCCGGGTGAGAAGCTGCGAAGAGAAAAATAAAAAGGGAATTGAAGATTTTTTTTATGGAGCCTGCCATACTTAGTGTCGAGCCATTTTGTTTTTTTTTTTGATGTGAAACATCTATAGCCGCACGTAAAACAAATTTCTGGCGTGGCGACGCATGCCGTGGCGACGCGTCGCCACGCTATATGATGGTGTATATATACAGTCACAGTCTTGTGTACTGTGTGGCGACGCGTCGCCATGCGCAATGTTTCACATCTGCCAGGCGTCCCGTGACGGCTCACTTTTTTTTCCAAAATGGCGGTCACGCATGACTATATGAATCGATAGCTGACATCAATGCAAACGGAAAATATAATAGGATCAAACCCCATAAAGCGTCACGTTTCCAAGATATTAACGTTCATAGATGATCACGTAACATCCATATTTTTTTAAACTTGTTGCATATTTGAAATAATCACTCTGAATGTTTAAAATAATCAAACATCGATGCAACAGTGTTACGCGCTACAGCTACAAGTTACGCTCTCCGTGCTACACGCTACAGCTACAATTAAGCTACGCTCTCTATGCTATGCGCTACGGCTACAGGCTACGCTCTCCTTACTAGGCGCTACAGCTACAAGCTACGCTCTCCTTGCTACGCGCTACAGCAACAGGCTACGCTCACCGTTCTACGCGCTACAGCTACTGGCTACGCTCTCCGTGCTACGCGCTACAGCTACAAGCTACGCTTTCCGTGCTACGCGCTACGGCTACAAGCTACGCTCTACGTGCTACGCGCTACAGCTACAGGCTACGCTCTCTATGCTACGCGCTACAGCTACAGGCTACGCTCTCCGTGCTACGCGCTACAGCTACAAGCTACGCTCTCCTTGCTACGCGCTACAGCTACAAGCTATGCTCTCCATGATACGCGTTACCCCCTGGCCACAGCCAAGAGCGGCGCGGATTGCGGTGCGGCGGGAGGCGCGGCAAGCGGTGAGCGGCGAAAACAAATGGTAGACAAACTATGAAGTATGCCACAGCTACCGGCGACGCTCACAGCGGCGCGACTTGCGGCGCGGTGAGAGTCGCGCGAGTTAAAAGACTGAGACTTGTGATGGAGATAAAAGTAATTTTATTCTCAAAACGTGTTAGTAGTACAGTGGTATGTTGTAGAGTCAATACAATAATGTGCTTAAATTATAGTTGGGTTAGTTTATATACTAAGTCTTATCAGCTAACACAGTGGTGGGGACAGAATGGTTGTCACCACAATTCACTTATCTAATCGCTTCCGTTTATTGATGTTGTTTATTAGGGCGGTGGTGGTATCTCCACTGTCTGGTCTCGTTATCTTGACTCAATATTAATATCCTATTTATATTTATTACTTTATTTATAATCGACTCCGCTTATCCCGTTGTTATCGGGTAGTAGCGTTATCTCAACTGTTGACTGTCTGACCTCGTTATCTTGACTCTCCCCTCCTAGTCTTTTTGTACTCTGTCGGGTTTTTATGATTCGACGAGTTAAAAAGACGATAGTTAACAAGATTATGGTTACTATCGTTATGTAGGTCAGGATCCCTATGTCTTTGATCTTATCAGAGGTTAAGTCGGGTCTATTGATTGCTGCGATCTGCTCTTCTATGTTGTCCATATTTTCTGGTAATGTCATTGGTAACTCGTTTGCTGGTTCTGTGACTTCAGTAAAGGTCTGAATATCCACAGGGTCTTGAGTGCTTCCACATTTGGTGTTATCTTCTATATATGAGTCTACGATGTTCACGCTTCTGTCGGCACATCTATCATAGATTGTTTGTTCCTTTAATCTGAACTGGAAATATAAGTCATTCTGAATTTTGTATGAGTATCGTGCTGGACAGTTGTTGCGTTGTTTCAGAATGCTTTCTTCTACACATTTCTTTGTTGGTGAAGCTGTACATATATTGTTATTACATTTGTCTACTTTATACACATGATTGGTTCCCGTTAAATACTGGCCGTTCTTAATACTAGGCATTTGACAATATTGGTTAGATGGGGTGATTACGCTAATTACTGTTTCTAGATTATATTGTTCTTTAGAGACCATGGGTATAGCGAATTGGAATATTAATAGTTTGCTTTGTATAGCAACGCTTGGGACTATTACGGATTGTAGTTTGTTTATGTCTCGTACTACGTTAATTTTTCGTAAAAAGTGTAATTCGTTAGGTGTTTTGTTAGTGGCACTATGTATAGTGGAATTATATGCTAGTACTGCTAAGTTAACATCTTCTTTCTTTAGTTCCTGTTGTACTCTTAATCTCTCTATTAGGGTGGAGTGAAACCGTTCTATGTCTCCATGAGACGTGTGGTGCAGGGGTGTTGTCACATGATGTTTGATTTTTAATCCTGCTAGAAATTCTTTTACTATTTCCGATATTAGTATAGTCTCGTTATCTGTTGAGATTAGGTCGGGGGTTCCTATTAGAGTGAAGAGTCGTAATAGCGTTTCTATTACTTGTAGGGAGTTGTTTTCAACTAGTTTTGTGGCGAAAGTCCACTTAGAAAATGTGTCTATTCCCGTTAAATAGGTTTTCTTTTTAAAGTGGAACGTATCTATTTGCCATTTTTCCATTGGTATTGTTGGTGTTTTGGTTTTTTCAAAGGGCGGTTTAAATGGTTGTCGATCGTATTTTACTTTAGCACATGTTTCGCACTGATTCAGATAGTTTTGCGTATGTTTTTTGATGTTCTCGATATAGTATGTTTTAGAGATTTCCTTTATTAAAGCTGGGTTTCCTATATGTCTATCCATAAATTCATGCGTTGATCTAATTATTTTTAGGATTTCTTCTTTGTCTGTGATTTCTACACGTGGTTGTGTAAACCAAATGATTGTGAGTTCTTTATTATTGAAATGTTTCCTGTATATTTCAGACAGTTGTTCTATGAGTTTATTACTATTTCCTACTATAGCATATCTTTTTGATCCGAGATATTCTTTACAGAATTTTATAAAGTCTTGGGGATTGTTTATTTTTAGATTATAATCGTAGGTGTGGTTGTCTTTTTGTATTACTTTCACTTGATATGGTTCTGTCGTTACAAATATTCTATTCATACGCCTAGGGGGATGTTCTGATTTTATTATGAATCCTTCATCTGAGTCATCGAAGTTGCTATGTACCGTTGCTTGGTCTGAGTTATGCATTAGTACGATTCTAGACAGAGCGTCTGCTACGTAGTTAGTACTTCCCTTTTTATGTGATATTTCATAGTCGTATTCTTGCAGTTTTAACTTCCATCTGGTAAGCTTAGCGTTTGGTTCTTTAAGTTTGGTTATCCATATTAGTGGTTGGTGGTCTGTTTCAAGTTTAAAGTGTCGCCCATAGATGTATGGTCTAAATTGTGTTAGGGCATAAAGTATACCTAGTAGTTCCTTTTCAGTCGCGTTATATTTTTGTTCCGTTTCCGTTAGTGTTCGAGATGTGTATGCTATAGGATGATTTTCTTGTGAAATAACAGCTCCTAATGCTATATCACTTGCATCAGTCGTTACTGTGAATATTTTATTAAAATCTGGATATGCTAGGACTGGTGGGTTAATGATTAAGTCTTTTGCTCTTTGGAAAGCTTCTAAAAATGGTTCATCATGTTTTATCTCTTTTCCTTTCTTTGTACACTCAGTTATAGGTTTTACTATTTTGGATAGGTTTGGTATGAATTTCCTATAATAGGATACTAGTCCTAAGAATGACTTGATTTCTTTGGTTGTTTTAGGTGGTGGAAATCTGGTTATTGCTTTGGTTTTTTCTGGACATGGACTGAGTCCCTTCTCTGTTAGAATATGTCCTAACGTAATCGACTTGTTTTCTTGATAATGTAATAGTATAGTTATATCGTCTGGTGTTTTTATTTTGTTCTCGCTAGGAATTATTAATAGGTTTTGTTTAATTAATGTGTCCCATCCTATTAGGTATTCATAGTTATTAGAGAAGTCGAACATATAAAATTCTATTGGATTACTGTGTTGTCCGAAGATATTTACCATGGGGTAGGTTATTATTTTACCATTATGTTTTGAGAGTCCGTGCGGAGTTTGGACTGAAAATGTTTCGTCAATATAAATCGCGTATCCATCCGATATTAATTCTTTAGCTATATTGGGTTTAATAAATGAGCGTGTTGATCCGGTGTCTATTAGTATTTTTTCGTCTGTATTAGGTATTTTAATGTATGGTAGTTGGGTATGATTAGGTGTAGATTTTATGTTGGGGTATTCTGGGGTAAATCCGTCTGAAAATCCTCCGAGTTTGGGTCATATTCGTGTGTTGGTTCACAAATTTGATCATTATTTTCATATCTAGGGTTGATGTTAGTAAAATATTCGTTGGCGCATTGCTGCATGTATTCTTCAAAAGGGGTATCGGTATAGTCATCACTATTACATTCAGGTTCGTCGATGTTAAATACTCGGTTTCTTTTTAATTGAGGTCGTTCTGTTACAGTTCGCATAGTCGCGTCTTTATCCTGTAGTTCGGGATTTTGTGGTTTTGGTTGCCAGTTTGGTCGAGTTGGTTGCCATGGAGGTCTTTGATTAAAATTATTAGCATTATTATTAAAATTACGCGTAGGGTAAGCGTGAGTTTGATTATTATTATGGTTGCCATACCAAGGTTGTTTAGCTTGTCCTGCTTGTTGCATCCGAATCCTAGCCGAGAAAGGTGAGATTGGATATGCGTGTCTTTGCTGAACAGGTCTATTACCAAGGTTTGAATTATACACAAGGGCGTTGTGTTGTTGGGGGGTTGAGCTCATATTATTTTTAACGAAAGGTTGAGTATGACCATTCGGTTTGTTTCCCGTATTTCTGATGTTAATTACATATCCTTCTTTGTCAAGAGTTCTAGCTCTAAGGCAAGTTTCTAGGAAGTCTAGTTTTTCACAGGCTGGTTTATATTCAGGTGGTAGGAGTGATATTAACTTTTGGTTAGCTATTTCCTTTAAACCGGTGTGTACATGTTGGTTAATTGTACATCCTTCAGCTATTAACATTTGTAACTCGTATATAACGTTAGTTAAGCTTGGTGAGCTTGGTCTTAAGTTATTAATTTCCTGAAACACATCTCCTATCGTTCTATTCCATGATCCATACTGTTGTTTTAGGATTTCTTTAATTTCTAACCAAGTGAAGTTATGGGGGTAGCTATATATGAGAGTAGCCGCATTGCCTGTTATCTTTGACAAGATTATATTGACTTTTTGTGCATCTGTGCCAGAGGTTATTTGAATAAAACGTTCTACTGCGGTGATAAAACCGTGTAGGTATCTTTCTCCACCTTCTCCAGAGAACTGGGGAATAGGAATATTACTTTCTGGTCTAATTTGAGGGTTGGAATCTACGGATGACGTCATTATTAACTTTGGGGTGTTTACTAATTTTCTACCTGAAGGAGTAAATGCCAGTTTGAGGTTGTTTTAACCGGGAAATAATCACGTGTACTTACAGTTGTGTTGTGAGAATGATGAGGGCTATCACTGTCTTCATCTGGATGTAGTAGAGGCTTCGTAGAGTCGGGTCTTTGAAGTCCGTCGATTTACTCCGATGAGCTTCTATACTGCGATGTACGAAGAGAAGTTCTTCTTAGCCAGCGTCACCTTGATGTGTACGGAGAAGAGTTTTTCTCTGAGTCAGCGTCACCTTGCAGGAGAAGTCTTGAATCTTTTTCTTTATTTGTAGGTTCTGGGCAGGTTTGATAGAGTAATCTTCTTGGTTCGGTGTCTGGTAGCGGAGATACAGCAATTCAGCACGTCGCCTTGATTGATAATTTCTTCAAGAAATGCCCGTAACGTTGGGCGCCAGTTAAAAGACTGAGACTTGTGATGGAGATAAAAGTAATTTTATTCTCAAAACGTGTTAGTAGTACAGTGGTATGTTGTAGAGTCAATACAATAATGTGCTTAAATTATAGTTGGGTTAGTTTATATACTAAGTCTTATCAGCTAACACAGTGGTGGGGACAGAATGGTTGTCACCACAATTCACTTATCTAATCGCTTCCGTTTATTGATGTTGTTTATTAGGGCGGTGGTGGTATCTCCACTGTCTGGTCTCGTTATCTTGACTCAATATTAATATCCTATTTATATTTATTACTTTATTTATAATCGACTCCGCTTATCCCGTTGTTATCGGGTAGTAGCGTTATCTCAACTGTTGACTGTCTGACCTCGTTATCTTGACTCGCGGTACGCAGCGGCGACGGGCTGCGCGGGGTGCGAGTGAAACAAATGTACTAGCGAGTATCGAGGCGGCCACAGCTCGGAGCGGCGCGCGCGGCGGCATCGGTGGACGCATTCAGACATCGCGCGACCGAAACAAATCATTTTGTTTTTGTCGCGCGTTGTATTGTAAAAATAAAGGATATGGAACAATTTATTTGTGAAATATTGAGTAGACCAGCAATATGGATGTCAAAACATCCACATCATAAATATAGGCATGTTATAAAAAAATTGTGGGCCGAAATAAAACAACAATTTCTTCTTTCTTTCTTTTAAATAAAACGTTGCCCCACACTAGGAATTACTCCTGTATCGTGGTGCGTTTACAAACATTTAAATTCACATACAAACAGCCAGACCCGGAACAACTACCTATAGGCTATACAAATATTTGTTCCGTGCGGGAATCGAACCCGCGACACGCAGCGAATTCCCTGATAATAGTGGTAAGTATTTTTAGTGGTAGGCATTTTAATAGTTTAGCCGTTCTCTAAATGCGTCCACCGTTGAAGCCACCGCGGTCGCAACTACTCTAGCTGTGGCATACCATCGCAAATCACGCCGCCCGCCGCGCCTCCGGCCGCACCGCGCCCCGCACCGCCAGAGACTGTGGCCAGGCCCTTAGAGTTGCAAGCTACGCTCTCTTTGCTACGCGCTACAGCTTACAATCTACACTACATGCAACGCGCTACGTGCTACACACTTCGTGCTATACTACGCACTGATACTACGCGGAAATTGCTACACGTATTGCTACGTGTAGCAATACATACTTACACTATGTAAGTATGTTTAAAACATAAGTATACGTTTTGATTGTATGTATATAATTCTTGATATTTTTTTTTTCATACCACTACATTATGGTTACATACATAAGTGGAGAAAACTTGGTTTGTTGGTCCCGGCTGTCATTCGTGGATCTTTGACAGTCGTTACGGGTCGTCAGAAGCCCGAAAATCTGCCTACCAGTCTTACCAAGGGGTATTGTATTTATACTCAGTAACTGGGTTGCGGAGGTCCGATAGGTCGCTTCATCCGCTGGCTGGCTTCATTCGCTGGTCAGCTGCATCCGGTAAGACTGGAAGCCGACCCTAACATTGTTGGCAAAAGGCTAGGCAGATTATGAAGTGGAGGAAACTTCTGAAATCTTCTTTGAAATTACCAGCAACATTCACAATCCCTTTTCCCAATCATTCCACCTGCACTATGAATACCCCCCGCTATCCATAACAGGCACCGTGCTAGCGAGACGGCACTACTTTCCTCTCGCTCTCCGACGGGTACAGAATACAGAGCGGCTGAGTTTTTCCACACCAATTTATACTGCCAACATCACTTCAGAATATAAGGTGACTGTGGCTTTGGGATAATGTGGGATTGTCCCGAATATTTTGGTACACACATCCCTCTTAGGGATGTGTGGGTGTCACACGAATGAATAGCATAAGAAATGAGTATGTAGCGGCATCTACATCCGCAACATGCGAACTACGCATCACACTGACATCACACAAAATCCTGCATCGCGCAAGCAAAGTTTACCGCGAAACGATATTCAATTATAGTTTAGGTTGGAAGTCTGTAACCAATCACGTGTGAGCCGAATTGGTTACAGCAACTCACCAGGGCACCCCGACCAAATGGGTTAGGTTAGAACTGTGATCAACCGCGTGCGAGCCGAGGAGCGAGGCGAGGCGAGCACTACTTCCGAAGGCCAGGCGGTTAACTAAACGGCTAATTTAACCAGTTGGCTGCGACATATAGATAAAGTATATTATACTAATCTATATAAATATAATATACATATATAATAATAATCAGGAAATAGGAGCAAAAAAACAATAAAAAGAAAATGTCAGTGTCAGTGCCTCATATTCACCCTACACCTCCCCCCTTCCCCCCTCGGCTTAATTTAGTGTTGTAAGCGAACCGTTACCAGTCGCATGTTATTTAACTGTTTCTACGAGTAGATATAGTTTATGTATATATGTTTACTAGCTTCTGCTCGCGACTTCGTTCGCGTGAAATTTGTTGTTCCTAGACACCGTCGCATCATATCGCATCGCCTACCCGCGCTGTTAACTCGTTTTCTTTCTGACTCTTTTTTTCTTTTTGCTCGGCTTCAAAAATGCTAGCGTGATGTTAACAATGGGATCCTTCCTCAAGAATTGGGCTATCAAAATGCAAAAATATTTTTCACTTCAGTAGCTCAAACAAGTAGGTTTTGCTGCGTGAAATCAGTGCGCAAAATGCGATTTTGCTCACTGAGTGAGACAAAGTAACTTTTTAATCTTTTTTTTTAAGAAAGCCGCGAATATATTATTCAGCCTTGGGTTAATCATACAATTCGAAACATTCACACTCTATCTCTTTCCCGCCATTAGAAAAAGAGAGAGACAAAGACCAGCCCTTTCGAAGTTCGGATTTTGAATTCGACCTCAAAGACAAACACGTTCGGAATTTCGTACTAACTAAAGATATTTTACAAAAAGAAAATTATGTCTTTTAATGTAATTTATTGAATTTTTAACTTATTGTTGTATTTAAACGAAAATAAGTATTTACTGCAAATAAAACTGATATTTAACTTGTAAATATTTATTTCTAGTTTCAATAAATGTTAGGTACGTAATATATTTTGAATAATAAAATATCATGGGTGCTATTTCCGAACACGCCTTAATTTAAATAAAAGAGCGGGAATAAAATTTCGTGACTGGCGTACAGAGTTGAATAAGTTAAAAAATTTTAAAATATGTAATCGTAAAATATGAGTGAAACTAGCGACGAGAACAGTATTTTAACACCAAAACTACTTTGCTCTCTTGTTGCACAATAGTTATTTGTGCAACAAGAGAGCAAAGTAGTTTTTTGCTGCGAGTGCTGATTTTGAATCCTGAGCAAGCGAAGGATTCAACGATTGAATCACGAGCGTAGCGAGTGATTCTAAAGTTGAATCCTGAGTGTGGCGAGGGATTCAAAGGCACGAGATGCAAAAAAACTTTGCTCTCGTGTAACACACATAACTTTTCACTTCAGCAGCGAGAACACTTTAGGAGATAAAATAATAAACAGGAATAGATTGAAATAACTATTTATTGTGAATCAAAATAATTTACATTGTAGATAGATACCAATTCCATAAAATCTAATAAATAAGATAGCAACACCGTCTCCGAAAAACTGCTTGCGCCCTTTTGTAAGTCTCCATTCATTGAAGACATGGTATGCTTTCAGATATTTCTCGCGAGACTTCTCAGGTAGGAAACTTAATTCTGCATTAATAATTTGTTGTTTTAACTCTTCCGGTGTTAAAATACTGTTCTCGTCGCTAGTTTCACTCATATTTTACGATTATTTTAATATTTTTTAACTTATTCAACTCTGTACGCCAGTCACGAAATTTTATTCCCACTCTTTTATTTAAATTAAGGCGTGTTCAGAAATAGCACCCATGATATTTTATTATTCAAAATATATTACGTACCTAACATTTATTGAAACTAGAAATAAATATTTACAAGTTAAATATCAGTTTTATTTGCAGTAAATACTTATTTTCGTTTAAATACAACAATAAGTTAAAAATTCAATAAATTACATTAAAAGACATAATTTTCTTTTTGCAAATTTAGTTATACGAAATTCCGAACGTGTTTGTCTTTGAGGTCGAATTCAAAATCCGAACTTCGAAAGGGCTAGTCTTTGTCTCTCTCTCTTTCTAATGGCGGGAAAGAGATAGAGTGTGAATGTTTCGAATTGTATGATTAATTAACCCAAGGCTGAATAATATATTCGCGGCTTTCTCAAAAAAAAATTAAAAAGTTACTTTGTCTCACTCAGTGAGCAAAATCGCATTTTGCTCACTGATTTCACGCAGCAAAACCTACATGTTTGAGCTACTGAAGTGAAAATAACTATTTTCAAATCCGACTGAAAGAAAAGAAAAAAAAAGAAAAAGTATTTATTGCAACTCGAAGAAGATCACAAACTAAACAAAACACAGTCAAATAAAAATCCAAGTTATATAAAAAAGTAAAAAAAACGAAAATGAAACAGAAACTGGACCTAACTGGACTGGTCTGGACTGGACTGGACGGAACAGGAAGTTCCAGAGATTAGCGCGTTCAAACAACCAAACAAACTCATCAGCTTTATTATTAGTTTAGATGGAAGAAGCAAGTCTTGAAAGTATGTAACTTGGAATCGACCAATTGACTGCTGTAACGTTTCCAGTTACCATTAGAGTTTGTCTTTTAACAATTATAGTTTTAACCCCGTATTTATCCACTGCTCTGTGAAGTCTATACTTCACAGAGCAGTGGATAAATACAATTGAGGAACAGACCTAAGCCTGTTCCTCGCACAGCGCGTTGTTCGCACAGGTCGATTGATCGGGTTAAGCTACGTTTGCCGCGGTTGGTCCGTGGATGGGTGATCATCTTCACATACCAAGAACCCTCCGTGCCTCGGAAACCACGCTAAGCCACTGGTCCTGGCTGTCATTCGTGGATCTTTGACAGTATCGTATTACCCAGTAACTGGGTTGTGGAGGTCAGATAGGCCGTTTCTCCATGTAAAATACTGGTATTCAGCTGCATCCGGTTAGACTGAAGCCGACCCTTAAAATAGTTGGGAAAAGGCTAGGCAGATGATGATATCACACTAATATTATACAGGCGAAAGTTTGTGATTGTGTGTGTGTTTATATGTTTGTTACTTCTTCACGGTCAAACGCCTGGACCAAATTTGATAAAATTTGGTATGGAGGTAGCTGACACCCTGGATTAACATAGGCGCCCCACGGTTTCACTCGCACAAGTGTCAATCCCGTGGGAATATCGGGATAAAAACTATTCTATGTCCTTCCCCGTGATGCAATCTATCTCTCTGCCAAATTTTATCGAAATCCGTTCAGTAGTTTAGACGTGAAAAGGTAACATACAGACAGAGAACAGTTACCTACTTTCGAATTTATAATATTAGTATGGATATCAAAATGCTCGTATTATGTAGGGTCGTATCTATACTAATATTATAAAGCTGAAGAGTTTGTTTGTTTGTTTGGTTGAACGCGCTAATCTCTGGAACTCCCAGTCGGATTTGAAAAATTCTTTTTGCATTTCATAGCCCAATTCTTGAGGAAGGGTATAGGCTATTCAACATCACGCTATGACCTTTAGGAGCCGAGCAAAAAGAAAAATAGTCAGAAAGAACGCTAAGCAAAAACGAAGTAATAGCGCGGGAAGGCGATGCGATGCAACGGGGTGGGTCGGAGTAACAAGAAATTTCACGCAGACGAAGTCGCGGGCAGAAGCTAGTATTATACATATTTCTCTTGGGCCCAGGACCCAGGCAAAACATGACACATGCCCTAGAACCAAAAATTCGAAAGGTAACTAACAGACAGACAGAGTTACTTTCGAATTTATAATATTATTAGTATGGACATGGATGGTTGCTGAACAGACTGTCTCGTGGTCAAGCGCTACTGAGTATGGACAATAGGCTCGCCCGTATTACTTACATAGGACTTAAACGTAACTATACTCCATTTGTTTAGGTAATTAAATAAAGGTAAACAAAAAAAACCACCCGACGTGGTTAACCGACTAAACGTAATACCAGTCTATTCAGTTGTCATGCTACGTCACAGTTGTACTCTTCAATTTAGCAACGTTATAATTCGTTAAAATATTACTAAATGAGGGTTTTCTGAAATGCCGTTCGCCAGGTGGCATCACTGACACGTCAGGTCCAGACATCTGTCAAAGAGCCTATATTTTCTTTAGTCATGACTGAATGATGAACGAATGAATGAATCGAATGATGAAAGTCATCATATATTTTATATTGGAAGACCTCTTGTCACAGTGGTGCCAACTGGTGTAAATTTTCACGAAAACTCTCATTGAACAGTACAGCTGGAAGTGATTGGTTTGTTCAGTCGATTAACTAAGTCAGGTGATTTTTTTGTTTACCTTTATTTAATTACCTAAACGAATGGAGTATAGTGAAATGTGGGTGGGTGTAGGTACACATCTGCCCAACCCTTCCAGGAAACAAGGCGTGATGAAGTTACTGAATACTATCAAGGGAATAAAACGACAAAGTCCAACATATCAACTATATCTTTATTTATAATTTGCATATAATTTATTATTATTTACGATTATTATTTATTTGTATGGTACAGGACTCCACTTAGAAACATATACAGTTTTTATATTAATTGTGACAGATACAGTTCAGGCCAGAATAACCCCTTAACCCCCCCTTAAAATACCTTATTTTATACAATATGATCATATTGCTCATATTAGCTTTGTTACAGTAAACGGTAAAAGAATTGCCATAATACCTACCCTTTTTGGTGTTGCCGGAGAGATTAGTGGTTCTATAATATTTAATGTATTTTTGGCAGACAGGTAAATGCTGATAGAGTGTTGTGGCGCAGCCTGGGAGAGGCATATCTCCAGCAGTGGACTGGACAGTGTGCAGGGAGTTGATTGGTTTAGTGGAAATTTATTTAGGCCTGAATCGTGCTTCTTGTCACTGGTTAAAGTATTTTTTAATGCTACGTTTATTATATTATTATTTAGTAGTAACTTAAGGTAGGGCCACACTTGCGCAGTTTTGTTTCGTGATGTTACAAATTACAAAATGGCCGCTGAATCATGACCGGTCCGAACTTCAAATGGTGACAAAAGACGACTGACTACCTAACCAAATTTAGTTCTATTTTTAAATTCATTCCCGCCCTATAGAGGGAAGCAATTGCTAATGAACACGTACTCACAACCATGCACATACCCAATGAGTGGGTGTGAGTGAGAGAACATTATATGCGCGGAGGTTCGCAGAGCTTAAGTTCAGACCGGCGATGTGTCAGCGGCCATATTGTCAGTAATGTCATTTAATTTGCATGCGATCACAGCTTTTTAAGAAACTTAAAGAAACTTAATAAATAGTTAGCCTCGAATTCGTTAATGTTACTTAATTTTATTTTATTCCTATTCTGTAAAAATCTCACCGAGAAAACTTAGGTGAAGTGAGCTTGAAGTGAGCTGTCATTCCACTTGTATACTTTAACTGTCAATCAATCGATTTAAAACAGCGTTATTCAAATGGCTTATGGAAAAATCATTATATTCTGTGAATGAGTGTTTAGACTTTAAAGATTCACACTGACATGTTACTGTTATAATTTGCCGAATACTTGACATTTAAATTTAATAATTAACATTTATATACCAATTTTACCAGCTTCATTTATTTAATTAATGTAATCATGCATGCTAGTTTTAGCGAATTGTTTTAGAAACTGTTTAAAAAACACCCGACCATCTGTAATGTACAAACGCCAGCACATCAACCTATCTCAAACTGACAAATTTTCCCAATCAACCTTGAACTTCATGGATTAGCGATAAAGTTGAAAATCTATTAAAGAAATTTGACAAATTGTAGTAGCTTGATGTGCTGGCGTCTGTACTACAAATCTTGCAAATAAAATTTCATTTCAGTTCATTTGATGCTAGGGATTGACACTTCACCTAAGTTTTCAGCGTGAGATTTTTACAGCCGGTCGATTCTGTAAAAATCTCACCGTGAAAACTTAGGTGATGTGAGTTTGTTTTTGCTAGGAATTGACACTATTGACAGCTCACTCCACGCTCACTTCACATAAGTTTTCACAGTGACATGGTTACAGAATCGCACTGCAGAATAGATTGCGTGATCTATATAATTTAATAAATAGTAATTATTTAAATATTGCAGTAAATATAAATAAGAATTATACAACAAAAGCATGGCCAGTAGCTAATCTTAAAACTATCTATAATTACATTTTTACAAAATGGCGTATCCGTTAGTAACTTAAAAACAATAATACTGTTTGGAAAGACGTCTTATTTGTTAGTTTTTACATTATAACTAATAATACCTAAATGCTGACTTGTTTCCTTATACATATAAAGTAAATTCGTAAAATCAAAGTTTTAACAGAAAATAATAAAAAAATAGTTTTTTCTAAGGCTACGTACGCACTGACGGGTTGCTTGTTCAGCGCCTAGACTCTATGCGCTAAGCAAGCCATCCGTCAGTGCGTAGGCTCTAAGCCATACAGCCTAGTGACTTAACATACTTCAATCACGCTAGGCGACCAGCGAAGGCGCCTAGTGCGCAGTGCGGCTGGTTGCAAAAAATCTAGAGCGTTCGTTTCAGTTTGTTACTCGCAAGGCGACTCGCTAGGCTCTAGGCGCTAAGCAAGCCACCTGTCAGTGCGTACGTGAAAACACAAAACGGCGAAGTAAAACCGGCATGCCCTAGAACCAAAAATTCGAAGACATGTGATAACTACCAACCCGCAGTGGGCCCGCGTGGTGGATTACAGCCCAATCCTTCTCGAAGAGAACAGGCCTGTGTCCCAACAGTGGGAACGTTATAGGCTCATTATATTATATACATTGAAAGTGGAGGAATTGTTAACGAAGAAACATTCTACAATAGTATGCACCGACCCTTACAATATAACTAGATTTGGCCAGCATCAGTCCTTATAATAAATGTTAAAATAGTATGTAATCTAATATGACATATAATGTGATGGACATTCTTCCAAAAAATAAAGCGCTATACCAGGTCAAATTAATTTAACTACGCGGACGTAATGGGTATTTGAACCCATAACGTATCTAAACACGTTAAAACAAATCATAAATTAGTTTGATGATTTTTTTTTTGAGGGATTCGACCGCTGTTACTGTGTTTACTTAAAATATAATCAGCTTATTTGTGTAAACTTCACAGAAGTGGTCGGTATCGATGTCTAAAAACGATAAAACGCGCTCCCTCTGAATATCAGGATGGCAACCAGTCGGCTCACATTTAAAATAAAAGCTCGGGAACACATCCATAAGAAGTTGGCAGACTTAAGTCCCACTATTATTAATTTGTTGGTTTTCTCCATCTGTTTTTTTTTTCTTTTTTTTTATCTTTCCTCACTTTGTATAATTTGTTGTATGTATTTATTATTATATTTTATTCTTAAAATTTTCTGTTCTGTTGCACCTACTGTTTTGTCTCTGCATCACCTTAAGGTAGACTGGTAGAAAATGCCCAAGGCATTAAGTCCGCCTTTGTACATTATGTGAATATAGTTTTAATAAATAAAAAGTTTTAATAAATAAATAAATAAAACACAATTCCTCAACTTATACTTCAAGTAACAAACTATCCGTCAAAACTTAACATTTTTTTATTTTATCGTGTTTTAAAGACATCGATACCTATAACGTCTGCAGAGGTTCGCTAATTAATTCAATTTGACCCAGTATTTTAACACAAATGGGTTGAAAGTTTGTAAAGAATTAAGAGATAGGAAAAAATTATGCCAGAAACATACTTGCAACGTAAAACATTCACAGCTATTCATTTTAACTTGAAAAACTTTCAGATGCAAAGATTTAAATCGTTAGATTGGCCCTCACCATACTAAGTTGCGCGGAAAAGTGTCCATACTGGGCTCCATTTCTGTATGGTATTCCCCGCGTAATCTTATCACGTTCAAACCACGTACGGTTGTCAAGCGTGGTATTTTGACAGTTCAAACTACGAAAATTTCGCGTTTTTACGTTAGGCATAGAGAATAGGTACGTTAATAGCCTGCAGATATCTTGATTAGTTGGAATTGACGTGCTTTCGAAGTAAGGAATCATTAAGTAGTCATAGTGACCCTGAGAAGAGTGAACTCGCACAATACTAATGGCGATTCCATGACAATCAAGTCAAGTCTCTGCGATATTGTGTGTGTCAGAAGTGTCACACGAAACAGAAATGCGACTATCTTTTGACACGGCAGGGCGAATCTACGGTTAAAATCTTTGCTCTGAAGTCTTCCAATTCCCGTAATTAAAAATGTTCAAAATCTAGTCCCAATCTCATAAGCGACAATCAATGTCAAAAACTTGTCAAAAGTGTGGGGAAATTGGAGGTATTTTAGACAGATTGATACTGAGATCAGACTGTGACCGTTTTTAAAATTTCGAGAATTGTCCCTCTAAAGTCGTCATTTTTTTTTGCTTGGTTTCAGTTTTTCAGCCAAAAAACATTTGAAAGTCAATGGTGGTCAGTGGAAAAGCTAATTTAAATGCTTACAATATTAGATTACACATTACAATAATAATTATTATTTACATTATTAACTATTATTTAACAATTAATGTAGAAATATACATTATTCTTGACTAGGAAGGGTATGCTAACTTAGTTCTAGACTATTATTTAGTTTTATTTAATCTATTTTAGTTAGTATACGTTCTGCTGCTGTCCATTCTGACATTTTCTTTAGCGAGATAGAGTATTAAAAAAAAAGATCCGTCGTTATTTATTATGGAACTTTTTTGTCTGTTACTCTGATTACAGATGTTTATGGTAAAAAAAAACACAATTGTCTAT
This sequence comes from Luperina testacea, assembly GCA_927399505.1. Lineage (NCBI taxonomy): Eukaryota > Metazoa > Arthropoda > Insecta > Lepidoptera > Noctuidae > Luperina > Luperina testacea. Next base: position 2,434,422 of record OV656782.1, read on the forward strand.
TGCTTGGAAAATTCCGTCAAAGTTTTTCAATACTTAAGAAAATAACAGATGAATAAAAAACGAAAAGATAATTTACTCTCATACCACGTACGGCCTAAACATATCCATAGGCCTTCCTCCATCTTGATTCATAACGACCAAACCGCGCCTATTTTCCATATTCGAATTAAAATTAGCGGCAGCCATCGCTCTTTCTCGCTCTAACGCAATAATTCTATCCCTGTCTAACATAGGTTTGACAGCTGTCAAATCTCCCGCCATCGGGGACGGCTTTTCTTGTTCATTTTGTATTTCTTTTGGTTTTTTTTCTTCAGTCTGTGGTGTGTCCTTGTTTTTGGAGTCTTGTTGAGCTTTTTTTGAACGTTTCCACTTCATTCTTCTGTTTTGGAACCAGATTTTTACCTGTGGACAAAATACATCCTGGTTAATGTGGGCAGAACAATATATATATACGAAGGTACGGACGCCAGCACATCAACCTACCACATCTGTCAGATTTCTTTAATAGATTTTCAACTTTATTGCTAAAGCATAAGGTTCAAAGTTGATTGGGAAAATTTGACAGTTTTGGGTAGCTTGATGTGCTGGCGTCTGTACATGATTGTCAAATGATCTCGGATAATGTTATGGAAATCAGGGAAACCTCGTTTTAATGTTGTATAAATTGAACAGAACAATGTACAGACGCCAGCACATCAACCTACCCGAAACTGTCAAATTTTTCCAATCAACTTTGAACCTTATGCTTTAGCGATAAAGTTGAAAATCTATTAAAGAAATTTGACAGATTGTAGTAGCTTGATGTGCTGGCGTCTGTACATACCCTATGTGTTTAAATTACAATAACATTCAATATTTCTCAAAAAAAAAAACAGGACTATACGTTTTGTGGCATGCAATTTCATATGTTCACATCACACATTTCATAAAACATTAATGTTAAAACATTTCATATGTTTGTCCCATCTAAAACCCATATTTCTACCCCCTAGCCTATAAAACCATATAAGTACCCGAAAACCTACGCAGTATAAATCCAAACAGGTGTAAATATCGTATAAATTTCTAAGACCCACCCCAAGGGTGTGAGATTAATCTTTAAACCTTTGTAAACCTACAAAGCCGTAACGTTTACGATTCCACCCTTGTAATCTTAACATACATTTGCAAGCACAAATTCGCCATGTTGACAGATGCTGGCGCCAAAACAAATGTCAAAATTGGGCTGTTTGTAGTGTCTGTGATCTGTGTTGATATTAGAATATTATTTAGTGTGTTGGTTTTATGTATTTTAGTGATTGATTCATTTACAATGGGTGGGATGAAACTTTTGGGTACAAAAGATAATTTAGATGAAAAGAAAATGAAAGAAAAGTGTGTATTTTAAGTTTTCTGAACTATTTTTTCTTTACCTGAGTCTCAGTAAGCATCAGACTGGTGGCTACTTCGAACCTCTTGGGCCTGGAGAGGTACTTGTTCATCCGGAACTGTTTCTCCAGCTCCAGGAGTTGCTGCGACGTAAAGGCGGTGCGAGGTCTTCGAGTCTTGCCAAGAAGAGCGTGGGGAGCACCTGAGAAAGAAGAATAATAAAGGTTTATCTAAACCTTGGGAATCTGTAAAAGGGAAAAAAGTTACTGGATGGATTTGGGGGTTTTGCCCAGCAGTAGGTACTTTCCTGCAGCTGTGGGCAAAGGCGTCCACCTCCTCAGACCGTAGGCTAACAAAAAAAAAGTACATTTCAAGGTTTTTCTAAAGTTTGTGGTTTTAACGACTTGGCTGTGGTTGACCTTGCCTAATTAAATTAGGCAATAATTTAATGGGTTAGAGAGGCGGCTTGGGCCTTTGCCAATTATTTTCAAATAATTTGCCAAGGCCCAAGACGACAACAAAATTGAAAATCTAGCCATAAAACTTTAAAAGATCTTCACGGGTATTTTGTAAGTACATATAAAGAGTTTTTTTACGCAATTGATTAGCTAATAAGCCGACGGATGAATTAAAATTGCTTTGTTAAAGAAAAAAAGTAACTAAGCACAATTAGCACTTATTACCAATACCACAAAAAGGATTAAGCTGATACTGTATATGACGCGTAATTGTATCAATCTATTCCTTGCCAATGTCAATTAATCAAATCAATAATAAAAACACGAACCACTTATCCACTATTTATTTAACCGAACGTTAATATAACTAATTTATCGCGTCAAAGTCCCGCCGCTAAGCTTATAAAAATGATAATTAACAATTACTATAACACGAACGCGACATTTGGCGTTGTTTGTCCAACACGATAATGTCATGAACGCATCTGTCAAATTTTGGCGCGAACCGCCGTGTTTTTTTTCGGTTGTTTGATTGTTGTATTATTTTTATTGGTGGTCCTTTGGGGTGAATGGGATTAGAAGAAGTGGTGGTAATGTGATGGTTTGTGCCACTTAGTTGTATTAATAAATAAAAAAGCTTTTGACAATATTTTTGGTATTTTTCTCCTAAGCGATGTTGAAATTTTAGGCTAAAACTATTCTGAATTCAGTTACAAAGAGTTTTCCTTTTTACAAGCAACTTATGATTGCTTAAACTAAGATAATAAAATGTCGGCCTAGAGCTGATGGAGCATAAAACAGCAATAAAATAGAAAGTAGAAGCCTATGAGAACTATCAATTTAATTTTGTCAGTTACTAATGAAAATAAAGAATCTATAAATCACAAAATAATCTATTCCCATTTGTGAGACCATTACACGCCCACACAAAGCTCAACCGAAAAGAACCCTTTCAACTTTTTTTCCTCCCACACAAAGGACAAAAGTCAACACTCATACAGCCAAAATTAAACTTTCAATAACTTATAAATGCATTAAAACCTACATGTAGGTACAGAAAATAAATAGAAAATCGTGCTCAAGTGTCGATACATGATAAATAAATAGTTTAGTCATGTTGGCAGTACGTGACTTTCCTGTGCCCAGCTTTGAATTGAATTTTAAAATATTGTTGGTCCCATCCTGGTAAATATATTTGTTCTCGTATAATAAAGATATAACGACTTCTTTTATTTGTTATTTATTTATAATTGGAATTGTAAATTACTATAATTTATTGGTATGTTAACGGTCATTTTCATAGCGGTACCTACTTGCATGATCGTGGAGTTTGGCCGTGTTGAGAATTGTACAGACGCCAGCACATCAAGCTATCCGAAACTGTCAAATTTTCCCAATCAACTTTGAACCTTACGATTAAGCAATAAAGTTGAAAATCTATTAAAAAAATTTGACAGATTGAAGTAGCTTGATGTGCTGGCGTCTGTACTTTCCGATTGTGAGATCACTAATTGATAAAATAAGTTCACGTATTACGGATGATTCGTTTATTTCACTGCAACTACAGTACAATTCAAAACACTTCTACTCAAAAATAAAACAGGGACAGTTCAACCTGTAACTAAAAAAGGCGCGAATTATTAAATCTTTTTTTTATCTATTTACAATAAATGTTACCAGCTGAATAAAGTTTAATGTAACAGTGTATAAAATACCTAACGTTACCTATTACAAACCAAGATATTTTGACACAAGAGCGTTCTAACACGATAATGGTGCCGATTACCTTGTTCACAAACTAAGCTAAATTTAAGTTAATCTTTTTATTTCATTAAGAAAAGGACAGAAGATAAATTTTAGTTTAGTCCTGTCAAAATAATCAGGGCTTGACACTACTCCATACAAGTTTAGACATGATTAAAAACTTGCCTACTAAAATATGTCAATTTTCTTCAGGCGCTGATTAATTTGACAGGACTAAACTAAAATTTATCTTCTGTCCTGTTCATAATGAAATAAAAAGATAAAGACGCACTGAACTTAAATTTAGTTTAGTTTAGTTTGTGAACAACAGAATCGGCACCAATGTCTGAAATACATCAGTAGACGCTAGCAAATCGAGCTACCCGAAACTGTAAAAAAACTCCCAATCAACTATAAACCTTATGCTTTATTTTATTTAGCGATAAAGTTAAAAATATGTTTTTCTTTTTGCTCGGCTCCTACGTGAATAAAAAATGAAAAATAGCCTATCTATAGCCTTCCTCAAGAACTGGACTGTCAAATACAACAAGAATTCATCAAATCTGGTAGTTTCAGAGATTGGCGTGTTCAAACAAACAAACAAAAAAGAATCAGACTCTTTAGCTTTACTAGTATTGTAGTTATAGATGTTTTCATTATCCCAGATTGCGCTGTAGGTACCAAAGAGAGAAGTTTTGTTTCTGTTTTCATGTATTGTAAGTCGCAGTTTCGGGTTGATAAAATTACTAATCAGAAAATCTGCTTCCAAAGGGGATAAAAGTTTTCTCTATGGAGCCATTTCGCGCCATTTTGATTTTCTTTCAAAATGGCGGCCACGCGTGAAACCTATATAAATCGGTAGCTGATATCAATGCAAACAGAAAATGTAATTGGACCAAACTCCGTAAATTGTGACAATTTCGAGATGTTAACGTTATGTAGGTATATAGGTATGTACCTAGGTATATTTGTATGACCTGCAAGTAGTTGTTCCGGGTCTGGCTGTTTGTGTATGTGAGTTTAAATGTTTATAAACGCACCCACAATACAGGAGAAAATCCTAGTGTGGGGCAACGTTTAAAAAAATAGTTGATCACGTGACATCTATTTTTTTTAACTTAATTGCTTAGGGGGCGTCCATAAATTACGTGAGGTGTTTTTTTAAATTTTCTGTCCCTCTCTCCCCCCCTGGTGAGATGTCGTGAGATTTTATTCAACCCCCTCCCCCATCCCCCAATCTCACGTGAGTTATTTCAAAATGTGGGTTTCTTACGTAAACGCGCTGGATTGTTATTATAAAAAGAAAAAAAAAACTGCTTCGTGCTTTTATTTACACAAATATATGGTGGTTTGACAGTCAGTAGATGTATAACGTCGAAGTATGAATGATATTATTTTCTTTCGAACGAATTATTGAATGATCTTAATCCTATTACGATATACGCTTAAGATTAAATCTTAAGCATGTATAATCTGGATTAAATGGACCAAAATAGTATATGTAATTTGTTTTTGTGTCAATCAGAAAAAAAATTGCGTGATATTTGCCGATACACCCCTCTCTCCAACGTAAGATTAGATGAGATTTGACTCGACCCCCTCCCCCCCTTAAACATCTCACGTAATTTATGGATGCCGCCTTACATCTGGCTGCTTAGACGTTAGAAATAATCACTCTGAAGGCAAATTTTCGTAATTAAAACGTTCAAAATCTAGTCGCAGTCTTACCTCGGCGACAAACAATAAAAAATAATGTCAAAAATGTAGGGAAATTAGACGAATTTTTGACAGATTGAGACAGATCAGACTGTGAATATTCTTAAAATTACGAGAATTGCCCCCTGAACGTTTAAAAGAATCAAACATCGGATATAATAGGCTGAAAGAAAGAAAAGAAAGAAAAAGTATTTATTGCGACTCGTACCTACAGGAAGATCACAAACTAAACACAGCAAAATAAAAATCCAAGTTATATAAAAAAAAAGTAACAAAAGGAATATGAAACAAAGTCCTATACGAGGCCAAAAGGCTCCTATCTCAGCATGATGCTGCGACATTAAAAAAATAAATGTTGCAGCGCTGGTATTCTGATAGGGCCCGCTGTGATGTCTCGGGCAGTTACAGAAATAAATAAATAATAGCAAAAGATTAGACATAGGTATAAAATAGGATTTAGCATAAAATAGGTTAATCAATTGAATGTCATAATCCCTAATTAATACAATTAGAGACCTCTGTCCTTCGTCAGAAAGTCTGAATTTCAGTGTTTACCTGCGTTATAGACATAAAAGTCAGTACAAACATCAACCGACTCCGCAGCAAGCAGCTAGCATAGAATAAATCCGTATATTTTGTCGTCCGACATTCCCCTCCAGACTACTGAGCGTCTTGTGTTATCAAAATTTATACCAAAAGTTGGGACAGCGAGCAGAGTGGAAAGTGGCTCTACTTTGTGTTTACTGGTATTACTGCAGTGCGATTCTGTAACCATCTCACCGTGAAAACTTAGGTGAAGTGAGCGTGGAGTGAGCTGGCAATAGTGTCAATTCCTAGCAAAAACAAAATCACTTCACCTAAGTTTTCACGGTGAGATTATTACAGAATCGACCGGCTGGCCCGTGCCGGACGGCGCGTATGTGTTCCACGCGCGCCTCAAAGAGATGTCAGCATCAATTGAAGGGGCCCGTCAGGGCCAAAGCCTGCCGGGTCAGCGGGATTATCCGAAAGGGTTACCGCTGGCCCGGAACATAAAGGGCTAAGGAAGGAACACGGATGGGTTTTAGTCAGTAAGAGTCTGACACTCCCTTCCGCTCCACCCAGAGCGGGAGGGGTCAATTGATGATTTCCAAGCCAGAAAAAAAAAGTACCTCATGCTTAGCTGTAGCGCTTGCGACCTCTTGACCAACGAGGTTAAAATAAACTCATCCTACTAATAGGTATTATAAACGCGAAAGTTTGTGAGGATGGAAGCATGCAGCGTTGCCACTTTTTTTTTCGGGCAAAACGGGATTTTGAAACCCTTTGAGTACAAAAACCGGGATTCTTTCGTCGAAAGCGGGACAAAAGAAAAAACAACCTAATTAATTGTCCAACAGTCGAGAGAATGCGTTTCTTACACCTATTATTGAATTCACTAATAAAGATCAAATTCGCAAAACACGTATTCGTTAGTATGAAATTGACAGGTGTCAGAACGCATTCTCTCGTCAGCCGCACTATAGATTAGTTTTTCTTTATTTTTCTATCCCCCAAAAAGCGGGACTGCGCCTGTCCCGCGCTCCCGACATTTAATTTTAGGTTAAAAATTGGGTCGTCCCGCCAAAATCGGGACGTCTGGCAACGCTGGAAGGATAGATGTATGTTTGTTACTCTTTCACGCAAAAACTACTGAAAGGATTTGGATGAATTTTGGCACACAGATAGTTTATAACCAGGATTAATACATAGTGTACTTTTTATCCCGATATTCCTGCGAGTTCGAAATTTATGCGGTAGTAACCGCGGGGCGCAGCTAGTTTTAAATAATGGATGAATGTGAAAGTGAATTCGAATAATGACGTATATTGTTGCATAAAATTAATTATAGTGATGCAAATTAATGTAGGTTGTGTAGGCGAATAATGTAATACATAAGACCTTTGAGTCGCCCACATAACGTTAATGTAAATAAGCCTTGAGCTACTAACTGTAGACATTGTAAGCTTATGAAACCTTCCACCAAAACTAACGCACCTGCAGTAACTTTTTTTAAAACGGCGCTCCTGTATAGTTTACGAAGCACTAGCTTCCGCCCGCGGCTTCGCCCGCGAGGTATGTCGATAAAAACTATTCTTTGTCCTTCCCTGGGACGCAATCTATCTCTCTGCCAAATTTTATCGAAATCCATTCAGTGGTTTAGGCGTAAGTCTTGTAGTGATTAGCGACTGTTTAACCAAACATTTTTGATGTTTAAGCGTCACCTAACTTTATACATCGTTTATAAATAAACCCCATTATTGTTTAGCAAATTGATAACCGCTTGCGAATTCAAAACCATGCAGAACACAAAACAAAATAAATCGTTTAATGTAAGTGGAGCAACTTTCAGAGAGCGACACACCCTTGGATAGATTTATAGCCTGAGCAATGAATACGTGTGCTTTTAATCTAACGGGAGGAGGTTACATTTATTGTCTATGGGCAAACGGTCTTTGGTCTGTACTCTATGGAAAAGATGGCGGGTTTTCTGTTTGACTTTTGGCGGTCAAAGATGTAGCATAAAAAGTTTAACTTGTCTTGGGACAATTTTTTTCTAGTTCGTTTTTTGTTAATGCAAATAACGTGAATGACAAAACATGTCTCTACTCAATGAAAATCTTAAGTTCACTCACAGACCACGCATAGTCTAAACTATGCTGCATGTCGATTCTGTAAAAATCTCACCGTGAATACTTGCGTGGAGTGAGCTGTCAGTGTCATCCTACTGATGCTAGGGATTGACCAAGCAAACATTTACAATCATGATCGATTTTAATAATATTTTTTAATGCTAATCCTATTGATATTTTTATATAATTCAAAGCTAGTATTTAAGTGGTCAAAACATTAATATTTTGTGGGGTTTTACTTACAATAAAATTGCAAAACAGAAGCGCAGTCAGAATCTCAACCTTGTTTTTTTTTTCTTTTTTCCCTAGACTAGTAAGTCCTTATATAGCCAGACAGCGCCAGCGCCTAACGCGCTTGCGCGGCGTGAAATATGGCTCATTCCGAATTAAGTCATCATCGCACACAGCGCTCACATAAATAATTTGCGAAAACGTATTCTCTATGACACAATGACCGAAACCGGTTTGAACTGTCAAAATACCACGCTTGACAACCGTACGGCGTGGTAAGATTATGCGGGGAATAATAGATAAATACCATACAGCAGAATAATTGAGGTCAAGGTGTAAGCACGCTGTAGTCGATTACAGTGCAATTCGGAATGTACCATATATCACTCCACTCGAATCTCGTAACCATGGCAACACCACCTCGGCGTCAACAACACCTCCACCAGCCGCGTTTTGATTGACGAATACCTCGTCTTTTTCTACTTTAGAGTTACACATTTTGAAAATCGCTCAACGAAAACTTTGCTTAATCTGCCCCTTGGCAGACTCTAAGGCAGGGTCGCCATGGTGTATTATATTAATTATTAATATTATTACCATAATTTCCTAATGTTCTTATACATGACGCCTTACAAGTTAAATATGTAAAAACAAATCTCTAATGTGATGAGTGACTAACGCGCAAGCGCGGCGTGATCTTATCACTTCACCTTCACTCCACCCGATTCACGACATTAAATGTCGTGAATCGGGTGAAGGGAAGGTGAAGTGATCACGCAATCTGCAATGTGATAACGACAGTGATTAACGCGCAAGCGCGGCGTGATCTTATCACTTCACCTTCACTTCACCCGATTTACGACAATTAGTGTCGTGAATCGGGTGAAGTGATCACGCCACACAAACTACGTGGGATTACATTCTATGGTCCGTCAACTAGGCATCCGTTAGCACTCGATGACTTGACACACTCGGTTATCTCTTCTAATTCAATAGTTTTGGGTTAATAACAACGCTGAACATCGTCGCAGTCTTTACTAGACTCGATCTACAATTGCTCATTGACGCACATTCGTGTAATTTACATGCGGGGCCGCAGTCTGTGCGACATGCACTAAGTAAAACCCCACAAAATATTAATGTTTTGACCACTAAAATACTAGCTTTGAATTATATAAAAATATCAATAGGATTAGGCTAAAAAAATATTATTAAAATCTCTTTTATGATTGTAAATGTATGCTTGGTCAATCCCTAGTATCTGGTAAGATGACACTGACAGTTCACTCCACGCTCACTTCACCTAAGTTTTCACGGTGAGATGGTTACAGAATCGCACTGCTGGGCTGGCTGCTGGGCTGAAGCTTGTAATATTGCACAAGAGGTCTTTATACGTATAATGAAGGTGAGCACTAAGGAAGGATTTTGGAAATTTCATACCTACCCTAAATTAGATACGTAGTTAAATGGGAAAGAAAGTTCCTGTGTAAGATCGTCATTTTTACCGATCGGAAATCCTATCCGGCGCACGGCTTATGCAATAATAATAAAATTATTCATATATTTATTTGCATTCCATAATGTTGTAGAGGTGTAACAATGGCTTAAAGATAAGGTGCAATGGGGATTGTCCAAAATTTCTAACCATTATATTTTATTTTATTTTTTGTAAATTTAGAGCATTTTGAGAAATTAATTTGAATATTTTGATGATTGGCTCAATAGTTATTTTAATAAAAATTATTTAATTATTTTAAGTTTTTAAGGTAGGTGACGTCATCCAGTGGCATAAAGATTAAGTGCCGTTGCCTGACTAGTACATAATAAAAAAAATTAATCTGTCAACACAACGTCAGCAATCCAAAGAGTACTGTCACATCTGTCAAAGTGTCAATAGGCCGTAGACGTCTTAAATAATCGAATCCTATCTTAGCGTATTTATTTACAAATGGTGTTTTTTATGTGTAAGTGTCCTCCAAGGAATATACTACTCTCTATCGTCACTAGAACAATCGACGCGGCGACTTAGAAATAGAATAATAACGCCCGCGGCGACATTATTACTATTATTGCTGCAAGTTGGAACAAAGCACTTCCTGTATTCTATAAGTCTTCCAGTATATTAAATATTGTCAAGTGTTGAAATAATGTACCTATGTAATGTAATGAGATATAAACAAGAATGTTTATATTTTTGACATATTTATAATAATTTGACATTTGACAGATTGTAGACAATCTTACTTTCTTTTTCTGAGGTAACGATACAAAACTGTACGGCCAAAGCCGACGTAATTTAAAGGGCAAAGAAGGTCAATCGTATTTTATCAAAAATATCAATAAAATATGAATATTTTTCAAAATTAATTAGTCCGTAATGATCAGTAACGCTATTCCTCGAAATGGTTTTTCAATTACAACATTTAAAAAAATATGAACAATGCCCATTATGTGACCCTGTAGGGCACACCAAAAGGTATAAAAATACTTCGTAAAAAAATATAACTACATATATATTTATTGTATGTTCTGGCCGCCGGGCGGCAGTTCTATGGCATTCAAGAACATACAGACTGAATTTTTGCAACTGAATTTACAAACGTTGTTTTTCCAAATCTTATGGCTTCTTCTTACTTTCAAGCGTCAAATTGTCTCCAATACATGCAGTTCTCCAAAACACAATATTATACGTTCGTCAGTAACAGTCTAGCACAATTCGGATATCAACACAATAGCGTTAACTTGCTCCGTCGAGCGCAAGACGCCAATCAGCGTAATTTGATTCTCGCCCCCCGAGCCATGGCGAGTATAGCTGTATGTATGGTATATCTCTTATGTAAATAACTTTAGGGGATTGTAAAATATTATCTAAGTATGGTGTTTGGGATTGGTCGCAGAAATGAGACTCGCGCGAAATGAGGTCGCAGGAATTAAGGTAAATAGCAGATAAAGCAAAAGAGTCCAGACTGAGATGGTACGTTCATCTACTGCGACGAACAGATGACCATGTCGTGAAAAATGCCTTTCCATGGCTGCAAAGAAGAGGGGAAGAGGAAGACCTCAAACCACATGGACGACGAAGGTCCAAAAGGACATTAAGGTCCAAAGGGAAAAAGCGAGGTTAAAGTAGGTATTTGGGAATGATGGACTCGAGGTTTGAATAATAACAGCCGCACGGGTCAATCGATTTGCCGCGGTCAGTCCGTGGATGGGTGACCATCTTTACACACCGAGACCTCCCTCGGAACGCACGTTAAGCTGTTGGTCCCGGCTGTAATTTTTGGATGTTTGACAGTCGTTAAAGGTCGGCAGAAGCCCGAAAGTCTGACAACCAGTCCGTCTCATGTTACACTGTAACTGGGTTGTGGGGGTCACATAGCTAGCACTCCATATTAAATATTATTATTTAGCTACAGCCGGTTAGGCTAGAAGCTGACCCTAACATAATTGGGAAAAGGCTAGGCAGATGACTTTGGTTAGTCAACCAACTTTCCCGGGAGTTTATTCACAGTTTTTCTAAGACATTTGATTCTCGCCTCCCCGAGTCATGGCGAGTATAACTATGTATGTAGATATAGTACGAGCATCTAAAGCTAATTACCTAGAGATATTATCTCTTAGGTAATTAGCTTTAGGGGAGTGAATAGTAACTTTCCCGGGAGTTTATTCACAGTTTTTTTAAGACATTTAATTCTCGCCCCCCCCGAGTCATGGCGAGTATAACTATGTATGTAGATATAGTACGAGCATCTAAAGCTAATTACCTAGAGATATTATCTCTTAGGTAATTAGCTTTAGTGGAGTGAATAGTAACTTTCCCGGGAGTTTATTCACAGTTTTTTTAAGACATTTAATTCTCGCCCCCCCCCGAGTCATGGCGAGTATAACTATGTATGTAGATATAGTACGAGCATCTAAAGCTAATTACCTAAGAGATATTATCTCTTAGGTAATTAGCTTTAGGGGACTGAAAAATATGACGGTGTTTGAAGATAACATGGTGTGACTCTGTTTAGTATGAACAGAGATCGGTCAGTTTAATTTTTGAAATCAAAGATTAAAACTGCCTCGAATCTTGTGGACAAGAAAGTTAGACTATACAGTGTCAAATTAAATTACAAGCGAAACTCCACAGAGGTGATCAGTATTGATACCTAAACCTCTGATTTGAAATAGTTATTTATGATACTAGTGCGGTAAGTTGGTTTTTACAAACGAGTGGACGAATGTAAGCCCGAGACGAAGTCGAGGGCTTACCATAGTCACGAGTTTGTAAATACCAATTTCTGCATGTGTGTCATACAATGTTTTTCAACACATTTGCGAGAAAACAGTACAGTATGTAATTAAACAAACTTTTTCATTTGACTATTTTTAGAGAACAATTAAAGTCGCAACAATTTTTGAAGTTTCTAATATGAAAATGGCGCGAATTTGCAAATGGCGCCACATGCACGTGGTGAAAATTAGAACTACATCTTTCGTCTCATTTACTCTTTAGTATTAAAGTGAGACAACGTATTGAGCTGATTGAGCAAAAGCGCTTCCAAGGAGGTTCGATCAGTCAGGTTGTTTATTCTCATAATGTAAAACTCTTTGGTGGAATTCTTATATTTTTTTTATGGACATTAAAAAAAAAACCGTTAAGAAAACGCACGGTGCTATACAACGGGATATGCCGTAAAATAGGTACTTAGGTAAGAGCAGGGGCGGTACCTTCATAGAAGCCGAAAAGCCCAGCTTGCCCTAATAAAATCATAATTCACAACAAAAAACTTACTTAAACCTATCAATAAATAAATATATAAAAAAAATACCAATTAATGAACTCGAACACAAACATTATAACTGAAAATCAGCCAATCCCTCAGTTGGGCGTTTTTTTTATACGTTGAAAATCTGTGGGCTTGCCCTAATTTTGACCCCTAGGCACGCCACTGGGTAAGAGTAGGTACCTATTTTACCGCACGTTCCGTTGTATGGTGCGTAATCTTTAACTTTCGAACAATGTATACAGGCTTTGTAAATTTGCATTTTTCGAGCAAATGTGTTGAAAAAATCTTTTTGCATTTGATAGCCCTGTTCATAAGGAAAGCTAAGGCCATTTAACATCACGCTAGACTTTTAGGAACTGATCGAAAAGAACGCTTAGCGAAAACGAAGTACAGTACCCAGCGATAAATATTGCACATCGACCTTTGGAAAGAGACGATCGGCTAATTTCGGCTTCGTAGAGCGTTATCTCTGTCGCACGAAATACAAACAGTCCGGTATCTATTAGGAGCTGTTAAAACAATTATGATTTGCTTCTTTTGATAATTATTTTTATTCTTTGTATAAAATCGATAGGATCGAATAGGGCGATGTGCAATATTTATCGCCGGGTACTGTAATAGCGCGGGTAGGCGATGCGATGCGACGGGGTGAGACGGACGAAGTCGCGGGCAGAAGCTAGTTGTCTCTAAAGGGTCATAGAAAAGTCCCAATGACTCGGTCTTGACCAGTTTTTTCTTTCAAAGATAAAAGTAAATCTACGCCAGCCTACAGAAACCCATGGTCCTCAAAACCCTATAACATATGATTTGAATGTACCACTTTATTTTTATGGGGCACCCCATTAAATAGGGTCGAGCATAATATCGGCATGTGGAGACCATGTCCATCCTAATTGATCCTATTATAATAGTGTTATTTTGGCACTTTCGCGCTTGGGCACGTGACAATGGTGGCGTAGGGTGAAGTTCGGATAAAAAAGTAGTTTGGGTTCGAATCGTGTTTTAATGTTTGTTGTTTTTTTTATACAAATTGTCTAATTCAGCGATAAAAGTCGATCAGTGTTACACATTTTCAAATCTTTGTTATTGAACTAAATATTTAAATAAAATCGGAACAACCAAAATTAACCGAATATATTAGTCTTGTCTATTTTATGGAATGCTGAAGTGCAATATGTCAATTTAAATTATGTGTAAATGTACAGACGCCAGCACATCAAGCTACCGGAAACTGTCAAATTTTTCCAATCAACTTTGAACCTTATAGTTTAGCGATAAAGTTGAAAATCTATTGAAGAAATTTGACAGATTGTAGTAACTTGATGTGCTGGCGTCTGTACTAGTGTTAATCGACTTTTGTCACTGACCGTACCGCATTACATTTTCAAGAAATATTGTAGGTAATATTTTTGGCATTCCAGCGTCCATAATTTTATAGAATACTAGCAGCGCCCCGCGGTTTTACCCGCATAAGTTTCAATCCAGTAGAAATATCGGTATTCTATGTACTAATCCAGGGTGTCAGCTACCTCCATGCCAAATTTTAGCAAGATTGGTCCAGCCGTTTGTGCGTGAAGAAGTAACAAACATACAAACACTCAAAAATTTTCGCCTTTATAATATTAGTTTGATTGAAAGAGAAGGTGGTGTGACGATCTGGTAAGGTTTGCAGCGCCAACAGGGCCAGAGATCGCACAAGACAGGGTGGTTTGGAAGGAATAAGGGGAGATCTTTGCCCAGCCGTGGGAAAAAACAAAAAAAAGATAATTTTAATTTCGTTTTCATTTGCCTCTATAGGGCTTGGGGCAAGTAATAACAGCTTTACAGGTCAATCGATCAGGTTAAGCTACGCTTGCCGCGGTTCGTCTGTGGATGGGTGACCATCTTTACATACCAAGACCCCTCCGTGCCTCGGAAAGCACGTTTAGCCGTTGGTCCCGGCTGTCATTCGTGGATCCTTGACAGTCGTTACGGGTAGTCAGAAGCCCGAAAATCTGACAGCCAGTCTTACCAAGGGGTATCGTATTACCCAGTAACTGGGTTGTGGAGGTTAGATAGGTAGTCGCTCCATGTAAAATACTGATATTCAGCTGCATCCGGTTAGACTGGAAGCCGACCCCAACATAGTTTAGAAACGGCTAGGCAGATGATTGTATTTGCCTCTATCAAGTTTCCTCACGAACTTAAATAAGAGACGACGTAACTTAAAGTAGAGAAAGGAAGTACTTATGTAAGTAGGTAATACTTACACAATGATGAAATTGAAATAATCTAATTCTTCTGCCTACACCCCCAAATTAAAACAAACATGAATATAAATAAAATTAATTGCAACAAACGAATCATATGTCACCAGTCACCACTTTATCTCTATTACTTAACATTTACACCCTTATCCAAGAACAAATAAAGTTCATTTTACCGAAGCACTCATCGATTTATACAATCCTAAGATAGGATAGAAGATTTTGAATCTTATTAATGTTTAAATAAGGTTGAAATTACAATAGCAACGTTGAACTATCACCCTATAGACGCACCCCATCTATAGGGTGATTACAATTAGTGCTATAGTAATTTAATTTGTTTATTTTTATGCTCACAATCACAAATGGTGATATTTTGGTGATTGTTAAGCCGGTGATTAGTGATTTAAATGTGTCGAGTTTAAAATTGTGATTGGGGGTGATAATTATTTAATTTATAGCGGAGCAGAGTGTTTGGTTGTAGGCTCGACGGGTGATCAGCATGTCGATTCTGTAAAAATCTCACCGTGAATACTTGCGTGGAGTGAGCTGTCAGTGTCATCCTACTGATGCTAGGGATTGACCAAGCAAACATTTACAATCATAAAAGAGATTTTTTGATTCCCACGTAGTTTGTGTGGCGTGATCACTTCACCCGATTCACGACACTAAATGTCGTAAATCGGGTGAAGTGAAGGTGAAGTGATAAGATCACGCCGCGCTTGCGCGTTAATCACTGTCATTATCACATTGCAGATTGCGTGATCACTTCACCTTCCCTTCACCCGATTCACGACATTTAATGTCGTGAATCGGGTGGAGTGAAGGTGAAGTGATAAGATCACGCCGCGCTTGCGCGTTAGTCACTCATCACATTAGAGATTTGTTTTTACATATTTAACTTGTAAGGCGTCATGTATAAGAACATTAGGAAATTATGGTAATAATATTAATAATTAATATAATACACCATGGCGACCCTGCCTTAGAGTCTGCCAAGGGGCAGATTAAGCAAAGTTTTCGTTGAGCGATTTTCAAAATGTGTAATCATAATAATCATAATCATTTTTTATTTGTCTAACATAGGTAGTAAATACAGTTCTTAAATTAAAATTCATAGGTCGCTATGTTATGCCAAGAGGCGTACAAATATGGTTGCATGCTAATTAAATACAATCAACAATATGGAATCATTTCTACAGTCAATACATAAATAAATAATCATAAATTAGAATTAGTCACAATATTCAATTAAAATTAGTTAACTCTAAATTAGAAAAAGACGAGGTATTCGTCAATCAAAACGCGGCTGGTGGAGGTGTTGTTGACGCCAAGGTGGTGTTGCCATGGTTACGAGATTCGAGTGGAGTGATATATGGTACATTCCGAATTGCACTGTAATCGACTACAGCGTGCTTACACCTTGACCCCAATTCTGCTGTATGGTATTTATCTATTATTCCCCGCATAATCTTACCACGCCGTACGTTTGTCAAGCGTGGTATTTTGACAGTTCAAACCGGTTTCGGTCATTGTGTCATAGAGAATACGTTAATAGCAGATGTAGTGATTAGGTTATTAAGGAATTGACGTGGTTTCGAAGTAACGAATCATTAAGTGGTCATAGTGAATTAGGGCCCTTTTCTGAATTAACGTGAACGCGATAACGATGTCCCGTGAATCGACATATATGAAGTCATGGCATGTGCCATCTTGCGATAACGCCGACTACCGACCATGCCCCAAAATTTAGGGCATGGTCGGTTTTTCATTTAGGGCCTAAATTAATAATTATCACCGATCTTTAAACTAACGTGGCATTTTCGAAATTGTGCTTCTGGCTACAGTCGCCACCTTACCAAAGAAGAAGAAATTCGTGGTGTATACACAAATAAATACTATAATCCAACCATGAGTAACTATTCAAGTGAATAGGTATATTACTGACTCTCAGCTGCCATAGTGGTGATTTATCTAAATCGGAAAGCAAATTATTCATGTGAGCGATGATGACTTAATTCGGAATGAGCCATATTTCACGCCGCGCAAGCGCGTTAGGCGCTGGCGCTGTCTGGCTATATAAGGACTTCATGTCGATTCTGTAAAAATCTCACCGTGAATACTTGCGTGGAGTGAGCTGTCTTTGTCATCCTACTGATGCTAGGGATTGACCAAGCAAACATTTACAATCATAATCGATTTTAATAATATTTTTTAATGCTAATCCTATTGATATTTTTATATAATTCAAAGCTAGTATTTAAGTGGTCAAAACATTAATATTTTGTGGGGTTTTACTTTTAGCAAAACAGAAGCGCAGTCAGAATCTCAACCTTGTTTTTTTTTTCTTTTTTCCCTAGACTAGTAAGTCCTTATATAGCCAGACAGCGCCAGCGCCTAACGCGCTTGCGCGGCGTGAAATATGGCTCATTCCGAATTAAGTCATCATCGCACACAGCGCTCACATAAATAATTTGCGAAAACGTATTCTCTATAACACAATGACCGAAACCGGTTTGAACTGTCAAAATACCACGCTTGACAACCGTACGGCATGGTAAGATTATGCGGGGAATAATAGATAAATACCATACAGCAGAATAATTGGGGTCAAGGTGTAAGCACGCTGTAGTCGATTACAGTGCAATTCGGAATGTACCATATATCACTCCACTCGAATCTCGTAACCATGGCAACACCACCTCGGCGTCAACAACACCTCCACCAGCCGCGTTTTGATTGACGAATACCTCGTCTTTTTCTACTTTAGAGTTACACATTTTGAAAATCGCTCAACGAAAACTTTGCTTAATCTGCCCCTTGGCAGACTCTAAGGCAGGGTCGCCATGGTGTATTATATTAATTATTAATATTATTACCATAATTTCCTAATGTTCTTATACATGACGCCTTACAAGTTAAATATGTAAAAACAAATCTCTAATGTGATGAGTGACTAACGCGCAAGCGCGGCGTGATCTTATCACTTCACCTTCACTCCACCCGATTCACGACATTAAATGTCGTGAATCAGGTGAAGGGAAGGTGAAGTGATCACGCAATCTGCAATGTGATAATGACAGTGATTAACGCGCAAGCGCGGCGTGATCTTATCACTTCACCTTCACTTCACCCGATTTACGACATTTAGTGTCGTGAATCGGGTGAAGTGATCACGCCACACAAACTACGTGGGATTACATTCTATGGTCCGTCAACTAGGCATCCGTTAGCACTCGATGACTTGACACACTCGGTTATCTCTTCTAATTCAATAGTTTTGGGTTAATAACAACGCTGAACATCGTCGCAGTCTTTACTAGACTCGATTTACAATTGCTCATTGACGTACATTCGTGTAATTTACATGCGGGGCCGCAGTCTGTGCGACATGCACTAAGTAAAACCCCACAAAATATTAATGTTTTGACCACTAAAATACTAGCTTTGAATTATATAAAAATATCAATAGGATTAGCATTAAAAAATATTATTAAAATCTCTTTCATGATTGTAAATGTATGCTTGGTCAATCCCTAGTATCTGGTAAGATGACACTGACAGTTCACTCCACGCTCACTTCACCTAAGTTTTCACGGTGAGATGGTTACAGAATCGCACTGCTTACTAGTCTAGGGAAAAAAGAAAAAAAAAACAAGGTTGAGATTCTGACTGCGCTTCTGTTTTGCTATTTTATTGTAAGTAAAACCCCACAAAATATTACTGTTTTGACCACTAAATAAAATACTAGCTTTGAATTATATAAAAATATCAATAGGATTAGCATTAAAAAATATTATTAAAATCTCGATTATGATTGTAAATGTATGCTTGGTCAATCCCTAGTATCTGGTAAGATGACACTGACAGTTCACTCCACGCTCACTTCACCTAAGTTTTCACGGTGAGATGGTTACAGAATCGCACTGCTGGTTTGATTCTTGTTTGGAGCTTATTAAAGATTTTTATATGAAGGCTGGTATACCTACCTGTCCGCCATTTTCTTTTTTTTTAACTGCCTATTACGCATGAAATCTGTATCTATCGATAGCTGTCATAACCTTGCTTAGATTTTGTTGCGTAGAAGTATGAAGAGATCACTCTGAATGTTTAAAATAATCAAACAACTATGCAACAAGTTCTAAGAACGCGAGTTCAAAAACCAAGTGCGAGTCGGACTCGCGCACCGAGGGTTCCGTACAAACCTGCAAGGTTTACAAAGTTCGTTCATTACGACAATCGAGTCATAACTATGGTATTTTTATTGCAAAATGAAATTCATAACATTACAATGGGGAAAGATGGAGGAGCATAAATTTAAGACAAAGATCTCTTTATCGTTCAAGTAATCCTTTATTTTATATTAACACATATCATTTATCTATAATTAATATAACTGAAACACTTATACTAGCCTTGCAGCAGACTTGCGAAAGTTCTTTTATTAAAGTTATATACTAAGTTTTTTAGTCACTATTTAGAAATCTGGTTCAAAAATATTAATTAAGTATTAAATTTGAACCAGACCTGTAAATGGTGACTGAAAAAGTTATGAATAGTATGTACCACATTGAACATTGCAAAAAAAAAAAAATTTAAGGTTTTCGGAATTTTTCCTTTATGTGTGCTATAAAACGTTGCTTCATGCCAAATTTCAAGATTCTAGGTCGACTGGAAGTACCCTTTAGGTTTTGATTCCCTTGCGAGTACTTGCGAGTTTCAAAATATGCAGCTTAAATTGCTGTTTCTTTTGATTGCGTTGACATAGAAGTTTGATTTTGTTACAGCTTAAAGGTATTATAGACCTGAGTATTTGGTATGAATTTCAATTTAATACCTCTACGCGTTTATGAGGAAATGGGTAGTAAGTTTAAAATTATTTAAAAAAAATATATTATGTGATGTAACTAAAAATTTATGGTTTTCGTAATTTTTCCTTTATCTATGCTATAAGACGTTGCTTCGTACCAAATTTCAAGATTCTGAGTTCACGGGAAGCACCCTGTAGGTTTTGATTCCCTTGCAAGTGTCGAAAATTTGCGGCATAAACGGCTGTATCTTTTGATTGCGTTGGCTTAGAAGTTTGATTTTTTCACAGCTTCAAGGGACAGTAGACCTGAGTAATTGATATAAATTTCAGCTTCATACCTCCACGCGTTCCTGAGAAAAAGGGTCTTGACAGACGGACGGACAGACGGACAACAAAGTGATCCTATAAGGGTTCCGTTTTTTCCTTTTGAGGTACGGAACCCTAAAAATATGGATGTTACGTGATCAACTTTGAACGTTAATATCTCGGAAACGTGACGCTTTACGGGGTTTGGTTCTATTATATTTTGCGTTTTTAGGCTCCTGCAAACAGGAGCGACGAGTGACGCGAATCGCGCGCGACGCAAAGGCACCGCTCGTTGCGCGACTTGCGGTACTATTGTGTCGCGCGCGATTTTATCGCGTGTCGCGTCTGTTTTAAGGAGCCTTTTAGGGTTCCGTACCCTAAAAGTAAAAACGGGACCCTTTTACTAAGACAGAGATATCAAAATGCTCGTATAGTGTAGATCGTATATTATACATATTTCTTTTGGGCCCAGGACCCAGGCAAAACATCACACATGTCCTAGAACCAAAAATTCGAAGACATGTGACATAGTCTACCGATTCCCGCGTGGTGGATTACGGCCCACTCACTCTCACAGAGAGGAGGCTTGTGTCCCAGCAGTGGGACCATTATACCTATGCTGATTATTCTAATACTTACAGGTCTATGGAGAAAACATTTATTTATGAATTTGATTCCATTTTAAAAACACATAAAGTCAGCCCGTGAAGCACACGTTAAAACATACATAAATTACCCCATCAAAAACCAGAGACTACATAACATAATTTAAACATGAAATAAAATCTGCTCGAACAAAAGGTTTTCTCAAGAGTAGGGACCGACGCTGCAGCGCATGCGTGGACAAACCACGCCTGCTTATCCACCCCCTGGATGGTAAATGTATGTAACGTTGTCCTTTCTTAAAAATGGGGGGTATGGAGAAGTGGTCAAGTTACAAACAATTCTCGAATGTCTACTGCAAACAAAACAGTCCACGGATGAACTCAGCCCAACAAAAAAACATACAAAAATGGAACTCCGGGAGTGCCGACAGAAGTGAAAACAAAACACAAACAGAATACTTTGCCATCACTCACTGACATATCGGCTAGACATCCAAACCGAGTACATCCCGAGGACAGCCGAACACATCGGAAGCGGGTATTTTTACAATCGTCTTATAAACAAAACACGCCCGGTGTCGCTTACGGTAACAGTAGCACGAGTTCAACGGTATTTTCCCATCTCAAAAAATGCCCAGCACGCCTAAAGAGGTTTTCACTTCAATACTCGCCAAATTAATAACCTCCTTTTTGCTAAAAGGAGTGTTGGTTCCAATAGTTTTGAACTCGTTAGTGATCAAATTCAAAAAGTCATTTATTCAATTTAGGCTGAGAATCAGCACTTTTTGAACATCAACATTACATAAGACAGTCTTCCGGCACAACCGCCCCCCCGCCCTTCACCACTTCCTAGTGCGTTCGCTGGGGAGAAGAAGTGGCGCAACAAACTCCCCAGTAGCACTGCTGTCTGTTCCGTCACACAAAATATTAAATTAAATTATTGCCATTACTATTTCAGCTAGTACACGCCAAAAAAAAATCAGCTGTTCAATTCAAAAGTTCAATGCCTACTTGACCAAACAGCTGATTTTTTTTCGTGATTTCAGAGTTGGTCCCATAGTGAAAGTTGTTCAGTTCAATGGTCTAAAGAACCTTATAAAGTTTGTTGGGTTAATTTTGAAACAACTAAATATACCTTTTTTATTTGAAATGTGTTTTGAAAACGCTTAGTGCGAATTGGTGGAATATCAACTAGGCAAGGATGGTAACTTGCGGTGCATCTGGATGTCCGAAGGTAGAAGGAGGCCGGTGGAATGAGGTCGTGGAGTTCTTGGTCACACTCACCGAAGTACAATCTGTAGAAGACCGACAAGCAGGCAACCTTGCGGCGATGAGCCAAGCTGTGAAGCTTGGCATCCACCAGTTTTACGTCGCCAATGAGTCTCTTAGCTCTGCGTTCCACCGAGTCAAGCGCGGCAAGTTGGTATACCTTAGCGCACAGCAGTGTTTTACACACCCAGGCAAAGGAATCTTCTCATTCAGCCTTTTTTTTTGAGCACGGGAATTCATCAAATGTGTCCCGCTCTTGAGTATCTTTTTTGCCGTTTATTTTCCACTGTTGGGCAAAGGTCTCCCTACTCTCTTTTCACCTCTCTCTGTCCAGAGCTGCTAAGGACCAATCTTTTTTTTTATCTCTTTTCTTTTTTTTTTTTTCTTTTCTTTTTTTTGCTCACCCCGCCATCTTCGTCAGGGCCTGCCGCGATATCGTTTGCCAATAAGCGGGACCCACGGCGTCGTCAGAAAGTATGTTCCTAGTTATTTCAGTTACCGGCCATTCTGTTTCAATCAGTACAAAATCAAGTTACTCATTATGCAAGCTTTAAACAGTTAAACCCTTATCCAATATGGCGACTATCAAAAGAGCCAGCTAAATAGATTCTTTACCAAACTGTAAATTTTACCCGCGAGCCGCCCGACGGGGTTTGTTAGTGAGGGGACTGTGTCGATGACACAGATTTTCCTAAATGGTGCTTGTTGTAGAATAGCTTAATATACCGGCTGACTTTTTTTACCCTCTGGACAAAAACAGGGTAGAACCAATGGCACAGATTTAAAAAAAAAATCTCTGGAAGCCTTTATGTTGATTTTTTATATTATTTGTCGATTTATTCGTTTAAAAAAAAACAGTGGCACTCTGAGAGTGCCGACAGAAGTGAAAACAAAACACAAACAAAATACTTTGCCATCACTCACTGACATCTGACATATCGGATATACATTAAAACCGAATACATCCCGAGGACAGCCGAACACATCCGAAGCGGGTATTTTTTTAATCGTCTTATGAACAAAACACGCACGGTGTCGCTTACGGTAACAGTGGCGCAAGTTCAATGGTTCTTTCCCAAATCCCATCTCGAAAAATGCCCAACGCGCTTAATGAAGTGTTCATTTAAAAAAAAAAACGTGCTAGGCTTCTACTCCGTTCACCTTTTATGCCATATTCTTGTCGAAATGGTAGATATACTTATTATACATGTGTATGTAGAGGGAGTGGAGTTAGTTTAATTGACCAACGACTTCTAAAACTGTCTGGCTCAGTGTAACCTCAGTTTATGTGAAGCTCTATCAAAAGTAGATAAGTATTTTTTTTTTCATTTAGAATTGTCACCAGAAAAAATAGAAATCCGTTGGTTCTGTTGTTGAAATGTGCTTCTCAGTAAACTTTTTTTTTCGTTATCAAAATTAAATGGAAAGACCAGTGCCAGAATTTTCTTAACAGAAAATCCATTTTGTATTATCAAACTGAAACATATGGTGCAAACTGTAAAAGTCATGTTGGTTCATAATAAATAAGTAAAAAAACGGGATTTTTTCGTTTAAAAAGATTCATTATTTTATTTATCATCGAAAAAAAAATTTTTATTAAAATTGCTTATTAGTCTTATAGGCTAGATTGTAATTAATTATTAAGAACCTGGTTCTTTTTAATGAAAGATAAAAAAAAAACGAAAAACAACAAAATCTGTCGATAACGCCACACATCGACACTGCCCCCTCACTCACACACGGGGATCTAATTTGGCAAGGGCTGGGCTTTGTTTGTGAGAACAAATTGGTGCCAGATAATTGGCTTAAAGTCCCCGAGGGATGGGGGAATGAGGGGCCTGAGTGCCGGCGGGGGAGTCACGCTTGTGATGATTAGTTCGCTTTTTTAAAGATATTTAAGTTTAAAAGTAATCATCATTATAATTTTATAGGTGACAAACATGGTCTGATGGAGCTATATCTATACTAATATTATAAAGCTGAAGAGTTTGTTTGTTTGTTTGGTTGAACGCGCTAATCTCTGGAACTGCTAGTCGGATTTGTAAAATTCTTTTTGTTTTGGATAGCCCAATTCATGAGGAAGCCTATAGGCTACATCACGCTATGACCTTTAGGAGGCGAGCAAAAAGATAAAAAGTCAGAAAGAACGCTAAGCAAAAACGAAGTAATAGCGCGGGCAGGCGATGCGATGCGACGGGGTGGGTTGGAGTAACAAGAAATTTCACGCGGACGAAGTCGCGGGCAGAAGCTAGTGGAGCTGTACAGGACGTGTAGCTCCATAGTTTTCCCCACACCGAAATAATATTTAAATTATACTGCTACTAGCTGCGCATTTCCTGATGGCGCAATCAACGTGGTCACCTACTGTGCTCAGTTTATAGCAGGTACCAATATTTTTACAATTATGTTACGTTGTTAGTCCTATAAACAACGAAAATGCGAATCCAACGCAACGACTTCCGAAATTAAATTGATTTTTCACTTTGTAGTGTCATGTGTCATGTACATTACCAAAACTATCTAAAAAACCGAATAAGTGCGATTCAGACTTGCGCACCGAAGGTTCCGTACAAAGTAGGTATGTAAATAGTTTATCATGGGATATTTTTTTTTCGTAATGTATTTGTTTTCCTATAATTGTGCTACACGACATTGCTACTTACAAAATTTCATTGTTCTAGGTCAACGGGAAGTACCCTATAATTAATTCCCTTGAGAGTGTCGAAATAAGGCTCCTACTAACAGGCGCGACACGCTATATAATCGCGCGCGACACAAAGTCACCGCTCGTTGCGCGACTTGCGGTGCCTTTGTGTCGCGTGTCGTGTCGCGCCTTGCCGACCCCAATATAGTTGGGAAAACGCTAGGCAGATGAGATACTAACAAAATGTAGGCATACCCATCACCTCTGCCTGCACCATTTGGGAATACAGTAGGCATGATGGTAAATGTGTGTTTTTAAGATAATTACTACTCAATCAACCTGCCTAATCTATTCGTCAGCTTCCAGTCTAACCAAATGCAGCTGAATACCAGTATATTACATGGAGCGACTGCCTATTTGACCTCCACAATCCAGTTACTGGGTAACATGATACTAGACTGGTTATCAGACATTCGGCCGCGCAATACATAGCCACCGGCTGAATATTGTGTAGATATATGATATGATCGCGACTGCCACGGAGGGGTCTCGACATCTAATGGTCATCCATCCACGAGTGACGCGACTTCAGCTTAACTTGGCTTAACCTTCGAAGGACCCGTGCGGTTGTTATTATTTAGCCAATCTACAGAATTAATTAAATCCAAAATGGCCGCTCCAACTGGAACCACACACCGTCAACAAATTACGTCGCCGGGTCTCTGTTGGTTTTTAAATGAACTTCAGAAGCGGCCATGTTAAGATTTATCTACAAATTATATAATTGCATAATCAAGAAGTTAATTAACTATGTGTTGTGTACGACGCCGTGAGCTTTCATTTGATTATTTTATTTACCTGTTTTATTACAAGAGAGAGAGACGAGGTGGCTCAGCGGTAACGACCGCGTCTCACGAGTGGTGGGTCGTAGGCTCGAATCATGACAGGCGCTTTATTTTATAGGCGTTATTAATTTTATTTTAAGTATTCGTCATAGTTCTTTTATTTCGATATGTGTTTTTCGTTTTGTTTTTTTATCGGCACATTGTTTTTATATTATAATCATGTGGGTAATTTGGTTATCATCTAATATTGTACTTTTGTGTGCGCCAAATAAATGGTTTATCTATCTATCTTTACTTTGTGTAAATTATTTCATCACTATGACTGCTTTACTATTTGGGGCTGATTTTACCAAAATCAGATTTCTTTTTTTTTTCTTTGGCAACTGAACCGATGTCGAGCATCTAGTATCCGAGAATAAATTTGACGTCTGACAGTTCTAGTATGGAACAACTGCCAACAATTCAAAATTTATTCTCAGTTAATTTAAGACTAAACTTATTCTATTCTAGGTATAAAAGTTTGGTACAATTCGCCTTTAAGGTGATAACCTAATCGCCTGCATTCGGTGTATATCCATCTTTTCACAAAATATGAACGTCTTTCTGTGGTAATTAGGTGGGGAGCTAACGAAGCTAGGTACAAGTCTATCATACAGGGTGAGGGTGTAAAAAAAAACAAAAAAACTGGCACTCCGGTAGTGCCGACAGAAGTGAAAACTTGAACAATTACGAGTGTATTTTGTGAATCGTCTTATAAACAAAACACGCGTGTTAAGGTGTGTTCCTTATTTTATAGGGTTTTTTGCAAATCAGGTATGATGACCAAAGTGACTGGTTTATTCTTCTCGTGAAAGGAATTTATTCAGATTTACAAATAAGCACACAGGATAGACTTCAGTTCGTGGTGTTGGTCGCGGCAGTGGTAAGAGAAGCAAGCCGCTCGCATGGAGCTCGTCGTCAGTTATATATCCGTGGTTCAGCGCCATCTCGTCGTTGTTGGATGAACTACGTAGTTAGTACGCGAGGCCCTCGTAGTTCTTCCCGATGTGCATAGATGGCGCTGTCCTCAACAACGCGCGTCTTACGTTTTACGTCTTACGAATTTTCGATCAGGGTCACGTGACCTGACGCGAGTTTAGAAGTTTTTACCCATTCCAAAAAAAGTACACAGCGCCGCTAAAGAAGTTTTCACTTCAAAAAACAACCAAATGAGAACCTCCTTCTTTTTTTTAAGTCAGTTAAAAAGACCCATCACATAGCCGTCAACTTATACGCGTTCTGTACATCAAAATAAGTAACATTGCACAAAAATAATTGCTGGGAAACTGCTTTTATTTTTGGTGTAAAAGTTTGCTGTTTGCGGTAGTGCGCAATGTAACGCACGCAAACCATTGTGCGTATGGGTGCATGCAACGGCACAGGGGTCGCGGTTTTCATATAAACTTGTTTTCGTAAAAAAACATCAGTAAAAGTTGGAATTTTTACCTTCAATATCTCCGTAACCAGAAGGTTCCCCGATACGGTCCAGTACAAAAAAAAAATTATAAATGACGGGTACGGAGTAGGCACAAGAGACTCTTTTTACACCCGTTAGACACATTCCTCCTAAAAAGATAATAATCTATCTCAATTTATCTTTCCAACTAAAAAAGTTAAGCAGGGGTGACCCAAAGTGGGGTGGCGGGTTTATTGCCGCCCCATATGTCGGGGCCGTCGGGTAGCGGCACCTGTTAGCAATCACATAATTGAATGATTTTTATTGCTAGCCAAAGTTGGGATGCTGGACTAATCTTGCGTTAAATGTACGGTTTAAATTGCGGGGGTTGCCCAGCGCTGGGTTGTGAATATTGTAATTGGGAATTTGTAACGGGGTGCTTTAAAATGTTTAAATGGGTGATTTATTTTTGAGAAACATAGTGATATATTTTCACATTAAGTATATCTGAAAAGAAACATCGTTACAGATTTTATTTCACGCGGAAAAGCTTTGTGTAGGCCTAAATGATGATTTGAATTAATGATTTTTCCAAGTTATTTTTGCATCCCTGTCCTACTTAGGTACCATAGAATAAAACAAAGTCACCGACATGTCTATACGCGCATAACTTCTGAATGACTGCACCAAATTGGATAATTCTTTTTTTGTTGTGTTCGATGTTGCCAGGACAAGGTTTGTATGAAAGAAAATTTCGGAAATTCGAAAAAAAATGGCACCTGAGTGAAGCTACATAGATCATACAGCTACATAGACATAGATCTATTCACACACACATACACACGTCACATAAACTTTACAGATTTAACTGACTTTCTCATGTTTGCATTAGAATCGTAAAAAAAAAAATATTAAATAAAAGATTTTTAAATTCATGATATGCATTAATTGTGTTTCCACCAAATACGATGACCACCACAAAAAAAAACACCACAGCTAACCACCATTTTTTCAATTCACTATTTTTTTTAGACAGTTCTTTTTCAAAAGGGGTTCACGGAAAGGGTAGGTGTCATCACAGGTGGCTGTGTTGACAGCAAATAGTGGGGTAGTCTACAAACAGGGGTTGATTGACTATAGTGCAGTTAAGCTGTCATGTCGGCAGGTTCGGGTTTGGGATGGGTTGGCAGGTTATGTTTTTGATTTAAACATCATGTCTTCATAGTGTCACATAATTTCTTTTAGTATGTTTTATTTTAGTTTTTTTTTGTATGTTGACACCTTGTTATATTATTACCTATATATATTCATGTAATTTGTTGTATTTAATTGTGCTTTTGGGTCTTGTGCACGCACGTACCCAACTATGTATGTTGGGGTCGGCTCCCAGTCTAACCGGATGTAGCTGAATACCAGTATTTTACATGGAGCGACTGCCTATCTGATCTCCACAACCCAGAAATTGGGTAATACGATACCTCTTGGTAAGACGGGTTGTCAGACTTTCGGGCTTCTGACTACCCGCACGACTGTCAAAGGTCTACACATGACACCCAGGACCAACGGCTTAACGTGCTTTCCGAGGTACGTTACAGGATATGTAATTGATGGTACAATGACTGCATATTACAATTTATTCAAGCTATATATGTGCTCTGTTCCAACGTGTAATTACTAATTAACAATCAGTAAACAAACTATCATGAATTATTGTAACACAATTATCAATTAATTTGAATTAATTATCATAAATGTAAATGGGTCAATCTCCAAAACGGGCGTGTTCGTGTGATCGCTCTGGTGCTTTTCAGATATTGATATTTAATGGTAATTATGTATCTCATTGAAGAAATGATATTCAAATAGTTTGAATATCATTATTTTTAATGAGATACATAATTACCATTAAATATCAATATCTGGATGGGACCAGAGCGATCACACGAGTGCGCCCGTTTTAGAGATTGACCCAAATAACCTCTCATCAAATTGACTTTCTGTTCGAAATCTCTATGGAAAGCGACGCGAAGATATAGGTACGATTTGTCCGTTAGTAAGTTTAGGTGCAAGCGAAACATATCATCATCATCATTTCAGCTGAAAGACGTCCACTGCTGGACATAGGCCTCCCCCAAGCACCTCCACTTCGACCGGTTCTGTGCTTCTCGCATCCAACGGGCTCCTGCGGTCTTCACAAGGTCGTCGGACCACCTTGTGGGAGGCCTTCCAACGCTACGTCTTTCGGTACGCGGTCGCCACTCCAGAACCTTTCGGCCCCATCGGCCATCTGTTCTGCGAGCAATGTGCCCTGCCCACTGCCACTTAAGAGTGGCAATTCTACGGGCTATGTTGGTTACCTTGGTTCTTCTGCGGATCTCCTCAACTCTGTTTTGAGGAGATCCGAAACGACATCATGGCATAACTGCCATGATGTCGAAAAAAGTAAAAAAAAAAAGATATAACTTTGTATCGAGAAAAATTCATTGAATTGTGTATTCTTTTTACATGATTAGACCACAGAGTCAAAAAACATATATCAAAATGTTAAATCCCTATTCCACATACTTAACAAGTTACACAAAATAGAAAAACCACATTTTTTTCAATTAAATTGTTTTTTTTTCTTAATTTAAATGCATTACCAATACATTTCGAGTTCCAAATTATCGAAATTACTTGAAATCTATCACTAAACACAAATGACCCCATAAAAATAAGTGCCGGCTAATTTATTTGATTTTATTTACCCATAACGAATGTTACCCCTGTCAACTTTACCCCCCGCATAACATTATTTACCCGAGGGGTCGTTTAGTACTGCTAATCATCTTTGACACATATGTCATCGTTTTTACGAATTAAAATCGATAAGAATTAGATTATTCGAATGTTTTTTGTTTTGTATGTTAGTCATCATCTGCCTAGCCTTTTCCCAACTATGTTGAGGTCGGCTTCCAGTCTAACCGGATGCAGCTGAATACCAGTATTTTACATGGAGCGACTGCCTATTTGACCTCCACAACCCAAATACTAGGTAATACGAACCCCTTGGTAAGACTGGTTGTCAAAGTTTCGGGATTCTGATGACCCGTAACGACTGTCAAAGATCCACGAATGACAGCCGGTACCAACGGCTTAATGTGCTTTCCGAGGTTCGGAGAGGTCTTGACATGTAAAAATGGTCACCCATCCACGGACCAACCGCGGCAAGCGTAGCTTAACCTGATCGATCGACCTGTGCGGCTGTTATTTCTTAGCCACAACCCTTAGCTTTTTTTTTGTATTTTAGTAAAGTGACGAAATTGGCTTGTCGACCCATCGGCCAAGACTTCCGAGTCGTGAAGTTCGAACTTTACTTTACTTTAAGTAAGTCATTAATTTCATCACCACTGCTCTCAAAACGGTGAAGGAAAACATCGCGAGGAAACCGGCATGTCCTAGAATGAAAATATCGAAGACATGTGACATCTACGTTATGCACCTAAATTATGGTAAAAAAGCACTTCCTCTCTCCTTAAACATCATCATTATATTTTCTCTGCTCCTGTTTCATGTTTACTATTATATCGATATATTTATATGTATGTGTATATATTTATTTAGATTAGTATAATATACTATATGTATGTATTTATTGTATTATGTAAATGCTACACCGCGGACTACCTACAGTATTTGTCTGTCCTTCCTGTTTTTAAATCCATCCTAAGGTTGTCTTTAAAAAATCCACTCTTAGCGATAAGACCGCCCATTGTGTCACCCTTTGTACAGTTTCTATATTTATGTCTGTAATTTATATGGTGTACATAATAAAGAGTATTCTATTCTATTCTATTCTACCAACCAACACTGGGCCCGCGTGGTAGATTACCGTCGACTCCCTATCACCGAGAGGGCTGTGTCCCAGCCTCCCAGACTCAAAAATATTCTGATAAGTTATGTTCACCGTTTTGAGAGCAGTGGTGTGGAAATTATTACGTTGGCTTGTTTGCCACTATCGTTAATTTTTATGATAAAGAAAATGGGATAGTCTATTCCGGACAGGTGATAAGAATATAATGCATCTTCGATTTAAGATGAAAATAATATTTGTTTCAACATCGATAACGCGAGTGACATGGTATTTGTCAAATAGGGTCTCTGATTGTGTGATAAAAGATAAAAATTGTATTTTTCTTATAAGTATGACAATAATATGATTAATATACGTATGATGAAGTTTTTACATGTGGATTTGCCTGTCTGTTTCTGATTTTTTTACTGTAGAGCGTTACTCATAATTAATGTTGTTTTATGGGCAAACAAGTTTATTAGCATAATCATAATTAGCCGACGCTACGTTGCCTTCCCACTGCTGGGACACAGGCCTCCTCTCTGTGAGAGGGAGTGGGCCGTAATCCACCACGCGGGTCCAGTGCAATAATGACCCAATACTATAATGGACAATAATACCAATATCGTTAAAAATAGGCCCATCTGTGAGTCCTGTTTGAAATCTAAGCTATTGACTTAGTAGAACAAAACTAGGCATTGCATGTGTTGGAAACTTGAACAGACAAACCAATTCCTTGAAACATAATAATTGTATTACCATTTTGTCTCAAGCTTGATCGATGACATTTAGGTATCTCGATGACAGATTAAGTTCGACTTGCCTACAGATCACATATTGTAAGTACCTCCATTTATTTCGTAAAAGATTAGATTAGGTACTTACTTGGGTTAAAAAGATGAATGGTCTGCTAAATCTATGGTATCTTTTCCGAGTTTTTGTATTTGAGAGTATTTTTAGTGTGTTGAGATGTTTTTTTATGCACTTGTTTCGAACATATTGTTTTATAGGTATTTGAAATATGAATAACGGCTGTTTCGTCCGCGTAAATGTCGATCCCGTGGGAATATCGGGATAAAAAGTAGCCTATATGTTAATCCAGGGTGTCAGCTACCTCCATACAAAATTTTATCAAATTTGGTCGAGCCGTTTGAGCGTGAAGAAGTAACAAACATATAAACAAACACACACTTACAAACTTTCGTCTTTATAATATTAGTGTGATGTGATGGCTGAATCATTTTGTATTTACACCTACAGTCAATATGTGTGTGAGAGATTTCATCACTTTTTGTAAGCCTCGACGTCTTATTTTGGATTGTTGTTTTAAAGATAAAGGAAAATGTAACCGGTGGGTTTTTATTATTAGATGTGATGACGTATCTTGCGCCAAATATTAATTAAGTACTTAATTACCAGTAGAGGTGAGATTTGGCGAGCAATAGATCATAAATCAGAATCCCAATAGATTTACTATCGACGTAAACCAATCCCTAGCACAAGTATATAAGCTTAGTCGAAGGTGTTAAAAACCTTTCTGATTTAGATCGACGTTTAAAAAAATACAATCGTTTATTTTGTTATTAGATTGAGTAGGTATTTGTAACTTTCGTTTATCTAAATAGAAGCAAATAAGCGTCTAGCTAGCTTTTGACCCACGAAAACCTGAATAGATTTCTAAGCATAGAATAAATATCACGATAACAACCTCAAAGAAAATCTATACATACATAAACGGCCTTTCCTTTGGTGTCCGCCTTTAACACTAACAGACATTCGTTTATAAAAATTGACACATAAGCCTTGCTTTTGACCAACGAAACCCTGAATAGTTTTCTAAGCATACACAAAATATCACAATATCAACCTCAGAGAAGAATCTATACATACATAAACAGCCTTTCCTTTGGTGTCCGCCTTTAACACTAACAGACATTCGTTAATCAAAATTGACACATAAGCCTTTAGATAGCTTTTGACCCACGAAAATCTGAATCGATTTCTAAGCATAGATTAAAATAAATATCACAATAACAACCTCAGAGAAGAATCTATACATACATGAACGGCCTTTCCTTTGGTGTCTCCCTTTAACAGTAACAGACATTCGTTTATCAAAATTGACACATAAGCTTTTAGCTAGCTTTCTAACCACGGAACCCTGAATAGTTTTCTAAGCATACAAAAAATATCACAATATCATCCTCCCAAAAGAATCTATAAGTAATCTCACGTACATAACCACGTACCTCCAAGCTCGGGTATCCTATGATAGAACATGCCAGTCCTGGCCAGCCATTCTAGCTGCATGTGATGCAGCACCCTGTCGCCGGGGTGGTGGAAGGCAGACGGCAGCGGGGTCCCGGGGGGCAGAGCTCCCGGCTGTGACAGCTGAGGGTAGTTGAATAGGGCTGCGGACTGCGCTGCTACGAGGGCCGGATTTTGAGGTAGGAGGCCTGGTTTTGGAATTATGCCTGTAGGATAGAAGATCCGTGTTTAGTAAAACATTAATATTTACAACATAAAAAAAAGAAAGAAAATTAGTTTATTCTGCACAAACTAAAACGCACATTACAAATAGAAATTAAAAAAAAAGAAAAAAAAAGACAACAACTCACCTGGCCTGTAAGTCTCATACTCCTCGTTTCCCCCCTCAACGCCTGGCGAAATCGGAGGACTATAGCTCCCAGACCGATTCCCATCATCAGACCCTGGACTGGCAGACCTACTACTCTGCCCAGACCTAGGACTCCTCTGCCCAGACCTCGGACTCTCCCGTCCCTCACACTTATTTATCATATTCTGCTCGATTTGTGAGTCATAATTCTCTTGGTACCTCCCAATGTAATTCTTATTATGAATGATCGTCAGATATTTCTGATGCGCCATCTTGTCTTGCAAACTACTTTCAGGCAATTGCCTTGAGAGTAACGCGTCTATGCAGAATGACTTTTTCCCTTGGTTTAAAATAGTTTTTTCTTCGTCGATTTGTTTGTAGTATTTCATGTTTTTAGGGCTGTTGGATCGGCTGCGGTCTGGGTTGGATTCTGTGTCGATTTCTAGGGGTTTTTCTTGGATGTCGCTTGAGTCCCGGCGGTATAGACCGTGTGGTAGGATTTGAGAAGACATTGTTTTGTTGTGGCGGCGTTTTACATCATGTACCTTTGGGAGAAAAGAAATTGTTGTTAGGATGGAGTTGTAATTAGTTGTAAATCAAAATCAAAAGTCATTTATTCAAATTAGGCTGAGAATCAGCACTTTTCGAACGTCAAAGTGTACATACACTAAGAGGCAGTCGTTGAGATCACTTATAGGAACATAAAGTAAATATCAGTGCTGCGGTCACAGGCTCCTTATACAGGGTGCCATTAAAATAGATGGACAAATTTTAACACAGCGCTCAGTACGTCTAACCAAAGACATCCAAGCAAAAAAAAA
Organism: Luperina testacea; assembly: GCA_927399505.1. NCBI lineage: Eukaryota > Metazoa > Arthropoda > Insecta > Lepidoptera > Noctuidae > Luperina > Luperina testacea. The sequence goes on from OV656782.1 coordinate 2,468,794, forward strand.
AAACACCAATTAAAGTGATTTTATTTTGACCTAAAATAATAAATTGCCGGCACATTAGTATATATTTTCGTTAGTTAATTATTTCTTGTAAGTATCTAATGCGTTTTTCTTATTATATTTGTATACCATCGCTCGTCCTTATTTTGGTGGTCTGAATGATTTCTAAAAGTTTGTCCAATATTTTAATTTTTACCTTATAATGTGCTGGCGTCTGTACATGAAGGTACAAACGACTTTGTTTAATATTAAGATATAATAGAGAAAACGTAATAATTGGAATAGTTAAACTGTTACAATTAAATATGTGTCAGTTTTAAGAGTGCTACGTAATTAGGGCGTAGGTCTACGGAATTCGTAGACGGTCTACGAGCCTACGCCGCGCCGCTCCGCTACGCCTCGCCTACGAGATTTTTTAGTATAGCTACGCTATTTCTTTATCAGCGGTGTTATTCTGTAAAAATCTCACCGTGAAAAGTGAGCGTGGAGTGAGCTGTCAATAGTGGAGCGGGAGCGAAGAGCGCTGTCGGTCCGATGTAATATGCTGGCCCGTAGGTTTGCACGATGTACTTAAAGAAGTGAAACTCACTCTGTTTAAGGCGTTTTGCCAGTCATTTTACACGTGCAGCCTGTGGGTTAGACATACACAGAGGGCCTACCGCGCTCTTCGCATCCAGTACAATAACGCTTTTAGGGTGCTGTTGGGGCTCCCGCGGTTCTGTAGCGCGTCGGGCATGTTTGCTGAAGCAGGTATAGATAGCTTTCAAGCAATTATGCGAAAAAGAACAGCATCCCTGATGCGGCGGCTTCGGGGAGCACCAACAGCATCTTAAAGGTAATAGTGGATAAACCTGACTGTCCGTTCCTGGGGTACTGGACCCGTATACACAGCTGCAGGTCTGGTGCACCGGGAGGCGGACTTAGTTATAGCTGTAGGTTTTTGAATTGATTATTTTATTTTTATTTTATTGTAATGTAAATGGTTAATATTATAAAATGAGAATTTTGCTAACATAGTTTGTAAGTATTACTAACAACAATATGAATCACGTGTGTTCGATATAAATAAATAATAATAATAATAATAAATAATGTCAATTCCTAGCAAAAACAAACTCACTTCGCCTAAGTTTTCACGGTGAGATTTTTACAGAATCGATCGGCTGAACAAAAGTATGAAGATCCTTTATGTCTTCAGGTTCATATTAAAGTAGGTAACTATTCTCGAAAGCAAACAAAACTACTGGATTACAATAGACAACATCTTCTGCCTAACCTTTTCCCAACTATGATGGGGTCGACTTCCAGTCAAACCAAACGCAGCTGGATACCAATATTTTACATGGAGCGACTGCCTATCTGACTTTCACAACCCAGTTACTGGGTAATACAAACCCCTTAGGAAGACTGGTTGTCAGACATTCGGGCTTCTGACGACGCGTAACGACTGTCAAAGATCCACGAATGACGGCCAGGACCAACGGCCTAACGTGCTTTCCGAGGCACGGAGGGGTCTCGGTATGTAAAGATGGTCACCCATCCACGGACCAACCGTGGCAAGCGTAGCTTAATCTGATCGATCGACTTGTGCGGCTGTTATCTACTAACCACAAGCCCAATACAACAGATATATAAAATAGAATCGAAGTAAATTGGTCAACAGGCTCCTTTCACGTCTAAACTTTTCAATGTTCTGGGTTGAAAACCATAACCAACGAACCAACATGCTTTTTTTTTTTACATAACATCGAAATCAGTCAGGTCTTTCGTTCAAAGAGAACTTCCTAAAAATCAAAGTTTACTTTATGTTTTTTTTTTTTTTGCATTGGACCAGTGTCGTGGATTATGTATGGCCCATTCCCTCTCACCGAAAGGAGGCCTGTGCCCCAGCTGTGGGAACATTATACACAGATTATACTTACGCAACCTTTTTAATTTTCCATTTATCAACCTACACAAATCATTTAACTAAATAAACAAATTTTATAAACACACTAGCTTCCGCCCGCGGCTTCGCTCGCGAGGTATGTCGATAAAAACTATCCGATGTCCCTCCCCAGGATGCAATCTAACTCTCTGAAAAATTTTATCGAAATCCGTTCAGTGGCGTGAAAAGGTAACATACAGACAGAAAGACAGAGTTACTTTCGAATTTAAAATATCAGAATGGATAAAGCAAACTCGATGGCCGGGTGGATTCAGCACAAATATTTGTAAAGGAACCTTCAATATCTGTGTTACATTTCCATTTTCCGATATCTTTTCAATATGAAAACACAGGAATGTTGATTTGAGATTTTTCGTAACCGACTCCAATGGTTTTTATTGCGACCGTCCGCGTGTGAAATGTACATACAACTGCGAAACTAAGGGTTAGCCGTCGCGATGCAGATCTATACTATAATATTATAAAGCTGAAGAGTTTGTATGGTTGAACGCGCTAATCTCTGGAACTACCAGTCGGATTTGAAAAATTCTTTTTGCATTTGATAGCCTATATATATTTAACATCACGCTATAACCTTTAGGAGCCGAGCAAAAAGTAAAAAAAGTCTGAAAGAACGCTAAGCAAAAACGAAGTAATAGCGCGGGCAGGCGATGCGATGCGACGGGGTGGGTCGGAGTAACAAGAAATTTAACGCGGACGAAGTCGCGGGCAGAAGCTAGTCTTAAGATAAAGTTTACGATGCTCATGTGTTTGTAATGTCAGTAATATGATTAATCTGCCACATGATTGGCAGTTATTTCAGAGAGGCAATTTTCGTAATTACACAGTCCGATCTCAGTCTGAATCTGTCAAAAATACCTCTAATTTCCCTACATTTTTGACATTAAATTGTCGCTGAGATGGGCCTGGCCGTCTCATCTCAGCGTGTAACAAAAACTCTAAATTTTGAACGTTTTTAATTACAATCTATACTAATATAATAAAGCTGAAGAGTTTGTTTGTTTGTTTGAACGCGCTAATCTCAGGAACTACTGGTTCGAATTGAAAAAATATTTTTGTGTTGGATAGTCCATTTATCGGGGAAGGCTATAGGCTATATAACATCACGCTACGACCAATAGGAGCGGAGCATCAATCAAAAATGTTGCAAAAACGGGAAAAAAATATTCCTTTTGAGAGCTTTCGTTGCGTACGCTGCGTAAACGGTTAAAGTTACGCAAAAATCATGTATGACGGAATTGTTTCCCTTTAAAAGTTCTAAAAAAAAGTCCGCGACAGCATATGTCTATCTTTTAAGGTTTACTCACTATAACCTTTTTTATGGTAATCAAATTTCTTCTAAACTAATGCATTATTTGCGAAGGTTTTTTTTTATAAACATGATATTAATCCTTATCAAAATAAATACGTTATTCATCACAAGTCTTTAATGTTGAATAAAATTGCCCTTGACATCATTTGATTTCAATGAATATCTTAGGAGTTGCATAGTTTACAAGTAATATAGTCGCATAGTTTACATTAGAGATGTTACGGATGTCGTTTTACCGGAACCGGAACCGGAATCGGAGGTTTTAAATTTGATTGATCGGAATCGGAACCGGAATCGGAACTGGAATCGGAGTCGGAATCGGAACCGGAACCGGGGCGGAGTAGAAGAAAGATGTGTTAAGGGGCCTCCCCTTAAAACATCTTTCTTCTATTTCTTCTAACATCCACAAACAAAACAATAAACTGAGACTTTGTGAGCGCGAGCGTGTATAAAATAAACAAACATTACCCTGGTGATAAGTTAAAACTGTAGTCACGTGTATCGCTGCGTTTCGAACTTCGGTCTAACTCCGATTCAAAATTATCGGAACCGAAATCGGAATCGGAGGTGTAAAATTAATCGGAAGTTCCGACTTTTCGGAATCGGAACCGAAGCTCCGTAACATCCCTAGTTTACATGTATAAGTAATAATCTTAAGTAATATCTTAAAGTAATGGAATATATTTTTAACCGACTTCAAAAAAGGAGGAGGTTCTCAATTCGGATGTTTCTATTTTTTATTTTTTATGTATATTCGGGCATAACTCCCTCATATAATATGTATAGACGGACGGATTTGTAAAAATTTTTTTTGTTCGAAATATTTTTATTCCGGAAATATTTTTACTCCGAAACTCATCATCAGATCTTTATGAAATTTAAATAGGACCAATTTAAATTTCATAAAGATCTGATGATGAGTTTCGGAGACAGACAACGGAACTCTTCAATAAATGCCAGCAAATCAACCGCGATTGCTGCTATAGCATATGTATGCATTGTTTACGCAATCACACAACATAACATTACGCCTGTACCTTTGAAAGGGGTAGGCAGATGTGTTCAATAGCTTCCTGTCACTGATATTCACATACCAAGTAGTGTTATATGAATTTGTTTGGGGTAGGCAGGTACAACTAAAAAGTGAAAAATAAAAACTTAAAAATAAAAAAACAACCGACCTCCAAAAAAAATACTACAAAGTGAAAAATAACTTTAATTTCGAAAGTCGGTGTCAAAAAATGAAAATACAGAACCAACGACACCGACTTCCGAAATTAAAGTTATTTTTCACTTTGTATTTTTTTGGAAGTCGGTTGTTTTTTTTTTGTCAACAAGTTTTTAGTAGGTTTTTTCCTGAAATTACCGCGGGTGAAACGGCGGGGCACAGCTATTATTAAATAAAGTTACCTTTAGCAGTTAATAGGACAGAAAAACAAACTGTTGTTTGTTTGTTTGAACACGCTAATCTCTGGAATTATCAATTATTTTTGCATTAGATTGTCCAATCCATGTGGAAAGCTTAATCACGCCAGGACTCTTTGGAGCTGAGCAAAAAGAAAGAGGTCAGGAAGAATGCTAAGAGAAAACGATGTGATAGCGCGGGCGGGTGATGCGATGCGATGGGTTGGGGGAGCAAGAAATTTCACGCGGACGAAGTCGCGGGCAGAGGCTAGTATACAATAATTGTCTGCTGGTGATATTCTGAAAGCCAATTCCTGCGGTGCTATTCTGTAAAAATCTTCCCGTGAAAACTTAGGTGAAGTGAGTTTGTTTTTGCTAGGAATTGACACTATTGACAGCTCACTCCACGCTCACTTCACCTAAGTTTTCACGGTGAGATTTTTACAGAATAGCACCGCAGGAATTGGCTTTCAGAATATCACCAACAAACAACTGTATAATATGTACAAACATTTTGATAGTTCAAGTAAACTTATTAGTTAGTAGTGCCATATACATGAGAGCAAATGTGTGTAACGTCATACATCTGTGTATCAATGTCATTTATTTTATGAATGTGTTTCGCAATAATATTTGTTGCAGTTTAAATACAAACTTTATATTGTTACTATTTAGCTTTTGCTCAGGACTTCGTCCGCGTGAAATTTTTTGTTCCCCCGATCCACCCCGTCGCATCGCATCGCCTCCCCACGCTATACGCTACAGTACCCGGCGATAAATATTACACATCGACCTTTGGAAAGAGACAATCGGCTAATTTCGGCTTCGTAGAGCGTTATCTCTGTCGCACGAAATACAAACAGTCCGGTATCTATTAGGAGCTGTTAAAACAATTATGATTTGCTTCTTTTGATAATTACTTTTATTCTTTGTATAAAATACAAAAAAAGGTAAAGGTCGATGTGCAATATTTATCGCCGGGTACTGTACTTAGTTTTTTTTGCTTAGCGTACTTTTATGTTTTTTTTTGTTATGCTCGGTTCCTAATGGTCCTAGCGTCATGTTATGTAGCCTTATAACCTTTCTCAAGAATTGGGCTAACAAATGCAAAATTAATTTTTCAAATCCGACTGGTAGTTCCCGAGATTAACGAACTCATACAAAAAAACTGGCCCAAGTTCCGTACCACAAGGCAAAAACGCCGAAAAAAACACGTTTACTGTATGGGAGCTCCCATTAAATATTCATTTTATTCTGTTTTTAGTATTTGTTGTTATAGCGGCAACAGAAATACATCATCTGTGAAAATTTCAACTGTCTAGCTATCACGATTCATGAGAAACAGTCTGGTGACAGACGGACAGTGGAGTCTTGGTAATAGGGTTCCGTTTTTACCCTTTGGGTACGGAACCCTAAAAACAAACTCTTCAGCTTTATTAGTATATATATTGATATTAAACTATCATATATTAAAGACATCTCGCCGCGATGTTTTGTCATGTCGTAAAAGCCGTGCGAAGAGGGGCGGGTCGCTAGTGAAAAATACAAGAACCCTTGTTTTAATAACAATGAAGCCACTGTTAATACCGACACGCGACCAAACCAAACAGGTACCCATTTAATAGATAGATAACCATATATTAATAATGATAATATGGATAATATTGATTACTGGTGGGGATAGAATAATCGGTCACCTCTTTTCATAGTGTTTATGATAAATACAGCAGGAACTTTGCATAAACATAAGCTAAATTAGCCTGTAATGATCCCACTGCTGGGACACAGGCCTCGTCTATAGCTAAGGTAACCGATCAAACTCAAACTCAAAGCATTTATTTCAATTAACCATTTACAGGCACTTTAGAATTGTCAAAAAGTCGGTCAGTCAGAAAATATGAAGCTAGTTGCCCATTCCAAAGCGTAGGTACCTATGGAGAAGAACGGGCAAGAAACTCCATGGACACTCTTTTAAATTATATTTTTACAAAAATATTAATTACATCATTAATTTGTGAATTTATATTATACTAGCTGACCCGGCGAACTTTGTTCCGCCTTAGACGCCATAAATGAGCAGATTTTTGATTTTATTAAGTTAGGTTCAACCTGATAAATGTCAATCGCTCAGTTTCAACTTTCACGTACATATCCACAGCATATTGGTGGAAGAGACGCCGACATTTTAATATATATGATTGTCCTCATTTTCCCGAACCATCAGTCTGTATGAATAATAATTCATTGAACTAACTTTTTTGTTAGTTTCGGAACCTGTAACTGGATTTATCATCTTCATTGAAAAGTGATATCCATCTTCACCTTGCCAAAATAAGATAGGATATTGTAACGCATCATATGATCGATGTGTTTCGGACACACGCTGCAGTTGATTGCTACGCCGATGTAAAACAATATCTCGGTTTTCTAAATTTTCACCCACGACAACAATAGCGACTTCGTCAATTGTTGGCGCATTAAAACGTCTCGCGTGTTGTCCTGCAGGCGTCTTATCAGCTTTGATGACAATTTTGTGATTATCAGACGGCATGCGGTCCAAAGCGGTCGTAAATAATGCAACCAATTCGTTATGTCGTTGAAAAAACGTTTGGAGTTGTTCCACAATTGATCTTTTCACCTCACATTGTTGTGTGCACAACGCTGATTGACTTGGCTTGCTGAATCGCCCATAAAATAAATCTGCAAGAATTTGTAGTCATTATTCGGCGTTGGCAATAAGGAACCTGTTAGGTGATATATTTGACCCTGAATCTTAAAAGTTGGCATAAAGTTTTCTTGAATAACTTTTGTTGCACCAAATGATGTCATTTGAAAACAATTGTTATATTGCTGGATAGTGGATATGAGTCAAAAAATGTTTAGAATCTGGCCCATTTCCGGAAACCAGTGAATGTAGTGGCTCTGGTGGCGGTTCCAATGGCGTCAATTTGACTTGACCGCTCGCGCAACACACACCAGGAGCTTCATTTTTAAATTTAAATGCCTTGCAATATTGACACACAACGTTCATTGTTCCAATAGTAACGATTTGCTGTGAACTGTAATCTATTTCCACGTTATAATTGATGCAGCTCGATAGGGGTTAAACGCAACATTTCTATGTAGTTGATTTCGATTCCATCGATTCCTTTCTACTTCATTCCGCGCTTCACGTTGCTCGTCATTTTGACTCGAGTTCTGCGACTTAAGTTTGTACGTCTAGCTGCTGGCATTTTTATAAACGAAAATTCATCTGTAAATTAAAATAAAACTATTGTATTCTTCTTTATAACCAAGTAGGTATATACTACTTGTTATGTTAGTAACGTGTATGTTAGTCTATCCAAACTTACCAAAATTCCATATTAAATTGAACATTTAATATTAGGCCTGATGGCTGTAAAGTAACCTTCATGTGAACTAAGAAAATCAGGTTTCTTAGATCCTTTAATTTAATTAAAATGTATTATCAATAAAATAAGATTGACAGAAGAATCCGTTTTAAACGTCATTTTTTTTTTTCAAATGTTTTTGTCAAATGTCTTAAGGTTACATTAAAAAGGTTACATTAAATAATTTTATATGGTGGTTAAGTAATTTTAAATTTTCTAATTTTCCGCGCAATTTCCTTAATTTTTTCTTTCATAAGAACCTTCTCCTGATAATAATGAACAGAACAAAAAAAGAATTAGCGAAATCGGTCCAGCCGTTCAGGCGTGATGCCGTGACCAAGGGAAATAGGGATTCATTTTTATATATATAGATGTGAGAACGATGTAAATAAGACGTAGGTACGCGTTAAAAGCGTTTAGAGTACAGCAAATAGTAAGAAAACAACAATTCAAAATTAAAATAATTAAAAATAAGCCGAGGCAGCTAAGAGATGACCAGCCCCAACTGACGGCGCCCGTTCACGAACATGACGCATAGATCAGCACCATTCAGCTCAACCATTTTGAAGGGAGCTAAATGATCCAACACACACGCCACCGTCAGCGAGACATTTAATTTTGTGTGAGCATGACATACTATCAGCCGCCAGGGCACATCAACCCCTCCGGTGGGTTCTCACATTGTCGAGGCGGGCGGGCTCAGTAGCCGTGGCTTGGTCACCCACGGTGAAGTGAAGAGGAACCCGAGGAGGGGCCGCTCGTCGGGGTTTTGCCGGTAAGCCGACGACGTAGTGGCCAACAAGTAGGTTGCGGTGCCGCTTGGGCGACATCGCAACTGAGGCGGGCCGCGATGTCGTATGGGAAGCATCGCGGCTGAGGGTTGGTGGCCGCGGCGGGAGTGGAGTGCCGGTATAGCGGTGCGCCGCTCTCCCTACCTTCCGCGGCCTTGACGGGTTGGTCGCCGTCTGATGGCGGACGCGGTGGGGCCGCAGGGGAGCACGTTGGCCGCTCTCTCTATCCTATGCGGCCGAAAATTGGCAGGCGGCGGGGCTAATGACCTGACCCGTCGCAGGGGGGACGAAGGGTGCGCAGACACGGGGTCGTCTGGCGCCCACGTGCTGATTTGGTCCCTGGGGTGGTCACGGCGTGCTACGTGTTCTGGTGCGCCGGTGATGGGGAGTACTCCCCAGAGGCTGGTCCGGTGACGGACAGACGCGGCGGGCTCACGGATGAGTGCTAACGCGTGCCCGTGTTCCCGCCGCAAGCGGCAGAGGAGGACACCGTGGAGTTTTAGTGGGTTAGAGTTCCACGTAACTGCACTATCTCCCCGTGGTAGTGCACAATGCATGAGCATTTCTCCACGTTAAAAAAAAAAGGTAACCGATCAAAATGTCTTTGTTAGTTTGGTACAAAGTTTGGTTTAAGATGACGACAGTAGAATTACGATGTGATTAACCTATCATCATCATCATTAGCCTACAGCAGTCCACTGCTGGGCATAGGCCTCGCCAATTGCACGCCATTCAACTTGATTCTCGGAAAAAGGACACAGCAGTGCGATTCTTTAACCATCTCACCGTGAAAACTTAGGTGAAGTGAGCGTGGAGCGAGCTGTCAATAGTGTCAATTCCTAGCAAAAACAAACTCACATCACCTAAGTTTTCACGGTGAGATTTTTACAGAATCGACCGGTTGGACCTATGACATCGAAAACAATTCGGATGGCCTCCTTCACGCATAGTATATCTAGTATTATCTCTACTCTACAAAGAATAGTCATACGATCATCACTGACAAGAAAATTATCGCTTTCTAACCGAAGTGAAATTGCTTTTCTTCATTAAAAAAAAAAAGTTAACCGTAAAAACCATACCTAAATAAAAACTGACCAAGTGCGAGTCCGACTCGCACACGAAGGGTTCCGTACCACAAGGCAAAAACGCCGAATAAAACACGTTTGTTGTATGGGAGCTCCCCTTAAATATTCATTTTATTCTGTTTTTAGCGTTTGTTGTTATAGCGGCAACGGAAATACATCATCTGTGGAAATTTCAACTGTCTAGCTATCACGGTTCATGAGATACAACCTGGTGACAGACAGACATACGGACAGTGGAGCCTTAGTAATAGGGTCCCGTTTTGACCCTTTGGATACGGAACCCTGAAACAACTACCCATTAACAGTGGATTTTCCATACATTGCCGGTTATAGAACAAATAGGGCTTATTGATAAAATTAGCTCACTGATAGGCGCTAACACGCGACTAAATGTTTGATAACGGTTTATTAATATTGTGATAATGCGCTCAATCACCGCTGAGGAGCTTTTAATAAACTTAATTAAGCTCTCCAAGCTTATCTGTTAATTAAAATCTATTTTTATTTTTGACTTGTTAGCTGGAACTCGGTGACTTATTTTTGTTTAGTAATAAAAAACTACACTACTTAAAATTGGGTTTGATTGTTAAAATAACCTATTTGTAGGCACTTTTGAACTATCAAGGAGTCGGACAGTCAGAGAGGTAAAGCTACATAGCAGAAGTTACCAGTTCCAAAGCGTAGATTTCTGTTCTCTATGGAGAAGAACCGGAAAGAAACTCCAACGGTACTCTTTTAAAATTGAAGTTACTACAAAATCCTGGGTGCATTATTCGTGCTGATTCTAAATGTGAGAACAACGTGAAAAATTCTTTTTTTTAATAGAAAAAAAGAATACATTTATACATACCACCAGATACATACCTACATCAGATAATAACAAAAAAAAAAATAAAGATCAAATAATAATAGTGTAAAATCCGATGTAAGACATTAGCAGGAAAGTGTGCCTCACGGCTGCGCCAAAAAGGTCCAGTTCAGCAAAAATGCCAGACAACTAGTGCCTGACGCTGATTTTCAACTGGACCTGATATATTATATGATAATGAATAATATGATAAGAGAAGCGTATATTAATAGACATCTTGCAACACCAATAATATTACTTTGTAGACGCGTTGATATCTTTAGAAGCAAAGTTGCAATGTCTCTTGTATTGCTATTCTGTAAAAATCACACCGTGAAAACTTAGGTGAAGTGAGTTTGTTTTTGCTAGGAATTAACACTATTCACAGCTCACTCCACTCTCGCTTCACCTAAGTTTTCACGGTGAGATTTTTACAGAATAGCACCGCTGTCAATAGTGTCAATCACTTACATCTGGGGGCCTAAAAAGGCCACTTATATTTATTTTACTTTGGCAGAATCATAAAAGAGTAACCTTATGAATCATAATAGGGCGAAGACAGTCCGTGTTTTTCATTTTTTCGCTGCACTACGTAGGTATAATCAAAGAGATTGGGATTGGATTGATTGGTATTTTAGCACAGACAAAAAAAAAATAACTGAAAAATCCTTCATCAATGGGATTTGATACGATTAACTTAACAGTTAACTGCCCATTATGATTCATAATGTTATTTGTTGTTATAGCGGCAACAGAAATACATCATCTGTGGAAATTTCAATTGTCTAGCTATCACGGTTCATGAGATACAGCCTGGTGACAGACAGACAGACAGACGGTCAGTGGAGTCTTAGTAATAGGGTTCCGTTTTTACCCTTTGGGTACGGAATACTAAAAAGAATCGTTAATTCTACTACTACTTCTATATTGTCAATCTTAGTGATGTCAAAGGAAATAAAAATTATGTTCTTTCAATAAATTTTAATGTTAAAATAATTCAATTAAAAGGCTTCTTCCAATATAAAACATGCTATGGGCCCAGAATGGTAAAAAAAACAATGAACGGAAAAAAACGTATCAGTGTTGCCTTATAGTCAAATCATTTTATAATTACTTGACTAGAGGCCACTTTCGAAGTTGTTATCCATACGAATATTTTCTATGGAGTCATTATCTGCCTAGCCTTTTTCCAACTATGTTGGGGTCGGCTTCCAGTCTAACCGGATGCAGCTGAATACCAGTAGTTTACATGGGGCAGTCGCCTATCTGACCTCCACAATCCAGTTACTGGGTAATACGATACCTCTAGGTAAGACTGGTTGTCAGATTTTCGGGCTTCTGATTACCCATAACGACTGTCAAAGATCCTCGAATTACAACCGGGACTAACGGCTTAACGTGCTTTCCGAGGCACGGAGGGGTCTCGGTATGTAAAGATGGTCACCCATCCATATACCAATCGCGGCAAGCGTAGCTTAACCTGATCGATCGACCTGTGTGGCTGTTATTGCTTAGCCATGGGTCCCTGTTTCTATGGAGTATGGTAAAAAAAAAACAGTGGCACTCCGGGAGTGCCGACAGAAGTGAAAACTTGAACAATTACGTGTGTATTTTTTTAATCGTCTTATAAACAAAACACGCGCGGTGTCGGTTAACAGTTTAGCGAGTTCAATGGTTTTTTTCCATCTCAAAAAATGCCAAAGGCGCCTATAGAAGTTACCACTTCAAAAAAAACATTGGCACTCCGGGAGTGCCAACAGAAGTGAAAACTTGAACAATTACGTGTGTATTTTTTTTATCGTCTTATAAACAAAACGCGCGCGGTCTTTCAGAGCGGAGAAAACAAAACCTACTTTAACAGTAACTCTTTTAGAAAAATATTTTACTATGCTTTTAATTACAACTGATTAGAATTAGCATTATGTAAAGAAGATGTAAAATAAACTCCAGTAGGTAGGTACCTATATTACATACGAGTACTCTTTGCAGACGGACTAAGACACTGTTTTCACGAGTTTCAAAGCTGGGAAACCGTAATTAAATGTCCGCCATTTAGTTTAGAAGTCAACTCAGGATTGTGGGTTCACTTCCCACATCAAGGCAAATATTTGCATGCCCTACAGATATTTCTTGCTGTTATAGGTATGCATCGGTAGCCAGAGGGAATGTGAAGTGAGTTTGTCAAGCCCTTCAAATTGTCTTTGGTTATGCTATGTCAGAAGGACTTTTCCTAAACAAAGGCAGCTAAATATGTACCTACAGAAAGTTTCGTCTATGTAAATAATCTTTATTACATTAGTGTGATTTTTGTCTATACAGCAGGTTCGTGCCGAAAATTAGTTTCACTTGAAACTAGGTAATACCCATACCTGGCGAGTTTACGATTTGTAGTTTTAAAATACATTTGTTTTTGACGTGCAAAACCATTGTTATGTAATGTTTGTTAAAACTTTACAGAACTAAATACCTATCATTTATTTTATATACAAATATCTAGCTACAAAAAGCTTCTGAATAAAATTTTTGTCAATTTTAAACACGCACACACTACAAATATTTTCTTGTAAGCATCTAATAGAGACACCGGAGAACGTAATATTTACGAGTATGTACTTGGAAGCTTTTATCAACAACGTATCAAGCGCTACGTAAATACGTAGCGCTTGATACTAAAAAACTGCAGATAAATAGCAGCTTTTATAAATGATGAAGTCTTGATAAAAATAAATAACTTTTATTTTCAGCGGGTTATGGTTTTTTATTTATTTAAGATAATTCTTATCGCTACAAATATTAACAACAAAAAAAACAATCACTCACCTAGTAACTAGAAAAAAAAACAAAAAATAGCACAGACAAAAAAGTTCACTTCACACTTTTTTAATCAATAAAAAAAACAGGCACACTCCGAAACAGTTTAGCGGCCGCGCAATAAAAACGAAATAATAAAATCTAAATATCGAACGCGTTCGGATATCCACCCGAGAGCAGTAGTAACAAACAACTGAATTATTTTATTAAGGCGACGAGTAGCACCGATTATCGTCATATTGTGCCGTGTGTGGACAAAACGACTGGGCGGTACTCCCAGAAAACGTTGACACTGACATTTCTATTCATAACCTACAAATTTTTAGACGGCCGAAGCTCAAGTTTAGCTGGTTTTTCGTACGCCCCACCCCTAAAGTGTTCGCTCTCGCTTTTATATTGTCTTTCTCGCTCTAGCACAAAGGGATTCACGCATGAATCGTCTTATTCTACCCGTTTATCCAGACCGCAGCAGATTTTGTGTTTGTACAACCAAATAATGTTCTTTGGCTCGCTTATTTTCTCTTAACGACATATTTGAACGGTAGTTTTTTTGTTTTTTTTTTTTACAACGGATTGTGTTGGTTTTTAAAATGAAAAGTAGGTTGTGTTTTTAAGAAGGTTTAACCATGAGTTGTTAAATGCTGAGATTAAATTTGACTAGCTGCTGCCCGCGACTTCGTCCGCGAGAAATTTCTTGTTCCCCCATCCCGCAGCATCGCATCGCCTGCCCGCGTTTTTACTTCGTTTTCGCGTTGCGATCTTTTCGACTTTTTTTTGTTTTGCTCGTCTTCTAAGGGTCATAGCGTGATGTTAAGTAGCATATAGCCTTAAGAATTAAGCTATCAAATGCAAATAGTGCATTACGATAACACTATTAAGTCACACGTATCGTATACTATTTTAAAACACGTGTGACTTAAACGCGCACTTAAATCACACAATGCTTTACCTAAAATACTTTTTCAAATCGGACTGACGTTCAAACAAATAAACAAACCAACTCTTTGGCTTTATTATTTAGTACATATATACAAGAAGATAAATACATAGATGAGCTTCCGATGAGCCACGGCCGACTTGATTTTAGTATGCGTAATTGAATTTAATTAGCTTTCGTAGATAAATAGTTTCATCAAATAGGTCTGCGATGGCTAACTGGTTTGTCTATGGCACTCGAAAATTGATGTTGAAGCTCTGATTTCTATTGTTGATACTCGTTTGTAAATACTTCACCCAAGACAAAGGTTTTTGGCGATTTGATATGTTAAGATTTTATAGACAGAAGATGATTTTATCAAAAGAAGCTTCGTTTATTTCGTAATCTTATTTGGAGTCTGTGGTTTTGAGCCACATGCAACAGAACTCTTTGCTAAATACAGGGTCCCATTAAAATAGATGGACAAATTTTAACACAGCGCTCAGTTCGTCTAACCAAAGGTATCCAAACAAAAACACTGATTAAAGTGATTTTATTTTGACGTAAAATAATACATTAATGTATTTTCGTTAGCTGATTATTTTTCTTGTAAGTATCTATGCGTTTTTCTTATATATCATCATCAGCCTAGCCTTTTCCCAACTATGTTGGGGTCGGCTTCCAGTCTAACAGGATGCAGCTAAATACCAGTATTTTACATGGAGCGACTTCCCATCTGACCTCCAAAATCCAGTTACTGGGTAATACGATACCTCTTGATAAGACTGGTTGTCAGACTTTCGGGCTTCTGACGACCCGTAACGACTGTCAAATATTCACGAATGACAGCCGGGACCAACAGCTTAATGTGCTTTCCGAGGCACGGAGGGGTCTCGGTACGTAAAGATGGTCACCCATCTACAGACCAACCGCGGCAAGCGTAGCTTAACCTGATTAATCGGAATGTGCGGCTGTTATTATTTAGGCACGGATCCCTCATAATAGGTATATAATAATATATCTATTGAAATAAAATTCATAAATGATAAATGATTTTATTTTGTAAGTAGGTTTGCACAAACACTTTTACACGTCAATCATATATTTTTTTAAACTAGATGAGGTCGGCGTTTCCTATCTGACTACTCTGAGAAGAAAGGCCGAAACAAACTCAGAGGTCATAGTCTCTTTTAAAAGTCCTGACTGACTGATATGTCAACACACAGCCTAATTCGCTGGTCCTAGAGACATGAAATTTGGAGGGTGTGACTGTGTTCTTTGAGAAGAGTATCCGGTATCCACTAAGAAAGGGTTTTTCGAAATGCCACCCCAAAGAGGGTGAATTGGGGGAGGGTGAAATTTCACGCGGACGAAGTTGCGGGTAAAAGCTAGTTTACTATACGATCAATTTATTGTCTAAGATTTAGAATTCTAGACGGTTCAATACCTATCTGTTGTCACTGTTTGTGGTTTTTCCTATCCCTATCGATGTAGAATTAAAGATAATGTTCTTTGTAATCTTAGAGCCTATCAGCATGTCGATTCTGTAAAAATCTCACCGTGAATACTTGCGTGGAGTGAGCTGTCTTTGTCATCCTACTGATGCTAGGGATTGACCAAGCAAACATTTACAATCATAATCGATTTTAATAATATTTTTTAATGCTAATCCTATTGATATTTTTATATACATAATTCAAAGCTAGTATTTAAGTGGTCAAAACATTAATATTTTGTGGGGTTTTACTTACAATAAAATTGCAAAACAGAAGCGCAGTTAGAATCTCAACCTTGTTTTTTTTTCTTTTTTCCCTAGACTAGTAAGTCCTTATATAGCCAGACAGCGCCAGCGCCTAACGCGCTTGCGCGGCGTGAAATATGGCTCATTCCGAATTAAGTCATCATCGCACACAGCGCTCACATAAATAATTTGCGAAAACGTATTCTCTATGACACAATGACCGAAACCGGTTTGAACTGTCAAAATACCACGCTTGACAACCGTACGGCGTGGTAAGATTATGCGGGGAATAATAGATAAATACCATACAGCAGAATAATTGGGGTCAAGGTGTAAGCACGCTGTAGTCGATTACAGTGCAATTCGGAATGTACCATATATCACTCCACTCGAATCTCGTAACCATGGCAACACCACCTCGGCGTCAACAACACCTCCAACAGCCGCGTTTTGATTGACGAATACCTCATCTTTTTCTACTTTAGAGTTACACATTTTGAAAATCGCTCAACGAAAACTGCTTAATCTGCCCCTTGGCAGACTCTAAGGCAGGGTCGCCATGGTGTATTATATTAATTATTAATATTATTACCATAATTTCCTAATGTTCTTATACATGACGCCTTACAAGTTAAATATGTAAAAACAAATCTCTAATGTGATGAGTGACTAACGCGCAAGCGCGGCGTGATCTTATCACTTCACCTTCACTCCACCCGATTCACGACATTAAATGTCGTGAATCGGGTGAAGGGAAGGTGAAGTGATCACGCAATCTGCAATGTGATAATGACAGTGATTAACGCGCAAGCGCGGCGTGATCTTATCACTTCACCTTCACTTCACCCGATTTACGACATTTAGTGTCGTGAATCGGGTGAAGTGATCACGCCACACAAACTACGTGGGATTACATTCTATGGTCCGTCAACTAGGCATCCGTTAGCACTCGATGACTTGACACACTCGGTTATCTCTTCTAATTCAATAGTTTTGGGTTAATAACAACGCTGAACATCGTCGCAGTCTTTACTAGACTCGATCTACAATTGCTCATTGACGCACATTCGTGTAATTTACATGCGGGGCCGCAGTCTGTGCGACATGCACTAAGTAAAACCCCACAAAATATTAATGTTTTGACCACTAAAATACTAGCTTTGAATTATATAAAAATATCAATAGGATTAGGCTAAAAAAAATATTATTAAAATCTCTTTTATGATTGTAAATGTATGCTTGGTCAATCCCTAGTATCTGGTAAGATGACACTGACAGTTCACTCCACGCTCACTTCACCTAAGTTTTCACGGTGAGATGGTTACAGAATCGCACTGCTGTTTATTTATTATCTTTAAGCTTATTTTTGAGATGTTATAGTTTTGTCTGAAATATTTCAGCTGATGTCTGTGATACAATGAGTTTTTCATTGTACAAACACTAACGATATACTTTTTTCTGAATTGTTCTATTTTTAGTTCGAAAATAATTTTTGTGACAGATTTTTTTAATAAAAAAAAAATACTTTACTACAATCAATATTATTTTGTGTATCTAGCTATATTGCGACATCTTAGTGATTCATGTCCATGCCTCGAGGTTATTCCGGAGTTACGTGTTAAGGCTCCTACAAACAGGCGCGACACGCGATATAATCGCGCGCGACACAAAGGCACCGCCCGTTGCGCGACTTGCGGTGCCTCTATTCGCGCGCGATTCGCGTCGCGCGTCGCGCCTGTTTTCAGGAGCCTTAATTCATGAATAAGATCTTGGATATTTTTTTGTAGATAATAGAATAGAATAGAATACTCTTTATTATGTACACCATATAAATAATAATAATTATCTAATAATAATAAAATAATAATAATAAAATAATTAATCTATAATAATAATAATAAATTATAATAATAATAATGTTATAATTTATCTTTGGATGAGATAATTTAAAACAGGAAATAGGTAGGTACTTGTCATGCTATATTGTGAATGAAAAAATATTTGTGACTAGCTTCTGCCCGCGACTTCGTCCGCGTGAAATTTCTTGTTCCCCCGACCCACCGGGTCGCATCGCATCGCCTGCCCGCACTATTACTTCGTTGACTTTATTTATTTTTGCTGGCTCCTAAGGAACGTAGCGTAATGTTAAATAGCATATTAAACATTACGCTTCGACTCTTCCTCAAAAATTGGGTTATCAAATGCAAAAAGAATTTTTCAAATCCAACTGGTAGAGTAGTTCCAGAGATTAGTAAGTTTAAACAAACAAACTCTTCAGTTTTGTTATTAGTAAGATTGATTCGTAGATTATTGGACCAGTTTTGGGTCTGAACTAGAACTCATCATCATTTTAGCTGACAGACGTCCACTGCTGAACATAGGCCTCCCCCAAAGCACCTGCCGGGTCAGCGGGCCTGCTGGGTCAGCGGGATTGACCGAAAGGGTTACCGCTGGCCCAGAACATAAAGGGCTAAGGAAGGAACACGGGTGGGTTTTAGTCAGTAAGAGTCTGACACTCCCTTCCGTACCACCCAGAGCGGGAGGAGGTCATTTGATGACTTCCAATCCTCAAAAAAATAAATAAAAGCATAGTCAGCCTATAATGTTCCCACTGCTGGGACACAGGCCTCCCCTTCTGAGAGGGAGTGGGCCGTAAACCACCACGCTGGGCCCGCGTGGTGGTTTGTACTTGGTAGATGTCGCGTCTTCGAATTTTTGGTTCTAGGACATGCCGGTTTCCTCACGATGTTTTCCTTCACCGTTTTGAGAGCAGTGGTGATGATATAATTTACACAAAGTAAGAGCCTGTGTGGCTTCGAACCCCTGTCCTACACTCATAAGTCGCGGCCGTTACCTGAGTCACTGCTGACTACTCGGCAGTTCATAGCTTTCAAAGCCGTTTTTTACGCGTTGGTCATTCAAAGAAACGTCACATTTCGGCTCTCACGACCAAGAAGTGGCGCCTGACCATTAGATAAGCTTCAAGTTAAGTACGCAAATACAAATATTGACACCGATAACAAGATATTACACAATATTAATGTGTAATGTGACATTTTCCAAACTATTTGTCCATTAACCACTTCGCACACTATGCGACATGCGACTGACATCAACGACAAGACGCAGACTTTTGGCATACGACTGTCGTCAAGTGTTTTTTGAAATATCAGGGTTAGTGTCTTGTTGAATGTTGATTAAAATATGATTCGCGAGCGTAACTAATATGACTTCACAGAATAATAATCATTAAAACACTTTAAGTTTATATAATCCTATTGAATGACTATCTCCAGCGTGCTTCTAGACGCTGCGACAATTAGCGAGAGCGTGTGACTTGTTTATCTTGTCTTTGCGACTCTGCAACTCGACGCCAAATGTGCGGAGGTTTGAACAAAGTATGTATATGGAAACCAACTTCTGCCCGCGACTCGTCCGCATGGAATTTCTTGTTCCCCCGACCCAGCCCGTCGCATCGCATCGCCTGCGATAACTTCGTTTTCGGTTAGGGGCCGTCCATGAATCACGTGATGTTTTTTTTTTTGGCATTTTTAACCCCCCTCCCCCTTGGTGATACATGGTGAGGTTTGAGACTACCCCCCCTCCCCGTGTGTGCGTTTACCGAAAAAATTGATACACGTGATATAATAATATTACTACACCCCCCTCCCCCTTGTGATATTTCGTGATTTTTATGGACCCCTCCCCCCTTTCGAGCCTTATGTGATTAATGGACAAACCCTTAACGTTCTTTCTGATTTTTTTTTTGCTCGGTCTCCTGAGAGTCCTAGCGTGATGGTACCTTATAAACTTCCTCATATAGGCTATCAAACGCAAAAATATTTTTTTCAAATCCGACTGTTAGTTCCAGAGATGAGAGCGTTAAAACAAAGTGGTCAGCTTTATTATAATTAGTAATATAATAACGTAGATTGTCACAGCCTGTAGTTGCATGTAGTCGCCGAGCTGCCGTAGTAGCATGTCGCATAGTGTGCGCCTAGTCTTAAAGTGGCATTCAGAATACACTTTTACGATTGAACACGTCATTGTAAACTGCTTAAGTGCTGACTCTAAAATATTGGCTGGAAAAGCCAAAAAGTCACGAACTCTTGATAAAAATTGACACCCTAATGTGTGTGTACTGATAAAGTACCATTTGAATGCTGTAAGTTCCATGTGGATTTTTGGAGTTAATGACAAAACTTTGTTGGGTCAATATTTTGCAACATGTAAACTGCAGAACGATCGTCAATTCTTTTGGCAAGCGTGGTCTACAGTGTGCAGTTTAATTAAAGAAAACGTAACAAAAAAAAAGGAGAATAAAAAGAAAATAATAAAACTAGACCGATAAACAAATCAAGTATCTTGACTTGGCTCGCAAGGTTGTCGACATGTGGGATGTGAACTCAGCGACCATTGTGCCGATAGTCGTGACAGCCAATGGGTTAATAGGTTTTTTTTTCAGGATCGGAAATCATCATATGACCCCTCCCGCTCTGGGTGGAGCGGAAGGGAGTGTCAGACTCCTACTGACTAAAACCCACCCGTGTTCCTTCCTTAGCCCTTTATGTTGCGGGCCAGCGTTAACCCTTTCGGACAATCCCGCTTATAGCCAAGAGCCTCAATCAACACCTGAGGAAGCTCTCGTTTGGCAGCTGGATCAAGGGTTTGATTCAGAAGGCGGTACCTACGAAGGACACGGTTCGCATTGTCAGGAGGTTCCTCTGGAGCCCTGACCGCCGCGCCGCAGCTTGGACCCTGTTCCCGATACGATAAGTTTTTGTTTATAATAAAAAAAAAATGCAATTTAAAAGTATTTAATAGAAAAACTTAAAGGAAATAATAAAAGTGGAAAACCGCTATTATGTGAATGAGTGCATGATCATTGTTGGAATTCCAACACTAAATATGTATTACTAAATAAAATTAATACAATGGACATCACTAGCGTGCGCTCTCAGTAGCCATATTCCTTTGAATGTCTCGTTCACTTTCCTCTGGGGTCGGGCCGCGACAAGTTGACAACGTGCTCCTCAATGCTCCTGTCTACGATTGATATTGGTGAGAATATACAATGCGTGCCACGAAAGATGAGACTTGACCCCGCCTCCCCCGCTCTTTCCGCCGCCCCTATGACGTCCGGTCCCGTCCCGCACTCAGACCTCATACCGCTAAAGATACCTAAAATCGTGTTCTGCGCAAGTCAAACCACGGGGTGTGTCAAGTCTCATCTTTCGTGGCACGCATTGTATTTCAATATTTAGAAGAACTGGCTGTTTCCTTACTGCGAGTACATCTCCACTAACGCAAATCCCCACAATCTTGTTGAGACCAATGACGTATTATATATAGACACGTTATCAACCAACATCTCGGCGCTTAAAAATGGCGAAAATACTAGATAACTACTTATACGCGTAAAGAAAGGGAAAGAAAATATGACACCGTACGGCGGGATGTCTGTTGCTAGAGGGAGATAAATAAACATCTTCAGTTACGTCACAGGATAAGTAATAGTCAAATTACATGCTCATTGGTCGAGCGCATGAGTGACGTAGCTATCAGAGTCACTTCATGCGCCGGCCGCCATTAGACGCAGCGTCGTACAAAATAAAATAAAATAATATAGTTTTGTAAACTTACGCGTGAAATGACACATTTTTGTCTTTAACTTTTGGGGTATAATTTTTACATCCTCTGAAAACACACGACGGCATATTTTCTTTATGTTTTGCACAGGTTTTCACATACGATATAAATTAAAAACAAACATACGTCGCGTCGCGTCGCGCGACAGGTTGGTGCGTGACTGAGCGCAATGTGGCCAATTGGCTTCATTTCATGTTGCCATTTTAGAGTGCGGACAACGTATCTATAGTTTTATACATCATTGGTTGAGACAACAATTAAACGCTGTGTTCAATTCTGTATAATATGCCACAGATAAAAACCTTGCATCGTGTATATAAGGCTCTATGGATTTTTCTCCTGTAACTACAACTTTAGAGTTTGCATTTTCCAGCTGTCCAATTAAGCAAGATTTTCCTAGTAAGCAAGATTTCGCCGTTAAAACTGTATTAAGGGAAGCCTGAAGAACTCAGATAGCTATGTTTACGAAGTCAGGTAGCACTTTTAAAGCTTGTTGATACGGCTCGGAAACTTAATAACAGTTTAAGTAAGAGCTTTAAGCAATAATGCTTCAAGCTCATTTTGCAAACAACTTAGTAATAAAATTAGCAGTAGTACTAGTAAGTACTACTGCTAATTTAAAAAATTCTGAAATTCTGTCAGCGAACTAATCTACCTTCAATCAGCAATTTTGTTACCCTCAGGAGTAAGGGCGCTGGTAACATAATTATGTACTAGGCATTTCAACTGAGTTTCAATGTGTCGGACACAATGTAATATTACGAAGACCAGAGAGGCAATTCCTGTCATTTTAAGATCGGTCAGTCTGATCTCAATCTCAATTTCAAGCGCGGATCCATAGTGATGGGCACCATGGGCACGCCCACAACCCTAATAGACTTGTGACGTCGCACTTTCAAGGTCTATTGAGATCGATAGGCTGATATGCCTAAATAAAAAAAAAACAGTGGCACTCCGGGAGTGCCGACAGAAGTGAAAACTTGAACAATTACGTGTGTACTTTGTGAGTCGTCTTATAAACAAAACACGCGCGGTACCGGCTACGGCCATCCGTCTTACGAATTTTCGATCAGGTCACGTGTCCTGACGCGAGTTTAACATTTTTTTCCCATTACAAAAAAAGTGTACAACGCCGCTAAAGAAGTTTTCACTTCAAAAATACAATGAATCTTGAGTGAAATCTTGGTCAGGGCGTCATATACCTACTTACTCGTATATTGTAAAAGCCTCCTTTGTTGGAATGCACTATAGCGATCATGAGCGAGTTCATACTCCGACTCGCACTTGGCCGATTTTCGGGTGGCTATGAATGACCACAACCGTTTTTGAGGGCTGGATCCGCGCCTGCTCAATCTGTCAAGAATATTTCCCTACATATTTGACAAGTTTTTGAAATTGGTTGTCGCTGAGACGAGATTGACACTTGAATTTGAAAGTTTTTTAAGTAAGTGAATACGACAATAAATTAGCTTTCGGAATTATAGACGTGAATTTAGAGGTAGGTATTACAGTAATTGTAGACTTTTTAAGGCCGAGATTTCTTAAAAACAGTCAAAAAGTTGGTTTTTTAAAGCAGATCATGTCTAAACCGTAAATATGTAATTAAATTTACCAAAAAAAATATTTTCAAGTCTTATTTTAATACAGTGATGGAACTCAAATCATAATTAAACATAGGTATTTACATTAATGCAACAAAAAAAAAACTTCAAATACGCCTCTATTGTCTTTAAAAGCAGTTTATTCCCTTTATTAACAATTTTAATTATACCTAATTAAAAATATACTATTAAATTTCTAATGCCAAAATGCATTCAGTAGTTTTTGTAAATAGATAATTGTTTCATATTTTGCAAAAAGTTACCAGCGTGGTGTCATCGCGCTTCTCTCTCTTTTCTATGCAGCCCGACAGTGACCGCGCTTTAGAGTATGTAGTCCCCATAACATCAGGGATCACCTGTTATTTTGTCATAAGTCCGAAAAAAATGTAGTAAAGAAATAAAATAATATTTCTACTGTCAATGGTAGACAAAGAATCTTTAAAATTAAACAAATTGCTTTGTGAACGCACATAACCGCTACCATTTTATTAAAAGTCAATAATAAATAAACAAACAGTAATAAAAAAACAAAACAAAAAAAAAAATCACAATCTTCCTTCACTACATCGGAACGGTGTGCGAGGGAGACGGGCGCTTCTTTTTCTTTCTTCCAACCATTGTTTTTGACGTAAAGGCGGGAACTTTTCAACCCAATCGCAATGTGCGAGAGCGAGACGGACGGATACTTTTATTTGAATTAAAGAAAGAGTAAGATGGTGTTCTTGGGAACTGGATTTTGAATGCGCTGTGTTGGTTTACGACCGCGGGTTGTCGGCTTCTGAAATATGACGTGTAGAACATTATTGTCTTTCTGATTACATATTTCAATGAGTAATGTGGTTTCTAAACCAATCTTCAGTTGTTTTAAGTCTAGTAAAGAGCTCAACTGTTACTAATGTGACACAATTATTTTTTCTATTGTTACCAATCTTAATAAATCTTGCATAATAGACGAGGGGTTAAGTAAAATAATTATTTGCGTAAGAATTCTTTTAATATTAGTTAGTTGGTAGGCTAAGTACCTAAGTAGGTAAAATACACGATAATTATGTTTATGGGTCTTCTAACAACCGGTTAAAGGGAAAATAGCCGTAAAAACCACGTTTGAAATACCTACGGATTAAAAAACGTGGTTTGTTGTGAGAAGATCTTGTCTCCATTTCTACTTACGAGCGGCACCCTAATGAGGGTTTTCTGAAATGACGTTCGCTAGGTGGCAGCACTGACACGTCAGGTCCAGGCATCTGTCAAAGAGCCTATATTTTCTTCAGTCATGACTGTATGATGAACGAATGAATGAATCGAATGATGAACGTCATCATATATTTTATATTGGAAGACCTCTTGTCAAAGTGGTGCCAACTGGTGTCGTAAATTTTCACGAAAACCCCCATTACTCCGTGGGACAGACGTCTAATATTTCATCTTTGATTTTTACAGTATACGACTCGATCTATGTTTTTTTGATGGGCAGCAGGGTCAAGATCATACTTCATGCTTAATTTTACAACGAATACAAGGAGAAAAAAAAATGAAAGTAAAAATGACAGCCAAAAACAAATATGGCGCGTCGCACCTTTCAAAACTCGTTTTGCGCGCAAATCGCAATCTGCATAAAATTATATAGGTAATGTCGCCGAAATTAGTCTGCTCCGGCTATAATTAATAAACGGCAGTTAGCGAGGGAGCAAGGGATGCTGGGGGATGAGAAATATGGATGAAAATTTCATTTCAACTTAAATTGGCGCCATTAGGGGAATTGCCATAGAGTAGACAATCGTAGCTCGTTATAGAGGTGTGGAGTTAAGGAGGTTTGATGTAAACGTATTTAATGTATTCGAGTTTTGATATTTGTATGTTTTGGAGTGGGTAATTATGATAGGGGGTGACGAATTTATATATAGTAAATGTTTTTTTGCTTGTCACCAACTTCATCTGCCTAGCCTTTTCCCAACTATGTTGGGGTCAGCTTCCAGTTTAAACGGATGCAGCTGAATACCAGTATTTTACATGGAGCGACTGCCAATCTGACCTCCATAACCCAGTTACTGGGTATATTACGATACCCCTTGGTAAGACTGGTTGTCAGACTTTCGGGCTTCTGACGACCCGTAACGATTGCAAAAGATTCACGAATGACGGCCGAGGCTAAAGGCTACCTGCCGGGTCAGCGGGATTGTTCGAAAGGGTTACCGCTGGCTCGGAACATAATTGATAAGCAACCATAATTTGATAATATCTCCCGCAGGAATTTGTAACATCTTGATTTAAAAGAGTGTCCTTGAAGTTTCTGGCTTGTTCTTCTCCATAGAGATCTACGTTTTGGAATGGGTAACTAGCTTCAACTTTCTGACTAACTGACCGACTATTTGATAGTTTAAAAGTACCTGAATGGTTTGAGTTCTCTTTACTAAAATGATACAGGTACTCCGTAGGATACAATATACTGACAAGAGTGCATCAGAATTCCCAATTCCCATCGTCAAAACGACATCAATTTGTAAATAGCAAACAAGTTAGCCTATTTAAACATGTTAACTTGTTCAGCAAGTCGCAACATATCTGATATCTGTTATCTTTAAAGATAACCACATCTCTTGTCAGATGCAATGAATCACAATGTAATTTCCGAATCGTTTTTGGGTTTTCTTAAGACAGATGGTGTTGCCAGGTATTGTGATGGAAACAGCGTTTTTTATTTTTTTTATTGTCTGAAATAATATTGTAACCTACAATATTATTTCAGACAATAAAAAAAATAGTAGTAATTTGGCATAAAGAATACCGTCAGGACCGTAGGTAGGTATGTATATGGTTTTTTACATTTCTATGGTCAGGACATAGAAGGTGGGATTATAACTGGAAATCGACGGCTTTGTCCATTGGATTCATTGACAAATGTCCACACTGGTGAGAAGCTTTATTTCTGTAATTGTTTCACGATTTTTTAGCTAAAATCTTAAGAGATTTTGTCGCTCGCGCGTAATCTGCCTATAATATTCCCACTGTTGGGACACAGGCCTCTCTGTGAGAGAGAGTGGGCCGTAATCCACCAAGCTGGCCCAGTGCGGGTTGGTAGATGTCTTCGATTTTTTGGTCCTAGGACATGCCGGTTTCCTCACGATGTTTTCCTTCGTCGTTTTGAGAGCAGTGGTGATGAAATAATTTACACAAAGTAAATCACCTGACAGGGTTCGAACGTTCGAACCTACAACTCGTAAGTCGCGGCTGTTACCACTGGGAAACTCTTGCTATATCGCTATTTTTAGTCATTTAGCAAGGAAGATACCTCAATGTTACTGAACTTTTGTTAACACTCTTCAGTATTTAGCTCAAAAATATTTTATTCAAGTGTTTGTACCCAAGTAACATTTTAAACTGTATAAAAGCTGTATTATGGACTATTTGTTTACTGCAGGCTGTTAAACGTGCTGTATAAAGACTGTATAGCAAGCTATACAGCCCTTGTAACTCTGAAATGGGCCCCAAAATTATACAGCTTTAAGTGTAGATTTAGCTGTATAACACCTGCATAATAGCTGTACTATTTGGCTGGCTAAGATACTATTTAGATACTTTTATACAGCTTCCATTCTCTAATTTTCTTTTTTATTCTTTTATACAGACTCAAACTTGTGAAAATCTTAATAAAAGAATAAATATATTATAATTGTGTTCGTGGTTGAATTCATTCTCCATTTTATTTACTATGTGCCATATCTGAAGATAAGCGAAAAAATATTTAATAACCAAGTGGTACTACTCCTCCTGTTTATCGTTGTTGTTATGCTTGCGACTGATATTTTTATGTGATTATGTATATATAGGAAAAGGTAAAGTGTGTGTCATTATTATCAGGCATATCGTAATTACTGTGGGCGTACTAAGTGGGTAGTGTTGGTTAATGCGCAATAGAAACACGGTTTGCACTTCACATCAGATTATAATTTCATGAACAATTTAATCACATTAGCAAATCAAGCACTATAGGTACACGATACAACCAGATACGAACGCGATATAGTTTCTGAGCACATGATGTCCGTACGATGTCCAATGGTCAAGTCCCCTGCCGCTTCGTTGCTCGCTCTTTTATACTTACTGGTGTCAAAACAAGTCGAGCAGTGGGCCGGTGGGAGAAGCCGAGTGACGTACTTGTCGGTGGCGTGATCGGAGCATCTGTTGTCTTCGACAACGCCGCCGACACGGCCATACTGACGTGCGGACGTCCTCGTGCGCTTACAATTCATACATCTGTAATAAGCATAAATCGTTCGATTATCCTGACCAAAAATCGTACTTTACAATCTGGACCGGTTTATCTAAACCCTACAGACAGGCTGGTAAGAATTAGTTCTGGACCGGTCTTCAATGACCCTTCAGATTAACAAGCTCTGGTCCGGCTACAAGCCCTACAGATTAACAAGTTCTGGTCCGGCTACAAGCCCTTCAGAATTTATTTTATCTTATTTTGGCTAGTCCGGAATATTATTGTTCCCTATAGCCGATTTATCATTGGACCGGTTTAACCCTACAATGATTATTGCAATTTAACTGTCATCATTAGTTTTATGGACATCAGCTCGCGTTACTATTGATCGGTTCCGAATAAACGGACATAAAGTGCAACATGTGCCCCGTCATACACTTTCCGGGGTGGAAAATCCTCATGGATGTCCTCCGCCACGGGGCGGGCGGAGGGGTCTGTCAGACTCTTACTGACTAAAAACCACCCCGGTGTTCCATCTCACACCTACGCCAGGGGTCACGGGAACGTACGATGCTTCCGTAACGTACGTGCACCGTGACACACCAGAGCCAAGACTGTCTCGTTACACCACTGCGCGCTCTCTTCCACTCCACACGAACTCAGGCTAGACTCTGTCGAGCGCCGCCGGGTGACACTGGCGCTCAGAATAGTCAATGAATGACGCCGACACGACCATCTTGCTCGCACACATTCTCGTGTGTTAATCTGCAAAGAAACATACCCCGCAAAGTATCACATAGTTCGGTCACTTCTGACCGAATTTGGTACAGACTAAAACACAATGAAAATTCGCACAAACTAAAAAAAATTGAGTTCAGAGCATTAATCATTATTTGATTACTAATTACGATTATTACAATGTTACATCTAAAGCATGAAAAACTGATTAACTACCGTTTGGTCATTCTGCTATTGTTTGTGGTCCGGTCAAATTAGACCCTTCAGATATTTAACCACTTGGTCCAGTCAGCCATGACTCTACAAGACTTGTTTCTTGGTCCGGTCAATTTCTGACCCTACAGGATTAGCTTCCTGGTCCGGTCAATTTCTGACCCTACAAGATTAGCTTCCTGGTCCGATCAGTTTTTGACCCTACAAGATTAGCTTCCTGGTCCGGTAATTGTTTTGCCTTTCAGGTGTGTCCCTACAGTTAAACTGGACCGGACGTAGCTAGGCCGAACAAGTATCGTTCCTTTAGCTTAATTAACAAATAGCTCAATATTTTGGTTGATGTACAAGTGCTTCTGTTATAATGGTAATTGACTCAGGACCAATTGATTCTACTGAAGTAGCACGTAAACCAGGGTTTCTACAATTTGCATTATTATGAGAACTGGTAGATATAGTGGGACTTTTAGCAGACATGGTATCACTATTGGCAGACATGGTATCACTATTGGCAGAGATAGTATCACTATTGGCAGAGATAGTATCACTATTGGCAGAGATAGTATCACTATTGGCAGAGATAGTATCATAATTTGATTCCCAAATCTCAAGATCACAAACTAAATAATCAACTAAACATGATGGAGCAGCCAATAAAACAGCCTTAGAGCATCACAAAACACAGCAGGAATCTTATTCATGGACTGTGGCTTTTCATTAAGCCCCTACAACAAACTTCATGTTTGTTTCTTTGAATTCCTCCTGAATTCCGAGTCCTGCGGGCTCTATGGTCTCTACAAGACCCCGACCTCCGCCAGAGTTAAACACGCATCGCGCACCCACGGACTACTTGAGTTGCCTCAAGAGACACCAATTTCTACAGGGCTACGACTATGTAATAACTACTGGTATGGTCCCCGACCAGCCGAACTAAGATTCACCACTATCACTCGACTTAATTTCTACTCTGTTTCATCAACAAGACTTTTACTTAGCTTTCCTCAAATTCGTCATTAATACTCTGATCCCTTGGCCTGTGCCATGGCATATGCCTTAGCCTCATTAGCGTACTTTATTTAACCAGAGCCATGTAATCAAACTTTAATTAATCATAGCAAAAAAAAATATCAACCAGAGCCATGTACCATCGTTATCCACATTAAAATAATCTTTTTCACTAAGAGCCTTAGACACCTGGAAACCCACAGACGAGTTAACCACTCTAACGCCACGGCGCTCCGGCCGACCAGCAATCGCATTGCTCTCACCCATCCAGCGCATGGATCCATGTGCATCACCCTGTGACTACACACTTTTTACTACGGCCGATATAGAACCCCTACTCGCGTGGTTCCCACTATTGATTACCATCTATTTCGACTGGTACATGACCTACTGGCATCATTCATAACCTATCGTGAGCGTATTTAAAAATTGCATCGTTAACTAGATATGGGCTATACCTAACAATGTAACAGTTTTTTGCACTTGTTTAGCAGGGTAGCATTCGGTACCAGAGTCAAAACATAATGAAAACGACTCACCAGATTCGGTAGACAATAGATCTGTAGCTGGCTTAATGGCTGTAGTGGTTGCAATCCACTGTTTCCTTGGCAGAAGTCGTGAAACTCCTCGCTCGAAAAGCACCGTCCTTGATCAGCGATTATTCGTACAGGAGATCCAAAGAGGGCAGCGCTGTCCACCACTGTCATTCTGCTTGCACCCGTCCTTGTGTGTAAACCTGTAACTAAAAAAAAATCAACAGCAGTGCATGTTCCACTCGGCCAATTCTGACCACATTTAATAAAAACAATAACAATCATTGATAATAAAAGATTCGGTCGGTGGTTCGTCTTAGGGGCGGTTCCTCTAAGCCTTGGTAATAGATCACATACAACGCTCATGACCCGGCTGCCGCAGCATCTAGTGACACTCATGCCACCCATGTAGTCATCACCTCAAGTGATACGACCAACACACATCACATCCCATATAGTCTACGACTCCCAGGTCATTAGAAAACCAACACCACAATAGTCTCCTTTGAGAGCCCATCGCTCCCTGAACAACTCACAAGCGAGTTGCAGTTAAGACTACAGACAAGTACGTACAGTGCGACCTAGCTATGGTATGTGCTCTACTACTCGGTGAAGGAACTATCCTCACCGCCTTCTACGTTTAACACGCTAGGAACACTACTTAGAGGCATCTTTCGTATGCGATCGTGAGCATACTAGTAAGTTCGGTTAGAATCTAAAGCTTATGACGTATAGCGATCACTTGTCAAAACTTCCACAACCTTAAATGGACCTCTGAACTTTCGATCTAGATTAGTCTGATAATCTGATTTCACTCTTCGTTTTATAATAACACAAAATAGCCTACCCAAAATAATACTTTGCAAGTAAATGTCGTGTAGTAATGAAATAAAATCTCAAGTTGTGGCTCGCTATTCGCAACGCTTCTTATGATTTGTTTTGTGCTGAAAACACGCGTTTAACCAATACCAACTGCACAACTCGCTTTTACTAACGAGCATTCAAAACCAGAATTTTAAACAAAACAATACAGCTGACCTTTATGTTCTAACGTGCCTGAGCGTAGTTGTACGACGCAAACATCCACTCGCCGTTGCTGCTTGCAGCGCGTGCTCCACCTCCATCATCTGCTTGGCTGCCACTTCTCGTGCACCGGGTCACGACATGTCCAGGATTCCCTCACTTGCAGCACACGAAGGGCTTCACCGAAGGCTGCGGGCTGCTTGGCTCGATTCTTGAAGTCACCCAACGTCACTGGTAGCTCCACGTTACGTTCTTCGTACTATTTACGATAGCCACGTTGATACTGCTTCCTTTGTGCGCCTTAATGACGGCCACAAGTTGAC
This sequence comes from Luperina testacea, assembly GCA_927399505.1. Classification (NCBI taxonomy): domain Eukaryota; kingdom Metazoa; phylum Arthropoda; class Insecta; order Lepidoptera; family Noctuidae; genus Luperina; species Luperina testacea. The sequence continues at coordinate 2,500,333 of OV656782.1, forward strand.
CTCCTTGCAGTGAATTTTCAGCAAATCACAAATCAGCTGTAGTATTGTGTGCGGTTACGTTTGCACACGCGTCCTATCGCGTTTTCTAATTACGGGAACACTTTTTTTCCTAACATGGCGGTAGGGCGCAACTGGCGCGTCACTGGGCAAAGGTATTTCGGCATACAGCCTATGCCCAAAACTATATTCACTATGATCGCGCATCCGTATCTGGCTTGTCTGGGTTCAACTCTAACAGGTCCACACGATTATTTAAGAAGCGTTCGCAGTTAGCACTTTGTTTTTTAAAATGTCAACGGTCACTTTCACCGTTTTCATTTTGCGCATGAACCAACACGAATCCCACTTCTGATATAGGAAAAGGTAAAGTGTGTGTCATTATTATCAGGCATATCGTAATTACTGTGGGCGTACTAAGTGGGTAGTGTTGGTTAATGCGCAATAGAAACACGGTTTGCACTTCACATCAGATTATAATTTCATGAACAATTTAATCACATTAGCAAATCAAGCACTATAGGTACACGATACAACCAGATACGAACGCGATATAGTTTCTGAGCACATGATGTCCGTACGATGTCCAATGGTCAAGTCCCCTGCCGCTTCGTTGCTCGCTCTTTTATACTGGTGTCAAAACAAGTCGAGCAGTGGGCCGGTGGGAGAAGCCGAGTGACGTACTTGTCGGTGGCGTGATCGGAGCATCTGTTGTCTTCGACAACGCCGCCGACATATACTAGTTTTAAGCTCAAAGCTCACGCCCCTTCGAAATAAGGAATATACATACATTTTTTCTGTAACAACAAATATGTGATCAAATCTGAAAACAGTTTTAAGAGTAACCCGGACTGTTCTATTGATAGTAAACGTAATTGTGTGTACTATACAGTTAAAATCTTTTGTAATTTTGTACTGAAATTTCAAAAACAAACAAAAAAATATCTCGTAAAATTGCAATGCAATTTATAAATTATTATAAAATGGCATCCTTAGTTTATACAGCTCTTGCTCTTCTAGTACCCCTTAATACAGCTTTTTGCATAACAGAGTCGTTATTTAAGAACGTATCTCAGCCTAAAGAGTAACATTGTCTGTACATTAGTATTTAAGTACTGTAGAAGCTGCCTTAAATTCTTATTCATATTCATTAATACAGTTAATTAGGGTTCAGTTGAAAATATAGAAAACCTCATTATGATCCAAGGCCCGTAAGGCGGTGAGCAAGGAATCGGATAATATATAGACTGATTTTAGGTTATATTAGTTTCAAAATAATCGATAAGCTGGATAATTGTGTATGCCAACACTATAATAATAACTTTAATCTTCTAAAACACGAAAAACTGTAAAAAGGGAAAAATGTACGCCAATCGCATAAGGCTTTAAAAAGGAGTAAATCTAAACTCTTCTACATGAGACAGAATTGAATTAAACTATTATAAAGGGAACTGCTTGCTAAGAGTATCCTAGATTTCCGTTGTACAGCTATTATCAAGCTTAACTTGAAGGCTGAACAATAGAGTAATTTTACACCAATATTCAGGCTATAACAATATTTAATGCTCTCGTGCAGAAGTAGGTTATATAAAAGTATAATTTGAGAGCAGTATACAGTTATTGTCTTATAAAGTTGCTGAACGCAGTTTTTTACGCCGCGGTCTGTATTTTAGCATTTTCCAATGCTATTTAAAAGCTAAAGGTAAAAATTTAGGCTCTATACATCCGTTAATCAGCTATACTGTATACAGTTGTACAGTTATACTAAAGTACAGTCCTATACATATTTTTACACTCTTGAACATCATTTATTAAGCTTATAGCTGGTAATGCGCTGGTAAATATAATATTTTTCCGCTTAAATGTTACTTGGGTAGTATCATCTGAACTGGACCTATTTGGCGCACACAGTAATATTTTAAGTTTTTTTTTTCGTTTTTGTGTGAATATTGTGTGGCTTACTTTACCTGGGTAAAATAAACTTATTTTCGTTCTTTCTTTTCATCATCTGAAAATAGTACCGAGAGCTGGCAACCCTACCACATGTCAGTTAAGGCGGGCAAATTGACAGGTGTCACAGATAATGTCAACATAAGTATGAATTATTTGCTTTTTAGTGTCGTTCTTTACCTCCACGATTTGTTGACGAAATGCGCCATTGATAAACATTTTATTTTTTAAGATATTATCTGCGTGTGAATCTATGGGTTATTTGAGTTAGGTGACGATTTTCGAGACATTTATGTCTACTAGATAGAGCACAGCATTTCTTTTATCCTAGATTTTTCAGAGTATCGTAAACCCACGTATTTATTCCAGGAACGGGTAGCTACAGATGTATAGGTAACACTTCCACGTTTTGCGTTTTGGCTGTTTTGCGTGGCTGTGACACGTCATGTTTTCCCCCCAACTTGTTATTATTTTTTGTGTTTGTGACTTTTTCTGCGTCATGTTTACCGCAAATAAACGTAAGTATTTTTTTCTTTCTTATATTTCCTATATAAGAAGAGGCGAGAAACCCACTGCTCAGTAATTCTTTACCAACCAACAACGAAACAACAACATACAATGATACAACTCTTCCTTTAATAGGTCCACACTAGCTCAAGACAGAGAAGAGTGAAAAGAAGAAAGGGAAGACTTTGATCTGCAGTGGGACAACTCCTCATCTGCCTAGCCTTTTCCCAACTGCGTTGGGGTCGGCTTCCAGTCTAACCAGATCCAGCTGAATACCAGTATTTTACATGGAGCGACTGTCTATCTGACCTTCACAACCCAGTTACTCGGTATTACGATACCCCTTGGTAAGACTGGTTGTCAATCTTTCGGGCTTCTGACGACCCGTAACGACTGTCAAAGATCCACGAATGACAGCCGGGACCAACGGCTTAATGTGCTTTCCGAGGCACGGTATAAAATTATCCTGCACAACTAATATCGCACTTTACGTCCATTTAAATATCCCACGGTCCGATTCCCATAATCATGTTTTAATAAATCTAAATCGTAAAACATCGGTCGCGCCATGTTTACCGTGCGGTGCTTATCTCTGCAAATCAAACATACCGAGCACACATATTATGTGGTCGAATCGCGGTGGGAAAGCAATTAGCTTCTCTGTGGTCTATGGCACATAAACTCTGACAATATTTAGTGCTTGGGGCGTGTGTGGAGTCTGCTATATGGCAGTTTTGTTTTGACGTGAAATATGGTGACGGTCTTTTGTTTTTTTTTTTTTTGCTGATTGGGCCCGCTCTTGACTTCGATCACGCCTGATGGAAAACAATGGATGAGGTCTATGATGGAACGAGCGTGCCCAGAAGCCTGTTCACTCTTAATTTGAAGACAGACAGGTTAAATGTGGGAGGGAACGCAGATGCAGGCAGAGAGTTCCACACTTTGGCTGTGCGCATAATACTTGTGGACGGTAAGCGCTGGTCGGGATATCAACCCTGTGTGGATGGTACCCTGCAGTACGTTTCGTAGTCCGATAGTAAAAGGGCAAATTCTTTTGAAATTCCAGGATGTACTTATCTAATCTATCATTATTTCGATAGGTATAACAGTAAGTTAAATTTATTTATTTATTTTATAATTTATGTACACACAGTAAATATAACATGATTAAAATTTGAGTACAAAGGTACTGCTTATTTCTTAAAATTTCTTCCAGCAGACCTGCGAAAGGAGAAGTAAAAAAGAAATGTAGACAATAGTGTGTGAGAACAAGAAGAGCGTACGGGTTTTGCGTACGGGTGGGAAAATCGATCATTCGATCCACCCCAGCTCCTCAAGGAAGGCCAGCAACGCCTTGATGTTACTGACCGTCTCATGTAGGGTACCTGGGTTACCGAAGTACTTTGCCCTGTACGTGGCGACCACCGGGCAGTTTAGAAGCACATGTGCCGCTGTCTCGTCGTCCCCCATGCAGGCCCTGCACAGCGGACTGTCTGTCACTCCTATGACAAAGAGGAGACTACAGTCAAATACAACGGAGTACCCGTTGGATGCTCGAAAATATTATAATAACCAAAACGTTCCGGATGCAAAATACGCGCATTGACGTGGAGTTGCGGACACTAGCCCGTATTACCTATTACCTAACCAAAACGTTGCATTTTCGAGCATGGCTCAACGTTATCGATCTGCTGAGGACCCATTAGCCCCCCTAGACTAAAGCTATTGACACAAAAACACATGTTATGTCCAAACGGTAGCTGTTGTTTGCCATCACTCCCGACACTTGCCGTCACTTACTGTCAATTAGCTCAACACAGATAACTGCTGATATGGATAAAACACTGAAAGGTAGGCATTAGGGATCCTTACTATAATTTTGAATTTCTCCAGATAGCTTGTGGTCAACTAATAACAGTCGTACGGGTTGATCGATTAAGTTAAGCTACACTGGCTTCGGTCGATCCGTGAATGGGTGACCGTCTTTACATACCGAGACCCCTCCGTGCCTCGGAAAGCACGTTAAGCCGTTGGTCCCGGCTGTCATTCTTGGATCTTTGGCAGTCGTTGCCGGTTGTCAGAAGCCCGAAAGTCTGACAACCTTGTCAAGGGGTATCATGTTAGCCAGTAACTGGGTTGTGGAGGTCAGGCATGCAGTCGGCATTCAGCTAAATTCGGTTGACGATGATGATGAACTTCCCTGAACGAGCTCCTTCCATATTAGCTCTGCTATCTACTTCAGTATTTTTATCTCACAAAGTGACGCGCGCTTTACTTGTGTTTACAAACACGCTGTGAATATGTGCGTGAAGAGGAGCGCGTAGCGTGAGCCTATACACATACACGCACACATGCGTCCAACTTCACCATTATCTTGAACTGTATCAAGAGCCACTGTGGGGAGAGGCTGGCATAGCCTCTCCCCACGACTTCCAGCTCTTTCGATCCAGGGCTAAAGTGGACCACTGTTAGCACTGTACACTTGTTAACCACAAGTAAAGCGCGTGTCGCATCGTGTAATAAAAATAATATAGGTAGTAAACATTTAATAGGTACAGAACCATTCTCTTTACAATCAGCTTCGTAACACCCACGTTTATTGTTTAAACAGCGTTGATCCGTGTTGAACGAATATATTTCGAAAATGCAAAGCTTTTTATGTAAGTAATCAAGATAAAACAATAATAATGAAATATGTACTCTGATATGGATGCAATGGACTTCCTTTCCGAGTACCTATTAACTGAGGCAATATCTAATGTAGCAACACAAGGTCATATTAAATTATCTAGTGAAACTCTACAGACGTGTTGGGTATTGTTTTTTAAACGATAAACTAAAAATAACAAATGATTTTTGTTATTTTGTGGGGTCAGGGGTTGGGGGGTCTACATGGACGCGCAAACAGTTACCATGAATTCAGTTCATGATTCTAGACCAAAAATTTCTCAAATCTCAAATCGTTTATTGCAATCCATTGGGTCATGTATGAAAATATTAAATTGTCTCGATTTTTTTTCTGCACTTATGAATAAGCTAATACTATCTACAAAAAAAGTATCAGATTTATCTGATTAGTATTTCCAGAGAAATAAATTAAATTCTGTTAGAGGCGGCCATCGACAGTAACCCACGGATTTTTATTCAATTTCCTTAGCCTACTCAATTAAAAAGTAAAAACTGTAGATAATCTGTACCGTAAGGCATCCATCCATCATAACAAGGAGTTTTTGGCGGGATTTCTTCGAGTGAAGAAGTTGGCTGTTTTAATTATTCGCAAATTGATTCCTAGTGGATATTGTGATGTAAAATTGGTGTAGTTTTGTATCTCAAGTGTCTGCGCAACTGGACAATATGTGTAATCATCAGTGATCGGAGTAGGTAGATTGAACTGGGGTCATTGATCCGAAACGTATATATTACTATGGACATTCCTCCGGAATTGGTGGTAGTCAGAATTTCATTAGTTAGCCGAAATGTATATCTATCTATAAAAAATCTAGCCATAAAACGCTAAAAATAAATATTAAAGCTTCGATCGGAATTCGATTGTTTTTATTATTCAACAGATAAATAATGAATTAATTTAGTTTTGATACCTTCCTTTAAATTTTGAATTGAGTAGTAATAATATCACTACCAACATTAACAATATTTAATTGAATCCGGAAATACCGGAATTACTTTCCGGAAAAATGGCTTATCCATGTTATTCTTTCTGTGTGCATTTGTGATACAAGTACCAAAAATCAATCTACCTAGTCCGATCACTGGTAATCATTGAAACAGACGCGATCCCGGTAAAATGGAGCTGAGAATTTTACTGTAGTTTTGGCTACCTCAGCGAAGTTTACCGGGAAACTTGATTCGATACATTTGCTGCCAAATACTCCTAATACATTAGAATGTGTACACCTATATTCTAATGTCATGTTAGACTCAAGAAAAATGAAACAAAGACGTGGCTAAAAGGTCTTAGCAACCAGGCCATAAAACTAATATATAAAAAAAAAAAATCCATCATAACAAAGGTCTCTCAAAATCTAATCCAGTGTCCAAAGCGTGGGGGTCGTCGCGAAGACAGTCGAAATCTAATCCAGTATTCAAAGCGTGAGGGTCGTCGTAAAGATATATCCATAAAATCGCAAACAAACACAAAGCAAGAGGTGAAAAGTGAGGTTATGTTATGACAAATTGACAAGTTATGATGGATGGATGTCAGACGGTACAGATTATCTACAGTTTTTACTTTTTAATTGAGTAGGCTAAGGAAATTGAATAAAAATCCGTGGGTTACTGTCGATGGCCGCCTCTAACAGAATTTAATTTATTTCTCTGGAAATACTAATCAGATAAATCTGATACTTTTTTTGTAGATAGTATTAGCTTATTCATAAGTGCAGAAAAAAAATCGAGACAATTTAATATTTTCATACATGACCCATTACAGGTGGCAAATAAAAAATACTAGAATCAATTACGGACCCTCTCGGGCACAGCAATTTTTTTAAGGAAGTAGAGAGAGGAAGAGCGCTTTATTAATTTTCCTTGCTAATTAGTTAGATTTATTTTATATCTTAACTTATCTTATCTTATCTTTTTCTTTTTTTTTTTATCTTATCTTGTTTTTATATTTCCATTCATTCACTTTTCTATTAGATTTTATATGCAGGTCTATCTATTAATTTGTTATTTATTTAACTTGTTCATTTTTATTAATGTAATACCTATAGTTATTAAGTATTATGCTATAGGTAATTGATTTTTGTTGTTTTACTTATTAAAATATATATCTGTTATTCATAATTATGATGATACTTAATAATAATACAAGTAAAGCAAAAAAAAAAAAAGTAAAGTAAAGTAAAAAAAAAAAAGTGTAAAGTGTAAAGTGTGTGTGTGTGTGTGTGTGTGTAAGTGTGTGTGTGTGTGTGTGTAAGTGTGTGTGTGTGTGTGTAAAGTGTAAAGTAAGTTAAGTATTGAATTTATCCATTAGAATTATTTTATATCCTACTATCTATGTATTTATATTTCCATTCATTTACTTACTCCATAATTTCTATGATAGTAGGGCGTATAAATATAGCCGGTTATAAAAAAAAAATCTGCTATTTCATAATAAATTTTAGTGTAATACCTACGCAGTCAAAATGTAGATATTGAATAGCTATTTTTTTTTAATAACGGACGAAAAATTTCACCGCATGGGCACGGGTGTTCAGAATCATGTACCTACTGAAGTCATGGTAATATCATCAGGCGAAAAAAACAAAAAAAAAACTGCTTTATTAAAAGATTTTATTTTTGTTTAATTTGTTTTTGAAGTGTAAACTTCTTTGACGGCGTTGTACACTTTTTTTGTAATGGGTAAAAAATGTTAAACTCGCGTCAGGACACGTGACCAGAGGGGCAATTCTACTAATTTTAACAACGTTCACAGTCTGATCTCAGTCTCAATCTGTCAAAAAATACTTCAAATTTCCCTACATTTTGACAAGTTTTTGACATTTCTTTGTCGCTGAGATGAGACTGCGACTAGATTTTGAACGTTTTAAATTATGAGAATTGGCCTTCTGATCGAAAATTCGTAAGACGGATGGCCGTAGCCGGTACCGCGCGTGTTTTGTTTATAAGACGATTCACAAAACACACACGTAATTGTTCAAGTTTTCACTTCTGTCGGCACTCCCGGAGTGCCACTGTTTTTTTTTTTAATTGTACTAGCGAGAAGCACAGAACCGGTCGAAGTGGAGGTGCTTGGGGGAGGCCTATGTCCAGCAGTGGACGTCTTTCAGCTGAAATGATGATGATGATGAATTTTAGCTAAATGAAGTGCACAAAACCCTTTTTTTGTATTTTTTTTAATAGGATAGCCCACCATAATCAGCTTATACTGTTCCCACAATTGAGACACAGGCCTTTCTTTTAAGAGAGAGTGGGCTCAGTGCGGGTTGGTAAATGTCACGTATCCTCGAATTTTTGGTCCTAGGACATGCCGGTTTCCTCACGATGTTTTCCTTCACCGCTTTGAGAGCAGTGGTGATAAAATAATTTACACAAAGTAATGCGCCTTACTAGGTTTCAAGTCGGGGCCGTTACTCCTGGGTCACCAACGAATTTCCGTTCTCAGTGGAAAACCTAGCCTAACCTAATCACACTAATATTATAAAGGCGAAAGTTTGTGTGTGTTTATATGTTTGTTACTTCTTCACGCTCAAACGGCTTGACCAATTTTGATAAAATTTTGTTTCGAGGTAGCTGACGCCCTGGATTAACATATAGGCTACTTTTTATTCCGATATTCTTACGGGTTCGACATTTACGCGGGTGACACCGCGGGGCGCAGCTGGTACTAATAACAAAGCTGAAGAGTTTGTTTGAACGTGCTAATCTCTGGAACTTCCAGTCGGATTTAAAAACTTATTTTTGCGTTTGATAGCCCAATTTTTGAAGAAGGCTATAGGAGGCTATTTAACATCACGCTAGAACTCTTAGGAGCTGAATAAAAAGAAAAAATGTCAGAGAGAACACTGAGCGAAAACGAAGTACGGGGGAAAAAGACGCCAGCACATCAAGCTACTACAATCTGTCAAATTTCTTAATAGATTTTCAACTTTATCGTTAAACCATTAGGTTCAAAGTTGATTGAGAAAATTTGACAGTTTCGGGTACCTTGATGTGCTGGCGTCTATACTAGCGCCGGCAGGCGATGCGATACGACGCGGTGGGTCGGGGGAACAAGAAATTTCACGCGGACGAAGTCGCGGGCAGAAGCTAGTACGCTAATATTTATTACTTGTTATGAAAAGAAATACGTCTATGGTTTCTTTTTTTTTTCAGGATGGGAAATCATCAAATGACCTCCTCCCGCTCTGGGTGGAGCGGAAGGGAGTGTCAGACTCTTACTGACTAAAACCCACCCGTGTATACGTCTATGGTTGAGGTCATGTTGCTAATGCCTACAAGAGACCATTGTTTCTCCTCTCTTATTTCCAACATGTCATGTATCACGGATATCGTTAAAGATACATCTCTATCTGTATGTATACGGTGTCGCTATGTAGCATCGTATATAACGGTAGGTGAGTGCGATTAAAACAATTAACAGTGAATGAAACGTACAGCATTTGGTAGCCGTCGCAATTCAAAGGCGGGGAGCGATGAAGGAATTAATATTTTCATTGACCAGCACCCCAATTTCGTAATAATTATCTATATTACGAAATTGGGGTGCTGGTATCACACATAATCTGAATCATTTTGAAGGACATCATAATCTGAATCATTTTGAAGGACATCATAATCTGAATCATTTTGAAGGACATCATAATCTGAATCATTTTGAAGGACATCATAATCTGAATCATTTTGAAGGACATCATAATCTGAATCATTTTGAAGGATATTGCTAATCCATTGCTTCATTTGTTCGAAAAATTTGCCTTCTCAACAACGTAAATAACGCAATGAATGTTGTTGAACTGTCAAAATGAAAGCCACTGCTACTTTTAGTGTGTTACGCAATTACCATGCTGACCTGCCGGTCGATTCTGTAAAAATCTCACCGTGAAAACTTAGGTGAAGTGAATTTGTTTTTGGTAGGAATTGACACTATTGACAGCTCACTCCACGCTCACTTCACCTAAGTGTTCACGGTGAGATGGTTACAGAATCGCACTGCTGTTCAAGATCTCCATAATATATTTATTTAAAACAAAGTCGGGTTAATACACCATTTTATAACTCAAGAACGGCTGGACCGGAGTATATGATCTCTGATTAGTTAGATTTGTCTCCGCCCTGAATAGCAGAATAGCTATTAAAACATTGGAAAAATTAAAAAATAAGTATTGAATAGTAATTAATTAATAGTTAGCTCTCCGCCCTTCAATTGCGACGGCTACCAAATGCTGTACGTTATTATTAATTATTAGTTAGTTATGTATAGTAAGTTAGTTAGTCATTTAATTTAGTTTCTAGTGTAAATAGTTTGTAATAAAATAAGTTAATTGTATACTATTTTAACAAAAATAAATTAAAATAAATATAAAAAAAAAGTATTGAATATAATTCATATTCTCATATAATTTTGTATGGAACAGCTTTTCTGAGGTGGCACAGAGTTCGCCGGGTCAGTTAGTTATGCATATTTTCGTCATGGTGATCTAGGCTTCAGCTCCGGCTATGGATTACGACTAAGGCCAGTGCAATAGGCTACGGGCAGTATACTAACTTTTTACAGGCTGTACCTATAACCAGTGCAACGTGCTACCGTTTACGGCTCCGCGCAACGTGTTACAAGCCAGGGGATGTTGCTATGCGAATTGATATACCTAATTATTATACTTTTTATTCACACATTATGTATATCTATCAACCCGCACTGGACCCGCGTGGTGGATTACGGCCCACTCTCCCTCACAGAGAGAAGGCCTGTGTCCTCCCAGCAGTGGGAACATTAAACGATTATACACAAAATCAGGAACCCGCTGGAAGCGAGAAGCACAAAACCGGTTGAAGTGGCGATGCTTGCGGGAGGCCTACGTCTACAGGCAACGTCTTTCTGTTGAAATGGGATGATACACACAAATTAGAACACAGCGCTAATCATTAATACTAAGTTTTGTGCCCAATGATCACAAATACATTCAAAATAAAAAATCAATCAAATCAAAATCAAACGTCGTTTATTCAAGTTAGGCTGAGAATCAGCACTTTTCGAACGTCAAAATGACATAAGACAGTCCCCCGGCACGCCCGCCCTTCACCACTTCTTAGTGCTGCAGCTGGGGAGAAGAAGTGACGCAACAAACTCCCCAGCAGCACAGCTGTCTGTTCAGTTAGAATTTTTTATTTTATTTTATTTAGTCGGAAGAACAAACAATTACACTTTATATAATACAAGTAAATAGAACATAAGGAGTTATACAAATGTGCAACCAAGAACGTTCTCCACAGATACAAAAATTACTTGATTGTATACAATACTAGGTTATGTAAAGTAATTAACATTACAAGACACAGAATATTAAATTAAGTTACTTGCCATATTCAAAATAATTAATTATGTATTTTTAATTTGCCTTTTTTTAATATTCCCCGCTCCCGCTGTCGCTCATGCCGCACGCGGCTGCGGGCGGGGGAGCGGCCGGGCGCGGCTGTTCTACCGTCGAGAGGTAATTTGTTAGGTAATAGCTCCCCCGGCATATCTTTAATCTCATCGCTAATTGGATGGGAGCCAGGCACGGACTCTGGATGGGGGAATTGGGGGATTAGTTGAATTAAAGTTAGAGTGAATACTGTTTTGTTTTACTGGTGATATGTTAACTTTTGTTAGGTAGTTATATAACAATAAAATAATAAAATAGGTAGTTTAAAAGTGATTCGTACAATACTGTTCTAGGTTCTTGTAGTTTCTCAAAAAATTTAAGGGGACATATATTTTTACTAGCTGACCCGGCCACGCGTTGCTGTGGCTAACGTTTTTGTGCAATAAAATAATATTGCGATTATAAATGGAGATGTGAGCTATCCTATCTTTCAAGTTGGATCAAACTGCACACGGTGTACAAATTTGATTAAAATCGGTTAAGTAGTTTAGGAGTCCATCGCGGACAAACATCGTGACACGTAATTTATATAATTAATTATATTAAGATAATTGCACTCTCTCTTTATTGCTCTCTAGAAAACACAAACCACCAGTAGTCCACAACTTATAAAAACATTATGTGCCTAGCGGCTGCTCCAAAAAGGCACAGTTCAGCTTAGATGTCACAAATGTAATGCCTGACGCTGGTTTTCAACTGGATCCCTCTGTCAGTTCCGCAAGACGGGAGTCATGGCTGATTTTTGTAGATGAGATGAATGAGTAATATTACACAGCAATGATCAATCCACTTAGTAAATGGCATAAAGAGTTTATCCCCTCGAGTTGCTCATAGGGGGGGGTGGGGCTAATTGCCACATTTAGAAGACGCAGTAGGTATTCTTACTAATAAGTTGGCCAATACATAGGTATTTGCTAGAATATGGTCTAGAATGTGGTACAGACGCCAGCACATCAGTAGGTTAAAATTGGGGTTTCCAGATCAGATAAGATCTGGAAACCCGCAATTTTCACCATTCATTCATTCATGAGTGTTGTATTCAGAATCCTCTATTCAAAATGAGTGTTGTATTCAGAATCCTCTATTCAAATGAATGTTGTATTCAGAATCCTCTATTCAAAGTGAAGGTTGCATTCAGAATCTTCTATTCAAAATGAGTGTTGTTTTCAGAATCCTCTATTCAAAACGCAATTTTTACTCCTTCATCTTTTCATTTATTCAATTTTATGTTATTCACTTTTTATATATTTAGATTAGATCCTAAAACCTACAGTTTTCACCATTAATTCATTCATGAGTGTTGTATTCAGAAACCTCTATTGAAAAATGAAGGTTGCGTTCAGTATCCTCTATTCAAATTGAGTGTTGTATTCAGAATCCTCTATTCAAATGAATGTTGTATTCAGAATCCTCTATTCAAAGTGAAGGTTGCATTCAGAATCCTCTATTCAAAATGAGTGTTGTTTTCAGAATCCTCTATTCAAAACGCAATTTTTACTCCTTCATCTTTTCATTTATTCAATTTTATGTTATTCACTTTTTATATATTTAGATTAGATCCTAAAACCTACAGTTTTCACCATTAATTCATTCATGAGTGTTGTATTCAGAAACCTCTATTGAAAAATGAAGGTTGCGTTCAGTATCCTCTATTCAAATTGAGTGTTGTATTCAGAATCCTCTATTCAAATGAGTGTTGTATTCAGAATCCTTTATTCAAAGTGAAGGTTGCATTCAGAATCCTCTATTCAAAATGAGTGTTGTATTCAGAATCCTCTATTGAAAGTGAATGTTGTATTCGAGTTATTGAAATGAGACTTGTATTCGTTTTATTTTAAAATCTTTTTCTTTAATAAATTGAGGTCTTGATCTATCAAAATCAAAATATTTCATTTCACATAAACCTACATGGACACTTACGAAACGTCAGAAGCTAGGTGCACGGTTTCAATTGGTCGTTTCCTATGGAGAAGAGCCGGCAAGAAACTCCATGGTTACTCTTGGTTTCCAGACCAGATAAGACTTGGGAACCCGCAATTTTCACTCATTCAATCAGCACATTAGAAAGATCTGGAAACCCGCAATTTTTACTCATTCATCATTTCATCGATTCAGCACATTAAAATTCTGATAGTTGATTGCGCTCACACATTCTCCGATGTCGTCTTACATCGGATTTCTGATATACGCCACTGTGTCGCTGCCTCAGTTATGTAGATGAAGTATTGATACCTATTTGTATTAGAGAGTGCATACCTATATCAAATAACTTACACGTATTTTATAATGTGGGTAGAGTTCTTTAATCTCACGAAGCGACGTGAATTATTCGACTTTCAACCTTACGGTCAAAGATTTAAAAGTCACATGATGTCGCTTCGTGACGTAAAAGAACTATTAAATGTGGGTGCTTACGTGAAAGGTTAAAATAAAAATACTTCATCATCGAATAAGGATTATGATTTATTTTACGACATATTATTTGATACCTTTACAGCAATTTCTTTAACCGATTTATAAATATCATACATGAATATGTTTTTAACTACATGCTGCACGCACAATTCGGCATCACAATTACATAGCGAACTTATGGTATCAGGAAAATTTTCTACATCATAAACTTCGATCCTGATCACTTTAGCACCACGCGTCAGTTTTTTTAAAGTGGTGAATGCAGCTGTTGGACATCTCTTGAGCTGTTTGCTGCTGGGCATCTACCATCTACATCTACAGGGTCTGTTTTCAAACTATCGTTTTGTCTTGAACAGTCTATCATAAAGAGAGGGGCCTTGTCCTTGAAACTGACCAAATCAAGCAACGGGTCTGCAGGAAAGTTGTAATACGACTGGCGAAATTTCACGCATCAGTTTTTTTAAAGTGGTGAATGCAGCTGTTGGACATCTCTTGAGCTGTTTGCTACTGGGCATCTACCATCTACATCTACAGGGTCTGTTTTCAAACTATCGTTTTGTCTTGAACAGTCTATCATAAAGAGAGGGGCCTTGTCCTTGAAACTGACCAAATCAAGCAACGGGTCTGCAGGAAAGTTGTAATACGACTGGCGAAATTTCACGCATCAGTTTTTTTAAAGTGGTGAATGCAGCTGTTGGACATCTCTTGAGCTGTTTGCTGCTGGGCATCTACCATCTACATCTACAGGGTCTGTTTTCAAACTATCGTTTTGTCTTGAACAGTCTATCATAAAGAGCCTTGTCCTTGAAACTGACCAAATCAAGCAACGGGTCTGCAGGAAAGTTGTAATACGACTGGCGAAATTTCACGCATCAGTTTTTTTAAAGTGGTGAATGCAGCTGTTGGACATCTCTTGAGCTGTTTGCTACTGGGCATCTACCATCTACAACTACAGGGCCTGTTTTCAAACTATCGTTTTGTCTTGAACAGTCTATCATAAAAAGAGGAGACTTGTCCTTGAAACTGACCAAATCAAGCAACGGATCTGCAGGAAAGTTGTAATACGACTGTCGAAATTTCACGCGTCAGTTTTTTTAAAGTGGTGAATGCAGCTGTTGAACATCTCTTGAGCTGTTTGCTGCTGGGCATCTACCATCTACATCTACAGGGCCTGTTTTCAAACTATCGTTTTGTCTTGAACAGTCTATGATAAAGAGAGGAGCCTTGTCCTTGAAACTGACCCAATCAAACAACGGGTCTGCAGGATAGTTGTAATACGACTGACGAAATTTCACATACATTTCATATAATAATTATATTGTATTTGTTCTCGGAAAATTTTAAGCTTAGTGGCTCGTAAGGATAATACTGT
The DNA here is from genome assembly GCA_927399505.1 of Luperina testacea. Lineage (NCBI taxonomy): Eukaryota > Metazoa > Arthropoda > Insecta > Lepidoptera > Noctuidae > Luperina > Luperina testacea. The sequence goes on from OV656782.1 coordinate 2,515,684, forward strand.
GAATTCAAAAATAGTGTTACGTTGGTAACCTCACAGTGATCAAACAGAGAACTGTCTTTGATTTTATTATTTTTTTCTGTTGGTTTGCAAGCAAAAATTACATATCGAGGTTTCTCTAATTGCGATGCAGTCTTAACTGACCAAGAATTCATGCGGGGCTATGAATTCTTTATTATCATTAAATTCATGAAACTTAACTTGATGCACTCTCCTTCTAACTTCTAGTAGGAACCTGTATTTTGGTTGAAAGTTAGTTTTCGAGTACAGATAAAGATTTTGAAATTTTAGACCATTCTCATGTTACAATAAACTAAGCACGACGTTTGTTTTTCCACAATTTGAAGGACCACATATAATACAACGAATCGTATTTGGTAACAAAATGCTATGCCTTATGTGGTTATCAAAGTCACCAAGATTTATATGATTAACATTAAGTGATGTGTGTTGTTTGATCAACTTCATTTTGATTATTAATTCAATTTTACCCATACATAGATATATAAAGCATAAGTATGATAAAAAACAAATGATTGAGATTAGTTTAAAGTTGTCATGTCAAATGTAAAACGAATGTATTTTTCGGTATATCTACTTATAGTGCTTATCCATTTCATTTTTCTACTTGCTGTAAATAATTAATAAGTTAGTATGGTATTTATATTTGTAGTTAGTGATACTAAATATTAATAAAATGAAGAACACTGTAAGGCCATAATAAGAATAGAAAGTCATGCATCAGTTGTAAATGTTTTATTCAGATATTACATAATTATTTAAATACGAAATTCAACAGTACCACTCACTAAATTTATATACAATATTATAAACAAAGTTTATAATAACATTATAATTTATTGATTTAAAGATAATTATTTATATTTAGAAATTAGTTCTCAAAATAAAGTTTCACAGTGACCCCAAGGCAAAGTTTCAATTAGGTTCGTGAGTATTTCTCTTATCATCATTTCTATTTAATACTACTTTATGAATTTCTTGAGAGTACAGTACATGCTTGAGTGATTTAATTACATTCATTTTACATTTAAAATTGACATTATTTGTTAAAGCTTTACTGTAGTGAGATAATTTTAATCGATTAGTAACAGCTTTAGATATTCCTTTTGCTTTTGTGATGCGAGTTTTTGAAGTGATTATACTATATAGTTTAGCTCACAGTCCTACAAATTCGCTTATTATGTCACCCTCGAGTTCTTAATCTTTAAATAGTCCTGGAATTTTAGTATCTACTCTTGGAATGCTGGAACAATTATCAGACTGGAAATGTCTTGTATCAAATTTTGCAACATAGTTTTTTATGTCCTCATAAAAATCTTCTGTATTTACAAAATAAAGAAGGCTGTCTGTGTCTGTATAACACAGTCTTGCACGAGTTTTATATTTATTTTTAATAAAGTTGTAGTGAAATTTATACAAATGTTCCTTTGCGAATTCTAGAACTGTAAACCCAATGTAGATAGGGCGATCTAATATAATTTTTTCAGGAGTTAATTGAATAGCAACAAAATTTTCAGAAAAGATTGCAATACTTTTCAGATTTGGTCTTGCAATTAATTTTTCTGCATCTTGGTGCTTGTTATTTTTATTATTGTAATTATCCCACATGGTAACTAATTTGACATTAACCTGTTTGCGTCTATTTTCAATAGTTTTCCCAAATATAGCATTATTAAGGAGTTTGAAAAAGTCTTTCTCAAATACGGTTGTTGAAGCTTGACGTAATGTAGTATTCAAGTCAATATATTTTTGTAAATAATATTCTTGTCTAAAAGTTAAAATACGGTGATTTTTTTTCAAAATTAGTCCATTCAATAAACATGCCTTCAAATGAACATAATGTATTATATAGTTGAATTTGTCATATAAACTAGCAAATAATTTAGGTGTTTTGCCTCCAGGAGGTGTGAACCTCTCGGGGGCAAAAGGTAAATCACTATGCGTATTATGTAAACTCTCAGGATATATTAAATCAACTTCTAAAATATATCCATATTCAGAATCATCTTATATTGATAACACATTTATTGTTTTAATCTCATCGTTTGTCAAAAAAAAAAAAAAACAGAAATCCGAAATAGGCATTTTCTTTGAACCATATAAATTGTTACAATCAAGATAAATCATATAAGTTGATTTTTGAGAAGCATCATAATTTGGTAAATATTTATTATTAGCTTGGGCATGACGAAGAGAACATTGTGGCAAGCCTCCTCGTATTCCCTTTTCCAAAAATTCATACATTTCTAAACTATGAATTAATTCTAATTTATCACCTGTGTACGGTAGCATTGCATCCCAGCTTAAACTAGGTGCAGTAATGTAATACGTTGGATCAAGTTGATAATGATCGAGACAAGTCTGTCCAAATTTTTCGAATACGTCAGAAAGAAGTAATACATCGGTCTTTAAATATAAATCTGTATATTCTCCAAGTGATTTAATATAAATGACTGCCAAATAGATTGTGCGTGTACGTATTCATCATCAGCTAATATGTTGACAATTCAAACTGTTATAGAAACAAACTTTCGATGGAAGTTGGTTATATTTTGAATATGCATTCATATAATCATAGGGATAAATTCCTTTTTGTCGTAACAATGTTAACTGATTATAACTAATATCTGGAAATTCTTTTGATAAATTAACAATTAATCGGTTTTATTCAAATTATTTACTAATGTGCTTAAACTTGAATTAAGAAATTGATAAGAATCTAAGAACTTAACTTGAATTGGCCTTGATTTTAATGAATTCTTAGTATGGAGTACTTTTGTAAATGACATATAAGTACGTTTCTTTGGATTTGGTATAATTTTAAAAGCACCTTCATATTTCGATAATTCTTTTATAAACAGGTGAGAGTCATAGCATAGATAGGTTATGAAAAATAACAGGCACGAAAGGGCAAACTCTTAACATTAAATTACAATGAGAGTGTGCTGCGCCTCGGTATTGTGATGTAATGTGATCATGATCCATTACTTTATCGTCAAAAAGCACATAATTACAGATATGACATGTAGTGGCATTTTTGTAATCCTTTTCTTGGGCCTTAGTTAAAGGTGCCATAGGTATTTTATTTAATAAGATACTGTGAATGTACTCCAAATCTCTTATTAAATATTTTATAAATACTTCTACACAATCAGATCCTCTATAAGTAACATACTTATTCAGATCCGTATTGTGTGAACAACAAATATAGTAACCAAAACATGAAGGTTCGTGAACCTTATAGGTACGAGTATTTTCAGTTATATTTATGTTGCAGTTTAGTAAAAGACTTTCAAAATCGGCGTATATAACGAAATTAATTTTTTATTTTCTTTCGAAGTTCTTAAATTGAAGAATACTATTTTTTTCAGGCAATATTGTCAAAATCTTAGGACACTTATTTTGGGCACTATATCTCATTTCACTCTTGAAAACTTGTAAGCATGTCTCACATAGGTATATTTTACCTTTATGTTTACTTATTTGACGTTTGATCAATCTCAATAGATTTTTTATTAAGCAATAATGCTCGTTAACCTTTCTGTTCAAAGTACAATAAATTGACATGCTGTTTTTATCTTAAACTTGTCACATATAAAGGACCAGTGACCATGTTTTTATTATCTAATCCATATATATATTAATACTTATGTGTGGATTTAAATTTTCTAATATTTTAATATCTTTACATGATGGGGGAAATGATAGACCATCTATATTTAAAACTTTTGAAAAATGTGGATATAAACTTGTTCTGCAAACATTTATTTGGGTGGGATATAACGCTGCGACAATACTCCATAAAAAGCAGTTGTTATCGCTGTTTTTAATATTTAAACAACTTCTAGTTTAGTCTAGTGCCACCTTTCAAAGGAGAGTATTTGTTAAGGTTAATTTCTAGATGACTTATAAATAAACAAGACCAACCAGATTCACAATGTTGGAACTCTGAGAGCTTTCTGTCAAATGTATTTATTGTTTTTAAATATAATTCATTTATATCTGTATTATTATATACAATTTCATATTTTGTGTTAAATGATTTAAGCTGCTGCTCATCAGATTTTGGAAGAATGAAATAAGCAAAAAGCTCAAAGTTTAATTTAACACAACTATGTTTTATCAAACAATCGTTAATTAGTCTTATGACGTTATGCCGATTATCCATTAGGAATTCCTCAGGTGCTAGGTATTCCATTGATGGATTCAGTTTGTAACTTATGATTCTCTTTTTAAAAGCCGTGGCTATTATATCGATATTTTCAATTTCAGTTTTTAGTATGCAATTAGATTTATGCAAATTCGTTCTCAAATGATACTGATATTCAATTTTAGGTATTTCAATGTGACATTTTTGACATATTATTATATCATTGTTATTTGTTCTGATTCCGGGTCTAGGTGTAACTGTAAGAAAGAAAGAAAAAAATCCATGAACATTAAATAAAATTTGATATAATATGAATTCCTATTTATACTTAATTTCTATAACCGATTACATGATTTATTTATATATGCATAAGTAAGTACCGGCTAAGGTTGCAATTGCATTATAATAGATTTACACCTTAGATCTATTTATTCTTATTCATTTATCTAAGTATAGCAATAGTGTCTTCTATAATAATGTAATCGCAATCTGCCTATTATTTGTTACATAATTTTACTATTACTATTCTTGAAATACTAAGATAATATCTTAATCACTAGAAGACAGTAATACAAAAAAGTGTATAAGTGAATAGGCATGTGTTATATTGGGATAAGTGCCTACTTTTGTAATTAAGTATTATTTCAATAATAGTTACTTACAAATGCTGGGCACTTAACATACTCTTTTCGTGTAGCTATAATAAAATTAGACAAATGTTGCCAAGCATCTGTATTGTCAAAGGTTTGATTTTTAAGCGTGACAATTGCTTGGCGCCACCTATTCATTGGCGGAACTTTCTCTATTTCATCGCACCGGTATATTTTCAAATCAATATAGTGCGTTCCCGGCTTGTTTTCGTGGGTTTGGCGCGAATGACCGTTTGCAAGGCGTCGTGTTATATATGAAGTTAACGGTGTTTTACCAGTAACTGCAGGGACCGCTTTCTCGTCGTCCTCGCTATCGGTTCCAAACAGATCGTACACCGTGGACTTCCTCGATGGGATGGGTTTGATAAACGGCTTCTTTGAAGCTGATGGATGGGACGACACGGCAGGTGTCGCGGAAGTGGACGGCCCTGGCACCGGACTTACTATCGATAGTGACGACCACGAACCTCGTGCCGGCTCCGTCGTGCGAGTTGATGCTTGCTTCCTTTTACGCCCGTCATGCTTCTTTTTTCGAACCTGAGGTTCCTCGTCGACGTCGGAGGGAAAAAGGGTCTCGGCGTTTTCGTGCGACCTGAAATGGAGTGAAACAAATAAATAAATATTAATACAATCAAATAATGATTCATGCACATATCATTGGTGAGATCACTTGTCACCTGCAGTCCGATTCTGTAACCATCTCACCGTGAAAACTTAGGTGAAGTGAGCGTGGAGTAAGCTGTCAATTTATAGTGTCAATTCCTAACAAAAACAAACTCACATCACCTAAGTTTTCACGGTGAGATTTTTATAGAATCGGCCGGCTGTACATTGTCGGTGTTATTAGTTGAGTACTAGCATAGGTTAAGACTATTGTTACTAACCCAATGGATCTCTGTTATCTGAATATATAATAATAATAAATAATATCCCACTTTGACATCAGGTAGGTACACTACTCTAATTAATTATTATTATTTTATTATTGTCTATCTATCTACACCTAATATTGAAATACATCTTTTTAGAATACTGACACATAGCCATCACAGAAATAATACTCTATTAAACCACAATACTATATCGCGCTAGATTAGGGGGGGTCGAACCCCTTGGCCCATAGCTGTTGCTGCAACTATATTCGATACATTGCTACTAAACTGCGATAGTAAAAATAAGTTAATATATATTTTATTAAAAAGCTACTTACATTTTCCTTATTGCACTGATTCTTGATAAGTACTTGATGTTGATCTGGAGCACCTGGTAGCTGAAGTGATGCTCCTAATTCACTCTCCAATATTTAAATAGCCGGGATCCACGTGAAGTTTTTCCATATATGTAATGCACGCGTGATCCTAAAATCCTGACTCAGGACTTCTTCACGAGACAAATGCTTTGCAATCATAACCAAATCTACAAATCTCAACCTTAAATTATGATATCTAAAGTGTATATTAATATTTGACTAGGTATAGTAACTACAGTCCAAGTGTTACATACTAGTTAAACACCGCGACTTCGTTTATATAATATTTATTTTATTTTATTACAACATTAACATTATTACTATTAATTTATTCTATACTAATATAACACAGTAAGAGAATTACCCGACTGTGTCAAGCAAAAGACGGTGACATTACCCGTGAACATTAAGTAAAGTTCTTTTGGTGATTTAAAAAAGTATTAGTTTGAAGAATAAGATAATAATAGAAGGCAAAACTAGGCGTAACAATAGTATGTCGATATTGCTATTTTGTTTTCATCCATCTCCTTATAAAATTAGGACTTATATTGCAAATTAGACATACTACTTACATGCAACGGTTTTGCTAGCCGCATCTTCTTAAGAAAAATGTATAAAAAAAATTACAGTGAACAAACGTACAGTAGTGTTTATTTTATCAATATATATTTATAGTAAGCAATAAAATGTTTGGTGCCGTGATGTCTTGAGGTTTCAATTTCAATCCATCTCCATAAATAAAATTAGAACTTACACTGCAAATTAGACATACTACTCACATGCGATAGTTTTGCTTGGCGAATCTTCTCAATAATAATGTATGAAAAAAGTACAGTGCACAAACGTACAGTAGTGTATATTTTATCAATATCAATAAAATGTTTGGCGCCGTGATGTCTTGAGGTTTCAATTTACCACACCATTTTTGTCCGGAATATCAACATCTAACAAAAAAATGTAAGACTTTGAACTCTATACATTAAAATTAACATATATAAATTGATAAATAATTTTAAAGTCGATCATTCAATTTCTGCTCCTGCTGAGTCCTGAGTCCTGACTGAATAAAAACGGTACCTTTGCGTAATGTCGGTGAGTGTTAATATTTTCTTTAACTTTAACAATATATTATCCAACAATTAAAATATTACATTATTTTTATCTACAAATAAAATGTATTAATTGATTGATTATTGTAAACGGGTCAAACATACATAATAAGTCCTCGACATCAGAGTTTTCTATTCCTGATACAACACGAATTTAATTGCATTCTGTATTTTTATTTTAAGGACTCCGAAAACGACCTCTTCAACTTCGTTCCTATGAATACTGTGGTAGGACAGAAATACGAAAACCAACTGAATCTGGAGGGCCCCAGCAGCAAACAGCTCAAGAGAAGTTCAACAGCTGCATTCACCTCTTTAAAAAAACTTACGCGTGGTGCTAAAGTGATCAGGATCGAAGTTTATGATGTAGAAAATTTTCCTGATACCATAAGTTCGCTATGTAATTGTGATGCCGAATTGTGCGTGCAGCATGTAGTTAAAAACATATTCATGGATGATATTTATAAATCTGTTAAAGAAATTGCTGTAAAAGTATCAAATAATATGTCGTAAAATAAATCATAATCCTTATTCAATGAAAAGTATTTTTATTTTAACCTTTCACATAAGCACCCACATTCAATAGTTATTTTACGTCATGAAGCGACATCATGTGACTTTTAAATCTTTGAGGGTAAGGTTGAAAAGTCGAATAATTCACGTCGCTTCTTGAGATTAAAGAACTCTACCTACATTATAAAACACGTATAAAACTTAGTTGATATAGGTATGCACTCTCTAATACAAATAGGTATCAATACTTCATCTACATAACTGAGACAGCGACGCAGTGATGTAGGTATATCAGAAATCCGATGTAAGACGACATCGGAGAATGTGTGAGCGCAATCAACTATCAGAATTTTAATGTGCTGAATGGATTTAATGATGAATGAGAAAAAATTGCGGGTTTCCAGATCTTTCTAATGTGCTGATTGAATGAGTGAAAATTGCGGGTTTCCAGGTCTTATCTGGTCTGGAAACCAAGAGTAACCATGGAGTTTCTTGCCGGCTCTTTTCCATAGGAAACAACCAATTGGAACCGTGCACCTAGCTTCTGACGTTTCGTAAGTGTCCATTTAGATTTATGTGAAATAAAAATATTTTGATAGATCAAGACCTCAATTTATTAAAGAAAAAAAGATTTTAAAATAAAACGAATACAAGTCTCATTTCAATAACTTGAATACAACATTCACTTTCAATAAAGGATTCTGAATACAACACTCATTTTGAATAGAGGATTCTGAAAACAACACTCATTTGAATAGAGGATTCTGAATGCAACCTTCACTTTGAATAGTGGATTCTGAATACAACATTCATTTGAATAGAGGATTCTGAATACAACACTCATTTTGAATAGAGGATTCTGAATACAACACTCATAAATGAATGAATGGTGAAAATTGCGGGTTTCCAGATCTTATCTGATCTGGAAACCCCAATTTTAACCTACTCACATCAAGCTACTCGAAACTGTCAAATTTATTCAATCAACTTTGAACCGTATGCTTTAGCGGTAAAGTTGAAAATCTATTAAAGAAATTTGACAGATTGTAGCTTGATAATACTTGATATGCTGGCGTCTGTACTACATAAACAGTCGTAAAAGTAGCAATTAGAATCGGAAATTCCTTTCTTAGGCGATTCCCAGAATCAATCAATATGCCTGCGTTTTCCCTGCGACTTTTAGTCTTACCGGATGCGGTTGAATACTAGTGTTCTACATAGAGCGAATATGGGATTCTACCCGGGTAAATTCCTAAAATGGGAATATTCCCGGGAATATTCCCATTGAATCCACCCAATGGGTATTTATTCGGGTATTTATATTTTTATGATCAATTAATACATATTTCGCATAAATCGATTTATGAAACTTAAGGTTTTCGAGTTTTCGATTTCCTTGTACAAAAATAACAACTATAAAATTGTGTTACGCTGTTTTATTCAAGAAACGTTGTTATTTATTAATATAATATAACCATATTACAATAATTAAACTAAGCATTAGTAAATAACTGATGCGCTTAACGGTTAGCTGCGTTTGAATGACAAGCAGCTACACGCCGGCGGCGGCAGTGCGTGGTGTTTTTTGATTGGTGCATTTCATTTACCTGGTAAAACAGTAGACTCCAATACCGTGGCCACGTTTAGTATTCACTTGAGTATCGGAACTTGCGGACGTGCTCTTATGTGTTAATTCTGGTGTTTTGTGTTGAAACTTGTTTGCTGTGTATTTGGAAATTTCTTAAATTCAACCTGACAATTTTAGCAACGAATAACGGATTTTGAGTGTACTATTGTGTTATTATTGTGGTATAGCTGTAAAATTTAGTGAGGCGATCATATCGAATTTACGTAAGTACTTACATTTATTCTTTAAACTAGCGACCCGCCCCGGCTTCGCACGGGTGCAATGCTGATACTAAATACTCTTGCCGCACCGGGCGGCCGGCCGGTACCGCCGCAAACGCTACGTCCCGCAATTTTTAAATCTGTAATATCTTCGAAAATATTCACTTAAATCATACGGTGTAAAGGGCCATATAGATCTATATTAAATGAACAATGTATTCAAGGTATTTAATTGGTTAATGATTAATGCTGTATTGGTTAAAATCGCTTCGAAAATTAGCCATTATTTGTCATAAAAAGTAAATGACAAAAAAAAGTTATTGTGGGTTATCCTTAAGAGATAGACATATACCATCACGGACTTTTCTGTAGACCTTTTCAATATGTACAATACTTAGTACATTATTTTGATAAAACTCGTAGGGTTCAGCCTGCGTTTGCAATGTAAGCGGAAAAAATGTAATTATTTACGACATCACATTAGAAACCTCAAAAATAACAGTACTTCTCCACTATTTAATGGATGTTATTATACATATAAACCTTCCTCTTGAATCACTCTATCTATTAAAAAAAACCGCATCAAAATCCGTTGCGTAGTTTCAAAGATTTAAGCATACAAAGGGACATAGGGACAGAGAAAGCGACTTTGTTTTATACTATGTAGTGATATTGTTTGTATTTCTATCTCATAATTATGATGATTCTCTTTTCCTCTGATAGAAAAACATGCCATATTAGTATTTAATAAATAAATAAAAAAAAATATTATAAATAAATTTTAATAATTTGTTTTTTAAATAAAATTTTTAAATACTTATTTCCTAAAAATTATTAAAAACATTTAAAAATATTAATATTGATTAACTTTATTGTTATAGATATCATCATGCCGAAACAGAAAAAACAAAAAGTTTGGAGACATTACCACAGCTTACCTGACAAATCAGTCAAATGCACATTTTGTTCAAAAATGTACAGAGTACCTAATGTAACCAAAATGGGTAATCATTTGATGAAGTGTCCCAAATGTCCGCTGGTTATAAGAAATGAGTTAAAGGAAAGCTGTGAAGAAACATCGTTAATAGCATCAAATACATCGAACTCATCAACTATAGAAGGAGAAATAATTGAAAACTCAACACTCATCAGTGACGCTACTCCTTTTCTCGAATTTACAGAGGAAAAAAAACTACGACTTACAAAATTGCTTTCAAAGGCAATTTATGTTACTGGCTCGCCTCTGTCTATGGTGGAACATCCTCTGTGGAGAGAGTTTTTTAAAGAACTACAGCCTCTGTTCGAACTACCAACACGGAAAGCTGTTTCCACAACACATTTAGAAACAATTTACAGTCAAATGGAACGAGAAATAACTGAAGAATTGAAGTCGACTGACAATTTACATCTTCAGTGCGATGGGTGGAGTAACCGACGGAACGAGGGTATTATTAATTTTGTTATTGCGAAACCTGAACCCGTTTTTGTGAAAAGTTTAGCTACAACTGGCCATCGTCACACTGCCGAATACCTAAGTGAAGAAATTCAAATAGTAATGAGAACCTACGGAACGTATAAATTTGTGACTTTAATAGGAGATAACGCAAAAAACCTACAAAAAGCTTTTGATTTAGTAAAACTGCAACATCCGAACGTAATCACACTTAATTGCGTGGCGCACACATTGAATTTACTTTGTCATGATATAATGAAAGAAGATGCTATACAAGCCTTCATTTCAGTTGCCGTCGACGTAATCAAATGTATTAGAAAAAGTCAAATTCTGAGCGCGTTATTCAGGCAGATAACTGTAGAAAAAGGTTCTGGCGAGCAACTAAAATTGCCCAGCAAGACGCGTTGGGGCAGTTACCTTCATGCTGTGCGTAGTTTACAAAATAGCAAGGCGACTCTGCAATGTTTGGCAGTACATGAAGATGCAACAATGATCCCAGTTGATATTAAAGCAAATTTACTAGACGAAGAATTTTGGAAAATGATCGATGAATCTACTGCAATTTTAGAGCCAATAATAGATTACATATTTAAACTAGAAGGAAACGAAGCGTACATAAATGACGTGTACATGTCATTCAAAGATATAAAATCACGTCTGGTCTTTCTGCTTCCTGGTTTTTCTTCTTTGGTTGACAATAATGTCAGGGAGAGGATTTTAAATGCAGTTGATAAACGCAGAGGGAACTGCATAAAGCCTATTCATCTAGCAGCCTATATGCTGGATCCAAAATCTCAAGGCATCGAACTCAACGACGATGAAGAAATCATTGCCATGGATTTTATTCATGAGAAAGGAAGGCAGTTACACTTGGAAATAATGACAGATTTAGCTAATTATAGAGCAAGAGAAGGTTTATGGGGAAAATCTTTTGTTTGGACCAGCCTCCAGAAAATGAATCCCTTAACTTGGTGGAAAGGAATTTGCAAAAACAAACCTCTGAGAAAAGTTGCAGCTTGTCTTTTAACTGCTCCCTGCACCTCGGCTGCAACAGAGCGTACCTTCAGCGTTCATGGAAATATCCACAGCCTTAAACGGAATAGGTTAACAACAGAAAGAGCTGCAAAGCTGGCCTACATATCATATAACTGGAATTTGTTACACAATCAAAAAGACGAAGAAGTAGATGAAGAAGATGAGGAACCCACTTCAAGTCCTTTTATGGTTAGCCCATTGACCATAAACAATATTGAACCTCAACCATCAACTTCAGGAAGTACAAGAGAAATAGAGTTTTGCGATATAACAAAAACATTCTCCGATGACAGTGATTTAGACAGTGATTAAATGAATCTCAGTAACATTTTACCTACTTACTATTATAAGAGCATTAAACTTGAAGTGATTTTTGTCGCCCATGACCTGATATTTAAACAATAATTTTCATATCTGAACCATCCTGTTGTTATTAAATGATTTTGGAGTTGATGTTTTTGTTTTTATTCAGTACTTACTAATTCAATCGTCATAGAAACTAATTTACCCACGATTTGGGAATGCACCCGGGTAAATACCCGTTTTGGGAATATTCCCAGGAATATTCCGGGTGGAATGATGGAAACTTTCCGAGTCGCCCATCACTAAATTGCTTATCTGACTTTTTGGCATTATAATACTTGTAGTGTATTTTTTTGCGGTAATGCCAATAAAACCATTATTAATATTATAAATTATTAAAATTAATAAATTATTAAAAAAAAAAACATTTTCCTTTCTTTGACCTCCACAACCCAGTTACTGGGTAACACGATAGTCGGTTCCCAGAATGTAATACTGAAAAAATCGGTCGATGTAAAAGTTAAGTATGCGTGGTCATACACCAAAATAATCACACTACTTAATATTTTAAAGGCGAAAGTTTGTGAGTGTGTGTGTTTATATATTTGTTACTTCTTCACGCCCACACGGCTGGACCAATTTTGATAAAATTTTGTATGGAGGTAGCTGACACCCTGGAATAACATATAGGCTACTTTTTATCCCGATATTTCCACGGGATCGACATTTACGCGGGTACAACCGCGGGGCGCAGCCAGTAAAATATATATTATGCGTGGACTCGAGACTTTTTTTTTTGTAATTGGTTAAAAATAAACTTTACCTATTACTTACCTACTAATATATTGCAAACCTTTTTATTAACAAACAAAATCCTAAATAACAACTTAAAAGTCTCCAATAACGCAAACAAATCACTATTACACCGCCCACCCATCCGAATCCAAGCCTTGGTGCAAACCGCACAGATCTAGCGATTGTAGTGTCCATAAGTCTATGTAATGTGACATTATTGCCTAAATCCCCACTCGGGGGTGAGGAAGGGGGGTGTGCGGGGGGCGCCGCCGACGAGTTTCAGCAATGAGAGAGCATTTTCAGTAATTGCGACAATTAGCAGGCTGGATGGCTATGTGTAGGTATGGCGGGGACCGGGAGGTTGGAACTACTTTTCTGAGTATTTTTTTTTTTTGTTGAAGTGAAATTAATGATTGAATGATTGATGAATGAATGATTTTGTTGATTTTTTTTTGACTAATGATGTTTTTTGTTGAATTGGAATGTAATTTCGTTATTGCGTTTCGTTTGCTTTGTGGATTATTTTCAAAGTCAACGTCAAATCGTTTTATTTCATATAGGCACTTTTAAACGTCATAATTTATAAAAAAATTACTAATTGATTCTAGTCGCCCTTTCTAAAAGATAGTTTCGTATGGTGTAGGATGGGCAAGAAACTCCACCGTTACTCTTTTAAAATGTTTTACTATACATATTTTGTGTACATTAAATAAATTTAAAGACGATGTACAGACGCCAGCACATCAAGCTACCCGATACTGTCAAATTTTCCCAATCAACTTTGAACCTTATGCTTTAGCGATAAAGTTGCAAATCTATCAATGGATTTAAAGTTATTTTTCCATTAACTCATATTTGTTTACATTTTTGGCAAATAAATCGCGAACGCAGATTATATCATCCAGTCTCCCGGTACAGCGAGTGTCTTGGGCCGACAGAACGAACAAATTAAAGATGAGACGTAACGAAACAGACGATGTACCCACAGATACTGTGGATGAGGAGGGTAGGAGGTACGGTGGAGTGCCGGTTCGATTACCAGCTGATGTTACGGCTAGTTTTTTTTTTTATAAACTCAAACTCAAAGCATTAAACCATTTACAGGCACTTTTGAATTGTCAAAAAGTCGGTCAGTCAGAAAATATGAAGCTAGTTGCCCATTCCAAAGCGTAGGTACCTATGAAGAAGAACGGGCAAGAAACTCCATGGACACTCTTTTAAATTATAGTTTTACAAAAATATTAGTTACATCATTAATGTGAATTTATAATTACATGTGAGAACGATGTAAAAAAAAAAGACTTACGCGTTAAAAGCGTCCAGAATACAGCAAATGGTAAGAAAACAACAATTCAAAATTAAAATAATTAAAAATAAGCCGAGGCATCTAAGTGATGACCAGCCCCAACTGACGGCGCCCGTTCACGAACATGACGCATAGATCAGCACCATTCAGCTCAACCATTTTGAAGGGAGCTAAATGATCCAACACACACGCCACCGTCAGCGAGACATTTATGTGAGCATGACATAGGTACTATCAGCCGCCAGGGCACATTCAAGTCAATGAAAGACAATTACCCGGTAAATGGTACATAGGGTATAGTGTATACATAGAACTCACATCTGTGCTATGCAATTATACAATACAAAAGAAATCGAGTTTAAACAATGCAAAGATAGTCTTGCAATCTTCAGCAGCTCCAACAGATAATACATACTAGCAGTCCGATGTTACTTTAGCAAAGGAACTAAGGACTCAACCTATCTAGACTCACGACTCTAGTATTTCTTGGCTTTTAAGTATGTGGCCAGTATCATTTTGCGCTTGGTGTTAAAAACTTTTTGTCTTTTGGCATTATACTATACTAGCTGCGCTCCGCGGTTTCACACGCGTAAATGTCGATCCCGTGGGAATATCGGGATAAAAAGTATCCTTTGTGTTAATCCAGGAAATGGTCTATCTATGTGCAAATTTTCATCCAAATCTGTTCAACGGTTTACGCGTGATTGAGTAACAAACATCCAAACATATTCACAAAATTTCACATTTATAATATTAGTAGGATTCTTTATGCACAAGTAAAAAATGTACTCTACAGATGCCAGCACATCAAGCTACCCGAAACTGTCAAATTATCCCAATCAACTTTGAACCTTATGCCCTAGCGATAAAGTTGAAAATCTATTAAAGAAATTTGACAGATTGTAGTAGCTTGATGTGCTGGCGTCTGTACATCTTGGTAAGTATATGAAGTACATTGTTATATATGTTAGGTAACATAGGGTACCAACAGCCAGTCACTTAATAACTCTCATACAAAAAAGTCAATTAAAAAAATACATAGACAATAGAAGTGAAGCTACTTCCGTGCGAGTGAGACAGAGCACGATGCGTATTTAGGACTGAGCGAGACGGGTGCAGTGGTAGCGTTAATCAAGTGACTGTTGTTGTGAGCCAAAAGGGACGGACTCGGGAGTCACAGTTAGTTAACCGACTGACGGAGAGGAAGGTTGTGTGGTTGCTTGGGAAAATTAATGACCGATTCTATAATTTGCGGATCGTTAATGGTTTAAATTAAGACTCTTGTCTTTACCAATAATGAAGCAAAGACCATAGATACATATTTTGCATAGTAGACCCTCCCATATGGAAGTAGCTCATCATCGGCCTAGCCTTTTCCCAACTAAGTTGGGGTTGGCTTCCAGTCTAACCGGATGCAGCTGAATATCAGTATTTTACATGGAGCGACTGCCTATCAGACCACCACAAACCATTGGACAGCATCTTGGCAGTCGGGAATCATAAGACCGAAGAAATCATGGATGAGAAAATTATTAGGTAGAGAGGGAACTGGAGTCGCAAGTGTTTCCTACCAAATACATAAACCTCATTATGTAAAGGAAATATAACTGACTGATATATTTACTTACAAAGAGCTGAGTACCTAGTGTACCTACCTATCCTAGGTACTTGCATCTAGATATTGAATTATTGTAAACTAAAAAAACACTTTATTTGCCAAATCGATACTATCGATTTGGCAAATAAATTGTTTTTATCGATTCAATACCTATTACAACCTTCCACAATTTCAGTAAGTAACAAATTAGTACGGTAATGGTTAGGTCCTGTACCTAACATTTGTGTATGGTGATACATACCATTGTATCGGTACTTATTAGGTATGGTTGTTAGCACGGAACTGATTCACTATGTTCCTCTTACGGCTGATTTTTCAATCATCTTATAACTTTATTCGACGAATAATTTTGTAATTTTGACAGTTATTTCATACGAAAACTATCAAACGTATATTTTATTCCTTGAATAAAAGTTATCTTGTGATGGAAAAATCAGCCATTACAAGTATAAACTGTACAAAAAGGTGTGATTTCACGGAACCGGTGACTTCAATAGAACACTGAAAAAGAAATATATGCTTTTCATCTATAGAAACCTACTAAGCTTTGGAATGGGCTGCTAAAATCTTTCTCCTTGACAATTCTAAAGTTTTAACTGGTTTAATTAAAATAAATGTTTTAAATTTGAGTTTTGACTTTCACCAGTAGATTATCAGGAATTTATAGTTTCAAATCTAATTAGAATTAAACGGCCATCTGTTGATGGTTTTCTTAAATTAAACGAACATATAGTACAACTTTTTACCACTAGATGTCACTATTTCTAATTAAATCTTGCAGCTATTACCCGTTAGATGGCGGTAATTTGTGTCAGTGGTTAATGCGCGAAGCTAGATGTCACTGTAGTAAGTTTGCTTGTAGCTCTACTTTGACATAATAGATGGCATTGTTATTCAATTTTAACTTCAGCCGTGACTACCCAAAGGATCAGCAGTTATATTACCGCAGTAGTTGCCCCAAAGCAAAAATTCATTCGTCATTATTACCATATCATTGGGTAGGTACGACTAATTTCGCTTATTTCTACTTCTGCGCTGAAATTTTTTAGTTTTTCTGGCAGCACTCTTTGTACTGCACAAATAAACTGAATTGAGCCAGTAGCTTCGGATGTCTTGTTCCAGTAACATAACTAATATTGATTGTTTACTACATTATTCACCATAGTTTTCAATAGAATGTGCCTCCTAGAGCATAGTAACAAAATTATAAAAGTAATTAAAAAAAAAAATTAAATCGACTACTACTTTCATTCTTCTTTATTAGTCCATATCTTGAAAATTACTGAATCGATTTTGATGAAACTTGCACTGTTCCTAAATTAAGGTAAAAATAAGCCAATAAAAAATGGTCACGGTCTGATTAATATTTGCGGAGAAACGCGTGGACAATCTTACATACATCTATAAAATATTTTATATTTGTTTGGAAGCCCTAATAGATTGTCATATGTGAATATAATGCAGTTCCAATAATATTACATACGTACGTGTAGATATGGTAACCCCCTTTTTTTGAAGTCGGTAAAAATAGGCATAGTATTTCAGCGTCGCGACGCTGAAATACTATGCCTATTTTTACGCGTCGCAGGATTATTTATCCATAGCGGTAATAAGAGTTGAAAGTAAGGTTCTTTTGCGCAGAAGTTAGCAAGTACGAGTATGTATAAGTAAAATAAACACAATATATAGGCTAAAATCTTTATTATTAACAATAATATACTCTACATGTTACAATAAACTTTCTTACAAATAGCGTCCTATGATCTTACGCCATGACAGTTCAACTGTCAAAGTTGTTGTTACGTAATCACTATTATGACAGGACATTTTTTTGGCGGTAAACTAAAAGATATTTATTATTTTGATGACTTTTTAAGATTCGTTCCTTTATTTAGTAGTAGTTTTTCAATAATTGTACGTAAATTAACGACAACTCACAAGTAGAATGTTGAAAAGGTACAGTGCACTAACACTAGTAACTTTAACATTTAAATGTAATGATAGGCTTTTAAGTATCCCGTAGTGTTAGTCAAAACAGCCTTATGACAGAAATCAGCAAACTACAGGAAAACGTTCTTAGGAGACTGTCCATAACTTTAGAAGACATTGCCATCTGCATTCATTTTTTTTTACAGGAGTTTTCTGCTGAATACCATATACATACCTTGAAATTTAAATAGGTTACCACGCTCAATTTAACTTTTGTCCTGACTTTTTCAGCTCAGATAGCATAGGTCACATGCAAAATACTGATATTCAGCTGCATCTGATTAGAGTTAAAGCTAGTAACAACATAGTTGGGTTCAAAATTATTAAAAGTTGCTACTAAATAAAAGACATCCTTTATCAATTACAATTTCAAATCAATCAGTGTTGCCAATACCGTTAAATCGAACGATATTTATTTATAATTTTGTTGGTATCCCCGCGTTGTGATGATAGGCTACGGTAATTCGAGATTAGTTTCCTAGAAGAAAGATGGCCGTCGCCATTTAACATCGAATGACGTCACTGAAACGTTATTTTTATAAAAGTAAATTGGTGTGTTTTCTTAGAGAGCATTTTTTGACACCGTAAAGTCAAACCCCGGTGCTCATTTTCTAGACAGCTGTCACCGCGGCCACCATTTTTCTAGCTGTAGCTTATGTCAGAACTGGCGCTCTATGTGTGACAAAGCACAGCTTGCGTGCTGCCAAACGAAAATGAACTCTGCCCTAATTAAAAATAAAGTCGAAAATTAAATAAAAATTAACAATGAGGAACGCTTTGATTCTCTCGCAGATCTATTTACGACTTTATTTCAATAAAAACAGTGTTGATATTTCTTTGGCAGTGCAAACTACGCTACTCTCACTAAACACTCCTCTTTGTCAGGTTTGTACACACGGCTTCACATCAAACTATATAGTAAAGAGACGCCAGCACGTCAAGCTACTACTCTGTCAAATTTCTTTAATAGATTTCCAACTTTATTGCTAAAGCATAAGGTTCAAAGTTGAATGGGAAAATTTGACAGTTTCGTGTAGCTTGATGTGCTGGCGTCTGTACAATAAGAAGTCGGCTTATACTGTTTATGAGCAGTAGCCGTGCGTACAGTCAGAGAAATTAATTGTTAAGAAAGTTGACACTTTTCGTCAATTTGACGTGTTATAGCCATTTAATACAACTGTCAGAATGACAGCTGTGATTCGAATACCCGGACTAATAAAGATGGCAGTCAAGTTTGTTGTGTTAACAATGAATTTTTCTAACTTTATCATTTGACGGGTTTTCGAGATAGTGTCTCAGAATCTAAGATCCTCAGAATCATGCCACAAGCTACTGGAATGAGGTAGCCACGCATCACTTTGCGGTTGAATCCAATTATTATTTCCAAAATTTGCGAATAAAAATGGGAATTTCGTTAAATAAAAAATATATTAAAATACAGGCGTTTGTTTTAAGTATGTTTTAACCTAATGACAACGGTATTCCGATGTTTTTTTTATTGTTTTAACAAAAAAACAAAACGCCTGTACTACATAGTTTGGTACATTGAAAATGTAATAATTGTTATTGTTTAATTTTATTATTTCCATTAATTTCGTGTTAAACTACAGAAAGGTAAGCAGAGTGATAAAATTAAAATCACACAAGAGTTATAATTTGACAGACATTTGAAATTATTAATCAAAATATTTTCTCCTAGAAGATTGTTGCATCAGATCATCATTACAATTTTGGAGAACTAAGTGGAATTGGGTTCGGGCTTGGCGTGGGGTAATTGTTGACAATATTGTTTTCAAGAGTACCGAATCACGTGACTGTAAAATTAACATTGGAATCATATTGGCATCTCATTGGAATTAAAATTAGTTTGGAGAGTAAGACCCCAGCTCACATGCGTTCCGATTTAGATATTACGATTATGACAGCCGAGGGCTGTCAACAATACGGAACGCTCGTGACCGCGCTCACAGTGCTTACTCAATGTCAAAACGATATTACAGTATTTCTTTGTCCAAACACCACATTTCTTCTTCTTGGGTTTGGTGGCGACTGTCAGTCAGAAGCACAATTTCGAAAATGCCACGGTAGTTTAAACATAATTATGTTGCAACTCAAAACAAAACACACACACTGCCAATTTTGAGAGCGCTCACGGTGATATTATTATAAGGCATGGTCGGCGTTATCGCAAGATGGCGCATATCATGACGATTCAAGGGACATCGTTATCGCGCTCACGCTAATTCGGTTACGGGTTTAAGCACGCTCAAATCGATTACTTTCCAACTCGGAACGCACCCTAAGTTGCGTTTTTTCTTCGTTTTTTGACACCGTAAAGTCAAACTCCGCAGCCATTATTTTCATGACAAGCCGTCACTGCGACCGTTATTTGGCGGTCACCGCACTTCTAGGAGACCTTAGCTTTAGAGGAAGAGATATTGAGTTCTATCGTTTTTTTTATGACACCAAAATCTACTGTCTAACATTTATTTAATATAATTTTCTTATTCTCTGATACCCTAGTAAGTTTTTCCGGGATTTGTGTTAGAGGTCTATTTTTTTATATCAAAGTGCGACAACCAGTCTTACCAAGGGGTATCGTATTGCCCAGCGAGTGGGTTGTGGAGGTCAGATAGGCAGTCGCTCCATGATAAATACTGGTAGTCAGCTGCATCCGGTTAGACTGGAAGCCGACCCCAACATAGTTAGGAAAAGGCTGGGCTAATGATGATATTGGAGGTCTTTATTTCCGAGGTACAGACGCCAGCACATCAAGCTACCCGAAACTGTCAAATTTTCCCAATCAACTTTGAACCATAAGCTTTAGCAATAAAGTTGAAAATCTTTTAAAGAAATTTGCCAGATTGTAGTAACTTGATGTGCTGGCGTCTGTACCTAACCTATAATGTATACTTTTTAGTACATACGTCTTCTCAACATTTTTCTTTTAAAAACTCTGCTTACTTTCATTAGTTTGATTATCGTATCGTATCGTCGATACATTGTCGTAAAGTTACATTTTATTTAGTGAACAACGTAAAGACATGTTTTAAGCTTCGAGGCATAAATTTATGGGTCTATCCGTGTGTTTGTCTATGCCACTGTAGCTCAGAAAGTGCACTCCTTAACCACGGAAGCACGGAATCCGTAATCCGACCGAAGTTAAGGCTAATCCCTACTCCGTATCACTTACGAATATAATATTAGTTTGAGGCCCAAACTAACAATTAATAAAAACACGATTTGTCCAATATTTTCGGCCCGTCCGAAAAAGTTAATTAATCGGGCGTTGGGTTCGTTTCGAAGTTTCGAACTACTTTCGGACGGGCCGTTTACGAAAGTCAGATATTTTTATCCGTGGAATAAAATTGATGTCTGACAGTAAGGAAAAACTGTCAAAAATTCAAAATGCATTCTCAGAATAAGACTTATACTTACTAGGTATAAAAGTTTCAAGAAATTCGTCCTTAGAAAGGAGGCCCTCTGAAAAGGATGAACCGATTTCATTGCGATGGTTACCAGACGAAGATTACGATTTTTGTATCCAAGATAACTGTTTGACAACTGGTCTCATTTTTTGACAAGTGTTCACTAAATAAAATATAACTTAGTTAGCATGTGTATTAAGTTTTTAACTTAACTGTAACTTAGGACTAATATTAAGGTGAGTTAACGTGGGTTTGAGTTTTCTGAACGATTTAGTGAGAAGAGAATCATTATTTAATCAGATTGTTAGATTAAAATAACGGATATTTAGAGAATTAACTCTTTTTCTTAGCACATCGATGGCAATAGACTCGGCCAAGAATTCGGCTACTTGTTTGGCGCCATCACCAGCGTCCATCAGTTCCTGTAACGTGCAGCTGACAGGACACGCAGGACTCGATATTAAGGTGAATGCGTAGTTGAGACCGCGAAATTCAAATTTTCTTACGTTTTTTGCAATTGCAATTTGATCAAGATACAACCTGACACTGACCTGCAAATTGCAAAAAACGTGAGAAAATTTGAATTTCGCGGGCTACCCTAGCGCTTCCCCCTAAGGCGAAAGCGCCAGGGTAGTCCGCGAAATTCAAATTTTCTAACGTTTTTTGCAATTTGCTGGTCAGTATTAAGTTGTACGTTGATTAATATATGAATCGCGGCCGTAACTAACATGTATTTACAGAATTATAATCATTAAAGTCATCAACACAACTCTCTAAGACCACGTAAGTCCAAAGAATAACTGTTTCATGAAATTATCATTCTTCGGACTTACGTGGTCTTAGAGAGTTGTGTTGATGACTTTAATGATTATAATTCTGTAAATACATGTTAGTTACGGCCGCGATTCATATATTAATCAACGTACAACTTAATACTGACCAGCAAATTGCAAAAAACGTCAGAAAATTTGAATTTCGCGGGCTACCTTAGCGCTTCCACCTTAAAGTGAATGCGCAGTTGTAGACCGCGAAATTCAAATTTTCTTACGTTTTTTTCAATTTGCAGGTCAGTGTCAGGTTGTATCTTGATCAAAATATGATTCGCGACAATAGCAGGTACATATTTAGAAAAGTATAATCATTAGAATCAATAATACATCTTTCTAAGATAGATTTCTACCACTAACACTTTTCCATAAGAGATTGGTGGTTGGTGGTAGAAATCTAACTTAGAAAGATATATTAATGATTCTAATGATTATAATTCTCTAAATATGTACCTGTTATTGTCGGGAATCATATTTTGATCAAGATACAATCTGACACTGACCTGCAAATTGCAAAAAACGTAAGAAAATTTGAATTTCGCGGTCTACCACTATCCATTCACCTTAAGTGTGCCATCGTTTGTGGAACAGCTCCACATTTACACTCCAAGGCGAAGTCGTCTATGAATCTCCACCTGAATAGGTTTTCTTTGCACACCTCTTCACATCCCTGGAGTTATGCTTATGGCCGAGATAATTAATTTGTATGTTGATTTCTTAACGAGAATCGATTTAAAGGCGATTTTGGGAGTTTTAGCGGGTGTATGTGTTCAGAGCTCCGGTATGCATGCGGCGTCTCTCCACAGACAATGGCTTACCTCCCATCTTACACCGCATGCTCCGTCACCTGCACATGTGAGGATCTGCTGCGTCAGCGAACGGTATTCGCGTGACAATTAAGTTGATTTCAGTGACTAGCACTATTGAGAAAACTATAAAAATGTTTGAAATTGTAGCGTAAACTGAACTTTATTGTGTAGGAATTAAAGTTATTTTTGCTTTAATTCATTTTTGGCAAATAAATCGCGAATGTACGGTAGGTAGTCTGTATCAGATGTAAATGTAGTTTTTTAATCCATCACTGACATTCTCGTTCAAAGAACTCAATCCCACGCCAAAATAAACTAAAAAGGGAAGAACCTAGTCTTAAATGAGTTAAACTTATTGTACACTAACTATAGTCAAAGGATATTTCGTAGTTATTAAAAAAAAAAACCTTTAAAAAAAAACAAAGTTTAATTAAATGACTAATCTATGATCGTTTTAATTAAAAAAAAATGACTAGATCCGGTTTATGCGTGAGATCTTTAAGACTACGTAGATTCCTTTGACTTGTTTTTGTATCACTATGTAGGAAGGCAGGCAGAGATATAACTTTATTTTTTTTAAGAAATTAATGGTCTTTGTTGTTGTTTTTTTTTTAAAGTCACCCCATATAAGTCAACCGAAGGGTAATTCCCGTATTTAAAAAAAAAAATCGCATTCTAATCTCAGACTCAATATGTCAAAAATACAATCAATTTCCCTACATTTTTGACAATTGATAGTCGCTGAGATGAGATTGTTATTTTTTAAGTACGAGAATTGGCCTTCTAAATAGAATAATAAAATAGAGCTTTCTCGCTCACCTACCGTATGTACAGACGCCAGCACATCAAGCTACCCGAAACTGTCAAATTTTCCCAATCAACTTTGAACCTTATGCTTTAGCGATAAAGTTGAAAATCCACTAAAGAAATTTGACAGATTGTAGTAAGTTGATGTGCTGGCGTCTGTACTAACACCAACGCTAGTGGCAGCTGTGTTTATGAAACGCGAGAGCGAGACACGAGACCTGTCGTCTTACTCGCACGTTGTAAGACCGCGATTTCTTAGTTTGGTACTATAGTAGCAGAAATATTTGTGGATGACGTCATGACTGACAGATCTCCAATTTAAATTGGTCGGTAAATATTATAGTTTTTATACAGCATGTCCGAAAGGTATGGTCATGTTAAAGGGTGTGTAAATTTCAATACCTACTTGTTCCAAATGTATGAAACAGCTGAATATTTTTCGCGATTAATGTTCGTGTGGCCGTTTTGCGTGGAAGTGACGCCAACTTGTAATTTTTTTTTAATGCTTTTGTTCTTTTTATGCGTACGTACAGACGCCAGCACATCAAGCTACTACATTCTGTCAAATTTCTTTAATAGATTTTCAACTTTATAGCTAAAGCATAAGGTTCAAGTGGATTGGGAAAATTTGACAGTTTCGGGTAGCTTGATGTGATGACGTCTGTACAACAGCGGTACGGGTGAAGGGCTTGCGGGTAATAACAGCCGCACGAATCGATCGATCAGGTTAAGCTACGCTTGCCGCGGTTGGTCCGTGGATGGGTGACCATCTTCACATACCAAGACCCCTCCGTGCCTCGGAAAGCACGTTGAGCCGTCGGTCCCGGCTGTCATTCGTGGATCTTTGACAGTCGTTACGGGTAGTCGGAAGCCCGGAAGTCTGATAACCAGTCTTACCAAGGGGTATCGTATTACCCACTAACTACTGGTACTTACTGGGTAATACGATACCCCTTGGTAAGACTGGTTGTCAGACTTTCGGGCTACTGACGACAGTCAAAGAACCACGAATGACAGCCGGGACCAACGGCTTAACGTGCTTTCCGAGGCACGGAGGGGTCTCGGTATGTAAAGACGGTAACCCATCCACAGACCAACCGCGGCAAGTGTAGCTTAACCTGATCGATCGACCTGTGCGGCTGTTAGCATTTAGCCACGGACCCCTCTGGAAGCTGACCCCAGCATAGATGGGAAAAGGCTTTTATTCATCATGTTTATCACAAAGAAACGTATTTTATTTCTTTTCCATGTAAGTTCCATAGACAAAGTAGTTTAACTTGATGGTCTGTACCACTCCCCTGAATATGATCATACCTTTCTGATACACTCTGTAGAATGTCTATGGAGTTTATCTTTAGCAGCAGACGTTTTATAAGAAGGATAACTCGAGAGATATTTTTAAGAACGTTCATTAAATGTTTCTTTGTACAATACAACATCAAGTATTATTCCTATAATATTTTTTCCATAAACGTATGATGTTACCCTTTTTCAAAAATTTTTAGTAGATTTTTTAGATACTCGAAACATTTTCTACTAACTCTTAATAAAATAATTTTCTATAAACATTCTTTTCCACCATCAGAATAATCGTGTCCTTGGACCAAAAATCCAAAAACGTGTGACATCTACCATCCCGCACTGGACCAGCGTGGTAGATTACGGCCCACTCCCTCTCACAGAGAGGCGGCCTGAGTCCCAGCAGTGGTAAGACTACAGGCTGAATATCTTCCTTACATTTTCCGTTTTATATTTAATAGAAAGCACAACCGTTTTTTAACGTTCTTTACATAGCACAACCTTTTCTAAGCGTAACTTTTTTTCAACGTCCTTCACAAAGTACAGACGCCAGCACATCAAGCTACCCGAAACTGTAAAATTTTCCCAATCAACTTTAAACCTTATGCTTTTGCGATAAAGTTGAAATTCTATTAAAGAAATTTGACAGATTGTAGTACCTTGATGTGCTGGCGTTTGTACATATATCTTCTACAGTTCTTTAAAAAGTACATCCATACATATAATAAATCTATAGACGAGGCGTTTCTGTACAGCAGGTCGATTCTATAAAAATCTCACCATGAAAACTTAGGTGATGTGAGTTTGTTTTTGCTAGGAATTGACACTATTGACAGCTCACTCCACGCTCACTTCACCCAAGTTTTCACGGTGAGCTGGCTACAGAATCGCACTGCAGTTCTCTTTAAGCTCACTTCACCTAAGTTATCACGGTGATCTTTTTACAGAATATCACCGCTGGTCTAGAAGTAACCTATTCACTCGAAACTTGAAGATTACTAGATTATATCTTCCCACAAGCTGCTGTTAAGCTATATCTCTGCCTTCCCCTAACGATACGAGTATGTACATGTATTATTGCTGGTGAATATGTGTGTTATTTAGTTAACGGCGAGGGTTGCGGGTGTCCGGGTGTGGTCGCCGAGGGTGGTTTAGTACTGAAACAGAAATTATTGTATTTTATACTAGTACCAGTTATTTCCTCTCACACAGAGGTCTGTGTTCCGGCCGGGAGTGGGAACATTAAAGACTCATTATAACTAGTTATTTTACAGCTCTGTGTGATGGTCGGTAGGGTGTTAACGAGATACATACCTGGATGTACGGGTCCCGGCGAGCGGCGGCACCACGTCCCGGGTGCCATCTGTAGAACAAACGATGTTTATATATTTTTCTATCAGTTATCGACTAGAGATCGGATATTCGGATGCATATTCACCGAAAGTTGAGATGTTGGCTAATATGGAATGGGCTTTTGTATCGAAAAAATCCCGCGGTTCTGGGAAACACCATTTTTTTACGATTATAGAATCGGATGTATATTTACTTACTTTCAAATGTTGGCTTATATGGAATGCACTTTTGTATCGATCGTAAAAATCCAGAGATTCCGAAATGTTTTTTTTTTCCTGACCATAGAATCGGATGCATATCTACCTACCTACCTAATATTATAAATTAAGTAGGTAGATACGAAACTGCAATAGCAAACAACGTCAAAATAAGATAACGGACTAGATATATTTAGAATCATTTCATTTATGTAGTTAATTTTTTCCTTACTATTCACCCGACTAGTGACATTCCCGGTTTTTCAGGCATCCCGGTTTTTCTTTACAGAAAAAAAAATAAAAAAACTATAGCTAAAAAGTCACTTTAGGTGAATATGCGAATATCCCATCATCTTTCCTTGGAACATGATTCATTCTATCCTTCATTTGATGATTTCCCATAGTGAAAAAAAGGGGGGGGTGGGGTTATAAGGCAAGTATTAATACACGTGAAAATAATACTTACTGGTCTAAGTAGATAAGGCTGTCTGTACACGGGCATGGTGAGTCCCCTGCTGCGCGGGTCGTAGCTCTCGGGCGGCGCGTCGCCGGCGCGCGGGGTGTCCTTGTCCTTATTGTCGTCTCTATCCCGACGTCGGCAGTCGGGTCTGTCCGGTCTGTCGGGTCTGTCGGTTCTGTCGTACTTGTGCTCGTAGCGTTGGTAGTCGCGGCGGGTGTCATGATCTGCGAATAAAAAATTTGTTAAAATATTTGACAAACTTTGTGAACATTGTCTAATCATGATTTATTTTTTGCTATTTAGTCAACCAACCACAACGGCTAACAAGAGATTTGGGAGCAAAATTGATCAGGGTTTCAGATAATTGATACTTACTTTCTTTGTCCAGGCGGTTTTACTTTGAAATGCGCTCCCACAGAATATTAGGACGGTTACCAATCGTTTCACATTTAAAGTGAAAGCTCGAGAACACATACACAAGTTGGCAGATTCGTCTCAGAATTAAGTTGTAGGTTTTCTTGTTTATTTCTCATAACTTTTTCTTTTGTTTTGTTTTATATATTTTTTGTATTAAAAAAAAATAATAAACATCCGAATTGAGAACCTCCTCCTTTTTAGAAGTCGGTTTAAAAACAAACAAACTCTTCAGCTGTGTTAATAGTACAGATATACGAGTAGATTAGTAACTTACATGTGCTTTTCGCCTGCATATTTCTTATAGTATCGACGATGGCGCGCGCGGCCGTCGTCAGGTGTCTGTCATCGCTGGGGCCGCGTCTAGGGAAACAGAACATATAATTCATTATTGATTATACAGTATGTTAACTAACAGAGGGCGTTCCCGTTAACCCGCAATAGTATAGCATCCATACATGCTAAAAGAAAATATTACCATTCGAAAATAAAATGTTTTTATTTTTTTTTATATTAAAATATTCACTAAAAAATCGTAAATTGATACGTTAAAGAAACACTCTGTACACACGTACTTGAAGGACAGCAATGTCGGAATTTATTTAATTAAATAAATTAGAATTAATTAAATAAATAGAGTATCAATTTACGATTTTTAGTGAATATTTTAATATAAAAAAAATAAAAACATTTTATTTTCGAATGGTAATATTTTTTTTAGCATGTATGGATGCTATACTATTGCGGGTTAACGGGAACGCCATCTGTTAGTTAACATACTGTATGTTGCAGATTGATTGTCGAATCCGCTGGTTTACATTACCGCTAGTTGTTTTACAAAACAGCGGTATGTAAAACTACTGGACGACGTTTAGCGGTGTTTTATAATTACTAAACTTTAACACGCAGTATTGCATAAACGTTTTGCATTTATCAATGCAGCGGATTAACGGTTAGAGGTAGGGCTTTCAATACCGGTATTCCGGGATCCCGTAATACCGTGATCACGGATTTTATTTTGGCCTTTTACAATACCGGTATTGACGCCCCAATACCGTGATTACGGTATTACAAACATTAGATCTGAAAATTATGTGATTTTATTCTCATACTTGTTTTCTTCAGCGCAAGCGTCCCGCTGTTATCTTAAGCTCACCCTCCCGCACCCCGCCTGAGACAATGCTCGAAATCGAGCTGTATTTATGTGTCGTTTTTGTTATTGTCACTATTGATTGTCAGTCACAAGGAACATATTTACTCTAGGAGAAGAACGTCAACTACGAACAAATAAAATGGTACGGTTTTTGGCGCCACCTAGTGGGTGCCCCCAAAAACTTGTGAAAGCGGGATATTCAAAATCGATTTCTTTGAGATGTTTTCTTTGAGATGTTTCTTTGAGATGGTCCACGAAAGCAGAACTGAGAAACTGTAACCGATGTTTAATTGTGCTATTTTACTGGTTACAATTTTCCAGCTCCGCTTTGGTGGTCAAGCAGCCTTATTGTTTAAATTAACTTAAAAGGCGGATAGGAGATAATTCTTCTAGTAAAAAAGTTTGAGTTTTGACATAAATCACAATTTTTTGTCAAATGTTTTTACTAGTATTATTATAATAAAAACAGTAGTGTGTCTTTTATGTCAAAAGTACTTTATTATAAATTACACAATTGGTATTGCATACATAGGAGCTATCAAAATGGGCAACTGAATTTATACCTATCAACAAACAACATAAACACAAACTATAATCACTATCTCGTACACAACACTCAGGTGATTCGGCACACAGACGGTGGAACCTAGGCTCTACTCAACGTCGTTAATAGCGAGGATAACACTTAACGTTGCAAAAAGAGAATTCACAAGAAATAACATCAATATGCGCTTACGCCGGCAGACATTTTTCATGTGAAGTGGTATTTGTGGGGCTGCCATGTACATTAAACAAAATCGTACCCACCTAATCTTGTAAAATTAATAATTTTAGAAAGAAAGTAGCCTCTGCCCGTTACGTTGCAGTAAATTAAATTTATTATTTATGTATTGACTTGATTGGTAACCCTTTTGTTTATTTAAAGTTAAAACCTATGCTATACGAGCGTGTATCTATTATATTCGGCATGAATTATAGTTATATTTATTGTATTCTAATAAAATTAACGTTGAATAAATATGCGAAGTATTATGTCGGCTAATTTGTTGATTAATAATTTAAACAAAAATGTCGCTAAAACTACCAGATGGTAGCTTTTTAACACCTAAGCAACTTTTTAGTTTTATTAATGTTGCCATCTTTGAAAACGTCATTATTAGAGACCGAAACTTTTAGGTCTTACATAATAGAGGAAAACTTGGCAACACAGGTCTAGCCCCCGTAGGTATTCCAAAGTTTACCCAATGAGTCGACCCCGCCTGGTCAGTCAGTTTCGCAAAGGCGACGGGATAACGCGTCTATAATTACTTTTACATTTTTTTTACTGTTTTTCAGAACTTGTTATTAACGCTTGATTTATTTTGTTAGGTACTTGTTTAGTTTTAGATTTTGATTGTTTTTTTATTACATAATTATTAATAATGTTACTAAAATGATTGCTAGCTACTTAGTTAGTTAAGCTATACTTAACTTACTTGCATTTCTACAAATAATGATACCTATGTTGATTCCTGATTTATTTTCTTACTTGTTTAGTTTTAGATTTTTTGATTGTTTTTTTATAACTTAACTAGCTTTTGCCCGCGACTTCGTCCGCGTGAAATTTCTTGTTACTCCGACCCACCCCGTCGCATCGCATCGCCTGCCCGCGCTATTACTTCGTTTTTGCTTAGCGTTCTTTCTGACTTTTTTTCTTTTTGCTCGGCTCCTAAAGGTCATAGCGTGATGTTAAATAGCCTATAGCCTTTCTCAATAATTGGGCTATCAAATGCAAAAAGATTTTTTCAAATCCGACTGGAAGTTCCAGAGATTAGCGCGTTCAACCAACCAAACAAACAAACTCTTCAGCTTTATAATATTAAGTATAGATTATTAAGAATGTTACTAAAATGATTAGATACCAAATGATTTCTACTAGCTAGTTAAGGTATACTTTACTTACTTACATTTCTACAAATAATGATACCTATATTGATTTTTACATGAGACATGATATTTAGGTAATAATAAGAAATATATATATTTTTATATTGTGCAAATAAAGTCTATGTGAAATGCCTTCCTGCAAAAAGAGTAGATTCAGTTTAAGTTTTCATTATGTTCCTAATTCCTAGTCCTACCTAAATAATCAACCAATACCAAACTATTATAAAAGAATTAAGAAAGCTATGTATAACGTATTTATTTTAGTATTTTCAATAAAATAATAAGAACAATATTGATATGAAAATACAAAAAGGCGTATTTTATTGGTTTTATTAATGTCCTAATTGAACTTGCGTTCAATACCGGACAACCGGTATTGATACCGGGATCACGGTATTGACTTTTCCAATACCGGTATTGATACCGGTATTGAAAAAATCCGGTATTTGAAAGCCCTAGTTAGAGGTTATGTAAAACAGCGTGAAATGAAACATCAGAATGTAGTTTTTTAGTTCTAAATTTGTTACTCGTGGCTCTGTGTCATAAAAACAATAAT
Organism: Luperina testacea; assembly: GCA_927399505.1. Taxonomy (NCBI): domain Eukaryota; kingdom Metazoa; phylum Arthropoda; class Insecta; order Lepidoptera; family Noctuidae; genus Luperina; species Luperina testacea. Next base: position 2,546,949 of record OV656782.1, read on the forward strand.
GGCGTCCGAAAATGAAATAAATAAACCGAGTAATTTGAGTGAAAATTCCCCTAACTCAAGTGAAAACAGTGATTTTTAAGAACAATTTTAATCAAAAGTTATCAGTGTTTATGACATTCAGTCCTAAAGATGCGAAATAGTCGAGAAACTGCGATTGGTCACAGTTCTAACCTAACCAATTGGTTTAGGTTAGGCTTCTAATATCGGATTGGTCGCAGTAACTAAGCTATTAGTTACTGCGACCAATCCGGTATTAGAAGCTACACCAAACGCTAATGAGAGTTTTCGTGAAAATTTACGAAACCAGTTGGCACCACTGTGACAAGAGGTCTTCCAATATAAAATATATGATGACGTTCATCATTCGATTCATTCATTCGTTCATCATTCAGTCATGACTAAAGAAAATATAGGCTCTTTGACAGATGCCTGGACCTGACGTGTCAGTGCTGCCACCTAGCGAACGTTATTTCAGAAAACCCTCATTGGGCTAAGTCATTCTGCATGACGTCTAACCTTTGGTACTGTCGGTAACGCACTGGGAATCCAGCGGACTGGCGCTTTTTAGCATGACAATTAGCGGTTACGCTTAAAACGAAGTAACATAAAAGGTCTCACCCCATAACTCTAGTATTAAAGTTATTAACAGGACAGTTCCCCAGTATTCCGGTGCCACTGTTGCGCCTGCGCCACTCTCCTCTCTTATCCTTATCAAATCTATAGTCTCTGGTATCCAATTGAGCCATCTGAGACTTGATCTGTTGAATTGTTACTGCTATGTCATTATTTTGTCTGTTGCCGTCTTCATAGTTTACTTTTTCTTCGTTAGAGGGCGTGGCACGAGCGGAACCGGATACGGAGTTCCGTTTTGACGGCCGGTTTGATAGACTGTTTCGTCTTTGGTCTGGCTGCTTGTCTATTACTGGGTAGACAGGCTGGCAGATTGGGTAGGGCTGTTGAATTACCTGAAAAAAAAATGTTGGGGTTATCTGTGAAAATATTTTAGGGGTTATCTGTGGAAATATTTTAGGGGTTATCTGTGAAAATAATTTAGGGGTTATCTGTGAAAATATATTAGGGGTTATCTGTGAAAATATTTTAGGGGTTATCTGTGAAATTAACTTCTTTGTTTTTTCTATATTAGGCTTTCTTGATTTGCAATAAATACAAGTGATCATTCATCCGTCACACTTTGCTAGTAAAAAGTTCAGAAAAAAGTGTGTGTGTAGTGTGTGTCTGTGTAGTGTATGTCTTTGTGAGTGTATTTAAAGTGTGTTGTGTGTGCAGATTTGACTTTAAAAACTTTAGAATCTTAAAATCAAATAAGAGAACAGGGGGCCTCAAAATGCCACTTTGGCCGAATCATAAAAGGATAACATTATGAATCATAATATGGCGAAGACAGTCCGTGTTTTTCTTTTTTTCGCTGAACTACGTAGGTATAATCAAAGAGATTGGGATGGGATTTGGATTGGATTAATTGGTATTTTAGCACAGACAAAAAAAAAAATTACTGAAAAATCCTTCACAAATGGGATTCGATACGATTAACTTAACAGTTACAGTCCATTATGGTTTATAATGTTATCCTTTTATGATTCTGCCAAAGTGGTATTTTTGGGCCCCCAGTTGGCCGACCATGACAAGAGTGAAGCTTTCAGTACAATGCGTGCCACGAAAGATGAGACTTGACACACCACGTGGTTTGACTTGCGCAGAACACGATTTTAGGTATCTTTAGCGGTATGAGGTCTGAGTGCGGGACGGGACCGGACGTCATAGGGGCGGCGGAAAGAGCGGGGGAGGCGGGGTCAAGTCTCATCTTTCGTGGTACGCATTATACTTACTTGCGGGTACACAATATTGTAGTGCTGGTAGCTGGGCTGCTGGTACTGCATGATGGGATACAGCTCCGGCAGGAGCAGCTTGTGCTGCGCCAGCGCGTGCGGCGCGTGCGGCGCGTGAGTTGCGTGCGGGGCCAGCGACCACGGGAGCTGCTCTTGATATTGCTGTAAACAAACATATCATGTTATCATTTGAGTAACAGTGACGTCATTACGTACGCGCTTGAAACCGGAGTTACGGACACCAGCTCATTATACAATACAACAGCGAAATTTACAAATAAAGTATCTCACAAAATATGAAAGTCGAAAGGTATTTTTTACTTGTGGTAATTTATAAAACACTTTACAATATACAGCCTGATAGTGACGTGCAAATTGCAATAAAAAACGCAAGAAAAATTGAATTTCGCGGTCTACCCTGACGCTTTCACCTTCAGCAAGAACGCAAAATAATATTGACCGTGTACGGTCAGCAACCGCACATTCTACTTTCGCCTAGTTAAAAATACTGCGAATATTGTCAAATAAGCCGTATGCAAGTACGCCAATCTTCTCGCGCAACATCTAGCAATGAGGGTTTTCTGAAATTACGTTCGCTAGGTGGCAGCACTGACACGTCAGGTCCAGGCATCTGTCAAAGAGCCTATATTTTCTTTAGTCATGACTGATGAACGAATGAATGAATCGAATGATGAACGTCATCATATATTTTATATTCATTGTCGAAATGGAAGACCTCTTGTCAAAGTGGTGCCAACTGGTGTCGTAAATTTTCACGAAAAGTCATTTTTATTAAGTTCATAATACATTAATTTAGTACAGTTTCTCATTAAATATTTCTCGAACATTTATTTTTAGTGACCGACCGAAAGTTCGGTTTCTGTTTCGGTTTCGGCCAGTTTCGGCCAAATAATCTAGTTTCGGCCTTAGTTTCGGTTTCGGCCAGGAAATGGCCGAAACTTTCGGCCGCGCCGAAACTCGAGTGTTCATGAATTATCGTCCATCCTTCGGTGAACTTCGCGGCTAGCTCGTGCTCGCTCGTCGCGTCGCCGGCCCAGTTCGCCGCCGTCCATCGTTAATCGCATGGAGTTGAGGTTGTGTTTTGCACATACGAGGGCGGTCCCATAATGAATTAGCCTAACTATGAACTAATGAAGGAAATTAAACGAAACCAATTTTATTTTTCAATATAATCACCATGAATACTACTAACACACTTCTGACATCTGTGAATCAACATCTCTAAACCTTTATAAAAATAATCACAGTTTTTAGCCTCAAAATGACCGAAGACGGCCGCCTGCAACTCTTCATCGCTTGAAAATTTTCTTCCTCTTAATCTTAAGTCTCGCTTTAAATTTGGAAATAAATAATAGTCAGACGGGGCCATGTCTGGACTGTGAGGTGGATGTTCAATTTCTGTGGACCCGCATTGACGAACTGCATCCTTCGAAACACCAGCGGTATGAACAGGGGCGTTGTCATGGAGCAACAGGACACCTTTAGACAGCTTGCCTCTTCGTTTTTCCTTTATCTTGTCTCGTAATTTATATATTAAAGAAGCATAATATTAGCCGTTCACGACTGTATTACGTTCTTTAAAATCCACCATCAAAATGCCTTGAAAATCCCAAAAGATTGTGCACATCAGTTTTTTAGCCGATTGTTGCACCTTTGCCTTTCTAGGGGGCTTTTCACTCTTATAACGCCATCCCATTGATTCGCGCTTGCTTTGTGGGTCATAATACAAGATCATAGTTTCATCACCAGTCACTAGCCGCTCGATCACAGTCTTTGAATTTTCGCCACAAAGATCCAAAAACTCCGAAGCGCAGCGCACTCTTTCCTGTCTCTGAAAGAAGTTTCGGTACCCATCTTGCACTCACTTTTTTCATGTGAAGATGTTCATGGATCGCACGATGACGTACTTTTAGAGATCCCAAGCCTAGCTGCAATTTCTCTAATCTTCAAACGGCGCACAGTGTTATTATTGCCTCGAAAAACGGACATCCCCTTTTTATTAACTAATCCGATAGAACAGATTATTTAGAAAGTAAGAGTAAAATACCCGTGTGCCAATTTTACACCAAACACGAGTAAAAAAATTTTGTTTCTTTTTTTTACTTTTTCTAAATTAATTAATTACAAAAAAAATACGCATTATTTTACCCCTTTCTTTATTATGTGTAATAATACTATATTAAAGATATGTGAAAAAAAATACAAAAGGGTACTAACTAGTATAGATGTAAAGGAATATGGTTTTTTTGTGTTTTTAGATTTTGATTTATCATGGTTGTATCTTTGCTTAGTTGGATTCAATATTTATTGTAAATCATGTTTAGACCCCAACCAATCACTTAAAAAAAAACCGCATCCAAATCTCGCGGTGTTTAAGAGTTATTCACTTCTAAATTTTATTCTGATAATTTTGATTTTAGGGTCATCACTTCACAAAAAACATTATTTTTGTTTATAGATTTTAATTTTATGTTGAATTTTATTTATATCATAGAATAATACACATATACATATTTACGCCCACTCCCACAAAATTTTACAAATAATATTCTTAAATCTTTTTATTATTTTTACATCGGACAAAAATACAAATAATAGTACATTTTGATACAAGTGGAAGTGGAGAAAGTTTGTTATTGTATTCGAGGCGGAATTATAATGAATGTTTTTGAGCCGAGAACTGCAATAACAATTGTCCACGTGTATCAAACGACGTTTTTCAATACACTTTTGAAGAAATAAAATAAAATAACGAAAAATATTTTTGTCATGAATTAAGAAACTATGATTTTAATTTTCTTTTTTTTTTCGAGCTTTGCATTCGCCAGGTTGAAGGAGAGGCAAAGGTATCAAGCCGTTAAACAGCCTAATATAAAAAAAATAGATTAATTTTATGTTTTTGAATTCAGTACACAAATAAATATTAATTTGTTAAACACAACTAAAGTAACTAATAGTTTCTAATAATCATGTTTATGTATGATATTCTATTTATAAACACAATTTGAATTTGCACAAAATATTTATGCCGGAAAGACGCGTAGCGCTTTGCCGAAATTAGAAAAAAAAAACATTCACCTGAGATTAAGCATTGAACCAATTTGAACTAAGTATAGGTATAGTTATCTGTGGCAATTTTCATTCCCGCACACGTGCGGGAAAATGGAAAAAAACGCACACGTGTGAAATACATTGCATGTTATACCTAATCGTAGTGCGTTATGGACCAGTTTTCGAGGAAGTGTATTGAAAAGTTAATTAATTATACTATAATTTGTTCATGCTTTATTGCATGTCAAGCCAAGTTCAGAGATAAACAGGGTGAAGTACACCTTACACGAACCATTTCGAGCTACTTTAGACCACCTAAAACTATTAAACCTACCTTCGTTAAAGCAAAACTCTCAACAAACAAATACTTTGAATACTTGCCAAATTGCATAATCAGTAGCAAGGAACTTAACAAACTCACTTTTACCTCCTTAGAACTTGGTACTCATTTAGGTTTCTATTTTATTATCGTGTAGGTACTTTGTACCGAACTCGGCCCTTATTTTATATATATGTTTTTGGTGGGACAAAGTTCATTTTTTACTTATTATCTCACAGCCTGAAACACTTGGTCGAAAAACTTGTAATTTTTAAAGTAAAATACTAAATATTTACAGAGTTCAGTTGCTTAAGTACCTTCTTTAATTATCATTTTCTGTAGGTAAAACTTCAGTGCTATCGTCATTCCACCCTTCTATAAGATTTTGCATAACGTCTTCTTCGTCACTTAAGCTGTCGCTATCTTGGGCCGAAACATCTTCCTTTGGTATTTCGTACGGTTTTAATAACTGGAGAACGGCAAGTGGTAATGGCATCTTTCTCAATTTTTTTTTTTTCAATGATAGTGTAACTTCTTTCAGATAACCGTGGCCACGTTATTATGTCCTTTGTTTATTTTAAACACATTTTACGTTTTTAAATATTACTAAACATAAAAATGCAATAAAAAAAAAACATCTTAAAAAATACGACTTCTGCCAACCCTAGCGCCTAAATTTCAAAATCCTGTAAGTTCTAAACACCATAAGATTTGGATATGATATTTTGAATCGGTGCTTCTTAGTGCCAAAGCAACATCTTGTCTCGATGTTGAATCCAAATAACATGAAATAAGCCCATAAAAAAATAAAATCGAAAATATATAAAATTCAATGTTACTCACAACATGTTAACGATAAAATTTGAGCGTTTGCTTAGTAATTTACTTAATATAAAGCATCAATTAATTGCGATCAAAGACATAACAAAAACGCATTGGATCTAAAGTAATTGCGATTTCTATGGTTTTTATGGAAACCATAGAAAAAAGAAAAAAAAAATTATATCTCCATATTGGGACAAAATTGCCACACGGGTATTTTACTCTTACTTTAAAAATAACCTGTTCTATCGAATAAGTTAATAAAAAGGGGATGTCCGTTTTTCGGGGCAATAATAACACTGTGCGGCGGTCACTCAGAACCTCCTCTTCGATAAGAGCAATCGTTTCGGGAGTGAGCGCTTCCACAGGACGACCGTCATGGCAAATGTCTTCGACGGTTTCTCTCCCGAGGCGAAACTCTTTCACCCAATTTTTCACTATGCTATAGGAGGGGGGCAGACTCCTTATACACGTCATCCAATCGTTCTTTTATTTGGGCAGGGTATAAAACTATAAACCTTCTTTAAACAAAAACTTTATGACACTTCGATACTCAGTTTTCGACATTTTGAAAAAATTCGCGACTCTCGTTATGCTAATGCCTGCTAAACTAAGATTAAGCATTTCATGTCGATGCGTGTTTCTTATATTAAGTGCACGATAAACGTACTATTTAATGCAACACAACATGTAGCGACATGTCGCGTAGAACTATATCAGGCCAGTTCATTATGGGACCGACCTCGTAAATGATTAGGTAAGTATTCAACTGTCTGTATGTATTATAATATATGTACATGTACATTGTATATTCAAATAATTGGTTAAAAAAACACACCAGATTTCTATATAAGATAGAAATTTTAAATATGTTTAAGTAAGTTTCGGTTTCGGTTTCGGCCGAAACTAAGAGCAAGGCCGAAAGTTCGGTTTCGGTTTCGGTTTCGGCTGAAAAACCTGTTTCGGTCGGACACTATTTATTTTATTAACATTCAACATTATATGTATGGGCTTGCCCTTACAGACAGAATTTACTGTTGTCTAAAGGGGGTAGAACCTTAGTGGTATATAATTCGCCCCATCGCCATGTTTTTTTCAGCAAGTCCCTAGAAACTGGTTTGTGGAGGTCAGATGCCTATTTGAACTCCGGTCCATGTAAAAAACTGGTATTCAACTGCATTCGGTTGCACTGAAAGCCGACCTGAACTTAAGTAGTAGGGATGCTATATTTGCTATGCTAGGTTTGCAGTTTAATTTCCAAACATGTAAACAAATATGTGTTTTTGGAAAACATACTTTAATGCCCAGACAATAAAGTTCAGTGTGTGCTACAACGTCAACATTTTACTTCAAATTACGTTTCCAAAGTACTAGTCATTCTAAAATCAATGTACTGATATTTGTTTAAGTTTTAAGAAATAAACATTTGAATATTTAATGGGCAGATGACGATAACTCTAAAACAACTCTGACTCACTTGGTAAGTTTCGAAGCATTATGTACAGACGCCAGCACATCAACCTACCCGAAACTGTCAAACTTTCCCAATCAATTTTGAACCTTATGCTTTAGCGATAAAGTTGAAAATTTATTAAATAAATTTGACAGATTGTAGTAGGTTGATGTGCTGGCGTCTGTACAAAAACTTGTAAAATCATTTTAGTGTAAGTAAATTTAATTTTGATTTTAATTAATTAAGGGTTGATTTTAATTTTGGTGCTGATTTCGATTTTAATTTAAATAAGGATATTGATTTTAATTATTAATTTTTATTTTATTTCAGTTTTGATTTTAATTGTATTTTTATTTTTACTTTGATTGCATGTAATTTTAATTTTAATTATGATTTATTTTTGAATTTGGTTGAATACCTATATAATTATGTTCGGTGAGTATAAGAACTCATCTAATTGGAAGTAGGCGCTCAACATCAATCGATAAATTAATAATAATGCATGATGTGCTTACCTGTAAGAAATTGGTACACTAGTCTACAAGTCTATTGGATGTATCTCATATCTTTGTGTCAGTGTATACAATTGTTGGTGAGCCAAATAAATAAAATAAAATAAAAATAACTTACCGGGTAAGGTGGTAACTGCTGTAAGTGTTGCTGCGGGAGCAGTACGTTGCCGACCGGGTAGGGCGGCAGTACCTGCTGCGGGACCTCCATCTGACCGTATGGCACACTGTAGCTGAAATCGGAATAATACTAATACAATACTAGGGAGAGGCTTGTGGTTAAGTAATAACAGCCGCACGAGTCAATTGGCCAGGTTAAGCTACGCTTGCCGCGGTTGGTCTGTGGATGGGTGTCCATCTTTACATATCAAGACCTCTCCGTGCCTCGGAAAGCACGTTGAGCCGTTGGTCCCGGCTGTCATTCGTGAATCTTTGACAGTCGTTACGGAAGCCCGAAAGTCTTATAACCAGTCTTACCGAGGGTTAACGTATTATACAGTAATTGGTTTGTGGAGGTCAGATAGGCAGTCGCTCCATGTAAAATACTGATATTCAGCTGCATCAGATGAGACTGGAAGCCGAACCCAACATACATAGTTGGGAAAAGGTTAGGCAGGTGATGACAATGTAAGACTAGTACTCAAATGGGACAGGGCGCCTTAGTCCTAATTGTTCTTTGTCGGTCAAACACAGAATTTTACACATCTATGTACAACAAAAAAACCGAAACTAAACCGGTAAAATTCAAAAACTTAAGTGGTTGTAACAGCTCTATGTTATGTCTCACTGCAAACTTTAGGTATTTTCACACACCCAATTCCGATCTCTGGTTATCACTGAGCCACCATTGCTCTTCAACCACGTAAACATTGACAAATGCTATTGATTGTTTTCGGGGACGCTTAATAATATTTTTAAGAAGAGAATTGTAAAATGTAATACCTTCTCTGCTGATGCTGCTGCATGGCCTGCATGTTGTTGGTGTCGACGCAGGCGCCGCACGCGGCCGCGGTATAGTCTACCGCCGCGTACGGGTAGCTGGGGTCTGCATTATGAAGGAAAACAGTTCCAAATTAAGGCTCCTACAAACAGACGCGACACGCGATATAATCGCGCGCGACACAAAGGCACCGCTCGTTGCGCGACTTGCGGTGCCTTTGATCATCTGTGTTGCGCACTTAGGGTAGGGGATCACGTGGTGGTTTATAACCAGTGGTCGGAAATACGTGCGCTAATATACCTAAATTTCAAATAACAGAGACAAAAAAGTGGAGACTTCCTTACGACTAAAATATTTTTTCGGGTCTAATGTCGGGATTTCGGGACATCACTTCAAGTACATTTAATATTAATGTTATTAATAGAGTTAATTAAATGAATTAATTTTCCTTTTTAACCGATTTCAAAAACAACGAGAATGTTCTCAAAAACCAGTACATACATTTTCTATTGTTATTCGTTTTAACGAATTTATGGAGATTACCTTTATTTTTTTTAAACAATAAAAATCTTGTTGATCTTTTTTTTAAAACAGAAACAGGAAACGAATTCGATAGATAGTTGTTTTACTTTATTAATTTTAGTTGTACTTAAGTAATGTTCCGAAACCCGGGACATTAGTCCCGAAAAAATATTTTGTCGTGAGGCGTCTCCACTTTGTCTCGGTTCTTTTTCGAACTTTAGGAATTTTAGCTTAACTATTTCCGATCACTGATTATAACCCACTCCCTCTCACCGAAAGAAGGTCTGTGTCCCAGCTGTGGGAACATTATTGTTGCGCGCCACAATTAATACCTGGTACAGACGCCAGTACATCAACCTACTAAAATCTGTCAAATTTCGTTAATAGATTTTCAACTTTATCGCCAAAGCATTAGGTTCAAAGTTGATTGGGAAAATTTGACAGTTTCGGGTAGTTACCACTAGCGCCATCTAGTATCGGGTAGCAGAACTAGTAGAGTCAAGATCCTTCTAGAAAGTTCGACGCTAAAACTTTCGAGAACTATCGACATCTGGTCAGTCGGGACCGGTTTGCACTCGAACATTCTAGATGTTTCTACAGTAGAAGGTTCTAGAACTCTCTGAGGCACTATATGAGGCCGGTGTGAGCCGCGAGCCAGACAGATTGGATACAGCGATACAAGCGAACACATCGAAAGCGATCTTCAAGTGCGACTTAGAGCGAGCAGTGCAATTTTGTTTCATAATTAGTGTGTTTGAGTTGTAATTAGTGTTGTTGATTAAAGTGTAAATTTTTGGTTATTAAATCGGCAGTTTTTGTTGTCACGAACCCCAAGCTCGTAACATTATTATGCTGATTATAAAACTCACCGATTCTGAAAGCAGTCTCGTTCGGATGCGGTGAAGGAGCGAGCTTGTGTTCCTCTGTATGTAGCACTTGCGGATACATCTGAAGAGACGGCTCCTAAGGAAAGAATAAAGTTTGATGGTAATGTATCCATACTAATATTAAAGTGTCGATACCGTGGGAATGTCGGGATAAAAACTATTCTATGTAAACTAAACTATCTCTATACTAAATTTCATCTAAATCGGTTCAGCAGTTTAAGCGTGAAGAGGTAACAGATAGACAGACACATTTTCGCATTTATAACATTAGTATGGATGCGAAACTGTGTCTGTCTGTCTGTTACCTCTTCACGCTTAAACCGCTGAACCGATTTATATGAAATGTGGTATAGAGATAGTTGAGTCCCGGGAAAGGACATAGGATAGTTTTTATCCCGATATTTCCACGGGATTAAAAAAACATTAATTTTTTATGATATCTCGAGAACGGATTGACTGATGTCGTTAGCGGTGCGAAGTTCGGCGGGGCAGAGCTAGTAAAGGCTCCTTCAAACAGGCGCGACACGCGATAAAATCGCGCGCGACACAAAGGCACCGCAAGTCACGCAACGAGCGGTGCCTTTGTGTCGCGCGCGATTATATCGCGTGTCGCGCCTGTTTGTAGGAGCCTTAACAGTTTCCCTGTCCCATAATTCATGTTGATTGTTTAACTATTGTGTCTACTTTATGGACAGTTAAGTTGTTAATGATATAAACGAAATAATAATGTTACAGAGCAGATAACACTAGGCAGATAATTAAACTTAGGTACTTACAACTCTACATTGGTAGGGGTTGTATCCCTGCGCCATGGGGGCCTGGTACACCATGTTTGTCATGTTCGTTAGAGGCATTTGTCCTGCAAATATAGGAAGTTTGAAATTACCAATGAGCGTTTATAAATGGATAGGTTTATGGGTTCTTGTTACGGTAAAGCATAGACAATAGCCCATAATAGAAATGGGTTTGAAGATTTTTATATAAGGCCTGGCCATACCTAGTGTAGCGCCATTTTGAAAATGGCGGCCTCGCATGATACCTGTATAAATCGGTAATACGATACAACTTGGAAAGTCTGACAACCAGTCTTACCAAGGCGTATCGTTTTGCCCAGTTACTGTGTTGTGGAGGTCAGATAGGCAGTCGCTCCATATAAAATACTGGTATTCAGCTGGATCTGGTTAGACTATAGAGGTATGAGGAACAGGGTGTAAAGTTCACTCATACTCTATAGAAAAGGGAGGATCCTCCGACCAGACGGGTGTTATGTCTGGCGGGCAACTGCCCATTGATTCGTGTCGGGCCGTTGTATCTATGCTAGTTGCGCGGTAAACTCTGCTTGCGCGATGCAGGATTTGCGTGACGTCATATGACGCGTTGTTTTGCATGTGGCGTTGTAGATACCGCTACATCACTCCCCCCCGGAGACCGGAGGTCGATAGTGGGCTAAGTCTTGTATCTTGCGATGCTTGCCAGGCCAGCTGAGGTTCCAGTGAGTCGGAACCGGTTGCCGCATAGTTCACGGTGAGTCGGAACTGTCTGCGAAGATGTCCCCAGTGAGTCGGGGTGGCGCTGCGTTATGCTCCAGTGCGTCGGATGTGGTACAGCGCCGGGTTGAGGCTGACTACTGCGTCGACCAGGAGAGGAATTGAGCTCTTCTTGTTGACCGGCCGAAAGTGCAGTGTGCTGTGCCGAGGTTGCTGATGAGGCTGAGGGTGATGACCAGGTATGCGCGGTCGCTGCATGCTGGTGGTCAGGATACCCGATGAAGCCGTGGGAGCTGGCTGGCTGGGTGACTCGCCGCTAAAGCTTGCGGGAGTGATGATGATGACGTCACGCTGAAGTATTTGCACGAAGGCTGCGCTGACGTTCATGTTCGGGGTCACCAGTATAGAGGTATGAGGAACAGGGTGTAAAGTTCACTCATACTCTATAGAAAAGGGAGGATCCTCCGACCAGACGGGTGTTATGTCTGGCGGGCAACTGCCCATTGATTCGTGTCGGGCCGTTGTATCTATGCTAGTTGCGCGGTAAACTCTGCTTGCGCGATGCAGGATTTGCGTGACGTCATATGACGCGTTGTTTTGCATGTGGCGTTGTAGATACCGCTACAAGACTGGAAGCCGACCCCCGGCATAGTTGGTTGAAATATCACTGTTGGGAATCGAACCCAGCATCTTGCGCGCTGTCTGCATTAGCAGGTTCTAATTTAATAATAAATTTCCTTATTGCCATAAGAACAGGTTACAGAAAAATGTGAGACCCTGGCTCCAGAGCTTGGTTAGAGTACAGACGCCAGCACATCAAGCTAATCGAAACTGTAAAATTGTCCCAATCAACTTTGAACCTTATGCTTTGACGATAAAGTTGAAAATATATTAAAGAAATTTGACAGATTGTAGAACTTGATGTGCTGGCGTCTGTACATAACTGTATTTGAGGAGCCAGTGACTTCTTCCATTCTGGTTATAATTATCGAGTTTTATACAGCAAAAGGTGATAAAATCACATTACTTAGGGGGAAGCGATAAGGTAGCCTGCGAAATTTAAATTTTCTTACGTTTTTTGCAATTTGCTTGTCAGTATTAAGTTGTACGTTGTACGTCGATCAAAATATGATTCGCGGCCTTTTAAAAGAGCATAACATTTTAAAAGAGTAACGGTGGAGTTTCTTGCCCGTTCTTCTCTATACGAAAACTACCTTTTGGAATGGGCGACTAGAATCAATTCTATTTTGTTGTAATTTTTGACGTTCAAAAGTGCCTATTTGAAATAGATAAATGCTTTGACTTTTTTAAAAATTGCAAAAAAGCTGAAGAAAAATTGAATTTCGCGGTCTACCACTATAATTATTCACCTAAAAGTTAAGTTTGATGGTAAACAGTTTGAGCGTCGATGCCATCCTGTGTATGTAATTAATTAAATAAATACTTACGTATATTCGGATCAGGTAGAGGTAACTGCGCCACTTTCTGCTGAGACATGACCTGCATGTTAACTTCATGGTGAACGAAGTGGTTCACCGTCTGAGGCGGTGATGTCACCTGGTGATGAACGGTTATTTAAGGGATAAAGTCAAAATGAAACCTTTATTATAGACTAGATGCGCCTCGCAATTTCAGTTATGTATGTATGTACAATGCGTGCCACGAAAGATGAGACTTGACCTCGCCTCCCCCGCTCTTTCCGCCGCCCCTATGACGTCCGGTCCCGTCCCGCACTCAGACCTCATACCGCTAAAGATACCTAAAATCTTGTTCTGCGCATGTCAAACCACGTGGTGTGTCAAGTCTCATCTTTCGTGGCACGCATTGTATATTCATCTGTTCCCTCGTAACTTCTAAACTGCTTATCATAATTTGACAAATGAGGTATCGTTGGAAGAGTCTCGATCGTCCGCTGGTTATAGGCTATGTGACGTCACATTAAATTGAATATGATATCATCGCTCAGCTTTTTTTTTATTTGAAATGGGTTTGCTCTTGACTCTAGTCTAGGTCAGAGGTGACAGAGACAAAGTCTACGATGGTTTTTTTTTCAGCTTAGTTTTTAAGCTTGTTTAAGCCTATTATGAGTAGCGTATTATGAGTCGCTGGGCCACCTGGACGCGGCCGCGGCGCAGCTGACGCTCGACATGCTGTGGCGCCTGCGCGGATACGAGGTGCTGGACTCGACACTTTAGTATCGGTTCAAAAATAATTATGACCGTTTAATGCCATCACGATTCCAGTGTAAGAGAGAGACGGAGCTATACATGACCGATAGCACCACCCCTTTTTCGGACTGGAATCATGATGGCGTTAATACTTCGTAATACGGCCCCTGGCCTCAATTTTTGAGGCATCTACAAGAAAGTCTGGTTAAGCAGACGACAACCTCATACGTTGAACTGCGAGATGCCATTTCCCAAAACAAAACGGATCACACCGAACCGACTATATCCGCTGTTACGTAGCGCGTTGTCGCCGACTCTCGGTGGACAGTCGGCGGCGGACAATACGTTTGGTGTGAACGAGATGCCTTATGGTGATAGAGACACGTCTCCTGTTTCATGGGATTTAAGCAACGCTGAAAAAATGTGGGTGTTCAAGACCATACTCGCCGCAGGAATAGGTGGAACTGTCTTAACAGATTCACTGTCCATAAAGTAGACACAATAGTTAAACAATCAACATGAATCCTATGTGATTCATGGGACAGGGAACGTGTTAATACAAATTAACACCATATATACTTAAATTCAATTCAAACGTATGTTTCAAATTAATATTATTTCAAGTTAAACAAATATCAACTTTATTTCAATGACAATTAAGTTGATTTCAGAGTGACTAGCACTATTGACAAAGTTATAAAAATGTTTGAAGTTGTAGTGAAAACTGAACTTTATTATGTAGGAATTAAAGTAATTTTTACATTAATTAATATTTGTTTACATTTTTAACAAATAAATCGCGAATGCACGGTAAAAGCGGAGAGCCTACCACTACACCAAACGAAGCAGTATTTTATAAGTATTTATTATATTGTTCATGTTTTATTACTTTTAAATATAAAATATACCTCTTCCGTCCTATATCCTTGCTGATAAGACTGATACTGAATCTCCTGTCCCTCATTGGTCAATTTCACCGGTCGGTTATTCAAACCATTATTCACAACGTTCTGATTGGCCGGTTCAAAACTCCGTGGAGGCTCATACGTCTTCTGATTGGTCGGTGGTTCGTATACTTGTTGCTGATTGGGTACTTCGTATCGTTCTACTTGCTGATTGGCTGGTTCGTATTGCTCCGGTTGCTGATTGGCTGGTTCGTATTGCTCTGGTTGCTCATTGGTCGGTTGTTCGAATTCTGGTTGCTGTTGTAGTTGTGTTGTTTCTTCTTGTGCGATTATTTGTGTGTTCGTTTCGAAGGGGCTTGGCGGTTTTGTGTTGGTGTCCTAGAAATGGAAATTATAAGATTAATCTTTACATAGTATTAAACAAAGTCGCAAGCTTAATTACCCAGTAACTGGGTTGTGGAGGTCAGATAGGCAGTCGCTCCATGTAAAATACTGGTATTCAGCTGCATCCGGTTAGACTGGAAGCCGAACACAACATAGTTGGGAAAAGGGTGGGCAGATGATGCGCAGCCGTGAGGCACACTTTTCTGCTAATTTCTTAACATCGGACTTTGCACTTTTTATTTTTATCTGATGTACGACTATTATCTAACTATCTGATGTATTGTGTGTCTAGTCTGTGCTAAATAAATGTATTGTAAGGAGAATCCTCTCTTACGTCGGTAACTACCCCCTACCTCGCCTATAAAAGCAAGGTGCTGGGATAGTTCAGCCCTTTTGCTGCTCGGCGCTCGGACTGGACGGACGTGTGAATCATCAGCTAGTCGCAAAGTTACGTAAGCCATTTGAGTTTAGTTAAAAGTGACATTTCGTTTAGTGGATTCTAATGTTGATAAATTGTAAGTAAATTCTTGATTGTGATTTGATGAAACTGTAATTATGAAGTAAAAATGGTTCTTTTGTTATAATTTGTTTTTTTTTAATGAATTTACACTTCTGAAGCTTATAGTATTTTCTTTCTTTTTCTTTCTTTATGATGAAGTACTAACCTTTTCAGTCGCGGTCTTCAGCTGACATCCCTCGCCTCTCCGACAGTTGCAACAACATTTGTCGCGGCACTCTTCATTCGGTTGGCATTCGCTCTCTGTAATTTGTATGTCATATGTTAGATTTCTCATTCATCATTCTCGAATGATGAATTCATCGAGCGATCTTACCGTTATCTATAAATGAATGTTGTTTCTCCAACCTACCGCGGCGTTTTTCACTGCACGGATCCAACTGTACCTTGAAAGAAAACAACAATTTTATTAATCATAATTTTATTAAAATATTGTTGGAGTATAACAAAAACAAACCGATCTTACTTCAATACATTACTCATTTTTCTTTTATAGACAAAATCAAACTGGTTTTCTAATTTAATTATTTTTTATCACATCTATTCAAAAAGAACTAGTGTATTCTTCATAAACAGGGACTAAAATAGCTCTTTAATCCCTAGGGACTAAAGTGATTTGAATTTGGAATGTGGATAAAATTCTGCCATCTCCATAGCCAAGTGAAATTATGCTTTAGTGAATAGGGATCACTACTTTTGTGAATCGATGCTATTAGGATGGTAGTATAGTCAATAAGAAGGCGAATAACGATCTGTATGATTTATTCTAAAGCGCGGCTTATATACAATTTCGAAATACAAAAATAATAATTATAAGGGTACATAGACAAACTTAATAACTAACACAAATTGGTAATGACGGTGGCATGTGCCGGGCTCCCTACGAGTTACTAGCGTGATGATGCAGCGGCCGATCGAGTCCGAATTCCTTTCTCTTGATCGTCGGCTAGCTTAGTACGCGCGGGCGCACGGTGGCAGACAGCCGCGTGCGCTCTTCTCATATGTATGCCTAGATACGTAAGTATGAGCTGCTACAATGCCATTGTAAATTCGGACATAAAAACATTCGGCCAAACAATAATTATGTTAAATAATTTTTATGTCTTATAAATATTAGTTTAGAGAAGATTATACCAAGTGTGTTATACTATGAAGATGGCACAATTTTTTTACACAGATTTTTATGATCTTTGATTTGTCTCCGCCCCGAATAGCAGAATAACTATTAAAACATGGGTAAACGTAACAAAAAAAAAAAAATTCTCATATATTTTGTATGGATCGGCTTTTTTTGATTCTGAGGCGGTACGAATTTCGCCGAGTTAGCTAGTATATAAATAAAAGGATAATAAAAGTATACTGAAATCCTTAGAACGGCCTTTCCTTTGGTGTCCCCGTTTAACCCTAACAAATAACACAACTAAAATCATTACAATACTCTCTTCACTTCAAGCACTATGCTTTAAAATTCGTTATAGACAAACGCCGAGTTAGCTAGTATATAAATAAAAGTATAATAAACGTATATTGAAATCGTTCGAACGGCCTTTCCTTTGGTGTCCCTCTTTAACCCTAACAAATAATACAACTAAAATCATTACAATACTCTCTTCACTTCAAGCATTATGCTGTCAAATTCGCTTTGGACAAAAATTATTTAATTAAAAAAAAAAAATAGTATCCACAAATACTCACTCTCTGTTCAAGACACTGTTGTTCATTCTGTGCGACAGCCGGGTCGTACAGCACGGGCGGGTTGGCCGGGTCGAACTGGTACACTGTGCCGTCCGGATTGGTGAGCGGACGTCCGGTCTGTAAGATACAGAGAAAAAGTTACTAAGAGACCTCGTCCACTTTTTTTTTAAAAGATGGTGTTAGGAACATTTATCTTTAGGATGTAATGGCGTCGTCGTCTCCTACAGAAACTGAAAATCTCAGTAACTTAGGGCGAATTTCACCAATGAAACTGAACGCGTCAGAGAAGAGCTGTTAGTGTCAAAATATCAAAATAAACGTGGAAGGTAGTTTAACTACCTTCCACGTTTATTTCTCTATGGAAGAAAATTATACGGGGTGGCAGGGGCAGGAGTGGACCAGTGCACCTTTTTCTATCTATTTCATTAAGAAAAGGACAGAAGATAAATTTTTGTATAGTCCTATCAAATTAATCAGCGGCTGACACTACTCCATACAAGTTTAGACGTGATTAAAAACTTGCCTAGTACAATGAGGGTTTTCGTGAAAATTTACGACACCAGTTGGCACCACTGTGACAAGAAGTCTTCCAATGAGGGTTTTCGTGAAAATTTACGACACCAGTTGGCACCACTGTGACAAGAGGTCTTCCAATATAAAATATATGATGACGTTCATCATTCGATTCATTCATTCGTTCATCATTCCGTCATGACTAAAGAAAATAATAGGCTCTTTGACAGATGCCTGGACCTGACGTGTCAGTGCTGCCACCTAGCGAACGTCATTTCAGAAAACCCTCATTTAAATATATGATGACGTTCATCATTCGATTCATTCATTCGTTCAATCATTCCTTCATGACTAAAGAAAATATAGGCTCTTTGACAGATGCCTGGACCTGACGTGCCAGTGCCGCCACCTAGCGAACGTCATTTCAGAAAACCCTCATTACGTCAATTTACGTCAGGCGCTGATTATAGTCCGCGCGGAACTAGTTGGCCGCGCCTTAGGTATGTGACGGTGGGGCGGAGGGGCGGGGGGAGTGTTCAATGTTTTTTTCCCATCTCAAAAAATGCCCAATGCGCCTAAAGAAGTTTTCTCTTCAAAAAGACGGCAGGATCACCATATTATCTTACATGTGGGTGTATGACCATAGCGCCGGGAGGTACGGCAGACATGTCGGTGACACACCAGACCACGCCTGCGTTCTCTACGTTAGTTGTAACGGGTATGTTCGCGTTTACAGCCGGCTCGGGACTGGCGCCACCTGTGGACAAATGGAGTAAATTAAAAGTATATTATAACAACGCGTGCCACGAAAGATGAGACTTGACACACCACGTGGTTTGACTTGCGCAGTACACGATTTTAGGTATCTTTAGCGGTATGAGGTCTGAGTGCGGGACGGGACCGGACGTCATAGGGGCGGCGGAAAGAGCGGGGGAGGCGGGGTCAAGTCTCATCTTTCGTGGCACGCATTGTACGTTATTTGTAATGTATATGGTGCGAGCAGTGGTGGGCCAGTGGCAATGGCCACGACTTACTGGCTCCAACTTTCTGACTAACTGACGGACTATTTTGACAATTCTAAAGTGCCTGTACAAGGTTTAATTGAAATAAATGCTTTGAGTTTGAGTTTACGCGTTGTAGGTCTCAGGTTTGAACCCAGACAGGCGCATTACTTTGTGTAAATTATTTCATCACCACTGCTCTCAAAAACGGTGAAGGAAAACATCGTGAGGAAACCGGCATGTCCTAGAACTAAAAATTCGAAGACATGTGACATCTACCAACCCACACTGGGCCCGCGTGGTGGATTACGGCCCACTCTCTCTCACAGAGAGGAGGCCTGTGTGCCAGCAGTGGGACCATTATAGTCTGATTTTGTTTATTAGGCTTATTTTGAATGTCTTTGATTGTTTTAATTTATTTATTATTGAACTTCTGAGTTTATCTTGGACGCTACTAAGATCAGTGAAGGAAAAAATCGTTAAGAAACCTGGACTTATAAAGTCTAATAAAACTTATGTTTCAAATTATTATTATTATTTCAAGTTAAACAAATACCAACTTTATTTTAATGGTAATTAAGTTGATTTCAGAGTGACTAGCACTATTGAAAAAGTTATAGAATTTTTTGAAATTGTACCGTAAACTGAACTTTATTGTGTAGGATTTTAAAGTAATTTTTCCATAAACTCATATTTGTTTACATTTTTGGCAAATAAATCGCGAATGCAGATTAGTTTAATTTAAGTCTGGGGGTCTACTCCGAAGTGGTAAATTTATCGTATCGGCCGAATGTTCGGTCGTTTCCTACTACGAAGTTCATTCTATTTGGTTCGATCGGTTCCGATCCGACTGAACTTCATTCTGACACTTGTTGTATCGTAAAAACGAGAAAAGACTAACCGATAATTTGAGTATGACAAGAGTTACATCGTGAAATTAATGTCAAAATACACAAACATTCAACATTCCGAACATTTTTCGTAGTAGGACAACAATATTCGGTTCGGTCGTGTGTCGGATCGTTCCGATCATTCGAATATGTCACTTCGGAGTAGACACCCAGAAGTCGCCAACCCACCTTGAGCAAGCGTGGTGTTCAATGCTCGTACCTTCTCTGTATGAGAAGAGCCCTTTGTCCAAAATTGGGACAACGATAGGCTGGTATGTTATGTATTATTGAACTTACCGGTAGGTGAGGGGGTGATCGAGTCAGTACTGCGAAGACTGAGGGTCTTGTACCCAGAGCTGGATGGAGACAGGCGCCAACTGCTGGATGCCAGGTCACCTGGAGCAACATTATAACATGATCTATAAGTTTTAAGCACAGGGAAATGGCGCTGAAGGAAGTCCTTTGTACTCCCGTTTTACACGCGAAGTATATAATACACTTACGTCGTCTAGCCAATATAAGTCTGTGGTTTTAAGTGTAAATAACTGGTTAACGGGTTAATGAGTAAGCAATTTGAAAATAAATGTTTTGTTTTTTGATAGATGTGATTGAAATTCAGCTCATACCTTGTCTACTAAG
This sequence comes from Luperina testacea, assembly GCA_927399505.1. Lineage (NCBI taxonomy): Eukaryota > Metazoa > Arthropoda > Insecta > Lepidoptera > Noctuidae > Luperina > Luperina testacea. The sequence continues at coordinate 2,567,519 of OV656782.1, forward strand.
TAGCCTTGGAGTGTGCGGCTCTGCTGCAGCATATCCTCCGAAGCTGTGACTCTTGGAGACAGGACCCCGGGCGCCACGCCAGGATCCACTTGAACCTGGCACACTGCCTTCGAGAGACTGCACCTGGGGAAGGATAAACTGGTTGAAAAAACTTTAGAAGACGCACTAACGGGTGAATTCTCAAACGCCACTTCAAATTAAGTCGTTGCGGGATAATTGCGTATAACCTGGTTCATTAAAGAAAGGAATCTTAAATGGCAGCGCTTATCATGTTCTCTCGCCCGCACAATAGTGCCGTCTATACTCACTCTCGCGCGTACCGTAAGCAGAAAAAAAGTTAGTCTTGATTTGCTTCCACGCTGTCTTGACGCGCTCAGTGATCCTTATTACGAATAATTCCTTGTTATAGTTTTCTTTTATTTTTCCGTTGTTACCTGTGTGTTATTGTTGTTGAGTTTTGTTTTATTGTTAAGTTTTGTTGTTTGGACCTGTGTGTTATTGTTGTTGAGTTTTGTTTTATTGTTAAGTTTCGTTGTTTGGACGTGTAGACTGTGCGGAGACAGTAATCATGTCTCCTCGAAAGCGAGGAACGATGATACACGCCAAATAGTGTATAATGTTTTGTATAATATCTTTCACGCGGGCGAAGCCGCTGGCAGAAGCTAGTTTGATATTAATACGACCCGGTCTTGTTTTTATTATTTATAATTTGAAAAAAAAAAAAAAGTGACTTGAAATTTTTTATGCTAATGTATAATATCTGTCAACGCAAGTACAAGCCGCCATTTAAGATTTCTTTCTTTAATGCATCGGCTTGTAACACACTAACAGTCGCAATGGTTTTCATTCAAACAGTTCAACAACATTCATTGCGCGATTAACATTGTTGAGCAGACATATTTTTCAAACAAATGCAGCAGTGGATTGGTAACATCCTTCAAAATTCTTCAGATTGAGTTTGATGCGCAATCAGGGTGTAGTTTATTTAGAAGTTGTCTCTGTCACTTTAAAATGTATGTAACGGCAAACGGGGTTCTTAAAACGTCTTAACCGGTTGAATGCCGTAATTACACGAACAATTAAAAAGCCATTGTGTTTCGCGTGGATCCACATTCCGTATTGCTGGTTCTAATCATTATAATTCTGTAAATCCATATTTGTTACGGATTGTGAATGATTGTATGTATATTAGTATGGTTTTTATTGTAAAAAGAAAGTTTTTAGAGGTATCTTCATGATTTTTTTCTATCGTATCAAATTATGTAGTTGTATTATGTTTTCAATACACTATCTACCTAGCATATATCCTGTAGAATATCATATATTTTTCTGATTTTGTTTACTGTAGTCGATCATATACTTTTATTGTTTCTAAAACTTGCGTTTTTTTGCGTTTAGGTCCTATAAGCCTCTTAACAGTTGTATAAAATGGCTATATCGCAGCAAATTGATGTGGGGTGTCAATTTCCTTAACAAAAGAATTTCCCCGACTGTATTTACAAGAAAATATTAATTTACCAAAATATAGAGGTACAGACGCCAGCACATCAAGCTACCCGAAAATGTCAAATTTTCCCAAACAACTTTGAACCATAAGCTTTAGCGATAAAATTGAAAATCTATTGAAGAAATTTGACAGATTGTAGTAGCTTGATGTCCTGGCGTCTGTACCTTCAGAACATACCTTCAACAGTTTATTCCTGCCGCCTCCTTCGGGTGTGAGCACCTTGATGGGTCCAGAAGCAAGCCACGGCCACTGTGACTCATCTTGCTGCAACCAAATAAACCATGTAAAGTTCAAACTTATGTTTCAAATTAATATTATTTCAAACTAAACAAATATCAACTTTATTTTAATGGTAATTAAGTTGATTTCAGAGTGACTAGCACTATTGAAAAAGTTACAAAAATGTTTGAAGTTGTAGCGTAAACTGAACTTTATTGTGTAGGATTTAAGGTTATTTTTCTATAACTCATATTTGTTTACGTTTTTGGTAAATAAATCGCGAATGCAGTATAAGTAAAATTCTAACTATGTGCTGAAGTGACAGTATGAAGCGATGTAGCGTTATAGCTAATGCGGGTAAGCGGTACCGCGCGTACCGTACCGTACCGCGTTATAGTTAATTTTGCTATCATCTAATGCTGGTGCTGTGTGTTGTGCTGTCTTCTTGTGTGCGCCAAATAAATAGTTTATCTATCTATGGGGCCATTCAAGTATTACGTAAGCACTACAGGGGGTCTTTCCTTTGCTTATTTTTTAAGACATGGGAATGGGGGGGTCTGGATGGTGATTACGTCAACAGTATTAATTTTTTTACTTTTTTTAATTTTCTACAAAATTTTGTCGATTTTGGTTTGAAAACATATGGCAACCCTATTTGTCTATGCTTGAAAAGGAAACGCATTTTCCCCAGAAAATGCGTTTCGTTATAAATCCCAGTAGAATCCCTATTCTACTGGGACTTATAATTGCACCAATAAAGAAACCAGAACACATTGAAAAATGCATGTACCAATGTTTGTAAAGAGCTTTGCTTACTTTTGTTGACGAGGGTTGGGGGGGGGGGGGGTAATGATTATTGCAACAAGAAATCTCTTACGTAATACTAGAACGGCCCCTATTTATCTATGTAAGGAAGAAGATGGAGTGGTCGGCTAAGAAACACCAATGTCATACACATATTTTATGTACAGACGCCAGCACATCAAGCTACTACAATCTGTCAATTTTCTTTAATAGATTTTCAACTTTATTGCAAAAGCATAAGGTTCAAAGTTGATTGGGAAAATTTGACAGTTTCGGGTAGCTTGATGTGCTGTCGTCTGTACTAAAAAACACGTATAAAAGCGAAATTTTTAACCAAACTACAAAATAAATATAATTTTTCATGTTGCGCCGGCCCTATATATTTGAATATGCCTAAGTAGGGTATAAAGGGTTATTGGTAAAACATAGGTCATTGTACTCATCATTATGAATAACTTTTAACCAAACCTGAAATCGCGAAAAAAAAATCAGCTGTTCCCTACATTTATGTTCGTATAACTCGTCAAAGCGTAAGGAACATTTAATTTATTTTTTGCGATTTCAGGTTTGGTCCCATAGTAAAAGTTGTTGATAATGAGTACAATGACATCTTAAGAGGTTGTTAATGTTATACGTTAAATACATATCAACAAGATATACAAGATTATACGTTAAATATTAACGTATAATCTTGTGGAGCACAACTTAACGTTCTTATTTTCTGCATTTCCATTCTAAAATAAAAGAAATAACCAAACAAACGATGAGGGCGCCACTAGGCGGTCGGCGTAGCCTTAACGAGAGAGACGTACCTTCTCTGTCATATTTATAAAGACAGAGAGCGCATTGGCGAGATATTTACCGTCCTACTCGCACATTTTATGACTGCGATTTTCGGAATATTTATAACTTCTTAGTTTTGTTAATTTTTATATCTATATTAATTTTATTGTTTTGATTATTTATTTTAATTTGATTTAATTTAATTTGGCTTATTCTGTTTGCATTTAATTTGATCTAATAATAATAATAATATTTATTTCCTCAAGTAATATGACAACTCATTCGTGTTAGTAACAATATTCCTTACCTCTATGTTAGTATTCCTATTCTAATTATGGAGACTAAAATCATGACTATACGACGTGACGTATTTGTATTGATTCTATTTAATTTGAATTTTATCTGATTTTATACGTGTACTTATAATGGGTGTTATTTACCTGAAATAAATAAATTTATTAAAATTAGTGGGCAAGATAGTTACCGAGCTAAATATCCTCCGTCTCACTTTCTCGTACTCCCTCTCTCTCTGCTCCAGGGACTTGCTTCTGTTGTTAGCGAGGGAGCCCGCGCCCGGCTCATCCAGAGAGTGGGTGTCGCGTTTTAGTATGGACCTGTCAAAGAAATAATACAAATAATCAAAGCGAATGAGGTCTTTTCAATAGCATGATTAAAAAAAAAAAAAGTTTTCAAAAGCTCCCATAGATGGCTCTAGTAATCATTATCGTGATGTACACAGCACGGGCTAGCCATGTCAGATCAACGTAGTAGATGTAGGCAGTTAAAAAAAATATATTTAATGTTGCTTGAACTTTTTTCACGGCTGATTGAATTGAAACTCAGATTTGAAAACAACTTTGACACTTTAGTTTTAAGCTATGCCATCTATCGGGGGTATAGAAAACTTATTTTTTTTTTCTTATGTCAATTTGAAAAGAGCTCATTCTCGTGTTGTCAATAAAATGGGTCAAAACAGCATTTTTTCTTACAATTTTGTTTTTAGGGTTCCGCACCAAAATGGTAAAAAGGAACTCTTATGGTGCGACTCAGTCTGTCTGTCACAGCTGGATATCTCATGAACTATTAATGCTATCAACTTGAAATTTGGAATAGTTTTAGATGACGTTTGCTCAACTATTTTGCAAATAACAAAGAATTTTTTTTTTTTTACAACAGGGTCTGAAAGGGGGTCTGAAAAATTCGAAGTGGGGCTACTAGGGCATGTGGGTAGGCTAGGGTATTATATGAAAGAGCGCTGTTTGCACATTCTCAAACATTTTTCTTTTTTTTTAGGCCATAGTTTTCGACTTTTGATGAAAAATGTAAAAAAAATACCATTCCCCCCTTATCTCCGAAGTGTGCAAAGAGAAAAATCTGAAATAATTCTATGTGATAGAAGTTTATGTAAAGATTACAGGAAAAATAAAACGATGTCTCTAAATAGCACACTTTGCACACTATCCATCTTTCAAGCATAGTGATTATGGTTAAGTCTAATGTATTATTTTTCCCTAGCCTTCGCTGTCACACTCCTAGGCAAAGGCCTCCCTCCACTCCTTCCATCTTTCGCGAGCCCGCGCGTCCTTTTTCCAGTTTTGATGGAACCTATCCAGCACGTCCCGCCATCTCCTACGTGGTCTGCCGCGACCCCGCCTCACTGTCTCAGGGCACCAGTTCTGCGCTATTTGGGCGCACAGTTTGTCACATGCGGCAGACATGTTCTGCCCAGATCCACTCAAGCTGGGCAACCTTTTTATAATGTTGTAATAGTCGTTTACTTGGCATGCGGCGCGTCGGGCTGGTGTCGCAGCGGGCTGGGCGGGAATGTGGCCGTGCACCACTCCTTGAAGCTGGTGCAGGGGATGCGGCCGCCCGAGGTGCCTGACAAACAATAACACGATATATATCTGCCTGCCTTTTCCCAACTATGCCGGGAAGCATTGTAGTCTTGTGTCTTGATGTAACGCTAACGATAATAACGGAAACTGGATATCGATAGCGTTACAACACTAGCAGGAATGGGAACACCAGCAGCGGTCAATGTCGAGTTATGTGCTAGTGAGGGGAAAACGTTGTCGGTTTGAATGTTTATCGATACTTTCACGTTTGTGTGATAGTTATTGGCTTGTGGTTTTGTGTTGAAATTAAGCGTGAATTTTAAGTTACTGTGTTTGGAGAGTTTTGAGTACGACATGGTTCTAAAACTACGAGAAACGCTATCTATCTCTCAACATCACCTGCCTGCCTTTTCTCAACTAAGTTGGGGTCGGCTTCCAGTCTAACCGGATGCAGCTGAATACCAGTGTTTTACATGGAGCGACTGCCTATCTGACCTCCACAACCCAGTTACTGGGTAATACGATACCCCTTGGTAAGACTGGTTGTCAGACTATAGGGTTTGAATTTCAAAAATCGTTTTATTTCTATGGATATGATTAACGCTAAATGTATTTAGTGATAAAAAATCTTGGCTTAGATGGCCTCATTCTTCTATCTTAGTATACAGCAGTGCGATTCTGTAACCATCTCACCGTGAACACTTAGGTGAAGTGAGCGTGGAGTGAGCTGTCAATAGTGTCAATTCCTAGCAAAAACAAACTCACTTCACCTACGTTTTCACGGTGAGAATTTTACAGAATCGACCGGCAGGTTGTCATCTTTTCATGCAGACTGCGGCCTTTTTATACAGGATAATGTATTTAAATTCAGACAGAATGTGGTTTTTACGTTGAGGGTCTTTACATAGAAAATGTTGTCAATTGATACAAAATTTATTATTTTTATATTTATTGCAATTCAGTTAATATAACTTACCGCTCTTAGAGACTAGTACCGAAGTCTTGTTGGTCATGTCGAGATGGTGCGACAGCTGGAACAGCGCGGCGCAGCGGTGCACCAGCATGCGGCCGTATGACGTCATCACCGGGAAACGGACAATGCAGCGGCTGGGAAAGCGAAAAAAACCATCAGTAAAACGGAACGATTTGTTTGAAAGAAAGGAATCAATCAACACACGTCATCATCCATCGGTTTCCATCAGGCGTGATCGAGGTCAAGACCACATAACCCCAAAGAATGACGATTTCATGAAACAGTTATTCTTTGGGGTTACGTGGTCTTAGAGAGTTGTGTTGATGTCTTTAATGATTATAATTCTGTAAATACATATTTGCTACGGCCGCGAATCATATTTTGATCGACGTACAACTTAATACTTACCAGCAAATTGCAAAAAACGTAAGAAAATTTGAATTTCGCGGGCTACCTTAGCGCTTCCCCCTTAAGTGCGGAATTGCGGATTTAGTTCACACAGTGCTATAAAATAACTTTCAAGTAGTATTAGTGACTTTCCTGGCCGCCCGTATATTACAAAGCCATAATGACACTAGTAAGAAGTCTGCTCACCCTGTATCATTAACAAGCGCATGTAATTCTCGTTCTATCTTCAGAAGCGCCATTCTGTCGCGCATATTCTTGTTGAGAGTGTCCCTTATGAAGTGCACCAGTTCTGGACCCGTTGGCTCGTAGCGGTCGTCTGAAACGGGAAGACACATACATTCAAATAAAATTATTTATTTATACATATATACTTTATTGTACACCAGAAAATACATAACAAAAAAATACGAAATGAAATGAATAAAATTAAAACAGTTTTCAGCCTGAAAGATCGTAGAAAATGAACAAATATAAGTTAAGAATCTAATAAAATGATGGTCTCACCGGAATCATTTCTAATTAGCATCCGTGGTCTGGGCTCTTTACGCTCTGGACATCTGAAAATAATAAACATACCGACGTGAGTTTGTTAATTTGACTTATTATTATTTTATACTAGCTGCGCCCAGCGGCTACACCCGCATAAGTGTCGATCCCGTGGGAATATCGGGATAAAAGTATCCTATGTGTTAATCCAGGAAACGGTCTATCTATGTGCCAATTTTCATCCAAATCTGTTCAACGGTTTACGCGTGATTGAGTAACAAACATCCAAACATCTTCACAAACTTTCACATTTACAATGCGCGCTACGAAAGATGAGACTTGACCCCGCCTCTCCCGCTCTTTCCGCCGCCCCTATGACGTCCGGTCCCGTCCCGCACTCAGACCTCATGCCGCTAAAGATACCTAAAATCGTGTTCTGCGCAAGTCAAACCACGTGGTGTGTCAAGTCTCATCTTTCGTGGCACGCATTGTACGATACCAGTAGGATTTAGATTTCAAAAAGTTTGGTGATTGCCATCCTCCGTGAGCGCACTCCACTTTGACGATGCGACGTGTAGTGACAGAAACTTTTCTGTCACTGTGACAAAAGTCACTCGTGCGCACCAGCTCCTACAGGACTATCACAGTTATTTTACCTCTGACATCAGCAACCCAATACAGGATACTACTAATTTGTTGAAATTAGTGATATTCACTTGCTTTAGTGATATTTATTTGTTTTTGTAGCATTTATTTTTTTCACAACACCAAAATTCCCATTAGATCCATTTTACTTATTTTTTATATAAATATACCTAATGAGAAAACAATCATCACTAGATCCATCATGGATCTGGCCAATGGATCTTCTGAGATTGAACGTAGCAACCTTATTATAACTATAATAAAGATGTCTGTGAATTTGACAAAGTCAATGACAGCGACCATATTGCAATGGCAAAAAGATTACTGATATTTTGGCAGTAATGCAAACTAAGTCATTACAGTAGACAAAATCGTGGTAACAAAATCGGCGGGGTAATGATGAATGATTTATTTTCCGTAAGTAGGTTTGTACAGATGCCAGCATATCAAGCTACCCGAAACTGTCAAATTTTCCCAATCAATTTTGAACCTTATGCTTTAGCGATAAAGTTGAAAATCTATAAAAGAAATATGACAGATTGTAGTAGCTTGATGTGCTGGCGTCTGTACAAACACTTTTACACGTCTATTATATTTTTTTAAAGTAGATGAGGTCGGCGTTTCCTATCTGAATACACTGAGAAGAAAGGCCGAAACAAACTCAAGAGGTCACAGTCTCTTTTAAAGTCCAGACAAAAATTGGTCAGATCGTGTGAAGACCATGTAGATTAGTGTCTGAAATGATCTTTTGAGGAAAGAACCACACAGATTGAGCGGACCTGTCCAGTCAGTGCACGCATTTGTCAAAAATCGTGCAGCTCAACTCAGAACTTGAAGAGCTCAACGATTCGACGAACAATACCAACGAGAATACCAAATATTAGAAAATGACAAAATATTCTGAAAGTAGGTATTTTATTTATACAGACAAGAAAACAAGCCTTACTTTAAAATCATCTTTATTTATGGTCTTTTGAGGAAAGAACCACACTGATTGAGCGGACCTGTCCAGTCAGTGCACGCATTTGTCAAAAATCGTGCAGCTCAACGATTCGACGAATAATACCAAAGAAAGGACATTTGTGTAGGTGGGTTGGTAATTGCGTCACACACTATCAGTAACAATGACTTTTATTTTGACAGTTCAACAAAATTCATTGCGTTATTTACGTTGTTGAGCAGACTCATTCTTCGAACATATGAAGCAATGGATAAGTAATATCTTTCAAAAAGAATCAGATTGAGATTGATAGCGTGTTAAGGCTCCTTCAAACAGACGCGACACGCGATAAAACCGCGCGCGACACAAAGGCACCGCAAGTCGCGCAACGAGCGGTGCCTTTGTGTCACGCGCGATTCGCGTCGCGCCTGTTTGCAGGAGCCTTTACGCAATTAGGGTGCAGATCGACTTACCTACAGTAATAAGGTTGGTCGTCAACATCGAGACTGCTCGATTTTCTCATCGTTTCGTTATTGTTATTAGATGCACCTGTAAATAAAAAATACAACATTATTTTGTTACACATTGAAGGACACTGAACGAGATACAATAGAAGTTTCATAATTTCTTTGTGGTTCAGAATCATGTACTTACTGAATCCATAGTTACATGCTGCGCGTCGATGTCCTTGTATATTTGCACCCCGTATATTTCCGTGAAATGCTAAAATATTTTTGTATCTTTCTTTTTGTGGTTACCTGTATCATTATCGGAGGAGTCGGGACAGTCGTCGGGGCACACGATGCCGGAGTCCTGCTTCGTCGCGCAGTAGTGGCGGCGGCGACGACCTCTGAAATACAAACATTATAAACATATCATCATCTGCCTAGCCTTTTCGCAACTATGTTGGGGTCGACTTCCAGTCTAACCAGATGCAGCTGAATACCAGTATTTTACATGGAGCGACTGCCTATCTGACCTCCACAACCCAGTTTTGGGAACGTAATAGGTACCTGCAGTGGACGCAGGCGGCGCAGTAGCCGCACACGCAGCTCACGCGCGGGTTGTTCGACAGCAAGTCGCGCGGCGCATCCGAGTGCCAGCGACGGGTGCGGTGACGCTCGTGGTGCGAGTCTTCCCAGCCGCCTGATGTTATCTATGAGCGAAAGAGATAATAATAGCCCTTATTAAAAATCATGGGGTAAGGCATGATGGCTCCACCCAGAGCGGGAGGGGTCATGTGATGAATTCCCATGCTCAAAAAAAAAAAGACATGAAGACAAATGTTTAATATTAATAATATAATAATAAAAATACATTTAATTCAGACGTAGTTCATAAAACTCTAAAAAAACTGTAAAATCTTTAATTTTTTTTTTTTGGAAACTGCATACAATATTACAAAAAAAATAAAGCTTCAAGGACGGGAATAATTCGCTCTAAAAACTTTAGAAGCGTGTAAAATAGTGCCATTCACGAAGACGCCCCCCACTCTTCTTAGTAATCGCTAGTGGTTATTGCTAGTTAATTCCGCTAGTGTTTTAGTTTTTTGATACACACTAATTACCTACCCACTAATAAGTAATGAGGGTTTTCTAAAATGACGTTCGCTAGGTGGCAGCACTGACACGTCAGGTCCAGGCATCTGTCAAAGAGCCTATATTTTCTTTAGTCATGACTGAATGATGAACGAATGAATGAATCGAATGATGAACGTCATCATATATTTTATATTGGAAGACCTCTTGTCACAGTAGTGCCAACTGGTGTCGTAAATTTTCACGAAAACCCTCATTACTATGTATCGACAAAACTAAAACACTAGCGGAATGTTGCACACTTATACTGTGTGCGATTAGGAAGAAGAGTGGGGCGCGTCTTCGTGGATAGCGCTATCTGTAGCTTCTCCATATTTCCATCGATTTTACTGATTTTTTCGATTATCTCATTTTAATGCCTTCTTTGAAACCACATGATTTGTTCGAATAATTCTAATATTAATCAACATCCCTTACATGCCGAAGATGCCTCACTACGGTACCTCGCGGTCACGGTTTAGCACGCTACCTCGATATCACCTCCACGTAAAACAAATGCTTTGTAATAGACACGCAAGCACATGCCAGGCATCGAGGTAAACCCCCAAGCAGCCCGCGATGTATCGCAGTGAGGTATCAATCGGCATGTGCGTGCGTGTCTATTAGCATGCATTTGTTTTACATGCGAGGTGACATCGAGGTAGCGAGCTAAATTGTGACCGCGAGGTACCTATCACAGTGAGGTATCCTTCGGCATGTAATTACCCTTACAAATCCAGTTACATAAATATTATTCAGTTAATACGAAAAGTTTATTCTACAGTCATCGGTTTCGGTAGATTGTTTTGATCTGACTCATGTTACGAATTTGTAGGTCGTGAGTTCGCACCCAGCCAGGCATTTTATTTAACATAAGCTCATCAAATTATAATATTCATTTATTCAAGAAAATAATCAAATTTAGTATTGCAACACTCACCTGAATCTCAACGGGCAACTTCTTTTTAAAATCATCACTATCACTATGTTTCACATCACTACTGTTAACCACATCACTACACCTAACTCTAACATGACTAGAATCGTCACACACACTCACAGTTCGTTCATTACTCGCTTCCTCTGCTGTAGCGACGGAGTTCACTACGGTAGGCAACGAGTTACCCACGCTAGGCGGAGAGTTTTCTACGCTAGGCGAAGTTGTGATATTACTCGCGGCGTTTCCCACGTCATTGGTACCGTTTTCGATGTTACTCGCGGCTTTACCGACATTATTCACCGCGTTGCCGATGTAAGGTGAAGAGTTACCGACGCTAGGCGAAGATTTATCGACGCTAGGAGTCGAGTTTGTGACGGTAGTGGGCGAGATTGTGACTGTAGGTGTGGTGGGTTGCGCAGGTGATAACGCGCGCGGCGGTGAATGCGTTTCGCGTAACGCTTGACTGCGTACCAGTTGTTTTGATTTGAAGCTCTGGAAAGAAAGAAAGGTACATGAATAAAGTAAACAATGCAATAGTAAGAAAAGTTTTTATCTATACAATTTTTTGAGTAGGTATAAATTACGAACTCTAGCTTCCGGTCTCTGAAAACCTATGCAATCTCTGTCAGGTCAGCGGGATTGTCCGAAAGGGTTACCGCTGGCCCGGAACATAAAGGGCTAAGGAAGGAACACGGGTGGGTTTTAGTCAGTAAGAGTCTGACACTCCCTTCCGCTCCACCCAGAGCGGGAGGGGTCATTTGATGATTTCCCATCCTCAAAACAAAAAAAAAATCTCTGTTTGCAAAACTCATGTCAACTATTCTTCGGTACTTGTTATTTTGTTCACATCATAACAGCTTACAGATTTAACAACGGGTTTCCCAAAGATTTTTCCTGTTTCGAGGAAACCGAGTGTGAGTAGCCAAACAAACTCAAACTCAAAGCATTTATTTCGAATAAACCAATTACAGGGACTTTTGAATTGTCAAGGGGCCGGTCAGTCAGAAAGATGAAGCTAGTTGCCCATTCCAAAGCGTAGTAGGTACCTATGGAGAAGAACGGGCAAGAAACTCCACGGACACTCTTTTAAATCAAAATAATATTGTTACAAAGTATCGGTTACATCATTCATGTTAAAAATTATGCATGTGAGAACGACGCAGAACGTTAAAAGCGTCCGTAATGAAAATATAAAAAAAAACAATTCAAATATTAAATTAAATTAAAACAAGCCATGGCAGCAAAGAGATGACCAGTCCCTACTGACCGCGCCCGTTCACGAACATGACAAACAATCGGCCTTGCACTTAAAGATGTAACGTATCATCGGGCATGTCATTAAAGATGTAACGAAAAAAGTAAGAAAGAACGCTAATCGAAAACCAAGTAGTGTCGCGGGCGGGCGATGCGATGCGACGGAGACAGAAGCCAGTGCTAGGATAAAAATAAACCACCATTATTTTAAAACAAAGTCCTTAATCACTTGCAAAAACTAGAGCTCCCATCATTAGCGAGACTTAACACCTACATATAGCGTTACAGCCTTGTCAGATAACACGTAACATTAACATACTCTAGTAGACCTTACTCCTGACCTTGTGCCTTCGCCTTGGCATTGAAAATGAGGGTGTTACGGTGTTTTATTGTGCTTGTAGACTGCTGAGTTATATAAGCTGTGACGTTAGGATGTTTTTAATCTAGATTAGTACTGTTAAGTGTATTGTGAGGTGGGGGGCCAAAACACATACACACGTTGCGACATCGTGTCACGATAAAAATGTATGTAAGTGTCCAAAAGGATTCCTCTTTTTAAATAAAAAGAGGAATCCTTTTGGACACTAAAAAAAAAAAACTTCGCCACAAGAACCAGAGCAAAAATATGCTCTGGTTCTTGTGGCGAAGTTTTTTTTTTTTTTGGAGGATGGGAAATCATCAAATGACTGAAGCCCACCCGTGTTCCTTAGCCCTTTATATTCCGGGCCAGCGGAAACCCTTTCGGCCAATCCCGCTGACCCGGCAGTCTTCGGCCCTGACGGGCCCCTTCCATTGATGCTGACATCTCTTTGAGGCGCGCGTGGAACACGTACGCGCCGTCCTTGTGGCGATGCTTAAGAATGCCTACTACTCGTACTAATGGTCTTCTTTCAGCTAATAAGATGAGGCTAATGATATCCTTTAGTCTAATCCATGGGAAAGATTTCCACTCACTCTGTTCCTGTTAAGTTGGCTGGTATCTTCGGAGCCGGCGGCGACGCTCTTCTCCATTTCCGTAGTGTCCATTGCTTATGTATTCACACTGGAATTTTAATAACAACTGGTTAAAAAACATAATACAACTAGAAAGCGGTTTTGAACCCTTACGCCTTTTCCCAATTATGTTGGGGTCGGTTCCAGTCTAACCGGATGCAGCTGAATACCAGTATTTTACATGGAGCGACTGCCTATCAGACCTCCGCAACCCAGTTATAGGGGAATACGATACCCCTTGGTAAGACTGGTTGTCAGACTTTCGGGACTTTCGTCAAGATCAAAAGTAATTTATTCAAATTAGGCTGCGGATCAGCACTTTTCGAACGCAAAAATTACATAAGACAGTGCCACAAAACGCCTGCCCTTCACCACTTCCTAGTGCTTTGGCTGGGAAGACGTGGCGCAACAAACTCCCCAGCAACGCGGTTCCGTCTGGGTGGAAGTTAAACTGAGGACCTTGCAGCAAAAGGGAGGCAGATCCAAATTTTTAACGACATCGTAACCGTAAAAAAATCGTCGTCAAAAATTTATTTATTTCCCTTAAAAACTTTAGCAAAATATGTAGGTAAATATGTTTATATTATATTATACCATATACTCGTAACTCTTAGACATTAGAGTAACCAATCATTTTCCAATCATTTTAAAAACCTTTTTTCTTGATACCTGACATTTCTTATACTTGGACTTGCCTCCCTTTTGCTGCAAGGTCCTCAATAATTATATATGTTTCTCACTTCAGGCAGTCCAGATATTCTATGAGCTTATTAAGAAAAAGGCTTCGAATTAATGTTTCTGACTGTATCCAAAAGAGAATAAGGGCTCAGAACATAAAATTAGCTTGGTGTACAATGCGTGCCACGAAAGATGAGACTTGACACACCACGTGGTTTGACTTGCGCAGTACACGATTTTAGGTATCTTTAGCGGTATGAGATCTGAGTGCGGGACGGGACCGGACGTCATAGGGGCGGCGGAAAGAGCGGGGGAGGCGGGCTCAAGTCTCATCTTTCGTGGCGCGCATTGTACCCCATGAATGAAGGTAAGCTCTTCCAATTTAGCATTACAAGACTTCTCAGGTTCAGCACGTAGTTCGAGCACAAAGCGGGGTAGTTGCGTAACAAACTATCAGTCTCAATCTGAATAATTTTGAAGGATATTGCTATATCCATTGCTTCATATGTTCGTAAAATTTGTCTGCTCAACAACGTAAAGAACGCAATGAATTTTCTATTTTATGGGGTTTGGTTTCCGCACTTAGTACAATGCGTGCCACGAAAGATGAGACTTGACACATCACGTGGTTTGACTTGCGCAGTACACGATTTTAGGTATCTTTAGCGGTATGAGGTCTGAGTGCGGGACGGGACCGGACGTCATAGGGGCGGCGGAAAGAGCGGGGGAGGCGGGGTCAAGTCTCATCTTTCGTCGCGCGCATTGTACTTTATGTGGACCATTGTGCGTGGGCCATGCCGGCCGTCAGTGGTTACTCCAACCAGCCCACCTCCCACCAGAAGCTGATTAAGTCTCCCGGTCTGGTCCACCACGGACTATCTAGAAATGGGATTCGAACCAAGTTGAGGAAAGCCCTTTAACAATGTTCCTAGGAAAATTGTATTTCTTTTAATTTGGTAATACTATAAAAATACTAAGACATATACTAACCTTCAGTCACTCTTTAAATAACACCTCTAAAACACAGTTTTTTATATAAAGGGGGGAAAATTATTACTTATATTTATTAAAGAGATTGGACCAACACTGTCTACTGCTAAGAGAAGGCAACTATTTAATATTACATCCATAAACTACAGAGTTAAAGCCTCTTTAGTCGAAAACTTTTTTTTTCAAACAAAAAAATTCGCGCGCTTAATTTGGTAACTATAGTTTAGAACACAGTATTATTTTTATGTTGGTAAGCTCGTATTTCTTTTTTATTTTTAGTTTTTTTATGACTTTCGTTCTGCGAGTACGTGGACGGCTGTTGACGGAGCGCATTTTTTTGTAAATTCGTTATTGCAAGATGGTGGAAAACAGAGGGGGAGCGGAGGAGTTCAGTTGGTGCTTCTTCGGTATCACGGACGCCATGTATCTGTAACAAAAAGAAATATATTATTAGAAACATGTTTATTTAAGTGCGCAGGATAACAAGTATAACAACCTCGTTCTGCCTAGCCTTATCCGTATCCTTCTTCGTAGTCCTTAGCCGTATCTTTTGATTGCGTGGACTTAGAAGTTAGATTTTTTCACTGCTTCAAGAGATTGCAGCAATGAGTATTTGATACTAATTTCAACTTGATAACTCCACGCGCTCCTGAGAAAGAGGGTCTTGAAGGCATCAGTTGCCTCTACCGTAGACCCATGTGTATGAGCACTTTAACTTACTGCTAACTCAAATATAATTTATAACCCGTAGCACAATGACGTCACACTACGAGTATCAGCAGTAAAGCAACGCGCTCACCGGCCGCTATCGCTGGTTAAGTAAAGCGGAACAAAACGCGGCAATCAGTCAGCGCTATCGAACGATCTGGGGCTTGTGTGCATTATCGCACGGTACGGTGTTGTGATTTATATGTGCTTCCAATAGAATTTAACGACATTTAAATATTAGGACGTGACGAATACAATATACATGACGAATATTTGCAAGTACAGACGCCAGCACATCAAGTTACTACAAACTGTCAAATTTCTTTAATAGATTTTCAACTTTATCGCTAAAGCATAAGGTTCAAAGTTGATTGGGAAATTTTGACAGTTTCGGATAGCTTGATGTGCTGGCGTCTGTACAATGGCCGGTAATAAAAATATAGCTGGGTTTAGTGCCAAGAACTCAGGGGTTAATAAATTACACGCACGATTTAAATACTCAAAATATTTTTTTTAATAAAAAAAGCATAGAAAGGTGCATGGTTCAAAAGTAACTTCATGAAAAACCCAGTGGATTCCAAGGAATTCACATTATTATTATTCTTCACTAATTAGTGATTGTTGTATTTATCACGTCGGGGTCACAAGTACAAGGAGGAACAGGGTGTAAAGTTCATTCATACTCAATAGTAAAGGGAGGATCCTCCGACCAGACGGGTGTTGTGTCTGGCGGTCAACTGCCCAATGATTCATTTCGGGCCGTTGTATCTATGATAGTTGCGCGGTAAACTCTGCTTGCGAGATGCAGGATTTTGCGTGACGTCAGTATGACGCGTTGTTCGCCATGTGGCGTTGTAGATACCGCTACAGTTTAAATACTAAACAAGTGAGAAGCGGGTGATAGCGTATTTTCATATTTTTATTTTATCAACTTTTCAATAACTATCAAAAATCTAATACACCACCAGTATTCTCGTACCGTCAACCAATGGAAACAGCGCCCCGATCGCGGTAAAGCCATGGCCTAATGCCATGGTCGTAGACTCGTAGCAAGTTCAACTGCTGCGGGCTACGAAAATGAGTCACAGGCTACGTGAACATGATGTTGTATCGTGTAGCAGGACCAGAGGCTTTTTTTTTCAGGATGGGAAATCATCAAATGACCCCTCCCGCTCTGGGTGGAGCGGAAGGGAGTGTCAGACTCTTACTGACTAAAACCCATCCGTGTTCCTTCCTTAGCCCTTTATGTTCCGGGCCAGCGGTAACCCTTTCGGACAATCCCGCTGCCCCGGCAGGCTTCGGCCCTGACGGGCCCCTCCGAATGATGCTGACATCTCTTTCTTCACTGTTTATTTTATTACCACATATTTTTTACGAGTTCACTATATAACACGTTCGAATTTTTAATTTATTATGTAACCTATCTTGGAAGGCGCTGGTGTCTGTGATACAATGATTTTCATTCATTAGTACAGGCACCAACGATACACTTTTTCTGTAATGTTAATTTTTTGTTGGAAAATTGTTTTTGTGAACCTTAAATGTGTTTATTTTCTGAAAATAAAAATTATTATTATTATCTTTGAGGCGCGCGTGGAACACGTACGCGCCGTCCGGCACGGGCCTGGACCAGACCACCACCCCACCACCTCTGACCACCTCTGGAGGACCAGAGGCTTAAGTGTGAGTTTTTTCACTCACGTTCGATTGGACGAGCGTTACAATTGTATATGGGAAAAAGTTACAGCGCCTCCTGGTGTTCACTAGGAGAAACCTAATTTCCCATACAAAATTCTAACGCGTTCGCAATCGAACGTGACTCGAAAAAACTCACACTAAGGCCACTGACGCTACGGTTGAGCTATGAGAATGACTCACCAGCTGCCAGAATATTATATTGTATAGATAAAGATATAACTGCCGCAGCCAACTGGTTAAATTAGTCGTTTAGTTAACCGCCTGGCATTTGAAAGTAGTGCTCGCCTCGCTTCGCTCTCTCGGCTCGCACGCGGTTGATCACAGTTCTAACCTAACCCATTTGATCGGGGTACCCTGGCTTAGTTACTGCGACCAATTCGGCTCGCGCGTGATTGGTTACAGACTTCGAAAACTAAACTATAATTGAATATCATTCAGGCCGTTAGTTGAACGGCCGCCGATTAGTTAAACGCAAATTAGTCAGCGCCTGGCGTAAATTGACGTATTTTTAGGAGCCAATTTTTTAATCACGTCTAAACATGTCTATAGATTATCTTAATTTGACAGGACTAAAGTAATATTTATCTTCTGTCCTTTTCTTAATGAAATAGAAAGAAAAAGATGCAATGAACTTAAATTTAGTTTTGTTTGTGAACAACGGATTCGGCACCATGTTCTCAGAATGTTTATTTATTGTTGAAAACTAGTATGAATGTTGTGACGGATAACACAATGGATATAAGTCGGCTACGGCTACGCTGCTACGGCGTAGAGCCGTGACCTAATCGTAGCAAGTTCAGTCGCGTAGGCCTGTAGTCGTAGCATAGTCTTGAGTGACTCATTGCCGGGTTGCGTAGCGGCACAGTTTCAGAATAAGTAGACCAGTAATATTGTAAGTTCAATATTATATTTTTCCTAGAATTATTTTGTTCTAAAATAACCCCCTTACTAATAAACGTATTATATCAGATGAATAGTTACACACCAATTTCTCTCTTTCAATCGTCAGTAATTGACTTCCGAAAGAAGAAGACAAAGCGTTGTGTAACTATACAGACGCTATACAACGTTTATTAGTAAGGTAGTAAGTAATTATTAATATCTATGTATGTCAAGAAGGAATGCGAGGAGAAACGGGCTATTGCAAGCAATAAAATGTAAACGTAAAATTTAAAGTATGTGTTTTTTTGAGCTCGTAAAAAAAATCATGGTGTACGAACAAACCTACACACAATATTTGATAGACAAGGAACAAGCATAGAACAACATTCATGTTGTTTCAGTAGTATTCAGTTTCCTTCAACATAAATTACGTCCAAGATTCATTTTTAAATTTTCCTCGAAACAAAAAAAAAAGAGAAAATTTCCGCAGCCGCCATCTTGGATTCTCATTTTGACCTCACACCGTCGAAAACCATGAAAACGACATCCATGATGAAAAATTTTTGCAATTTTTGAAATGAAAACTTCTTTAGGCGCGTTGGGCATTTCTTGAGATGGTAAAAATCACTGAACTCGCGACACTGTTACCGTAACTTAAACACCGCGCTACATTCGGATGTGTTCGGCTGTCCTCGAGATGTATTCGGTTTTAATGTATATCCGATATGTCAGTGAGTGATAGCAAAGTACCTATTCTGTTTGTTTTGTTTTCACTTCTGTCGGCACTCCCGGAGAGCCACTTTTTTTTTTAATAACCGCTTGAGGTGCAGAATCATGTGCTCCACCATATAATAAGGAAAATTTAGGACACACGCATGTATAATGGAAACAACACGCTTAAACAAACAGCCTTGACCCAATACCCTTGAAGCAAGTTCAGAGCGTCTATGACTGACTCATCAGTACCATTAAATTACGGGGTTTATAGGGAACGAAACTTTTAGGTATAGTTGGTGATTGCTATGGTTCTTTAGCACGTTCTTTGCACGGATGCAACGGCGATATGTCTAAACACCATCAAGATGTCTTTCTCTGAAGTAAATATTAATGTTTTAAACACAAAAACGCTCTGGAATAAATGTTCTTACAAAATTGTGGTGATCGCTTCGAAATCCTTTGTTGTTCAGAGGGTGACCTAACGTAGAAAATTTTTCTTCGGTAATAAAAAAAAGTGAGCCGTCACGGGACGCCTGGCAGATGTGAAACATCGACATTATCTGTGTGGCGAGAGAGCGATAGCTTAACGCCGGATCGAGTGGGAAGAGAATCGCAGTCGATTGCGCATGGCGACGCGTCGCCACACAGTACACATGACTGTGACTGTATATATACACCATCATAAATAGCGTGGCGACGCGTCGCCACGGCATGCGTCGCCACGCCAGAAATTTGTTTTACGTGCGGCTATAGATGTTTCACATCAAAAAACAACTGTTTCACACAAAAGTGCCTACACGATCAAAATGTATGGACCAGCAATTTTTTTTTGTATTGTAGCCTGGCTTTCGCTGAAAACCAGCTGTGGCTCTGTTTGGCAAATGAGGCGCAGCATTATGCTAAGCGATGGTCGTTTTGCGCATATCATCCCCATTTTTTTAGCTTCATTTTTACGTGTCCTATAATAGGCGTAAAAAGAATGTGAGTATTTCCTTTCTGTTTACCCTAAATACTGGACTTGAAAATCTGATGCAGTTTTTATAAATTATTAATTTCACAAACATTTAGATTTCTATTAATTACCACCTAAATACAGACTGGTCCTGCAACCGGGTTACCAGTTACATTGCACCCGGGCGGGGTGCACGCTGACCTATTTATAGAAGTCACCGACATGCCCGGGACCAACCGGGATAACCTACTGAACTGGGATATGGGTTAGTGAGGAAATGATGATTAAGTATACGATTTTCTGCAATCCCTGTTAACAACTTGGATGGGATGGGATGATCTTGAATTTCTACTCTTTATTAGTGGTTGGTTGTAATGGCAACCATATCACTTGGTTTTAATATTTTTTTATCCTTTTGATAGATTCTTATTTTGCAAATGTGATTTTGTAGGCCTTGTGGACTTTAGATCTGTAGACAATTTTTTATTTTGACAAGTACAGACGCCAGCACATCAAGTTACTATCTGTCAGATTTCTTTAATAGATTTTCAACTTTATCACTAAAGCATAAGGTTCAAAGTTGATTGCGAAACATTTGACAGTTTCGGGTAGGTTGATGTGCTGGCGTCCGTACCTGGTTCTTGTTGACAGGCCTAAGCTGTCCTCCCATACCTACTGTAATTTGAAAACATTGTAAAAGCCAATTATTTTTAAAAGCGTAGGTAACTGAGGAGTTTCTGGCTCTTCTTCATAGGAAACGACCAATTGGAACCGTGCACCTCGCTTCTGACGTTTCATAAGTGACCATGTAGGTTTATGTGAAATAAAATATTTTGATTTTGAGCTTTGTTGCTCATATACCTACTATAATTTATTTTACCCGTGATAGCACCTACCAGAAAGCAACCTTATTGTAACTACAATAAGTATCAATTTGATATTAACAACGATGCAAAATCACTATGAAAGAAACGCAGCTTCGATACACCTCTATATTACTATCTACCCCCACTACATAAAAAATACTGGACTTTATACGGATTGGGTTTTTTTTTTTTTTCAGGATGGGAAATCATCATATGACCCCTCCCGCTCTGGGTGGAGCGGAAGGGAGTGTCAGACTCTTACTGACTAAAACCCAGCCGTGTTCCTTCCTTAGCCCTTTATGTTCCGGGCCAGCGGTAACCCTTTCGGACAATCTCTAAGGATTGGGTTGGAGAAAGATTTAATCCTCAACACCCAATGAGGTGTGGCAACACTAGGCGCAGTTGTGGCCGTTGTAGACCGTAGGTTCAAACCCAAACAAGAGCTTTACTTTGTGTAGCTTATTCATCGAAACTGCTCTGCTCTGAAAACGGTGAAGGTAAACATCGTGAGGATACTGGTATGTCTTAGAATCAAACATTCGAAGACATGTGGCATTTACCAACCCGCAGCACACTCCAGAGAGGCCTGTGTACCAGCATCGGGGGGAGATTATAGTTTATGTATGTACATATGTTATGTACGCAATAAAAAAAAAACGCAACATGCAATTCTTCTTTCTTGTATCTTGTGACGTTCACATGTTCTTTTTAATGGTCTTTTTTAAATATACTTTTGACTTTGACGATCAATATCCGTTCGTTTTCTGTACAGCAAAATGTTCCAGCCCTGCATTGAAAAACACGCGAATGTAACTGCACGAGGGCACATCTCTATTATTGGGAATGGGTCTATAGTCGATGCGAGGGGAGCGCGGGGTACGCGGGGGAGGGTACAGGTGACCTAGATACAGGATCCAGCCCATCTAGGCTATGTAGGTGAACTATCTATCACACATTCAGGATTTTTATGACGTCATAGTGGAATTCATTGTTTGATTTATTTGAGGGTGCTTTAAAATATTTGCTGAGTGGCTAGAGTCAAATAGGAAATATTAAACTGATCCTCTAAAAACTTTTTCGCTTCTAATTATGCACACTTTTTTAATAATTGAGTCTCTTTTTATTAACTCTCTGACCACAGTAAAGTCGGTCGCAGTAACTTAGTTATTTACTATTCTTAGGACCCCAAAATAAAAATTATTTGAGGTTCACAAAATGAGGCGGAATCATTGTGTTGGAGTGTTCAATAATATTTTTAGGAGCGTAAAATCGGAATTTTTAGAGGTTCGATTAATTACATGTCGAGTTAAACGTGCGTAAGGTGCATCCGGGGCGAATATTTTTAGTAGGGAAAGTGCTACTCTTGTAGTTTTGATACGAGAGAAGATTTTATTTAAACGGATTCGATTTTTATAATGATAACCCTGAAGACCAATTCCCGTAATTAAGAACCTTCAAAATCTAGTCGCAATCTCATCATTGTCCGAAAGGGTTACCGCTGGCCCGGAACATAAAGGGCTAAGGAAGGAACACGGGTGGGTTTTAGTCAGTAAGAGTCTGACACTCCCTTCCGCTCCACCCAGAGTGGGAAGGGGACATTTGATGATTTCCCATCCAAAAAAAAAAGTGTTGGATACTTTGAAAACTATAATTACCAAGCTCATAAAGAGTACAATACACGGCGCCAGAACATGCAGGAAATACATCTAAACCCACCGCTGGATTCTCAACACTTGAACTTCAAATCCTGACACAAGGTAGCCCCATTTCACCTTGGAAGAGCTGACTCATACGCCTCTGACCTTGACTTTCGGCAACGGGGCTCGTTACAGCCTTTTCACCAGCCCGCACACTATTCGACACGTGACGGCGACCGACAGTTCGACGACAAGACGCTAACCTGTCGGATGCGACTGCCATCGGGTCGCGCGTTCACCGTTCCTCTAGACGCTGCGACAATGAGGGTTTTCGTGAAAATTTACGACACCAGTCACCACTGTGACAAGAGGTCTTCCAATATAAAATATATGGTGACATTCATCATTCGATTCATTCATTCGTTCATCATTCAGTCATGACTAAAGAAAATATAGGCTCTTTGACAGATGCCTGGACCTGACGTGTCAGTGCTGCCACCTAGCGAACGTCATTTCAGAAAACCCTCATTAGCGAGATGATGCGACTCCCTCCCTAGCCTATCTTTCATAATCAGCCTATAATGTTCCCACTGCTGGGACACAGGCCACCTCTTTTCGAGAATGGGCTGTAATCTACCACGCGGGCCCAGAGCGGGTTGATAGATGTCACACGTCTTCGAATTTTTGCCTCTAGGACATGCCGGTTTCCTCACGACGTTTTCCTTCACCGTTTTGAGAGCAGTGGTGATGAAATTATTTACACAAAGTAAAGCGTCTGTCTGGGTTCAACCCCACGACCAACAACTCGTAAATCGTGGTTGTTACCACTGGGCCATCATGCACTAGGAGTGGATTGTAACAGGTATAATCGCATATCTGTTCCGCCTATTCCTGTTCCACGTAATTACGAGTCTGTTATTTCGTACTATGTGGGAATAAACTACTGTGTGTTCTATGTTACCACAGCTGATACACGTAGTTACTTCTCTTTCTAAGGTACACCTATGTGAGAAAAGCAAAGAGCTTGTGACAGACGATGTAACAGGGTGTCGGTGTAACAGTAAATTTTTTTATCTTATTCTAATTAAGGTAACTGTCATAAGCATAAGGTAATTGTCATCTCGTCGTGAAACAGAAGCTGTTTTTTTCCGTTTGTTTGTCACAGTTACATTCTGTGATACCTGTTATATTTAGCTGTTACGATATATGTATACGCCTCACTCCTACCATGCACTGCTCTCTAGCCTGTCGTTGCGACTCTGCAACTCGTCGCAAAGCTTTGAACAAAATACATAATGAAAATTGTCTGTCGTTGCGTCTAGTCGCCAATCTGTCGGGGTCGCATGTCGCATAGTGTGCGCTCAGTCTTAGGTCACAAATTATAGACTTTTATTGGAAGTTAGTCATGGTTTCCAAGGTAAACTACGGAGGTTCCGAGAAAAAAGGTTTTGGGGTAGAAATGAGGTCGTTACTGGTGCTGTAATAAATCTTTTTTCTGTTTTAATAATGGTTTTGTTAGATTTGTAGATTACGGTGGAATCTATGTAGGTTAGGAAAGTGAATTACCGTTTATGACTCAAGAGGTAAAGATCGATGGAAATTACGGAAATAGAAAATTTATAATGATGCGATGGATAAATGAAAAAGTTATATTCCCACGGGATCGACAATTATAATGATATAGGTAACTAATATTTTGTAACAATTTTATGATTTAAAAAAGAGTGTCCGTAGATTATCTAGCCAGTTCTTTTCCATAGGTACCTACTATGCTTTGGAAAGGGCCACTTAGGTATCAACAAGTACTTAGGTATCACCAAATACTTAAGTATCACCAAGCCGACCGACCCCTTGAAAGAAAGCAAGGAAAGAAATAAAAATGCGTTTATTGGCATTACAGCAAAATAAACATGCCTTAAAACTATAAAAACAGACAACAAAGATTATAACGCCAAAAGGGCCTCAGCTCAGCATCATTTTGACGATTCAAAAGTGCCTGTAAGTAATTGGTTTATTTGAAATAAATGTTCAGTGTTTTTGGATTTCGTTTCGCCATTTTTCTCAGAGATAGGAAATCTCGATTCCATCTAGCAATTTTTTTAAATGTTTCCGATACAATATTTACAGAATAAACAAATTAATTTAATTTATACTTATACTTAAATAAAAGCTAAAGAGTTTGTTTGTTTGTTTGTTTGAACGCGCTAATCTCTGGAACTACCAGTCGGATTTGAAAAATTCTTTTTGCATTTGATAGCCCAATTCTTGAGGAAGGCTATAGACTATATTAACATCACGCTATGACCTTTAGGAGCCGAGCAAAAAGAAAAAAGTCTGAAAGAACGCTAAGCAAAAACGAATTAATAGCGCGGGCAGGCGATGCGATGCGACGGGGTGGGTCGGAGTAACAAGAAATTTCACGCGAACGAAGTCGCGGGCAGAAACTAGTTTATACTTAAAACACCACTGCCTACCTTTTTGAGAAATAAAGGCGTAATGTTTTGAATATCAAATATTCCTATATAGATATTGCACAGAAACTGCATAAAGGACAAAGGGCTGGAAAGATGTACCGCGCGTGTGCGTTGTCCTAATAACCTGGTAACCGGTTTGAACCGGATCGTTCGGCTCTCCCGAGCGTCCCCGAACTCTCCCGAGCGCTGAGAGGACAGTTTATTGGGTACAAATTAGCGGATTTTTAGTGTCGCTACATTTTCATTTTAATGGTGCAATGTTTGTAGAGAGGTGATAAAGAGTTTGGGTGTAATCAAAATGGCGGGGTGCTAGGATGGAAAATATGTAGGTCAAAGCTCGGTGAGATCAAAAATTTAGGCGTAATCGTGAGTCTTTGTTAGTTTCAGTAGCGTACTTTTGCTCTCGCTGCAGGCTTGACAATTAAAAAGTGCCTGTAAATGGTTTAATTAAAATAAATGCTTTGAGTTTGGGCCTAGACGGAGATGTCGGCACGAGCGGGACTTCTTTGGGGCTGTCCATTAATCACGTGAGGCTTGATAGGGGGGGGGGTCCATAAAAAATCACGAAATATCACAAGGGGGGAGGGGGGGTGTAGTAATATATCACTTGTATTTTTTTTTTCATTATTTTTGTCAGTCAAAAACAACCTGCAACCTTTCTGTCTACCTTTAACGTTATTATTGTAGTCTTTAATTTTCTATAATAAAATTAGATGATACTTAGACTATTTTATAAATATTAAAAAAAAAATTAAGATTCTTTGTAGGTACTAAATACACGTGATATAGGGGGGGGTGTAGTCTTAAACCTCACCATGTATCACCAGGGGGGGGGGGGGGTTAAAAATGCCAAAAAGAACATCACGTGATTAATGGACGGCCCCTTTAATAATGAATGGTCCTATGCAAGTCTGGACAAAGTGGCGAAGAAGGAGAGTAGGGAGGACCATAAAGAAAGAAAGAAAAAGTATTTATCTCGCACAGGAAGATCATAAACTAAAGCTAAACACAACCATAAAAATATAAAAAGCTGGCCAAGTGCGAGTCGGACTCGCACACGAAGGGTTCTGTACCACAAGGCAAAACGCCGAAAAAAATTCTGTTTTTCGGCAACAGAAATACATCATCTGTGAAAATTTCAACTGTCTAGTTTTTTTTTAACAGAAAGTCCTGTACGACGCCAATTCCGAATCTTAGCATGATGCTGCGACATCCATACTAATATTATAAATTCGAAAGCAACTCTGTCTGTCTGTATGTTACCTTTTCACGCCTAAACCACTGAACGGATTTAGATAAAATTTGACAGAGAGATAGATTGCATCCCGGCGAAAGACATAGGATAGTTTTTATCGACATACCTCGCGGGCGAAGCCGCGGGCGGAAGCTAGTTTGAAAATAAGTGTCGCAGCGCTGGTTTATGATGAGTGAGTGTCTAACACGGGACCCCTTGGTAAGAATGGTTGTCAGACTTTTGGGCTTTTGACTACCCGTATCCAAGATATACGAATGACAGCCGGAACCAGCTGCTTAAAACGTGCTTTCCGAGGCACGGGGTGGTCTCGAATTCTCGATTTGTAATGGAAGGTCACCCATCCACGAAGCGACCGCGGCAAGCGTAGCTTAACCTCAGATCGACCCTTACGGCTGTTGTCTATTATTATTTAGCGAAATGACTGCAAGCGTCAGTACATATTCTCTTAAAAAACACCTTCAGACACATTCTTAGCACTTCATTAAAAAATGCACGTCAGCCATTTTGTGAATTTCAAAAACCCTCATTTTAGAACACAGCTGAAACATTGGATGGGTTTGAAAGTGGTTGTAAAGGGCATAAGGGGTGATTTTAACAGACTCGAAGGACGGTAGCGTTAACTTTTATTTTTAGTCCCAAGGGCAGGGGATGGCGTGGTGTGATATCGATAGACACACACGTGTTTATTGAAAGACTAACCTCTGCCCCGCCTTCGATCGCGGGAAATGTCGCATCGCATCGCCCATCCACTCTATTACCTTGCGTTCGCTGAACACCCTTTCCAATTTTTTCTCTTTTTGCTCGGCAGCTAAAGGTCGTAGCGTGATGGTAAATAGCCTATCCGTAACCTTCCTCAAAAACTGGGCCACCGGATGAAAAAAAAATCCGACTGGTAGTTCCAGAGATTAGCGCCTTCAAACAAATAAAAACTCTTCAGGTTTATTATTAGAAAGTTGTGATCGATAGGTAGATATCTAGGTATGTTTAGGCTAAGTCTGGAAAAGGTACAAAATTAGCAATGGTAGAGGTGACTTTACTAGCAGCATCCCGCGGTTTCATCGTCATAGGTGTCGACCCCATCGGAATATCGGGACAAAAACTATCCCATGTCCTTCCCCGGGATGTAATCTATCTCTCTCCGAAATCCGTTCAGTGGTTTACGCGTGAACAGGTAACATACAGACAGACAAACAGAGTTACTTTCGAATTTATAGTATAAAAAAATGGATATGTCAGTGTCACCGTATGATTGTGAACACGTTAGCTTATAATCTGTCTCACAAGATTGTAAACTGTCGATAAATTGTGAACTGTACCATACTTAAGCTGTATAACGTATTAATTTCCGATAGAGTTTACAATCTATCCACGTCAAACCGTTAAATTGTGAACGAACCTGTACTAACAGGGTTTACAATCTGTCAGATTTAATCACCAGTAAAATTGTTAACCATACCTGAATTGTCGGTCTTGGTGTTAGCCGAATTGGTCGTAGTAACTAAGGTAGGGCACTCCGACCAAATAGGTTAGGTTAGAGCAGTAATTAACCGCGCGCGAGCCGAGCGAGCGAAGCGAACGGTGCCGCGGCAAACGGCCGGAAGCGCTTCATCCAAGTTGGTCGTTACTTGGATATTTATTATTAGGTAGTATGCAAGTTTGATACCATTTGACAATTTGTCGGTTTGCCATGGACAGATTTATAAACTATAGAAAAATAATGAAATGAAATGGTTTGTTGCAGTTCACAATTTTTCAATAGTTTATAATCTCGCGACATAGATTATAAGCAAACGATGTTCGTAATTATTCGGTGACATATTATATAACAGAAGGTTTTTAAGAATTCAAAGTAGATTATCACTTTTCAGGGTACAGTGACGAGCGTAAATACTTTACACTAAAGCTATGGTTTCTTAGAAAAGCGGTGCCCGCACATAACGGTCGCAGTGACGGCTGTTGTGAAAATAATGACAGCGGCAAAGATTTAAATCGTTAGATACGCACCGCGTCAAAAGATAGTCGCGTTTCTGATTAATTTTGACAGCTCTGTTGACTTGATTGTCATGGAAACGCTATACAATAATGTGTGAGCTCACTTTTAGTACGGACACTTTTCGCGTGATTAAGTATGGTCTGTATGGCTATGTGGGCGGTCACCGCACTTCTTGGAAACTTTAGCTTTACGCAAGATTCAAAAGCTATTTTCTCCTAAAGTATTGATAGAAATTGATTTATTTTCGAGTATTAAAATATGTCGCATAAAGGTTCCGTTTTTTTCCTTTTAAGATACGGAACCCTAAAAAAGAACGAGTTACCTTTAATTAAAGACCAGTGTCAGTAATAAATCTACCCTCTCTACAGATGCTGCATGGAGGGTGCTACGCAATCTAGATAGACAGATGGACCGGTTCCGATTGTTACAGGGAGATTAGCAGACGAAGCGGTTATTTGATGACCGTTGATTTTCAAGGATATACTTGAACCCTTTTATAAGCATCGGAAATGGTCAAAACTTGCTTGCAAACGGATTTGATGTATGACCAAAACATTAATTTCCACTAATGACGGGACATTTTAGTCAAATTAATTTATTTGCGATTTTTAAAAGTGTTACTAAAGTGTTGTTATTTATAATGATAGTTTTTTTAAGATAAGCTACGCTTGATGGCACAATATTTTTAAAACCTACTTATGTTTCTCTCCGAGGGCTGATTTTTTTATTATTCGTGGAATAAAATTAACGTCTGACAGTTCTAGTATGTAAAATCTGTCAAAAATTCAAAATTTATTCTAAGAATAAGTCTTATTCTAGGTATAAAAGTTTGGTGGAATTCGCCCTAAGTGAATTTGTAATTCTTTTGAGAAATAAATATTTTTAACCGTATCTTTTTTAAATACAAATATCCAGGATTAAAAGTAGCCTAAGTCCTTCTCCTGGTTCCAGCCAACCTATCCGCCAATATCAAAGTTCGGTTCAGTGGTTAAGGCGTGGAAAGGTAACAGATAGAAAGAT
This sequence comes from Luperina testacea, assembly GCA_927399505.1. Lineage (NCBI taxonomy): Eukaryota > Metazoa > Arthropoda > Insecta > Lepidoptera > Noctuidae > Luperina > Luperina testacea. The sequence continues at coordinate 2,596,756 of OV656782.1, forward strand.
AGAGTTATTTTCGCATTTATAATATTAGTATGGAATATGGACTATCATGGAAGTGTTCGTATACATTTTAAATGTTCTTTTAAATTTTGAATTCATTTTATGAAGATGTTGCTGTGAGTGCCGTTAACACCTGTAATTGCATGGTATATTCAGGGTTATTGGTAAAACATTAACAACCTCTTAAAGAGGTCATTGTACTCATCATTATGAACAACTTTTACTATGGGACCAAACCTGAAATCGCGAATAAAAAATCAGCTGTTCCCTACATTTATGTTCGTATAACTCGTCAATATGTCAACAGCAGATTTTTTTTTCGCGATTACATACATACATCTATAAAATTTTGTATATTTGTTTGGAAGCCCTAATAAATTGTCATATGTGAATATTATGCAGTTCCATTAATATTACATACGTTTCGAATTGATAACCTCCTTTTTTTGAAGTCGGTAAAAAATGCAGTAAAATGCAATTTTTTTTATGTTTACAGCAAAACCTTTCAATCCATAACAAAGCAAAAATTATGGCCCACGCATCAATTTATCGACTACAAACCACAGTCTGTTATTTAAAACATTCGCCGACAGGAAATGCCAGAAGTGTATTACATGCTTACACCCACAGAGACAAGGTCAGCATATCCACGTCAACCACAAGACACGTCATCAACATACACATAGACAAAACATGGACACAAACTGTACCAATTTTTGTGACACGCGGCGAAATATGGAACTAACGCCAAAATGTTCTCAATTTGATGGCGTTGGCTTAGACAGTGGCGCCACCCCGAAGTGTCCACTTGCTACTGTCGGGTCATTCTAGCGTCGTCGTGCTTGCATTTACGTATGCACACACACAAAGTCAGTACATATGGGACTACGTCATTTTCTGAATGAAGTTCTCTCTGTTACTAATTCACATTTTGATATATTAGTAGGTACAGCCATCTGTTTTATTTTTATTTGTATTATGTCTGTAAACATTGAAGAAATTTTTATAGTTTTTTTTCATGTTTATGTAATTTGGTTCTTGTTTCATGTTTGAAAGATTATTTAAAATATTGTTTTGTCTATGTTTCGTTTATGACTGTTATGACGAAGCTGTGTTTTGATAGTTTTAAGATCTGATCAATTAAATGCGTTAGCTTTTAATACGAAAATGTTCATGGCGATGTATGATTATATTTCGGTAATGCATCCAGAGACATGGGCGAAGATCGTTACTCACTGGACGCCTGAGGGAGGACTTCGCCGTCGAGTAAGACCACGGCGCAGGTGGTGTGACGATCTGATAACGTTTGCAGAGCCAACATGGCCTGAGATCGCACAAGACAGGATTGGAAGGATAAAGAGAGTCCTTTGAACAGCAGTGAGAGTGGGTGGGAGTGGCTGATAAAGTGATAACCAGCGCTGGGGTCCTGTCTCGCATAGCCGCATAGGGTCTTAGCATTATGCAGAGCGATTGCCGTTTTGCGTGGATGTGACGCATGTTTTCCCCCAAATTGTTATTTTTCAGAGTGTGTTCTTTTTATGCGTCATGTTTATCACGGTAAACATAAACGTGTTTTCTTTCTTTTTTTTTACAATATAGGCTAATGGAAAAAAACATATATATACACTGTGGTCACTAGGAGAAACCTAATTTCCCATCCAAAAGTCTAACGCGCTCACAATCGAACGTGAGTCGAAAAACTTACACTAAGGCCACTGGAGGTAGAAAACCTATCTACCTCTGGTTTTAACGTCCCAATAATCTATATCAGTAGCGATCTCTATGATTTTATTATACATTTATACTGGCAGTCATGATTATACTGGTTATCAGTAGCGATCGGTCTTTATGGGGACTACATGACCTAAAGCGCGGTCACTGTCGGACTGCATAGAAAAGAAAGAGAAGCGCGATGACACAAGGCTTGTAATTTATTGCAAAATATGAAGCAATTATCTATTTACAAAAAATCTATTGTTTGGACTAAAAAATTAAAACACTAGTGCTTTATCATGTTGCTTGTAGAATAATCTGCCAAAAAATCAGAATGGCTTGTATGTATATTAGTATGGTTTTTATTGAGAAAATTACGTTTTTAGAATCTTCAGGATTTATTATCGTATCAAATTAGTTGTATTATGTTTTCAACACACTATCTAGCTGGCATATATTCTGAAGAATATATTTTTCTGATTTTGTTTACTGTAGTCGATCATATACTTTTAGGCATTATTACACTTGTGTTTTTTTGTGTTTAGGTCCTGTAGTCCCTTTAATTGAATAGGTTATTGGGTTCGATCGTAAGTGTTCGTAGAAACCTACTTACAACCATCAAACTCAAACTCAAAGCATTTATTTCAATTAAACCTTGTACAGGCACTTTTGAATTGTCAAAATTTAAATAGTCTTTCAGTTAGTCAGAAAGTTGGAGCTAGTTGCCCATTCCAAAACGTAGATCTCTATGGAGAAGAGCGGGCAAGAAACTCCATGGACACTTATTACAAAATCCTGGGTACATTGTTATTGTTGCTTCTATAATGTGAGAATAATGTAAAAAAAAGACACAAATGAAGAAACATTTCAAAATATTAGATTAAAAATAAGCCTTGGCAGTTAAGAGATGACCAGTCTCAACCGACGGCGCCATAAATTCACTTATCATTTAGCAGAAAAACAAAAATATCTACAATCTATGTCAAGTTAAAATTACATTCACTTATTGCACCGCCCGAACCCAATTCAGCTAAAAATCAATACACGTGCCGAAAATAAACTACTGATAGCACAGGAGATGAGAGCTTTAAATGAAACACAATTTGAGCTCTCATGGTTTTATTGTTGTTATTAGTAATAACTTGTTTATTTATTTTACTTCAATGGTCCTAGTATAACATTTGTGACTTCAAGTGACAGCTATGTGAATTGAACCCAGTATTGCATAAATATGTAAGCTGTCACGCCCTTTATACCACCTGGAGGCTTATAAATTGATCTACAGAACCGCACTTTACAAAATTTTGTATCGGTGCGATTAGTGGTAATGCTCAGGTGCGGTTCAAATCAGTGCTCTGAGTGGAATACCTCTTTTATTTAGGTAGTAAGTTTTATTTTGTCAATTTTTTTTTTTTTTGTTTGAGGACGTATAGATTTTATTGTATATGTAATTTGCCATAATATGTTAGCTAGCCACGCCAATATACATATTGGCGTGGCAATGTTCTGTGTCCTGTAATGTTAATAATTTTGCATATCGTCGTTGCGCGTGCAAAAGTCGCTATGTCACGGAAGAAGTAGCATTGGAAGGTCTTCTACATGGTGGAGCGATGACCTGGTGAAGGCCGAAAGAATCCGCTGGATGTGAATACAGAACCGGTCGAAGTGACGGTGCTTTGGGGAGGCCTAAGTCCAGCCTGCAGTGGACGTCTTTTGGCTGAAATGATGAATGAATAAAAAGCACTAAAGCTCAAAAGAAAGAGAAAATAGCCACAAGTAAGTACGGAAATAGAAGTTTTGAGAGCAGATTATGAATGAGGAGTTATAGATCCGTCCAACTCTCAGTGCAAGTGTGATGCTCCAGACTATACAACATTACCATGTCCCACTTGCTGCAAGTGTCCATACACCTGCACTTTTGACAAACTGTAGAACGCCACTATTGAAGCGAGCTATCACCGTGGTCACCCTTTTGCCCAAGTATAAGAAAGTACCATCAATTCAAAGCGTCAGCAGATTCAGTTAAAAGCACCAGGAGATTCAGTTTTAGGACTCGGTCTGAGTAAGACCAAAAGAACCCAGAGAGAAGGAAACATCACAAATCCATCTTCCGATAAACCGATAGCTTCGCACCCAAGCGTGGTATTTGTAAACACGTATACATAGTTGGCACGCTCCTCGGGCCGGTGAACGCGAATTATTAATAGAAGTCCAAATGTAACGTGACGTCACGTGCGCTTGCGCTACATGTATTACAAGACGAGTTACGATGGGTAATTAGCTTTATGGTTGAGGATAAAACGCCTTTTCATAGAGAGAAGATGCTAGGAGGTAGAGAGAAGGGATAGAACATCTTTCTGCAAGACAAGTCCATTCGGCTAAGAGTTGCAAGACTTGAATGCAAGTGGCACAGGATTGAGATGGATAGTCATGAAAAAAGGAAGGCTGAGCCTAGCAGTGGATCTGATGAACCGATCAGTACAATTTACGTTGTTGTAAACACATTAAAAACTCAAACAGAGAATACATTTATGAAAAAAGAAAGAAACAAAAAATAGACGCACATTACAAAAAAAGACAAAATACACACTTTAATACAAAGTAGTCAAAACCGTATTCAATAAAAACTTTTTAACAAAAAAAAACCGACTTCCAAAAAAAAAAACACTAAAAAGTGAAAAATAACTTTAATTTCGGAAGTCGGTGTCTTTGGATCTGTATTTTAGTTTTTGCCACCGACTTCCGAAATTAAGTTATTTTTCACTTTGTAGTGTTTTTTTGTGGAAGTCGGTCTTTTTTTTGTTCAAAAGTTTTTATTTCTTGCTTTTTAGTGGGTCTGTGTATAATGTATCTAAGTTAGCCTAATGTCAACTTGCCTGTCGCCTTTTACAAAATATTGCTTTTCCCGATGCAGGGACATTAATTATTGAGGATTTCTGTTAGCATTCCACCATCAGCTCCATTTCACCATTCGCATTGTGACGAGCATAAATTTCTTAGCAATCATATTAATGTAATCGAATCGCAACCCATGAATTACTTATAATTGAGTAGTTCCGGGTTGGATTTTGGATTTCCTTGGCCATCTGTGGTCTTCTTCATCAGTTCCACTTCACCAAATGGTGGTTTCCGTGAGCAAATGCACGAGTTACTATAAAAAATACCCAAATCGCTATAAGTGTGCTTCTAATATTTGAAGAGCTCCCTCAATTCTTCATGGATCCCATCATCAGAACTGGATTTCGATAAAAATGGGACCAATCTGGAAGTATATATCCTTTTAAATAAAAAAAGAATTTTCCAAATCGGTTTATAAATAACTGCAAAAAGTCGCAAGAGAACTGCCTCCTAAGGGCTAACAAGTAATAAATAAATACGAGGAAATTTGACTATAGAAATTAGTCATATTCTGGCAAACGACCAGAAGTCTGTCATTGTTTGCGCGCTATAACAGTTTTTAAAACATGTCGAAGAAGCACGTGCCTTTTTTTGTCATTCTACACGTGGTGCGAAAACCGAGCTTCGAGATTAACAAGGCCAGTATTTCGAAGGGTGAATATTGAGTGGATTCAAGACTTCTTCAAGAGAGCGCTATGGAGCGAGCTATGCTTGGAGCTTCTTTGAAGAAAAAGGTCAGAAATGAAATTATGCTGAAAATAACCGTAGTTAGCTTGCTTGCAGAGTAAGCAAGCTGAAGTCGCAGTAGGCTTGCCTTGTTTGTCGAAGGACGAAAGGCGGGTGGAGCAGACGAGCCTTGGAGTGGAGACCGCGTATCGGCAAGCGTAGTGTGAGACGCCCCCCAGCTAGATGGACCAACGACCTTAAAAAGGTGCCTGGGGCAGACTGGATGCGGACGGCAGAGGACAGAGGTGTTGTAGCGATGCCCGGGAGAGGCCTATTTCCAGCAGCAGACTGAGCTACGCTGATTGAATTAGTTTCTTTCAGAGCACTACAGGTCAATGCTGTCATGCAAATTCTTTGTTTAACGACCAGGGTAAAGGATATAGTTAGTAGTTTAATCAAATGTCTCTTTTAAATACTGCAGTGCGATTCTGTAACCATCTCACAGTGAAAACTTGGGTGAAGTGAGCGTGGACTGTCCGGTTAGACTGGAAGCCGACTCCAACATATTTGCGAAAAGGCTAGGCAGATTTACTATTGGTCAGACTATCTATCTTGTCCACTATACCTCAATAAAATTTTATGAAAGGTAAGATAACGATTATGGTAGTTCGTAGTACGGCGTATGGCTTGCTGCCAAGAGCTCTAATCAGATCGCGTTGTTTGAATTTTATACATATTGGTAATACACATACTTTTACCATGTACATATCTTGCACGTGTTATTTGAGGCCTGCTCTTTAAGTGATAACCGGATGCAGCTGAATAACAGTATTTTACATGGACCGACTGCCTATCTGACCTCCACAACCCAGTTACTGGGTTATACAATACCCCTTGGTAAGACTAGTTGCCAGAATTTCGGGCTTCTGACGACCCGTAAAGACTGCCAAAGATCTACGAATGGCAGCCGAGACCAACGGCTTAACGTGCTTTCCGAGGCACGGAGGGTCTTGGTATGTAAAGATGGTCACCCATCCACGGACCAAACGCGGCAAGCGTAGCTTAACCTGATTGATCGACCACTGCGGCTGTTACTACTTAACCACAAGCCTCTCAAACAAACTCTTCAGTTTTATTATTCGTACAGATGACTTGAATAAAGAGATAACAGCACAGTTTCCAATCGCTGACTCTTCGGAACTACAAACTGCAAAACACTATGCAAAAATTGCAATCTTCAATAAGGTTCGTGCTGTTAGCAACATAGCTTGAAAAACTATTAGCATTGTAGTCTCTAAGAAACTGGATATCGTTAGCGTTACATCACTAGCAAGAATGGGAACACCAGCAGCGGTCAATGTCGAGTTATGTGCTAGTGAGGGGAAAACGTCGTCGGTTGGAATGTTTATCGATACTTTCACGTTTGTGTGATAGTTATTGGCTTGTGGTTTTGTGTTGAAATTAAGCGTGAATTTTAAGTTACTGTGTTTGGAGTTTTGAGTAGGACATGGTTCTAAAACTACGACAAATGCTATCTATCTCCAACATCATCTGCCTGCCTTTTCTCAACTAAGTTTGGGTCGGCTTCCAGTCTAACCGGATGCAGCTGAATAGCAGTACCTATTTTACATGGAGCGACTGCCCATCTGACCTCCACAACCCAGGTATTCGGTAATACGATACCTCTTGGCAAGACTGGTAGTCAAACTTTCGGCTTCTGACTACCCGTAACGACTGTCGAAGATCTACGAATTATAGCTGGGACCAACGGCTTAACATGCTTTCCGAGGCACGGAGGGTCCACGGACCTTCCTCGGCAAGCGTACCTCGACCCGTGCGACTGTATTTATTTCGCCATAAGCCCTCCTAGGACATGACTCACAGCGATGGTTCTAACAATACGACATTTGATATCTATCTCTGTCTATTTAGCCCTTTACGTCCCATTCCTGGGCGAAGACTTCCCTTTTCTCTTTTCCACACACGTCTGCCCTCTGGCATTGCGGGCCAGTACCTTCGGTAGGAGTCAAATTCGTCTTTTCATCTTCCCACTGATTGGGTCCCATTAAATGCTAGGCGACATCGTGACAGACCAAACTGAATACAAGATATTACGAGAGTACATAACAAGATGTATGAACGTAAACGAGGCAAAAGGAGTATGTTAGAATCGTTGCAAGAGGCGTTCTGTATAGTTTCTGCCTACCCTCATGGGAAGAAGGCATGAGTTAGAGCTATCACTGCCGACTGGTCGCCAGCGACTGTGACTTACTATAGTTTAAATACGTGTTTACGCACTTGGTCGCCGGATGATGCCTATGTTTTGGTCGCCGAGGGACCGAGTCGCCGACGACCAGTCGACAGTGCGTAATAGCTCTTAATGTATGTAATCTGTATTCGCGATTTACTTGACAAAAATGTTATCAAATATGAGTTTATGAAAAAAATACCTTTAATTCCTACACATTAAAGTTCAGTTTACGCTACAACTTCAAACATTTTTACACCTTTTTCAATAGTGCTAGTCACTCTGAAATCAACTTAATTACCATTAAAATAAAATTGATATTTGTTCAACTTGAAATAACATCAATTTGAAACATAAGCTTGAATAGGCTTTATGTATATTACTATAATAAAAATAAAAAATAAGCAGAGCATCAGCACTTTTCAGAGGTCAAAGTTGCAAGAGATAGTCCTTGACACGTCCCCCTTCCACATCTTTCTAGTGTTTAAGTTAGGAAAGCCAAAATGTTAGGAGACGATTTCCCGATTATCGATAAATCATAGCACAACACTACGTCATAAACGCCGGAAATATCGCGTAAAAGCTATCTATCAACAGATGCCCGTTAGTCGCAGACTCGCAGATAATCGTATAAACTATATTCAAAGTATGTATATGATTGTTTTTGACGAAACACGCACAACGTACAGTACACGGATCAAAATACTTAAATATTTTTTTTATCAATGGTTTTTTTTTTCATGTAATATGTATTATGCGCAGTTGTAGCCCGCAAAATTAAATTTTTCTTACGTTTTTTGCAATCTTTAGGTCAGTGTCAGGTTGTATCTTGATCAAAATATGATTCGTGACTATAACAGGTACTATACGTATAATTTACAGAATTATTTAATCATTAGAATCATTAATACATCTTTCTAAGTTAGATTTGTGTGTGAAGAGAGATTTGTTCTTATGGAACAAATCTCTTATGGAAATGTGCGTAGGGAACAAATTTTACTTAAAGAGATATACACCGTGTTCCGGACGATGTACATAAACTTCGATCAGATGTTCAGACCATGGAAATAAGCATTTTTCATTATGGACACGTTAATGAATTCTTATTTTTTGTTAATTTTCATACAAACTAAATACCTTGACGTAAATCACCCGATATGCATGCCTCTTTATCCGAAATGGCAACGACGCATTTTCATTCGTTAATTAAGGCCTATTCAAACCTAAGCGGTATTCGCTACCGTCTGCGGTAGACAAAACCGAGTAGGTATGCGGTAATATTACTGTTCACACCAAAGCGGATTTCGCTATACTTGTGGGTAGAATACTGAGTTCGAGTTTCGCTCAGGAAGCGAGAAGGTAACGACTTCTACCCAAAGCGGCAGCGAATACCGCTCAGGTCGCTCTAGCCGCGGAACTTGATACTAAATACCTGAGCGAAACCCGCGCGGTATGTAACTCTACTCACACCAGCAGCGAATACCGCTTAGGTTTGAATAGACCTTAAGATTTGGCGGGCTGAAACTTGTCAAAAATAAGTTAAGACCCTTTCTTACTGCATAGTTAAATTAAATTTTATTAAATAAAATTACAAATATCTTTGTAACGAAGTCTTTTTAAGTACTACTTCCTTTGTTAGTTTTAATTTGTAAAACCTACAGAAGCGTTGGACAAAGTTTATGTATAACGTGAAGAACACGGTGTATATTAATGATTCTAATGACTATAATTCTGTAAATACATAAATAAATAGTCGATTAGTGTCACGCAGGCTTGGAATCGGCACCAAAAGTACAGGTTCTGTATCGGTACTAAGCGTACCGGTACCAGACGTGTACTCCACTTACACAAGTACTTACCAGTACCAAATTCAGGTACCCGGCGCGTACCACAAACCCTTGTACCTCGTCGGTACTAGAGCCATTTGCTGTGGTGGGCTAACAAGATGCTGCAGATTTTACACACTAAAATTTGCATGTACAGACGCCAGCACATCAACCTACCCGAAACTGTCATCCCAATGAACTTTGAACCTTATACTTTAGCGATAAAGTTGAAAATCTATTAAAGAAATTTGACAGATTGTAGTAGCTTGATGTGCTGGCGTCTGTACCTATAGTTTGTGCGTTATCAGTGGGTCAGTCAGTCACGAAATTGTTTTAAATTATGTAAAGATAATAAGATACTGAGGTAACTGAGGAGATCTTCGCATCCTCTAAACAACTGTTTTTGACACCAACAAGAACAGATGTGGAGACCCAGTCTTGGCACCACACAAGACAAATAAATAAATATCGATGACATCAATCTAAAACCTTCATAACCTTGACAGAGTCAGTCACATCGCCGCCATTATAAATGAAAGTCAAAATAATGTTATGTCGATAATAAAAGATATTTTATAAACAATCGTTCATGAGTTTATAATTAAATCTGTGTTTGGCGTGAACATTGTTCCACTCAGTTATTAAAAACATGAAGATAGGGATGGCACTTCCGAGTCTTGAAGATTTAAGGCTTCTTCAAACAGGCGCGACACGACACGCGACATAAAGGCACCGCAAGTCGCGCAACGAGCGGTGCCTTTGTTTCGCGCGCGATTATATCGCGTGTCGCCCCTGTTTGGAGGAGCCTTTATATGGACGTTTGTTTGATAGACCGGAGAGCCAATTACCGTATCTTTACGAAATTTCGCATTCCAATGTGCGCTTTCATAATTTCTAACGTGACGATATTATCGTAGATGTCCACATACACAGGGTTAATGGTAAAACATTAACAACCTCTTAAGAGGTCATTGTATTCATCATTATGAACAACTTTTACTATGGGACACAACCTGAAATCGCGAAAAAAATCAGATGTTCCCTACATTTATGTTCGTATAACTCGTCAAAATGTAGGGAACAGCCAGTGGCGTGCCTAGGGGTCAAAATTAGGGCAAGCCCACAGATTTTCAATGTATAAAAAAAACGCCCAACTGAGGGATTGGCTGATTTTCAGTTATTAATGTTTGTGTTCGAGTTCATTGATTGGTATTATATTTATTTATTGATAGGTTTAAGTAAGTTTGTTGTTGTGAATTATGATTTTATTAGGGCAAGCCGGGCTTTTCGGCTTCTATGAAGGTACCGCCCCTGGGAACAGCTGATTTTATTTTCGCGATTTCAGGTTTGGTCCCATAGTAAAAGTTGTTCATAATGATGAGTACAATGACCTCTTAAGAAGTTGTTAATGTTTTACCAATTACCCTGTATAAAATGTATGGAAATACGTGTACGTTTTAACGTTATCGTGGACGGAAATTTAAAAGCGTCTTCATATAAGTATTTCAATAAATTCTACGTCCTTGTGTTATCGTGACGCCGGCCGTGACCTGCACGTGGAAGTCCACGATAAAACCGTGACGTTAAAAATTGTTTATGCGCACATTCTGATGCACAATCTGTAAAACAAAACCTCTAATTTTCCTATATTTTTAAAAAGTTTTTGACACTGATTTCTCATATCCTTTGATTTGATTAGATTTTGAATGTTTTTAGATTTTCGTACCCAAAGGGTAAAAACGGGACCCTATTACTAAGACTCCACTGTCCGTCTGTCACCAGGCTGTATCTCATGAACCGTGATAGCTAGACAATTGAAATTTTCACAGATGATGTATTTCTGTTGCCGCTATAACAACAATTAATAATAAAAATAAAAAAACCAAAAAATAAAAAAACCAAAAAATAATAAAATAGATACAGTCGTGGGAATTATAAACATATGCATAGACTAGACTAAAATAAAACCGTGGGGCACGTCAATCAACAACAACAATAGACAATTGACGTGCCCCACGGTTTTATTTTAGTCTAGTCTATGCATATGTTTATAATTCCCACGACTGTATCTATTTTATTATTTTTTGGTTTTTTTTATTTTTTAGTTTTTTTAGTACATTTATCTTAAACATTGCAACGTATGTTTAACATAAAACCGTTTAACTGAAAAAGTTTTTTTTACCTATTTTTTTATTTTCTAGTTTTTAGTTTTTATTTCGCATTCTGTTTAATTCATTTAGTGCTTCATTATTGCAAGGTTTCTTGCCCGTTAGTTTATTGCAGTCTAACTCCTCTATACGTAGTCCCTGCAAAGATCTTACTCTAATAAGAGCCACTTATTTGATACCCATATTGGTGGGATTGATAAAAAATTGTTATCAGCCATTTGGTAGCGGCGGCCATCTTAGATTTCAATTTTGCATAGTAAATTGTATTCTACTTGTTGAGACCTTTCATTTGATACCCATGTTGATGGGATTGATAAAACCTAAGTTATCCGCCATTTTGTAGAGGCCGCCATCTTGGATTTTAATTCTATATAGTACATTGTATTATACTGGTTGAGCACTTTCATTTGATACCCATATTGATGGGATCGATAAAACCTACGTTATCCGCCATTTTGTAGCGGCCGCCATCTTGTATTTCAATTTTTTATAGTATATTGTATTCTGCTTGTTGAGCCCTTTCATTTGATACCCATATTGATGGGATTGATAAAACCTACGTTATCCGCCATTTTGTAGCGGCTGCCATCTTGGATTTCAATTTTGCATAGTGAATTGTATTCTACTTGTTGAGATCTTTCATTTGATACCCATGTTGATGGGATTGATAAAACCTAAGTTATCCGCCATTTTGTAGCGGCCGCCATCTTGTATTTCAATTTTTTATAGTATATTGTATTCTGCTTGTTGAGCCCTTTCATTTGATACCCATATTGATGGGATTGATAAAACCTACGTTATCCGCCATTTTGTAGCGGCTGCCATCTTGGATTTCAATTTTGCATAGTAAATTGTATTCTACTTATTGAGACCTTTCATTTGATACCCATGTTGATGGGATTGATAAAACCTAAGTTTTCCGCCATTTTGTAGAGGCCGCCATCTTGGATTTTAATTTTATATAGTACATTGTATTATACTGGTTGAGCACTTTCATTTGATACCCATATTGATGGGATCGATAAAACCTACGTTATCCGCCATTTTGTAGCGGCCGCCATCTTGTATTTCAATTTTTTATAGTATATTGTATTCTGCTTGTTGAGCCCTTTCATTTGATACCCATATTGATGGGATTGATAAAACCTACGTTATCCGCCATTTTGTAGCGGCTGCCATCTTGGATTTCAATAAGTTATCCGCCATTTTGTAGAGGCCGCCATCTTGGATTTTAATTTTATATAGTACATTGTATTTACTGGTTGAGCACTTTCATTTGATACCCATATTGATGGGATCGATAAAACCTACGTTATCCGCCATTTTGTAGCGGCCGCCATCTTGTATTTCAATTTTTTATAGTATATTGTATTCTGCTTGTTGAGCCCTTTCATTTGATACCCATATTGATGGGATTGATAAAACCTACGTTATCCGCCATTTTGTAGCGGCGGCCATCTTGAATTTATAATGATAATGAATAAACATAATTGTATTGTCACCAAAATCCAAAGTGTATACAAAATTTCAGATTAATCGGTTGACAGGAAGAGGGTGAAATTTGAATTACTAAATATGACACAAGAATAAAGAATAAAACAAACGGGGTAAGCTAAATAAAACCGTTTAAAAACCGTTTAATAAACTAAAGTTACAATTTAAAGGGGTATAAAAGAAACGTTTTTTTCGGCGTTTTATACTTTGTGGTACGGAACCCTTCGTGTGCGAGTCTGACTCGAACTTGGTCGGTTTTTATTTATAAGGATTGGCCGAGATATGAAAACGGCTGAGAAGGGAGGACGGAAGAAAAACGTGTTGCGCCGACCCCAAGTAACACAGTACAAGGGCTTGGGGGAGATGACGATAATGATGATTTGAAAGGTTACCAAAGAGATGCCGATTCTCTCTTTAATAGAAAACAGATGGGCAATTCTCGTAATTCTAAGAACGTACGCAGTCTGATCCTAGTTCCAATCAGTCCAACATACCCAAAAATGAAAGTGGCCGGCCAGAAAAAAAAGTGTAAATTTTCTAATGAAAGAAAAGAAAGAAAGGAAAAGTATTTATTGCGACTCGTACAGGAAGATCATAAACTAAACTAAATACAGCAAAATAAAAATCCAAGTTATATAAAAAAAATACTAATGGGGAATATCATTTTGAGCATTTATTACTACAATTAATTCTACAATTAATTGTAGACTTTCGCTGTAATAGTGAAAAAAGGCTCAAGAGGTAATTTCCCATAAGAAAACAGTACTTTTTTTTTCTGGCCGGTCACTTATTTATTTATTTATTCATTCATAATAATTTTTACAAAGTGTCGAATATTAAAAATGATTTTATAACTTAAAAAATACAAAAAGATAAAATACATGCCATTTAATTACTGTGAGAAAGAGTAATAATAATAATAAATATTAAATGTCATTTAAATAACTAGAATAATAATGCTACAAATAATTAAATGTAGCCAATGTCAGATGTCCAATATCAATTACTTACTTATATGTCATGAATGTAAAAGAACAATAGAAGATTTTTAGACTAATAATGCCTAACAAAATTAACAACCATGATAAATTTCTAGTATAATTATGTATGTTTACAATTAAATATCATTAATAGAATAGCAGCAGCCTTCCAGTAGGTAAAGCTTCATGTGACATCTACCAACCCGCACTGGGCCCACATGGTAGATTACAGCCCACTCCCTCTCACATAGGAGGCCTGTGTCCCAATAGTGGGAATGTTACAGGCTTATTATCCTGTACATAAGACAAAGCATAAATCTACGTCTGACTTTAAAAAAAAACTTTACGACAGGTTAAGATAAACAGGTAGAAAAGTTATGTAGACTCAGATCCCAGTGAAATGCCGTCACAACTAATTTGGGAATAATGAGGGTTTTCGTGAAAATTTACGACACCAGTTGGCACCACTGTGACAAGAGGTCTTCCAATATAAAATATCATGACTAAAGAAAATATAGGCTCTTTGACAGATGCCTGGACCTGACGTGCCAGTGCTGCCACCTAGCGAACGTCATTTCAGAAAACCCTCATTGTTACGCGTGCAGCTAACGCTATGAAGATCTATCCAGCGTCAAACTTTTTAGAAAATATTGAAGGCGCTTGGGCTACGGTTCCTTTTTTTTTGTTGCCTCTCGTAGTCCAGATGTTGGACGACGAAGTTGTGTTGGGATCTTTGATTTTACTCAATTATTGATATTTACAAATTAAGAAGAAAAAAAAAGAAACGAAAATAAATTATTCGGAGGTTCGTCCAAGTGCGGTTCAAATCAGTGCTCTGAGTGGAATACTGCTACTATTACGGTTCAAAGGACGAATCTGACGACGGCCCTATGACAGACGGACGCACAGCGGCATGTTGTTAACAGCTACAGACCTACAGTTGCCTCTGCTGTTCACACATGTCGCTCGTGTGTATGAGCACTTACTTAATAGGGACCCGTTGCCGTTGCTTTTGGGTACGGAACCCTAAAAAAGCTTTATTTAGACTTCAGGTTGCTAATCTATACTAATATTATAAAGCTGAAGAGTTTGTTTGGTTGAACGCGCTAATCTCTGGAACTACCAGTCGGATTTGAAAAATTCTTTTTGCATTTGATAGCCCAATTCTTAAGGAAGGCTATAGGCTATTTAACATCACGCTATGACCTGTAGGAGCCGAGCAAAAAGAAAAATAGAAAGAACGCTAAGCAAAAACGAAGTAATGGCGCGGGCAGGCGATGCGATGCGACGGGGTGGGTCGGAGTAACAAGAAATTTCACGCGGACGAAGTCGCGGGAAGAAGCTAGTAAAAGATATAACTACAGCCTTCATAACGCTACGGTCCGTTGAATTCGAAGAGAGGTCCCTCTCCTTCGACCAGTTTTATTATCTTCTCAAGCCCTTTTGCGCCCAAGAAAGTTTGTGAAATTCCGAGGAGAACTTACCACCGACAACTGACGAGCATAGACGCATAGTACTCCATAGTTAACGTACAATAATAATTCCGAGATTAGCAATGACGTCACAACACCCGGATCTACCGAACACTACGCGTAAACGAATGACTGTTTATACCATCAAAACATTGAGCTGGAGTGATTTATGGCTTGATTTGAGATGTAGTGAAAACAGTGGTACTGTTGGTCTTTACATGAACATCTGCCTAGCTCACTCCAACTCCACATGCAGCTGAACACCAGTACCACCTACCAGTTTGCGTACATGTGACGCATACTTTCTCCGGAGAAAGTATAAAAAACAAAAAAAAAAAACTCAAACAAAAAAAAAATAACAATTCCGGAATTGTTTTTTTTTTGTTTGAGTTTTTTATTTTTATGCGTCATATTTTCCGCAAATAAACGTATTTTCTTTCTTACTTTTCTTTCTTTCAGTATTTCCAACAACATCAGCTTATAATGTTTCCATTGCTGGCACTTATGCCTCCTCTTTGTGAGAGGATGAGGAGTTACACCGGACATACTTAACGTAGCAAGATTGCAGATTGAAAATACTCAAAAGATATGAAAACTTGATAAAAAAAATAGGAAATTGGATAAATCCAATTTCCGATAGGAGCTGCTGAAGCAGACGAAAGGAGATAAGCCTCTTTTGGGATAAGTCCCAGACTCAAGTCACGGAATATTGGACGTAGGCAAACTGATAAGAATGCAGATTTAAACTACTCAAAAAATCTAAAAACCAGACCTTTTAAGAAAACTACAGTAAAGCCAGTACTAACTTGGCTCACCTTCAGAAACCAACATGGGATAGAGACTGTCGATGCAGTCGAAAGGAGATAAGCCTCTGTTTAGGATAAGTATCAGATCCAAATGATGATGAAGACGAAGGTTGGCAGTGCATGTCTATCAACATCCAAAATGTTGGATTAGTAGGTCCTATCATTCTTACAAAGTAGAAACTACGCGATTCTGTAGTCAGCAGTTCGTAGACTGACAGGCTACCACAGAAAAGCAGCCAAGTTGATGCATTTGCGAAAAATTTGCCTACACCGCCATCAACGCCCAGTCTAGTCGCGATAACTTTACTGCGCTATCAAATTATGAAAATCTACTCAATCAATCATCATCACCATCGCCTACAGCAGTCCACTGCTGGACAAAGGCCTCTCCAATTACACGCCATTTAGCTTGACTCTCGGAAACTCTTATCCAGTTGCTGCCAGCCACCCTGCGAAGTTCGTCGCTCCACCTAGCCTGAGGGCGTCCTTTTTTTTTTCCGGGATGGAAAATTCTCATGAATGTCCGCCGCCCTGGGGCGGGCGGCGAGGTCTGTCAGACTCTTACTGACTAAAAACCACCCCGGTGTTCCATCTCACACCTACGCCGGGGGTCGCGGGAACATACGATCCTTCCGCAACCCCCGACTGGTACCGGCCGGCGACGTCTAAGAGGGGCGCGCGTGGAACACTACGCGCCGCCACCTCGGGTCCTGATGTGTGGGGGGCGACGAACGAGCTTGAGGGCGTCCTACCCTAAGTTTGCCGATTCGCGGTCTCCACTACCTCAACGGTAATCGGTTCTACGGCTATAGCCGGCCCATATGGCCGACAACTTAACAAACTCAATCTCTTACTGACTAAAAACCACCCCGGTGTTCCATCTCTCACCTACGCCGGGGGGGTCGCGGGAACGTACGATCCTTCCACAACATGGCCCTTTACAGCACACGGGCGCCAGACGACCCCGTGTCTGGGCACCCTTGGTCCCCCTGCGAATGGCCCATTATGCTACTCCAACCTACCTGATATCAACACAAATATCCTCCAAACACAACATAATGTCACGGCCAGTTGACTCATTGAATCAGATTCACTGGGGGGGGGTCACCTCCCCCTCCCCCTCCTTGGTAAAACTACGAGTGGGCGTGGTTAAAGGTTAAAGATCAGCTGATAAAACATTGTTTATTGCCTGGTAGACTTTAATTGAAAGTTTCCCAGAAAAGTGGATTAAGGTACCTACTTATTGGATAATGCAATAGGTTTCTAGAAATTGAGGGAGTTACAAAAGCCTGGCAGCTTTGAAGTGAATACTTCTTTAGGCGCGTTGGGCATTTTTTGAGATGGCAAAAAATCCATTGAACTAGCGTCACTGTTACCGTAAGCGACACCGCCGGTGTTTTGTTTATAAGACGATTCAAAAAATACCCGCTTCGAATGTGTTCGGCTGTCCTCGGGATGTACTCGGTTTTAATGTATATCCGATATGTCAGTGAGTGATGACAAAGTATTCTGTTTGTGTTTTGTTTTCACTTCTGTCGGCACTCCCGGAGTGCCACTGTGTTTTTTTTGTAGTTTTTTTGATTCGCTTCTTGTTCTTTCTTTGGGTTTGTGATTCTATTATATTTAAGCTTGGCAGAGTAGGTCAGCAATAACTAGGCCTCACTTATTTATTAAAAGGTGAAGGAACTAAAATAGCGTTTATGGGTGTTGGTACTTGTGTGAGGAGTTTGAGCTTAACAGCCTCACGGGTCGATCAATCGGGTTAAGCTAACGCTTGACACGGTTGGTCTGTGGATGGGTGACCATCTTTACATATCAAGTCCTCTGTGCCAGAAAGCATGTTAAGCTGTTGTTTCTTGCCCGTTCTTCTCCATAAAGATCCTTGTTTTGGAATGGGCAACTAGCTTCAACTTTTTGACTAACAGACTATTTGACAATTCAAAAGTGCCTTTATATGGTTTAAGTAACTGAAATAAATGCTTTGAGTTTGAAGAGCCCCTGACCTTTGCGCTTTTTATGATCCATCGTGAATAATACTGCAGAGAGAGATATTTTTCCAAAAAGGGCTTTAAAAATAGATAGAATATTCTTTATAATGTACAGACGCCAGCACATCAAGTTACTACAATCTGTCAGATTTCTTTAATAGATTTTCAACTTTATCACTAAAGCATAAGGTTCAAAGTTGATTGCGAAGATTTGACAGTTTCGGGTAGCTTGATGTGCTGGCGTCCGTACACTATAAAAATAAAGTACAGAAATAAATTTAGAAATTTGACATAGTGACACAATGGGCGGTCTTATCACTGAAAGTGATATTTTACAGACAATCTTTGAATGGATTAATGCTCGGTTCCTATAAACTATAAAGAATTATAAATAACAGAGTTTTGAGGTAACAAATATTTAAAAAAAATTATTCTACCACATTGAGAACCTGATCCTTTTTTGGAAGTTGGTTAAAAATTAATTGTTTTGCTTACCAATGATAGCATTTTTGTTCTTTGTAAGTTAATGCTACCTGTGATAGCTACTTACATTTAGGAGGGTCTATTATGGAAATCTATGAGGTTTTTGCTTCATTCTCGGTAAAGATATAAGAGTCTTAATTTTAACCAATAATGGTCTGTAAATTATTGGATTTGGCCATTCAGGGAGGAGAGACAGTACTGCAGGCCGTCAGTGGACTTTAGACACTGTGTTTTTTGTTAAATCAGATATTGAGAGCAGGTTTGGATATAACATAGGGCTACTTAATAACACTGTTATCAATGATGTTGACTAATTAACAAGGCTACACTAATTATTTTCACAAAACAGTAACCTTCTATCATGAAATCAATGGAAAATATACTCTGAACCAGATTTTATGTTAATTGGTTTTCATTAACAGCAGTTTCGTTATTCAGAGATACATAGTAGATTGAAATCGTATGATTTTGAATCAGTTTTTAGATATACCCGATAAATTTATATGAACCGGCGTTAAGTCATATGAAATATACACTCAAAACCACAATAAATAATATCATATCAATCTTTGATCACTTAAATGTAAATGGCTTTTCGTAGACAATTGTTTGACAGGTTAAATTAAATATTGAATTTTTTCTAACATTAGTAACAAATATAGCTAACGGGGCTTAAAAGAGTGGCCAACATAGCTGACTGCTGAACTGGAAACATGTCTGCTGCATGCTAGACACACTTTGGACCTAAATAGAACGGTGCCTTGAGATTGAGATAGGCCACAAAACGGACAGCTGGAGAAACTGGCTAGATTCCATAAAAAAATTGAAGGAATGCAGGATCAGAAAAGATGAAAGGACATACAATAAAATAAAACAATGTTGGATAGATAGTTATAAAAATACTCCAATAATGACTGATGTCTGTTGCCAAACATAATACAGTGGGAAAAAATTAAGAGTCATGCTAGACAAACAAACTGATACTGGAATGTTATCACCAATATAATAAGAAACATCCATAAAGGATAAGGCATAGCCAACTAGATTTGCAAACGTTTAAACTGTCAAAACATTATTTTTCTGTAATTCTAAAATACAAAGTTGTATTTTAATGTTTTGTTTTTGTGAAAATTTCTATTTATTTTTAAAATTGTGTCGGTCCGTGGGTCGTCTTAGTTCCTTTTAATTGTCCCTATGTAGGTAAATAGTGTAACTACAGCTGAAATTCAGTCTGCCTTTGTGTATTATTTAAGTAAACATTCTTCTGTGTACTTTTTAAGCGTAAATTACATAAAAGACATGTACTTTTTAAGCGTAAATTCATGTTCCTTTGCATTAGCAACTGCAACCAAAGGGCTAATTAACGTATGGACGCTGAAATATCGAAAACAAATGTGCAACTTACGCAATTTGCGAGTCTTCATACAAGTAATTCAATAAAATGGAATCACTGTCGTTAAATATAGATCGAAAATGTAGTCAAAAATAGAAAATAAGTTAACCACTATACACACCAGTTGTAATACAGTCACATCATCTTCGGAATGTGAAACAAAACAAGATAAATTAATGATCAGAACGCACCACACGGAAATTCAGGGGGAAACTGCAATAAAGTCGATTTTCCTTTCAGGATTTGACCACCATGATACACTCCCGTTTTATCGTCCACTAGTACATTGTCCAGGTTATTCTATTTATCACAATCGTTCGTTTATAAATGGCACTCATGCCCGAAGACACCACGTCCTTATATTTTCACAAATTCAACTCGTTTTTACGATATCACTAAATAAAATGATGTGTGAATGACATGAATTTTTGACATGCGCACTCCATCATTATGTCTAGCTAGCGACATCTAGTTTTTAAGCCATGCGAAATTTTGTAAACCTCTTTACCAAACATTGAAAAAACGCTGCTACTCGCAGGTAGATGTCGCTAATAGGATTGTTTTAAATGACCATCCCTAGATGACGTTACAAAACAATTAACGTGCTGTTAATTGGCATTACAAATCAACCACAATCGACAAATTAATTATCTAACTACTATAAGAACAGTTCAATGTCAATCTCTCAGTTACATTACATCTCGTATCAATTAGTATTCTACGAATACATTTACATCTAATAAAGCATAAAAACTGGTAATTCAGTTATAATTAATACGTTAATTACTAGCTTGGACTATAAAACTTGTTAATAATGTACATATTTTGTTCGTTTCTCTGTTTTATTTCAAAGTGTATCTGTTAAAAGTCTTTGTGATGACAAACCTGTGGCCTCACATATCAATATGGCGGATCAAACGCGCATATTTGTCCCAAAAATACGAATGACCAAGAACGCGTGGTCGGATTCAAGGATGTTGGAAAAATGGATGTGGCATTAACTGTGTGAAATTGTGACACAAATCATTGATTGTCAATCGATTTTTGTGTAGGTACATATAACCAAGTCTTAAGCTTACAAGCATTTAATAATCAGGCTTCATGCTCCCACTTCTGTGACTAACGTCAGGTCCTGACCAGCTTGACCTTTCTGGTAGCTGTCTTTATGTAATCTGCTTTCGCGATTTATTTATCAAAAATGTAAACAAATATGAGTTTATGGAGAAATAACTAGGTAAATCCTACACAATAAAGTTCAGTTTACGCTACAACTTCAAACATTTTTATAACTTTTTAATAGTGCTTGTCACTCTGAAATCAACTAGGTACAGACGCCAGCACATCAAGCTACAACAATCTGTCAAATTTATTTAATAGATTTTCAACTTTATCGCTATAGCATAAGGTCCAAAGTTGATTGGGAAATTTTGACAGTTTCGGGTAGCTTGATGTGCTGGCGTCTGTACCTAAATTACCATTAAAATAATAATATTAATTTGAAACAAGTTTAAATAGACTTTAGGTATGACATAGCTTATATTGTTTTCGTAATATTTAAGACGATAGATAGGTAGATGATGATGACCTAAGAACTGTAGAGACTATCTGTGTAGCTCTACCTTTATCAGTACAGGCTGGTTATAATTGCCGGTGTGTTCCATTCGAACGTTCAAGCGTCAAATATTTTAATAAGGTAGTTTTGTTTAGGTAGGCAGTGCTAGAAATAACATGATAATGTAAAGTCGTAAATATATTTTATTCAAGTCGAAGTTTTTTTTTCAATTATATCGTGAAGCTCCCATCTGCACTCCCCACATTTTGGTGGAGGCGCCTCCAACAAAATGCTTGCTCTTGCTACTTATATGTATAATGTTTTGTCAGGTGCTATTTCAGGGTGACAGGAACATTGACGCACAACCTGTTACCCTGGATTCAGCCGGTCGATTCTGTAAAAATCTCACAGTGAAAACTTAGGTGAAGTGAGCGTGGAGTGAGCTGTCAATAGTGTCAATTCCTAGCAAAACAAACTCACATCACCTAAGTTTTCACGGTGAGATTTTTACAGAATCGACCGGCAGTACCTACGGGGTAATTGCGTAACACACTATCAGTAGCCACGGGCTTCATTTTGACAGTTCAACAACATTCATTGCGTTATTTACGTTGTTGAGCAGACACATTTTTCGAACATATGGAGCAATGGATTAGATTGAGATTGTTAGTGTGTTACGTAATTTGGGTGCTGATTCTGGAACCACTGGGTTAACTCTTTTGTTATAAAAAAAAATCTGCAGTTTGCTACAAAAGTTCAATACCTACGTGGTCGTTGATTTTTTTTTTATTTTATCACCGACGAATAATTTCAACGTAGGAGCGGAGCGCGGCGTTCAGAATCATCTAAGTACGGAATAGATCATGGTAACAGATTGTGAGTCAATTAATTAGGATTTTGTGTATTATTTGAATAAATTAGGATTTTGTAATATTATCTCGATTTAAAAGAGTATCCTTGGAGGTTCTTGCCCGTTCTTCTCCATAGAGATCTACGTTTTGGAATGGGCAACTAGCTTCAACTTTCCGACTGACCGACTTTTTGACAATTCAAAAGTGCCTGTAAATGGTTTAATTGAAGTTTGAGTTCGAGTTCAATGTCTGCCTCAGGGTCGCAGGCAGACATTGAACTCAAACTCAACCTCAAACTCAAATTTCAATTAATACCACCTCCTCAAATCTTTGTACCTCCACAAAATCAGGACTGGTCTAAGTCGTTAGTTCTTAGAACTTGTTTAGGTGGACTGACGTCATACATACAAACATCCATACACACATACATACATAGGAATGCAGTAGGTATTATTAGCTTTGGTCATGGGGTCACTACTTGATAGTGTAGTAGGCCCAAGGTCAGTTAATTATAGTGAGGTTCTGAGTTCAAACTAGGCAGGTAGATGCCTATATTAAGGAGCTTACATGAGCTAAAGCGCGGTCACTGTCGGACTGCATAGAAAAGCAAGAGAAGCGCTAAGACACAACGCTGGTAATTTATTGCAAAATTTGAAGCAATTATTTTATCGCAAAAAATACATTGTTTGGATTAAAAATTAAAACACTAGTGTTTTAGTATGTTGCTTGTAGAATAATATGAGAAAAAAATCAGAATGATTGTATTAGTATGGTTTTTCTTTTTATTCTAAAAAGAAAGTTTTTAGAGGTATCTTCATGATTTTTTTCTATCGTATCAAATTAGTTGTATTATGTTTTCAACACACTATCAACCTAGCATATATCCTGAAGAATATCATATATTTTTCTTTTTCTAGTAAGGGACACTTTTTACAAAAATCGTTTTATTGCATAATCTTGCTAACCTAGAAGGTCTCTACCACATACAAAAACACCAGCGTTTTAAACTTACATAAAAGGAGATATATTTAAGCATCGATACCTAGTAAGTGCACCTTTCACTCCCTAGTGACAATTTTAAAACCTAGTAAGTCACTTTAACCAATTCAAAAAATACATTCCATAGGCTGACCAATATTACGTTTATGCGCTCTCCTGTAAAATTTTATTTTAAGTCCTTACTAGGTTTTGAAATGGGGCAGCCGACCACTGTCTAGTGTCTACCCTCTCGGTAAATACAGGCCTGATGTTAAACTGTATCAGTATTCTGTTCGTCCCTCTCACCGCGAGGTTTGGCGATCTTAGTCTAACAGCTGACATACCAGCCATGTTTTATGCATGAGATGACCCGGATGTTCTAGTCTAGGAGCTAGAATTCTGTTAATGTAGCAAACTGTATAATCAAAATTACGTAAATCACACTAATATTATAAAGGCGAAAGTATGCGATTGTATGTGTGTGTGTTTATATGTTTGTTACTTCTTCACGCTCAAACGGTTGGACCAATTTTGATAAAATTTTGTATGGAGGTAGCTGACACCCTGGATTAACATATAGGCTTTTTATCCCGATATACCCACAGGATCAAAACTTATGAGGGTGAAACCGCGGGGCGCAGCTAGTGACACCATAACAGCTATAACGCCAATGCAATGCTATGAGGCCTTACAACGCTACGTCTTCCGGTACGCGGTCGCCACTCCAGAACCTTTCGGCCTCATCGGCCATCTGTTCTGCGAGCAATGTGCCCTGCCCACTGCCACTTACCTAAGTTTTGCAATTCTTCAGGCTATGTCGGATGAGTAGCCTATATGATTCGAATTAGTACACAGCTTGGATAGAACAGTAGGAATAAGTACACCAATGAAGTTACAGATGGCCAGCACATCAAGCTACCCGAAACTGTCAAATTTTCGCAATCAACTTTGAACCTTATACTTCAGCGATAAAGTTAAAAATCTATTAAAGAAATTTGACAGATTGTAGTAGCTTGATGTGCTGGCATCTGTACGTAGCAACTTTCCTAAATTCCCTAAACCGAAATCCTAGAAGATAATTGCAAATGAAAAATAAATGATTTATAACGATCTTTTTAGTCGTAATCTTAAACGATCAGAGGAAGTGTGCCGTAATCCACCACGGGGGCCCAGCGTGGGTTGGTTAATGTCTGTATTCAATTTCTTGGTTCTAGGACGTGCCGGTTTCCTCACGATGTTTTCATTCACCGTTTTGAGAGCAGTGGTGATGAAATAATTTACATAAAGTAAAGCGCTTGGCTGGGTTCGAACCCACTACCTAAAATTCGTAAGTTGAGGCTATCACCACCAGGCAACCACTGCTCTTGATGCTTGAAAAAGTCAATTATTCTAAAAGTTAACCAAAGAATAGATAATAAATACATTTCCTGTTCAATTTCTTATATCGTACTTTTCACTTTTTATTTGACTTTTATCATGAATGTATTTGATATATTGTGTGTGTTTTAATCTATGCTAAACTAGGTTCTGCAATGCGATTCTGTAACCATCTCACCGTGAAAACTTAGGTGAAGTGAGCGTGGAGTGAGCTGTCAATAGTGTCAATTCCTAGCAAAAACAAACTCACTTTACCTAAGTTTTCACGGTGAGATTTTTACAGAATCGACCGGCTGCCCGCGACTTCGACCGCGTGAAATTGCACCCTCCCCGGATTCACCCTCTTAGGGAGTGGAATTTAAAAAAAACTCTTTCTTAGTGGATACCTACTCTTCACAAAGAACACACCCTCCAAATGTCATGCCTCTAGGACCAGCGGTTTAGGCTGTGCGTTGATATATCAGTCAGTCAGGACTTTGACTTTTATATAGTATACAGATGTATTTTCTTTAAAATACTTACCTATAAGTATTTTTTTCTAAACTTCACATAACTTTATAAAGACGTCTCCTAGCTCCTAAACCTAACTCATTAGATCTCAACGGTGTTTCTTCACGATAAAAATTCTCAGCTAGCGCCCGCGCCCGCGTCTGACGTAGTGACGTCACAATATAACCTTGCTATTCACACGATGGATGCCTGCTCAGTTAACGGATTAATAGTTACAATGATCTTAGCATAACGCCTACATTCCAAGAAGGAGGAAGCAGAGGTTTTTTGCATCATACATACATTTTTGCCATCGTAATCATCATTTTCATCCAGAACCCGACTTCACACACTGCTGAGCGAGCATAGCTCTGCAGTGTGTGAAGTCGGGAGAGGACTGATTGCAGAAAAACATAAGAAAAAAAAAAAAAAAGTTTTCACAGAGAGATTTTTACACAAACGACCGGCAGTTTTAGAAGTACCTAGAAAGTCTTTCTTAGATCCTCACAGCATTTTTGTAAGTTACCTACTTTAACAATCTTATTTTCTGACTAGCTTCTGCCCGCGACTTCGTCCGCTTGAAATTTCTTGTTCCCACGACCCTCCGCGTCGCATCGCATCGCCTTCCCGCCCTATCACTTCGTTTTTGCTTAGCGTTTTTTTCTGATTACCTATTGTCCTTTTTGCTCGGTCCCTTATGGTCATAGCGTGATGTTAAATAGATAGCCTTCCTCAATAATTGAAATGAAAAAATATTTTTTCAAAATTCAGCTTTCTTATTAGTAGATACGCAAAAACAAAAATCAAAATATATATTACTAGCTTCCGCCCGCGGCTTTACCCGCGAGGTATGTCGATAAAAACTATCCTATCTCCTTCCCCGAGATGCAATCTATCTCTGTGCCAAATTTTATCGAAATCTGTTCAGTGGTTTAGGCGTGAAAAGGTAACATACAGACAGACAGATAGAGTTACTTTCGAATTTATAATATTAGTATGGATTTCACATAAACCTACATGGGCACTTATGAAACCTCAGAAGCTAGGTGCACGGTTCCAATTGGTCGTTTCCTATGGAGAAGAGCCGGCAAAACCAAATGATATGATTGTAGCTACTAGCTTCTGCCCCCCCTGAAAATTCCTGTTCCCCGACCCACCCCATCGCATCGCATCGTCTGCCCGCGCACTTCGTTTTCGCGTAGCGTTCTTTCTGACTTCTGTTATTTTTGCGCGGCTCCTAAGGGTCATAGCGTGATTTTCATAACCGAAAGCGCCAGGGTAGCCCGCGAAATTCATTTTTTTTAGGTTTTTTGCAAATTGACATCATAACATGAATAAAATTGATGTGAAATTAAGTATAAGTAATTGCCTCGGTACACGACGTAAGTACGTTGTACTTTTCATTTGGTTTTGGTGACCACTGTAGATAATAATTATATAGATTACAGGAGTTGAGATGGTAGGGACTAGTAAGGCAAAAATTCATCATCTATGTCCTGTAGGTCATATAATAAAATCTCTATAAGTAATTCAGACACCAAACCACAATAAATTTTTCCCATACAATATTATACATACTGGCTTAGGGCACGTTATATTTTGGGCTCAAGACGTTGTAGTTTTATTTTATGTATACTGTTGGACCATTAAGATTCCTGAGTTGCTTGTTATACCAAAAAAAAAAAAACGGTGAAGCGCGATCACTTGCTATAATTTTGGAGGTTCCATACTGTTCGCGAAGATGCGTCACCAAAACAGTTTTAATGATGTAGTGTTTCATATTAACTTAAATATAATCATAAAGGATGGTGATTAAGGGGCTTACAGGACCTAAACACAAAAAAACGCAAGTTTTAGAAACAATAAAAGTATATGATCGACTACAGTAAACAAGAGCAGAAAAATATATGATATTCTTCAGGATATATGCTAGGTAGATATAGTGTGTTGAAAACATAATACATACAACTAATTTGATACGATAGAAAAAAAACATGAAGATACCTCTAAAAACTTTCTTTTTACAATAATAACTATACTAATATGCATACAATCATTATGATTTTTTGACAGAAATTATTCTACAAGCAACATACTAAAGCACTAATGTTAAGTTTTAATTTTTCCGTCCAAACAATAGACTTTTTGTAAATAGACGATTACTTCATATTTTCCAATAAATTACCAGGGTTGTGTGTCATCGCGCTTCTTTCTTTTGTATGCAGTCCGACAAAGACCGCGCTTTAGGTCATGTAGTCGCCTTAAACTGTCAACATTTTCGGATTTCTGATTTGTCAACAGGGCTTAAAGTACTCCTTCAATAACACAAATTGACGTTCGATCCGTCACGGAAGCGTATTGAACGTTTGTGAATAGCTATGCTGTTAGCCGTTACTTAAATTGTAGTTTACTATGAGACTTATCAACGGCTGGGTCCGTATCCATGCAAATTTGGGTCTAGGTTAGGTCGTGTATCGTATTGAAGTTTTGTACAGGACAGCTGATTATTTTTCGCGGTTACGATGTTAATCCTATTGAGGTATGAGGAACAGGGTGTAAAGTACACTCAACCTCCATAGAAAAGGGAGGATCCTCCGACCAGACGGGTGTTGTGTCTGGCGGGCAACTGCCCGATGATTCATGTCGGGTCTTTGTATCTTTGCGCGGTAAATTCTGCTTGCGAGATGCAGGATTTTGCGTGACGTCAGTATGACGCGTTGTTCGCATGTCGCGTTGTAGATACCGCTACAGTCCCGTGGAGAATTGTAGTTGGATGGACTTACCACCACAAAATATGGCCACACATTTCTGCCACACGTTTTACAGTAAGACCTGTCTAGCCTTTTTCCAACTATGTTGTGGTCAGTTTCCATGCAGGATTTGGGTTTCTGACTACCCGCAACGATTGTCAAAGATCTTTGATGCTTCTTATATATCCCATTAAAATGGACAAACTTTAAGAAATCATTCAGACCACCAAAATAAGGACGATGGTAAAAAAATATATAAGAAAAACGCATAGATAATACACTAATGTGCCGGCAATTTAAGTATTATTTTAGGTCAAAATAAAATCACTATAACTCAGTGTTTTTTTTTGACGTGACAACGTCTAATAAATCGATGAAGCTGGCTGCACACACGAAAAAACATGACTCATGTAGCGTTACCTCGCGGCCTCGCTCTGTAGCGTTGTAGCGTTCCATGGCGGCTTGAAGTGCAAGCGAGAGCGCGGAACGAGCGATGAGAGACATATGATGTCGAACGCTGCCGAATCGGCCTCCGCGTTCGGCAATTTCATTAATGTTTTGTTATGACGTTGTCACGTTAAACTATCGTCCGTAAACCGACTTTACAGACAACCGATTTTTTTTTATACACATTGACATTAATATTTTTTTTTTGCTTGTATATCTTTAGTTAGACGTACTGAGCGCTGTGTGAAAATTTGTCTATCTATTTTAATGGGACCCTATATGCTTTTTTTCGATTGCCGAGGAACGAAAGGGTATCGGTATGAAATGAAACGGATGGTCCTAGCTGATATATACAAATTGTATAGTTTTGCGATTCGTCTCATGGATCCCCACTCGCTGGGTCTGATAATGGTATTCGTCCATATCCGCTCAGCGCAACATTTTGAATATCAAACGATATTTACGTACGCGAGCCTGTTTTAGAAGATATTATGTTAGATCTGGGAATATGTCTCGTGCGGCTAGAGAAATAAATTAACAAAAACTTGATTTATAAAAAAGAAGTAATACAGCTAAGTCATCATCGGCTTCCAGTTTAACCGGATGCAGCTGAATACCAGTATTTTACATAGAGCGACTGCCTATCTGACCTCCACAACTCAGTTACTGGGTAATACGAATCGATACCACTTCGTAAGACTGTTGTCAGAATTTCGGGCATGTGACTACCCGTAACGACTGTCAAAGATCCAAGAATGACAGCCGGGACCAATGGCTTAACGTGCTTTCCAAAGCACGGAGGGGTCTCGGTATGTAAAGATGACTACCCATCCACAGGCCAGCCGCGGCAAGCGTAGCTTGACCTGATCCATCGACCTGTGCGGCTGTTATTATTTAGCCACGGGCCCCTCCCCAGACCATGATCTATTTTTACTGACGATGTCTCCCCTCATCGCAAATTAGTCTTCGACAAACTTAAACAATCAAAATCATCGAGATATAAGTACTAACGTACTAGAGAAGACACCGTAAATTCCTACTTTGTCTCGTTCAACTGCGGCGATCGCGCCGCACCTCACTCAGTCGCTCTCTAGCTCTTTAGGCGTAAGTGCCGTGATTTACATGGCGCTTAAGACCTTTTTGCCGAGAATAAATACACTTCTGCAGCAAATCTAGCGCTGTGGTAAATTAGTTACGGTTTAGACGAATTGTTATTATTTTAGCGCTGCAGCGAACTAAAGATTCAAATTACGAAGAATAGGACAATTCAGTTATTTGACGTAGCTTCTGCTTCTCTAGTACGTTAGTACTTATATCTCGATGATCAAAATCAAAATATTTTTCTTCACATAAACCTACATGGGCACTTATGAAACGTCAGAAGCTAGGTGCACGGTTCCGATTGGTCGTTTCCTATGGAGAAGAGCCGGCAAGAAACTCCACGGTTACTCTTTTAAAAAATTGGCTTTTACAATGTTTTCAAATTACAGTAGGCATGGGAGGACAGCGTAGGCTTGTCACCAAGTACCAGGTGCTTGAAAATAAAAAAATGGTCTACAGATCTAAAGTTTACAAGGCCTATAAAGTCCTCACATTTACAAAATATGTATAAAAGAATCTATCAAAAGGATGATTTATACTTAATATATAAAAACCTATTAAAACCAAGTGACACGATTGCCATTACAACCACTAATAAAGAGTTGAAATAAGAATTGTCTGTATATAATTTCAAATAAAAAAAAAAATCAAATCAAAGAATTTGGAAGCAGTTAATACAGCCAGACAGTCGTTGAAAGCCCATTTAAAATAAAATAAAGTCACATTTTATTGACATTGTTTTGTAATTTGTAAATGCAAGGTTTTAAAACCTGAGGGTCTAGACAAAGTGACATTCTATCACTGATAACGATAATGGAATAAAAATTAGCAGGATTTACCAACAAAACTAACTTCTGACATTACAAAATGACAGATGAATGTCAGATCTAAACGAAATAAATAACACCAAACTGGCATTCAAAGTTTACCTTTTTGCAATATGTTGCAAAATGTCAATTGAAGAATTATTTTAAGAGGCAAAAATTTGATTTTTATTTCGTAGTTATTCATAAATAAGACCACCGTGTTTGGTGTGTGGTTTTTATAGTAAAAAGAACATTTTTAGAGGTATTTTCATGATTTTTTTCTATCGTATCAAATTAGTTGTATTATGTGTTAAACACATTATTTACTTAGCATATAACCTGAAGAATATTATATATTTTTTGATTTTGTCTTACTGTAGTCGATCATATACTTTTATTGTTTCTAAAACTTGAAACATTTGTGAAATTGTCACAGCAGCTGCAAATAACTTGTTTGTTAGTTTTTTTTTTGAGAAACACAAACTTATTTTGTGGTTGATAATATCAGTACCGTGCATGTACCTATAATTCATTCGTAGTCCGACACACACTGTGCCGGTTTTTATCGCTCTATATTCTATTAATATTGTCACAAAACATTTTAAGAATCTTTTACAGTCTAGATTCAGGTGTCCTGCCCACACCTCGGTCGAGTGACCTACTGACAACTGACCTTTAGACGAGAAGTCAAGACTTTAGACAGAAACACCCAGGCTTTTTAGCCCCGCCTTACTTTTATTTAAAGCGTTGAAGTTGACGTGGGTTGCATAATGATCACAATAATTATATTATTTAGACAAAACCTTGTAAAACATTTCAAAAGAGTAACGGTGGAGTTTCTTGCCCATTCTTCTCCATACGAACACTACCTTTTGGAAGGGGCGACTAGAATCAAATACATTTTTTTTATTGTAATTTTTGACGTTCAAAAGTGCCTTTAATGCGCGTATTTGAAATAAATGATTTGACTTTGACTTTGATGATATTTAGAAAAACCGACTTACCTACATTTTTAGGCACCATCTATACAGAATGATTTTTTTTACCGATTCCAAATTCTTACAGGGAGCTCTTACCCATGAACTCATGAAGATGAATAACTTTCACTATGGGACCAAATCTGAAATCACGAAAAAAAATCAGCCGTTTCATTAATTTTTGTCAAGTAGGTATTGAACTTTAGTATGAAACAGCTGATTCTTTTTTTTCCTGAAATCGCGAAAAAAAAATCAGCTGTTACCTACATTTTGAAGAGTTACGAACGTGTATGTAGGGAACAGCTGATTTTTTTTTCGCGATTTCAGGTTTGGTCCCATAGTAAAAGTTGTTCATAATTATGAGTTCAATGACCTCTTGAGAGGTTGTTAATGTTTTACCAATAACTCTGTATTATGTTCTGTGCTTGGTGCTTGTCACAGCAGCCATAAAGTGCTGCTATCTCTGTTTTGAGCTCGTGATTATAGATCTATTTTGTTTTTATTTTTCTTTAATAATCGAGTTAATTATCGTTTTGTATGCCCGAGTTTCACAAATAAACCTACTTTTCATTCTTTCATCCAAATTATTTTTTATTCTACAACGATCTTTAATAGGATTGATATAATATGTAATCTTTTCTAAAGCATAATATGTCTGTCCCATAATCCCATATAATTTTGAGTTTTTTTCCATCATCGTTACCGCTTACTGATATTGACTCATCACATCTAATCTGCGTTCGCGATTTATTTGCCAAAAATGTAAACAAATATAAATTAATGGAAAAACAACTTTAATTCCTACACAACAAAGTTCCCAATTATGTTAGGGTTAGCTCCCAGTCAAACCGTTTGCAGCTGAATACCAGTATTTCATATGAAGCGACTGCCCATCTGCCCTCCACAACCTAGCAACAGGGTAACAAGATTCCCCTTTACCACCTATTTCTAAATTAAAACGCACATACGCTCAGCAGACATCATTAACGTAGGTATATTTAATATTCCGTGACAGGCATAACCTTGCATTCCTTCGCCGTTTGCCGTTTGATTAAAAAAAAACACACACCTAACTTAACATGGCGGACCGGTAACAGCTGATTTGTGATATTATTATTAAGAATGAGAAAGGATGAATATGTGACGGATCGGAATATATACCACGCTTGCTGCATGTTGATTTTAGACTAACGTGAGAGATTCCCTCAGAATCAAACCCGATATATTTTATTTCACATAAACCTACATGGGCACTTATGAAACATCAGAAGCTAGGTGCACGGTTCCAATTGGTTGTTTCCTATGGAGAAGAGTCGGCAACAAACTCCAGGATTACTATCATTAAAATCATCAATACAACCCTCATTTGTTCATTCTTCCTTTCATATTCAGTCCATTCTTCTTTGGAATGCACTTCCTCTTGATATCATGACGGCCACCAGTCGGTATGCATTTAAGCGGAAATTGCAGTTATTTTCAAAACAAATAGCGTAGAGTCATCTCAACACCTCTCTCCCTTGAATTTGTATATATACATATATTATAAGTATATTATAGTAAATAGTATGTATGTGTATATAACCTATTTATGTATTTGTGTACCTAGTTTTTATAGTTTTTTTTTATCATTGTTCCTCTCAATCAAAGCACCTGCCATCCAATCTCTTCACCACCCTTGGTTGACTGGTAGAGAATGCCTAAGGCATTAAGTCCGCCTTTGTACCTTTTTGTGCGAAAAGTTTAAATAAATAAATCCTTTATGTTCATATAACCCTATTGATTATATATGAACCTAGAGGGTTATATTGCTGATTTTAATGAGTATAATTCTGTAAATACATACTTGTTACGGTCGCGAATCATATTTTGTTCAACATACAATTTGACACTGGCCTGCAAATTGGAAAAACCTAAGAAAATTTGTATTTCGCGAACTACCTTAGCATTCCCCTTAAATGACTTTGGCATTTTCTACGAGTCAGCATGGAATCGATTGCCAGTTTGGGGAAGTGATATTGGATTCTCAGCGGCAGCGCGGAGTCTGGATTTGTTGACTCCTCATCCTCATCAAAGTTGCGACAAACAAATACAACTTTTCAGAATTTTTGGTTCTAGGACATGCCGGTTTCCTCACGATGTTTTCCTTCACAGTTTTGAGAACAGTGATAATGAAAGTATTCACGAAAGTATAGAGCTGGCCGAGTCCTGGAGTGGAGACCGCGTATCGGCAAGCGTAGTGTGGGACGCCCCCCAGCTAGATGGACAGACGACCTGAACAAGGTGGCTGGGACAGACTGGATATGGAAGGTGCAGGATACGGTGTTGTGGCGCAGCCTGGAAGGGGGCCTGTTCAGGAGTGAACTGCGAAAGGCTGTTGATACCGAATCCACAACATACATCTCGTCAATGTGTGACGTTACCAGTGGTACACTGGTCACCTGTATCACACTGTGTTTTGAAGTTGTATAGAGAAAAGTTGGCACTAAAAGTTGTAGAAAAACTTTTCCTTGCAACACACTTGAAGGCGAAATGTCAAAGACACAATAATAAAAATTAATCGCTGACCAATTAAAACGAACCTTGTTAGTTTTTCCATCGATGGCGAGACTAGCAGTTGCCAGCAATTATTAAGGGGCTTACAGGACCTAAACACAAAAAACGCAAGTTTTAGAAACAATAAAAGTACTTATATGATTGACTACAGTAAACAAAATCAGAAAAATATATGATATTCTTCAGGATATATGCTAGGTAGATAGTGTGTTGAAAACATAATACAACTAATTTGATACGATAGAAAAAATAATGAAGACACCTCTAAAAACTTTCTTTTTACTATAAAAACCAAACTAATATACATACTATCATTCTGATTTTTTGTCAGAGTATTCTACAAGCAACATACTAAAACACTAGTGTTTTAATTTTATTAATGGCTAAATGAATGTAGCTTTTATAGTTCGAAAGAATTTATGGATAAAATATATTGACATTATAGAGACATTATATTGTCATTATATTCTATTCTATTCTATATTCTAACATATAGAATAGAATAGAATAGAATACTCTTGTACTTAAATATAATTGCCCTGTAACAATTTTTGCATGCTATGTTTTATCTTAGCTAAACATGTTTGTGCCACTCTGACCTATGCTTAACACCATTGTATACCATGTTTTACGCAAATAAATTAATTTATAATTATTATTTTGTTTATATATTTTTTTCTCTTGACCTAGCCGGATAGAACTGATGGCACGGGCCTAAGCCAAGTGTTCAATAGTGGGGTTAAGTGTGGGAGTAATATTATAAGTAGACTGTGTGGTAGACGAAACAATATTTAAGTGAGAGTATTGGTGTAAGTGTAATTTTTTTTTCCCGTACACATAATACGCGCATTGACGTGGAGTTGCAGACACCAGCCCGTATTACCTATTACCTATTATTTTTTTTGTCCAAACAATAGATTTTTTGTAATTAAATAATTGCTTCATATTTTGCAATACATTACCAGCGTTGTGTCATCGCGCTTCTCTTTCTTTTCTATGCAGTCCGACAGTGACCGCGCTTTAGGTCATGTAAGCCCCTTAACCTACACAGTCACGAGAAAACCAGGAAAATTGTGCTTAGTGGCCTTAGCGTCACCCTGAGACAAGGACGTATACTTTTAGTAAAGATAATCCTGTCATAAATCTGTGTTGGACCTTTCCGTGTTTCTTGGCATTTGCTGTGTAGGTAACTACACTGTGTACCTATTTCATTCGAATGCGATGAAAATGGTCTGTATGTATTAGTGATTGGTGGAATTTAATAAAAATAAAGCTCAGTGTGTTACAAGGATTTTAGTGGAACAAATGAAAAATCCATTTAATCTATACTAATATTATACTCGTAAATTCGAAAGTAACTCTGTCTGTCTGTCTGTTTGTTACCTTTTCACGCCTAAACCACTAAACGGATTTCGATAGAACACAGGTGTGTTTTCAGTGGCGTGCATTGGTTTTCAGAATAGGTAGGCACTAGGCCGGGTCTAGTCTAGGCAGACGCGGTCACTAATCAGAAACATAAAACAAAAGTATCTATTACCTAACAAAAAAAAAGTTTTACAGCCGCCATGTTGGATTTTCATTTTGACCTCACTATCGGCTTTGGCGCCCTCGAAAACCATAAAAACGACACCCATGATGAATAATTATAAAAAAATTACAGCCGCCATCTTGGATTTTCATTTTGACCTCACTATTGGCTTCAGCACCCTTAAAAACTATGAAAACGACGCCAATCTCAATATCCATCCCTTTCTTCGTACGGCCAAATTACGAACGAATTACAAATTACGATTTTAACATTCATACTAGTTTGGATTTGAGTAGGCATGCCTACTTTAGGGTGATAAATTGCGAAGGTCGAACGTCATGGTATTACGCGTGAGATGTATGTATTTTTAATTTCGTCGTATTAACTTGAACGAGTAAAGACCAATGACAACGCGCGAATAGTATACGGGAGCCGAGTAGGCCGTCTGGCGAATGCCTACTGCCGCGCGAGTTTATAAGATTTTGTTTTTTCATAAGTATGATAATTTACTGTGGGTAAAAAATACAATTATACTTAATTATTACAATTACACTAAAATGTAATTGACAGGCTTATGGTGATTTATCGAGGTAGGCACTGCTTTTATGCCTATATGGAATGCACGCCACTGTGTGTTTTAGTCAGTAAGAGTCTGACACTCCCTTCCGATCACATCATCTAAAAAAATAGTGGATAATATGGTTGTTGAAAAACCCAAAGCGCTACTTAAAAGAACGAAAAATAGGTTCCATCATCATCTGCGTCGCCTTTTTCCCAACTATATTGTGGTTGGCTTCCAGTCTAACCGGATGCAGCTGAATACCAGTATTTTACACAAAGCGACTGCCTATCTGACTTCTATAACCCAATTACTGGGTAATACGATACCCCTTGGTAAAACTGGTTGTCAGACTTCCGGGCTTCTGACGACCCGTAAGGACGGTCAAAGATCCAAGAATGACAGCCGGGACTTTCCGAGGCACGGAGGAGTCGTGTGTATTTTTTTAATCGTCTAAACAAAACACGCGCGGTGTCGGTTACAGTAACAGTGCCGCGAGTTCAATAGTTTTTTCCCATCTTAAAAAATGCCCAACGCGGCTAAAGAAGATGAAGTTTTCACTTCAACAATAACTAAGTAAGTAGGTAATTGGCAGATTTCGACGATCACAGACATGCATGGTGACGACTACGTTCGCCATCAGACGGACACGTTACATGAAGAATGTGGTGATGACATCAGCAGTCTACGACCGGTAGTTTAACCAGTTACCAGTTGCCACAAAAAGTGGTGTCGAGAAAAATGGCGCCGGCGCTATACAGTCTGCTCTATGGTGATTTAATCATAGTCTTTGGGCACACATGTGTATTAATTTTAATTTAAACCTCATTGATCCGCCTTCAAAGGTTGCCATAGGATGAAAATAACATTCATTCAGCATAATATTCCCACTGCTTTCTCACTTTTACACAGGCTTTCTCTCTGTAAGAGGAAGTGGGCCGTTATGTGAGCCCAGTGTGGTTTGGTATGACATTTTAAGTCAATCAATGAATTTATCAATTTAACTTTCTTGTTCGCCCGACCCACCCTGTCGCATCGCATCGCCTGTCCGGGCTTTTTAGTTCGCTTACCGACTCTTTTTCTTTTTGCATGGCTCCTAACCATCCTAGCGTGATGTTAAATGTAGTCTATATACTAAGTAGTGTACGTGTTTAGTTGGTAAGCTTTATTAAATAAATAAGGCTATACTTATTTATTTAATAAGGTTTATCAACTGAACACATACACAGCATTAACCCAGTGTCGTTGACAAAAATTAAAATAAAAGGCCGCCGAGTGAATGCGTTCTTGACACCTGCCGGTCGATTCTTTAAAAATCTCACCGTGAAAACTTAGGTGAAGTGAGTTTGTTTTTGCTAGGAATTGACACTATTGACAGCTCACGCCACGCTCACTTCACCTAAGTTTTCACGGTGAGATTTTGACAGAATAGCCGCAGAAGCCAATTCCCGTAATTAAAAACGTTCAAAATCTAGTCGCAATCTCATCTTAGCGACAATCAATGACAAAAAGGGAAATCAGAGGTATTTTTGACAGACTAAGACTAAGGTCAGACTGTCAATGTTCTTAAAATTACGAGAAATGCCCCTCTGACAGTTTCACACAAAAGAATACTTACGTGTTCCGTGAATTTGTCTGACGTGTAAAGAACGCAATCTCTCGACATCCGGGCTGTGGCGATATTCTCATGATAAAACTATTTTTTCATAGTTAGTGGTTAGATACCCATTTTTCCTATGGATATGCTCAAAGAAACCTTTGGAAGATGAAAAACCCGAGTTTGTGTAGGCATTTCATACGGGTTCCTCGCGATGTTTTCCTTCCTCGTTTTGTTATAGGTACTAATATTAAAACTGAAGAGTTTGTTTGTTTGAACGCGTTGATCTCGGGAACTACATACCAATCTGATTTGATAAAATATTTTTGCATCTGATAGCCCAATTCTTGAGGAAGGCTAGACCATTGGGAGCCGAGCAAAAAAAAATATTCACAAAGAACGCTAAGCGCAAACTAAGTGATAGTGCGAGCAGGCGATGCGATGCGACGAGGTGATCGGAGAACAAGAAATTTCATGCTATCGAAGTCGCGGACAGAAGCTAGTGTGTTATAAGACTTATAAGTAACCATCTGCATTACAATATGTTTGGAAAACCCATACGTGTTTAGAGGCCAAAAAACAAATTGCAAAATTGTGTTCATTCTGTAACTTGCTAATAGCCAGTAATAGACTTTTACTTAGAGCTGCGGAGTAATTGCGTAACACAGTACAATGCGTGCCACGAAAGAAGAGACTTGACCCCGCCTCCCCCGCTCTTTCCGCTGCCCCTATGACGTCCGGTCCCGTCCCGCACTCAGACCTCATACCGCTAAAGATACCTAAAATCGTGTACTGCGCATGTCAAACCACGTGGTGTGTCAAGTCTCATCTTTCGTGGCACGCATTGTAACAGTAGGAATGCCTTTCATTTTGACAGTTCAATAACATTCATTGCGTAATTTACGTTGCTGAGCTGACAAATTTTGCGAACATATGAAGCCACGGATGATCAATATCTTTCAAATTGATTCAGATAGTGATTGATTTATTTATTCTTTAATTATAACGGTTTACAACCAATTACAGAACTTAAAGAGAATGTGTTACGCAATTGAGCTGCTGCAGTGCGATTCTGTAACCATCTCACCGTGAAAACTTAGGTGAAGTGAGCGTGGAGTGAGCTGTCAATAGTGTCAATTCCTAGTAAAAACAAACTCACTTCATCTCAGTTTTCACGGTGAGATTTTTACAGAATCGACCGGCAGGTCTACTTTTTGTTATAATAGGATGCTTTATTAAGAAAAACCGCACAATTTCGTTCGTGTAATGTATAAATGTTTAATGAGTCATCTGATCAATAGAGGGGCAATTAGATCATAGTTTTAATAACGTTCACTTCACACTTTCACAGTCTGCCAGTCGATTCTGTAAAAATCTCATCGTGAAAACTTAGGTCCTAAGTTTTCACGATGAGATTTTTAGACGGTTAGACTGGAAGCCGACCCCAACATAGTTTGGAAAAGGCAGACTGATGATGAGGACCATCCACTTGAGGAAATCCCCTAACCCCCTTACGTTACGACACATACA
This sequence comes from Luperina testacea, assembly GCA_927399505.1. NCBI lineage: Eukaryota > Metazoa > Arthropoda > Insecta > Lepidoptera > Noctuidae > Luperina > Luperina testacea. The sequence continues at coordinate 2,635,983 of OV656782.1, forward strand.
ATAGTTATTGGTTCTCTGTAAATTTTAATGTGAGAAATCGTGTGATTGCGATGATTACAGGCACGGTAAGCAATGCAACTCAAATAGAAACAAAATTGCATATCTGTAAATAGGATATCGGAAATTCGGAATACACTTTTAAGGCTCCTTCAAACAGGCGCGACAAGACACGCGATATAATAATATATAATATAATAATAATATTATATAATATATATAATCGATATAAACGATATAATCGCGCGCGATTATATCGCGTGTCGCGCCTGTTTGTAGGAGCCTTAACACGTCTTAATATAAAAAAATAAGCTAGATGAGATCGGTGTTTCCTATCCGACTACTCTAAGAAGAAAGGCTGAAACAAACTCAGAAGTCACAGTCTTTTTTAAAGTGCAGACATAATCTTGATTAGAATATGTGAGAATGTTGTCTGAAGTGGTATTTTGAGGAAAACAACACACAGATTTAAGTGGAAAAGTCCGTCAGTGCAAGCATTTGTCACGAGGAGCTCAACCACTCGACGAACAGTAGGTACCAAAGAAAAGACAGGGATAAAATTACTACTGACGGTCCCTTCCAAAGAGTTGGTCTTTGGAAAAGATCATCCAATATAGAAATGCGACCTCATCCATCCAGATTACAATAATATATTAGTGATATGGCCGCCATTTCAGCGACATAGGCGACAGAACCTAATATCTATTCACATAATAATAGTTTGACATTTCGACTCGCCGCTTGTCCTTGAACATTGACATTTGAGAGAAGGGGCTTCGCGATCCGTAGGCGGCTGTGAAAACGACACGAGGCAAAATATTTATCGAGCTACCTTTAAAAATATCATCATCAGCTGTCTAGCGTATTCCCAAATATGTTGGGGTCGGCTTCCAGTTTATCCGGATGCAGTTGAATACCAATATTTTGCATGGAGCGACTGCCTAACCTTTTAAAATAATAATTAAAATATTTTATTTCACATAATGCGTCAGAAGCTAGGTGCATGGTTCCAATTGGTCGTTTCCTATGGAGAAGAGTCGGCAAAAAACTCCACGGTTACTCTTTTATTAAAAATAATTGGCTTGTACAATGTTTCCAAATTACAGTATTAATAGGAATGGGAGGACAGTGTAGGCCAGTCAACATGTAGAGGTACATACAGCATGTCATACAAACATTCAAGCACTTTTTTTTTTCAAAATTAATGAACCGATTTTAATGAAACTTCATACGCATAAGCAGGATACAAAGGTCTAAAAAGTAAGTAAAGAACATTTTCGAAAAATAATGTTACAGCCAAATTAGACCGATTTTAAATTTTCCATAGAAACAGAGATTTTCAGTTATCTTTTTTTAAATAAGACATTTCGAATATGTTCTTTACTAACTTTTTAGACCTTTGTATCCTGCTTATGCGTATGAAGTTTCATTAAGATCGGTTCATTGGTGTCGAAAAACAAGGGCTTGAAAGTTTGTATGAAATTCCGTACGTCGTAAATGCACTTAAAAATTAAGAAATGGTCTACAAATCTATCAAATTTATCCATCTATCTACAGTCTGTCAGGAATTCAGGCCTACAATCTGACCGCCACAGCCCGGTACCAAGGTAACACGAACGACACCCCTTGGTAAGACTGGTTATCAGACTTTCGGGCTCCGGATTAACCGTAACGACTGCCAAAGACCTACGAATGACAGCCGAAATCATCTGCTTATCCTGCTTTCCGAGGCTCGGAGGCCCGGAGGTACGGAGGGGTCTCGGTATGCAGTGAATGGTCACCCATACAGACTGTCCTCCGCAAGCGTTGTATAACCCTGAAACACTGAGGCTGCACCCGTGCAGCTGTTATTATTTAGCCATTTACACCCTTACTAATAAACGTAGGTATTATATCAGATAAATAGTTACACACCGATTTCTCTCTTTCAATCGTCAGTAATTTGACTTTTGAAAGAAGGAGACAAAGCTTTTTGTAATTATACAGACGCTCTACAACGTTTATTAGTAAGGGGGTAACCTTCATTCTTCCTCAAATTAAATTAATTCGGCCAATCGTAGTCTACACTTGGACTTGGATCTCTTCTAAGTTGGCGCTACAACACCTGCACCCTAACTGCGAATCATTTTGAACTATATTTGCTAATCCATTGCTTCCTATGCTCGATAATTTGTCATCTCAACAATGTAAATAATGCAATGAATGTTGTTGGCTAGGTTGGTTCCAAGGTTTCAATATTTCCTATATTCACAGTTGAATCAGACAACTCGACCTTCCGATAGCGATACAATTCAGAAAAGTTATCTTTATTATCCAAATAAAATTTACGACTACACAACATTGTATGTACTATAATCTTTTACAGAGATTTCATAAGTTCACATTCGTCAAGGTCTACAGAACCCATTCAAAATTTTCCCTCCAAAAAAATAAAAATAAGTGTCCCCTCTACGAATCCGCGCCATATTTTTTCGAACATCGTTTTAAAATCCGCCAAGAGGCAAGAGTTTAACCTAACAGTCTCATCATAATGCCAGATAATTAAACTTACAACCTGTTTTGTTGATTTTTAATCGATTCTCATATCGATATCTCGCTCCGAAGCGATTATCGTTCAGTGTGGTTTGTGTGTCTGTGTGTACGGACGTGTTGAAGGTCTGTAGGACAATTTTTTTAATTATATTTTTTTATTTGTGTTGTCTTTGCCCGAATTTTTGGTTTGACGGTGAGTTCCAATACTTATTCATTTTTTTATAAATTATTTTGGTGTCTTTTAGTGTTTTTTTTTAAATCATTGTATCTATATAGGTATTCTGATTTCAAATGGGTAGTGTTTAAGATTTTTGTTTATTTTAATAATTTGATTGTTCAAACCATTTGTAAATTGTTTTTATATTACCATAAAAACGTCGCTAAGTGTTAATTTAACTTTTAATAAATCCACCTTGACACATAATCATGACGTAATTTAATTATAATTATTTCGCAACCATTTATAAACTCTGTTAAATGTCAAATTCTTATGCTTCTTATTAAAATTACAAAGTAGGCTGTATATCCAGCGCCAAGAATTTAAAACATGATTGGCATTAAACTGAAATACCTTTGCTATAATCCCGCGTCTCGATGATACTTTGTTTTACCGCCATTTTCATTGCATCACAGATTCGCAATTTGCATTTTTTCCTCTTTTATAAATTGAATAGAATAACCTCCAAGTCATAATCTTTAAAGTAGGTATTATTATAACAAAATGTAGGTAATTTTCACCTTTATTCGCTGTGATAAAATCATTGGTGTAGGTTCAGCCGTTTCTGAGAAAAACGCGGACAGACCGACAATGGTAGTTTTTTTTGTAATCTTTTTTCTTCTGTGGCAATTGTTTTGTTTATAAAGTGCTAATTAATTAATGTTTGCTGATTACATGGACCTTTAGCCTTTCTGTGTCATCATGACACGTGGTTTTATGGTGGGTACATACTACACGTATATATTTCTATTTTTAACTCGAAAGTATCTGCTTTGGGGAATGCGCAGGGTTTTACAATATTATGTAGCTCAGTGTCAGGTAGTGTGTTGATTAAAATATAATTTGCGATAGATTTTTTAACAAATAGCACTTCTTGAGTTAGAAACGGCCTCAAATGTCTATTTATTTATCTAATAAGGTACACAAACAGCTTCTATGTAAGTACAATTTATCTTAAGTACAGACGCCAGCACATCAAGCTACCCGAAACTGTCAAATTTTCCCAATCAACTTTCAACCTTATGCTTCAGCGATAAAGTTGAAAATCTATTAAAGAAATTTGACAGATTGTAGTAGCTTGATGTGCTGGCGTCTGTACTATAGATCACAAAAGTAAGACTGAGCTTACACAGTCGCCAATTACATGTTTACCAGTAATCTCAGAATAAGTGATAACACATAATAATAAAACAGAACTAAACTGAAGACTAGAATTTAAAATTTTTATGGCAAAATACTTCTTACACTTAAGATAACAAAAAATAAAATAAAAAGATGAACAATATTAAAACAAAATGTCATAATTTTATGAAATAGTGATTCAATAGGGTAATATATGAACCATAGACTATACACTTATAAACTGATATGAACTTAGAGAGTTGTAGGTTGTATTGATGATTTTCATGATAACAATTCTATGAATAAATACTTGACAGGCAAATTGTAAAAAAAGTAAGAAAATTTGAATGTCACGGGGGTTACTCTGACGCTTTTACCCAAACTTTTACAATTTTCGGGAGAGGGGCTGATATCACATTCTTAAAAGCGTTATAATATAATACGTCATGATCTCAAAGCAAAAATATCAGCGGTGCTATTCTGTAAAAATCTCACCGTGAAAACTTAGCTGAAGTGAGCGTGGAGTGAGCTGTCAATAGTGTAAATTCCTAGCAAAAACAAACTCACTTCACCTAAGTTTTCACGGCGAAATTTTTACAGAATCGACCAGCTGATGTGCAGATTTTTATATAAAAACTTATATGGACGAGTTCGTGTATTGACGTCATGACACCACTGCTCTCAAACGGTGAAGGAAAAATCTTGAGGAAACCGGCATGTCCTAGAACGAAAAATGCGAAGACATGTGACATCTACCAACCCGCACTGGGCCCGCGTGGTGGATTACGGCCCACTCCCTGTCACAGAGAGGAGGCTTGTGTCCCAGCAGTGGAAACAGTATAGGCTGATTATACTACGTACTGACGCCAGCACATCAAGCTACTACAATCTGTCAAATTTCTTTAATAGATTTTCAACTTTATCGCTAAAGCTTATGGTTCAAAGTTGATTGGGAAAATTTGACAGTTTCGGGTAGTTTGATGTGCTGGCGTCTGTACATCCTATATCTGTATGAGCAGATATATACATCTGCTTATGTATGTATTTACTGGTTTGAATGAGAACCACGTTCTTCATAATTTTCCTGGCCTTTGTCCCATGTTACTTGGCGTCAGCGCTAACGTTTTTTCTTCCATTCATTGAATGAGAACCGCGGTGTCTTTGCCTAATGTTGATTTGGTCTCTCCCTACTTCTACAGCTACAAAATATATTAAAAAAAATAAAGTAAGAAAAAGTCAATCACAATTTCATAACACCATTCGATTATATTCGTAGATCGTTTACCTTCCAATCTTCAGTTTAATATATTTAAATCCGTTCAAATTTCGAAACCAATTTGACATTGACATTTCAAGACGTCCATCTTTTATTTTCTGTCACTTTTCGTCACACCATTCAGATTTGAAATATCGAAGCTAAAACATAAATATCTCTGCCAATTTAATATTGTTAATTGAAAATCAAACAAGTCGTCAAAATATCCTTGGTCCGGAGAACGGTTTGTCCTTACCATTCTAAAAAAAGGTATAATGTATTTGACCTGCAGTGCTGACTAAAGTGACTTTGAGATGATCTTCCAACGTGGCTTATGATGTCATAGACAATCCGGATTCGAATCTTAGGTATCGAGTTATTTATAACGATTTGGTCGAAAACTTGAAATCGATTCTTGAATATTTTGTCTCGTGGACACATTTTTTTTAATGGTAAGGAGGTATTTTTTGATTTGTAGTATATTGTCACATTAAAAATTGCCTCCTAAAAGAGGGGGATTGAATTCCTTTTTTTGTTTGTCTATGCCATCGTTGGGAGTAACGGATGAGTCGATTTCGACTCGGTTTCTTTTGTTCGAAAGCTGGTTCACTCTGCATGGTTTTTAAGCTATACTTAATAATATCTATTCAATATCATCAGCTCATAGGTAACACTTTTAAATAAAACCAAACAAATAAAACCAAAAACCTTCCCAAATCAAATAAAACCTTCCCAAAAACCAAAACCATAACTTTGAGAAAGAGTTTACACAAATGGCTAGGTGCTGCGTGGAAGTCAACTATGTATACTATAAAACTTATCCTATGGCATTTGGCAATAATGTAGCTTTCTATGAGTTAAAGAATTTTTGAAATCGGATGAGTAGTTTAGGAGATTACCTCCTACATCCAAACTTACAAACTTTACCTCTTTATAATATTAGTGTAGATTATTATATGTATATTACCACTGTTAGATTCTACAATCTAACAGTGGTAATAGACTGATTATGCTACCATATAATGTTCCCAGTGATGGGACACAGGTCTCCTCTCTGTGAGAGGGAGTGGGCCGTAATCCACCACGCGGCCCAGTGCGGGTTGGTATCTATCACATCATGTCTTCGAATTTTTAGTTCTAGCACAAGCCGGTTTCCTCACGATGTTTTCCTTCACCGTTTTGGGAGCAGTGGTGATGAAATAAATTACACAAAGTAAAGCCTGTCCGGGTTCAAACCCACGACCTGCAATTCGTAAGTCGGGGCCGTTACCACTAAGCTACAACTGCTATCGTTAGATTTATACTAGATAGCTTCTGCCCGCGACTTTGTCCGCGTGAAATTTCTTGTTCCCCCGACCCATCCCGTCGCATCGCATCGCCTGCCCGCGCTATTACTTCGTTTTTGCTTAGCGTTTTTTCTGACTTTTTTCTTTTTGCTCGGCTCCTAAAGGTCATAGCGTGATGTTAAATAGCCTATATATAGCCTTCCTCAAGAATTGGGCTATCAAATGCAAAAATAATTTTTCAAATCCGACTGGTAGTTCCAGAGATTAGTGCGTTCAACCAAACAAACAAACTCTTCAGCTTTATAATATTAGTATAGATTAAATTAACACTTCTAGACTGGAGTAATACCTGTCCTGAGATTGGCTCGCCATGTTAGTATCGAGGTCAGGTTTGTACTGACGACCTTCCGTCTACAACTCCGACTTTAAACTTTGAATGAGATATTATTGTAAGCTGCGTCTAACTGTAATATACTAGCTGCGCAACACGGTTTCACCCGCGTAAGTGTCGATACCGTTTGAATATCGGGATAAAAACTATCCTATGACCTTCCCCGGGATGCAATCTCTCTCTCTGCCAAATTTTATCGAAATCCGTTCTGTGGTTTAGGCGTGAAAGGTAACATACAGACAGACAGACAGAGTTACTTTCGAATTTATAATATTAGTATGTATTTTATCTGTCAGTCTACTTTGACCCTTAACACACAGCATTGTACCCCAAAGGGGTAAGCAGAAGAGTTACATCGACGGTTTGTCAGATGCCCGAATCATCCAAGGGCAGTACCGGGCAAAAATTCAAAATCTGGAGTAATTCGAAGTAATTTTATAAGCTGATCCGACCCGACCGGGGTTTTCGCCCGAGCCTTTAAACCTGCTAATGACTTCTCGAAAAATATCTAATTTTTTTTTGGAAATCACAAAAACTACATTGAAATCATTCGAAAATTGACAGCGATTAAGATATTTTTAACTACCATGACCACAATTTTTCAAATATTTCTGTTTTTTTTTGTATCGGCAACCTAATTTGCACTGCTATCCACCATAATCCTTAAAAATCCCAGAATGCCTGTAGTTTTTACAGAAAAACAATCAAAATATTTTTTTCCTTACATGTTTTTTTTACTTTCAGTCCACTTACCAAAAATATTGAGATTTTTTTTTCTTTTTTTTTCTCGAGTAGTCATGATCAGGTCATGGTTCTCTGGTGCCCTCTTATCGTTGAATTTTGGGAAACGTTATATATAAAACCCGACTTCTCGTAACATTCCCTTATAATCTGATCCAGCCTGCCCCTTGCTTCCCTCTCACACGATTAAGCAGAGGTCCGTACCCCACAGGGGGTGCCCTTAGCGTGTAGTCGCTTAGTTTTTAAGATTTTTAAGCCTTGGCTGGATGCCTTAATTTATTGAGCAGACGACAACCTCCTAAGTTGAACTGCGATGTTATTCAAAATAAGAACCTAACATTCCCACTATAAAACAAATTGAACACAAGATATAACTCTTACAAGAAATCAAGAAAAATACTTAGAATGTGAAGAAAAAGAAACGCGGTTTGCATGGAAAAATACTAGAAAACCTTGAATTGTTGCTATCACACAGCCGACCAGTTCCTCTAGAAACGCCCTGCCCCCCTCTGATCATACAAACTAGGGACCGTGAGGGGAAAACCGTCTGATGGAAATGTCAACTTAAAATGGGTTTTTATTAATGTATGATAATCAGGTAGAATCGGAGACAAGCGAATCTTTGAATTGATTTAATTATTATGTTTTATTAGAGTTTTATACTGGGTTTTAAGTGCCTTGAATAGATGGCACTGGGTTTTTTTTATCTTTGAGGTTAGCGTTTCTTATTTGGTTTTTGACTGAGTAAGCTCTTGCATGCAAAAGAGATACAATATTTCCACAAGTCTGTTATTTTCATAACATAATATAATCAGTATATAATTCCCACTAATGGGACACATGTCTCATCTCTGTGCGAGGGAGTGGGCCGTAATCTACCACGCCTGCCCAGGGCGGGTTGGTGGATTTCACGTGTCTTCGAATTATTGGTTCTAAGACGAGCCGGTTTTCACACGATGTTTTCCTTCACTGTTTTGAGAGCAGTGGTGATGAAATTATTTTAAACTAGCTGCGCCCCACGGTTTTACCCGCATAAGTTTCTATCCCGTAATTATATCGGGATAAATCTTTGCTTCTGTCAGTTTTAAAATGATTCTATGAATATAACTAATTTATTTTAAACTCAGACGTCTTCATACGGTACGGAAATCGTTAGAATAAACAACATTTTATTATTCCGGTGACCTTCTAACAGCTAGCGATAGGTATCATATTCCATGAAATCGCCATCAAAGTTCGTTCAACCATTTAAACTTTAAAAGTGTTTGGTACATTTTGGTAGATTGCGGAATTCAAATTCATTTTACGAAAGAGCAAACCCCGCCCGGCGCGTTTTGAGCTTCTTTTATTAAACTAGTACATATAGAGGTATGAGGAACAGAGTGTAAAGTTCACTCATACTCTATAGAAAAAAGAGGATCCTCCAACAAGACGGGTGTTGTGTCTGGCGGACAACTGCCCGATGATTCGTGTCGCTCCGTTGTACTTGTATCTATGCTAGTTGCGCGGTAAACTCTGCTTGCGAGATGCAGGATTTTGCGTGACATCAGTATGACGCGTTGTTCGCATTTGGCGTTGTAGATACCGCTACACTAGCAGCGCCCAGCGGTTTCTCCCGCATGAGTTTCGGTCTCGTGGGAATATCATGATAAAAAGTCTTATATCTGTGAATCTGTGTGCTTAACTATAACTATCCTATTATGATGAAATTTGGCACATGGGTAAACCTGGATTAGGACATACTTATAATAATTTTCATTCCGGTATTCACGGGATCGGGACTTACGCAGGTAAAACCGCGGGGCGCAGCTAGCCTTTCATAAGGATCGGTTCTGTGGTTTTTTATTTTTAAGGATGGGAAATCATCAAATGACCCCTCCCGCTCTGGGTGAAGCGGAAGGGAGTGTCAGACTCTTACTGACTAAAACCCACCCGTGTTCCTTCCTTAGCCCTTTATGTTCCGGGCCAGCGGTAACCCTTTCGGACAATCCCGCTGACCCGGCAGAATTGGTTCTGTGGTTTAGGTATGAAAAGATAACTTAAGCTAACTACTTTCGCATTTATAATTTTACTTAGTATGGAAGTATGAATTGGGTTCGCTCGCGATATACAACTAAATACAGTGTGTGTCTTCATAATATGCACATATCGAACTCAGACCAATAAAAAACTTTTTTATTGGTCTGATATATCGAAATGAGGAAAACTAAGCTTAATTTTATCGACTGAAAGAATAAATAAAAAAACCGAAAAAAACAAAATTAAAAGGGTTTCTACCTGCTAAACTTTAGCAAACTTTAGCAAAGCTAAAGTATGGTACGTAGCCGAATGAGTAATGCTTTAACAGTTGATAGGAAATATTGTGATTGACTTATAAACATTATATTTTTACTTTTAGAAAGCTGTTATGCTGGAGAATTATTTAAAGTTATAAAAAGGGTAGGTAATCGGCGCTTTTATTGAGAAAATTTACAATTACCTTCTGTAAAAATTTATGAAAAAATATCGGATTAAAAAAAAAATACTAAATTACTTATCGATTCTTTTTCTTTAGTTTTTATTTTATGAGGACGCCCTGTTATTTCCAGTCATTACCGAGTTTGCTTCATTGTGACAGATTGTTTTGTTTAAAAATTATATCGATTTTTTTACACAGGGGTCACGGCAGCGAAAAAGAATCTTAAAAATGCTATAAAAAAATTGTTTTTTTTTTTAGATTTTGTAAATATTTTTCTGTTGATAGTTTCTCATTTTGATATGTGCACATTATGAAGAATCACACTGTATTGTGACGAATTTGTTAGTACAAGTGTATGTGTGCAGTGTGTGTGTGTGTATCTAATAATGTATACAAACAGCTCACGAGTATTCATTTTGTAATTTATTTACTGACATTACAGCTACCATATTACAAAGGTTTTACCGTAGGAGTCAAGTTATTGGCTTGTGGGCTATGGCGTATTCGATTCCCTGACAGAACAAATATTTGTGTCAACTACAAAATGTCTCCGAGATGTTTTAATTATCTCTTGTATAACCCATAGCATAGCATAATTAGCCTAAAATATTCCCACTGCTGGGACACAGGCCTCCTGTCGGTGAGACAGGGTGGGCCGTAATCCACCACGCGGGCCCAGTTGGTAGATGTCATATTATTATGTCTTCGATATTTTTGTTCTAAGACATGCCGGTTTCCTCACGATGTTTTCCTTCACTGAGAGTTCTGGTGATGAAATTATTAACATAAAGTAACAAAGCGCTAGTCTGAATTCGAACCTACGACTTGTCTCGTAAGTCTTGGCCATTACCATTATTTGTGTTTCCGAGTGAATACAACCCGAATCTCTTCAAAGTAAGAGTGAACAGGCTTCTTCTGGGTAAGCTCACACCATCGTAGACTTTGTCTGTGTCATCTCTGACCTAGATTAGAGTCAAGAGCAAACCCATTTCGAATAAAAAAATAAAAAAAAATTACCACTTGACCACTATAACTACTCCTTCCTTCGTTGGTGTCGTATAGGGTGGGCCGGGTAGCAGTCTACAAAGTGAAGTGCCCAACGCTACACTGTGTCAGTGAAATGTGAACTAATAAAATCAATATGAAATAATCAGCGAACAATAGTTTCTAAAATACATGGCCGCATAGGTCGATCGATCAGGTTAAGCTACGCTTGCCGCGGTTGGTCTGTGGATGGGTGACCATCTTTACATACCGAGACCCCTCCGTGCCTCAGAAAGCACGTTAAGCCGTTGGTCACGGCTGTCATTCGTGGATCTTTGACAGTCGTTACGAGTAGTCAGAAACCCGAAAGTCTGACAACCAGTCTTACCAAGGGGTATCGTATTACCCAGTAACTGGGTTGTGGAGGTCAGATAGCCAGTCGCTCCATGTAAAATCCTGGTATTCAGCTGCATCCAGTTAGATTGGAAGACGACCCCATCATAGTTGGGAAAAGGCTAGGCAGAGGATGTATCTTAAACAATAATGAAGTAAAGACCTTAAAAGCTTTGCACAGTAAACCCTCCCATATATATGGAAGTAGTTATCACAGGTAGAATTAGCTTACGAATCTATTTGTATGCCCATTACCTAGATAAAGTGCATAAGATAGAGATTAAAACAGAAGAACAACTAGCAGGGGATCCAGGGGGGGTGTAGGGTGTTCAGGGGGGTGTGTGGTGTTCAGGGGATCAGACCGGAATAAATCATAAAAAAACTGACCAACTGCGAGTCGGACTCGCCCACAAAGGGTTCCGTACCACAAGGCAAAAACGCTGAAAAACACACGTTTGTTGTATGGGAGCCTCCCTAAAATATTTATTTTATTCTGTTTTTAGTACAGTGGATTTCGGGTATAACGACGATGAAGGGACCACTCTATTTTCGTCATTATATCCGGAAGTCGTTACAGGCAAAGGTAAAGAGATACAGACACGTTGAATGGGAAACTTTGTATTCTTTGCACAAATCAGCATTGTTTTCACCGTTTTTCAATTTTGAAATGATTTCCGCCTTTTCTTTAACAGTGAATGTGCGTCTAGCAGCCATACTTATTTAAAAGTTTACTAAATCCAGTTGCTACTTAGAATATTACTTTGTAACTGAACCATAAATTTAACTCCGAAACTCCTACCTACTTAGCTGATATCTATAAACAAAAGGTAAAGGTCTCCACATTTGCTGACCATCTGTGTGGATGTAAACAAAAGATAAGAAATGTTGGTGATAGAAAGAAATCTTTGTGTCTTTGGCGGCCGACTCCGGTCGCAATATCTGCATGGGATTTCTAGGAATTCTTTACAAATGATTCATTAAATACAGTCGCTACACCCGAACTCGGCGTTACATCCAAAGTCGCTATAGCCACATGCATTTTGTACTAAAGTATGCTTTAAATTCAAGGGACTTAGATTTAACGTCGCTATAGGTAAATGGTCGCTACAACCAAGGTCGTAATAAATGAAATCCACTGTATTTGTTGTTATAGCAGCAACAGAAATACATCATCTGTGAAAATTTCAACTGTCTAGCTATCACGGTTCATGAGATACCAACCTGGTGACAGATGGACAGTGGAGTCTTAGTAATAGGGTCCAGTTTTTACCCTTTGGAGACGGAACCCTAAAAATACTACCATTGGTAAGCCAAGCGAATTATTTTTGTATAAAGGAACCGAGCATTTTAAAACAAAAAACAGAATAATATTTAAGTGAAAAGTTAGCGCGCGTTGATATCTTTTGAACTACAGAATTATCGTACAGATGCCAAGCACATCAAACTACCCGAAACTGTCAAATTTTTACAATCAATCTTGAACCTAATGCTTTAGCGATAAAGTTGAAAATCTATTAAAGAAATTTGACAGATTGTAGTAGCTTGATGTGCTGGCGTCTGTACATTTTCATATGAGTCACAAAAAAAATTAACATAAAATATATCCTATATTTTATGTTAAAACAAGTAATTTCACACGGACGAAGTCGCGGGCTTAGCTAGTCATAAAAAAGCTCATATTGTTAAAGCTAGATTGGGCTTTTAAATGATGAATGATTTTATTTCTGTAAGTGTAGTATAATAAATATTTAAAAAAAATCAGCCGTTCCCTACCTTTTGGTGAGTTATGCGCAAACAGCTGATTTTTATTCGCGACAGATTTCGTTTCTTTTTGTATATCGTCAGAAAAGGCGATAACAAGTATGTGGTATAATTTATTGCATATATAGTTTCCATACTGTATATAGTTCTGTATTTTAGACCTTAACACCTACCTAGCTACCAATTACCAAGATATCATTCAAAGGATCCCATGAAGATTATAAGACCGGCCACTTCTCAATCGCCACCTCGCCAAGGACGAAAGGAAGCTCTGAACATCGGCACCGCCAAATTCCAGCCTCTACTCGTCACAGGGATCTTGACCTAGCCTCTCCTTGGCTTTGTCTGTATCTAAGAGATGTTCAGACATAGCCTGATAGAGGTTACGTTTTATCCCTTCGTTTCTGCGATGGATCAGAAGATTAAGAAGAAGACAGAAGAATTTTATTAATGTCGGAGATGAAGATATTTCAGACCCTTGTATTTTTTGTGTTTACCTACCAATCTATATATTCTGTGTGTATGTGTTTTTTTGTTTTTATGCTTACAGGATATTAACAAGGAACTCTTTGCAGCGGGGTGATTACATAACATACTAACACAACACTGCTGCCCCATTTCAAAACCTAGTAAGGACTTCAATTAAAATGAAATTTTACAGGAGAGCGCTAAAACGTAATATTGGTCAGCCTATGGAATGTATTTTTTTGAATTGGTTAAAGTGACTTACGAGGTTTTAAATGGTCACTAGGGAGTGAAAGGTGCACTTACTAGGTATCGATGTTTAAATATATCTCCTTTTATGTAAGTTTAAAACGCTGGTGTTTTTTGTATTTGGTAGAGACCTTCTAGGTTAGCAAGATTATGCAATAAAACGATTTTTGTAAAAAGTGTCCCTTACTAGGTTTTGAAATGGGACAGCCGAACAGTAGCAACTAGTAGCAAGGCTTTCATTTGGACAGTTCAACAACGTTACGTTATTTACGTTGTTGAACAGACAAATTGTCAGGGCGAGCGAAGCGAGCCCTGCTATATCCCACAACCTGAGCATTTTGTGGTACACTTTACGGAAAAAACTATTACGCCTATTGATTTGTGCTTTAACATAATAATTTCTATTTATATGTAGATGTGTTATCAGTAAAAAAAAAAAAAAATTTAAATTACGAAAAAAAATATTAAAAAAAACTGCCTTAAAGATTATTACCACGCAGAAAAACGACGCGAGCCCTCACAAAGCTCTGCTTTTAGCTAGTTTAAACATATGAAGGAATGAATTAGCAATATCCTTCAAAATAATTCAGATTATAGTTTAGTAGTCTGTTACGCAATTAAAAAAAAAAATTTAAAAAATTTAAAATTTTAAATGTATTTTCTTTATTTCTTTCAATTAGTGCAGATTTGTTAATTTTATTTTTCAACTCTTTCTAGTGATATTGTGGTGTAATGTAATCTATATTTTGCCTTGTGTTATCATTATGAGTATTGTCTGGTGAAGCTTATGCAGATAATCGTTATTTATTTAGCCTCAAACTGTCTGACCGAATTGATTAATTGATTGTGTTTAGCGCAAGAAACCGGTTTGGAACCACGATGATTAGGTTCTTTGTCTTTATCTTAATCAAATAAAGTATTTAAATCTAACTTGTAACTTTGGCAAATATAAATATATTATAAAGAGCTAAAGTTTGTTAGTTTGTATGAGGAGGTATAATCTTCGAAACTACTCGTTCGATTTCAAAAATTATTTCACTTATCTCACGAAGCGACGCACGCTTTACTTGTGTTTACCAAGCATATAAACACGCTACCCATGAGAGCTCCTGCGTTTACACTCGCAAACGCATTGGCTCTCAGTACCGTCCGAGACGAATGGCGAAGTCGGAAGTGTGTGTGTGTGTTATGTGCTGACGCTAATCTACTCTATTACTCACACATTCACAGTATATTTGTACACTTGGTTATCACAAGTAAAGCGCGCGTCACTTCGCGAGATAAAAATACTGTAGAAAGCTACGCTGTTGCCAGCTATAGTTAGTGTATTTTTAAGTAAATTAAGATTATATAGCTCCATCAATCAATTCAGACAGACATCAATCACCTTGGTCATACCATAAGCATTAGAAGATGTACTTTACCATATGTATGTTTTATGTTGTCATTTCTAGCATAGACAAAAACATCGTCAACATCAATTATCATACTATACTTTCTAGGAAATATCAAAGGAAAATATTGTGAGAATATAAAGATCATTCCACGAATAGTTCCTTGAAAATGTCGTTAGGGGGCGCTTCTGTTGGAATGTCTGAGTAATATATAGTTTCATCATCATCATCATTCTATAGCAGTCCACTGCTGGACATAGGCGGCCTATTAGGCCTCTTATTCAGCTGCTCCCAGCCATCCTGCGAAGATCCTCGCTCCACCTAGCCTGAGGGCGTCCTTACGTTTACCGATTCGCGGTGGCGGCAGTCCTACACGTAACTACATATAAGTGTGGCTGTCACGGCCTTCCTGTCCAGGCTCCGTTCTTAGAATTTGTACAAAATACTTCATTATCTAATGTTTTCAACACTAAACTGAGTCTCTTTGACCTTTCTTCTATGCTAATTGACGGCAATATCATACAGATATCTTGATATTATTATATAATATCAAGATGTCTGTAAAAATAGTAAAAAAATAAAGTGTGAAACTGGGGCGTGTTGCTAGTTTACCTAAAATTAATACATAATTAACCTTTCAACGAGTCACAAGATCTTTCAACTAGTAATATTTTTTAACATTCAATTCCATTTTGAAATCTTCTAAATCTGTATAGCATCACGCTGCGCGGGCGACTAATGCCGTGACGTCACATCTGGACGCCCTTGGAACACACGTTGACTACCTATTAATATTTAAAAGTCAAATTATTTACCTATTTTTAAATATTATCAATACTAATATTATAAATCGAAAGTAACTTTGTCTGTCTGTCTGTATGTTACCTTTTCACGCCTAAACCACTGAACGGATTTCGATAAAATTTGGCAGAGAGAGAGAGATTGCATCCCGGGGAAGGACAGGATAGTTTTTATCGACATACCTCGCGGGCGAAGCCGCGGGCTGGAGTCAGTTATCTTATAAAATGTTGTATTTTTGTAGCGTTTGTTGCTATGGTAAAGTTTTTGTAGTATATTATAGATGAATATACAAGGTGTTTTTATATCCCATAGCCCTAGGGAGACAGATTGTAGTAGCTTGATGTGATGGCGTCCTGTACCTCAAGACCAACGAAAAGTAGAATAGGTAATATTGTAACCATTATGCGTTATTTTTTCTAAAGATTAGTCAGAAGAAGGCTAGTGACTTAGCGGCTAACAGCCACACAGGTCGATCCATCAGGTTAAGCTACACTTGCCGCGGTTGGTCCGTGGATGGGTGACCATCTTTTCAAACCAAGACCCCTCCGTGCCTCGAAAAGCACGATTAGCCAAAGGTCGCGGCTGACATTCGTGGATCTTTGACAGTCGTTACGAGTCGTCAGAAGACCGAAAGTCTGACAACCAGTCTTACCAAGGGGTATCGTATTACCCAATAACTGGATTGTGGAGGTCAGATAGGCAGTCATCATCATCATCATCATCAGCCTATAGCAGTCCACTGCTGGACATAGGCCTCCCCTAATGAGCGCCATAGCGCCCTGTCTTCAGCTTGACGCATCCAGCATCTGCCTGCAGTCTTTCGCAGATCGTCATCCCACCTGGCAGTCGCTCCATGTAAAATACTGGTACTCAGTTGCATCTGTTTAGACTGGAAGCCGACCCTAACATAGTTGGGAAAAGGCTAGGCAGACGATGATGATGAATCAGAATTTAATAAAGATGAGAATAGCATAATCAGTGTATAACGTCCCACTGTTGGGACACAGGCCACGTCTCTGTGTGACGGAGTGGGCTGTAATCCACCACGCGGGACCAGTGCGGGTTGGTAAATGTCACAGGTCTTCAAATTTTTGGTTCTATGACATGCCGGTTTCCTCACGATGTTTTCCTTCACATTTTTTGAGAGCAGTGGTGATGTACAGAACCCGGCAATAAATATTGCACATCGACCTTTACTTTTTTTGTATTTTATGCAAAGAATAAAAATAATTATGAAAAGAAGCAAATCATAATTGTTTTAACAGCTCCTAATAGATACCGGCCTGTTTGTATTTCGTGCGACAGAGATAACGCTCTACGAAGCCGAAATTAGCCGATTGTCTCTTTCCAAAGGTCGATGTGCAATATTTATCGCCGGGTACTGTAATAAATTACACAACGTTAAGCGTCTACCTGCCATGGGTTCGAACTTCGAACCCACGACGTACAGACGCGGACGCCAGCACATCAAGCTTACTTTACTTTTTAACTTTTTTAAACCTCTGTAAATCTAGCAAAATATTAATTTTTAGCAAAAAAAAAATTATAATTGAACATATTTTCAAGCGCTGTGTAAAGATAGAAAAGTGAATTAAAATAATTGGCTTGATAAAAAAAAACATAAAGATGACACTAAATCGCTATTTAAAACCAGTCTCAAGCTGTCAAAAATACCTCTAATTTCCCTACATTTTGACAAATTTTTGACATTTGTTTGTCGCCGGTATGAAACGGCGACTAGATTTTTTTAATTTTAAATACGAGAATTTGCCTTCTGATCAGCAGCTTATAATAACGATGCGTGTACAGTCACGAGCATAAGTATGTATACACTTGGCTTTATTCAAAGACGATTTTCTCCTTTAGTTTTGAATGAAATTTTATGTTATTACGAACAAAGTATTTTTGAACCTATAGGATTGTGTAAAGTGTCGTATTTCAACGTTGCATTCGTTATTTCACGAAAAAATCGCAATTGAAAGTTGCCAAGTGTTGACATATTAGTGCTCGTGACTGTACAAGGCGTGTCGGGGTGCACTTTATCAAGCCAGACAGTCATTAGTATTTAGCGTCTAACTCACGTATATACTACTAATAATATCTTTTATTGACTTGAATGTGTCCTGGCAGCTGAGAGTATGTCATGCTCACACAAATGTCTCGCTGACGGTGGCGTGTGTGTTGGATCATTTAGCTCCCTTCAAAATGGTTGAGCTGAATGGTGATAATACATGCGTCATGTTCGTGAACGGTCGCCGCGCGCCGTCAGAAGGGACTGGTTTTTGCTGCCATGACTTATTTTAATTTAATTTAATATTTGAATTGTTTTTTTTCCGTCTTTTCATTACGGACGCTTTTAACGTTCTACATCGTTCTCACGTGCATAATTTTTAACATGAATGATGTAAACAAGACTTTGTAACCATATTATTTTGATTTAAATGAGTGTCCATGGAGTTTCTTGCCCGTTCTTCTCCATAGGTACCTACGCTCTGGAATGGGCAACTAGCATAATTTTTCTGACTGACCGACCGCTTGAGAATTCAATAGTGCCTGTAATTTGTTTAATTGAAATAAATGCTTTGAGTTTGAGTTTATCGTAAAAGTTTTTATGTCTGAATGTTTGTTACTCAATAAACGCAAAAGCGGCACAACAGATTTGGGTTAATCTTGGCACGCAGTTTATAACCTATAAATTAACACAGGTAGTTCGATCCTGTAGGATATTTTCCAAAATCCACACGGGCGAAGCCGCCAGCAAAAGCTAGTAATATATAAATATAACATTAGCTTGCAAATTAATTCGTTAGCAACACGTTGTCGGTTGCTCAACTAGTTGCTTGAAAACCAGTCGTTTGACAATCAGTTGCAGGTTTGAAATTAAAAATATTTTAGATGTGAAGGCTGACATTTAATCTGGCGCCAATATGTCACGCAGATAGATTAGCTTAAGGCTCTTTGTAAAGGTGCTTGTCTGATTACTGTCACCGTGACTGCCCCGATGGTCTCGTTGTCGCAAGCACGACTGCTGAGTGCGGGGTCCTGCGTTCGATAACTAGGCCAGCAAAGCGTTATTTGGTTTTTCCGTAAGGAATTTCGTATGAGGAACAGGGTGTAAAGTTCACTCATACTCTATAGAAAAGGGAGGATCCTCCGACCAGACGGGTGTTGTGTCTGGCGGGCAACTGCCCATTGATTCATGTCGGGCCGTTGTATCTATGCTAGTTGCGCGGTAAACTCTGCTTGCGCGATGCAGGATTTGCGTGACGTCAGTATGACGCGTTGTTTGCATGTGGCGTTGCAGATACCGCTACATTGGTAACAGTTCGAATTTAGAAGTTGGTAGTTATAGGAAAGCATGTTAACCCGTCGGCGCCTCATCTCTCTCCGGTCGTGTCGGATTGCCGTCTTATCGGACTATGAGAGTGAGGGAAGAGGGAGAGCACCTGTGTATGCGCACACACTTGTGCACTATATATCCCGCGCCGCCATCTTTTGTCGGTTGAGATGGCCGCCATAACCGAAATATAATATGCATGACTATTACTTAAATTTTCTTGTAAATAGAATGTCTGATTACCAGTCGACAGCGATGCGGATGAATTTTTCGACGCATTTTTTTAGTTTCCGTATAGTTTTAGTTAAGTTAGAATTTAATTTTGAAAATGTTGGTTTTTATGTCTGTATATAATGTCAACTAGAATTAATATGTCTGATTAATTCCAGGTTGAATGGTACATGTGGCATGATACATTTTAGCTTTACGTTGCAGATATTCATACGCGGCGGTAACTATTTCGTTTATCAAGAGACGATTTATTCTGTAAAAAGCTCACCCTGAAAACTTCGACTGAAAGGGGGCTGTTCATTTGTTACGTAAGACAATTATGACCACTTTCTGGCCTCCCTCCCCTTTACGTAAGAAAAGGTAAGATTTGGATGAACCTCCTCCCCTTTTTAACCTTACGTAAGATCAGTATCTACCAAAATTGCAAAGAAATAGAAGCAAAACCTGAAAAACTTATAATTTTTGCTTACTCTTGTACCCTCGACCCTCAAATCATCTTACGTAATAAATGAATCCCCTGAATGAATTCCCTGTCGTCCCTGTGAATGAGCCTGAAGAGAACTAGGGTGTCTAGAATTATAGGTATATCCTAAATCAACTCTGCTTGCCCGATGCAAGATTATGCGTGACTTCAGTCTGATGCGTAGTTGGCATGTGGCGATGTAGATGGCGCCACAGTCGTCAAACGAGAGTAAAAAAACTATACAGTTTCAAAACAAAAGCCTTACAGATAATTTTACTATGGATATTTGCCTTACAAATAACGACACACACACAGCTCACATATATGGATGTTAGCTAATGGAGCAACAATTTGACAATGAATACTAAAACAAAATGGCGTCTCAGCTTATTTGGAAGACGTTGCAACATTTTAAGGCAACTAGAGTGGGTGTGTATTGACTGTGACTAGTTATCAAGTCTGTAATTGTATTTAACTTGCATATAAAGGCTATTTTAATAAAATAGCAAAATAAAGGCTATTTTAATAAAATAGCCTCGCCGAGCCATCTGCATAGGCCTTTTCCAACTATGTTAGGGTCGGCATCTAGTCTTACTGGATGCAGCTGAATGCAAGTTATTTTACATGGAGCGACTGCTTAAGAGCGCTTACGCCGTACGGCATTTCATACAAACTTTCAAAGCCTTATTTTTCGAAATGAATGAACCGATTTTAATGAAACTTCACACGCATAAGCAGGATACAAAGGTCTAAAAAGTTAGTTAAGAACATTTTCGAAAAATAGTGTTACAGCCAAATTAGACCGATTTTAAATTTTCCATAGAAACAGGATTTCCAGTTATCTTTTTTTAAATAAGACATTTCGAAAATATTCTTAACTAACTCTAACTGTTCTGTTCTTGTTCTTGTTGTTGTTCTTGTTCTTATGTTCTTGAAGTTTCATTAAAATCGGTTCATTCATTTCAAAAAATAAGAGCTTGAAAGTTTGTATGAAATGCCGTACTGAGTAAACGCTCTTAACTGACTTCTACAATTCGATACCCCTTGCCAAGACTGGGTGACAAACTTTCGGGCTGATACCAATAAGAAGAATAAACCGGGCAAGAGCGAGTCTGATTCGCGCACCGAGGGTTCCGTACCATCATGTTTCTAAATTTTCATCAGCGAGGCCTATACCTATTCGTTAAAGAATTTTAACACTGCGCACTGCGGTGTAAAATATTGCAGTTTTAGGTCAGCGCCATCTCTTGACCAATAGTGGAACTAGTGTAATTTTTGTTGATGATTTCTGAAAGTGTGCTATTTAGAGACATCGTTTTATTTTTCCTGTAATCTTTACATAACCTGCTATCACATAGAATTCTTTCAGATTTTTGTTTTTACAAACTTCGGAGATAACCCCCTTATCTCCGAAGTTTGTAAAAACAAAAATTTTTTTTTTTTACATTTTTCATCAAAAGTCGAAAATTATGCGGCCTAAAAAAAAATGTTTGAGAATGTACAAAATGCGCTCTTTCATATGATCCCCACATGCCCTAGTAGCCTCACTTCGAATTTTTAAGACCCCCTTTCAGTCTCTATGGCAATAAATATACATATATTTTTATTTCTCTCTTATTTGCAAAATAGTTGGGCAAACGTCGTCTAAAACTATTCCAAATTTCAAGTTGATAGCATTAGTAGTTCTCGAGATATCCAGCTGTAACAGACAGATTGAGTCTCACCATAAGGGTTCCGTTTTACCATTTTGGTACGGAACCCTAAAAAGTAGGTATATTGGGGAGGGGACACTAGGCAGTCAGTCACAGCATGGTTTCTTTTATCTATTATATAGAAACCATTACAAAACCGTGCGACATCGGAATGCCCTCGTCGCCACCCGAAAAGAATATTTAGAGGTGTTGCCAAATCTATCCCAGAAGACAGTGAGGCGACTGTTACATAGTAATAAAATAAAATAAAAATAAAAAATAAAAATCGTTTATTGTCAGGCGTCATCGGCCCATAGCGTGTTAGTTTTACCAAAACTTAAAAAACTATGTTAGTAGACTACAACTAGAGTACAACAACAAAAAGAAAAAGAAAAACACCGCCACCATTTCGAGGAAGATCTATCACGTCCCATGTCTGACATGTAGCTTGATAAATCTATCCATTGTTGGCCCTTCCAACCTATCTGAAAAAACCTTCAGAATGCTGTTGCTGCCTCCCCTCACCCTGCGCATCACTGATGCCACCTTTTTGCGCATGATCGCGAAATAATCGTCCGTGTGCGCATCAGCGAACATCCCTGACGCACTACAGTGAGGCGGAAGCCTCAGCAGCGCCCTGAAGGCATTGTTATATTGGATGCGCAGTGCGCTGTCTGCTTTTTGGGTATGATTAGCCCACAGACTGCTGGTGTAAAATACTTGACAAAACGCCTTAAAAAGTGTTATTTTAACGGTAATGTTTAGATAGTAATTAATACCCAGTTTCTCAAGTATTTTTTTTTTTTTTTTTTTTTAAAAACGTTGTCCCACACTAGGAATTACTCCTGTATCGTGGGTGCGTTTACATACATTTAAATTCACATACACAAACAGCCAGACCCGAAACAACTACCTGTAGGCAATACAAATATTTGTTCCGTGCGGGAATCGAACCCGCGACTCGCAGCGCAGCAGTCGATCACTCAGCCACTGCGCCAACCGTGTCGTCAAAGTTTCTCAAGTATGAAGTAATTAATTCCCAGTTTCTCAAGTATGAAGTAATTAATACCCAGTTTCTCAAGTATGAAGTAATTAATACCCAGTTTCTCAAGTATGAAGTAATTAATACCCAGTTTCTCAAGTATGAAGTAATTAATACCCAGTTTCTCAAGTATGAAGTTATTAATACCCAGTTTCTCAAGTAGTAGTGTTCCCACTGCTATGACTCAGACCTCCTGTCTGTGAGATGAGTGTGCCAAAATCTACCACGCGGGCCCACTGCGAGATGGCGGATGTCACATGTCTTCGAATTTTAGGTTCTAGGACATGTCGGTTTCCCCACGATGTTTTCCTTCACCGTTTTGAGAGCTGTGGTGTATGAAATAATTTACAAAAAGTAAAGTGCCTGTCTGGGTTTAAACCCACGATCTGCAACTCGTAGGTAAGTCACGGCTCTCATATTATCGAGGGCTAGACATATAACTACTTTTTTGCTTTTTTTTAAGTATTTTTTTTTCTACTTTTTTTTTCTTTTTTTTTTCACTCGTTAAGGATTTTACTTGTCGATTTTGTCGATCCGATTGCAGTAACAGTTTATGAGGACTTTGGACAAAGATCACTAGGACTCTCTAACCCACAAGATGCTGTAAATAGGTATGCATACCAACACGGTGAGTGGGTGATGAAACCGCGCAGTCATCAGCGTTAACGTAATGTTCAAAGATTACATTTAAAATGGCGTCATCTGTGAGCTCATGGGTTCTAAGAAATGTTACAGTTGTGACATTTTCATGCAGATTTATTAGAAATTAAGTCAATATGACTAATGGTGTTGGATTTATTCTTAGACTTCCTGTAGGTATTTCTAGGCCCGGACTTAGAGATTCAGGGTTCCTAGGTAATTGATATTTGAGGCACCCCTACTCTAAAGAAACAGAATAAACGTTTTATCTTTCTATCCATCTAAAGCCATTTTATAAATTAAGCAAATTAAAATGCACTATAGTACATTTGTTTCCGTAATCATATTAAGATTGTTAATGATAAAATACGAAGTAGATTCCTTTGTTTGACTACACGCGTTTAAATCATTTTATTAATTGACTGTCGAGTTGCGTATCTATCGAGACGCGCATCTGTCAAGTTGCTTGTTTGTCGAGCTGCGTCTTTAACGTGGTGCTAATCTGACAAGATGCGTTTCTGTCAACATGCGTTTTCTGGCGAAATGCGTATTTGACCACTTGCGTTTCTGACGACATGTTAGTATCTAATCCTTTTTAACTAACTTCAATTACTATAGAAAAACATCAGAAATTATCTAGTCTGCTATGTATACACCATAGTTACGACAACGCTCGCCATAAAACGACTTTTCTAAGCAAAGACGTTTTTATCCTTGTATTCCTTAACACTCTCGTTACCTACTTGAACCAACGAGTAGGTAATTCATTGTCCCCCTCAACCAAAGTACCTGCCAGCTAATCTCTTCACCACCCTCGGTTGACTGTTAGAGAACCTCAGGTATTAAGTCCGCCTTTGTACAGACGCCAGCACATCAAGCTACCCGAAACTGACAAAATTTTTCAATCGACTTTTAACCGTATGGTTTAGCGATAAAGTTGAAAATCTATTAAATAAATTTGACAGATTGTAGTAGCTTGATGTGCTGGCGTCTGTACCTTTTTTGTGTGCGAAAAGTTTAAATAAATAAACCAACTTACTTTCTTCAAACAATACTAATTATAGTACTTTTGTAAAAACAATTTTACTTGTTTATTCTACTTATTATTAGAAAATAAAATTCTTACAAGTTGCCACAACCCACAGCTTGTCATAAATAAACATACAAAAGTGGAAATATACACTGGTTAGAAGTGAAGTCTAACATTTTGATCGCTGGAACAAGTCTGCAAGGTTACGTCATGTCAAGGGTAGCGAGTCGCCGATAGATTCTAACGCAGAGGTGCTCGAGCTTTTCCGATAGCTATTATAAATAGAAACTATACTGTAATAAAGAGTTAAGTACCTACCTCTACATGGAGATTTATGTTGATCCCGTGTTTTGAGTTGCGCTACACGATTGCTAACAAATGCTTGCATTGACTGGACTGGTCCACTCAAATCTGTGTGGTACTTTCCTTAAAAGACCATTTCAGACTTCAATAGTATGGTCTTCACATGATATGACTAAGATTATGTCTGGAATTTAAGAGAGACTGTGAGAAGAAAGGCCGAAACAAACTCAGAGTTGTTTCGGGCTATCTTCGAAAAAAGAAAACTTAGGCGACTTCTAAATCATCATCATCATATCAGCCGAAAGACGTCCACTGCTGGATATAGGCCTCCCCTAAGCACCTCCAGTTCGTCCGGTTCTGTGCTTCATTCTTTGGGGGGGCTGCCATAATCGCCACGCTTGGCAGGCGGGTTGGCGATCGCAGTATGGTATATGGTGGTGGAATACATAGAGGATACTGCTGCACGACCCTTATTCACCTTTTACGACATCCACGGGAAGCATGGGGTGATTCTATTCTTTAAGTCCACACAGACAAACTTGACTTCTAAATACTTAGCCTCTTCCCAACTATGATGGGGTCGGCTTCCAGTCTATCCGGATGCAGCTGAATACCAGTATTTTACATGGAGCGACTGCTTATCTGACCTCCACAACCCTGCAGTTACTGGATAATACGTAATAATGTATTAATTTGTACTTACCTCTAAATAAATACTAAGTAACAAAAAAAAAAACAAAAAAAAATAGAAATTATTTATTCGGATTAGGTATAATAGGTAAGCCTTAAAATACAATTTAATAAATAAATTTTACTTCTATTTAATAAATTAGTTTTATCGTCTAATACGTTATTATATTAGTGTTTCTTGGTAACATTCTCGAAGCCATAAAGCTGACAAAGTTTTTAAAGCAAGTATTTCTAAAATCAAGCAGTGACGATTGACAATAGAAATTACTTAAAACCTACTAATTAAAACTACAAAATAGTAATGTAATAGGTACAATATGTATGTATCATAATCAGCCTAAATGTTCCCACTCTGTGAGAGGGAGTGGGCCGTAATCCACCACGCGAGACCAGTGACAGTTGGTAGATGTCACATTTCCTCGAATTTTTGGTTCTAGGATATGCCGGTTTCCTCGCGATTCCTTCACCGTTTTGAGAGCAGGGGTGATGAAATAATTTACACAAAGTAAAGCGCTCGTCTGGGTTCGAACCTGCGACCTTCAGCTCGTAAGTCGCGGCCGTAACCACTGGGCCAGCACTGCTCTCTATATGTATGGTCTATTCCAAAAGTATCAGACAAAAGTGTAAACAAACCTTGTTCAGGCAATTCTTAAGTAATCACTCACTAAATAGAATTAGTACCACACACAGTAGTAGTACATATAATATAGAAGATTTCTACTTTAAATCTTATCACTTTTTCAAACAATTACTGTTTGAATAACATTATTAAATTGTAATTGAAAAATCATCGACGAAAATTGAGATTATATAAAATTAACCTCAATTGTCAAATGAAAAACATCTATAAGGTGTTTTAAATTAGAATATATTCGAATAATAAAATACCTCGTCTAAATTTTATGTTGTTAAAAAAAAAACGAGGAAGTACTCTTCCTTTTTTTTTTTTTGTAAATAGTTTGAGCCCAGTACCCAGGTGGCCACGTTGATTGGGCGTTATTGCGCCACGTTGATTGCGCATTATCAATCCTAATCTGAATCACTTTGAAGGATAATCCTTTGAAGGTTCACTAAAAAAGACGGACTAAAAAAGAAGGTTCACTAAAATCACTTTGAAGGCTAATCCATTGCTCCATTTTATATTCGAAAAAACCTTTTAACAACGTAATTAAAGGTTCACTAAAAAAGACGGACTAAAAAAGAAGGTTCACTAAAATCACTTTGAAGGCTAATCCATTGCTCCATTTTATATTCGAAAAAACCTTTTAACAACGTAATTAAAGGTTCACTAAAAAAGACGGACTAAAAAAGAAGGTTCACTAAAATCACTTTGAAGGCTAATCCATTGCTCCATTTTATATTCGAAAAAACCTTTTAACAACGTAATTAAAGGTTCACTAAAAAAGACGGACTAAAAAAGAAGGTTCACTAAAATCACTTTGAAGGCTAATCCATTGCTCCATTTTATATTCGAAAAAACCTTTTAACAACGTAATTAACGCAATGAATGTTTTTGAACTGTCAAAATTAGACTGATAGTGAGCTACGCAATTACCCTGAAGATACTTTTGGAAAATACTCTAGTCGGATTTAGGATTTTTTAATAAGTCATCAATATATTAAGTTCTATAATATGTTAAGTCCAGAGGCGTGCCTATTTCCAGCCAAATTCTGGGAGATCCAACTCCAAAAACATACTAGGAATTTAACAAAACTGAAAAAAAAAGCTTTGCGCTTTCTAGGAATCGATCCCAGAATATCACGGGCGGCAGTTGGGCTTTATAATCAAAACTAGTATTTGGGCGTTGCGCGAGCTGCAAGCAGCTCGCGGGGTCGTGTTTTTGAGGAGTATTTCTTACCCTTGTAAAAAGTATTTGGGCGTTGCGCGAGCTGCAAGCAGCTCGCGGGGTCGTGTTTTTGAGGAGTATTTCTTACGATGGGGGGAGGGGTGAAGGGGGGGAGAGGGGGGAGTTTTGAAAAATGATTTTGACCAACTCTGGGCCCCTTGATATGAATCTGAAAAAAAAAATGTTCCAAATCTCTTAACTTCCGAGATCTACCTAGAGGGGGGGGGGAGAAGGGGGGCAAGGGGGCAACTTTGAAAAATGGATTTTACTTTTCCGAGCCTCCTCTATACGAATCCGTAAAACAACAAAACACGAGACTCTTAGTTTCCGAGATACGATAGGGAGGGGGGAGAGTGGGGTGGAAAAGGGGAGGTTTGGGATTTTTCCCATACTCGTGAGAGTTACTTCTATACGAATCTGTAAAAATATACCCACCTCCCCCTTCACCATCTGGGAGAACAATTATGTCAGTCAGTCAGTCAGTGAGTGGTAATCGAGCTTTATATAGTATAATGGACAATGATGCCGACCATTTTGATTCCCGAGTTGGGAATAGCACAAAACCTATTATTAGAAACTTAAAAATAAAAAAAAAACAACTATAAAATATGTACTTTCTGAGTTCATCTTGGATATTCCAAACATCGGTGAAGAAAAACATCGTGAGGAAACCAACACGCTAATTGCGTACAATGCGTGCCACGAAAGATGAGACTTGACCCCGCCTCCCCCGCTCTTTCCGCCGCCCCTATGACGTCCGGTCCCGTCCCGCACTCAGACCTCATACCGCTAAATATACCTAAAATCGTGTTCTGCGCAAGTCAAACCACGTGGTGTGTCAAGTCTCATCTTTCGTGGCACGCATTGTACACACACTATGAATCACAATCTGAAATGATTTTAAAGGATATTGTTGCCAATCCAATGCTTCCTTACGTTCGAAAAATTTGTTTGCTCAACAACGTAGGTAAGTAACGCAATGAATGCTGTTGAACTGTCAAAATGAAAGCCATTCCTACTTTTAGTGCGTTACGCAATTACCCCGCTGGACTTGTATAGTTCGTTTTAGTGCGTTACGCAATTACCCCGCTGGACTTGTATAGTTCGTTTTAGTGCGTTACGCAATTACCCCGCTGGACTTGTATAGTTCGTTTTAGTGCGTTACGCAATTACCCCGCTGGACTTGTATAGTTCGTTTTAGTGCGTTACGCAATTACCCTGCTGGACTTGTATAGTTCGTTTTTTGATGTGAAACATCTATAGCCGCACGTAAAACAAATTTCTGGCGTGGCGACGCATGCCGTGGCGACGCGTCGCTACGCTATATGATGGTGTACCTATATATCATTATGTCATATTTAGTTTATATCGCAATCTGATCTTTTCAATCATATTACTTTTACAAAATAATGTCGATGTTTCACATCTGCCAGGCGTCCCGTGACGGCTCACTTTTTTTTTATCCCAGAGACTAATCTGACATTTACCTAAGTCTTTTGTGTTAATGGGGCTGTCCATTAATCACGCGAGGCTCGAAATGGGGGGAGGGGTCCATAAAAAATCACGAAATATCACAAGGGGGTGTAGTAATATATCACGTGTATTTATTTTTTTCAAAAACAACCTGCAACCTTTCTGTCTACCTCTAAACGTTATTATTCTTTAATTTTCTATAATAAAATTATATTATACTTTTATAAATATTTAAAAGAAAATTAAGATTCTTTGTGGGTACTAAAAAATACACGATATATAGGGGGGGGGTAGTCTTAAACCTCACCATGTATCACCAAGGGGGAGGGGAGGGTTAAAAAATGCCAAAAAAAAACATCACGTAATTAATGGACGGCCCTTTTGAGTTTTTTTTTTTTGTATAGAAGTTTGACATTACACCTGTCAGATCAGATTAGTCTATGAGATTAAAAAACGAACTTTATTTAATTTAAGTTTAAAATCGCCAAACCGTCTTACAAGCGTGGTGTTGGTGGGGTTCTCTGTATGAGAAGACGCCTTTTTCCAGCATTGGGACAGTAATAGGCCGGTATTATTGAATAGCTGTTTGTCCCCAACAAAGTCAACTGCTAGATATGGCCTCAACTAAAAATGAGGAAATGCTAGCAGTCACTAGGTTAAGCCAACGGCCAAAAGGGGCTTACAGGACCTAAACAGAAAAAACGCTGGTTTTAGAAACAATAAAAGTGATCGACTACAGTAAACAAAATCATCAAAATACGGTATATGAATTTCTTCAGGATATATGCTAGGTAGATAGTGTGTTGAAAACATACTTAATACAACTAATTTCATAATATTTTGATACATAGAAAAAAATCATGATGATGAAGATACCTATAAAAACTTTCTTTTTACAATAAAAACCATACTTACTAATGTACATACAATCATTCTGATTTTTTGCCAGATTATTCTACAAGCAACATACTACTCAAAAAGCACTAGTGTTTTAATTTTTTAGTCCAAACAATAGATTTTTTGTAAATAAATAATTGCTTCACATTTTGCAATAAAATAATCAGCGTAGTGTCCATAGCGCTTCTCTTTCTTTTCTATGCAGTCCGACAGTGACCGCGCTTTAGGCAGCTTTAGGTCATGTAAGCCCCATATAGGTAATACTGTTCTATCAATTGTTTACTGTGTTCTCGTAACAAAAGTTAAAATAATTTGTATTAAATTATATTAAACAGGTATTATGATTAATACAAATTATTTTACGTGCTTAGACTGGATAACGAAGACAAAGCAGTATTATCAACCCTCACATAGTTTCCGTAAGGCGTGCTGATAGTTTGAGGCCCTGCGACTGCTGCATAAGGGTTAATAACCAGGTTGATGTTCTTATTATCTGTGGCCGAAGCTGTTGGTGTGCCATCTCTGTTCCAACCGGCTGTAAAAAAATAAATTGGTTAGAACGCCATCTGTTAGTGAGTAGCTTAACTAAAGTAAAAAGAGTCAAGGTGCTCTATAGTAACGCCATCTATTTCTGTAGAAGAAAAATAATATAATAGTCAATTGTGCATCAGAAAGATTATTATTTGAAGGTTTGTGGATTAGGATGAATTTTATAACGAGTATGACTGGTTGCAACGTAAAAATGTATTTAATAAAATAGCGTTTATAGCGCCATCTAGTGAATATGTATGTATCAGTTCTTGTGTAGATGTCGCAAGCAGTTCATTAGGATTTCAAAAGTTCTGCTATTTGATCAGAGATGTCGCAAAAAATTTACTTTACAAAAAAATCTACCGCTATTAATTTATAGTAAATAATAAATATGATATTTTGTATATCAACAAACGTAACTCGTACAGACATAATGGTAATAAAGGAAGCAGGAACTTGTATAGAACTTGTTATCCCGGGCTTAAAACTCAATTATTATTTAATAATCGCGTCAAGTTATGGCAAGCAAAGCACAGCTAAACACAACAAAGTTTAACCATTTTTCAATTACCAGTACTAACCTAACTAGCGTTTCCCGCACCCAATCTTATCGAAACTTTCACTGATTCCATTTTTCCCATGCAGCTAGCATCGTCATGCGTCATCGAAAAACCAACTTTTGCTTTTGAAGAAATCACTTTCTCGGTATAAATACCGTTCAATACCATTTCTAAGAATGCTCTCTAAGAAAGGTTGGTGATAACAAAGCTCTAAATGCCTTTTGCCGTTTGCGGCGTTTGAGATGTACACAGAAAAATCTTGCATACAATAATATGCCTAGTTTTTCTACGAAAATATCTCACAACAGTGTGTAAGTAAGACATTTGAATTACAGTACACGTTAATAATATCGATCTATAAGACCTTATCAAATACATTATTATAATGGCTTGAATAACACGATTAATACCCCCGTTGGGTCATATGCTTCTACAGTACCCGACGATAAATATTGCACAGTTACTGGATAATACGATAAGTACCCCTTAGTAAGATTGGTTGTCAGATTTTCGGGCTTCTAACAACCTGTAACGAATGTCAAAGATCCACGAATGACAGCCGGGACCAACGGCTTAACGTGCTTTCCGGGACACGGAGGGGTCTCGGTATGTAAAGATGGTCACCCATCCACAGACCAACCGCGGCAAGCGTAGCTTAACCTGATCGACCTGTGCGGCTGTTATTATTTAACCACGGGCTAACGCCCTTACTAATAAACGTTGTATAGCGTCTGTATAGTTACACAACGCTTTGTCTTCTTCTTTCCAAAGTCAAATTACTGACGACTGAAAGAGAGAAATAGGTGTGTAACTATTCATCTGATACAATACATTTATAAGGGGGTCATAGAGAAGTATGGAAGAAAAATATATATTGCGCTAACGCCAAATAAATTAGGAGCAGAAAAACGACGATGAAGGTGTTTCAAAGACAGAGAAACTAGAAATGCAAGTCTGAATAAAGTGCGACAGCGTAGAAGACGATCAAGAATCCGATATTTTTGTAACCTGTGACTTGTGCTCACACCGAAAGACAAAGATGTCAAGAATAATACAAATAAGACGAAGAAACTTAAAAGGAGAGTAAAATATCTCAGTGCTTACAGAAGATTTTGGTGCTGGTAATGAAACCCAGGGAAGGAAAAAGGCCGTTTCAGTGTCCGGATTTGAGTTCGATTCTGTAACCACCTCACCGTCAAAACTTAGGCCGAATTTCGAATTAAGACAATATCGCTCACAGCGCTCATAGCAATAATTTGCGTTCCGATTTAGATATCACGATTATGACAGCTGAAAGCTGTCAAAAATTCGGAACGCTCATGAACGCGCTCACAGTGCTTACTCAATGTAAAAACGATATTATTATAGTATTTCTTTGTATAAACACCACATTTCTTCTTCTTTGGTTAGGTGGCGACTGTCAGCCAAAAGCACAATTTCGAAAATGCCACGTTAGTTTAAAGATGATGCAACTCAAAACAAAACACACACTGTCATTTTTGACAGCGCTCAGGGTAATATATTAGAAGGCATGGTCGGCGTTATCACAACATGGCGCATGTCATGACGTCATCTATGACGATTCACAGGATATCGTTATGGTCAATCCCTAGCATCAGTGGGATGACACTGACAGCTCACTCCACGCAAGTTTTCACGGTGAGATTTTTACCGAATCGACCGGCTGATCCTAAATAGAAGAACTGGAATTTATCATGTGGAGAACTAGAAAAAAACTCGAGAGGTTTTTTTCATAAACGATGATTAAAGTTAATATGACATTTAAACGTCAAAAATTTTTGAATATACAGTGGCTAATCACTGCTTAACTTTAAACAACGCTTTTGAATAAAGGGGCTAATGCCAGGAACAGAAAAATATTGAGAGGAACATACTCTATGTAGAACAGAGTGTGAAATACAAGCTTCTTTGGTTCCAGTCCCGCAAGTAAACACTTACATAACCACTCAAATCTTCTAGAGCTTAATATTTAGTATCCTTTTGGTAGCTTCCGTGGGGGCAGCGCCGATGAAGAACCCATTACCAACCGGTTTGAACCCCGCGTATGTCTGATAGGGTTGGGCCCCGTAGTAACCGTGACCCACAGGGGCCACAGGTGCCGCAGGGGCCACGGGTGTTACCCCTACAGGGGGTATGGGTGCTTGCTTCCATTCTGACACTAGATAAACAAGTTATATACATTTCTCGTTCAAAAATCTTGGACCTGTAAAATAAACCCTAATAAAGTTATAGGGACCTGCAGCCTAACTGCGTAAAGGCTCCTTCAAACAGGCGCGACACGCGATTAAATCGCGCGTCGCGCCTGTTTGTAGGAGCGTTAACACATTTTGTTTCTTAATGCGATTCCGATATTTAGCCAACTCCAGTAGTGATAATTATCCATAATTATAGGCGAGCAAAACACCAGCTCACCATAGCCTGTAAGACGCTCCGTGGCACTATTGACGCGCCTGATCTACATGCTGTTCTGGCTCGCTTCTTTGTGCCAGACAACTACTGCCGCGGCAGAAGGCACAGGCTGTTTGCTGTGCCTCCATGTCGCACAGTTGCGCGTGCTAAGTCCCCAGTACCACATACTCTGGCCGCACTTAATGATCTCTTGGACTCTAATCCAACAAACGATTTGTTTGCGGACGAATGGACCAAGATTTTGTCGGCATGTCAGAACTCAGAAGTTACTGTGAGAGGGATATATGAAAGTGTTGTTAACTTTATAATTGATTTTATATTTAATGTTTTATGTGTTCCTATGTGTAAACTATCTTTAACTTCTGTAATTGGTTGTAAACCGTTTTAGTTAAAGAATAAATAAATAAATAAATAATCGGAATTGTATAACGTTAAATGATTCAAATTGATCAAAGTACTGTTGGGTAAGTTGATATAATCTTCTCAAAGTCTGGGTTTTATCATCAGAATGAAAAGACGCTGCTGACGTGTTAGGCACCACAAAGTTGATCCCCGGAATGCTCTGGATCTGTTCGTTTAACTTGACGAGACGGTGTGCGAATCGCAAAATAAGCCAAAAAAAAATCGATCATTATATTTCTGATCTAAGAATCTCGAGGCATATCCAGTAGATTCCTACCGACTCTACTTACAAATTTTACTATCTAAGTTATAATTTTGACTTTAGTAGTTTCAGTAAAGCTTGCAAGCAAGTAAGGCTTATGCATCTCAAGTTAGTTACATAAGTCAGCTCTTATAATGAAACTGGTCAAGTCTATCCAAAAAAAAAAATCAAAGAATCAAAGGAAGGAGTCACAGAATTAGCATTGCCATTCAACGTGGCAATGCTAATTTGCGATTATTCCCGATGTCCACCACTTTTGTTTGGTCACTACTGGAGGACACCGAAACAAGTTTTAAAAATTATTCTCGTTGTCCACCACTAGGGGACAAATTATTGTAACCTAACCTCAAAACACTTTTAAGTTGCCTCTGCATCATCTCCGGCGCTGAGGGAAGTACAACCCCTCCGCCCTTACGTAACAAAGGATAGGCACCCATGCTCACCTCAGCCGCTGCGGCTCACGCGGGTGCCTGTACAGTACCCGGCGATAAATATTGCACATCGACCTTTACCTTTTTTTGTATTTTATACAAAGAATAAAAATAATTATCAAAAGAAGCAAATCATAATTGTTTTAACAGCTCCTAATAGATACCGGACTGTTTGTATTTCGTGCGACAGGGACAGCGCTCTACGAAGCCAAAATTAGCCGATTGTCTCTTTCCAAAGGTCGATGTGCAATATTTATCGCCGGGTACTGTATATGCTTTGGTACAGCGGGCGGGGGACGCTCTCCCTCCGCATCTCCAGTTTGTATATATTTTACGGGTAAAGCTAGAAGACTGAGTAATCCTTTTTTTTTTTTTTTTTTTTTGTCGCTGAGAAATGACGTTACGCATCTCCGCTCGTCGGGAGACGACACGGAGTATGTGGGACTCCCTGCCAAGGTGGCAGTATACCCACTAAAACTCAGCGGTGTTCCCTCGTCGCCTTGATGGAGGGGTCATGGGAATCCGGCTCAGCCTTTGCGTCCACAACCCCCCCGGCGCATGCCCGCTTAACTGGCGAGCCCCGCATATCCCCCCGGCTGGGGGGCTACGGGAATGGCCGGGAACACCTGGCCATTCCCGTCCGGCACTGGTGGAAGCCTGTGCAATACAGGCGAGAAAATAACCACGAAGGCTAAGGCGGGAGCTCCGCTCCGCTTCGCTCCCGCCTTAGCCTTCTAACCTAACCTATCCGAGTCGGGGTACTCTGAGTCGGGGTGTTAACCATAATGACGTTTTTATATACATATATTAAACGTTAGACCTAATGATTTTCGAATAAATAAACAATATACATATTAAATTACGAAAATTACGCAACACCTAACATTACCCAGCCAGAGTTGGGTAGACCTAGGTGTGTATGGGTAAAGCCCGAATTAAAATTTATTTTACTTATTATTCGGACTTTACCCAAGAAGCTTGGGTAATACTAAGTCAACCCGGGTAAACCTAGGTTTATTCCGTCTTCTAGCATTACCCGTAACACATACACTCTAGGGGTAACAGCCAAAAGACTGCGTGAAGTCAGGGGTGCCCCGATTCGGTTTTGGAACAGACCAAAACATGAAGTGCCCCCCACCCAGTGGTCGACAACGAGAATAATTTTTAAAAGTTGTTTCTCTATCCTCCAGTGGTTGCCAAACAACACATCGGAAATAATCAGTCTTTTTGTTTTATTTATATTTATATAGTTGAGTTATTTAATTTTAGTACCTAGGTGTAGGTAGTGTTAAATATTTTAAAAGTTATGTAAGTATACCAATGAAAACCACAATAGTCGAAGAATGAAAATCATCTTACAAATAGCTCCATGTTCATCGTGGACCTCGGGATGACCTCCATTGTGTATATGCAGGTGTATCTCCTTCTGTTGCGGAGGCTCCCAGCCGTGGCTACTGCCGTGCGTCTTCTGACCGAAGAGGGCACCCACCTGGAATGGGAGAATGATAGTCGATAAGTATACTGTGAAGATAGTCATGAATGATAATCATCATCTTGTGGGCAACGGCCTGGATAATCCCATTTCATTTCATAGGATAATCATTTAGTGTCTCAAACATGAGTACAATAGGTATATATAACACAATTTGCATGTAAATATTAGGTAATACAATAATTTAAAATGTCGCTCCGAGTCCAATTATTTAAAAATGTCATGTTAATAAGAACATTAAAAATAATAATCTCTCTCTCTCATCTAAAAACATTCAAATCATATTATGAAAATCAAAATTAAAAGTCATTTATTCAAATTAGGCTGAGAATCAGCACTTTTCGAACGTCAAAATTACAAAAGACAGTCCCCCCGCACGCCCGCCCTTCACCACTTCCTAGTGCTGCAGCTGGGGAGAAGAAGGGGCGCAACAAACTCCCCAGCAGAACACCTATCTGTTCAGTTATGCTTTAGTTAATACATGATGCTATCTAGTGAATTACGTCCACGACTGCTACCTTTTTTCATGCATACCTAGATGATACAGTGATTTTTCATTTCGGGTCTTCCTCCATTAGGAATCTATTACACTTTGGAATGGGCAACTAGCTTCATCTTTCAGACCGACGCACACCGTGACAATTTAAAAGTGCCTGTAATTGGTTTCATTATTCAAAATCCAATTTCGTTTAGGTATGTTAAAACTTCTGTAAACATACCTCTTTATTTATTTTATCTTACCTACCATTAAACGAAGAAATTATCTACGTGAAAGCTTAAATAGCCGTTCACGTGAAAGGCAATTTAAACTAACTATACCACGATCCCTTCCGTCTCTGTAATAGGCACGTGCTCATCTTACATTATAATTTCCACTATGTCCACCTGAGGAGGTGGTGCCGCGGCACGTAAACACGCGATAGGGCTGCCCGCCTAAAGTATTTTAATTTCATCAACCTACTTGAGTTTCTTTCTAGTTTTGTGAAAATTCAAATTCAAATTATTTATTGTGGTACCTACACAGGTAAAAATATGGTGTTACAGTTTATGAAGTGAAGTACATCTATGACCCGCCTTTAAGCATAAGACTTTAGCAACAGACTAGACTTTAGACTTTAGTAGTGCCTAGTCAATAGTCAATAGTTTAGTATTAATTAATATATTAGTAATAATAATAATCAGCTATTTAAAAAATTGTCACTAATTTTATGGTAATTGATATAGAAGTCATTAGTTTGTTAATATTTAAAACAATAGGCAATAATTTAATAATACATATTTAATATAGTGATTACTAACAGCTATTCAACTTAAAGAAAAATAATAATAGTAATAGTGATATAATCAAAAAACTGGAACTAATAATGATAATGGAATGAATTAATAAATTAAAATCTGTCATCTAGGTACTCATTAACAGAGTAATATACCTTATTATATAATAGTTTTAATAAAGCTTTTTTGAAATCAAGTATTTCATTTAATTCTTTGATTTCAATAGGAAGCTTATTATAGATTTTAGGTGCCATTCCAAGAAGACTTTTGGAAAATAATGCAGTTCTGTGTGGAATGGTACATATCTCTCTGTTGCGACGTTTAGTTTTCAGTGTTTATTAATTATTGTATAGTAATAATTACATTTTTTTATTTAAAAAAATGAAATTCGTTGTGAACGAAATAGGAAGAGTTTAATATAAATACATGTTGTGTTTTTTGATTAGTAGATTTAATAAAAAAAACTTATTGACGAATTCAAACAATCAAAAATAGCACAATATGGTCTATTTTTTTGCTCTTTGCCATATTAAGTACATACTTGTACTTATTTCAATGAATATTTGTCACAAATCGCACGCTTACTGCTTAAAAAACCATCACACCGTCCGGCGTCTGTTCGTCACTGTGGAATATTCGATACTGCCGGTCGATTCTGTAAAAATCTCACAGTGAAAACTTAGGTGGAGTGAGCTGTCAATAGTGTCAATTCCTAGCAAAAACAAACTCACTACACCTAAATTTTCACGGTGAGATTTTTACAGAATCGACCGGCTGTTTATTAACCGAGTGTAAATCGTCGTGTTCCGACTTTGTATGAAGATAGAATACTGTATAGATAAAATTATACTGTGCCTGAGGTGTGACACACCTGCTGTCGGTCGACGACAGCTGCCAACATAAGGGCCCGAGGCTGTCAGCACAGTGTAGTTAGTTTGCTACTTACAATGGTATCTATCAATGTCACTTTCATTTTCTATTGCTATGAAAGTTATAAGTGCTGTTATTTGTCGAGACGTAAAAACTTTTTAGATACAAATAGCCAATTTAAATAAATGGGATAGTATTTTCGACTCTCTATTAGAATGATTCTGGGTGACCTTCATAACAAAATATTAGACATAACTACCAGTGCAGTGACTACCCTAACGTCATATCAGGTGCGCGGTAAACTCTGCTTGCGAGATGCAGGATTTTGCGCACAATGTTCAGTTTACGCTACAACTTCAAACATTTACATAACTTTTTAAATAGTGTTAGTCACTATGAAATAAAATAATAATGCCAATATTAGCCCAATATTAGGTACCTATGCAAAGTAATTAAAGAACATTAAATTAAATATTTTATTTATTTATTTAATTTCTAAAACACAACCTAATTCACATTTAGTTTTAGCCACACAACGAAAACCTCTCAGGGTTTATCTGCATGTTGGCGAGCCGTTCATTTCAATAATTTTACAACAATGTTATTTCTCCTAATGTACGTATGTATTAATGGTACCTATAAATTATAATTTATAGGTACCATTAATACATACATTAGGAGAAATTTTGTGTAAGGAAACGCTTTGATTTGTACTTATAACTTTTCGAACTCATTTTGTATAACATTTGCAAGTCTTCTGGAAGTTTATTAAGATAAAAAGGTACTAAATATTCTGCAACACTCATTCCGTATTTCCAGATGTATCTATTTTTAAGTGGTATCGTTCTTAGAAAGTCAGGTGTTCAGCCGGTCGATTCTGTAAAAATCTCACCGTGAAAACTTAGGTGAAGTGAGTTTGTTTTTTCTAGGAATTGACACTATTGACAGCTCACTCCACGCTTACTTCACCTAAGTTTTCACGGTGAGATTTTTACAGAATAGCACCGCTGGTGTTAAATAATTTGCCATATGTCAGTTAGATCAACTGTACTAACTCTACAATCATAGTGACACCAATCCAATTGTTTCACGAAATCAGCTAGGCATAGCACCCAATACTGATACTATACCTATCTCTATCAAACTCATCCTAAAGTCATATCTGCATCCCTTTCCTCAATCCGGTTGAACGAGTAAAAGTAACTTTCTCTCGTAAAGTATGTGCCAAATGTTTGTTATGTTATAATACGTTGTTATTTAGTTTGACAAATGACAGTTAATGACCTTGGAATGTGTGTCATAGACAATGTGATGACTTGATTAAATATGAATACTTATGCATTTGGACTTTTTGCACACGGACCCGCTACCACAGTGCTGATTGGCAAATATTTTTACCATAAGCATGTGTAGGATGGTAGTATAGGATTTCTTACCCAAATAGTGCTTACGGGACCCAATGACTTAAAAAATGACACACTTTGGTAAGACTGGTTGTTAGACGGGCTTCTGATTACCCGTAACGACTGTCGAAGATCTATGAATGACAGCCGGGACCAACGGTTTAGTGTGCGACACGAACTTGAATATTTGTATTAAATTCGTTGACACATCTTCGTGAAGATGTACTTACCACAATTCAAAGCAATTCTATAAGAAATTCGTTTAAACTTCACGATCAGGCGAAGTGACATTGACTTTGTGTACCTACAGTTGGATGGTGGGACAGTGTCAAGTGCATTGACCTTGTGATCAGTTAGTAGATTGTTCGTTTGGTTTACTTTGCAAATAAGTAGATTCCTAAGTGTGTACCTACTTACATAGACCAACAAAATTATATTGAGAGACTAAAATAACGAATGTTTCAAACACTATTTAATTCAGGGCTGATTTTCAATCGACAGATATTTTTTATTCGAGGAATAAAACTGACGTCTCATAGTTTTTGGATGGACGACCTGTCAAAATTTCAAAATTATTCCTCGGATAAAATTATATTGCGTTGGAAAAATCAGCCCTTTAACAAATAAATAAAATTCAAGTGTCTCTCTCTTTGTAATGTCAAAATAATAAGTTATGAAAATAGCTTATGCAGTAGGTACTTATAAAAAAAATATAATTTTTATGCTATAATTATTATGATTATCTATATTATACTTACTTTTTATTTTAGAAAAATAATTGGGAATCCGTGCAAAAACAAAACCCATGAAATCAAATGTGTTTCCCGACATGCACGCGAACACGAGCGAAGTTGCTGACACAGCTAGCATGTAAATAAAGCTTATAATTGAACAAAAATGTCTGACTGGTCGGCCAAGCTGTCGCAAACTTATCTGCTAAATGGGGTCATACAAATTACAACACTTCAATACCTACACTTAAGACATTACCTTAGAACTTAAGAATAACCAGCGTGACGATCAGCGTC
The DNA here is from genome assembly GCA_927399505.1 of Luperina testacea. Classification (NCBI taxonomy): domain Eukaryota; kingdom Metazoa; phylum Arthropoda; class Insecta; order Lepidoptera; family Noctuidae; genus Luperina; species Luperina testacea. The sequence goes on from OV656782.1 coordinate 2,676,356, forward strand.
TTGACTTCAAACAGCGTGGTGACTACATGCCACATAGACAACGTGCTTATCACTAACTAATACAAAGTAATGTCACCTTAGCAGTGCCCGCCATAAGCAGTAGCTTTAGTATAACCAGCGCGACGATCAGCGTCTTGACTCCGACCTGGCAGCGCTGCGACTATACCCACATAGACACACGGAGACAATACGCTTATCACTAGCTAATACAAAGTAATGTCACCTTAGCAGCGCCCGCCACAAGCAGCAGTTTCAATATAACTAGCGCGACGATCAGCGTCTTGACTCCGACCAGCGCGGCGACTACTGCCCACGTGGACGCTGCGCCGATTTGGAACACTAGCGGGATAAGCGCCTGCATCATCTTCTTGGCTGGACGACCGAATGTCCGACCTGGAAATGAAAATAAAAGCATGTTTAAAAAGGTTGAGTAACTATATTGTTAGTGAGGCTTTGCAGCTACATTTTATGCAGAGTCCCTACTCCTTACTACTAGAATTCGCCCTGTGTACCCCTGTACACAGGGTGAAGTCTATTGTTATTAACGGGGGCACTAATTCAGACTCGTCGTAGCGTTGGAAGGCCTCCTACAAGGTGGTCTGACGACCTTGTGAAGGCCGCAGGAACCCGTTGGATGCGAGAGGTACAGAACCGGTCGAAATGGAGGTGCTTGGGGGAGGCCTATGTCTAGAAGCGGACGTCTTTCGGCTAAAATGATGATGATGATGATGAATTCTGACTCTGCTAAGACGCTCAGCAGCTGTCCTTACAGGGGCGACTAATGTGACCAAAGCGGATCAGCAGCTTCGATACGTCGACTCGGCTACGGCTAGGCGACGCCGCGCTTACGGCTTGCCGGCCGCTTGTTGATAGTGCTGCAGATAGGCCGCGGGAGGCACCCCTCCCGCAGTACCTTACCCGAGCCGGTACCCGAGCTTACGTCTCTTCGTCCACCCTTGCCCCTGTCACCTCAGGGGCAAAAGGGTGAACGAAGAGACGTAAGCTCGGGTACGGAGAGACGTAAGCGCAGGGACGACGAGTCGTAACCGCACCGCGGTTCGTGACGTTCTCCCGAGGCGAGGCGATTACGTTACGATTCCGATTAGTGTGTGTTGCAGTAGGGAGTTTCATACAAAGAACACGAATGGCTGGAGTTGATACGGTGACGATCCTTTTCCGAGTTGATACGTGTGCTATGGACCTGTATACTTTCCAAACAGCCAGATTTCTCACCCATTGTTACAGTACCCGGCGATAAATATTGCACATCGACCTTTACCTTTTTTGTATTTTATACAAAGAATAAAAATAATTATCAAAAGAAGCAAATCATAATTGTTTTAACAGCTCCTAATAGATACCGGACTGTTTGTATTTCGTGCGACAGAGATAACGCTCTACGAAGCCGATTGTCTCTTTCCAAAGGTCGATTGCAATATTTATCGCCGGGTACTGTAAGTGCCTAGTTTTTATGAAATGAAATATGGTATCTGGCACCCATAGTCACTAAACCATGACCATATTTAAGAATAATAGGTAAAGATACAAATCTTATGGTATTAGTTTAATACCATAAAATTATGATGTTAGATAGAGCATGCATGACCCTAGGATCATGCATGCTCTATTAATTTTTTGAAGGCAAGTGGAAATTGTAACGGTTTTTAAGTAGGCCTCAAAAACGTAGCAATAACAAGTATTAGTTCAAGGTGTGATTAATTCAAAGATTAGGTACTTACTACGACCTCAATATGATTTCATTCATTAACTCTATCTCTAGGATGCTCGGGTCTGTGTACCAAAAGGAACCGGAATGACGTGAAATGAAAAAAAAATCATTGTTTTAATTTCGTTTTTTGTTTGATGCTGGGTTTTTGTTTGAACGTAGGTTTACAAAGTTGCCACTTATGGCCAAAGTTTTTCCACTTCTGGCCAATGGTCAGTGGTGTAACATTGGTGCGGGACACTAGGGCCGCGGTGCTTGGGGGCTCCACTGAGTGGCCAAAGCAACATGGCTCTCGGAGGGTTTTAAAATACTATTAATGCTATAATTTTCGAGCTCGCTTCGATCGCTCCACCCACCTGCCTAGGCTCTTTAGATTCAGAAAATTTACTGAATATCTATGTCGACAAATTACCTAACTCCTATACTTAATTCTCTATGAATAGTTAAAAGAAAATCTGACATTTCTGTGGGAGGTAGCTCAACTATCGACCTCGCTTCACTCGATCTTACATCCTTGGTTCATAACCAAATTCAGGAAATGAAACGAGTTTAAAAAAAGAACACGCCGGGGAAATGGGTGATGGAAGACTAATTTCCTCTTTGCACCAAGACCCCTGAAGGCCAGTTAACGTTCAAATTCAAGTGGAAATCTTATCTCAGCGACAATCAATGTCAATTAAAAAGACATTCTAACGGCCTTCCAAAAGGGCTTGAAGGCGAAATATTTTCGGAACTGCGCTCTGATTAGATAATTCTCCTAAGGCGCTTACATGACCTAAAGCGCGGTCACTATCGGACTGCATAGAAAAGAAAGAGAACCGCAATGACACAACGCTGGTAATTTATTGCAAAATATGAAGCAATTATGACTAAAAAATTAAAGCAGTAGTGTTTTTGTATGTTGCTTGTAGAACAATCTGACAAAAAATCAGAATGCTTGTATGTATATTAGTATGGTTTTTATTGTAAAAAGAAAGTTTTTAGAGGTATAGTCATGATTTTTTTTGTATCGTGTCAAATTAGTTGTATTATGTTTTCAACACACTATCTGCCTAGCATATATCCTGAAGAATATCATATATTTTTCTGATTTTGTTTACTGTAGTTGATCATATACTTTCAATGTTTCTAACACTTGCGTTTTTTGCGTTTAGGTCCTGTCAGTGTCGGTGTCAGACTGACAGGACCTAAACGCAAAAAATGCAAGTGTCCAAGGGGCTTACCCCTTGACAGACTACACTCCAGAACGTAAGATACGCTTTTTAATCTTATTTTAATTATTGCGCTGTTGATGATTCATGACATTGGTAACAAAGACAGGTATGGGAAGAAAGTGGTCCGGCCGCATGCTGTAACAGATTCGAACCGGTCGGCGCGATATGTAGGTACAGACGCCAGCACATCAAGCTACCCGAAACTGTCAAATTTTCCCAATCAACTTTGAACCTTATGCTTTAGCGATAAAGTTGACAATCTATTAAAGAAATTTGGCAGATTGTAGTAGCTTGATGTGCTGGCGTCTGTATTATAGTAGGTACTACTGCCGTCTACGACACTGATCGTATTGGACTCGATTGTTTATTTATATAGGATTATTGGTAAAACATTAACAACCTCTTAAGAGGTCATTGCACATTATAAACAACTTTTACTATGGGACCAAACCCAAAATCGCGAAAAAAAATCAGCTGTTCCCTACATTTATGTTCGTATAAAGGCTCGTACACACAGGCGCGACGCGACACGCGACACAAAGGCACCGCAAGTCGCGCGACGAGCGGTGCCTTTGTGTCGCGCGCGATTCGCGTCGCGCGTTGCGCCTGTTTACAGGAGCCGTAACTCGTCAAAATGTAGGGAACAGCTGATTTTTTTTCCGCGATTTCATGGTTGGTTGGTTGGTTGGCTTTTTATTCCGCTAGTAAATTCCAGTAAAACAAAGACGTACCTACGCGTTAAAAGCGTCCAGAGTCATATGGTCATCCAAATATTTACATTATTCCAACCATGTCACCTTTCAGTCTTCCATCCAAGTTTTCTATCATTATAACTCGGAAGAAATGACATAAAACAAACGCGCCACAACAAAGCGATTACCTCTAATTTTATCTAAGCTATAACGTTTTTACGTATACTACATTAGGGTCAGTGGATCGAAGCATTTCCTGGTCATTTTACGTTTGTGGAAAGCTGGTTTTATAGTAAATTAGCGTCTGCCCGCGGGTTTGTCCGCATAAGTCTCGATTTCGTGGGTATATCGGGATAAAAAGTATCCTATGTGTTAATAAGGAAATGGTCTATCTATGTGCCAATTTTCATCCAAATCTGTTCAACGGTTTACGCATGACTGAGTAACAAACATCCAAACATCTTCACAAACTTTCACATTTATGATATTAGTAGAATTATTATAGATAGATTTACTTTTAAAATCTCAATTTAAATAAGAGTAAAAGCGTAAACAATGCTAATGAACGACTTCGTTTTGATGTAATTAAGATCGGTTTCGTTTTTATAACTTGTAAATAACGAGAGAGATTAAAAATATTCGCTTTCTGCACTTCACAGAACTATTTTTTTTATTTATCACGCGAGCTTGTTAGGTACAGACGCCAGCACATCAAGCTACCCGAAATTGTTAAACTGTTAAATTTTCCCAATTAACTTTGAACCTTATGCTGTAGCGATAAAGTTGAAAATCTATTGAAGAAATTTGACAGATGTAGTAGCTTGATGTGCTGGCGTCTGTACATAGATTTGCGCTTTATCAACGCATCCTGTACAATAAACTTAATATTGCACAAAAACAATTGCTGGGAAACTACTTTTATTTTTGGTGTGAAAATTTGCTGTTTGCGGTAGTGCGCAATGTAACGCACCCAAAACATTGTGCGTATGGGTGCATGCTACGGTAAAGGGGTCATGGGGGTATTTAAAGTTTTTATAACACTAATATTATAAAGGTGGAAGTTTGTGAGTGTGTGTGTGTGTTTATTATGTTTGTTACTTCTTCACGCTCAAACGGCTGGACCAATTTTGATAAAATTTTGTATGGAGGTAGCTGACACCCTGGATTAACATAATTATAGGCTACTGTTTATCCCGATATTCCCACGGGATCGTAATTCACGTGGGTGAAACCGCGGAGTCAGGTTATAATTATAACATTAAAAAGTAGTTTTCATAAAACAAAAAACTTCAGTAAAATTTGGAATTTTGGCCTTCAATATCTCCGAAACCAGCAGATTCCCAGGTATGGTCCAGTCCATTGACCTCCTTTATCTCCCTATTTCGTTTGATCAAAAACTTTTTACCATCCTGTATATCCTGAAAGTATAAGGCAAGGTACTAGACCACAGTTGCAGTTGCGTAGTAGTGGAGAGATGTTCAAAGATTCTGATTCATATACATGTGGCTAAATAATAACATCCGCACGGGTCGTTTGCCGCGGTTGGTCCATCTTTACATACTAAGACCCTCCGTGCCTCGGAAAGCACGCTAAGCCGTTTGGTCTCGGCTGTTATTCGTGGATCTTTGACAGTCGTTACTGGTCGTCAGAAGTCCGAAAGACTGACAACCAGTCTTACCAAGGGGTTTCCCATTACCCAGTAACTGGGTTGTGGAGGTCAGTTGTAAAAAACCGGCACTCAGCTGGCTGCATCCGGTTAGACTGGTAGCCGACCCCAACGCCCCTACATAGTCGGGAAAAGCCCGGAAACGGCTAGGCAGATCGATCAGTATACTGTGTATATTTCAATTTTAAGTTCTCTTTTGCAGTCTCATTTCATATTCATAAAGCGATTCTTGTCACGATAAGTGACATTTCGCTAACAAAAATAGAATTATAAGCCTATTAATCCAGACTCCGGCTTATTGCCAGTCAAATGCACTTTTTCATTCACTGCATATTATACCAGCGGCGGTAACGAAACCATAGCGACATCTAATTCGACGCCAACGCCATCTAGTTACGTTTTCGGGAACTTTTTATTTTTTGCGATGTGCTTGTTTTTTTACCCGACTGCGCCAGAAGGAGGGTTGGAATGGGTCCCGACTCCCGACTGCTACAATTTTGTCTATGACCATCTGCTATACCAAAGGGAGCTTTGTCCCTGGGATGACAGTGATATGCCTCAGGTCGAACGCAGATTACCTGAAAAACCTCTCGAGTGCGAGTGAGTGTGTGTGCTGTGTGTGTGTGTGTTTTTCTGGAGAAACTTTTAACTTTGTTTTAATATTTTCTGCCCCCGACCCATCGCGTTGCATCCCATCGCTCGGCCGTGCAACTATTTAGTTTTCGTTTATTTTGTTTTTACCATCATGCACATATAAACAGACACGAAAAAAAACAAAATAGGTACAAAGGTGATGCTTATTCCATAAGAAATCTCTTCCAGCATATCTACGATGGGACAATAAATAGAGAGATGAAGACATCGTGTGAAAGAGTAAAGGAGACAAAAAATAATACATAAAATCTCGCCTCGCGCCTTTCCAACTTTTTTTCCTTTTGCTCGGCTCCTTGGGGCCATAGCGTGATATTAAATAGCTCATTACCTTCCTCAAGAATTGGGCTATTAATGCAAAAAGATTTTTTCAAATCCGACTGGTAGTTCCGGAGATTACCCTCTGCACACAAACTTACAAACAAATACCTCTTTATAATATTATTAGTATATTATATACACATATAAAGATGGATTCTTCAACACCATCATCGTTTGAGCCAACCACTGATGAACGTAGACCTGTCCCAAACGATTAAGAATAAAAATCTATTATTGATTGTTAATCATCTTTAAATTGGATTCAGCTCTCAGCTAAACATAAAAAACGCAAGTTTTAGAAACAATAAAAGTATATGATCGACTACAGTAAACAAAATCAGAAAAGTATATGATATTCTTCTGGATATATAGAAAGATAGGATAGTGCGTTGAAAACATAATACAACTAATTTGGTACGATAGAAAAAAACATGAAGATACCTCTAAACACTTTCTTTTTACAATAAAAACCATACTAATATATATGTCGCAGGTTTTTCATAAAATTAGGTTTTTGATGAAAAACCTAGGTTTTTGATGAAAAACCGGAAGATGACAAAATTATTACTTTATGTTATCATAAGCCTGAGAAAATCCAGTTTTTTTTATCAAAAACCTAGACTGTATTAGTTTTATGATAAAAAAGGTCAGGTCGACGGAGCCCCGCTGCGCGGGGCTCCTATTTCTGTCTGCAGGGTTTAAAGGAACCTAACCAAACCGAACCTCGGGGTGCCCCTGACGTCGACCGATTTCCTTCTACATTTTTAGCCAAGGGCCTGCAGTTACACTTAAGTTTAGTCGGAAAAAGATAGAAGAAACTAACATTAACACCTCGTCGAAGATAAACCTAGGTTTAACCGGCTAATCTTAAGTTTATGCTCACACCTACCTTTAGCCGTAACATATACAGTGTGTTAGGTTAAACGAGGGACGTACTTTAAGAGAGTGTAGTACTCATGAAAATGAACAACTTTTACTAAGAGACCAACACTGAAATCGAGAAAATAAAACCAGCCTCTCTATACATTTTCTGTTCGCATAACTGGACAAAATGTAGGGAACAGCTGTTTTTTTTTTCATATTTTTGAGTCAGCCCCATATTAAAAGTTGTTCATTTTCATGAGTACTACACTCCCTTAAAATATGTCCCTCGTTTAACCTAACACACTGTATAACATTTATACCCCTACCCTCTACCCATGTTGGCAAAAAATAAATGATTTGATTTGACCAGCGCTTATATTTTATCATAAACCCAAACTAGTTCAGGTTTTTGATCAAAAATCTGGATTGGTAGAGGTTTATGATGAAATTGAGTTTGAAATGTGTCATCTTCCGGTTTTTCATCAAAAACCTAGGTTTTTCATCAAAAACCTAATTTTATGAAAAACCTGCGACATATACATACAATCATTCTGTTCTTTTGTCAGATTATTCTACAAGCAACATACTAAAATACTAGTGTTTTAGTTTTTTAATCCAAACAATAGATTTTTTTTAATTGAATAATTGCTTCATATTTTGCAATAAATTACTAACGTTGTGTCATCGCGCTTCTCTTTCTTTTCTATGCAGTCCGACAGTGACCGCGCTTTAGGTCATGTAAGCCCCTTAACCAATCCAGTCAGTTTACGGTTGTAAAAGTTGCCCTCCATTGCAATCAATTTATTCATTTACACAAAATTGATTTATTTAGATTTACATTTTAAACAATATTGCGTCATCTGCTTCGATAACTTTTTCTACTACTGCAGTATCTAGAGTAGGTAACTAGAATTTTAAAGTTAATTCCTGGGACACACACAGGCCTCCTCTCTGTGAGAGGGAGTTTACCTCCACCACGGGGGCACAGTGCGACTTGAAAGATGTCACATGTCTTTGAATTTTTGATTCTACAACATGCCGGTTTCCTCGCGATGTTTCCTTCACCGTTTTGAGAGCAGTGGTGATGAAATTATTTACACAAAGTAAAGCGTCTGCCTGGGTTCGAACCTACGACCTTCTCGTAAGTCGCGGCCGTTACCACTCCCACTGAGCCACCACTGTATGTTCAGTATCCTAGAAAAAGAAGTCTGAGGGGCAGGGCCGTCTTTACCCGGGGGTGCAAGGGGTGCGTGGCACCTGGGCGCAGATTCTTAAGGGACGCAAGCCAATCCTTAAACCTACACGTACCATGCGTAAACCTTCTCGAAATAACTATGACTCAAGTTAAGATAGATTGACTTTGGCTATAGTATACCTATCGAATTGAAAGTTGATTACAAAACAGACGATAACATAAAAAAGATTGTCGATTTTAAAGCCGGAAAAATTAAATTTGATGTTTGAAAATGTACCTAATTTTATTGTAGAGTAAGTATTAAATAAAAAAAGGGAGCCGTCACGCGACGCCTGGCAGATGTGAAACATTGCGCATGGCGACGCGTCGCCACACAGTACACAAGACTGTGACTGTATATATACACCATCATATAGCGTGGCGACGCGTCGCCACGGCATGCGTCGCCACGCCAGAAATTTGTTTTACGTGCGGCTATAGATGTTTCACATCAAAAAATAAAATACAAAAATTGGGGCGCAGGCTGATTTTCGCACCCCGGTGCCCAATATGGTTAAGACGGCCCTGCTGAGGGGAAATTCTCTTAATTTTCACGGGGAGTTCACAGTCTGATCTCAGTTTCAATCTGTCAAAAATACCTCTAATTTCCTTAAATTTTTGACAAGTTTTTGACATTGTATTTCGTCGCATCATTCTTCAGATACAGTTAACATAGGTAGTGCCTTTAGCCTACACGAGTACAAGTTTTTGATATTGATTGTCGCTGAAATGAGATTGCGACTAATTTTGTACATTTTTAATTACGGGAGTCATTATTGACCTTCTAATTGAGTAACAAACTCATCGAAATTACCACCAAACTGTACAGTATACCCGGCGATAAATATTGCACATCGACCTTTGGAAAGAGACAATCGGCTAATTTCGGCTTCGTAGAGCGTTATCTTTGTCGCACGAAATACAAACAGTCCGGTATCTAATAGGAGCTGTTAAAACAATTATGATTTTCTTCTTTTGATAATTATTTTTACTCTTTGTATAAAATGGTTTTGTGTAAAAAGGTCGATGTACAATATTTATCGCCGGGTACTGTGTACTGTGGCTTTTAGCGGAAATATGTCAATTAGGTTCTAATTGGACACTTTGTGTGCATCAATCAATGAACATGGTTCCTACACACGTTCAATGCACATACAAATGCCTTTATTTGACAAAATAATGGCGATTTATAAACATGACATCGTCTCTCTTTTCTTGTCGGCTTCAAGCTTACCTTGATTACCTCGATAGGATACCTATCAAGGGTCATTTCTGAAGCGATAGAGCCATTATTAACCACTAGCTTCTGCCCGCGTCTTCGTCCGCGTGAAATTCACTTCACTTTGTAGTTTTTTTTTTGGAAGTCCTATATTTTTTTTTTCTCTGTTTAGATTCTGACTTGGTGACAATGGGACCACCTCGAGAGCGTACCCTTTCAAACCCTAATATCATCTCATATCATGTCTGCTCATATGTTACAAAATATTGCTTTTCCCGATACTGGGACGTTAATTGTTGAGGAGTTCACCTGGTAAGAACCAGGAGAACTCCTCAACAACCACTCACCATTCTCAAACTCAAACTCAAAGCATTTAACCATTTACAGGCACTTTTGAATTGTCAAGAAGTCGGTCAGTCAGAAAATATGAAGCTAGTTGCCCATTCCAAAGCGTAGGTACCTATGGAGAAGAACGGGCAAGAAACTCCATGGACACTCTTTTTAAATGATATTTAAAAAAAATATTAGTAACCTACATCATTACTTTTGATTTTAAAATTATATAATGTGAGAACGATGTAAAAAATTAAGAAAGACGTACCTACGTACGGTTAAAAGCGTCCAGAGTACAACAAATAGTACTTAACAAACTATTTCTTAACTAACTAGTACTTAACTAACTAACTAGTACTTAACTAACTAACATTCGCATTGTGACGCAAAAATTGCTTAGCAACCATATTAAAGTAATGGAATCGCAACCCGTGAAATATTTATCATTGAGTAGTTCCGATGGCCATCTGTGGTCTTCATCATCAGCGCCACTTTACCAAATCATGATTACCGAGAGCAAATGCTCAAGTTAGTTTAAAAAAATACTCAAATCGCTATAGGTTTGCCTATAAAATTTGAGGGTTTCCCTCGATTTCCATGGGATCCTCTCATCAGATTCCAACTTGATGACAATAGGACCATAATTGAGAGTATACCCTTTCAAACAAAAAAAAAAGAAAAACAAAAAGAGAAAAGATAAAGTCAAAAATAATATAACCTCCTCATTTTTGGAAGTTGGTTAAAAATCAAACATTTATTGATTTTGTTACTCTGATTTCCTCATAACATAGGCACTCTTCACTAATTTGTATTTAGTATTATATTTTATTTTCTTAGTGACACTACGTCGGACATTTACATCAAACTCAAAGCATTTATTTTAATTACCTAATCCATTTACAGGCACTTTTGAATTGTCAAGAATTCGGTCAGTCAGGCAACTCCATGGACACTCTTTAAAATTATATTTTATTGCTCACAGGTTTCGGCATACCTAATAATTATTTTTCTACACACTTTGCGTAAGTACCTAAGCCCATAATAGGTACTTCCCAATATAAAAAGGAAAATTCATCGACATCAGTCATTAAGGGCCAAAACTAAGAATATCTAACTATAAAAATAGTAGAGTAACGGTGGAGTTTCTTGCCCATTCTTCTCCATACTAACACTACCTTTTGGATGGGGCGACTAGAATCAATTAAATATTACTGTAAGTTTTGACGTTCAAAAGTGCCTTTAATGTGCCTATTTAAAATAAATGATTTGACTTTGACTTTAGTAAAGTCAAATATAGATTTTTTTATTTGTAATTTTACAATATTTAACATAACTAACTATTTACACTAGATACTAAATTAAATGACTAATAAACTAACTATACAAATAAATACGAAAATAAAAGGACGCTTAGGCGTCGCAATACTCTTCCGCATCGCTGTCATCCAGAAACGCAGAAGACTGACAGCCATTGACTTATATGTACTTATATGTTATGGACCAAGTGATAAATACGGGCATTATTCATAATGCCCGCGCATTATGAATAATGACAAGCTAATTTGGGCAATCTGATAATTCACAGATACAATGCATGTAATCATAACTAAAGGTATTTGTATTCTCATTCGCTCGCTCTTGCATCCTATGTCAACGGAGCCCCGCTTCGCGGGGCTCCTATTTCTGTGTAAAGGGTTTAAAGTAACCTAACCAAACCTAACCTCGGGGTGCCCTTCGCTCGCTCTTGCATCCTTAGTCGCCTATCGCCTGCAGTGTCTATGAATGGAAAGATGTTGTTTGATTTTAAATATTGATTCTACGTTTGAAATAAAAATTACAGTAATTAAACCTGGTTTTAATTGTTCTGCCCCATAGGTGACTAGCATTATAAAAAAATGCCTGGTCGATTTGATTATTTCAATAGTTGTTATCACACTGCCCACTGCATATTGGGCATTTTTCATACTGCCCGGGCATTTTTATAATGCCCTATTAAGCACTTGGTCCATGACATATATATTACTAGCGGACTGGCAGCATTGTTACGTTGAATGGCGTTGCTGGTTGCTAATACTTTGGCCAAAGAATAGTTCTTTTTTTGTTTGGTCATATTGTGAAAAATATACAGGTACACAGTTTAAATAAAGTCATTAAAACTCCTTTCGAGGTGAAGGGCGAAGCGACAAAGACAAAATCTCGAAACTTGCATTTGTGAAGGCTTCATAACCAGCCTATAATGTTCCCACTGCTGGGACACAGGCCTCCTCTCAGTGAGAGGGAGTTGGCCGTAATCCACCACGCAGGCCCAGTGCGGGTTGGTGGATGTCACATGTCTTCGAACTTTTGGTTCTAGGACATGCCGGTTTCCTCACGGTGTTTTCCTTCACCGTTTTGAGAGCTGTGGTGATGAAATAATTTACACAAAGTAAAGCGCCTGTCTGGGTTCGACTTCGAACCTACGACCTACAACTCGTAAGTCGTGTCCGTAACCACTGGGCCACCACTGCTCTGTGAAGGCTTAGGTAGGTACATATTCAAACATTTAAATAAAACTGGTAAAAGACAATGAGAAATGGTGAGCCCACCTCTCAATAGAAATAAGATACTCATGAATGAATAGGTATTTTTATGCAGAATAAAACTTAGTATTACGACTAAGGTTATAAGTCAGTACTTTCGGAGTTCTACTAACTATTATACTGCCATAAAAGTGATACCAATCTAAGCAATTAGTGGTCGTAGTTTACTTCATTAGAAGTTAAACATTACTCAGACTCGGACGGCATGGTTTGCGCGATTAATGTTGTGCTGCGTGTCGCGGGTTCGATTTCCGCACGGGACAAACATTTGTTTGACCTATAAATAGTTATTCAGGGTCTAGCTCTTTGTGTATGTGTGTTTAAATGTTTGTAAACGCACCCATAATACAGGAGAATTTACTAGTGGGGCAAAGTTGAAAAAAATAGCTTTGTCTGCTGGCTGGTTTTTCAATAGACAGATCATTTTTATTCGTGGAATAAAATTTACATAAATTATTCCTCCGCTAAAATTATTTGGCGTTGGAAAATGGACTACTGAACTGCATCTCGGTTAGTTTTGTGGAAAATGGAACAAATGTTAGTACTTAACTAATGTTCCGCTTAGACAGCCCTATCCAACGATATGTCACATGTTACTATTGATGGGTGAGCCCAGACCCCATACATTTGTTTCCTACTCTCCGTTATTTATTACACTTTAAAGTTAGTTTAAATAATATTTTTTATCATAAGTAATTATTAAATTACGGTAATTACGATCATAGGTGTGAAAATAATATTTATTTAAAAATATTGGTTCCGCGTTTACGCTTAATCTTTTGACTGGTAATTAATCGTTTACAGCACTTTTTTATACCTGCCAGTGTGTCTCATAACTAAATATGGAAAGATTAAAAAAAAAGAATCGATTTATCATTTAAAAAAATGTTTAATTTACCGACAGATGTGTCAAGAGTTCTCCCATCATTTCTTTGCATTTGCACATCAAAATTATCACTTTGGTTATTTTTACTGTATAAATAACTATAATTAACTACATTTTTGGTATTTAAATTATTATCATCACTAACTAGGCTGTTTACTTCCGCGCCATAACTGGGTCGCAAAATAAAAAGTAAAAACAAACAAATGTAAGCCAAATGACTGCACATTTTCACTTTTTTTAATAAGAATATATGGAAACACGGTATAAACCACTTTATTATTTCTTTTAAATCCATTATTTATTTATTAAATTATTTCGGAACGTAGTTTGTTGAAAAACACGCGCGGCGAATTAAAAAGTATGTCAAGCCGTCAAGCGACATTTCGCGCCAAACGCTTGGTCCGAACTAAGCGCGCGAAGAGGTCGGTAACCCATTTCTTCTTTCACCTAAAGACGTCTGCACATTGCGGCACAAGAAAATAAAACAACTTCGTCACGACTTTCGCTTTTTTACACATTAAAATTCATGTACTGTTCGATTTTGCCTTAAAATGTGCAACCAACGAACGATTTTACGAAAACGGGAGAAAATGAGAAAATTTGAAAAAAGAAAGTTTTTTTTTATTTGGGCCGCGTACGCTTCAAGCATTGTTTTATCAATGGCTAAGACGGACATGTGTATTGTCTTAACTTAGTTTTTATGTCACAATCTGTCAATCAGTATAGTCAGTTTTAAATAGGTATTTTGTTACAAAGTTTTGAAGAATAAGTATGAAATATTTTAAAGTAAACGTAAGCACTTTCTAAGGCGAATTGTTTCAGCTTTGCATAACAGTAGGTAACACTACCAGTATGATCTAGACTTAATAGAAGGGGCGATACTTTCAATATGAATCAAACGAGAGTTGATTACGTTGGACTAATGAGGGTTTTCGTGAAAATTTACGACACCAGTTGGCACTACTGTGATAAGAGGTCTTCCAATACAAAATATATGATGACGTTCATCATTCGATTTATTCATTCGTTCATCATTCCGTCATGACTAAAGAAAATATAGGCTCTTTGACAGATGCGTGGACCTGACGTGCCAGTGCTGCCACCTAGCGAACGTCATTTCAGAAAACCCTCATTGAAACTTCCTGCATCCTTATTCGAATCAACTCATATGCATTTAAATCCAAAGAGTTATTCTCGGTAAAGAATTTATTAGATTTTTTTTTTTGAAGTGAAAACTTCTTTAGCGGCGTTGTACACTTTTTTGTAATGGGTAAAAAATGTTAAACTCGCGTCAGGACACGTGACCTGATCGAAAATTCGTAAGACGGATGGCCGTAGCCGGTACCGCGCGTGTTTTATACACACGTAATTGTTCAAGTTTTCACTTCTGTCGGCACTCCCGGAGTGCCACTGGTTTTTTTAATTTGAAATGGGTTTGCTCTTGACTCTAGTCTAGGTCAGAGATGACAGAGACAAAGTCTACGATGGAACTCACCCAGAACAAGCCTGTTCACTCTTACTTAGATAATATAAATAAAAGGATTTTTTTCACGCCGGCTGATCGACACTTCACGTGGCCAGAGGACTGGGTCGTTTTCTGGCCAAAGAATTAGCATTGCCATTCAACGTGGCAATGCTGCCAGTCTTCTGGGCACATTTCCGGATGATAGCGATGCGCACGAGTACTTCGACGCCACGGATATCGATTCGACGCCTTAGGGCTGATTTGACCAAAGTCAGATATCGTTATAATATTTGACGTGTGACAGTTCTAGTAAGAAAAACTATCAAACATTCAAAATTTATTGTCAGGATTTCTTCTAGGTATAAAAGCTTTATGAAATTCGCTCGAAGTGTCCTTTGTTTTTGTGTTTATTTGTATAGTAAGTTAGTTAGTCATTTAATTGAGTATCTTATATAAATAAATAAAATCGAAGTGTCTGTTTGTAATAAAATAACAGCTTTTTACTAAATGCCTATGAAAGTATATTACGGTACTGACTTACTTATACAAAAAGAAATTAACGTTTTGCTTGTCTGTTCTAAAAGAAAGATCTCTATTTTGAAAGATTCTGACGGGAGTTTCACTCGAAGATAGCTGATGTTATGAGTAACTTAGGCTACTTTTATTTTAGAAAAAACATTTTTACAAAAAAAAAAAACAGAACAAAATAACTACCAAGCAGTGTTGGCCCAAAGTTAATCTGATTAACGATTAAAAATTAATGATTAAAAATCATAATCAAAATTTTTTATTAAGATTAATTAATCATAATCAAATTTAAAATGATTAAGATTATTGATTAAGATTAATCGTTAATTTGATTATTTGATTAACTATTAACTACTTGTTAATTCATTTAATTTATTGGAAGAGCAACACCAACAGCTTATGCAATATATAAATATGTTACTTCAAAAGCAGTCATTTATTAAGAGCCCCTAACAATTTCGCGGACTAAAAACAGAAAAATCAGTTTTTTTCAGCGCAAATTTCTCAATATCCTTAAGTTATCTAGTTTTTTAAAAAATACACAAGTATTTATCACCTATCTATCTAGTAAGTCTACGAATTTAATTTTTGATAACTACTTAATATAAATTCCAAAAAATAAAAAACAAACACACGTTTTTACGTAATCACGAAACACCAAGTTTTTCGATTGCTTTTTTAGCTTACTGGTAGCAAATAACGATCTGAAAAAAAATCCTAAATACTAGGCATATAATATATTAGTAAGTCTACGATTTATTTTTTTTAAGTTTAATGTATTAGTACCTGTAAAAAAATGTTAACTACGCTGAAAAATCCCAATAAAGTCATGTGCAAAACCGTCGTCTACGCGTAAGAATTTATTGAAAATAACAAAAAGTGTTAAATATTTTAAAATTTGAGATGTTTATCTACCAAACTCAATTTTTATATTTTTATTTTGACTACTAATTTAATTGTAGTAAAATATCTAAATAATGCCTTATAAACCGATGCGCTCGCTCGATGCATTCAGTCGCGCCCAAAGGCTTCTAGACGACGGACCTGTGTCGCCTGTGACGTTCGCCGCTCCCGTCGTAATTCTTGAATCGCGAGTGATTTTGTACTACGCCTAACCAGTTTTGAGACTGTATGAATATTTATTTTTTTATGTCAATAGTGTGACACTTTGTGATTTGTTAATGTTATTCATACATATTAATTAGTGACCGACCGAAGGTTCGGTTTCGGTTTCGGTTTCGGCCAGTTTCGGCCAAATAATCTAGTTTCGGCCTTAGTTTCGGTTTCGGCCAAGAAATGGCCGAAACTTTCGGCCGCGCCGAAACTCGTGTGTTCATGAATTATCGCCCATCGTTCGGCGAACTTCGCGGCTAGCTCGTGCTCGCTCGTCGCGTCGCCGGCCCAGTTCGCCGCCGTCCATCGTTAATCGCATGGAGTTGAGGTTGTGTTTTGCACATACGAGGGCTGAATTGGCCTAACTATGAACTAATGAAGGAAATGAAACGAAACCAATTTTATTTTTCAATATAATCACCATGAATACTACTAACACACTTCTGACATCTGTGAATCAACATCTCTAAACCTTTATAAAAATAATCACAATTTTTAGCCTCAAAATGACCGAAGACGGCCGCCTGCAACTCTTCATCGCTTGAAAATTTTCTTTCTCTTAAGTCTCGCTTTAAATTTGGAAATAAATATAATATAAATATAAATAGTCGGACGGGGCCATGTCTGGACTGTGAGAGGTGGATGTTCAACTTCTGTGAACCCGCATTGACGAACTGCATCCTTCGAAACACCAGCGGTAGGAACAGGGGCGTTGTCATGGAGCAACAGGACACCTTTAGACAGCTTGCCTCTTCGTTTTTCCTTTATCTTGTCTCGTAATTTATATATTAAAGAAGCATAATATTAGCCGTTCACGACTGTATTACGTTCTTTAAAATCCACCATCAAAATGCCTTGAAAATCCCAAAAGATTGTGCACATCAGTTTTTTAGCCGATTGTTGCACCTTTGCCTTTCTAGGGGGCTTTTCACCCTTATAACGCCATCCCATTGATTCGCGCTTGCTTTGTGGGTCATAATACAAGATCATAGTTTCATCACCAGTCACTAGCCGCTCGATCACAGTCTTTGAATTTTCACCACAAAGATCCAAAAACTCCGAAGCGCAGCGCACTCTTTCCTGTGTCTGTACCGCTGAAAGAAGTTTCGGTACCCATCTTGCACTCACTTTTTTCATGTGAAGATGTTCATGTATCGCACGATGACGTACTTTTAGAGAGCCAATTAAATTAAATTCAATTAAATTATTTATTGCAATCACATGTGTTTTACAAGATCTTATAATAAAAATATAGCTCACATGGACCCTGTCGGGCACAACAATTTTATATAATATTGGTAATAGCATTTAAAGATAATTAACAATAATTAAAAATTAACGAGTTTATTCTAATAAGCAAAATCATAGAAAAAATGTAAAGTAATATAAACAAAAAAGAGAAAGAAAATAGTCAAAATAAAATAATAGTCAAATGCGGTCATCATGTCATAAGAAATAAAAGTTAATCCATTAAGATGTCATCATTAAAAAAATCGTTCAATGTATATAGCCCAAGCCTAGGTGCAATTTCTCTAATCTTCAAACGGCGGTTACTCAGAACCTCCTCTTCGATAAGAGCAATGGTTTCGGGAGTGAGCACTTCCACAGGCCGACCGTCGTGGAAAATGTCTTCGACGGTTTCTCTCCCGAGGCGAAACTCTTTCACCCAATTTTTCACTGTGCTATAGGAGGGGGCAGACTCCTTATACACGTCATCCAATCGTTCTTTTATTTGGGCAGGGTATTATAAACCTTCTTTAAACAAAAACTTTATGACACTTCGATACTCAGTTTTCGACATTTTGAAAAAATACGCGACTCTCGTTATGCTAATGCCTGCTAAACTAAGACTAAGCATTTCATGTCGATGTGTGTTTCTTATATTAAGTGCACGATAAACGTACTATTTAATGCAACACAACATGTAGCGACATGTCGCGTAGAACTATATCAGGCCAGTTCATTATGGGACCGACCTCGTAAATGTAAGTATTCAACTGTCTGTATGTATAATATACATTGTATATTCAAATAAATGTGTAAAAAACACACCAGATTTCTGTATACGATAGAAATTTTAAATATGTTTAAGTAAGTTTCGGTTTCGGTTTCGGTTTCGGCCGAAACTAAGAGCAAGGCCGAAAGTTCGGTTTCGGTTTCGGTTTCGGCTGAAAAACCTGTTTCGGTCGGACACTAATATTAATGTTTTGTATTGTACTTTTGGATAAACAAAATAATGTTTCGTTTGAATAAAGCTATCTTCAATATTAAAGTAATTTTCCTCCATGCCCCGCTCGTTTTCTCCTTGTTCTATACAAATAAAGTGATTAGCTTTATAAAATAGGACAAAATGACTTGCTATACTATACTCTCATGGTCTGCGGTCTTATGGCGAGGGAATACTACAGACCTCCCCGTCGTTCTGTATTACGTAAACAATAACACGTGTAATTCGTTTCAGACGTACCTTATAATACGCTGGTCACACTTTATAATTTGGTTTTACGAGTACTATAGTGAATGCCGTAATAGGTTACGATATTTTTATAGGGTACCTGAACATAACATGTCATAATCACCATAAAATCCATCCAGTATTACGCAATCTAGTAAGTAAAACTATGGAGTGCTAATAATAGCGGTTACGGACCAAGATTATTTGTTCCCGCTTCAACGCACACAACGATTATCAGTTTATAGTTCGAACGCACACAGACACACTGCGCTCCTATAATTACCTAATCTAATAGTGCGCCGAAATTGATAGGGGCTCTTAAGAACAATACACCAATGCCGTCCTCTGGCTCGGTAGAAAGAATGTTTTCTTTTGCAACTATGCTAAATAAACCTAGGTCACACAAATTATCTGACGACTTATTTGAAAAAGAAGTAGTTATGAAATGTAGCTTGAACATCAAGAAATCAGAAATGTGAAGATCGGGGGTTAGTTGATTGAAAATATTCTTCAAAATTAGAATTCAGTGTATTTGAACGTTAGAATTTATTTTTTTGTTTTTTGAATAATTAATAAAAATATTTTAAGAAATGTGTGTCATTATTTTTCATCATTTCTTTTATATAGAATTAATAACATTGATGGATGTATTAGTTTATAATCGAGTTAATCAATTAATGATTAGTGATTAATGATTAACGTCAATAATCATGATTAAGATTACTTTTTTAATCATGATTATTCTAATCGTGATTAATGTAATCTGATAAAAGGGTTCCGTACCCAAAGGGTAAAAACGGGACCCTATTACTAAGACTCCACTGTCTGTTTTGCCGTCTGTCACCAGGCTGTATCTCATGAACCGTGATAGCTAGACAGTTCAAATTTTCACAGATGATGTATTTCTGTTGCCGCTATAACAACAAATACTAAAACAGAATAAAATAAATATTTAAGGGTGCTCTCATACAACAAACGTGTTTTTTTCGGCGTTTTTGCCTTGTGGTACGGAACCCTTCATGTGCGAGTTCGACTCGCACTTGGCCAGTATTTTTTGTAGTCAAAGGCAGAGATTAACGAAAATGAGATGGGTGGGCTGTATGCCAGTTGTGTAACTAAGGGCTGATTTCACCAAAGTCAGATATCTTTTATTCGTCGAATAAAATTGACGTCTGACAGTTCTAGTATGGAAAAACTGTCAAAAAATCAAAAATTATTCTCAAGATAAGTACTTATTCTAGGTATAAAAGTTTGGTGGAATGCGCCCTTATACTCATCAAAGAAGATAATTAAATCATGACATGTGCCAGGAGAAATGGTTGCGAGTAGCGAAAGTCGCTTACCTGCACTTAGCATAGTTCATTTATTTAAATTAATGTTTATTACCAACATTCTTTCATGTCTACGAGTAAAATGTGTAAGTACCTAACCTACTCGGGGCGCATTCGACCAATTTTTATACCTAGAATAAGTCTTATCCTGAGAATAAAATTTGAATTTTTGACAGTTTTTCCATAGTAGAACTGTCAGACGTCAATTTTATTCCACGTATAAAAGATATCTGACTTTGGTAAAATCAGCCCTTAAAGGTATGTTATTTATAATAATGTTCCTATTTTTTGTTTCAGAAGGAATAAGCTGCCTCTCAGCTCTACTACAGTACAGTACCCGGCGATAAATATTGCACATCGACCTTTGGAAAGAGACAACCGGCTAATTTCGGCTTCGTAGAGCGTTATCTCTGTCGCACGAAATACAAACAGTCCGGTATCTATTAGGAGCTGTTAAAACAATTATGATTTGCTTCTTTTGATAATTATTTTTATTCTGTGTATAAAATACACCAATTTGAATTAGTCGATGTGCAATATTTATCGCCGGGTACTGTAGTTTATTTATTTAAATTAATGTTTATTACCAACATTCTTTCATGTCTACGAGTAAAATGAGTAAGTACCTAATTTTATTTATAATAATGTTCCTATTTTTTGTTTCAGAAGGAATAAGCTGCCTCTCAGCTCTACCTACAGTACAGTACCCGGCGATAAATATTGCACAATCGACCTTTGGAAAGAGACAATCGGCTAATTTCGGCTTCGTAGAGCGTTATCTCTGTCGCACGAAATACAAACAGTCCGGTATCCATTAGGAGCTGTTAAAACAATAATAATTATGATTTGCTTCTTTTGATAATTATTTTTATTCTTTGTATAAAATACACCAGTTTCCAAAGGTCGATGTGCAATATTTATCGCCGGGTACTGTATTTTGATTAATGCTACAACCCCCTCTTAACTTTTCAAGTTTTTTGAACGTTACAAGTTCCTCCGATACCTGAGGTCATCGGAAAACCTGGGTCTAGAAATGCCGATGCATTCCACATTTCCACCAGTTTCTATGACAAATATTTTACTGTTCAAGCAGTACGGTTATGTAATGATTTGCTCGTATCGGTAGGGCGTGCTCATTTTTTTTAGTACCTAGTTTAAGAATTAAGTGACTTACAAGACCTAAACACGAAAAATGCAAGTTTTAGAAACAATAAAAGTATATGATCGACTACAGTAAACAAAATCAGAAAAATATATGATATTCTTCAGGATATATGATAGGTAGATAGTATATTGAAAACATAATACAACTACATAATTTGATACGATAGAAAAAAAATATGAAGATTCCTCTAAAAACTTTCTTTTTACAATAAAAACCATACTGATATTTGTATACAATCATTATGATTTTTTTGTCAAATTATTCTACAAGCAACATACTAAAGCACTAGTGTTTTAATTTTTTAGTCCAAACCATAGATTTTTTTTAAATAATTGCTTCATATTTTGCATTAAATTACCAGCGTTGTGTCATCTTTCTTTTCTATGCAGTCCGACAGTGACCGCGCTTTAGGTCATGTAAGCCCCTTAACCTTAAGAGAACCTGGGTTGCAAAAGCGAGCGGTGCGAGCTCAATCAAAGCACATAGCGTGATGTGTAGGTATATCGTGCGTATCAGATTAAGTAGTTACCCAAGTAGCACAAGCCCAAGTAGCCACACTGGGGCAAGCTGGGGCGCTTGCCCCACCCTGGCTCTGACAAGAAAAAAATACGGAAATTAATGCATTGAAGGAAATAGAAGTGGCGGATCTGTACAAAATTTCGGAAATGCAATTTTATCCCAGCGTAAAAACTGCGCTCGCTATTTTTCTTGCCCAGCCATAGGTACCTACAATGCGCGCCACGAAAGATGAGACTTGACCCCGCGTCCCCCGCTTTTTCCGTTGCCCCTATGACGTCCGGTCCCGTCCCGCACTTAGACCTCATACCGCTATAGATACCTAAAATCGTGTTCTGCGCAAGTCAAACCACGTGGTGTGTCAAGTCTCATCTTTCGTGGCACGCATTGTACATGATTCTGAGCCCCCTGCAGCCCCTGCGATGAAATTTTTCGTTGACCCTGCCACCATGTATATCCTCTTATTTTATTGAAGATTCGTACTTCGTACTAGGTCAGCTCAAGGACAAAATTTCACCAGTGACGAGCGGCCTACTGTAGGTATCTACCTACGAAGTTTCACTTTCAAATTCATTCAAAGTGAGTTAATATTTGCCTAAATTAGTAAAGGTTTGTTACCCCGAAAAGAAGGAAAACGTAAGTGATGTTCTACACACACGAAGATGTGGAAAGCCGATGTGTTGCGTGTGAGTCGGTCACGGTTGACTTCCAATGAGAGTATTGCTCTGTTGAAGTCTTTGACAGCTGATTGTTAGTTAGGCAGGGGAGCTTAGTGAACCAAAATCAGATAGTTAAAGTAAGTAAGTAAATTCAGTTTGTTAAAGTTGGAAAGAATTGCCGCTCTCGTTATTTAAAAAGAGGCTGCGAAGCTTTTTGACAGTCAAAGCATACTATAGCGTAACAGAATTCTTGATAGATAAAAAAATTGACACTTCAGTGTTTACTTAGGCAGACACCTAGCACCCGTACTGCATTATGCATGATTTGGCACCAAAATGATGTTAAAACAGATTAATACCAGAACGCATCCAAGTGAACGGACAGCGACGCGTGATTGACTTGTTACGATCTTGATAATGAGACTATTAAGTAGTTCATTTACCTGAAGTGCCGGTTGATGAATCCATAAATCTTTGCTGTTTACGATCGTTTTCATCTTTAGGAAGAAGAGCCAGTCTTTTCAGCGTTTGTTTTTTTTGCTAAGACATGAAAGGGAGAAAGATACATGTACAAAATAATTTTTTTTAAAAATTAGGGCGATGCTATGGTAGAAACTCTCACTTAACAAAAAAGCTGTACGTGGCTAATACTACCGCTTCCTACTGTTTTGTTTATGCTGGAAAGATGCGATGTACCTAGATGACGATGTCACTAACTTCTCTTGAGATTGTTGACGATAATGTAACTAGAAAATGCAACCTCGGTCCTTTTTTCGAGATTCAATATCGTTTTCTTTTTTTTGTTCTCGTGAGAAGGTTGCCAATCTCGACTCGAGATTGTATTCCCTGCCCGTAGCGTAACCACATTTATACAAAAAACCATAATAAACCACAGTTCTAAGGTTAATTCAGCGTAACATAAAAATGTAGACGGTTACGCACGCATGTAAGTACTTAACAATAATTTATTATTTTCGCTTGAACCTGTGATGACACCGTAATCTCGTAAAACATAATAAAAAGTAAAAGCCATAACTCGATGTCACGCTTACGTGTTATAGCAAGGCCTTTGACTCCATCAAGCAAAAAAATATTACAGTAAATCTGAACAATATCGGAGTACAGTTTTAAAAACTTACTTACCTACATACTTGATCATTTAACAAACCTGTATTTAACTAATCATTTTCACTTAAAGCTTGTACAAAAAAAATCTATTTCAATCCCTGGAAGAGTCCTACAGGGATCTATACTAGGTCCTATATGTATTTATTTTTCACGACGTAAAAAGCAAGTCGTTGCAAGGCAACTAATTAGTTTATTCTCCTCGTTAATTATCGAAAAACTTTCATATGTAACATTGGCATTTAAATGCATTTTCGTCACGCAATAATTAATCTTCTTTCGTGACTCGTAAGCTGTTGTCATTGCAAATTATGAATTCAATGCCTATTTCTTTGATTTCGCTTTTGCGTCAGCGAAAACTGTGCGTCTTATCCCTGCGACTAAACGCAGAGCTGTCGTTTGCGCCTGCGACTAGTCGTTACACAGACGTCGGGCAGGAAGCGATCATTTTCTTGGTTTATTCTAGACTATACACAAGGACAAGATGCACGCGCACGTCCGACGACAGTCACATGAGACAATATGTTAGCGATAGTCTTCATAGTGTAGAGGCTCCATATTCACTTACAAGATGAACAACACGACCGTCTCGTGTTGTTCATCTTGTAAGTGAATATGGAGCCTCTAGTTGCACTTGCCTTGGTGCTTTAGGCTGAGGCTACATTAGGCCGCGACGCGACCTGCGACACATGAGCGATTAAAACAAGTAAATGAATGCTCACGTATATGGCTACAGCGTACATCAAATGTTACTATAGCGATCTTTGATTTCTTTATGCGATAGGAACAACATTACTGAAATCACGGCATCGGCTACATCAACATGAGCGAAATTGAAGCGAATTTATTAGAAAATTGCTTTTATTTTCGCTTGTAATGTAGCCATACCATGTTTTTCTCGTTTCGCTCTTCCAGTCGCATCGCAAATCGCTGCCTACTGTAGCCTCAGCCTGACGCTGACTGTCCTTGGGTGTGTGCGTGCACCTCATGTCTAGTCGCTGCGACGAGTACAGAGTGCTTGCTATCCTGTCGTTGCGAATGTGCAACTCGACGCATGTGTGCCGAGCTTTGAACCAAATATGTATGTCGCCGCCAACTGCTTTAACTTTTTAACCCCCCGACTTCATATCAGTTGGCGTGCTCCCAGCGCCCGGCACAGTAAATCGAAAAATAAATACCTGATAGAATAGAGCCTAGTTAAATAAAAAAGCAGATCGTACGAGCTGTGGCATGTGGTCGTACTTAAATATACGACCCTGGCGAAATGGGCACGAAAATATTTGTCGGATTAATCCGGCGTAAGCGATTAAAAGCAGAGCAGTGGTGGCTAAGTGGTAACGGCCGCGACTTACGAGTTGTAGGTCGTAGGTTCGAACCCTGACAGGCGCTTTACTTTGTGTAAATTATTTCATCACCACTGCTCTCAAAACGGTGAAGGAAAACATCGTGAGGAAACCGGCATGTCCTAGAACCAAAAATTCGAAGACATGTGACATCTACCAACCCGCACTGGGCCCGCGTGGTGGATTATAGCCCACTCCCTCTCGAAGAGAGGAGGCCTGTGTCCCAGCAGTGGGAACATTATAGTCTGATTATGAAGCGGTTAAAAGGTTAATTAGCCGTTTAGTTAACCACCTAGCCTTTTAACTAAACGGCGGCCGTTCAACTAACGGCCTGAATGATATTCATCATTATAGTTTAGGTTGGAACTGTAACCAATCACGCGAGAGCCGAATTGGTCGCAGTAACTAAGGCAGGGCACCCCGACCAAATGGGTTAGGTTAGAACTGTGATCAACCGCGTGCGAGCCGAGAGAGCGAAGCGACGCGAGCACTACTTCCAAAGGCCAGGCGGTTAACTGAACGGCTAATTTAACCAGTTGACTGTGACATGTAGGCAGTGGCGTAGCGCAGGTGGGGCGGAGGGGGCGGCCCGCCCCGGGCGGCAGCCCGCGGGGGCGGCAAAATATCCCCAATGAAGCGGGTTGAGATCTATGATTCAAGAAATATCGGACAAGTTCGGATTTTTGACGCCAGCGAAACTTTTGGACAGCAAGTACGAGTGTGATCTTTCCCATGTATTAGAAGAAATCGACAAGGACGGGTTACAGATGGAGCGGAACCGTCTCCAGCAGTTTGTTGCCAGTTCTGAATCAGAGGAAGATATAAGGGGTAAAGGACCACTGGAGCTCCTCCAGTTCATTCAAAAACTGAATCTCGGAATTTCGGTTCCAAATATAGTCATCTTGATTCGTATATACTTATTTGACTTTGGCGATTAGTGTTGCAAGTTGTGAGAGAAGTTTTTCGAAGTTAAAGCTAATAAAAAATTATCTCAGATCTACTATGAGCTCCGCTAGACTATCAAACTTGGCTATATTGTCGATTGAACAAGAATTGGCTGCAAATATTGATTTTGACAAAGTAATATCTGACTTCGCTGCTCATAAGGCCCGTAGAATCCGCTTGTAAAACCGCTCATCCTATTTTACCTTCAATAAAAGATACCTCATTGCCTGTGAAATTTAATTTTAATTAAGCACCTATAGAATGGGGGCGGCAAAATGGGTCTCCCGCCCCGGGCGCCGAGATGGCACGCTACGCCACTTCATGTAGGTATATGAAATTCATCGGATGCAGCTTGTCGTTGCGTCTAGTGTGCACCATGTCTTATGTACAAACTATGCTGGTATAGACGCTGATCCGTTCTGGTATTTCGATGTTTGGTTCCGCGTGACAGTAAAATGGGTGTTTGGTTCCGTGTGACAGTAAAATGCATGTTGGTTGGTTGATGTGTCGTAGCCTCTACGACACAGGGAATCCTAGTGCGGACTTGCAGAGGCTAGTGCTATATTGTAATGTTTTTTCCTGAACAATAAAGTTTTTATTTTTATTTATTAATTGGTCTTCAGATCATCATCTGTATAGCCTTTTTCCCAACTACGTTGGGGTCGGCTTCCAGTCTAACCGGTTGCAGCTGAATACCAGTATTTTACATGGAGCGACTCCCTATCTGACTTCGGTAACCCAGTTATTAAGTAATACGATACCCTTTGGTAAGACTGGTTAGACCTGATGTTAAATAGCCTATAGCCTTCCTCTTGAGGAAGGCTATAGCCTATAGGCTATTTAACATCAGGCTATGCAATTCTTGAATTGGGCTATCAAATACAAAAAGAATTTTTCAAATCCGACTGGTAGTTCCAGAGATTAGCGCGTTCAACCAAACAAACAAAAAAAACAAACTCTTCAGCTTTATAACATTATATAGTATAGAAGTATAGATATCTACATGAATAAAAGTATAAAAATACAGAACATAAAAATAAAACAAAACCAATACATATTTAACAGATATTTATTTCAAATATAAATTACAACGAAAATTTGATAATAGTTCATAACTAACCTAGAAAACTTAATTATTGTGGCGTTGACCCATTTAATGTGGCTTTAGAAAAAAAAATTGGAATGCCGCCATTTTGAAAAATAAATGTTTAAAATTAGAATTTTTAGCACGGCGTTCTCTGCAGTTTCTGCTTATCCCCATAGAAAGAAGCATCATAATATGTATTTTTTTGTAGGTTTCTCAATACTATTACGGGTATAAAGTAACAAGGATCAAATGTAACACAGAACGGGTCAAAACTTTTCATTGAATTTCTTCAATACGAAACATAAATAGTAAAATAAATAATATAAGAATCGTCCCCGTTTTCATAGCTGAAAACAAAATGCAAAAAAACATTATAATTTCCAACAAATTTGACAATTGGACATATTTTTTTTAAACTTGAAATTGTAGATTTTTTTATTAAACATTGGTCAATATATACATAGAAAATATTGATACATTTAGTTTATAGTGACATGAAATGATTATATATTTCATTTAAGTCGAATATTTAGTATCTAAGGTAATATTTAAGTTTAATCACTGATATTTCACATGAAATAAGTGTTTTTGCAAACTAAGAGAAGGCGCCCACGAGCAACTAATTTGTCTCTCACATCTTGTCTACGGGTTTGTATGAAAGTGCGCGCATGTAGCAACGCGAAATAGCAATGCCTTTCTTTGTCCACGGGTTTGGACGCAACTGTCGCCCGTCTATTTAATTGGTTGCAATGAACTTTCATTGCAACCAATTGCCGGCAACTTTTTTGTTGCCGGCTAGCCAATTGCCACTCGACCGAAAATTTAACAAAAAAAAAGTAAGTAGCGTTGCTGTCGCTCCCGTGTGCGCATAGTTCAAATCTCGGCGAGGAGACAGCCACAGAGATAAACAAAAAGTTGCTGGGAAACTAAGTTGCCCGTGGGCGCGCCCTGCCTAATATGATCTTATGTGATATGAATGGAGTGTTGCAAGGTTAACGTACACATTTATAATAACCACAGTATAACTATTTCGTGACAGTAGTTGAATGCTAATGACAAGGCCATTGACAGCTGTCAAATGGCACAGATAATAAAACTAATTTTTTTTTTCAAACCTCGATTGCGCCTACCTTTTTTTATACGTCCCAAGTTGCAGTATAGCAACTCGGGACGCCCATTTCCCCTTGCATTGAACGACAGTACAGAATAACTATTTCAGAAAGATTGTGATATGAATGACTAACATTTAATATTAAAATAACAGTCAAGCGTATTTAAACACCTATAGTGTTGCAAATCATATCAACAACTTTAAGTAAAGACTGCAGAGATATTCGCAAATCTGCAGAGATTTTAAGACTCTGCAGTTTCAATCATACCTTTCAAACCGTTATAATTATAATTGCAGAGTATCCTTGCTCTATAAAGCAATCTAAGGCGCGGCGTAGACAGAAAGCACGTGAGACAAGGACAGGATGCAGAAAAAAGACGCGCCTGCATCTTGTCCTTTCCGTATGTTTATGCCAGATCGCTTTAAGAGGGAAACGCTGACTTGCTCGCGAAATTAAAATTTTGCAGATCTGTGTCAGGTTGCATGTTGATTAAAATATCATTCGCTACCGTATCAAATATGACTTTACAGAAATATAATCATGAAAATCATAATCAATTCTGTAAATATATACTCGTTACGGTCGCCAATCATATTTTGTTCTAAATACAACTCGACACTGACCTGCAAATAGCATAAAACGTATGATAATTTGAATTTCACGGGCTATCCTGGCACATCCCCCTTAATATACTTTGTATGTAGAATAACGTGAAAATGACGCCGCGTCTGCGTCCCGTCCTCTTCTCACGTCCCTTCTGTCTGGCCCGCGCCTAAGGCCCGGCGCACACTTGATACTTTTAGCATCGCTTTCTGCGACTTAGTCGCTTGCCTGAAGCGAGATTTTACTATCTAAAGCACCAGAGTATTATTTTACATCAAATGCTATGAAGCATCCCTGTATTTGCAAAGACTAAATGGATGCTAAAAGTACAGCTATCGTACCGGGCGAGTGGAATTCTGATACTCAAATATAACTATCGGTATATTAGGCTTGTACACAAAACTGCGATGCGACGTGGCATCGCAGCAATTCGTGTTGCAGTTTTCTGCGTTGCGAATTCGCATCGCACCGATTCGCAGTTTTGTGTAAAAGCCCTATTTGGTAAAAATCTCGTTGTGAACACTTAAGTGAAGTGAGTTATCATTCCACCTGAAGCACTTTGACACTTTTGACAGCTCACTTCACCAAGTTTTCACGGTAAGATTTTTAGAGTAGATCGGCTGGCCAAAGTAAAGTGAATCCTGCGCAGGATGCGGTACGAAATTCGCACGCGGCGATTGCGTCAACTAACTTGTATGGAGGTGTTCGAACGGGTACCAATAGTCGCGTGACTTCCTTAATATCGCGTCCTGCGCAGGATTTACCTCATTGTGGCCAGAGCTTAAGGCTGGCTACACACGTGCGATAAATCGCGTAAGTAACAGTTCTTTGTTTGTGAAATCAACATTCATTTGTAGCTAAGTCTCATTGTACTACTACTTTTACTTCCAGAATAGTCTCATACATACGCCATAAGATTAGTCGCAAACGCTTCTGCTATGTGGAAATCGAGAAACTTTCAGTCGTG
This sequence comes from Luperina testacea, assembly GCA_927399505.1. NCBI lineage: Eukaryota > Metazoa > Arthropoda > Insecta > Lepidoptera > Noctuidae > Luperina > Luperina testacea. The sequence goes on from OV656782.1 coordinate 2,706,155, forward strand.
ATCGCCAGTCGCAATTTGCATCGAACATACCAACCGGCCACTTACACGATAATCGCCAATGTGAGGCCAGCCTTATTCCTATCGATTTTACGCTCATACTGAGTGGCGCAAAGCTCATTGTACGTTCAAACCATGCCCGCATTAGAGCAACATATAAAAGCATCAAATTCCCGCCAAAAAATTCAAAATGGCCGAAAAGTTATCATAAAATTATAAAAACAACTAAATTCATAATTTTATTCACATTCTAGTTCGAAAGTAGACGGGTAAATGGCTAAAGAGCTCCAAAGAGCGGCGATTGAGTCCGAAATACGCAAAAAAAAAAACATAAATTATTATAGGAACAAAATATATAATTTTACATAATAATACCCTAGTGCGGACTAGGCTTAACCATAAAAAAGAAATAACACTTCGTTTAAAAACGAAACAAACTCTGATTGCATTCAAAATCGCTTAAACGTTCAAGGCGAATAATACTCCCATTTTTGAGTTATTGTATTAAAATAACTCAAGTAATTTGGATAGCAAACAACTTTACGTCCGGATGTTAAATCTTTGCTATCCAAACACACCTGTAATGCCAAAGGCATCGTAGACACCTTTTCATCCCATAGACTAAGCTGAAATTCCCCAACAAACAGAGAGTTTTGTTCATAGACACAGTGAATTCTTTTCCTAATACTATATTTCTCCCACATTGTCGCGATTACATTTGCTGAGTTGAATTACCATTCCATGTGTTATTATCGTCATCGGGGGCGCGGTCGGAGGGCAGGCGGTGTATGTTGCCGCGCCGGCGCACGGCCGGGGCCGCGGGGGCCGGGGCCGCCGGGGCCGCAGGGGCCGCGGGGGCAGCGGGGCCCGCGGGCGCGGGGGAGGGGGAGGGGGAGGAGGCGCGCGCGCGGGGCGGGGACGCCGGGGGCGGGAACAGGCGCGTACGTAGCCAGATTAAGAGGTTTTGGGATGGTTCCAGGATTATGGTGGTGAAGAGTTGTGTGAAGAACGCTGTGGAGAAAAAGATTTTGTCTTTCAAGTTTTCTTTTGTTGGTAATAAAACTATAGAGTCAAGGGGTCATCAATTTTAACTAAATAAAATTCAGCCAATAAAACAGGAGCGCGTAAATCGGGATAAATATCTTAGGCGTGAACTATACAGAAACGGCGTAAGGTGAAGGCGCGGCGCAGGCGCACGTCGCCTTCGTACATTTTGTATGAAAACGTTTTGAAGCGACATCATGCCTGCACAGCGCCTGCGCACCTTATGCCGTCTCTATATAATTCACGCCTTAGATATTTAACGTGTGATGGCTACATACACCATTCCTGTAGGCCCCGCCTTCATTTGTATTAAAAAAAAAACAGTATCATAAGGTAATATGATACTGGTTAATATTTGCCTATTCTGTCTCAATGCCGAGCAAGGACCTCTCCCAAATCCTTCCAAGCGTCCTTTTCTAGAGCCACCTCGATCCATCTGTAAAATCCTGCATCTCGCAAGCAGAGTTTACCGCGCAACTAACATAGATACAACGGCCCGACATGAATCATAGACACAACACCCGTCTGGTCGGAGGATCCTCCCTTTTCTATGGCGGAGTTATTGAGTGAACTTTCCACCCTGTTCCTCATACCTCTATACATCCTTATCAGTATCCACCATGATACTGATCACTGATAAGGCACTTAAGCACTTAGATTCATGTAAGTTCCTAACAAATTCTAGTTGTTTTAAAATACTTAAATTTTTGGATTTATAATATTGTAACTATCATACATGAACTGTTTACCTAGCGATTTTAAAGTTTTATTTATTATTGGTAATCTGTGAACAGCGTGTTTTTTGTTTGTAATATTGGATAATGTAGCTGTTTGTTGTTCCTATTTAATAAAATACTCACTAAAAAGGCTATGGTATTCACTGATAAGACTATGATACTAAGTGATAAGGCTATTATACTTTTAAGGCTATGATACGTCCTAATAAGGTTATGATTTTCACTGATAAGGCTATGATACGCCCTAATAAGGCTATGATACTCACTGATAAGGCTATGATACTTATAAGGCTATGATTCTAATAAGGCTATGATTCTAATAAGGCTATGATTCTTACAAGGTTATGATACTCACTGATAAGGCTGGACACAGCTGAAGGCCTGGCCACGACTGCCGCAGTACGTCGTGGTAGGACGAGCAAAGCAGCTGACGGAGCTAGTTGTAAGCCTCGCAGACTTGAGTCGGCTTCCGTTAATTCGCGACGAGGGAATGCTGTCCAAAGAGCGAAAGATGAGGCTGAGAGCTGAAAAGAAAACAATTATGTGAGTATTAATAAATAATATATATGTCGTGGATAGATGGCGCCACAGTACAGCGAACAGCGCCATCTAACAATTTGACTGGTAAACGAGGAATCGTGTGATCGGAAACGCAAGCGACACCTACCGCTTGGACACGATCGTCGGTGGATGGGATACAGCGAGGACTGGTGGAGAGACCGAGTGTTGCGACAGTCGACAGTCGATCTCGGACAGTCTCGGCAAACGCTCAACACCAACGCACGTGTTTGTCAACGACCCACGTGTGCGTTTCGGTTGTTAATCGCTAGTTTATTAAAGTTACTTGAAATTCAAATAATCTTTTCGTTTGAGTACCCACTGCAGTGCTCACACCTATCTAAACTATGTCAGATCGGTAAGAAGACCCGGTGTATCGCATCTCGGCCACCCAGTGATTCGACATATACGGGGTGACAAGGCATCGACGACCAACCGTTTACCTTGGATTCAGTACATGATTCTGGACCTCTACGTTAAATATTTTTGTCGTTGTTCTATATATTTTGACCGCGAAGGTATTGCAATTTTGCTGTCGAAATCGGTTGCCATGGTATGGGCTTGTGATACGGAGGAACGAGGAAAATGTCGTGAGGAAACACATCGCAGAGTGTGTGTGTGCTTGCGTATTGAGGCATGAGGGGTTTAAAGTTCACTCATTCTCCGTGAAAAAGGGAGGATCCTCCGATCAAACGGGTGTCATGTCTGGTGCGCTATATAAACAGCCCAACGATTAATGTCGGGACGTTATAACTCTGCTTGCGTGATGTAAAATTTTCCGTCACGTCAATGTTTGCATGTGACGATGTAGATGCCGCCACATGCGCGTCGAAGTGTGCCGTGTGCGACGTGCCGTCCGGTAACTTGAACTGAATGCGAGCCGCCACTTAATGAGCATTGTTACTTACTCGTAAATTATCAGCGACATATCTCTGCACTTCGCGAAGTGTGCCTTCAGCGTCGAAGTGTGCCGTGTGCGACGTGCCGTCCGGTAACTTGAACTGAATGCGAGCCCGGCCACCGCCGTCACCTGATGCTGGAAAAAGGACCACTGCTTAATGAAATTTAAACATATTTTTTGGGGGCGAACAAGTGTTGGGACAATTTCATACAAAAACATGTTTTTGTATGACTAGAATCAATTCTATTTTTTGTAATTTCTGACGTTCAAAAGTGCCTTTTATGTGCCTATTTGAAATAAATGCTTTGACTTTGACTTTGACTTTGACTTTATGAAATTGTCCCAAAAATTGTGTTGTGTTGTTGTGTAAATTGTGTTGTTGTTGTTGGATTATCCCATCCCTTCTTAGTGAAGAAGGGGTGGGATAATCCCATACAATGACATTTGTACGGGCGTGTTGTCACACGATTAGCTTTCCGCAATGTACCCGTTATTTCTCAACCAGGACAGGCTACGTTAGCCACATAAAAGCACACGTTCGTAACCCACAGCCGTCATAATCAGAAATTGTCACTAAGGGGCATCATCATCATCATCATTTCAGCCGAAAGACGTCCACTGCTGGACATAGGCCTCCTCCAAGCACCTCCACTTCGACCGGTTCTGTGCTTCTCGCATCCTGCGGCCTTCACAAGGTCGTCGGACCACCTTGTTGGAGACTTTCCAACGCTACGTCTTCCGGAACGCGGTCGCCACTCCAGAAACTTTCGGCTCCATCGGCCATCTGTTCTGCGAGCAACGTGCCCTGCCCACTGCACTTAAGTTTGGCAATTCTTCGGGCTATGTCGGTTACCTTGGTTCTCCTGCGGATCTCCTCATTCCTGATTCGATCACGCAGGGAAACTCCAAGCATAGCCCTCTCTCTTCATTGCCCTGCCAAGGGCCATAGCGTGATGTTAAATAACCTAAGTATAATCTTCCTTAAGAATATTAGCCTATCAAATGAAAATCCGACTGATAGTTTCAGAGATTAGCGCATTCAAACAAACAAAAAAAAATTCATCTGTATTATCAGTATAGATAGATATAGAAGTAGTTGTCCGTACTGGGTGTGGGCTGCGCGGCGTGCTGCGCCTGCGCAGGCGGCGGCGCGTCGCGCGCGCGTCGCTCGGCGCGGTCCTGCGCGATCTGCTCCAGGATGCGCTGGCGCACCAGGTTGTTCTCCATCTTCTCGCGGCGCCGTTCTTCCTGTTGGTAGCAGGAATAATAATAATAATATGAATAACTAGCTTTTGCCCGTGACTTCGCCCGCATACCCAGTTCATGGTCTACCTGTGTGCACAAATTACATCGAAATCCGTTTAAGCCGTTAAAAGTCATAGCACACGTATCAAACTGGAAAGGGATCGGCACCGTATCAACTCGAGCCGTTCAGTATTCTTTGTATGAAACTCCATACTGCAATGCACACTAATCGGAAGCGTAACGTAATCGCCTCGCCTCGGGACAAGCTCACGAACCGCGGTGCGGTGCATTACGGCTCGTTGTCCACGTGCTTACGTCTCTCCGTACCCGAGTTTACGTCTCTTCGTCCCCCCTTGCCCCTCTCCCCCCCCCGGCCTGCCTGCAGCACCGCCCCCCAACGGTCGGCGAGCCGTAAGCGCGGCGTCGCCTAGCCGTAGCCGAGTCGACGTATCGGAGCTGCTGATCCGCTTTGGATACGTGCTTACGTTAGGTTGACGCCTGTTTGACGGCGGTGCGAAAGGCGATACGGTGCCGATCCCTTTCCGATTTGATACGTTTGGTATGAAATTAAGGCGTGAAAAAATAATGTCTTACTTGTATCTGTTTCATTTCCTGATCCGCCTGCCACCTCTTAAGCTCTGCGACTCCCTTCCCTGCCTGCCGACGCTCAATCTCTTTTTCCTTCTCCAACTGTGAGAGGAAAAGAGAACGTAATCCGTTAGACATGTAGTATTTAGTTGGGTTTTCTCCGTCATGGCCACTGAAAACTTATTTTTGACGTGACAACGTCTAATAAATCGATGAAGCTGGCTGCACTCACGAAAAAACATGACTCATGTAGCGTTACCTCGCGGCCTTGCTCGCGTTGTAGCGTTCCATGGCGGCTTGAAGTGCAAGCGAATATTAACAGATGCAATGCAACTATTCCATCAGTATTTTCTTATGACGTTGTCACGTTCAACTATCGTCAGTAAACCGACTTTACAGACAACCGATTTTTTTTCTATTAAGTAACGTCTTGTAAACATCTAAGTGTCGTTTAAGAAAGAAATAAGCTTTTTTATTAAATATATTTTACCAACACAAATTCTTTGTCTTCGTTTGTGTTTATGTAAGTACTTTTAAACAAACATGCAAACTTAAAAAAAATACATGCAATTTTCATTCACCAGTCCGTCTGTTGTACAGACGCCAGCACATCAAGCTACCCGAAACTGTAAAATTTTCCCAATCAACCTTGAACCTTATGCTTCAGCGATAAAGTTGAAAATCTATTAAAGAAATTTGAAAGATTATAGTAGATGTGCTCGCGTCTGTACATTTATATGGCAATCTCACCTTCAAGCAATTCCTGTATGTTCAATATTACTTGTGCCTATATCCGGCACTAAGCAGATATCCCAGAAAAAGAAAGCTCTTCGGGAATCATCGTTTATCTTCGGAAATACGAACGCGCGATGGTGAGATCTAATATAGATAGAGTTGTTACAACCATATCCTTACTTATTTTGTAATGACCATGACTACAAAATTACAGAATAACAACTCTATGCAATTCCAAAAAACTTTTGAGTGACAGATGACGATCTGCGACCGGAGTAGCTAACCCAACCGAGAGAAAACTTCATACAATCGCGCAATGATACAGTTCTTTTAACCCAAAAGCAACCTTATTGTATCGAGGATAAAGATCACCGTCATGTTGCCAGACTTGTCAGTGGTAACAACACAATAGCAACGTTATTGTAACAAGGATAAAGATCACTGTAATTTAACTATGAAAGGACGCTTAGAAGCTTTGCCTCTGTAGGGGGTTACTCTGTGGCGCGACGTTCGTATTTATTCGGAAACACGAAGATTACCGAAGCGCATTTTCTGTACCATCTTTCGACTGATAACGACGTCGATGACATCTCCAACCGCCACCACCTCAAAATACTAATGATAAGGACTCCCTACCTCTTTCTCCTTATCAGCTTTCTCCCTTCTCCTCGCTTCAATCAGCTCCTTCGCTCGTTCCACCTTTTCTTCGACACTGCCTACACTCTCTGTGGTATGGAGGAGAGATTCCTGCAATATGGTGGCAAATTAAGAAAAATAATTCAACACTGCTTCAAGAAATTGCAGCCCTGAGTATTTGGTATTCATTTAAACTTGATAACTCCACGCGTTCCTGAGAAAAAAGGTCTTGACAGGCGGACAACGTGATGATCTTATAAGGGTTGAGTGCGCAAAATACGCGCATTGACGTGGAGTTGCGGACACCAGCCCGTATTACCTATTACCACTTAAGGGTCTCGTTTTTCTTTTTTCTAAATCTTTCGAATTGTGATTTAAAGTGTGTTACGGAATTGGAGTGCTAGTCGCCTCGTACCAAATAAATGAAATGGAACAGAGAATTTTCTAACATTGTCAGGTTGTTTTCTAAGCATGCACTGCCTGGTAAGGGGCCGTCCATTAATCACTTGATGTTTTTTTTTGCATTTTTAACCCCCACTTCCCTCCCCCTTGGTGATTCATGGTGTGGTTTACGACTACCCCCCCCGTATATCACGTGTATTTTTTAGTACACAAGGTCACACTACAAGCCGCTTTCGATTTTGTACACGTTTGGCGCAAAAATAAATACACGTACAATAACGCCGCTTTTCGGTTCAGTACCTATCGCGCGTTTGCCGAAAAAAGAAATACACGTGATATATTACTACACCCCCATCCCCCTTGTGATATTTGCTAATTTTTTATGGACCCCCCCCCCCCCTTTCGAGCCTCTCGTGATTAATGGACAGCCCTAAGGCTAAGGCCGCTTCGACATTAAGACGTTGGCAGCGCGATAGTGGCGCGGCTGCCGCACCGCAGTTTATATCAGTGTGGCGCACTTCAATTGAAAAATGGATTCCGACGGGGAGACATTGTTGCTCCTGCTTTTGATAGTTCTCCAGCTCATCGCTACACGCAGCGGCCGCGCCCACCGCGCACCTGCGGTGCTTTTCTGCAAAAATCTCACCGTGAAAACTTAGGTGTAGTGAGCGTGGAGTGAGCAGTCAATAGTGTCAATTCCTAGCAAAAACAAACTCACTTCACCCAAGTTTTGACGGTGACATTTTTGCAGAATCGACCGGCTGTTTATAATAGGAAATTCTGACTGGGCGACGTTCGTACGTCTGTAATGTTGGGCGAATTTTCGCACCACGTATAATATAACTAAACTACAACTACAAAAAAAAAAATGCGTAACACCTACAAAGACTACAAAACAAAAAAAAAACTTCATCAAAAACATTCCCTCCTTTTTTTTCTGAATGGGAAATCATCAAATGACCCCCCGCTCTGGGTGGAGCGGAAGGGAGTGTCAGACTCTTACTGACTAAAACCCACCCGTGTTCCTTCCTTAGCCCTTTATGTTCCGGGCCAGCGGTAACCCTTTCGGACAATCCCGCTGACTCGGCAGGCTTCGGCCCTGACGAACCCCTTTAAATGATGCTGACATCTCTTTGAGGCGCGCGTGGAACACGTACGCGTCGTCCGGCACGGGCCTGGTCCTGACCGGACGGTGAGCTAACATTCCCTCCTTTGGTTTAAAACTCACCTGTGCATTCTCCGGAGAATCGGGCAGGCTGGGTGTGGGGGCCTGGCTGGGCCCCGGCTCGTCAGGCTTGAGGGGCCGGCGCACGCACACATCGCCATCGCACACCATGTCGTCCGGCGTTTGGGGCGCGTCTGCGGGGCCGGTCTTAGAGATCTTGGCGGGAGGGGAGCCGGATTCTAGGAATTTATCAATGCTCCTAAAGTCTCATTGTCATCTCAGTAAAAATTAATGTCATTTTGGACATAATAGCGACCAATCTCAGTCCCAAGTACATCCGAAAACCCCCATACGAAATTCCACAGAAGATATTAAAAAAAAATCAGTGGGAATATCCTCATGGATACCCTCCGTCTGGAGAGAACGGAGGGTTATGTGGGACTCCTACCGAATAAAACCCCACTGCTTCTTCCACTACAAAAAGTCGGGGGCCCGGGAGATACATGTACAGTTGCCGCACCTCCGACTCGATAAGTTACTAACCTGTCTCAGGTTCGACCTTCGTTTCATCAGTAACAACCTGCTGCAGCATAGCGGCTTGCTCGGTCTGCATGAAGCTGACAGTCTGCTGCATGTTCTGCTGGATGACGGTGGGCTGGGTGGTGGTGGGCTGGTTGGTGGTTGGCTGGATGTCAGGCGGCGCGGTGTTGGTGGATGAAGTGGATGCCTGCACCCCGGGGGATTGGGACGATGACACGGATGGCTGCTTCTCTTTGTCTGGAAGAGGAGGATATTTTTACTTCATCAAGTTGATGTATCTTTTTCAATACATATGTACAGACACCAGCACATCAAGCTGAGTGTGGAACCTAAGACAGAAACACGCTTGTACGATACGACTACATTCAGAAAGCAAAGCTCATAGAAATCTCGATTCCTAGACAGCACGTTTCGCCGAAAACTTTGTTGATAGAAAACATTGTTTGCAGATATCTCGGTACATAGCAAGCACTGTTGATAGAGATCTCTGTTCATAGATAGCACTTCTTGCCGTAAACTTTGTTCAAAGAAACCACTGTTTCACCTTGGTTCACAGAAAGCGCCTTTGGTTCATACATAATTCATTAGAATTCTGTAAATACATAATTGTAACGGACGCGAATCATATTTTAATCAACGTACAACTTAATACTGACCAGCAAATTGCAAAAAAACGTTAAATCAATTGAATTTCGCGGGCTACCCTGGCGCTTTCGCCTTAACAGGGCACAATTATAAATTCCGGGTTGCTACTGAGAATTTCCTGAATTTTTTTTTTGTTTTTCCTATACTGTCAAACTGCTGAGCAAAGGCCTCCCCCAAGTCCTTCCAAAACCTTCGCCACCGCTTTCTGGACGGACCGCAGCAACGCTGTCCCATCTTCAGGCAGTGAATTATGATCCTATGAGGCCTATTTCGAGCAGCCTGCAGAGAATGAAAGAATAATAAAACAAAAGATTTTTATTATGTAAAAGATACTTACAGTGCTCGTTAAGGATCCTATCTATTCTGGTTGCCAGGTTGCTGGGCTGCACTCCGGCGCAGACCACCTCCAGTGGCGTACCATTCCGACCTATGAAGAACAGCGAGGGAACCGGCACGAATTGATCTGATCGTGGAGTTAGGGAATGATTGCGTGTAAGATATAATAGTATCTTATTGGTGATGTTCATCAGAAAAGTTTGGTGCGCAGTACTCGCAATCGGCGTGCGTGTGAGACCAGATAATATGCACGTAAACGAGGCAAAAGGCGGATGTTAGGAGTGCCTCTTAGGGAACTATTTCAAAAGGTTAATATCATGACGGTACCTTGCTAATGAGGGTTTTCTGAAATGACGTTCGCTAGGTTGCAGCACTGACACGTCAGGTTCAGGCATCTGTCAAAGAGCCTAATCTATATTTTCTTTAGTCATGACTGAATGATGAACGAATGAATGAATCGAATGATGAACGTCATCATATATTTTATATTGGAAGACCTCTTGTCACAGTGGTGCCAACTGGTGTCGTAAATTTTCAAGAAAACCCTCATTCATTAATGAAAATATTATTTATGTAAGAAAAAATCAACATCTTTTTAATAAAATAAGTGATGGACATAATTTTAATACTAGAAATAAAGATAAATTAGATCAACCGTTTTTCAGATTATCTAAAGTACATACATCTTTTATGCGGTACTGTGTTAAATGCTACAACAAAATACCTTGTGACATCATCATCATCAGCCTATAATGTTCCCACTGCTGGGACACAGGCCTCCTCTCTTCGAGAGGGAGTGGGCTATAATCCACCACGCGGGCCCAGTGCGGGTTGGTAGATGTCACATGTCTTCGAATTTTTGGTTCTAGGACATGCCGGTTTCCTCACGATGTTTTCCTTCACCGTTTTGAGAGCAGTGGTGATGAAATAATTTACACAAAGTAAAGCGCCTGTCAGGGTTCGAACCTACGACCTACAACTCGTAAGTCGCGGCCGTTACCACTTGACCACCACTGCTCTCCTTGTGACATATTGCAATTAAATGAAAGAAAATTTTAAACTCATATTAAAAGTACACTTTGTAAACAAGGATATTAAAAATTAGAGGATTATATCCAAGATAAGAATGTTTGCAAACATGCTGGTCCTGCTCCATAGGACAATCTAGTGTCTAGACAAAATCAAACTGGTTCCTAATTTAATTTATATTTTTTAATTTTTTATGACTTTAGACTTTTACAATCTGTGACTACATTAACTCACGCACTTGTTAAAATTCTGGGAAAATTATCTACTTTTACAATATTTGTAAATATGTGAGCACCATGTATCTATCACATAATTGATTTATCTGTTATTGCCACATTTTTAATTCTTTTTACCTTTTGTGGTAGACTAGTTTTATTCTAGGTACGTCTTCACATATAATTATAGTATGTATACTAAACCTTGTAAAACATTTTAAAAGAGTAACGGTGGAGTTTCTTGCCCATTCTTCTCCATACGAAGACTACCTTTAAGAAGGGGCGACTAGAATCAATTAAATTTTACTGTAATATTTGACGTTCAAAAGTGCCTTTAATGTGCCTATTTGAAATAAATGATTTGACTTTGACCTCAGTGAAAGAAATTAAGTTTGTTTGTTACCTTTTCACGTCTAAGAACCGATTATCCTGAAATTTTGCATATACGTTGTCAGATGTACAGAAACGGACATAGGGTACCTTTCATTCCGAAAAAAAATGCTGTTGCCGAGGAAAACAACTATAACGTTATTATGATAATAGATGGCGCCACGTGTCTTTCGAATCAAAAACAGGACAACGTCTGTCGGGTCAGTATCAGTATTGTTGTAAAGGATACAAATCTGCGCGAAGTGTATGTAGTTGTCGGATCCGCTCTTCAGCTTGATAGCAAGAAAGTTGCTTTGATCGGACAGACGGTCCAGCACAGCATCGTCATCGATTGTGGCCGCCATCTCCACTGACATCTCGTTCTCATCTGAGGACAAAGTAAAAAAAAATCGGTTGTCTGTAAAGTCGGTTTACTGACGATAGTTGAACGTGACAACGTCATAAGAAAATACTGATGGAATAGTTGCATTGCATTTTTTAATATTCGCTTGCACTTCAAGCCGCCATGGAACGCTACAGAGCGAGGCCGCGAGGTAACGCTACATGAGTCATGTTTTTTCGTGAGTGCAACCAGCTTCATCGATTTATTAGACGTTGTCACGTCAAAAAAGGCTTGAATAAAAAAGTTTTGCTGCTACAATCCTACTAATATTATAAACTAGCTTCTGCCCGCGACTTCGTCCGCGTGAAATTTCTTTTTACTCCGACCCAACCCGTCGCATCGCATCGCCTGCCCGCGCTATTACTTCGTTTTTGCTTAGCGTTCTTTCTGACTTTTTTTCTTTTTGCTCGGCTCCTAAAGGTCATAGCGTGATGTTAAATAGCCTATAGCCTTCCTCAAGAATTGGGCTATCCTATGCAAAAAGAATTTTTCAAATCCGACTGGTAGTTCCAGAGATTAGCGCGTTCAACCAAACAAACAAACAAACTCTTCAGCTTTATAATATTACTAGCGACCCGCCCCGGCTTCGCACGGAAACATTATTATTATTATACATATAAACCTTCCTCTTGAATCACTCTATCTATTAAAAAAAACCGCATCAAAATCCGTTGCGTAGTTTCAAAGATTTAAGCATACAAAGGGACATAGGGACATAGGGACAGAGAAAGCGACTTTGTTTTATACTATGTAGTGATAGTGATAAGTAATAAGTATATAAGTAAGTATACATGGTGAATATTCGTGAAGATGTTTGGATGTTTGTTACTCAATCACGCGTAAACCGTTGAACAGATTTGGATGAAATTTGGCACACAGATAGTTTATAACCAGTATTAACACATAGGATACGATATTCCCACGGGATCGAAACTTACGCAGGTGAAACCGCGGGGCGCTGTTGAGCAACATTGTATTAGCTAAGGTCTATTCAAAGGATGGATGGATGTTTGTAAGGCTCAAATCACACCGAGATGGCAGCGAAGCGGCGAGCAGGTTCAGTGTCATAATAATTTTAAACTTTATCTTCATTACTATAATACATAATATCGCTTGAGAAACTTGAGTTGTCGGAGTGCTTGCGGCGCCCCGGGCGGCCGCGCGACCTTTCAAGTTTTTCAAGCGATACTATGTATTATAGTAATGAAGATAAAGTTTAAAATTATATGACACTGAAACAGCTCGCCGCTTCGCTGCCATCTCGGTGTGATTTGAGCCTTACTCTTTCATGCAAAACACTATTGAACGGAGTGTGATTAAACTTTACAGTAATATAGGTTATACATTAGAATAACACATAGGATACTTTTTATCCCGATGTTCTCACGGTATCGAGACCTATGCGGATAAAACCGCGGGCCGCTGCTAGTTATAAATAAGAAAAACGTTTGTTATAGAATTTTCTAGGTTAATAGAATGACTATTGGCATTACATGTTGTTTTATATTTAAACTAGATTTTACTTAATATTATGCATGACACAGTGTTCTGAATGACAAACAAAGTTATTTTGAAGCTGTGGGTGGCAATGACGACATGCAAATACCTAACTTAAGAGATTATAATTAGTATTGTGTTTTATATTACGTCCCTACATATGAAATTGGCGATAATAAAACAGAAAAACAACTGTTTGTAGGTTAGCTACAATATAAAAACAGTGGCACTCCGGGAGTGCCGACAGAAGTGAAAACTTGAACAATTACGTGTGTATTTTGTGAATCGTCTTATAAACAAAACACGCGCGGTACCGGCTACGGCCATCCGTCTTACGAATTTTCGATCAGGTCACGTGTGCCTGACGCGAGTTTAACATTTTTTACCCATTACAAAAAAAGTGTACAACAAAGTGTGTGATTCTATTTTTGAGACGCTAATAACCAAATCATTCACTAATTGAAGCCTATTTCTCTATTTAGTTTTGCTTGAGCCGAGCGGCCGAGAGTGTATTTGATTTTTTTATTCAATATAGGTGCCATAAAAAGAAATTTTTAAATGTAGTGTTCAAATCACTAACATCTTGTTTATGACGCTAAAATGTTTCGACTTGTAAAGTGGTCGCGTATTCAACCAGTAATCAAATCGTGTGAAAACAAATAAATCACTAAATTAAACACAAGCTCAAATCCATACTTACTATAATATTATAAATTCGAAAGTAACTCTGTGTCTGTATGTATGTTACCTTTTCACGCCTAAACCACTGAACGGATTTCGTTAAAATTTCGCAGAGAGATAGATTGCATCCCGGGGAAGGACTTAGGATAGTTTTTATCGACATACCTCGCAGGCGACCGCCGGTGGAAGCTAGTTTGAAATAAATTTAAATTTGAAAATCGACCTGGGTGCTTACTCTTCAATTTAATTCCGATAGATCGACATTGGAATTGTGAAGTTTCGTACTCTTGAGTTCGATGCTAGCTCCAAATGATTTTTAGATTGGTTGTCAATTTTGGAGAACTAATTGGAATTGGGTTCGGGCTTGGCGTGGGGTAATTGTTGACAATATTGTTTTCAAGAGTACCGAATCACGTGACTGTAAAATTAACATTGGAATCATATTAGCATCTCATTGGAATTAAAATTAGTTTGGAGAGTAAGCCCCCAGAATACAAGATCATGCAGTGGCCAGTACGACAAAATGCAATTTCGCCTAGGTACAGACGCCAGCACATCAAGCTACCCGAATCTGTCAAATTTTCCCAATCAACTTTGAACCTTATACTTTAGCGATAAAGTTGAAAATCTATTAAAGAAATTTGACAGATTGTAGTAGCTTGTAGCAGACTAGTCCTGTCCGTCCTGATGTTCAGAATCCTTTATCATATCCTAACTAATATTATAAATGCGAAAGTAAGTTTGTTTGTTTGTTTGTTACCTTTTCAAGCCTAAACCACTGAGCCGATCATCCTGAAATTTTGCATATGCGTTGTCAGGTATACATCCTTATGGTAGGAGTCAAGCTCAGCCCGCCACCTTCGTCTCGGCCTGCCGCGATGGCGTCGTGCGTTTAGTTGGACCCAATTGGTGGTTCTCTTAGCCCAATTGTCATCTGACATACATGAACGTACACGAAGCAAAGGACGAAGAGCTCTCTCTCCTCGAAAATACACACACAGAAAAACAGAAAATAGTTCTATACCTAAAGATTACAGGAAAACCTATAAGAAGTCTGTGGTCTTAAAACAACGTGGTAAATCTTTCAATATTGTGCGTACAAACTTACATTTTCAGTTGGATTGTATGGGAGAACATGTTTCTCAACTACAATGTTAAGTTTGTTTTTGGGATAAATTCATTCCAAAAAACCGGCCAAGTGCCCGTTTTTTTTTGTAAATTCCTGTCTATATTGTAATCCCAATTTCAACCCAAAACAACCCGTTAAAAAATACAAAGTCAATAATATACCAAATAACATTTTTAACTGTAACTTTAACCAATAAAATGTTTTTGTCACGGCCAGTGGCCCCAATTGCCAAATCTCGTACAATAATGGTGCAATGTGGCATATTGCCAGACTAGTACAGTTGACAGCAAACATGTATCTACTTGTACACATTTTGGAAAATACAAAGACAAACTTGTGTCAGTATCGGTTTCATTGCTGAAATCTATAGAGGGTTATTGGAAAAACACCAACAACCTCTTAAAAGGTCATTGTACTCATCATTATGAACAACTTTTATTATGGGACCAAACTTGAAATCGCGAAAAAAAAATCGGCTGTTTTCTACATTTTGAAGAGTTATACGAACATAACACAGCTGATTATTTTGTGTGTAAATAGTTTCGTCAAAATAATGTCTTTTTGTATATTACTTTTATGCAATTTGTTATTATTTAACCGTGTTTTACTAAACTAAAAAACAATTTATCTACCTATCTATCAGAAGGCCAATTCTCGTAATTTAAAACGTTCAAAATCTAGTCGCAGTCTCATCTCAGCGACAAAGAAATGTCAAAAACTTGTCAAAATGTAGGGAAATTTGAAGTATTTTTTGACAGATTGAGACTGAGATCAGACTGTGAACGTTGTTAAAATTAGTAGAATTGCCTCTCTGTATACAAAGTGTCTCAATATTTTAGCCGTTGAGTGTACAGTTGGCAATGTAGCATGTGACATACGGGCTGACTCACTAACAGGTGGTCTTCGCTGTTTATTTGTGATGTTGTGCACTCGTTGTTATGACGCATTCTCGTTTGTACTTATAAGGTAAATATTTACTTTGCATCTTTGAAAGAATTAAATGGAGAGGCTTGTGGCTTAAGCCGCACAGGTCGATCGTTCAGGCACAAGCGTCAAGTGTACATAAGAGAAAGTGCTCGAAACGTCACCGGTACACCAACTGTACACAATTTATTGTCACTGTTCTATTGTCATTGTGAAAACAATGACTTCACTGCGTCCATTCAACTACTTCGACACGTGGTGTGTAGACAGGTACGCGGGCATACGTGTGAGAGGTTAAGCTACGCTTGCCGCGGTTGGTCTGTGGATGGGTGACCATCTTTACATATCGAGACCCTCCCGTGCCTCGGAAAGCACGCCAAGCCGTTGGTCCCGGCTGTCATTCGTGGATCTTTGACAGTCGTTACTGGTAGTCAGAAGCCCGTAAGTGTGACAGTCTTACCAAGGGGTATCGTATTACCGAGTAACTGGTTTGTGGAGGTCAGATGGGCAGTCGCTCCGTGTAAAATACTGGTATTCAGCTACATCCGGTTAGACTGGAAGCCGACCCGCTAGACAAGCAGTGACATTTAAGGGAGCATGACGAACTTGATGCCGGTTGCTAGGCAAGAATAATATGACCAATTGTCGAGGCCGCTAGCTAACCACATATGGCAACTAACTCATTTAAAAAAACATTGAATAGAGTACATTATGTCAATAAGAAACTAAATTAAAATTTAAACTGAATTGACATAAACAGTCAAATAAAATAAACAATTACAATATGAACTCACGTAACCTGTCAGTTCTGGATATACATCAACAATTGTATAATCGGCCTGTTCTACTGCTAGAACGCATACCTCCTCTCTGTGAGAGGGAGTGGGCCATAATCCACCACGCGGGCTCAGTGCGGATTGGTAGATGTCACATGTCTTCGAATTTTTGGTTCTAGGACATGTCGGTTTCCTCACGATTTTTTCCTTTACCGTTTTGAGAGCAGTGGTGATGAAATTATTTACACAAAGTAATGCCAGACGCATTACTTTGTGTAAATAATTTCATCATCATCTGGGTTTGAACTCGTAAGTCAGAGCCATTACCACTGGGCCGCTACTGCTTTCTACACAAATTGATGTGTATTGTCATGGTCCCTACTGGCCCTGACATCAATAACATACATACATATATTGCTTGGCTTTTGGCTACATTTTTTTGTTATGAGCATTTTGTTTGTGCAAAATAAACAATTTTTCATTTAGTTTTTGCCAAGAGTTCTTTCTGGTTTTTTTATTTTTGCTCGGTTCCTAAGTGTCCTGGTTCCTCAAGAATAAATTGGGCTATCAAACGCCAAAATTTTTTTAAAATCCGACTGGTAGTTGAGACTAGAGCTTTCAAACAATATTTCCGTTGATGGGCTCCTTCATAAAGAGCTCTACTATTACTTGATTTATAAGCATAATATATAATAACGTGATAGAATTGTTCCTTCGGGTTAAGAATAAAACAATCCGTTCCATCACTAAAATAACTGATGTCACTCGGAAAGCTTCCACCCTTAAATGGAATTGGGCTGGACACATCTGTCGCATGTCAGATGATCAATGGGCCAAATTTACGACACAGTGGGTCCAGCTTAATGGCAAAGACATTGCGGCAGGCCCAGACAGAGATGGCAAAATGAGCTGGACTCCTTTGAGAAAGATTGGTCTTTGGCAGCTCAGGACAGAGAGAGGTGGAAGAGAGTAGGGAGGCATTTGCAAATTGAAGTCACAAACCGACAGCGACAATGTGTATTTATTATTATTTATTCAATGATTATATGCCCACACATATAAACAAACAAGAAGAAAATTACAGAAAAATATGTACAAGGCTGACTTGCTGACAAGGGAATTGGTGTTGCTGTATGTTTCATATACAGCTTTGTACAATTATTAAGACGACACCGACCGCGCAGTGGTGCCCTCATCGTTTGAAAATAGTGGGCACTTTTATGCATTTTAAGGATCATAATAAAACTAAACAATGTAAAACTACCGTAATAATATTAATGTATAATCTTGTGGAGGCACAACTTAATGTGCTTATTTTCATTTTAAATAAAAGAAATAATGCGGGCACAAAACTACCGTTTGTAATAATATTAACGTATAATCTTGTGGAGCACAACTTAACGTGCTTATATTAATTCTTAAATAAAAGAAATAGGGCACCACTGCGCGGTCGGAGTCGCCTTAACCTTCCAAGTGATCAGCTCTAGCAAAATACAGCTGATTACATGTAAGAAAGTCAAAACAGGTGTGGAGTTTATGCCTTTAGTTGACTTCGAAGAAAGAAAGGAAAAGTATTTATTGGGACTCGCACAGGAAGATCACAAACTACACTAAACTCAGTCATGGAAAAAAGAAAATGATAAACAGAAATCCCGGAGAGACTTGGTATTATCCATATAAGGTATAGCTGACGAGTTTTGGACCTTTGGACCATTGATTGTAGTATTCCCAAAACCCAAATAGGAATAACAAGAATGGATAATTAAGTACATATTATGTAAAACTATTTGCCTACAAAATTACTAAAATCATTGCACTCATGATTTTCAGTAACTATGCACATACAAAAGGTGATCCATCTTTTACAGTTTGTAGCAAATATCGGTAGATAAGCTTGATTGATTGTTTTTCACACTTTTATGAACATTATATTTACATAAATAAATTACGAAATTCATCCTTTCTATGACGTCAAAATGTTTGTCATTAACCTCACAAACTTGACATAGGGTTTGACCTACATTCCTACAAACAAATACGTCTAAAATACTGCATTTCTTCTTATCAATCAATATCGCACAAGTCTTAAAACCAAAATATAAAAGAAAAAAAAAAGAATTACCTTCGACGAATACAACGAAAATGGCATTTCTTTGCTTTGATAGATTTACCGCTTCCGCGATACTGCCCCCGTACCAATGCATGGTGGTGAGACCGATGCGGGAGTTTTCTAGCTCAGTTATAAACTATGAGTGCTAATTATTTATATTTTAGACAAATTCACAGTGTTTCTACAAAAATATTACAGCGACATGACACAACAAATTTTGACAGCTGACGTGTTTATTTTTGTTCTTTTTTCTTGCCGCTGCAAAAGTGCGTTTGCAAATTATATTTTTTTCGATAACTACTATGAATTGTTCAAATATACGAATAATTTTAGATATTTTTAAAATTATTTAATTTGCTCTTTAATAAATTACGAAATTGTAAAAATTGTAT
Source organism: Luperina testacea (assembly GCA_927399505.1). NCBI lineage: Eukaryota > Metazoa > Arthropoda > Insecta > Lepidoptera > Noctuidae > Luperina > Luperina testacea. The sequence continues at coordinate 2,725,209 of OV656782.1, forward strand.
GACTTTACTAAATGGATTGGTATAGTTCGAGTGTTTTGAACGTGACCGTGAAACTGCTATTAACCGACTCAATTATAAAACAGTACTTGCAGCAATATTTTCTAACGAGAATCAAACCATGCAAATAAGCCGGGTAATACTTGAAGCGATTTGAATGATTTATGATATTGTCTATGGTTTGTTCCATGTGACCTTGGAAAATGGCTACTCATCAATAGATGGCGCTGCACGTTTCATAATTTTCATTACAGAAACTTACACATGCTATTGGATAATAGATGGCGCGCGTGGTTTGTGTAATAGTCTCAACTAACAAAGTTGGCTGCCAAACGTGAGATCCCGAGTTCGATCCTCAGGCCGCAAGCCGAGCAAAATTAATGTTGGATTTTTCCTGAATAAGTAACGTACTCAAAAAGCCTGACAACTCGTGGAGGATTGTTTAAACAGGCTGTGGGATTCAAAAATAAGTGCTAAAAAGATGCAAAACAAAAAATTCGAAAAGAAAAATGACAAAATAATATGTCCGTTTCAGAAGTCGATATTGTAGATGTGGTTGTAAATTTGATAGTCATTTACAGGGCGACGTTATCGCTCAGCCATAAAGCCCTTAGAATATGGAAACGAAAGTGTAGGTCTCTTTAACTATAGAAACTAAACTAGAGGTGAACAAATTGCTTGGTAGGTAGGCAATACTTAAATACGTAGTTGCTGAAATAAATGCTAGCAAGTTTTAGCGTTCCGTAGCGAAATGGCAAGGACGGAACCCTTACCTATAATTTCATCTCCGTCTGTCCGTCCGTGCGCACATTCATTTTACTCGGGCACATTTGCACTCCATCGATGATATAATTGGAAAGGTGTATTTTGTGCACCTCTAAACACAAATGTGTAATAGTCACAGACGTACCTATACCTATTATTAGGGTACCTCTAATCTTGCAAGTAAATTCGGGCATAGGTAACTTTTTTGTTTATGAATTGATTATACGTCTCATCTGTGCGTCTCGTCGTCTGCCCAGCCTTTTTCCAACTATCTTAGAGTCGGCTTCCAGTCTAACCGGATGCAGCTGAATACCAGTATATTACATGGAGCGACTGCCTATCTGACCTCCACAACCCAGTTACTGGGTAATACGATACTCCTTGGCAAGACTGGTTGTCTCTTTCGCTGCGTCTGACTACCCGTAACAACTGTCAAAGATCCACGAATGACAGCCGGGACCAACGATTTAACGTGCATTCCGAGTCACAGAGGGGTCTCGGTATGTCCATATGGTCATCCATCCACAGACCAACCGCGGCAAACGTAGCTTAACCTGATCAACCGACCTGTGCGGCTGTTATTTTACAAAAAAAAAAGCATATCTCCCCATTGTTACTGTACAGTCTTAAACTGTACATGTTTTGCTGACGCGGTGCCTCGCACCATACGTGCGTCATTTTAGTGCTATAAATATTAATGCCATACAATAAATCGATGAGTGCGATTACTGCTACGCGGTGACTAACATTAGAGAAAGGAATCGTCAACAATTTTACGTGTAAACAAGAATAAACCTATCGGGAACTAAGTGATCTTTTCTCTACGCGCTCCAACCTCAACCTTTAACTACTCTACAAGTGTACGAACCGTACAGTTACCGAGGTATGAAATAAAATTATGAATAACGTTGGATCTCATAATTAGAAAGACGATGTTTCCGAGTGACTTTTATTTATATTTACGAGACTACGAGTATCCACTGTGTTTTAGAGATGGCAAATAGTTTTAGTTACAATCGCAGTAATAACTTTGATTTTCATAGTTTTTTTTTCTAGAAATAGAAATACAATTGTCGCTTTAACGCGAGCTACACTTCGCGAGCTCTCTCTTGCACACCGCGTTATCGCAACATTGCTGCAATGAAGCCGTAGCTTATAGAATTACAACCTTACTTTTGCACGCACTTAGTCGATTTTTAAACCTAAATCGTAACTAATGACCATACTAAACAGCAAAAACGAAACATCCTCCCACCGGAATCCAACAAGACATTCCCACAAACACCCTCCGTTAAAAGAATTCAAATTAACATGCCTTGTATTAAGAGGCACGCAAGACAATCAATCCGATGTCTTTACAACGTTAGTTTGTTTCATTCGGATCTAATTCTGTATCCGTTCACAATTAACGAAGCCTACTACGAAAGCTTAACGAGCAATTGTGGGGTGTTAAGGGCTGCGTTCGAATTATACACGGTCAATTTAAATTAGCTAGTCAAACTCCGCAATCGTGATGCGTTACGATATGTTGTTATACTAATTAATGTTGAAATTTCTTAATCTCACTGACATGGCAACACAACACTTGACTTTTAAATTTGGTTCTTTGCTTCTTCGTACAATTATTTAAATTAATACAATAATTAATTATTCATGACATACATTTTGACATTAATTAACTAATCAATTTATATTATTTTTAATATCAAGAGATTTCGTACAACTTTGACATATTTACGCACCATTGTTATGGTAGAATGTGACGGGATTAGAATTACCTTACCACCATTATGTAACCACATTTCTTGTGAATAAATGTTTATCTTATATTATCTTATGTAACTAAACATGATAAAACAAAAACATTATTTAATTTGATGATGTTTTTTTTTTGGGGTCATCAGTACTAACCACCTACAGTGTGAAGTCATTTAAAATATCAGTTTTAAAATCAGTTTTTATTGTGTAAACTACACAGACGCGATGATGTGATATCTTAATACGACAAAACAGATTTTAACTACTCACCCTTTTTTTTTCTGGATGGGAAATCATCAAATGATGACTCCTCCCGCTCTGGGTGGAGTGGAAGGGAGTGTCAGACTCTTACTGACTAAAACCCACCCGTGTTCCTTCCTTAGCCCTTTATGTTCCGGGCCAGCGGTAACCCTTTCGGACAATCCCGCTGACCCGGCAGGCTTCGGTCCTGACGGGCCCCTTCAGTTGATGCTGACATCTCTTTGAGGAGCGCGTGGAACACGTACGCGCCGTCCGGCACGGGCCTGGTCCTGATCGGACGGTGAGCTACCCATTACTCTCCGCCCGCAGGCCCGCGCCTACGATGGCCGGGAGTCGTCGCGCGGCTCCCGACGCCCGAAGCGTCTCCCACGGCGGCTGGGACGGGAGGCTCTCTCCCTCAGCCGTCCCGCAACTACTCACACTTCAAGTAACAACACTACTAGCGGCCATTGACCCAAAAAAATCCTCAAATCTTTTTTATTTTCATTTTGTCGTGTTTAGATGTCGATACTATCACGTCTGCGGAGTTTCGCTAGCTAATTTAATACGATCCGTTAATTTAACGCCTATACAGGTTATAGGCGTTAAATTAACGGATCGTATTCGAAACGTAATACTGCGCTTCAAAACAAAGGTAGCTGACATGGCTCAAAAGGCTGTCCAACTGAATGTGGGCAGGACATGACTGCCGCATGCCGGACGAACTGCGGGCCCAAATAGCCCAGAACGGGTCCCTGGAGCCCTGAAACAGTGAGGCCGTCGCAGCAGACCACGTAGCAGATGGAGGGACTAGTTGGATAGGTTCCGTCAAAACTGGAAGGAGGACGCGCGGGCTCGTGAAAGATGGGAGGAGTGGAGGGAAGCTTTTGACCAGGAGTGGGACAGCGTACGCTAAAAAAGGGCTGTATTTTGACGTGATAATATCGATAAATATTCAAATAGCTTGCGTTACGAGTCGACCTAGTTTATTAGACAGTTTTCAGTCGTGACGTCATCTGCTTGGGATTAAATGGTCTGGTTGGCCGCATTTCAACCAGCTTGACCAATGATTTGGTGAAATAATAAAAACTATACACGAAGACAAATGACAAGCATCTAATCTCATTAAGGCTACGCCGACCGCCTAGTGGCGCCCTCATCGTTTGTTTGGTTATTTCTTTTATTTTAGAATGAAAATGCAGAAAATAAGCACGTTAAGTTGTGCTCCACAAGATTATACGTTAATAAAACTCCACAAGACTATACGTTAAAAAATTTTTAGTGATTGATTATATTAAAACTAAACAATGTAAAACTACCGTTTATAATAATATTAACGTATAATCTTGTGATTAAATAAAAAAAAATACCTCAAAATCAGCCTATAATGTTCCCACTGCTGGGACACAGGCCTCCTCTCTGTGAGAGGGAGTGGGCCGTAATCCACCACGCGTCCCAGTGCGGGTTGGTGGATGTCACATGTCTTCGAATTTTTGGTGCTAGGGCATGCCGGTTTCCTCACGATGTTTTCCTTCACCGTTTTTGAGAGCAGTGGTGATGAAATAATTTACACAAAGTAAATCGCCTGTCTTATTCGAACCTACGACCAACTCTTAAGTCGTGTCCGTTACCACTGAGCCACCACTGCTCTCAAAAATTACCTACGCGGTCAAATGTATGGAACAGCTAAACTCAAACTCAAACTCAAACTCAAAGCATTTATTTCAATTAAACCATTTACAGGCACTTTTGAATTGTCAAGAAGTCGGTCAGTCAGAAAATATGAAGCTAGTTGCCCATTTCAAAGTGTAGGTACCTATGGAGAAGAACGGGCAAGAAACTCCATGGACACTCTTTTTAATAACTTACGAAAAATTTCGACGCAGGGGGATTCACAATTAGGTACCGGTTTCGCGGACTTTCGCGTCGATTTCCAAGCCCCCTGTATGCATCGCTCTTGGTTTCCTAAATAAAAAAATAAATAATTGATATCTACGCGTTATATGTAATGACTAGCTTCTTTCTGCTCGTGACTTCATCCGCGTGAAATTTCACCCTCCCCCCATTCATCCTCTTAGGGGTGGGATTTCGAAAAACCTTTCTTAGAGGATACTTTTCACAAAGAACACACCCTCCAAATTTCATGTCTCTAGGACCAGCGGTTTAGGCTGTGCGTTGATATATTATATCAGTCAGTCAGGACATTGAATTTTATATAATTATAGATGGAACATAAAATTTTTATCGCGAAGTTGGTTACTTTCCCAAGTCAAGTTGAATGGATTAAATAAATAAGAATTGGTCAATGTGTTGGATAATTGGTGTTATGTCAACAGATTTAATTCTCTCAGTAAGTTCTAGTTGCCTCATTTGGGCATGTCTTTTCACTTTGGTGGTTATTGAGAAGGCTAAGTTTTTCCAGCTGTACGGCAGACGAGAGATGCGTTCTTGACACCTGTCAGTTTCATACAGACGAATATGTGTTTTGCGAATTTGATCTTTATTAGCTGCTAGAATAATTGTCGCACTGACAGGTGTCAGGGACGCATTCTCACGACGGACTGCAGAGTGTGGACGTGTGGGAGTTGATAATTATAATATGACTAGTAGCATCCCGCGGTTTCACTCGCATAAGTTTTGATCCCGTGGGAATATAGGGATAAAAACTATCCTAAGTCCTTTCCTGGGACTCAGACTATCTCTATACCAAATTTCATCTAAATCGGTTCAGCGGTTTAAGCGTGATGAGGTAACAGACAGACACACTTTCGCATTTATAATATTAGTATACTCGTAGTAGTATGGGTGATGCCGTCCGTCACTTTAATTTCCAAAGATATTTCAAAGCATATAAAAAATCTTTAAAAAAATGTCAGTAGGTTAATCGAAGACGTTGCATTTTTCTTCGTCTCCATCTGCTTGCTCCTCAGGCTCAGTACCTATAGAGTTGGCTAGAGATAAGAATATAAGAAATCTACATTTAATATAGTTAGGTACTATTAAACAACTACTACTACTGGTACTATTTCTTAAGATATCACTACATAGTATAAAACAAAGTCGCTTTCTCTGTCCCTATGTCCCTTTGTATGCTTAAATCTTTGAAACTACGCAACGGATTTTGATGCGGTTTTTTTTAATAGATAGAGTGATTCAAGAGTAAGGTTTATATGTATAATAACATCCATTAAATAGTGGAGAAGTACTGTTATTTTTGAGGTTTCTAATGTGATGTCGTAAATAATTACATTTTTTCCGCTTACATTGCAAACGCAGGCTGAACCCTACGAGTTTTATCAAAATAATGTACTAAGTATTGTACACATTGAAAAGGTCTACAGAAAAGTGATGGTATAATATGTCTATCTCTTATGGATAACCCACAATAACTTTTTTTTGTCATTTACTTTTTACGACAAATAATGGCTAATTTTCGAAGCGATGTTAACCAATACAGCATTAATCCTTAACCAATTAAATACCTTGAATACATTGTTCATTTAATATAGATCTATATCGACGGGAGCAAAGTAAAAAAAGACAACTGCAATTTTGAGATTTTTGGTTTTTTGTAAAAACTAACTTAAAATATCATGTTCTACAACATAGCAAAAACAAAAATACAAATATCACCTTATTTTTGGTACTTTTGTCACGTAAAAGAAGATAACTACGCCTGTTTTGTGAAATTGCACGATGTAGATGCGGATAACTACCGCCTGGCCGTTTATACGCGGGACGCGCGGAGACCAGCGGTCAGTCATATTGTGTCATCAGTCAGATGACATGTTCTACGTCGGCCGGCACGAATTTTGTTTTTTTGGTTTGTTAAGTGATAAGTGTGTGTAAAAGTGTTATCATATTAGTAAACAGTTTGGGTTCAACACAATAGACATGGAAAGACGTAAATTATTGGTGAATTTGGGCAAAACGAGACGACAATGCGATATTATGAACCGAGAAGATCTATTTGAATTCCCACGTAGAAACGACCAAGTGGTAGTTAACACAGTTGTCATATTTTTAAGCGCAATGTAGATGCAGACAACTACAATATCTCGTAATTTAAACATAATTAGAAGAAATGAAATATACATGTGGATATATTATTAAATAATGAAGCAATGATGAAAATTTCAATAAATTTGGTTTAAAATTGACAAAATGGGAGCATTTTTTCCTTTTATGCGCTCTCCTGAAAAGTAGCTGTTTTGTAGATGTCTCTTTTTACTTTGCGCCCGTCGATATGGCCCTTTACACCGTATGATTTAAGTGAATATTTTCAAAGATATTACATTGCACCCGTGCGAAGCCGGGGCGGGTCGCTAGTTGTAAATAATTTACCATAATTGTTTAAACCTAAATGGAAGAATTCACTGGCTCCTGAAATACAGTCGGTCGATTCTGTAAAATTTTCACCGTGAAAACTTAGGTGAAGTGAGTTTGTTTTTGCTAGGAATTGACACTATTGACAGCTCACTTCACCTAAGTTTTCACGGTGAGATTTTTACAGAATAGCACCGCAGGTACTGTAACCTACCTCTGGAGCCAGGGTCTAAAATTTTTCTGTAACCTGTTTTTAGGGTAATAAATAAATAATAATTATTATTAAATTTTTATTGCTATCGCTAATTTAAAACATTAAAGTAGCCATTTGCGAATTTATTTTACCATCGATCATTATTTGTCAACCCTATTCTCGAGCTATCAAAGTGATTGATAGAAATGGGCGGGAATTTTGACGTTTGTTTTGGCGCGAACAGATCGGGCTGCGTTCGTTTCAAGATGTGAGTATTTAGTACAATCGACAGCTTATTTATTTTTAGTGATTTTAAATCGTGTGTCACCGTTTAGGATCTTGATTTCGTAGATAATGAAGCTGATATAATTGGCCACAAGTTTTTAAAAAACCATAACTTTTTGGTAAATAACCATAACTTACAAAATAATAATTAGGCTAACAGACTGTCGAGAAATTAAAAAAAACACTGGCACTCCGGTAGTGCCGACAGAAGTGAAAACTTGAACAATTACGAGTGTATTTTGTGAATCGTCTTATAAACAAAACACGCGTGTTAAGGTGTGTTCCTTATTTTATAGGGTTTTTTGCAAATCAGGTATGATGACCAAAGTGACTGGTTTATTCTTCTCGTGAAAGGAATTTATTCAGATTTACAAATAAGCACACAGGATAGACTTCAGTTCGTGGTGTTGGTCGCGGCAGTGGTAAGAGAAGCAAGCCGCTCGCATAGAGCTCGTCGTCAGTTATATATCCGTGGTTCAGCGCCATCTCGTCGTTGTTGGATGAACTACGTAGTTAGTACGCGAGGCCCTCGTAGTTCTTCCCGATGTGCATAGATGGCGCTGTCCTCAACAACGCGCGTCTTACGTTTTACGTCTTACGTTTTACGTCTTACGAATTTTCGATCAGGGTCACGTGACCTGACGCGAATTTAGAAGTTTTTACCCATTCCAAAAAAGTACACAGCGCCGCTAAAGAAGTTTTCACTTCAAAAAAAACGACAAAAAAAGTAGAGGGTTATAATGTCGACGCGGTTTTTTTGTATGTTTGGCCATGTATAACTTTTTCAGAGTAGTCCGATTCATTCTTTATTGGATAGGCTAGGTACCACTTCGAGGCCACTTCGAGGTTAAAATTGAAAAGAATCCACCCTTAAAGATAGAAAAATAGCGGTTAATTGATATTTCACCTACAAAATTTTAACCTGTGACCGATTCAGTTGAAACTTCGCACAAATAATATAATTCTGATGACGCTACAACATAATAGAGACTGGAGTTGGTCTAATAATGGAGATGGAAGACTGTTTAGAGAGCTCTTCAATAGTTTACAGTAGCCGTAGCTGCTGTAAGCTTATTGCGCCGACCCCAACTAACATAGAACAAGGGGTCACAAGGGCAAGAAGAAGATAATGTTTTGCCCATTAGAGGTGAATTTTATTAATTATTTTTGAAGTGAAAACTTCTTTAGCGGCGTTGTACACTTTTTGTAATGGATAAAAAATGTTAAACTCGCGTCAGGACACGTGACCTGATCGAAAATTCGTAAGACCGATGGCCGTAGCCGGTACCGCGCGTGTTTTGTTTATAAGACGATTCACAAAATACACACGTATTTGTTCAAGTTTTCACTTCTGTCGGCTGTCGGCACTCCCGGAGTGCCACTATTTTTTGTTTTTTTTTTTCAAATCAGGCACTTTATGTTCCAAATTACCCTGTTATCGTAACTAAAACAAAGCACCATATGCTTAGCCAAGTTATACACAAAATAATAAAAAGGCCTCAACTCAACCACAAAGTCTGTGGCACAGCTGTTAGCTGTCGGCCATTTTTAGATTCAAAGGCGCGAAAACACTCCATTTCACGACTCATTGACATTTTAAAACGTAATTCACACTTGCAAGTAAAATGTTGCCACAGTAATAAACTACGGCAGGCGATGCGTGTTGCCAGCGTCGAAAACAAATTGTTTAATTGCCACGTTTAATATTAGAACGAGGATTTCTAATTAGGGCTGTTGACAATGTGAGTTGATGGAGTTTTTAATTATGTCATGGAGTTTTTTTTTGTGTGAGAGATGAGTCAGTTGTTAAGCTGTTTATTTTTAAGGTGTAGGCAGAGCTGGGTGCTTACTCTGCAATTTAATTCCGATAGATCGACATTGGAATTGTGACGTTTCGTACTCTTGAGGTCGATGCTAGCGCCAAATGATTTTTAAATTGGGTGTCCATTTTGGAGAACTAAGTGGAATTGGGTTCGGGCTTGGCGTGGGGTAATTGTTGACAATATTGTTTTCAAGAGTACCGAATCACGTGACTGTAAAATTAACATTGGAATCATATTGGCATCTCATTGGAATTAAAATTAGTTTGGAGAGTAAGCCCCCTGGACTCATTTAATTTGACGTTCAATACGGGATCTCATTGATGGAAAATCAAACATGTATTGGATTGACTTAAGCAACCGAAAAGGGTACAGACGCCAAGCACATCAACCTACACAAAACTGTCAAATTTTCCCAATCAACTTTGAATCTAATGCTCTAGCGATAAAGTTGAAAATCTATTAAAGAAATTTGACAGATTGTAGTAACTTGATGTGCTGGCGTCTGTACATAAGTATGTCAATCCTGTTGAAAGTCATTGTAGTACGTCCTGAAGGCCGTAATCAAAAAGGTTCAAAATCTAGAAGAAATGAGAGGTATTTTGGACAGATTGAGACGTGAATGTTCTAAAAATTACGAGAATTGGCTCTTTGATAGCGATTGCCAGGGACAGCCGGACTGCTGTTGTGGCTTGATCGCGGGTTTTTTTTTTCTCGTCCGTATGAAACATGAGTTCATTCAGCCTAGTCATCTTGTCACCCCAATAAAAATCGTGAAATGAAAGTTATACTTAATAATTTCTCTACAGCTTAGAAGCTAACTAATATTTTACTGACAACACCTGTTTCTACTATCCACCTTAAACAAACCGGAAATGTATATTGTGTTTGTCATAATGTTTGTCTCCTTTGATTACTTTGTTGTTAATAGATTGTCTACTTGAGAGCTGGTGACAGAGTTAACGGTAATGGCTTCCCGCTTTGTTGCAAAGCTGATATTATGGTACCTTTTTGTTCGCGCTAGTTTGAACACCTTTTTTTTTCTGGATGGGAAATCGTCATGACCCCTCCCGCTCTGGGTGGAGCGGAAGGGAGTGTCAGACTCTTACTGACTAAAATCCAGCCGTGTTCCTTCCTCAACCCTTTATGTTCCGGGCTAGCGGTAACCCTTTCGGACAATCCCGCTGACCTAGTTTGAACACTTTTTTTTTTTTGAGGATGGGAAATCTTCAAATGACCCCTCCCGCTCTGGGTGGAGCGGAAGGGAGTGTCAGACTCTTACTGACCAAAACCCACCCGTGTTCCTTCCTTAGCCCTTTATGTTCCGGGCCAGCGGTAACCCTTTCGGACAATCCCGCTGACCTAGTTTGAACACTTTTTTTTTTTTGAGGATGGGAAATCTTCAAATGACCCCTCCCGCTCTGGGTGGAGCGGAAGGGACTGTCAGACTCTTACTGACCAAAACCCACCCGTGTTCCTTCCTTAGCCCTTTATGTTCCGGGCCTGCGGTAACCCTTTCGGACAATCCCGCTGACCTAGTTTGAACACCTTCACATACAAGTGAGTTGACATCAAATTTCGTCTTTCAGGGTAATTGCTTAACACATTTTATTTATTTAAGATACAATATACTTTATTGTACAGACGCCAGCACATCAAGCTACCCGAAACTGTCAAATTTTCCCAATCAACTTTGAACCGTATGCTTTAGCGATAAAGTTGAAAATCTATTAGAGAAATTTGACAGATTGTAGTAGTTTGATGTGCTGGCGTCTGTACACCAGAAAATACATAATAACAGTAGCAATGACTTTCAATTTGACAGTTCAACAACAATCATTGCATTTTTACAACTACTACAACAACACAACAACAAGCAACTAGCAACAACACAACACTACACACACGCACTAGCACTACAACTAGCTTCATATTTTCTAACTGACCGACTTTGTGACAATTCAAAAGTGCCTGTAAATGGTTTAATTGAAATAAATGCTTTGAGTTTGAGTTTGATAAACGCCTCCTTTCATACGAGCATTGATCACCACGCTTGCTCAAGGCGGGTTGGCGGTTTTAGACTCATATTACCAAAAGACCAAGATTTTTCACAATGTTTTCCCAAACCGATGTCATTAAATAGAATTCTAATTTCAAATTTTAATGTGATGATGGCGTGTTTTACAATGAATCGATGCTTAAGCGTAGCTCACACCCGTTCATTATCAAATTATATATTGATTACACAAATGAGCGCACAGAGCTATGAAGGTACAACTTTGCCAATATATTTCGGAAAGTTTCAAGTTTTCGACGTTAAAAATATAATAGGTTCGCAAGTTCGTAGTTATCAAAAGAAGATGTGACTATTAGGCGATTGACACACTGCACCGCATTACGCAGCGGGGTGCGTGAAACGGAACCAAATTCCCCGCACGGAAGCGCGTTTTTATTGAATTTGTATGTAAAAAAAGCAGTGGCACTCCGGGAGTGCCGACAGAAGTGAAAACCGTGTGTATTTTGTGAATCGTCTTATAAACAAAACACGCGCGGTACCGGCTGCGGCCATCCGTCTTACGAATTTTCGATCAGGTCCTGACGCGAGTTTAACATTTTTTACCCATTACAAAAAAAGTGTACAAAAGTGTACAAAAAAAGTGTACAACTAGTGTAAAACACTAGTGTTTTAAACAAACAATAGATTTGTTAAATTAAAACACTACCTAGTGTTTTAGAATATTCTGACAAAAAGTCGTGTGTAAAAGTGATATTATGTTCGATAATAGGTAATAGGTAATACGGGCTGGTGTCCGCAACTCCACGTCAATGCGCGTATTTTGCGTACGGATTATGTTCGATAAATAATATATTTATCGAACATATTTTTTTTTTTTTTTTTTTACATATATCAAGTCTAATGCCACTTCTACCGATCCCCATGGCATATACCTATGACAAAACAAACAGAACCCCACCGTTTGTGCCACAAATAACACGTATTAAGCCATGAGCCATGAGCACCCATCAATTATAGCTTTACGAGGACCTCCGCACGATGTTAACCACGTGGAACTTTGGACAGCGGTATTGGTCGCCAATGTTTACTGAATATTTGGGCCAATGTTTTTATGATATCCGATAGTAACCAGGCCATGTGGAACAGTAACTGTAGACAGTGAGTGTTGGCTGCCAATGTTTGCTGAATATTATTGGGCCAATGTTTTCTGGTTGTCTTAACAGTCGCTACGGGTAGTCAGAAGCCCAAAATCCTGACAACCAATTTTACCAAGGGGTTCGTGTTGCCGAGTAACTGAATTTTGGAGGTTAGGTAGGCAGTCGCTTTATGTAAAAACCTGCTGTTCAGCTGCATCCGGTTAGACTGGAAGCTGACCCCAAAATAGTTGGAAAAGGCTAGGCAGATTGATTTTTAACCGACTTCTAAAAAGGAGGAGGTTCTCAATTCGGATGTTTCTATTTTTTTTTTATGTATGTTCGGGCATAACTCCATCGTAAATAGACGGATTTGCAAATTTTTTGTTCGAATGGCCTTTATTCCGAAGTGGTCCCATTTAAATTTCGTAAAGATCAGATGAAGAGTTTCGGAGACAGACGGCGGAACTCTTCAATAAATATCGATAAGTAAATAATGCATGATGTGCTTACCTGTAAGAAATTGGTACACTAGTCTACAAGTCTATTGGATGTATGATCTCATATCTTTGTGTCAGTGACATTCAATTGCTGGTGAGCCAAAGAAATAAAATAAAAAATAAATGCCAGCAAATCAACGGCGATTGCTGCTATAGCATATTTTATGTATGCATTGTTTACGCAATCACACAACATAACATCACGCCTGTACCCTGTAGAAGGTTCAATAGCTTTCTGTCACTGATATTCACATAGCAAGTAGTGATATATGAATTTGTTTGGGGTAAGTAGGTACCTACAACTAAAAAACTGAACAATAAAAACATTTTTACAAAAAAAAACAACCGACTTCCAAAAAAAAACACCACGAAGTGAAAAATAACTTTAATTTCGAAAGTCGGTGACAAAAAACGAAAATACAGAACCAACGACACCGACATCCGAAATTAAAGTTATTTTTCACTTTGTAGTGTTTTTTTGGAAGTCGGTTGTTTTTTGGAAGTCGGTTGTTTTTTATTATTTTCAGTTTGTATTTAAGTCGTCATCTTGGTAGTCCACATCATCATTCACGCAGTCCATCTATCGTTTCTTTGGCCTTCCCCAACTATATTGGTCCACACATTGGCCCAAACATTGCCTCAATAATAACTGATCAATATTAATTCGATAATTTGCTACAATTTGTGCTTGTCGGTAATTGGCACGACCCCACTGTTACGAGGCAGCCATTAGCTTCATTATAGCTTTTTTTGTTTACTTTTTGGATGGATGTTTTCTTTTTTTTGTGAAGTTTATTATAATACTTTTGTAAGTATGAGTGTTTATGGTTTTATAGCTTCTGCCCGCGACTTCGTCCGCGTGAAATTTCTTGTTACTCCGACCCACCCCGTCGCATCGCATCGCCTGCCCGCGCTATTACTTCGTTTTTGCTTACCGTTCTTTCTGACTTTTTTCTTTTTGCTCGGCTCCTAAAGGTCATAGCGTGATGTTAAATAGCCTATAGCCTTCCTCAAGAATTGGGCTATCAAATGCAAAAAGAATTTTTCAAATCCGACTGGTAGTTCCAGAGATTAGCGCGTTCAACCAAACAAACAAACAAACTCTTCAGCTTTATAATATTATTTATATAGTATAATATAAGTAGGTATAGATTCAGCACCCTAATTGAGTAACACACTATCAATCTCAATCTGGATAATTTTGAAGGATATTACTAAATCCATTGCTTCATATGTTCGAAAAACGAGTCTGCTCAACAACGTAAATAACGCAATGAATGTTGTTGAACTGTCAAAATGAAAGCCATTGCTACTGATAGTGTGTTACGCCGTTACAATGCGTGCCACGAAAGATGAGACGTGACACACCACGTGGTTTGACATGCGCATTACACGATTTTAGGTACCTTTAGCGGTATGAGGTCTGAGTGCGGGACGGGACCGGACGTCATAGGGCCGGCGGAAAGAGCGGGGGAGGCGGGGTCAAGTCTCATCTTTCGTGGCACGCATTGTACAACTGGTGTTAGTTACGGACTGCCTCGTTGGTTTAGTTGTCGTATGTCGCATGGCCGTTGGTTCGATTCCCGGATCGCGTAATGTGTTAATGGGTTTTTCTATTGCAAAGAGATTTGATAGTTCTACAAACGAGTACTCGCCGGCGTGAACAGACAGCGATCATCTGTTTGTTTGGTATCTCTTTTAATTACACGGGACCAGCCGGCCGATTCTGTAAAAATCTCACCTTGAAAACTTAGGTGAAGTGAGTTTGTTTTTGTTAGGAATTGACACTATTGACAGCTCACTCCACGCTCACTTTACCTAAGTTTTCACGGTGCGATGGTTACAGAATCGCACTGCTGGAATCTTTTGTACAGTCGCCAGCACATCAAGCTACCCGAAACTGTCACATTTTCACAATCAACTTTGAACCTTATACTTGAGCGATAGAATTAAAAATCTATAAAAAAATAAATTTGACAGATTGTAGTAGCTTGATATACTTAATGCTATATGCTGGCGTCTGTACGTTTCTCGAGCAAGAAAATCGTCGATAGCTAGGGCTTATTAGTCGATTTGCGATCGCACATTTCGGGCAAGTAAATTCGTGCGATTATAGTAATATAAGCGTTAGCCAGTAGGTAGGTAGGCAGGTATTTTTATTAGTATGCAATCAAATAATATCCCTACAAACACATTGAATAGGAAACATTAATTAAGAATTTTGTTTCACACGTCCGCAACACTAATTTAAATTACAGTAAAACCCTCTCAGCCGCATCACCAATAATTTGTAAACACATCTTCAAAAATATTTCAATTATTTTTTGTCTGTCGTCAAAATGGCGTCGCGTCGTTCCGTTCCACGCGATAAATCTTGACATTATTAATTATCCCATTAGTGGAGATGGCCAGTTTGAAAAGAGCTCTCGACATATTGTTAAAGATTATTTATAGGAGACCACCCTTAATGGTGGTTTATTACGTTAAGTATGATGATTGAAGGAAATATTAGAGGTATCCGTTTCTTTTGTCAGATAATGGATGCGGAACGAATGTCATTTGACCTCTGTAATGTAATTACTAGGCCATTCGAGCATCTTATGGATTGGCGGCTTTTGTGTTTTTGACAAACTTTGTGTGTTTTCCGGGTCAAGAGTAACAACGTGTCGCTCATTTGGAGAAACATCGACGTAACTGCTATTTTACTTTTTTCACTTCTTTGTTTTTCTCCTAGTGTCTCATTTTCTTTAAGTGCTTTGTCATAATTAACTCATTTTTGGGGAAAAATACATTTAAGTACGTCGATGTTTCTCCAAATGAGCGGTGTGACAATTGTGACAATGGTCACTGCAATAAGCGCTTTATTTATTTCTTGTTCCCTCGGTCCACTACTTACACGGTACTTCGTTTTGCTCAGCGTTCTTTACGCCTTTTTTTTCTTCGGCTCCTAAGGGTCATAGCGTGATGTTAAATAGCCATTCCAAAGATTACCCCTACACACAAACAAATTTACCTCTCTATAATATTAGCTACTTTAACAGCGCGCCAAATAATGATTTAAACGTGAGTGAAACGAACGCTAGTGACCTTGATTGGTGGGTAGTAGCGTCCCGATCTTCGAACCTATACCTTCAACTTCTTCTTTGCTTTTATTTCTATTTCCCCTAAAATGTATAAAATATTAATATTTTTTTATCAAAATGATGTCAAAGTAATCCTTACACTTTAGATTTTTGCCGTTGATTGCATTTTAAAGCCTTGTCAAAGAAACCCCCTTCGGGGTTACTTTGACTCATGAAAAATAAAAAATATATATATTTGTGGGGGGCCTGTAGGGCTTGATATTGGTATGAGATTGATAATTAAAGGACACATTGTTTTGTTGGAACAAAAACATCATTTTAATTTAGGTTGTTAAAAAAGTTATTCTTAAAAAACTATCGAAATATGTATGTGCAACAAAGTAGCCCCGTTTGACGGTACTTAAGTTGAAAATCCGACAGCGCGGCATTTAAAGAGCCATTCACCGCCAATTTATACCACGTACGTAAGTGGGACTTTTCAATTTCAAATCTTAGTTGACTATGAAGAATCTATCAAACAATTTGAAAATACATATGAATTCCAAATGAATTTCCATAAAAATCTCTCAATCTCCATTTACAAATCCAACAAGAAATCAACCATAAAAATATACCCAAAATGTAATCAGATAACAATTCAAAATACACACTTCCCCATCCACATGAATCTCAAAGATTGTCAACATTTAAGATCAAAGCAAATCGGAGGGTAGTCCAAATAACACTGGTCGATTTTAATGGGTCGTGTCATTTTGCGAGCGTGCGTTAAGTAAAACGGAACGCGGCCGGAAGCCACGCCCCTTCCGCCGAGCTGTCATCGTGACAGCGCGCCAAATTACATGCCACAGATTATGTTGTGGTTTCGAGTTTGCGGAAAACAGGTACCTATAGGTACGTTTTTTACAATGTAGTTTATCGTAAGCTTATGCTATATCTTAATTTTGAAGTGCTATAGCACCTGAATCTGAAGATTATGATTTTGTGTTAAAATCCAGGTTCAACCAGTAGGTATATCATAAGCTGTCTTCTATGTCATTTATGTCCCCTTTAAGTCTGCAGTCGCTCACAATGGGCCTCATTAGAAGGCTAAAAGTCATCCAAAGGGCAATTATACTTGGAGTTTCCCTGTGTGATCAAATCAGAAACGAAGAGATCAGCAGGAGAACCAAGGTAACCGACATAGCCCGAAGAATTGCCAAACTTAAGTGGCAGTGGGCAGGGCAGATTGCTCGTAGAACAGTTGGCCGATGGGGCCGAAAGGTTTTGGCTGGAGTGGCGACCGCGTACCGGAAGACGTAGCGTTGGAAGGCCTCCCACAAGTTGGACCGCCAAGCATGTGAAGGCCGCAGGAACCCGTTGGATGCGAGAAGCACAAAGCCGGTCGAAGTGGAGGTGCTTGGGGGAGGCCTATGTCCAGCAGTGGAAGTCTTTCAGCTGAAATGATGATGATGAAGTCTTCAGTAGTTAACAGACTGTTGTGATGTTCATCCATTCATATATTCCGGACATCTTTCCCATTTGGAGAACGTTATCAAAAATATGTTTGTAATAAACGGTCTAACTTCTTGTTTAAGGGTTCAGTCACACTACAGCCAAATACTTAAGAACGAAGCGACGCTGCTCCGTTGCGTCGTCACATCGCAATAGTTCCACACGTGCAGTGCGGCTGTGCGGCGTCTTAACGCAACGCTGTTTTTTACATCGTCGTCCACTTGGTTTTTCGAGACATCGCCAAGCGGTTGGTCGACTGTTCACGAGACCCGAGACCTGGGTTATTTTTTAGACAAAGAATTAGCATCGCCACAACGTGCCAACCTTTTGGGCATTTTTCCTGTTGACAGCTGCGATGCGGTCGATTTAAAAAAAAGTCTAATTTGTTTACTTTATATTGTGTGCCTAATTAAATTAATATTATAAAGAGAAAAGATTTGATTTTTTACTATGTTTATTTGTTACGCGTTCACGCTAAAACGGCTGAACGGATTTCGATGAAATTTGACACACGGGTAAACCATGACCTGGATTAGGACATAGGATACTTTTTAACCCGATATGCCAACGGAATCGAGATTTATCAGGGTGAATCCGCGGGGCAGAAGCTAGTGTCAAATAAACTCCTTATGCACGTTTCGCTATAATGTGGATCTACCTTTACCAAAATATTCCCGGCGGTCCCCCATCCCCCTGCGTGTATTGTGGTAAGTTGGGGGACTCGCACAGTCGTGCTCGCACTTAAGTGGCGAGACGGCTATGTATAAATCAATAAACTGTTATGATCAGTTTAGCTTTTCATATTTTGTACAAAACATTTTATACAGGGTGCTCAAAACTTTTATGCACGTGATATTTATGGCGAACCATTAGCTACTAAGTTTGTTGCATCGGTCAAGCACAGCGACGCGACGCACCGCCTGTCACCTGCACATGACGTGAGGACCTAATGGGTGCGGCAGCGAATGGTATCCCCATTGTTGAATTTTGGCCCAAACAAATTTAAAGAACGATATTTATATTTTCGTACAATTTTTGCTATCGACGGGCTATAGGAGAAGAAGCGTTGCATTTTTTTTAGACTGAGGATGCCTAACTGTTTTACGCAATCAATAGGTATGCAATTATAGGTTTATTTATGTACCTACCAAACTGTCTTGCCTCTGATTGTGCCAGTGCACCAAACGTATAAGGGGCAGGTTATGAGTGTTTCTCGTTTAAACTTACCCTATTACAAAATGAAACACACTGTATATAAGCATTGTTAGGAACATACTTCCATACTAATGTTATAAATTCGAAAGTAACTCTGTCTGTATGTCCTTACCTTTTCACGCCTAAACCACTGAACGGATTTCGATAAAATTTGACAGAGAGATAGATTGAATCCCGGGGAACGATGATGATGATGATGGGACTCCCTTTTCCGCACTTAGACTCGCATTCGGTTCGTTGTGCGTGGGGATTCTGGCTAACCGAGCCAGCCTAGCTCCGCCCAAAAGCACAGAAGCTTCCTGGGAGCTTCACAGGCTTCGCGGAGCGACCTCATTGTTCCGAGGATTTCTGCACGTTGAGAAGCCACGGCCCGGGGAACGACATAGGATAGTTTTTATCGACATACCTCGCGGGCCAAGTTGCGGGCGAAAGCTAGTATTCTATAAGGGTAAGTAATAGTAAGTTGGTAACTGAAGGACTGAAGTTAACATACGACCTACATGCTGTAACTTTTACTTAGTTTTTTTTTATTTAGCAGTGCCATGGTGCAGCTTTCGCCACGGTCCCACCACGGCCCGCTTTTTGACAGGCCAGGCCCACAGGCCGTAGGAACCATGCGGTAGCGCCTATCATGGTCGGCATTATATTGCTTATCAAATGTTGAATAGAATAGAATACTCTTTATTACGTACACCATATAAATTACAGACATAAATATAGAACAAAGGGTGCCACAATGGGCGGTCTTATCGCTAAGAGCGATCTTTTAAAGACAACCTTAGGATTTACCACTGAATAAAACCACAGTGGCTGCACACGTAGCCATGCGCTCCGTCTCACTTGACGTGTTGGAATAGCGGCCAACAGTCCGCACTAGGCCGACACACGCCGTAAGAATGTTTGGCACGGGCCGCGATAGGCCCCGACAGGCGTTACAAGCAACGCTTGGCGTGCCTCGTCAGTTAACGAGCCGTGGGATCGCGGCATTATAGTAGCTCATCTAATTAGTTTAGATATAATTGGACACTACGTCGCTGCATGTCTTAATAGGCAACTAGATATAATTAGTTTGAAGTAGGCTCCTGTCTAATTAACGAAGTTGTTGATAAGTATATCGTAATTAGCTTATTTTTAATCTGTTTACCATAAATTCAAGTTAAGGGTTAAACCATAGATCATATAAGAAAGAAGTTTGAAGAAGTATTTTGTTTTTAGCCACCGAAGACAAACAAGATACTTAAAGATATTTTATTTTGTAAATATGAGTAGGTATGGTACCTACTTGGTGATAAAGTCAATAAGTTCAGTCATATTTTATCAGTAGGTAGTAAGTACTTAGCCTAAAAATCGTTGACATTATTGTGTGTACCAACCCAACCCACACTGGGCCCGCGTGGTGGTTTACGGCCCACTCCCTCTCACAGAGAGGAGGCCTGTGTCCCAGCAGTGGGAACATTATAGGCTGATTATGTTGTACAGACGCCAGCACATCAAGCTACCCGAAACTGTTAAATTTTCCCAATCAACTTTGAACCTTATGCTTTAACGATAAAGTTGAAAATCTATTAAAGAAATTTGACAGATTGTAGTAGCTTGATATGCTGGCGTTTGTACCTATGTTAAGCAAGCACTTAGCCATGAAAAAGTTTCAAAATTATAAACTAATTCACTAAACTTTAAGAAACAACAAAAAACCATACCTACATAATTCTTATTTTAAACATTACATACCGTCTAAGTTTTTTTTTTCAGTCATCAATGCTGTTACATTACACTATGGTTAAAGATTTCCTAGAGTTCGGATTCGCATGTGATTCTGTCTATAGTATCTTAGTACTTAAGCAGTAAGTTTAGTAAGTTCCTACTCGAATTAAACCCTTCTAGGCTCTTCCTACTCCTCTAGGAATAACTGATTTCTCTCTTTTTATCGGGTCCATCTCATATTTTACTTTTAAATTTCACTCACAAACGCATAAAGCACTGATAGGTACATAACCTTTGCATAACACATTACATCATTGGCCATTTTGTAATTCCTTACATAATACATCTGACATCATAATTTTTTGGTGCAAGTTGGGTGCGCGTACGTCAATTATGACGTTTCTGAATGTTGCCACTACATAAAGCGAAAAACGTTTAGAGAGGATGATATTCTCTTAGCATGTATATTTCCTTTTGTTTGTATGTTTTTTTTTTTTAATACTTTTTGATGAATTACCGTTTGCTGCACCGTGCGACGTCATCACGTCGGCGCCGGCTGTCGCTGAAATCCAGCGCTGGGGCTCTGTCTTGCATACGCATGTCAACCTTTTTTTTATTGTTTTTATTTGTGTTGTTCTTTTTTGCGTCATGTTTACCGCAAATAAACGTATTTTCTTTTCTTTCATTTCATCACAAACACGAGTTCCCTTGAGCAAGTGTCAAAAATGTCAAAGGACCGCCATTTTCGAGGGAAAAGCGCGCCAATTCGCATCGCTATTACAAAAATAACTTGTGCTATAGACACAATTATAGTCAATCAATTCTGTGCTCTATTTTGTGAGCCATAAAATTCTATAACCAATTTATAAAGTGCATCTTTATTTTGGTTCTGCACCAGTAAAATGACAACTGTATTTAGCTGGAAAATGCAGCGTATTCTTTAGGATATAAAATTCAATGTCCTTTGCCTCACAAATAAAATATAACACCGACTTTTATATTCCGCCAATAAAATACAAATATAATTTTCCTGCAATAGAAAACTTATTTCATTAGTATTATGGTTCAGTTTTCTCCAATTTACATGTAAAATAGGTTTGCAATCAAAATGTGACATTAGTAACGGTTTTTAAGTGCACTCAAATAGTGATGTGAGATGACATTCGGATTCGCGTAACGAAATGGTTTATTATAATTTTATCGAATATCCGTAGGGATGTAAAAGTGTTTGTTGTAGGAGCATTTGCAATTCATATTTTCTGTAATGTTTTGAATAATTTGTTGGTGCTAGTGATTTTGTAGGGGAGAGTTTTGGTATGGAAAGGGAAAATCTATAGGGCAAAAAGATTGCCGGTAAAGAAAAATCAGTGCTGCATGATTCACCGAGACCTAGTCAGCTGGTTTTTCTAAAAGGTGTTGTTTTTAAAGCAGTTTAAGAATTCTAAAGTAGTATTTATTCTAAAGAAACAATCCTAAGTAAGTACTAGGCAGTGGCGTGCACAGGGTTTTATGCCTGGGTAGGCAGTTTTCTTTTCGAAAAAAAGAAAGTCTCGCAATTGCACTAGTTACTAAAGATAAAACTCACCAGGGGTTGAAAAGGTTGTAACTACGATTTTCCAATGATGCAAATACCTAGAAGATTTCGGCCACTTCAAATATCTAATCCAAGTGAGTGAAAATTACAAAACACGTCACTTGAAAGATATTCGATGTGGCCTAGAAAAAGGCTCTTCATGTGATTTGCATCTTAGATTAATAACGATTTGCATTATATAAATATATTGAATAATTACATAAACTACTGGTTTGGTAACAAAAGTAAAAGTAAAGTTAAAAAAATAAAGTAAACCAACTTATTTATAAATTAAATCTACGCGCCTATCCTTTTTTATTTAAATATGATTTTAAAACATCGTCATAAAAAGTTGGTTTGCGTTTTAATTCGACCAATCGCACAGCCAGTTGTGTTGTGTGTCATAATTAAGTATATGTTGAAAATAGTAGACTAGACAAACGAAACAAAATAACCGAAGGTACTACATGTATGCAACCTGTCAGCCAATGATATGAATCATATTGTTTTTTATTGAATTTACGATTGATTTTACCTTTAGTTTGTATTAATTGCAAATCCGGTGTACGACGACCTATCTCGATAAGTAACTTGTTTTTTTTTCACCGAAAGATAGTTTTGAAAACGCATCATATTTTATTTTCTCAATACACACACCATCTGAACAACTTTCACAGACAATATTATCCATTTTTCACTATTAACAACGTTAAAATCCTAAATATCTGAAAACGTATTCACACAAACAGATCACACATGTCATCAAACAAATTATGGCGACTATTGATTGAAATTATCTAGTAAAAGGGAAATGTAATACGACAAAAAATTATGACCATCTAAATATATAAAATTCAATGAAACAATGTTACTTCCTAAAATATTTGCATTGCATAGCAAACTTTCTTTCGGAAATGTTCGCTAGGAGTCGTAATTTTTCGTGTTAGAGACACTGTC
This sequence comes from Luperina testacea, assembly GCA_927399505.1. Taxonomy (NCBI): domain Eukaryota; kingdom Metazoa; phylum Arthropoda; class Insecta; order Lepidoptera; family Noctuidae; genus Luperina; species Luperina testacea. Next base: position 2,748,266 of record OV656782.1, read on the forward strand.
TTTTTATGCAGTTGTGTGCGTGATTTTTGTCATTGTGTGTCACCAAAGCCCACGTAGCTATAGGAACGCACACATATTAAATCTGCATGACCACGTCTTACCACGAGAGCACACATACAAAACATTCAGACAAGAATAATTTGTGTCTTTGCCGTGGCAAAGGCGAGGTGGCGCTAGTGCCGCGCGAATCGATGTGCGAACGTGAACGACCGGCACTCGATAGATGGAGCTGATTTATGATTTAAATTTTTTATGTGGTTTTGTTTATTGATAAAATAATATTAGATCTATTATCAGAACCAGGGTAGGCAGTGTCTTTCTGCCTATATGGAACGCACGCCACTGGTACTAGGCAGGTACAGACGCCAGCACATCAAGCTACCTGAAACTGTCAATTTTTCCCAATCAACTTTGAACCTTATGCTTTAGCGATAAAGTTGAAAATCTATTAAAGAAATTTGACAGATTGTAGTAGCTTGATGTGCTGGCGTCTGTACTTATCTAAAGGAGGAAAAATAATTAGGTAGGTACTAATTATAAGTACCTATTTTTATTGAAGAAAAGTAATAATGAAAGTCTAACAATCAGTCTTACTTATCAAAGGGTTTATTTAATGAAATACAGTACCTACCTAAGGTAATACCACTTTACAAATCCGGGGACAGTAAAAACACCAATAATTAAGTATAGACCCGTATCCGTTTTGCCGGTTTTCAGCAAGGTGTTTGAAAAGATAATGATTAATCAAATGCTCAATTATTTTAATACGAATAAAATCCTTCTCGATCAACAATATGGTTTCACCAAAGGACGTTGTACTTAGGAGTTTCTTGCCCGTTCTTCTCCATAAGTACCTACGTTTTGGAACGGGTAGGTACCCAACTAGCTTCATATTTTCTGACTGACCGACTTCTTGACAATTCAAAAGTGCCTGTAAGTGTAAATGGTTTAGGTAATTGAAATAAATGCTTTGAGTTTGAGTTTGACTTTAGAAGTTTGAGTTTGAACTGGGTTGTGGAGGTCAGATAGGCAGCTAGTCGCTCCATGTAAAATAAATAGGTACCTACTGGTACTCAGCTGCATCCGGTTAGACTGGAAGCTGAAAGGCTAGGCAGATGATGGTGAAGAAAAGTAATACCTACCTAATGACATTTAGGTACCAAGAAACAACAACATTTAAGGGGGAAGCGCTAAGGTAGCCCGCGAAATTTAAATTTTCTTACGTTTTTTGCAATTTGCTGGTCAGTATTAAGTTGTACGTTGATTAATATATGAATCGCGGCCGTAAGAAATATGTGTTTACAGAATTATAATCATTAAAGTCATCAACACATCTCTCTAAGACCACGTAAGTCCAAAGAATGATGATTTCATGAAACAGTTATTCTTTGGACTTAAGTGGTCTTAGAGAGTTGTGTTGATGACTTTAATGATTATAATTCTGTAAACACATATTTCTTACGGCCGCGAATCCGCGATTCATATATTAATCAACGTACAACTTAATATGTACTGACCAGCAAATTCCAAAAAACCTAAAAAAAATTGAATTTCGCGGGCTACCCTGGAGCTTTCGCCTTAAGAACAAGTATGTCCCTATAATTACTTACCTATATTCTCTGTTCCCCAATAAAGGTTACGTAGGTACCTACCTAATGAACGAAAAAATTAATGAAAACATGTAGGTATTCGGTAATATCTGGTAAGTACATACTGTTGCGCGCCAAAAATAATGCTTGATACATCGCCATGTATCGCCATTAGTTACCACTAGCGCCATCTTGCATCGGGTAGCAGAACTAGTACCTTGGCCTTGGTACTAGGACATTGACCCTTCCTGTAGGTACTAGTAATTCCGAGAACTATCGACGTCGAGTCGGTCGGGACCGCTATGTACTCGAACATACTAGATGTTTATCGAATGGCTCTGTGGGACTATATAAGGCGGACGCGAGCCGCGAGACACATAGTTTTGAATAAGCTATACATGCGATAACATCGAAAGCGATATTCGAGTGCGACTAAGAGTGATCAGTAAGTGACATTGTGTTTCTAATTAGTGTTTGAATTGTAATTAGTGTTGGTGAGTAAATTGTCATTTTTTTGGTTATTAAATCGGCAGTTTTTATTGTAACGAACCCCAAGCTCGTAACAATTGGTGTCAGAAGCGAGGTTTAAAAACCATGCCGATTTTACCCAAAGACGACATTGAGGGTATCCGTACCCGGAGTCAACGTCAGCAAGAGACGGACCAGAGGCGATTCGGTGGAGCAACACCACAGAGGTCGGAAGGCCAGATACCGACCACGGAGGCCGGCCCGTCCACAGCTGCTCCAGCATCATCAGCACCAGATTTTGCTGCTCTGATGATGATGCTGCAGGAGCAGGCTCGCCGACAGGAGGAACAAGCTCGCCGACAGGAGGAACAGGCTCGTCGGTTGGAGGAACAGCTCCAGCGGGACAAGGAGGAACAGGCCCGTCGGTTGGAAGAACAGCTGCTGCGTGACAGGGAGGAACAGGCTCGTCGACAGGAGGAACAGGCCCGCCGACAGGAGGAACAGGCCCGCCGACAGGAGGAACAGGCTCGCCGACAGGAGGAACAGGCTCGTCGGTTGGAGGAACAACTCCAGCGGGATAAGGAGGAGCAGTTGCGCCGCCAGGAAGAGCAGATGCTCCTCATAAAGGACCTTCACGCAACCTTGGGGAAAGACATGAAGGAGGTGAAGGAGAAGGTTGCCCAACATGACAACCGTCTGTCGGAAGCTGAAACCCGAATCGACCAAGTGAATAGTCGGGTTGACAACGTGATGGCTGACGTGCACAAAACGCTGGATAACCTTAAACTTGGTGATGGAATCGCAGCCCCCGTAGCTACAACACCTTCGCTACGTGGATTCAAAGTGCCACCGTTCGACGGAACTTCTTCCTGGTCGGCCTACAAAATCCAGTTTGAGGCTGTCATGAAGGCGAACGGGTGGAATAAAAGTCAGGCCATGACTGCCCTCACCCTGGGCTTGCGCGACCAGGCCTTAACTGTTCTGGAAGCTCTCGGTAAGGAAGTGACTTACGAGCAGCTCCTTGAGGCATTGGAGGCTCGGTATGGCGACGCTCACCTGGAACACGTCTTTCGTGCGCAGCTCAAGGATCGCGTGCAACGCAGCAATGAAAACCTGCAGCAGTGGGCCCTGGAAGTGGAGAAGCTGGTTCGCAAAGCTTACCAGTCCGTACCTGCGCTTATTGATGGGAACCTGGTGCAGGCATTCATCGACGGCATCCGCGACCTTGAAGTTAGAGCTGCTGTGAGGCTCGGTCACCACGGGACGCTTAAGGACGCCTTGGCCCATGCATTAGAGGTGGAAGCGGTGCGGCAGGATCATCGTTCCCATCGCGTCAGGGAGGTTGCAGCGGCTACAGTTCGCGACCGCAACAAAGGATACAGCCCTAGGTGCTACGGCTGTGGGGAAAGGGGCCACCTTCGATCCAGTTGCCCTAAGCGAACTGCAGAAAGAGAAGACGGCCGATCTCCAGAGGGCAGTGCGGTTAACAGCACCGCCCAACACCAGCAGCAGGGAAACGAGTAATAGCCAGGACTGCGGGGCGGGTGCTGGCTGATGTTCAAGGAGCCCCAAGGATTTCGATCACACAAACCCATGATGGGAATAGCCTAATCATCAAGGGCGAGGTCAACGGAACGCCGTGTAAGCTGACCATAGATACTGGAGCCTCTCGTACGGTCGTCAGTTCCCAACTTATAAGTCGGTTCCTTGGGGACTCCGCACACAACCGAGAACACGTTAATTTGGTAACAGCCACCGGTCAGCGCATACCCGTCCGTGGACAGAAGAAGATGGAGTTGAAGCTAGGCAACAGAATCTACCTGCATAATGTCATTGTGGCTGATATAATGGACGATTGCATCCTGGGCCTTGACTTTATGAGGAAGAATTGTTGCGAGATCGACGTTAAGCAAGGTGTATTGAAATGTGGACAAGAGGAAGTTTTCGTGGAAGGGGCGTTACCAGGAAATGTATACAGCCTTAAGAAAATTGTTCTTCCGCCGAGATCGGAAACGATTGTTCCGGTTAGTCTTCCTCGTAATCCTGGACAAACTTATCGTTGTGTACTCGTAGAAAGGGTAGACAATGACCTTCCATGGAAAGTGGCACGAACTTTGGTCAGAGCCACCGACATCTCAGGGGTACGTGTGCTGAACCTTTGTGATCAGGAACAGATTATAGAAAAAGGCACACTACTTGGTACTTGTGAGGAAGTGGATTGGTTGCGTCGATGCCAATATCTATCGACTGGGACCCTCAGCAAGGATGCACAAACGAGAGTGACCACACTTTTAGAAGACTGCCGCAGTGCTCTGTCCCAAAATGAAATGGTCAAAGCGAAGAAGATGTTACTCAGGTACGCCAATGTTTTCTCGTCAAACGATGCTGACATCGGGAGGACTGGCTTAGTTCAACACAAAATCAACACAGGAGAAGAATTGCCTATCCGTCAGCGGCCAAGGAGATTGCCGGTAGCACGTGAGAAGGAAGTGGAAACCATGATTGAAGGAATGGTGAAGGATGGTGTGATTGAACCTTCATCTAGTCCGTGGTGTTCACCTGTAGTGCTGGTAAGAAAGAAGGACGGCAGCATGCGGTTTTGTGTTGACTATCGTCGTCTGAACGACGTTACGAAGAAGGACAGCTATCCTTTGCCAAGAATCGATGACACGCTGGACATGCTTACTGGCGTAAAGTGGTTTAGCACACTGGACCTGAAAAGTGGCTACTGGCAAGTTGAAATTGATCCCAAGGACAAAGAGAAAACTGCATTCTCAACAGGAAAGGGTCTGTGGCAATTTAAGGTTATGCCGTTTGGATTGTGCAATGCTCCGGCAACGTTTGAAAGGTTGATGGAACTTGTACTCACCGGGCTAATTGGCGATGCCTGCCTGGTCTACTTGGATGACATCATCATCGTAGGCCGCACGTTTGAAGAACATCTTCAAAACCTGGAACGCGTGCTCATGAAGATCCAGAGTGCCAACCTCAAGTTAAGCCCGAAGAAGTGTTCACTATTCAAACGACAAGTTAGCTTTTTGGGATATGTCGTGTCTGAAGAAGGTATCCGCACGGATCCAGAGAAAATTGCAGCTGTCAAGGATTGGCCAGTTCCAAAAGACAAGACGCAGGTCAGAGCATTTTTGGGTTTGTGCTCCTATTATCGCCGATTTGTCAAGAACTTTGCAGATATAGCCAAACCCCTGCATAAGCTCACCGAGGAGAAGCGACATTTCTGCTGGGATAATAGTTGCGACATCGCATTCCAGGAGCTAAAGGACCGTCTGTGCAAAACACCTATTTTGGGGTACCCTGATGCGGGCAAGGAATTTATAGTTGACACAGACGCAAGTGACATAGGACTTGGCGGTGTGTTGGCCCAACGGAATGGTGATCAAGAAGTTGTGATAGCGTACTTCAGCAAGTCATTGTCAAAGCCGGAAAGGAACTATTGTGTTACGAGACGGGAACTGCTTGCTGTGGTAAAGTCATTGCAGTATTTTAGCAAATATCTTCTGGGTCGGAAATTCCACTTACGAACGGACCATGCTGCACTGAAATGGCTATTGCAGTTCAAAAACCCAGAAGGACAAGTTGCGAGATGGATTGAACTACTGCAGGAATACGACTTCGTGGTCGAACATCGCAGCGGAAAATCTCATGGTAACGCAGATGCATTGTCAAGAAGACCTTGTCCTGAAGACTGCAAGCACTGTACTAGGCAGGAGAGTAAGGAAGTGGTACCTGTAAGGATGCTTAAGACAGACCTCAACAACGAGTGGAAGGAAAGCCTACAACGTGCACAGCAGGAAGATTCAGACATCAAGCCGATTCTGGAGTGGATGAAGGCCAGTGCTCCTAAGCCCAGGTGGAGTGACGTCTCAGCGATGAGTACGGTCACAAAAAGCTATTGGGCCCAATGGGACAGCTTGGTGGTTCAGGATGGAGTCCTGTGCCGTAAATGGGAAAATGCTCGGGGAGACAGCTGTCATTTGCAAATGGTTGTCCCTAAAGCTCAAGTACCGGATGTTCTACAGCTGTACCATAATGGTTGTTCAGGAGGTCACCTGGGTGTAAAACGGACTCTACTGAAGATACGAGAACGGTTTTACTGGGTCCACTGTCGGGACGATGTCGAGGATTGGTGTCGCAAATGTACAAGTTGTGCGGCTGTAAAGGGACCTCAGACTCGAAGTAGAGGTGCATTAAAATTGTATAATGTTGGTGCACCATGGGAGAGGATAGCTCTTGACGTTGCGGGGCCGTTTCCGGAAAGTGAAAGTGGTAACAAGTATTTCATGGTTGTGATGGATTATTTCACTAAGTGGCCGGAAGTCTTCGCCATTCCAAATCAAGAAGCTTCGACAGTTGCGGATAAATTAGTTCATGAAGTCTTCTGTCGTTTTGGAGTACCTTTGGAGATTCACAGTGATCAAGGAAGGAATTTTGAGTCACAAATATTCCAGGAAACTTGTCGAGTTATGGGTACTCATAAAACAAGAACGACTTCTTACCACCCACAATCGGATGGAATGGTGGAACGATTTAACCAGACACTGGAGAGGTACCTAGCAAAAGTTGTGGAAAATCGGCAACGAGATTGGGACAAGCACATACAACCGTTTTTGTTGTCATATCGAAGCGCTGTCCACGAAAGTACATCGGTGACGCCAGCTTTCGCAAACTTCGGAAGAGAACTACGGCTGCCTGCAGACCTGATCACCGGAATACCACCTGATGCCCCACGCAGTGTAACTGATTATGCAAATGATTTGCGGAACAAGATGAATGACATTTATGAGCACGTCCGACAATCGGGCCAGCAAATGTCTGAAAGGATGAAAACCCGTTATGACCGCAAAATGAATAATAAAGGGTTCGACGAAGGTTCACTAGTGTGGTTGCACAATCCAGTCCGCAGCAAAGGGAAATCTCCTAAGCTTCAAGCTAAATGGGACGGACCGTACCGGATTGTGACAAAGATCAATGATGTAACCTACCGGATACAGAAAGGTGCAAGAGGTACTCCTAAGATCGTCCATGTGGATCGACTGGCGCGTTATTATGGAGCCAATAATGCTCGGGACGAGCATGTCTTAGGAGGGGGCAGTGTTGCGCGCCAAAAATAATGCTTGATACATCGCCATGTATCGCCATTAGTTACCACTAGCGCCATCTTGCATCGGGTAGCAGAACTAGTACCTTGGCCTTGGTACTAGGACATTGACCCTTCCTGTAGGTACTAGTAATTCCGAGAACTATCGACGTCGAGTCGGTCGGGACCGCTATGTACTCGAACATACTAGATGTTTATCGAATGGCTCTGTGGGACTATATAAGGCGGACGCGAGCCGCGAGACACATAGTTTTGAATAAGCTATACATGCGATAACATCGAAAGCGATATTCGAGTGCGACTAAGAGTGATCAGTAAGTGACATTGTGTTTCTAATTAGTGTTTGAATTGTAATTAGTGTTGGTGAGTAAATTGTCATTTTTTTGGTTATTAAATCGGCAGTTTTTATTGTAACGAACCCCAAGCTCGTAACAATACATACCTACATTGTGGTCGCCATTAGTAAGTAATTGGAGATAGTAAGTACTTACCTAGAACTTCAAACTATGAAAAACATGCTATCGCCACATTTTGAACATCCAAATTACGCCTAGACAAACAAAAAAAAACTAACTATCCAAAATTAAATTACCCACAATAAACAAATTACAAAACAATTTAATGAATCGTAAACTCGCTAACGAGATTAAAAAATTACCGTCGGCTGAACGCGTCATTTACACATAGTCCACAGATAATGAACGAAAATTACAGCGAAAAAAAAAAGCGTTTCAAACTTCGAACTCTGTTAAACGACCAATCATGGCGCCGGCATTTGATTGCGGGGCGTGACGGTCCTCATTACTTACAGAACAGCTGCAGCGACGAACCGACAGATATCTATCCATCTCTATCTTTTGTATGGGGATAAGAACGAGATGGTTGTATACGGAAAGCAATTTGCGTGGATCGTTGAGCACTACACAGCGTGTTTTAATATTTAATTTTATAGCGATATTAAGTTTGTTATGAATAAGTTTATTATATTATCGTGGATTTATGTCGGGGGCGCGGTAATGGCGCGTTCCCGTTTCGTATTAATGTTTGGAAGTGTGATTTGTTTGGATTACACGTTAGATGTTGCTTATTCTATTAGAGCTTGAGTTTGGTGCGTGCGCGCGAATGTCAATTATTGGAATCGTTAGGGTTATGGGGTCCCTGGAGATAGTTTATTTTGGGAATTAGTTGCAGCTATGCTTTGGGATTTGGAGTCGATTTTGACTGTGTGAAAATATTTAGTGATGCGGTGATGCCTCGATGATCTTAGTAGACAGGCAGATACAGGCAGATTTTGATATCTTCCTAATCATTTCAGCAATCTCTACATTAGGTAGGTACCTACTTCAACCGCATATAGCGTGACCAAGATTATGTCTGGACTATAAAAGAGAAACTGACCTCTAAGTTTGTTGCGGTCTTGCTTCACAGAGTATTCGGATAGGAAACACCAAATTCATCTAGTTTGTTAACGTTATTTTTGACATGTAGGTACCTACATACTTATAAAAATGTTTTTGAACCAATTTTTAGACATAAATATATTTTTCTTTTAATTTAATTTTTAAAGGATTTAGGAAATCACCGTAGAAGTACCTACCTACCTAGGTATCTAAAGATGAAACTGTATCCAGAATTTTTTTTATAAAATTTTCCGACAACCACGCGGCCGAAGCCGCGGACAAAAGCTAGTCTTATTATAAAATCAATCACGGTATCTTTAGTGCTAAATAAGGATCAATGCAACTATTTAAAAAAATTATAATAGGCACAGCACATGACTAATCACAGCTTAATTATCATGGTAAAGACCCGACCTACGTGAATGCAAATACAATGACAAAACATACAATGGCGACCTATGAAGACAAAGGACCTTGTGACGCCACCGAACTATCTATAGTCCTAAACATAGGTACCTTACCTATGGGACTAAATTTTAAAAGAGGAATTTTGCGCGTACTGGCATGCAGCAGTAGTAGGTAAGTATACAAAAAATCCAGTCCAGACTCCAGTCCAGCGTCATTTAGTAGGTACTCGAAATGAGTCACTGCACTTCTCTTCACGATCAAATCCCAATAAATGATTTCCCTCACGACTTTTAATGTCGGCATTAGAATCCTTATGTCCGAAATCCAATACAGGCTGTTAATAAATGATTTCCCTCACGACCCATACTATCGGCATTAGAATCTTTATGTCCTAAGTCCAGTATCGACCGTTAATGGGCCGACATGAGTGAATGAGCTATTGTTATCAAATCTACAGTCGTTGCAATAACGCATTCAGTTCGTGAAGTCATTTTGGAAGACAATTTAAAGCTCAGGTGTATTTTTGTTTGTGAGAACTTTATACGAGAGTCGACTGGAAAGTTTTTGATGGTCGAAAATGGTTTGGAGAAGCTGAATAATAAAGAAGACAGTCATATTTACGAAGGTGGCCACTAGGATATACGTTCAGCAACACGTTCTATCGGTAAAAGATGTTGTAGCTGAAGCGACAATCGATGAACGGTGTTTTCGGCGAATAGTTCTATCGGCGATGGATTTATTCGTGGAACCAACCGTCGACTAAGAGTGATTTCGGCGAACCGTACCATCGGCGAGTCTACTAATACTTTACCTTTTACATTATCATCTAGAATTCTATACATTGTATTTCTGTATTATGTATTCTGTATTATATATTCGATACATTATTATTAGGTACCTACCTACTCTTAAAAATTTGTATCAGCGCAGGTTTTTTATGAAAATGTTTTAGTCAAAAAATAATAATAAATTTGTTGATCAACGTTTAGGATCATCCAACGCTGCGCTGGCTGCAGGAAGGTTAAATTGCGGCAAATCGTAAAAGAGGTAGAGACTGAGAAGGAATGGAGTAACTAAAAGAACAGTAAATGTACAGTTAGACATAAGCAGCTAAACTTAAAGAATTAGCAATAGGGAGGATAGAATTTTTGTGGCACCTAGACTAATTTTATTCTAGGTGCATCGTCTTCACATAATTATAATTATATTATAAAGGCGAAAGTTTGTGAATGTGTGTGTTTGGTAATTATGTTTGTTATCTACCTACTTGTTCACGCTCAAACGGCTGGACCAAATTTTGTATGGAGGTAGTTAGCTGACACCCTGAATTATCATGTAGGCTACTTTTTATCCCGAACACACACATACACACACTCACAAACTTTCGCCTTTGTAATATTAGTGTGATTAGCTGATCCGGCGTAAAAGCAGACAACCCGTTCTTGAGATATCATCAAAAAGCTGTTCCATACCTACAAAATATATGAGAAAATGAATTATCTTGATAATTTTTTATTCGTCTTTTTCCCATGTTTCAATAGTTATTCTGCGCTATTCGGGGCGGCGACAAATGTAACAAAAAGATCATAAAAATCGGTCCAGCTGTACTTGATTTATAAATGGTGTACCTAACTAACCCGAATCTGTTTTATTTATATTGATTGATTGAGTACATTTTGGATGGAAAACCACCGTTCTATCTTACTTGGATACAGTCCAAACCACACTTCCTTTCTCATTCTCATCCATCACCAAAATACGACAAAATCGAAGTAATTCCTTCAATGACATAAGAAGCCATCAAACTGCCCACACAAATCGTAAATTATCTTGTATACATCTGCGGTGTACCAAATAGCCACAATCAATTTAGAGGGGGTGGTAAAGTGGTGGGGGGAGGGGACAAATTGCTCGCTAATGACCACCGCGCCGGCCAAGTGGCCGTGCTGGCTTTAGATGTAGGAGAGTGGATTTGGAGAGAACAGTTAAAACGGGGATAGTAACACTTTCATTGCAACGAGCCTTTCGATAAACTGCGCTCAAAAAACTGCTCCAGCCGGTCGATTCTGTAAAAATCTCATCGTGAAAACTTAGGTGATGTGAGTTTGTTTTTGCTAGGAATTGACACTCTATCTATTGGCAGCTTACTCCACGCTCACTTCACCTAAGTTTTCACGGTGAGATTGTCAGAATCGCACTGCTGATGTGGTTCGGAATTATTTCTGCAGAAAAATTATAATGCTTATGACGCTGTAGTTTTTATAATAAAAGGTAGTTTTTCATATACCATTACAATATAAATTAAAGACTATTACTATTAATTAAAAATTATTACTTTTTTATTTACAAAACTACTATTAGATAAATGTTTTTGTATCTACTGTAGCTGATTTTTTAGCCTGGCTTATAACTCACTATAATTAAAAATGTATTTAAATTAAGGTCGGGTTGTTTCACGTCCCCTTGAAGCGTACCTAGGTACCTTATATACGTCCAAAATGGCGGTAACTATCGTCAAACGAATAAAAGCGATGTTCCAAATTACAATTATGGCCTTGCAATAAGGGCTGATTTTTCAATCATCTGATAACTTTATTCGAGGGATAATTTTGGAATTTTGACAATTATTTCTTACAAAAACTGTCAAACAAACGTCAATTTATCGGACGAATTATTTTGAATTTTTGACAGTTCTTCCATACAAAAACTGTCGAACGTCAATTCTATTCCTCGAATAAAAGTTATCTGGCGATGGAAAAATCAGCCCTAAGTCAAATAATAACGAGTAAATACGTAGGTACCTACCTATACGTATCTATGTAACGTTAACCTACGAAAACTTAGGTGAAGTGAGCGTGGAGTGAGCTGTCAATAGTGTCAATTCCTAGCAAAAACAAACTCACTTCACCTAAATTTTTACAGAATCGACCGGCAGTAAGTAATCTGTCCGCCACCAAACGGGGCACAAAACGATGAAATTTATACCCCGTGCTGACACCGGCAAAACATTGTGATCACCACCAATTACCACTGCACACTGCCTCCACAAATATCACTACCACTGTCTCCCTCTAGCCTATCAATAAGGAACTAGCTATCCCTTTCGCGCCTCACACAAAAGTGTTCTTAATCATTTGTTTGGCAGAACCATAAGGTCGTATGTATATATAGGGCTTTTTGGTTTTGAACTTTAAGCCGAGGAGATAGAGTTTAAATTGCAATGTTAATTGGTTGATTCCAGACTTTATCAATGTTTAACAAAAGTGATCTTTAATGTGAATGCGGTAAAGGTGGTTTTGGGTTTTGTGGTCGTTAATAATAGGCTCGTTAGCAATGTAGTTGGAAGATAATGACAGAAGTATTATGACGCTAGCAATAAAGCTTAAATTCCCTCGTCCAGTGGTTAGTACTAATAAAATAAAATAACGTTTTGACTACACCCCGTATGTAGGCGTGGCGAGCCGCGAGAGAGTTTACGCGCGAGACTCGCGGAGTGAAGACGTATTGACACTCCGTTTACATTTAGTATTTTTTTAAATTTATAAAGTTAAGTTTTAAAATAGGACTTTGATATTAATTTTAATACAATTGAACAGTATTTTTTGCCAATGTATTATGAGTGATATAGTTATTATATTCAGTATTAAGATACTAAAATATTGAACTTTGGTGTGCTAAGTATAGTTTTTTTTTTCATAAAATATTCTGCAGGACAGTGAAAAATTAATAACCTGAGAATAACAAGAAAATTAGACTCGCATCGTAAAGTTAATCTAATAAAGAGAAAAAATGGATCGTTACGTAACGAAGTATTAAAAAAGAGACTGTTTCCTAGTGATTTTTTAAACAAAAGTGACTGAAAAAAAACAGTGTGTGATAAAAATGGAATCAAAAATAGACCTAAGCGAGACGCAAACCCAGAAGAAAGTCCCTAAACCATTTTCGATCGAATCGATAATCGGAGACCGAAAATCACCGGAAATCGATATAGAAAATAATATATCGGAAAGCTCTCGGAATTCGGAAGAGGATGAAAATGAAAGATTGGACGGATTAAATCAGATGCGATATTACGCGCCATTTTTGCAACAAAATGGCTTCCCGTTTTTATTAGGGTATCCTGAGCCGTGGTTGTCAAGGGTGCTAGGGTCAGGTGCAGCTCCTGTGAGAGAGAACAGAGAGAGAGAGGAGGAGAAGAGAGAAAGTCCTGTCAGTGTGGGGAGTGAGGCAGAGAGTGACGGCGGAGAAGAAACTAATCAAGGTTTGTAAACTTTCTTGGCACTCTATCTGTTAAACTCAAACTCATTATTTATAATTTATAATTCATGCATTTATTTCAAACCATCTTTTGCTCGCGGCTCCGCCCGCGTGGGAGGTCGGAAATTATTCCACGGAAACGTAAGTATTACCACGATAAAAAGTATATCCTATGTGTTAATCCAGCTTATAATAAACTATCTGTGTGCCAAACTTCATCTAAATCCTTTTAGAAGCATAATGGGATGATACAGGGCCATGTGGCCAAGTAATAACAGCCGCACAGGTCGATCGATCAGGTTAAGCTACACTTGCCGCGGTTGCTCCGTGGATGGGTGACCATCTTCACATACCAAGACCCCACCATGCTTCAGAAAGCATGTTAAGCCGTTGGTCCCGGCTGTCATTCGTGGATCTTTGACAGTCGTTACGGGTCGTCAGAAGCCCGAAAGTCTGACAACCAGTCTTACCAAGGGGTATCATATTACCCAGTATAACTGGTATTCAGCTGCATCCGGTTAGACTGGAAGCTGACCCCAACATAGTTGGGAAAAGGCTGGGCAGATGATAATGATGAATGGATGATAGATATTTAGGATGAATTTTTGTACGGAATTTTGTCATTTTTGCCAGTGGGAAAACCCATCGAGCACACGGCTTGAAAAAAATGTTACTTCACTATTCTTAATGTCCCTAATCTTTGCTAGATACTTTGTCACTTTCCAATGGCCTAGTCATATTCCCTATGACAATCAGATTGCAAAAGACCATTCAAGATAAAAAAAAAACAAAAATCATTTATTCAAATTAGGCTGAGAATCAGCACTTTTCTAACGTCAACATTACATGAGATGATGAGACAGTCCCCCAAAACGCTCGGCAACACCACTTCCTAGTGCTTTCGCTGGGGAGAAGAAGTGGCGCAACAAACTCCCCAGCAGCACAGCAGTGCGATTCTGTAACCATCTCACCGTGAAAACTTAGGTGAAGTGAGCGTGGAGTGAGCTGTCGATAGTGTCAATTCGTAGCAAAAACAAACTCACATCACCTAAGTTTTCACGGTGAGATTTTTACAGAATCGACCAGCAGCTCAATCTTATACCCAAAATAGTATTTTAATCTGACGGGTTACGTCATTAAGTAAATGACAATTCAACAACCTACATAATATACTCGTCCATATTAAGAATATGATTCACTAACCAAATTAATTACCAACAAAAATCATAAACACTGCCGCATGAACAGTTAGTACCTCCTATAGCTGTACAGCGCTCTAATTGCGTAATATTGGGTCCCCACCTATGAAATTGGCGTTTTTTTCTCACAAATAAAGAACCTTGTCACTTCTATTATTTAAAATATTCATCAATTGCTTGATATTCTATCGGATTATGAGCATCATAGACAACTACCAATAGTAAAAAAACCTTAGTACCTACCATATGTAGTTTTCTAAACATAAAAAATACCTTAAAAATGACTCCTTTTTTGTTAGTAGAAATGACCACTATGTATTTGTTTTAACTTAGCCAAAACTTATTTTTGTTGCTTAATCTAAGTGGCATACGTTATCTTAGTTTTTAAACATTAGCGCATAAAAGTTTTAAAACATTAGTGTTCATGGTTGTTAAATAAATTAAGAAAATGTTAGTATGAAAAATGCAACTTCTTTAAAATTCTCCATACAAAACGCTGATTTCATTGGTGGGGACCTAATACATTATCTATCAATCACAATCTGAATCATTCTGAAGGATATTGCTAATCCATTGCTTCATATGTTCAAAAAATTTGTCTGCTCAACAACAAATAACGCAATGAATGTCGTTGAACTGTCAAAATGAAAGCCTAAAGGCTCGTACACACAGGCGCGACGCGACACGCAACACAAAGGCACCGCAAGTCGCGCAACGAGCGGTGCCTTTGTGTCGCGTGTCGCGTCGCGCCTGTGTGTATGACGGCTTCTGCAAACAGGCGCGACGCGCGACGCGAATCGCGCGCGACACAAAGGCACCGCTCGTCGCGCGACTTGCGGTGCCTTTGTGTCGCGTGTCGCGTCGCGCCTGTGTGTACGAGCCTTGAGCCTTAATACTGCAGTGCGATTCTGTAACCACCTCACCGTGAAAACTTAGGTGAAGTGAGCTGTCAATAGTGTCAATTCCTAGGAAAAACAAACTCACTTCACCTAAGTTTTCACGGTGAGATTTTTACAGAATCGATCGGCTGTTACCTCCTTACTAATAGACGTTGTATAGCGTCTGTATAGTTAGTTCCACAACGATTTGTCTTCTTTTTTCAGAAGTCAAATTACTGACGAGTGAAAGAGGGAAATCGGTGTGTAACTGTTTGATCATGATGAGAGGATGAATGAAAAACGACTAACAATAGATAGGTAAGTATTTACGAGGCAGATGTGAGTGGAAATGCCGGGAGGGGATGCCCTAGAAGGACATACCAGTCAAACTCAAACTCAAAGCATTTATTTCAATGAAACCAATTACAGGCGTTTTTGAATTATCAAAGGGTTGGTCAGTCAGAAAGATGAAGCTAATTGCCCGTTCCAAAGCGTAGGTAGTAGGTACCTAAGGAGAAGAACGGGCAAGAAACTCCATGGACACTCTTTTAAAACTTGTAGTAACTAGTGACCCTATTGATGATAATCTTCATAAAGGTCAGCGGTGCTATTCTGTAAAAATCTCACCGTGAAAACTTAGGTGAAGTGAGCGTGGAGTGAGCTGTCAATAGGTAGTGTAAATTTCTAGCAAAAACAAACTCACTTCACCTAAGTTTTCACGGTGAAATTTTTGCAGTATACTTTTCAACTCAAGCAAGAGTTTATGTTATGTAAGTATTTAAATCCCAAATAATATGTATAAAACCGTTTGTCTTCCTTAGGGCGATAAATATCCGATCCATTACCTCCCCACATGAAAACAGATAAGAGTTTTAGGCGGATAGGACTCCGTCATAACATGGTGTTTCGTATGTCAAAGAACATCCATTTAACGGACCGTAGGGTCCAAATGAAAGAAAGAAACAAAATAAGTTTCCACCGGCCCCCTTCTACCTTCGGACATCCAGACGCACTGCAAGTTTACCATCCCAGCTTAGCTGCTATTCCACCAATTCGCACTAAGCGTTTTCAAATGTCCTTTATAACGCGCACAGCAAAAGAGTCGAACTCTCGTTTCCGAGCGCATACAACCCAAATCACTTCAAAGTAAGAGTAAACAGGCTTCTTCTGGGTAAGTTCACTCCATCTCTGACATAGACTAGAGTCAAGAGCAAACGCACTTCAAATAATAATAAAAAAACAATATCCAAACAAAAACAACAAAAAAAAAACAATACATATCCAAACAAAAACAAAATAGTATTGTGTGCTGGCTGCGCCAAATAGGCCAGCCTGTTCAGCATAAATGTCAGACAACTATTGCCTGACGCTGGTTTTCAACTGGACTCTATGATACGAGGATGCCTTACGGATGTAAATCACTTTTAAGATGAAATCAGTATATTTATGAAAATCTTTTATATGCCCATAAAAATATAAAATTGTTCAAAAAATACAGTGATATCCATAATATAAATACTAGAAACAAACACAAATTTGTTGTACCTGCAACAAGGCTCAAGAAAATAGGTGGCTCGTTCAGATGCCAATGTATACGCTTTTATAATAAACTACCAAGCCACGTTCAAGATCTTAGCCTTAATAAATTTAAATTATTCATTAAACGTAAGTTGTGCAAGAAAGCCTTTTATACTGTTAAAGATTATATTGAGGATAAAAAGGCTTGGGATTGAGCTGCTTCCAATTTATGCATTTTGAGTGTTTTTGTTGTTCTTTTGTTGTTTATTTTTTATATAATATACACATTGACATTAATATTTTTTTTTAAAAAACAATGACATTTGCTTACTTTGTAAAGTATTACATTATTTTAATTTTTAACCGACTTCAAAAAAGGAGGAGGTTCTCAATTCGACGGTATGTTTTTTTTTTTGTGTGTTTGTTACGCGATTACTCCGCCAAATGTGGACCGATTTTCAAAATTCTTTTTTTGTTCGAAAGGAGATACTTCTGAAGTGGTCCCATAGTCACCAAGTCAGGATCTGATGATTGGATCATGGAGAAATCGAGGGCAACCCTCAAATTTTATGGGCCCAAACATCGTTTTTCGCAAATCTTATGAAGTAATTTAAGTACTTGCGTATGGTGATCATCATCTCATGTAGCTGAGCTGATGATGGAAGGTACGACTCCTTAACAGTAAGGAGTAGGCATCGACTGATTTAGTAAATTATTTTTTTTTGATGTTTGGAAGGGCGTTTGCCATTTTGGTCTCGTGATCATCAGGTCAGGAGGTGATGGACTAACCATAGACGATAGAAATCTTTAAAAATTGACAGCACATGTCTCGCGATTGCTGCGATTGTTTGTGTATGCATAGTTTAAGCCATACCATAACATAACATTACGCCAGTTTGCTTTTAAGGGCGCTTTTAAATGCTCTTGAGTCTCGTTTGATAATCGTTCACGAATCAAATTGAGCCGCTGAGCATGACTTTCTGGACTCTCATTAAGCCTTGATAATCTCGTGTTTGCTCTCTTCTGAGAAAGTCTATACGCTCGCTGCTCATCACTCTCATTTAAAATGTTTCTAGTATTTCTTTCCCTACTTTTCTTTAAACGTTCTTCCTTTTCGTCGTTACTTTCTTCCAAACGGCGCTGTCTCATTTGAGCAGCGCGTTTAGTAGGCCTACCCATATTATACAAAATTAATTTTCTTTCTATTAAACATTGAAAAAAGAAACTTCAAACTATGAATTATGTACAAACTTAAACTAAAAACTAGAAAATAAAATTATTTTTAAAAAAAAAACAAAAACCGACTTCAAAAACTAATAAACACTAAAAAATTAAAAATAATATTAAATTGAAACTATAATTAAGAATAATTTAACCTAAATAACCTTACCTAACTTTAATCTACACTATATTTTACAATTTAACAGTTTTTGGAGTCGGTGCCAAGCCCGCACTCACAAAATATTAACCAAAAAAAAGGTACTATATCAGCAAAAAATATTAACAATCAACAAAACAAACTGAAAAAAAATAGATAGATACACTTGGCTTGGCACCGACTCCAAAAACTGTTAAATTGTAAAATATAGTGTAGATTAAAGTTAGGTAAGGTTATTTAGGTTAAATTATTCTTAATTATAGTTTCAATTTAATATTATTTTTAATTTTTTAGTGTTTATTAGTTTTTGAAGTCGGTTTTTGTTTTTTGTGAATATGAAGACGATGTGGGTCATTTATTTTATTCATTTTATATTTTTTACTATTCTCTCCATGGTCTGGCAGTTTGAGTAATTTTTGTGGCCTACCCAAATGTCCTTTCTTTGGTATTGTTCGTCGGATCGTTGAGCTCCTTAAGTCTTGAGTTGAGCTGCACGATTTCTGACAAATGCGTGCACTGACTGGACAGGTCCTCTCAATCTGTGTGGTTCTTTCCTCAAAAGACCATCTCAGACATCGACCTACATGGTCTTCATATAACCTGACCAAGATTATGTCTGGACTTTAAAAGAGACTATGACCTCTGAGTTTGTTTCGGCCTTTCTTCTCAGAGTAGTCAGATAGGAAACGCCGACCTCATCTAGTTTAAAAAATATTATTGACGTGTAAAAGTGTTTGTACAAACCTACTTACAAAAAATAAATCATTTATCATTTATTTATCATTTATCAAATAGATAGATATGTGTAGCAAATAACAAAAAATCGATTAAATTGTTGAAGGGTTGATTTTCAATCATCTGATAACATAAGATAGATGATGATGATGATTTTGCCCAAGTGGCCTTTTTAGGCCCCCCTTTTTTTTTTTTTTATCGTGGAGAAATGCTCATGCATACTGCACTACCACGGGGAGATAGTGCAGTTATGTGGGACTCTAACCCACTAAAACTCCACGGTGTCCTCCTCTGCCGCTTACGGCGGGAACACGGGCACGCGTTAGCACTCATCCGTGAACCCGCCGCCTTATGCTAGTTATTGACACTATTGACTGTAGTGCTATTCTGTAAAAATCTCACAGTATAAAATAAGGTGAAGTGAGCTGTCAATAGAGTCAATCACTAGCATCAGGTGGGTTGACAGCTCACTTTAAGATCACTTCACCTAAGTTATCACGGTGATCTTTTTACAGAATAGCACCGCTGTTCACTTTAAGCTCACACGGGAACAGCGCTTTTTTCGGGATGAAAGGTACCCTATGTCCGTTTCTGTATATGCAAAATTTCAGCATGATCGGTTCAGTGATTTAGGCGTGAAACGTTAACAAACAAACAATAAACTTACTTTCGCATTTATAATATTAGTTAGGATTAAAAAAAAAGGTTTCTGGGACTTACTGACAATTTAGAATGACTGACACTCTTTGAACTTAGATACCCCGAAATGCTCTGAAATAATTCGACGAAATGTTCCACCTAATAGATTTAGACCCGTTTCCGGCGATATATCAAGTGGAATATGACAAATAGCCCTCCTCTTCGCGGCTATTCGGCTATTACGAACACACCTTAGATATTATCCGTCTGAATCTTCACAATGTTTTTTTCATTGTAGCTGTATTTAACAGTGCAAGTTAACTGAACAGCCGGTCGGTTCTGTAAAAATCTCGCCGTGAAAACTTAGGTGATGATAAAACTGCAAGTGTCTCGTACAGTCATGGTCTGCGGAGACTGCGGAGTAGGTAAATGCGAAACACACAATGTCATTAATTATTATCTATTCGTTTTGACACATTGATTTAGTAGGTACCTATACATATACTACTAACGTACTAAATTCTTTTTTTGACCACAAGTAAAGCGCGTGTCGCTTCGTGTGTACTATAATAATTCATTATTTACATAAAAATACTATAATAATTCATAGGCCTATCAATTAATGATAAAATATTTACCAATGATTAAAATTGCCGGAGAACTGAGTGTCATATGAATCATTATCCAGATGATACAAAATGATCCCAGCTTGCTTATCATAATTTCGAAGCCAAATTGGCTGAACCCAATGCCCTTTGCTAACAATTCTCGTCCCCACAATTCATAGGCACTCGAAACAGTTCACATACATTCCCCTAAACGTAGAAAATCAACAAATAAACCAATTAGAAATGGCTGCTTGACATTACAAAGATTATTTCACGCCACTCGAACGCATCTGTAGCGTGAAATTGACGCGTATCGGAACGCATCTGAACTATTTAGCTTTTGGCGCGAATTGTTCAAGTGACATCTGTCACTTTTTTCTTTTCTGTTTTGATGATTTTTGTTGACAAAACGATTTTTTTTCCCACTATGTTTTCAAATAAAACGTTATGACGGAAGTTCGGTATCGTCACATGCCATATTCTCTAAATATAGTGCTTCCAGTCTGTGTGAAATAAATGTATTTTCTTTCTCCGCAAAGGAGTCATCGCTACCTTGCTACTAACCATTATCTTAAAATTATTATGATTTATCAAAAGCGAAGCTAAGGATGTAAGTAGTCGCTTTAAAAAAAACACGAATGGTCTAAGGGACTTTTATAACGAGGTAATGCACAGTACAAAATAATGACAAAGTAAATACCTACTTAATTATAAAAAAAATCAGGTCCCAAAGCTCTGCCTTGAGGCATTCCCATAATTTAATTCGATGTTAGATACTATCAACTATCAACCTATTCCTGCTAAATTGTCAGTCACTTGTTTTTAAACTTATTTATGGAAGACAAGAAGATTACCAATGCAGTCAAATGCTTTAGCTAAATCTATTTACATAGTGCTTGCAAAAGTAAATTATTTATCCATTGTTGCTTTTTTTTCTTTAATGCAATCATGTCAATGTCAATCAGAAAGTTACTCTATCAATCAGAAAGGTTCTTGACCGTGTTCTTTAAATTGTATGCATTGTAATGTAGACAAGACGTGGACCGAGCAGATCAGTGTTTCACAAGCTTTGTTCTGCAATGGTCCGGTAATTTTCATACTGCCCATTCGTGATTCACTCAATTGTTATTAGAAGTATGTATACAAGGTGTAACGTTAAATACGCAAAACCTCATAAGTGTTGTAGGTTATACTCATCATAATGAACAACTTTTACTATGGGACCCCAAGCTGAAATCGCGAAAATAAAATCAGTTGTTAGGGAACATGTAGGGAAGTAATTAAAACATTTAAACAAATAAAATAATTTTAATTCTAAACTATTGCTATTTTAAGTTAGTAAGTACTAAATTAGGTTGATCTTACAATTTTTTTTTTGTTTTTTTTTTCTTTATTCCTTTATAGATACTGAATCTACCCCTAACTTATGGCACGCAATTTCTTTAACACCCTGTATATCCTATCGTAAGACTATATATATAATATTACACGTTTAAATATAATCGTGGCATAGCTGTTTCAGATTCGCGACAAATGGTAAGCTAAAAAAAATTGGGAAGATTAGAAAAAAAAAACTGAAAGTGGGTGGTAGGCAAAACAAGGAGTTAAATAAATAAAACCAGCCTCTCACGTGCTAACGATTTATATAATTCCATCAATTTAATTTTTCACTTTGAAACCGGGGCCGACGACGCGAACAGTGGCATAGCTTGACATGTTATCCGACGCAAGCGGATTTCCATATCTTTCAATCTAAGAGACCGACAGTCGTGTCATTTTTTCTTTAGGTACGGGCCCCATACTAAATTACCCATTGACTTTTTACGCGGGCAGAGGCTGCAGTCACTGATAAAGTTAGGTGCAAAAATGACGATTGAGTGTTTGTGTAATGAAGCGTATTTTATCAAACAAGTTACTTAGGTAACTAACTTAGATCCTAAGTTATGGCAAGCAATTATTGATCTGCTATCGTTGTAAATGAAATTTATTGTGCAAGAATGTTTACCACCACATTTTTTTTTTCAAAGGTTGCCCCACTCTAGGAACTGCCGGTCGATTCTGTAAAAATCTCACCGTGAAAACTTAGGTGAAGTGGGTTTGTTTTTGCTAGGAATTGACACTATTGACAGCTCACTCCACGCTCACTTCACCTAAGTTTTCACGGTGAGATAGTTACAGAATCGCACTGCTGTATCGTGGGTGCGTTTACAAACATTTAATTTCACATACACAAACAGCCAGGCCCGAAATAACTACCTGTAGGTAATACAAAATATATTTGTTCCGTGCGGGAATCGAACCCGCGATGCTGCGCTGCTAAGCAGTCGATCGCTCGGCCACTGCGCCAACTGTGTTGTCACATACATCAAGCATCTTGAAAACCCTGTCACCAAAATTCCCCAACAGTATTATTACAGCATTAACGTTAAAATAACCACAAATAAATCAACAGTTTTACGCCACACTGATTCCCAATTCATCATTCATTCGAGGAAAACTGCCAAAGTGACAGAGTGAAAATTTAAACTGAAATGATACGTGACCGCCATTTTGAACGGACTGTTTAACGTAATCGATACATCTGATTCGACTAAAATGCATTCGACTTCACAATCGATTTAACTCGCCGCTCTAACAATATAATTTAAAATTCGAAACGCGATCGCGCGGGGACTTTATGCGTCTACAAAGTTTGCTTATGCAGTTGTATTGTCTATTCCCTGTTCAAATCGTTCTTTTTTGACGGCAAATTAAAGATGGCGGAGTTTACAATTCATTTGGCGCTCTCGATAACTGTCAATCGATGTTCGGTCGTAAGGAATAAATATATTTATTTGCTAAAGGGCCCCTTTATCGTGGTTTTCATGGAAACTGTTGGTGCGGTCGGTATTTAAGAAGTGGCTACGTGTTGGCTAGCACGTATTTAGTATCGTAATAGATATTTTATTGAGATTTTAAAGAACTTATTACCCGTTTCTTAGAATTAGTCAATGCTTGCGTCAGTTTTGTAGAAGCAGACAACGTGGGTTTACGCGGTTAGCACAACAAGAGGAAAATGTATGGAAAAATATTGCGTTTTGCAAAAAAAATCGCAGAGGCAAGCATCGTCGTCGCGATGTGTTCCTTACGTAGTTACGAAATAATCTTCGAGAAATGGATCTTTGCAGCGAATTCTTAATTGAATTATCAATAGGTATAATTGATCTTGGACATTTACCTAACCG
This sequence comes from Luperina testacea, assembly GCA_927399505.1. NCBI lineage: Eukaryota > Metazoa > Arthropoda > Insecta > Lepidoptera > Noctuidae > Luperina > Luperina testacea. Next base: position 2,771,683 of record OV656782.1, read on the forward strand.
TCATCATTATCATCATCAATAAGCCGAAAAACTTCTTTCTCTAGACATTAGCCTCCCTCATTGAGTATTCATGCCTATCATCCGGTGGATTCCTGCGACAAGATCATCGGTCTACAAAAGCTGCCTTATCCTTCTATCGGTATAAAAGCTACCTTAGATGACACCAATATGGAAAACTACATCATGAATGTCCTCTGCTCTGGGGCAGGACAAATTAATTAATTAATTTAATTGTCAATTATAAACCATGGAAAAATAATGCGTTAAATTGTAAATGCTTTGTTGCAGTTCACAATTTTGCAATATATCTCGCGAGATAGAATAAATTATAAACTAAGGATGTTCATACGGTGACATATACTCGTAGTATAACCTGTCTTCAACGAACGATTAGGTAGGTACTCTTTCTGGTCATATCTTTGTTCAACCCTGAATTAAAAGTTCAAGTTCTAATTTAAAAGAGTCACCATGGAGTTTCTTGCCCGTTCTTCTCCATAGAGATCTAAGTTTTGGAATGGGCAACTAGCTTCAACTTTCTGACTAACTGACAGACTATTTAATTTTGTAAATTCAAAAGTGCCTTTAAAAGGTTTAATTGAAATAAATGCTTTGAGTTTGAATGTATTTATTGTTTTATTAAAGTGAATTCATAACAAATAATTATTACAAAATTAACTTTTATTGTTCGTTTATTTTTTTCTAAGTGCGAGTTATTTTACAGATCATTTTTAAAGGAACCTAGGTGTTTAAATGTCTTCTGCGTTGTATCTTCTTCATGAAAAGTATTAAGTAAGTGTCTTCTAGAAAAGTACTTATTAACTAAATACGACAGCAATCCAAAAACGGGGCTCGTAGAAACAGTTACTGGGTGCATAAAATTGTTTTCTTAGCAATTGACCATTGTTCATCAATCTTTTTTTCTTTGTTTTTAATATGATTTCTAAGTGATTCATCACTTATGATCATAGATTTTTTTCTTGCGGTTAAGAACAGATTTTTATTCTTATTTTTTTCTTTATGGAATGTTCCTAGAAGGTCATCCTCATATATAAAACATAAACATAAAGACAACATTAAACAGAGTCTCTCTTCGTGTATTTTTTGTTTAGTATCAAATTCGATTCCCGCACGGAACAAATATTTGTATGACCTACAAGTAGTTGTTTTGGGCCTGGCTGTTTGTGTATGTGAATTTAAATGTTTGTAAACGCACCCACAATACAGGAGAAATTCCTAGAGTGGGGCAACGTATTTTAAAAAAACTAAGGAAGAAAGAACAAATAATTAATATCCACCGTTTAGGTTAGCCGGAAATTAAATCAGACCGTATTTTTTTTTTTCTCACATGTAAGAAGGCATAGGCATGTTTGTTAAGAAGGCATATTTGCTTTCTTAACAAATTCCGCACAAAATCTTACAAACCACGTCACGACCAACTCACCCCGGCTCTTCAGTTCCTCACCCCAGCAATCTAATCATTACATTTGTCCACCACGGGGCGTGGCGCTGACTCGACTCTCGGCTTTCGGCCGTCGTTTTTTATCGTCCATTCGGCCCCGGGGTTATGACTGCGCAAAAACTTAGGGAGAGATTGACATGGACGAGAAACATGATTTGACAGCGTATAGGGACGTATTTTTAGTATTGTTGAGTAGCGAGTTTTTTTTTTAATCAAATGATATATTTAAGAGTATTTTTCGAAAATTTCAATTAACTTGAAGAGCGGCAAAAAATCTTCCTTCGTCGGCTTCTGTCAATCTATAAATAATGAGACTGAGGGCTGATTTTTCCAACGCCAGATAATTTTATCGAAGGAATAATTTTGAATTTTTGACAGTTCTTTCATATAAAAACTTGTCAAACGTCAATTTTATTCCACGAATAAATATTATCTGCCAATTGAAAAATTAGCCCTAAGAAATATAACCACACTGCTTCGCACTTGCTTATTTTTGATACACATGAACCTTTTTGAATTAATTCTCTAAGTGATAGTGAAAACCGTTGCGAACTGCAGAAGAAAACATCGGTCACATAGGCAGACACGAAATGCGACTTTAATTTATAATCTACCTAATCAACCTATAACATTCCCACTACTGGGACACAAGTCTCCTCTCTATGAGAGGGAATGGACCGTAATCCACCAGCTCCACGCGGGCATGTCTCCGATTTTTTTGTTCTACGACATGCCGGTTTTCCTTCACCGTTTTGAGAGCAAGCGTGATGAAATAATTTACACAAAGTAAAACGTCTGTGTGGGTTCGACCCTACGACCTACAAATTCGTAAGTCGAAGCCGTTATCACTGTGCCACCACTGTTTACAAAGGGAGGTACAGACGCCAGCTAAACTGTCAAATTTTCCCAATCAACTTTGAACCTTACGCTTTAGCGATAAAGTTGTAAAACTATTAAAGAAATTTGACAGATTGTATTGTAGTAGCTTGATGTGCTGGCGTCTGTTACTAGATACTAAAGGCAATTTTAGTCTGAAGGCAATTGCCGTTTATTACACCCAAATGGAGACGTCCATTCACCCCTGCAAAGAGATACTACTTAAGGCGAAAGCGCCAGGGTAGCCCGCGAAATTCAATTTTTTTTAGGTTTTTTGGAATTTGCTGGTCAGTATTAAGTTGTACGTTGATTAATATATGAATCGCGGCCGTAAGAAATATGTGTTTACAGAATTATAATCATTAAAATCATCAACACAACTCTCTAAGACCACGTAAGTCCAAAGAATAACTATTTCATGAAATCATCATTCTTTGGACTTACGTGGTCTTAGAGAGTTGTGTTGATGACTTTAATGATTATAATTCTGTAAACACATATTACTTACGGCCGCGATTCATATATTAATCAACGTACAACTTAATACTGACCAGCAAATTGCAAAAAACGTAAGAAAATTTGAATTTCGCGGGCTACCTTAGCGCTTCCACCTTAATGGTCATCGTTTGCCAGAAACCAAACATCCTTCCGTACATGGGCATGCAAATTCCTACATGACCTAAAGCGCGGTCACTGTCGGACTGCATAGAAAAGAAAGAGAAGCGCGATGACACAACGCTGCACAATTTATTGCAAAATCTGAAGCAATTATCTATTTACGAAAAATCTATTGTTTGGACTAAAAAATTAAAACTTCTAGACAAAAAGAGAGGAAATTTACATATCTGGCGAGCGAACGCCTATTTACGGTGTCCCACAAGAGAGCGTGCTTTGCTTTAGAATGTTGCTTGTAGAATAATCTGACAAAAATCATAATGATTGTATGTATGTTTGGTTTTTATAGTACAAAGAAAGTTTTTAGAGGTATCTTCATGATTTTTTCTATCGTATCAAATTAGTTGTATTTTCAACACAGTATCTACCTAGCATATTATATCCTGAAGAATATCATATATTTTTCTGATTTTGTTAACTGTAGTCGATAATGTACTTTTAGGCATTCTTGCTTTTTTGCGTTTAGGTCCTGTAATCCCCTTAAGCTACACTTACCGCGATCGGTCCGTGGATGGGTGACCATCCATTACATATATCGAGATCCCTCCGTGCCTTGGAAAGCACATTAAGCCGTTGGTCCTGGCTGTCATTCGTACTCGTTACGGGTAGTCAGAAGCCCAAAAGTCTGACAATCAGTCTTACCATGGGGTATCATGTTACTCAGTAACTAGGATTTATATCAATTTATTTGCCAGGCACATATTGACAATAGATGAAGATGTATTATTTATTTTGTAATACATGAGCAGCTTCCGTTTGTCGTGTCAGGCTTTGCAGTGTTGATGATGTTACATATAATTTGTTTAAAAAAAAAACCGTCAATCTATACCTAAATACTGTATAAAAATACATAATCGCCTGCAACTAAACGATACACCAATAAAATCGACTAAACGAGTGACCATAAAGTTCCCGCCGCGCCGCCATTACTGCAGAAAGCGCGGGAAATGGGGAGACCAATGACTAATAGTTCTGTTGACAGATACAGACGTATTATTTTATAATAGTTTTTCGCTTTTTTCTCGATCATTGATTCTTAACATTATGGCTTCGATATAATACTATGTATTACCAAAGGTTTATCGTCGATATAGCACATTTTCAACGGAGTGAAATACTGCAAGTTTAACAACATTGAAATCTTTGAATATCTTCTTTTCACCACCTTGCTAGATAATCTTTATTTATTTATTCACAAGGCAACTACAACAGGTATCAACCACAATATATCTCTAGGTTCACGTTATAGGTTTCGACCTGATTATCACCCAGAGAGTAACGCACAACATGATTAGCAACAACAATATTAATGATAACGACTATAGTAACAAGTTTAGTTTATTTTGCGATTTTGTAATTGTTACAGTCCCTGCCTTGTAAGGCAGGGAATGTCTAGGGGACCCGCCAGGTAAAGTACTTAATTGACACAAAGTTACATTAGTTAAAGAAAACATTATTTAAAGTCATACAATGTTAAAAAGAAAAACCTGGGAGGGCTATGCGAATCGACGCGGTGGATCAAGGGTACATGAAATTTCACGCGGCCAAAGTCGCGGGCAGGCTAGTCATAAATTATCAGTCCAAATAGGGGCCAAAATCATTGCGGATTAACCGGGCACAAATTCAGACTTCAGGTTACTGACAATTCTTCTTATGAAAATGTAACTCTTCCCCTGAACGAACCGACGCTGTTGCGCCTTCGAAAATCAGGTCAACATCCAGACAACAGAATTAATTTCCTTATACACAAATCTATTCTCCTTCTCCAGGTAACGATTCAGAACCCGACCCAGAAGATTCAAGCACGGACACAGCACGAGAGAGCAAGGCGCGCAGAAGAAGAACCGCTTTCACCTCAGAACAGCTGCTCGAGCTGGAGAGAGAGTTTCACGCCAAGAAGTACTTGAGTCTCACTGAGAGATCGCAAATCGCTTCAGCTCTGAAGCTCAGTGAAGTACAGGTAAGCGATACTGCTTTTTTATGCCATTACAGACTGCCGTTCTCACTTACACTTGATGACGCTTAAATTATGCCTAAATAAAAGTGCATTGTTCAATTTTCAACGCTCAATAAAATGTAGGCGTCCATTTTAATTAGGGTTAGTGAATCCGGGTAATACATAATCAGCCTATAATGTTCCCACTGCTGGGACACAGGCCTCCTCTCGGTGACAGGGAGTGGTCCATAATCCACCACGCGGGCCCAGTGCGGGTTGGCAGATGTCACATTTCTTCGAATTTTAGGTTATAAGACATGCCGGTTTTCTCACAGTGATTTCCTGACCGTTTTGAGAGCAGTGGTGATGAAATAAATTACACAAAGTAAAGCACTTGTGTGGGTTCGGACCCACGACCTACAACTCGTAAGTTGGAGCCGTTACCACTGCGCCACCACTGTTCTTGAAACCGGGCATTTGTCTTCGTAAATTCCCAAAATATTGGTATTACAATTGTTCACTGGATTGGAACAAACACTGAACAGTAACTTTCCACAACAAATGACGGTCATTTCATAGACCTCCTAAATGGGTTTCATTAATTTTGTCATCGATTTTTTTATTTTTTTAAAGACTTTTTGATAACCGCTTGCTGCCTTTTAACCAAAGTTTAAAACTTGTTCTAAAAAAAAATTGCCAATGAGTATTTAAACAGGGAAAGACAATGGATATTTGCAACATTTCCAGCAAAAGTATTGTATAAAATTTACTATAAGTGTCTTAGACGGCTAGGAGTTGTAGCCTAGCAGAATTTTTAAGACAAACTTCTTCAATCACTACAAATCAAATTCTTTTCCCCAGGTGAAAATATGGTTCCAAAATCGCCGCGCGAAATGGAAACGTGTAAAAGCTGGCCTCGCATCTGGCAGTCACTCAAGCAAAAACGGATCCGGCACGAAAATAGTCGTGCCAATACCGGTCCACGTCAACCGATTCGCGATCCGAACTCAACATCACCAAATGGAGAAGCAGAATCTACAATATAGGTTAGAAAGACAACAGCCTTTGCCTGGGAGTCTTTTACAATCACAAACATCAGCTTTCTTAAGTGCAACGAAAATCGATTCGAATAATCGACTAGATCGCGAACCGATTGTGAACGGTCGCAGCACTATGTTTGACGTGTCTATGCCTGGAAGAATGGCGCCAATGAGTCAAGTGAATATGAGACATTTTCAAAATGGCCGACCGAGCTAATTTTCGGTTGGATATTTTTGTTTATGGACCATGGTTTCATTGGAGCTTGCTGGCTTAGGATTGCAACTAGTTATTTCCTCCTTTTTGCATCAAATCACCTTATCAATGCACCTTAAGACTTTTTTTCATTGTAGTAGTAGGTACTATTTTCAACGCAGAACTTATTCGGACTTATTACGAAATAGGGTTTATCTGTAGACCCAAGTTTAAACCATAAAGCTATTTTTGAAGTTCGTACTTCGCGAAAGTTCTAATTACAAAAACTGACGTCAAACCCGAGACTAAAGTTTTGTATTGTAATAAATTTTCTATTAAGAACTTATACGGTTGTCGAAATAAAGTTCAAAATACAATACCTGGCTCAAAGGTTTGGGCTTGGAATTTAGTTAGAACACTTCTGTAACGACTAGGCTCTCCATCAATCCAAAACAAAAAAAAAACAGCTTACGTCAATCTGATGCCCATTATTTTAAAAATGTACAGATGCCAGCACATCAATCTACTGTGATAATCTACTACAATCTATCAAAATTCTTTAGATTTTCAACTTTATCGCAAAAGCTTACAGGGGGCCTAAAAAGGCCACTTTGGCAGAATCATAAAAGGATAACATTATGAATCATAATGGACAGTTAACTGTTAAGTTAATCGTATCAAATCCCATCGGTGAAGGATTTTTCAGTTATTTTTTTTGTCTGTGCTAAAATACCAATCAATTCGATTCCAATCTTTTTGATTATACCTACGTAGTGCAGCGAAAAAAAGAAAAATATAGACTGTCTTCGCCTTATTACGATTCATAATGTTATTCTTTTACGATTCTGCCAAATTGGCCTTTTTAGGCCCCCAATAAATAATATCAAAGGCGCTGTTTGGCAAGTATTATTTCAGTCAGGCGAGTCGGCCGTAATACAGCGCCGTAATTGCGAACACACTATGAATCACAATCTGAATCATTTTGAAGGATATTGCTAATCCATTGCTTCGTACAGTTCGTGTTAAATAACTTTGCCGCTCTGAAGTAGGCAACAAATCACCGCGCAGTAGGAAAAAAACAACAGCGCGCATGCAAAAAGCCTAGCTTCAGAGCGGCAAAATTATTTGACGCGAACTGTACAAGCATGCCACGAAAGATGAGACTTGACCCCGCCTCCCCCGCTCTTTCCGCCGCCCCTATGACGTCCAGTCCCGTCCCGCACTCAGACCTCATACCGCTAAAGATACCTAAAATCGTGTACTGCGCATGTCAAACCACGTGGTGTGTCAAGTCTCATCGTTCGTGGCACGCATTGTATATTCGAAAAATTTGTCTGCTAAACAACGTAAATAACGCAATGAATGCTGTTTATCTGTCAAATGAAAGCCATTGTTACGGTTAGTGTGTTACGTAATTACCCCGTTGTACGTAATTACCCCGTTGTACGTAATTACCCCGTTGGTCGCAGTCAGTTCAATACCTAAAGTCAAGCTCCAGGAACCAAGTACCTAGATATAGCTGTAACTTAACATGTATAATATTTAAAATATAAAAGCAATGCCTATAATGTCAAATTATTATCAATATTAAAGAATGTGTGATCAAGTCTCTGTGATTTTATTTACCTACCCCATTACACCGGTAACGCGGCAAGAGGTTAAGGCTGCGTTTCCACCAGAGATAAGCGAAGATGCGTAGCGAGGAATGTGTGCAAAACTAACCAATAACAACGCTAACTTAGTTCAAGCTATGAAAATGAAGCGATGTTATTGGTTTCTTTCACACACATCCGTCGCTACGCATCCTCGCACATCTCTGGTGGAAACGCAGCCTTAAAGAACCAACTTGGATACCCAACAAGTAAAAAAAAAATTAAAAAATCTATTTTTTTTTTTTTTTTAAATCAATTAATGAATAAAAAAGCAATAAATGAATTAGCATAATCTGCCTATAGTGATCCCACTGCTGGGACACAGGCCTCCCTCTGTGAGAGGGAGTGGGCCGTAATCCACCCAGTGCGGGTTAATAGATTAAATATCACATATCTTCAAATTTTTGGTTCTAGGACATGCCGGTTTCCTCACGATGTTTTCCTTCACCATTTTGAGAGGGGACAGACTCGTAGCCACACCAGAGCAATTGTGTTGATGATGAGAAATAATGTATGTAGGTACAGACGCCAGCACATCAATCTACCCGAAACTGTCAAATTTTTCCAATCAATTTTGAGCCTGATACTCTAGCGATAAAGTTACAAATCTATTAAAAAAATCTGACAGATTGTAGTAGCTTGATGTGCTGGCGTCTGTGCACAAAGTAAAGTGCCTATCTGGGTTCGAATCTACGACCACCACTGCTCTGCACTCCAAAAATGAATGACTGAAATATCATCGTAATCTGCCTATAATTTTCCCACCGCTGGGACACAGGCCTCCTCTCTGTGAGAGGGAATGGGCCATAATCCACCACGCGGTCCCAGTGCGAGTTGGAAGATGTCACATGTCTTCGAATTTCTGGTTCTAGGGCATGCCGGTTTCCTCACGATGTTTTCCTTCACCGTTTTGAGAGCAGTGGTGATGAAATAATTTACACATAGTAAAGCGCCTGTCTGCGTTCGAACCTACGACCTACAACTCTTAAGTCGCGGCCGTTACCACTTAGCCACCACTGCTCTCTAAAAGGGGAATACGAAACGTCGATCTCAATAAAATTTTTATGATAATTTCGGCCTGAGCTGCAGCTGTCCCTATCACACACTACGGGGGCAGACTTGAGGTAAGGCGACGGCAATAGTTTCTTCAAATACCTATTTTTCAAATTCCTTGCAGGCCTCGTCCCCTCTTAAGAAGATTGCCTGCACGGTAAGATAAATTCGTAAGTCTCCGCAAAATTGACCTAGCTTCGGAATCAAACTCTCCATAAGACTTCGCAGAAATCAGATTAGCTTAGAAAAAAAGTCATAAATTTTTCATCCATGCTAAAACTAAAAATATACTACACCCTATATTTGTACCGCAGGGGGCGTGTCTAGCAAATATTTCCGTATTTAGACAACACCTGCGATCCAAATTCAACCTTATGGAAACACGTTAAAGTATATTGCTACATTTACATACGAAACCGACGCATAATGTTCAGAATTCGATCTGATAAGATCTATCTCGAACACGACATTCAATTCTGAACCCTATTTGGCTCATTCTAAAGTTCAGTTTGTTTGAAATCAAGTAAGACCTAGTCCCTACTTTTTCCGTCTACCAAAATTAAACTTTATAACCAGCAACTAAGGTTTATTTTACTTGATTTAGAGTCAATCGTGTTCTAAATATTGTCATCAGCGTGTCATCAGCAGACTATGCGTTACTTTACTTGCCATAATTAAAAATAGAATAGAATACACTATGCGTTATCTAATATGACACTGACAATAGATTTGTGATTTATTTATGGCAAATGCACGTCAACTGATGTTAGTTCTATAGGATGTCTAAATACCTACCTATTACACAGAGAGGGGCAGAGAGAGACAGGGCACAGAGTGAGTAGGGCAATAAAAATAAATAAATCCACGTGGAACTAAATATAATATAAGGTAAAAATGAACAAAAACTTCATTCAGCACCCTCTTGCACACCGATCAGAACAATCTCAATCATTTTAAAGGATAAGCTTCTGCCCGCGACTTCGTCCGCGTGAAATTTCTTGTTACTCCGACCCACCCCGTCGCATCGCATCGCCTGCCCGCGCTATTACTTCGTTTTAGCTTAGCGTTCTTTCTGACTTTTTTTCTTTTTGCTCGGCTCCTAAAGGTCATAGCGTGATGTTAAATAGCCTGTAGCCTTCCTCAAGAATTGGGCTATCAAATGCAAAAAGAATTTTTCAAATCCGACTGGTAGTTCCAGAGATTAGCGCGTTCAACCAAACAAACAAACAAACTCTTCAGCTTTATAATACCTATTAGTATAGATTTGCTAATCCATTGCTTCATATGTTCAAAAAATATGTCTGCTCAACAACGTAAAAACCTCAATAAATGTTGTTGAACTGTCAAAATGCAACCCATTGCTTCTGTTAGTGTGGCTTAAGTTATATAGCGCAACGGATGACGATCGAACCCACGACCTCCCAATCGCCATTCTGCGTCGTAACTGTTCATCTATAAATTTATACCACCCAAACCTTCAACAATTATTAATAGGTGGTATAATAGCAACATTGGCGACAGATGTGCAGTTAATAGCTCTATATGTGTCGCTAATCTGGGGGCGTGGCACCGGCGCGGGCGCAGGGAGTGAGCTCAATAACAATGACACATTATGCGGCATTATGCTTTTAATCGGGAGTTTAACAAGTCAGATATAAATTGTAGTTGTCAGCTGCTTCTTGGAAAGTCAAAAAAAACTGCTAGTGACGTCAAAATATTAACCTCAGATAGAAATATAAAAGTAATTCAAAAAAATTAAATCGACTTAAAAAAGAAATTAACTCAAAATTATGTAATAACTTTAATTTCGGAAGTCGGTGTCTTGGAATCTGTATTTTGGTTTTAGTTTTTGCCACCGACTTCCAAAATTCCTCCTGGTGACCCCGACGTGATACCACGCGGGCCCAGTGCGGGTGGATAGATGTCACATGTCTTCGAATTTTTGGTGATTCAAATGACCAAGGCTCCTAGTGACTCACACGCAAACTACCCTCCGTGCGGCCACATGTATCCTATCAAGCAAGTAACCAGATTTTAAGTCACTAAGCTTTAAGATCTAAGTAAGATACCTGTCAGTGCGTAGGTATGTAGCCTTTTTTTTTTTTTGAGGATGGGAAATCATCAAATGACTCCTCCCGCTCTGGGTGGAGCGGTAGGGAGTGTCAGACTCTTACTGACTAAAACCCACCCGTGTTCCTTCCTTAGCCCTTTATGTTCCGGGCTAGCGGTAACCCTTTCGGACAATCCCGCTGACCCGGCAGGCTTGGGCCCTGACGGGCGCCTTCAGGGCAAAGGCCTCTCCCCATGACTTCCAGTTCTTTCGATCCAGGGCTCAAGTGGACCACTGGTCGTTTGTTTTGTCCAGCTCGTCCGTGCGGTAGACTCTTAGTCAGCACTATAAGCTTACCGTTTGAAGATATCACTACTTACGACTTTACAAAGCTGTGCAGATGCGTATCGCACCCCAATACACGCCAACCACGCCCCCTGTCTGCCTGACGAAATATTATAAGTAATTGTTATAGTTAGTGCATTTGAGAGGGATCTTTGGCGATAGATAGGGAACTGCAAATGTGTATGGTGTCTGCTGGATTCAATAGTTGAATACTTTGATGTGTGTCTCCAATGCGTTGCTATGTCGATAGTGAGATCCGCCATCATCTATCATGTGCCTAGACTTTCCCAACGATGTTGTGTTCGTCTTCCAGTCTCACCAGAAGCAGCTGAATATAAATATTTTACAGTATGTTACAGTTACTGGGTATAAACACCCTTTGGCAAGACTGATAGTCAGTCTTTCAGGCTTCTGACTGCTCGTAACGACTGTTAAAGATCTACGAATGACAACAGAGACCAACGGTTTAACGTGCTTCCCGTGCCACGGTGGGGTCTAATCTTGAGGTGTAAAGATGGTCACCCCTCCACAGACCAACCGCGGCAAGCGTAGCTTAACCTGATCGATTGACCCGCGCGGCTGTTATAACTTAGCCACAAACCTCAAGATCCATCAGCTGAAATTCACCTTGTACAATGCGTGCCACGCAAAGAATGATGAGACTTGACACACCACGTGGTTTGACATGCGCAGAACACGATTTTAGGTATCTTTAGCGGTATGAGGTCTGATTGCGGGACGGAACCGGACGTCATAGGGGCAGCGGAAAGAGCGGGGGAGGCGGGGTCAAGTCTCATCTTTCGTGGCACGCATTGTACCGTTCAGCAATCGTTTGCTCCATCTGGTTAGATCTGCTATAATCTCACAAATCTCCCTTCTTTCAACCCTCGTCGGTTTGTCTATACAAAACGTCATTTTACTGTCACGCCCTTTTAAATTGACAGAATGGCTAACTGTTTGGGGGCGTTGGCACTTTAATTCATCTTTTGTGACCTTTTTAATTGTTCCTATTTACTGGGGTGGTGAAATATACAAAGCGGCCAAGTGCAAGTCGGAGTCGCGCATGTAAGATTCCGTACTACCGCGCAATATTTGAACACTACATATTTTTTAAATAATATTATAAGTTATCATTATCATACTATGGGCTGATTTTTCCAACGCCAGATAACTTCTTCGGAGGAATAATTTTAAAATTTTGACAGTTCTTAAGTACAAAAACTGTCAGATGTCAATTTTATACCACGAATAAAAATTATGAGTGAGTGATTGAAAAATCAGCCCTTAGAATAATAAAACTAAAGTCTTCTAAACTTCAGACCGTATTTCGGCCAAAGCGGCGAATCTCAACGGAGACTAGTCTTCGGCGCGGGAGATATTACAGTGCACAAGCGTGCGTGCAGACACACATGCGCACTCTATCTTCCGTCACTCTCATAGTCCCAAAAAATAAAATTTGTGTGTGTGTGTATATGTGTATGTGTTGTGTAAGTGTGTTGTGTGTGTTATGTGTGTGAGTGTGTGTGCATGTGTTGGGGGTGTTGTATGTGTTGTGCTTGTGTGTATACGTGTGTGTGTGTGTGTGTGTATGTGTGTGTGTGTGTGCATGTGTATCTGTGTGTGTTATAGTCTTGGGAAAATAATATTAACATGTAGGTACGTATAAAACAAAACATTGGTCATCATATGGCATCAAACATTTCGCCCACATCACTGTTAGTGGAAAAAGTGCCCAAAAGGCTGGCGGCACGGCATTGCCATACACACACATATTTTTTTTAATACTTACTTCCCTCTCACTGAGATGAGGCCTGTGGCCTAGCCATAGAAATATAAAAATCTTTCTTTTTATGGTCTCCATATTTACTTCAGTATAAATACACGTTCCTTAAATGTTTAATTTAATAGAATTTTCATTATTTCATGTTACACCGACCATATTACCTATTACCACACTATTACGGTTCAAATGGTACAGCCCTGTGACAGACGGACGGACAGTGGAGCCTTAGTAATTAAATAGGGGTCCTGTTGGCACCCTTTGGGTACAGAGCCCTAAAAAAAATGTTTTAATGAAACCCATGTTAAGTGAAACAGTTGAATGTCAAATGATATTAGCTATTGTACTGTATGTTCACGCCTGTTTTAATTTTCAGAGTCAGCAGAGCTTTGTTACGTATAGCGGTAATTATAACTACATATTTCTGCCACCAACTTGCATTGCTGTAAGTATTCTAGTTTAATATGTACCTATGGCAGCATATGGCAGGCAGTGGTAAGATACAGTTTCAATAAAAAATACAGTAGTGTTTAGCGACTATTTAACAATACATTTTTGACGTTAAAACATCACTTAACTTTAATCATCGTTTATAAATAAGCCTCTATCTTTTTAAATAGACACTTATCTAACTTTGTGAAAGCCATGACAAGATGCAATACAGCCAATAATATTCCTTGCCACGACGAGCAGTTACACCACCTCATTTGGATAATCCATAATAATCCCTAAAGTAATACGATACCGACTTTACAAAACGATCAACCATATCCCCCTCAGCTCACCACAGCTCACAGCTATAGCTCAACATTACGAGTATATCCACCCCATGCCACGGCGTTATCCACGCGGCGTTTAAATCAATTTCCATGTCTTATTTGTTATGCAGATGCCCGTTTGTGTAAATGATACCCCCCTGTAGGGAGGGAACGTGTTGTCGATAGTTTTCTTTTTCAAATTAAGAACGAAAATATTTTTTTTATTAAACTCAAACTAATCGCAGTGGACCGGGAAAAGTGGAAAGAGAGAGAAACAATACAGGCTCATAATTAAAAAATAATAATAAGGCACGATCACGTAGGAGATGGCGGAACGAGCGGGATAGGTTCCGTCAAAACTGGAAGGAAAAGAAAAAAAATTGGAAAATCCAAAAGTGCACCCATAATGCTCATTTTATCTTATAAAAAATATTATATTAGTTAGTTTTTTAATAATTATAATTAAACTACTACAATTGGGTTCCTCCTAAGGGTGAAAAGAATCTATAAATAAAAAATGACTCAATTAATTGAAGTTTTCGCAAGCTACAATGTTTTTAGGTTTCACATTTGATTCACGGGTTTTTTTTAGAAATTTTTTGTTGTTTTTTTTTTGTTTCTACTGCATTTAATAATTTTTTTTAAGTACAGTATTGATCTCCACTAAATTATCTATACAATGGTATATAAATTAAGTGGGTTCTGTGTACTAGCAGGAGTATAACAATAGAAACAGTTGCAGAAAAGAGGCAAAAAAAACTAATCGATCGTAAAGCACTCTCTAATGCTTCGCGTTATGAGTCGTACAAATATTTTACATGGAGCGACTGCCTGTCTGACCTCCATAGCCCAGTTACTGAGTGTGTTACCAGTTACCAGTGTCAGGTTGTATGTAGATTAAAATATGAATCGCGACCGTAAGAAATATGGCTTTATAGAATTACCAGCTACGCCCCACGGTTTGGCCCACGTAAATGTCGATCCCATGGGAATATCGGGATAAAAAGTAGCCTGTGTTAATCCAGGATGTCAGCTACCTCCATACAAAATTTTATCAAAATTGGTCCAGCCGTTTGAGCGTGAAGAAGTAACAAACATATAAACACACACACACACTTATCTACAAACTTTCGCCTTTATAATATTAGTGTGATAATCATTAGAATCAGCAATACAACTAGGATTGGCCTCAAATATCGTGATTTCTGCCGGGTCAGCGGGATTGTCCGAAAGGGTTACCGCTGGCTCGGAACATAAAGGGCTAAGGAAGGAACTCGGGTGGGTTTTAGTCAGTAAGAGTCTGACACTCCCTTCCGCTCCACCCAGAGCTTGAGGGGTCTTTTGATGATTTCCAATCCTGAAAAAAAAAATGTCATGATTTCATCAAATATTTATTCAATAGAAATCTCTTCCAGGAGGTTACAAGTGGGTATTTGTAACCTATTGGAAGAGATTTCTTTAGAAATAAGCATTACCTTTGCACCTATTTTTCTGTTCTTTTTTTCTTGTCTCTTAATTCAATTCAAATTCAAAAGCGTTCTTAAGCGTGTACATAAGTGGTAAAATAAATAAATAAACAAAGTAATGCTATTTCTACTATCGATACCGACGACATCGACACATAGTCACATCACTACCCCGGAAAGCGAGCAGGCGATGCATAAAATTCATAGTCGTGATTCCCGCGACAGCCGCCAACGAGATCTGAAACATGACTGATTAAGACAAGTGATAAGTCACTTACCAAAATAATATTTTATTATGGTTGTAGGATACTAACGTAATATTCACTTGTGATTAGATCGCAGACGATGAAAGCCTTTGATTCCTGCACTCTTATTATGTCTTAGTCGTATCAGTGTTATCCACCGATAGATACACCTCAATAACGGAAGTGCAACTACTTCGCGTAATCGTAAGCCGTCACTTTCGCGCTCAGTCCTGCGGTGCTATTCTGTAAAAATCTCACCGTGAAATTTAGGTGAAGTGAGCGTGGAGTGAGCTGTCAATAGTGTCAATTCCTAGCAAAAACAAACTCACTTCACCTAAGTTTTCAGTTTTCACGGTGTGATTTTTACAGAATCGACCGGCTGTTCTTCTAATTCGTACCATGACGTCAGTTTAACGATTTAATTTAGGCCATGTCATCTGACAGCGATTGTCATTTTTGGTTTCATTCGTTAAATTTTGTACTTGTTTGGTACCATGACGTTCATAGAGCAGCTCAACTGAAACGCTTCGAAACGAAAAAAAAGAAACGCACAAAACGTTGGTTAATTAACTGAAGTACCTACACAGTTGTGTTGGGTATGAATTCTATGTAAATAAATATATGAATTGAATAAATGAGTTAATAAATAAATATCATGAGGTACTTTCATTTTTACAGTTGATTGTACAGACGCCAACACATCAAGTTACTACAATCTGTCAAATTTCTTTAATAGATTTTCAACTTTATCGCTAAATATTAAGAGCGCGTATACAGAAAGTGGGCAACGTCGCAAACAGCTGTCAAATATTTCCCTGTTTTGATTAATTTGTCAATATTACTGTATGAAAATAAGACATATGGCTAACTAATGAACTAGAATATTAATAATGAATTGCAATTAAAACACTGAATTTGATGTTGTAACCGTTTTAGGTGTAAAAAAGGCATTTGTAAAGTTTCCAAATACTTTTTTTACATCTAAAACTAAATATTCGGTGTTACGCTATTAATTATTGCATTTCATAATCAATATTCTAGTTCATTAGTTAGCCACATTTCTTATTTTCATACAGTAATATTGACAAATTAATCTAAACAGCGAAATATTTGACAGCTATTTGCGACGTTGCCCACTTTCTGTATAAACGCTCTTAAGGTTTAAAATTGATTCAGAAAATTTGACAGTTTTGGGTAGCTTGATGTGCTGGCGTCTGTACAACCGCCAGCACGTCAAGCTACTACAATCTGTCAAATTTATTTAATAGATTTTCAATTTTATCGCTGAAGCATAAGGTTCAAAGTTGATTAGAAAAATTTGACAGTCTTGGGTAGCTTGATGTGCTGGCGTCTGTACGTACTTAAATTACTTGACCAATAGCGTATTTGGCAAATTTCATAATCGGACAAACACGATTTGACCAATATCAGACTTGACCAATGTCGTTCAACCCATACACAAATCTTAGTAATTAGCGACTTACCTACACTGGATACGGCCATGACAGTGAAACTTGCTTCTTATATTTTATTATATTAATGTTAAGCACTAGCGTAACATTATTCTCACGATTTCGGAAACCCGTGTAATGTTCAAATACCTTTTGGCGCCATCTATTATCCTTTGTGCATACTAAACAGCGGAACCATAGACCAAATAAATCAGAATATTTTTTTCTGACATAAGTAATTCGTATTGTTCGATTTTTTTCTTAACGCGGCAAAGGCGCCAGCTTCTATTTTTTAAATAAAATTAATATTAAAAAGTTATTGTAACAGTTTTTTTGTCAAATCCGGTGGGATTAAAGATCTCTTAGAAATTTTGATTAAAAAAGACAATGGCGCCGCCGGGAAAAAACGTGTTTAGAATGGAAATTGAGGGAATGATCATTGTATTGTTGTAATGGCACTCATCTGCGTTTTCTTGTTGGCACATTAAGTATTGATCGGTATTTTAGTAGTCGGTCTTTGTCTGTAGCTATACTAAGAATGAGAGATTTCACACACACACATCAAGCTACTATAATCTGTCAAATTACTTTAATATATTTTCAACTTTATCGCTAAAGAATGCTTTAGCGATAAAGTTGAAAATCTATTAAAGATTCAAGGTTGAAGGTTGATTGGGAAAATTTGACAGTTTTGGGTAGCTTGATGTGCTGGCGTCTGTACACACAGTAAAATAGATACTGCAGTGCGATTCTGTAACCATCTCACCGTGAAAACTTAGGTGAAGTGAGCGTGGAGTGAGCTGTCAATAGTGTCAATTCCTAGCAAAAACAAACTCACTTCACCTAAGTTTTCACGGTGAAATTTTTACAGAATCGACCGGCAGATACCTACGACATACACAGGGTGAAATTAAATTAGCTAGTGAAACTCCACAGACGTGATTGGTATCGATGTCTAAACACGATAATACAAAAGACAAATTAATTTGATAATGTTTTTTGTGGGACCGCAGTTAGAAAGAAAGAAAGAAAGAAAAAGTATTTATTGCGACTCGTACAGGAAGATCACAAACTAAATACAGCAAAATAAAAAACCAAGTTATATATAAAAAAAGTAACAAAACAAAAATGAAACAGAAAGTCCTATACGAGGCCAAAAGGCTCCTATCTCAGCATGATGCTACGACATTTAAAAAATAAATGTTGCAGCGCTGGTATTCTGATAGGGCCCGCTGTGATGTCACGGGCATTTACAGAAATAAATAAGTAAATAGTATGTAAATAATAGCAAATAATAAAAAAAATAAAAAATAAATATCTTTCAATCTGCGCCAGACGTAACCTCATTACTTGTACTTGTAGTTACTGTAGTCAATTGAAATATCAATTAAAAAAAATTAAAAATTTTTGCTAAACTTTTACTTCACAATAAAAGTAGTCGTTGATCCTCGAAAAAAAAAACATCTACCCATCATGATTGCAAAGGTTCGATAGCTAATTTCATTTGACCCTGTATACATATTGAGTACAAAAGTACTGCTTATTTGCTATGAAATTTCTTCTAGGAGACCTGCGAAAGGAGATGTGAAAAAGAAGTGTAGATGTGTGTAGTGAGTTTTTGACGTGACAACGTCTAATAAATCGATGAAGCTGGCTGCACACACGAAAAAACATGACTCATGTAGCGTTACCTCGCGGCCTTGCTCTGTAGCGTTGTAGCGTTCCATGGCGGCTTGAAGTGCAAGCGAGAGCGCGGAACGAGCGATGAGAGACAGATGATGTCGAACGCTGCCGAATCGGCCTCCGCGTTCGGCAATTTCAATAATGTTTTGTTATGACGTTGTCACGTTAAACTATCGTCCGTAAACCGACTTTACAGACAACCGATTTTTATTTTTATTTATGAAATTCAGTCAAAACAGGGATCCTAGACGCAAAAAGGCTGCCAAGCTAAAATGGGGTTGGACAGCGGTGCTATTCTGTAAAAATCTCACCGTGAAAACTTAGGTGAAGTGAGCGTGGAGTGAGCTGCCAATTGTGTCAATTCCTAGCAAAAACAAACTCACTTCACCTAAGTTATCACGGTGAGATTTTTACAGAATCGACAGGCTGGTCACGTTAGCCACATGCGCAGTGACCGATTCCTTATTCTATGGCATCGTCCTAACAGAACGCGAATGCGCGATCATCGCGCGAGTAAGCGACGCGACCATCGCGTATTCACGCGATAGCTAAAACTGGGTGTCCTAGTAGAACGCGAATACGTGATCATCGCGCGAATTTACGACGCGAGCGACCGTGGAGTACCTAGTTTGGCACTGGCACGGTCGGTACCAACAGCCATGGACGTCAGAGACGATAAATTTTTGCTGTCGGGAAATATTTGGATGACCTATTTTGCGGGTTTAGGTGGAAATGAAAAAACCGTCATCGTGCGATTGTCAGTTAGGACCAATGACGTATTATACAGCGTGGCGCTACAATGGTGACATTAATTTAACACACGTGTAGGGCTAGTGCCCTTTAATCATATTAATTTTAGTAGGTTAAAATAACTCGTAAATTGAAAAAAAAAATTTTTCAAACAAACTAAATGATAAAAATGTAACTAAAATTGGGATCACCCTTGCAAAAAATCATTCATGAAATTACTTACCTACGTTACGCTGGCTTACGTTAACTCGGAGCGGCAACGCGTCGCTTCACGCGCTGCCACTTTTCGCGCTTTAATATCGTATGGACGGTACTGTGATGAACTTGAAAATGCCTAGCGCTCTGGCGGAGGCTAGTTTTGGGTTGGTTTTGGAAATATTGTAGCACATTTTCAGTTAACTGGATTGGGTTTTGTCGTGTAGGTGGTCGATCAGGGCGTTGAGACCTATGATCCACTGGCCGGTTTTCGCGGATGCGCTGAAGAGCTCCTACAATAGTGCGAGGATTAGTAGGGCATTGTCTTGAACCGCCATATCTCTCGCGATATGTCCTTATGGCAAGAGCGGCATTTTCACGACATTCTCCGTAAATTAGGATCATGTCCGCATATTCAGCTGCTGTGTAGTTCGGATGTGTATTTGCCATCACGATCACAAGTTTACACAAGCACTAATAACACAAATAAAAGCGCCCGTATCGCAAGAGATGTCAACGTACCTACTAAATTAGAAAACGAAAACAAAACAAAGCGTCTTTATCGCAGTACCATAATCTAATTACTCATTAGTTCATTACACAAAAATAAATAAATAAAACAATAGGTAAGCGTCTTTTTCGCGGAAACATTCACAAAATTAGTCGACGTAATTATGTGCACTACTGTGAAGAAGTGTGTCAAGGGCACGAGTTAGGCTAGCACTAGAAATGCAAAAAAAAGAATTGGATTTCGCTGCGACGCGACGGGGCGGGGGGGGGGGGGGCACGTGTCGCCTGCGCCGCCCGCTCGCCGACAAAGGGATATCACGTTACTTTAAAGTATTGTTTATTTATTTTAATTTCATTGATGCGATGTTATGATCAGTGACCCGGCAAATGACCGCTGCGCGACAGTTCTTTAAGTACAGGTTGCTCCAAAATGCTATTTTAGAAAACTTTAAATAAATCCGCAAATAATAACGTTTAATGGAAACATAATTTCTTCATGAAACGAAAATGTGAAAACGTATATGTGTGTTAAATTAATGTCACCATTGTACCGCCACGCTGTATATAGACACGTTATCAACCAACATCTCGGCGCTTAAAAACGGCGAAAATACTAGATAACTACTTATACGCGTAAAGAAAGGGAAAGAAAATATATCACCGTACGGCGGGATGTCTGTTGCTAGAGGGAGATAAATAAACATCTTCAGTTACGTCACAGGATAAGTAATAGTCAAATTACATGCTCATTGGTCGAGCGCATGAGTGACGTAGCTATCAGAGCACAGAACATGAATACTCAAGAGGTGCGTGACTGAGCGCAAATGTGGCAATTGGCTTCATTTCATGTTGCCATTTTAGAGTGCGGACAACGTATCTATAGTTTTATACATCATTGGTTAGGACACCTAAAATCGAGTTCAATATGTCTGATCGCGCGTTCGTACGAACTAAATCCAGCGAATAGATTTTCAAACATTCGAGTCTCGCGACTGCGTCGTGCGATTGTCAGTTAGGACACCTATTCGAAATCAATATATTTGATCGCGCGTTCGTACGAGTAAAATTCGTGCGAAACAATGATGATCGCGCATTCACGTTCTATTAGGACGATGCCTTCGAGTGACCGCGACGAAACAGTTTCCACTCGGTGTTGCCAGGAAAAGGTCGCGAGACGACTTAGACACGCAAGAAGATCTAAATATGATTCACGGCCGTAACAATTGTAACAAATATTTATTTAAAGAATTTATTCATAAAAATCATCAATACAACTGTCTAAGTTTATATTAGTTTATATTTTTGTAAAAAATAATTTAAAAAGAGTGTCCATGGAGCTTCTTGCCCGTTCTTCTCCATAGGTACCTACGCTTTGGAATGGGCAACTAGCTTCATATTTTCTGACTGACCGACTTCTTGACAATTCAAAAGTGCCTGTAAATGGTTTAATTGAAATAAATGCTTTGAGTTTGAGTTTATTATCCTACTAAATGACTATGAAATCATGATATTTGAGGCCAATCATTCGAATTCAAGCAGTTTTATTGCTGATTATGATGATTTGTATTATGTCATATTTGTAACGGTCTTAATTCATATAATATTTTAATCAACGTACAATCAGCTCCCTAATTGAGTAAACACACTTTCAATCACAATCGAATGTTGTCGAACAGTCAAAATGAAACCCTGCCAACAGTGATCTGCAAATTGAAACCCTGCCAACAGTGATCTGCAAATTGCAAATAACGTACTTAGTGGAGCGCCGCAAGGCATAAAATTTGTAAAATCTCGGAATCCAGGGCCTGTCAATGAATTTTCATAAAAACTGTTCTACTGCATTGTTAAGAGATCAAATAAAAAAGTTAAAAAAAAAAAATTGGCCGATCTTGATTACAACAATTTATAACAACAATTTACTGAAAAATGAGAGGGACAAGGGAAAAAATGTAAAGATATGATATGAAAAAAGTAAAGATTTCAATTTTATAGCGAATAAATTATATTTGCATAGTAACTTTAATGTTAATTTATAAATATTTAGCAAAAAATAACGAGTTACGAAAAAAAAAATAATTATCAACTATATACATTTCTAAATTATTGTTCATTATTTTCGTCGTCATCGTCATCGATCTCATTGATGTGGATTGTAAGTGAAGGATTAGTACAGCTGTTACCATTGCATTCTAAGCAAGCTATAACAGTGCAATTTAATCCACTTTTCCTGCACCCGCAAGATGCTCCGCATCCTGTTTTGCATGCGCAAAAAATCATTTTTAGTAAGGCTTCTGGAGCGGGTAGCTGCGTCATTGTTTGGGGCATCAGTATTCCGCATTCATATTTCCAACCCCATTCTTCTGGTGATATTTCTCTTCTCTTCGCAGGTATTTTTAGCAGTTGCTTTCAAAAAAGAGTTATATCTTAGTATATTGAAATCTTTTATTTTTTGGGGGGCAGCGTATAAAGCAAGAGTGCATGTAACACCAGCGTTAAAAATGTCATTAGCATCTTTGCATTCATTTTTGAAAACTGTCGCAGCGTTTTGTAAGTCCAGCCGTTTTTCGAAATTTTTTGCAAACACATTTTTTGAGAAAAAAAAAAAAATTGAGATCGGGCAAAAATTTTTTTTTAACATTTTTCTATATACTGTTAAAAACACATTTCAAAAATTTATATGAAGATTCATTGACAGGCCCTGGATTCCGAGGTATAAATCTTACGGCGCTCCACTAACTGAAGAAAAATTAAATTTCGCAGGCTACCTTAGCGCCCCGTTTAGGTACTTATCAAAGATAGAAAATGGTCAGTAAAACAGGACGATGCAGTAAAAAGACATGAAGAGAATCTTGAAGTAGGTCCAGCTGTTATTTAAAAGGTAATTCAGTAGCTGCCCAAAAATTAAATATTTTCGTCGCAACGCCCAATTGACTTAAAATTCAAACAATTACTGTTTCAAATAATCAAAAGCGCCCATCTTGTCACGAGTAATAAACTAATCAAATTCATTAGAAATTCTGTGTTGCAACGGACCTTCTTTGAAGCGCCGCCATAGACAATGCGGTGTTGTCTATGCCCCTATTTCTTTTTAATTTCTTTACAGAGCCGCCGATCATGCGTTCGGTGACTATTGTGAATAATCGACAAGTGCGCGTGAGGTACATTTTGATCGATTCGGCTTATAAGCAGGGAAATCGGCCATGTTGAATTTTTCGATTTTCTGTCAACTAGCTTCTCGCCGCGACTTCGTCCGCGTGATATTTGTTGTTCCTCCGACCCACCGCGTTGCATCGCATCGCCTGCCCGTGTTTTTACTTCGTTTTTGCTTAGCGTTCTTTCTTTTTGCTCAGCTCCTAATGGTCGCAGCGTCATGTTAAAACCTTCCTCATGAATTGGGATATCAAACGCAAACAGACTGGCATTTACAGAGATTAGCGCGTTCATACAAACAACTGTCAATGATTTACGAATGGTTCGACGTCCAGCATAAATATTTATTTTTTAAACCAATTTATATTTACAGTTTGCACCACACATACAAATAATCGGTCAATATTAGTAACAAATAATACATAAAATCATAAAACTTGGTTAAATTAGGTACCTAAAACTAGACAAGATGAAATTAAACAAAATTACACAAAATTACATAAAATTAGATAAAATGATAACTAAATGTCTCTCAATGAGTTAAAACAAGCGCCGCTATATCTCCATCAGTCATTCTACTCAGTAGCCACTAAAACACGAGCCCTTCTATGAAAGTATTAACAGGAAAGTTTAGAAAGTCATTAATATTATTGTCATTCCTTACGATCGTCGTGTGCGATAAGTCACAGTTGTAAACAATTGGATGCCGACGGTAAGGGCTCGAAGAATGGGTACATATTTCAGCGGAGGATTGACTGGTGACTTTTTTATCGTCTGGACAAAGACACGGTATAAAAGGTGAACGGAGTAGCAGCTTATGGCACAGAACTTTCTTTTTTTTTCACACCTGCTTGAGGAATAGTCCCATATAAATATTAACTAGGCAACAAGGTAGCAGATCTCTCTGCCATGGCTAAGGTTTTTACTAACCAAATGTTATACATTACAACACCCGAAAGCAGTAAAGCTGCAAGGTCACTAAAACCACCTCAAGAACATCCAAAAATTTGAATCCATCCCTTGCCAATAACAGAAAACTCAGAAACCCTCATTCAAACGCAGAAATCGTTTAAATAAAACATAATCATTTAAAAAGGGCTACCATACTCCTTAGTATTTAAAACGCGTATGCCTGACAGCATCCGTCTTTGATGCACATACAAAGTTAAATGCAACGTCAGTGAAGTGACAGTTGAGGAATAACAACCTTATGCCCTTTGCCTTGGACGTGAAAAAAGTTAGCGCTCATTGATTATGGTTGGAACGTTTTTGCTAGAAAGCAGACGGCCAGTTTGTGTTGAGCTTTGAGCTGGGAAAATGTGAAATTGTTCTAGTTACTTGTTAGAGGAACATTCAAAAAGGTTTAAATT